>CM067109.1:55166300-56563800 GCA_034008185.1 Gorsachius magnificus | reverse complement strand
AAGGCGGCCTTGCTCCGGCTAGCAGGAGTCCCACCTGGGAGGCCGGCGGGAGCACAGGGGACGGGGCTTGCAGCCCCGGGTTTCCCGCAGCCGAACCCGGCCGTGGTTTCGTCGCTGCCGGCCGGCGCTATCCCCGGCTCCGCTCCCGGCCTCCCTCCCCGGGGAACAGCGAGTTGCCGCTGCCCCCGGGAGAGGCCGCTTTTGGGAAGGGACCGGAGAAGAACAAATGCAAATAGCGCACGTCGGGTCTCAGCGGACTCGGGCTGGATCGGTTCTCCCGCGAAAAATAAAATGCGGACCGCAACGGAGATGACGGAGGGGTTGATCGGCTGAACCCGCACCCGTGCCGTACGGGGCGGAAACGCCGAGTTACTCACCGGTGAGGGGAGGCAGACTTTCGGATCCAAGACTTGGAATTTGAGGATAGGAGCAGGGCTTTTAATCGGTTAAGACGGGATTACTAACTAATCACTAACACACGAATAAAATGTTTTTTGGGAAAATGCCACATTAGGAAGGACGCCCGTGCTGGCAATACGGGGAAAAGCTCCCCAAGATGCACGACGTAAATGCTGCTGCCACCACAAGTGCCTCCTGGTTTCTCAGAGGCAAAGTGAGTGCCTTCGGCAATAACCTGAAACTTTCCAGAATTTTGGTTACTTTGTTTCTTCTTTACCTTTGATTACGCTCTCCACTTGACTGCCCTCGGTCAGATTTAATGCTATTAAATGCACGTTACTTAAGGAAAGGATTTAAATCCGTCTTTTCCTTCACCCTCTTAGCAGAGATTATAGGTAGGTACTTAAAAGGTTTTTCTTTTTTTTCCCCTTTCCTTCCCTCTCTCCTGTTCGCCGCTTCCACCTGCAACTCGTAGGGAAACAACCGGCTTCGATGCTCAAATCAGCACCCCACCCCGAGGGCGGGCGCGGGTCGCGGGCGGGACGGCAGCTCCCCGCTGCAACCTCCCGGGACCCACCGGAAGAACGCGAGGGAACGGGCACCGCGGCTGCTGGCCCACGGCTCCAGCGTGGAAGGGTGGGTTGAAAAGAGCTTGCTGGTTTTGGGGGTTTCTTTTTTGGTAGTAAAGCTCTTTCAACCTATTTGTTTACTTAGCCGATGAAAGTCGGGCTAATTTTAGGGCTGACACCTCTGATAGTCCCTCGCTAACAGCTCCGGTAGCTCTGCCCTGCGCTGGGCAGGGCTCCTTCCCACTCTAGCGGCAGCAAAGAGAGCGGGCTTCCCTGTTTCCCTGTTTCTCGCTCAAATCTACAGCCTGCCCGCTTGCAGCGCAGTACCTTTGGAGGATAGATACGAATTGTCGCCCTATTCATTGATTCCTGCTAACGAGCCCGGCCTAAACCAACACCGGCGCTACGCAGCTCCTCTCGGAGCGGGCAGAGGGTGCCGTGGCTGCCTCTGCCACCGCCTTCCACCAGCCGCGCCGCCGCCAGCCGGGCGAGGTGACCGTAACGATTTGGAGAGACGAGCGTAGGATTTTTTCGCATCTCTCTCGATTCCGTGCTGGGCTTCGCGTAGCTTTTTCAACTCGCTGAAGGGGATGTTAAGAATTTACCCCTCAAAGGGCCCCCGTTTCCCGCTTGCTGGCTCCCGGGGCTAGCTTGGCGCCCGCCTCCCCGGGATGCTCAGCACGGCTCGCCCCTGGGACGGGGAAAGACCTCGCCCGTTTTCCACCTCCCGGCGGTGCGGTGCCCTCGGAGACCTCCGTGCGCTCGCTACCCGGAGTGGGGCTGTGTGGGAGCGAGGGGCCGGGGGGCGGTGTATGGGGGGGTGGCAGGCGGATGCGGGGGGGCTGCGACAGGGCTGGGGGGGGAGGGGGGAGCTGCCCTGCGGGGGCTGCTGTTCCCTGCCCCGTGTTTTGAGAGCGGATCTCACACGGCGCTTCCTCAGTCCCCTTCCCTCCCTCTCCCCCCGCCCCCCGCCCCGCTGGGGAGGTGTGGGTGAGCGGGAAGCGGCGGGGACGCTTCTCGCTCCTTTTCCACGGGGCGCCGGGTCCCCGTGCCGCTGTCATGTGACAGCAGGCGCGCGGCAGCGGCGGGGGTCTCCCGACCCGGGCACCGTTACAAAACCGCGCCGGAGCGCGCAGCCCCGCCACAGCCGCGGCGGCCGCCGCCCCGCTCGCCGCCTCCCCCCGCCGGCCGCCGGCGCTCGCCTCCGCCGCAAACTTTTCAGGGGACACCGGACCGAGGGGTGAGAGGGGCGCTTTTATTTCCTTCCTCCCCGCCCCTGCAGAGGCCCGGGGTGATTCCACGCTCCCCGGTCCCTGGTGCCTGCGGGGCGTCGACTCCAGCGGCGTGTGGCAGGCGGCAGCGGGGCAGCCCCGGGAGACTTGGCAGCCTCCAGGGGAGAGCGGGGGAGGGAGCGCGGAGCCCGCCGGCGGGGCGCCGAAACCCCCCTCCCCCCTGACGGCCATGGCCATCAGCACTCGGCCGAGAAGATGCTGCCCCTGAGCGACATCTACAAGTTCATCATGGAGCGGTTCCCCTACTACCGGGAGCACACGCAGCGCTGGCAGAACTCCCTCCGCCACAACCTCTCCTTCAACGACTGCTTCATCAAGATCCCGCGCCGCCCCGACCAGCCGGGCAAGGGCAGCTTCTGGGCGCTGCACCCGGACTGCGGGGACATGTTTGAAAACGGCAGCTTCCTCCGCCGCCGCAAGCGCTTCAAGGTCCTGCGCCCCGAGCACCACCTGCCCGGCGGCGGCGGCGGGCCGGGCGGCGGGGCAGGCCCCGGCACCCCCGGCCCCCCCCCCATGCGCACTCTCCCCCCCGCCGCCGCCGCCGCCGCCCCCCCCGGGCAAGGTGCCGGGGCTGGCGGGCTCCGAGGCGGCCGTGGCCGCCGCCGCGGCCGCCGCCGCCGTGGGGAGGCTGCCGCAGTTCTCGCCCTACGGGAGCAGCCAGCCCTCGGGCTTCAAGCACCCCTTCGCCATCGAGAACATCATCGGCAGAGATTACAAGGGCGTGCTGCAGGCCGGCGGGCTGCCGCTGGCCTCGGTGATGCACCACCTGGGCTACCCGGTGCCCAGCCAGCTCAGCGGCGTGGTCAGCTCCGTGTGGCCGCACGTGGGGGTGATGGACCCCGTGGCCGGCGTGCCCGTGTCCCCCGACTACGGGCCCTTTGGGGTGCCCGTGAAGGCGCTCTGCCACCCGCCGGCGCAGACCATGCCCGCCGTCCCGGTGCCCATCAAGCCGGCGCCGGCGATGCCCGCCGCCTCGGCCATCCCCGCTCTGACGGTCGCCGCCCCGCAGATCTGCCCCGCCGCTTCCCCGGCCGCCGCTTCGCTGCTGGAACAGACAGCGAGCAACACCCCCGAAGGGAAGGGCTCCCTCCACTCCGTCCTGGTGCACTCCTAAAGGGCGGGGGGTCGGGGGGAGAGAGGCCCCCCAGGCTGCCGGGGGACAGGATGCGGGGGTGCGGGGCATGCGTGCGGCACGGAAACTCCATCCATCGCATGACTATACCCCTGCCGCTGTCTGTGTTTATATCGCGTACAGTCAGGTTGCTTGAGAGCCGGGTCGCAGGTAAGAGCTTTTATCGTTGTTAAATATCGTTAGCGGCGGAGAGGTGATGTGAAAAGTCACAGCCGGGGCCAAAGGAGGCTGGCTCGGAGGAAGGGGCCGGGAGGGGAGGTCTCCCCGTCACCCCGACGGTCCGGACTCCCCGCCGAGCCCCTTTCCGGGGCGGCCGGCCCGCGGGTTCCGCGGAGCTCGGGGCCGGTGGGAGAGGGGCTGCAGCCTGCCGGCGGCCGGGGAAAGCAGAAGGGTGAAAACCCCGCTGAACCCTGCTTCTCCCTCTCCCCCGGGGGACGGGAAGGCGCTGCCCCACCGCCCTGGTAGGTCTCGCTCCGCAAGAGCAAGGCGGCCACCTTGGACCCCGGCGAGCTGCGGGGGCCTCCGGACGCGTCACGGCTCGTTCTTTGAGGAAGAAGCTTTACGTAGCTCGATTAATTATTGGGAATTTAGATGACAACGGCACTGGCGGCGGAGGGCTCCTTTAACTAACAACCACTTGTCCTCCCCCCTGGCACTTTCGCAGACCGCCCCAGCATTTCGCACCGGAGGGCAATACCTGAGGAGGGACTGAAGTGTGACCTGGCCTCTCAAGCTCTTGAGCGAGTGTCCGAATTCCCTACTTTCTCATAAAAAATAAAATCCAGCCCGGCCATTCGTAGATCGTGCTTTTCACATCACCTTTCACACCCGCTCACCAGGTACCGCTGTTTTGTATGTGTTGCTTGGCGTTTCTTCCACGTGAGTGTGAACCCTAAAACCTGCTGAGGGGCATGGGGGCGGGATGAGGGGGGCAACAGAAAAAAGGTTAAAAAATTATTCGGGAAAAGCATTTCACGGAAAAAAAAAAATTTCCAACAGGCGAGAGGTCTGTGCAAAGAAAGCAGAGGGATCGGCGGTCAGAGAGGGTCGCACCGGCCGGTGAGTCCCGGCTGGTTTTTGAGGGACCAGCTGCCATGCCCCGTCTTGCCCCTTGCTGTACACTGACGCTCATTAAAGCCCATCTTCTCATTCGCTTCTGCTGGTGCTGCTGTTTAAAATACTCGCCTTTCACACCGGTTTAGAGACGCGTGCTGGCAGCCTAGGTTCGCACGCCGTCCCCAGTCCCCGTCCTCGGCCCCCCTTCTCCCTCCTTCCCCTCCCCCCCCCCCCCCCCCCCCCCCCCAAACTGGCAGGAGTACCCAAAAGTTTTCTCGGAGGCAAAGAAAGGGGAGGAAAGGGAAAGAAGCTCCTTCGGCTTTGACTCGCTGCTACCCGCAGCCGAGGGGGGACGTGCCGGCCTTGGGGCCCCAGGGGAGGGCACCAGCTGGGCTCCCCACGCAGAGGCAACTGGAGTGTCACTGGTTTCAGTGGGTGCCGGATCCCAGCCGCTGCCTGGGACTTAGGGACCCGCTGTGGCCCCAGAGGCCAGGTGGCAGTCCCAGCCCCTGTGGGGGTTGTGTGGTATGTGTGTGTGTGACCACCCCGTGTCAGGCTGGTCCTTCTGGGCCGACCTCCAGCCAGAGAAACTACTGCTAGGAAAAGCAAGCGCGTTTGGCCTCGGGTGCTGGCTGTCCAAATTTTTCCCCACGCACACTTGTGGGGGCTGTTCGACCACTTGAAATTCAGCTGGAACTGTTGAATATCCAGTTTTCCCCTCTTCTCTAGAGGGACGTGTGTGTGTGTGTGTGTTTACACCTTAATATCCCGAATTTTAACGTTCCTAGCGCTGAAAAAAATGCTACTAATAACGGTATGCTAACGAGGCACGGATCGGCATCAAGCTTTGGAAATCGGACTGGAAGGGGAACGGCCTCAAAAGTTTTGCAGCCAGATAGACCGAGCAGTAATCAGATACCCAAAAGAAATTATTAAAAAAACAAAAAAAAACCAGAAAAAAAAAAAGAAAAAAGAAGGAAAAAAAAAAAAAAAGAGCTTCACATTTTCTTTACTCCTCTGTCTTTCATTTTAGGCAGGGAGCCACGTCGGTATTTCTGCCGCTAAAAACTAGTTGCTTGTAAAGAAGGCAGTCCCCCAAATAAATGGCGAACAGCGCTAGTTCTGTATAGCTCGATGTGCTTATACGTGTCCCACCGCTCTCGATGCGGGTCCTGCCTGGGGCTCCAAAGCATCCTCGGGAAAGCGGAGTTCCCCCCTGGCGTCAATCTGAGGGGCAGGAGGAATGGGAGAGGCGATCCTCCTGGAAATTATTCAGAGGATTCTGGAGACTTTTAAGATTCTGGACAGTCTTCTAAATTTCATCGCGGGAAAACTCCATTCGGTGTAAGGAGGCCGGTCCGAGAAAGCACGGTGGGGCGCAGGGACAGAGCCCTGTCGCGGGTCATCCCCGGGGGCAGGGCCGGGCGGCCGGGGCAGGGCGGCCGGCTCGGGGGGTGTCGCGACGGGAGAAGGTGTCTGGCTGCAGCCGAAATGGGGCTGAGGGTCCGACCCTCACCCAGCGCCTGGGTGGGGGCGCTCAGGGGACGGCGATTTGAGGGGTATATGTGCTGTGGGCAGAGGCTTTCCTCTTCGGCCCCGGCTGAGGGGAGTGGGGAGTTTAGGCCGGCCCGGAGGGTTTAGAGTAACTCCCAGGGCAGCTGCCTGTGCTTTGTGTGACCAAAAGACTGTGCTCCTTTTCATAGCTTGTACAACAAAAATTATGAAAGGTCAGAACCTAGCAATTTCACACTGTCAGAGGGAAGGGGGAAACTGACTAGCTGAGAAATATTTTCTAACTAGTTTATACATTTTTTTCCTTATCTTCAAGGATTCCATCTCTAAACACAGCCTTTGCAATGTTACACGGATTTTGTATCAACAGCTGATATTCTGAATATATAAACAAAACCAATCCCAATGCTGCTTAAAACCAGATGATGGTAGAGGGTGTAGAGAAAGGAAATGGTACTCTTTCCTCCAAGCAGAAAAGCAGGTGTCAGCTGGTGAAGGGTAAGATGGTCATTTGCCAAATCAAACAGGAACACAGTCTTGTGCTAACTACTAGATTTTGCCTGTCTGCTGTAGCAGTGCACCTCATGCAGAAACCGCTTGCCTTCAGATTAAAGCACAAATGTGTTCTGCACGGAAAAGGCAGCTGAGCCTTTACTGAGTGGGTGCAGGCAGGGTGGCTGTAAGCAGAAGAAACAGAAGCAAGCGGGATGAGCAAGCCGAATCTTCTTATCGTTAGACTGCCAAAGGTAGCAAAGTAAAAGTTCGAATTAGAGGAATGGAGGCCTAAGAAAAGGCATTGATCCCACCCCAGCATGCTTCTGATGTACTGCGGCTAGCTAATGTAGCAATTATTATTTCTACCTATCGGAAACTATTCCTAACCAAGGCACCGCTTTGTGTATGAGTCCACAGGGCATGCAAGTCAAGAAGGAAAAGCACATGCAGTAAGACTTCTAGAATGAATGTGTTTTATGGCTTGAAATATGATAGCAGTGTTTCAGGGGAAGTATTCTGATCTCAGTGACACCTGCTACCAAGTAACCACCAGTGTTATAATTGAAATTCTGGGATCCATCGATTCTGTTCTGAAGTCTATCTGGCCAGAAATTGATCTGGCAAATCTGCCTGAAATTTTGCTGCTGCTGCTGCCTGTGGGATCAGATTTTCCCTTTTATTGTAAGACTTTATTTTAATTCATTACCTGTAAAGCCTACTTTAAGATACAGTCATGCCTGTAAGTGCTTGAAATCTGTAATAGTCTCAGCTTCAAAAAGTAAAGTTCTACCCCTGCTGCTGGAGTTTTGCTGAACATTATGGTTAGATTAACCAGCTTTAGTTAGATAAACCAGGTATAATTTTAGACATCTTTATGCTAAATACCAAAACTTACTGCTTACAGGCCCCTATTGTGGAGATATTTAAGTGTGTTACACATTTGTTTAAAGAATCAGGGCTCCTCCCTCTTTGCTCATATGATGTGGTCACTGGCATTGCCCTTGTAGGAGAGCCTAATGGTTAGAGCACTCTTCTCAGAACCTCTGAAGGAAATCTAAGTTCAAGATGACTTCAGCTCGAAAGGATTTAAATTCACGTCTGTGTACCAAAACAAGTCAACTGCAAAATGGCACATGGAAAAGAGTAATTCTTTTTTGTGAAGTTATGCCATCACATAATAACAACAAATGCAAGCTTCATGAAGTGTCAAATAAGCCACAGGGCCTGGGTACTTTTCTACAAAGGCAGAGTCTAACAGCCATTGGAGAAAACACTTAGTGGTTGAAGAGAGGGAAGGAAGGATAGGAATAAATGGCAAATTTTCACAGCAGTGTGCCACACAGACTGGTATTGGGTGTCCCAGAAATTCATGATCGTGCTATGTGAAAGGTGAGTTATGGACAGAAAAGTGACAAAGGTTTACTAATATTGAGTCATTCAGACTAATAAAAAAGAAGAGCTGACAAATTGGGAGTTGCCAACAGGCATTCACACGGGATGGGTAATACACGCATACATAATACATACCAGATAATAAAATGGAAGGTGAAATTCATTGCAAACTGATACGCATGGGGAAAATAATCCTTATTTTATATACATAACAACAGGTCCTGAACTTAGGATTCTTACAAAGTCATGGTAGATAGTTCTATGACAGTGTTGGCTCAATAGTTGTTAGCTGTGAAAAAAGCAAGAGGAACAGAGCGCACCACAGAAAATATCATGTCCCAGTTTAAATCCTAAGTAAACTGGAATGCATCAGGAATTTCTGCGAGTTCCTCACACCTGAAAACAGACATATTAAAACTGGCAGGATACAGGGAGAATCAGATGGGATAATCAAAGGTACATCTTCTGTACAAGTAGCAATTCAATAGACTAGGACTCTCTGGCATGGGAAGAAAGGGTATACAGAGAGATATGACACAAGTTTATAAAATCATGAGAGACCTGGAGAAGATGACTAAAGCATGCTCGCTCATTCTTTCTCTTAACACCAGAATTGGGAGTCATCAAAAGGGTTCAAAGCAAGCAGAAAGAGGGGATACTTCACATGGCACATAATTAAATACTGCAATTCATTGTCGCAGGATGTTGAGGGTGTTAAAATTTTACATGGGTTTGAAGAACAACTGGAAAATTCATGTAAGCTAAATCCACCAAGGGTTGTTCCATAAAAAGTTGCTACCTCTTGCTCAGATTTGCTATGCTAGTAATGTATTCCTGAAAGTATCATTACGTGCTTTTCCTGTTCTACTCTTTCTAGAACATACGTTGTTTGTTTACTGTTAGAGACAGGAGACTGCACTAGATGAACATTTGGGCTGACCTATGGTGATTATTCTTAATCAGAGAGGGGACTTGGGTCTATGACATCCATTACTAGCCGAGTATCCTAAACTGAAGCAATTCTCTAAAGTCATTTTGGCGTATGATATATGAGAGTAGACATCATGGATGCATGCAGAGGTGCAAATGTAAAGAATTCAAACTCCAAAGGCTAACTCCTTGTGTTTTATATGCAAAATACTTTAAATGATCCAGGAATGTCCACGTTTCTCTTTCCAAGGAGAGTGCCCCACTGAATGGATTAATTTGCTTATTTTCTAGTAAAATCAATTTTAACAATTAGAAAGTTTCAGCATAAGAGACCGAGAGCCCTTTTTATATTATGCCAGCATACCTTATAGAGTACACTGAGTATAGGTATTGATTTGAGTCCCCTCTGAGATGGAGAAGCAACTCCAAACGTCTGTGTCTCGGTACTATAATACTGGTCATGTTTATGCCATGCACGTCTGAGGCACCCATTTTGCTCTAGGCATTGGCAGAAATGTCATCAGTGTATTACTGTTGTCTATACCTCCTTCTCTGGTTACAGGACCAGTGAAAAGAAACTTTGCTTTTTGGAGGAGATAATAATCAAGTTCTGACACATCAAAAAAACTAACTATAATGCTGAGCTTCACAGAGCTTTAGAAGATAAGTTTTAATGCATTTGACATCCATAATATACGACAGCCTCTTGTAACATTTCTCTAAACTTCACATGGATGCTTAATCTACACTGGGAGAGGTACTCATTTTCAGTACAGAAATATTTAAAAATTGAGATAATACATATCTCAATACAGAAATCTGTTTTTAAGGCAAAAGACCTGGGAGAAAGATGTAAGCCCACATTGCATGGACTGCTCTTCTTGTATATCACTCCTTAAAATAGTCATTGGACAACAGACATTAACAGCCCTTTGGACAACCATAGGGACCAAGGATGCATGCCCTTTTAAGCCAGAGAGTCATCTTAAAACAGTCTTTCAAAAAGGTAAAACCAACTTGATATTCTTTATTAACTAATCACTGCCCCTTACTGTCAAAAGGTAGGTTTTTGGCTGAATGCAGTGTTACTCAGTGAATAAATTATTAAGCAAAGGGTTTTTTACTAAGGTCTGCTAATTTTTTATGTATTATCAGTCTTCACTGTAACAAAAAAAAGGCTTTTAACTCTCTGGACTACGCAACAAACTCCCAGTGTGGATCAGGTCTTCCTTTCATTACGATCTGAATAATCTGAAGATCAATCAATGATTAATTCTGGATAAAAGTGCAGAAAGAAAGGAGAAAAATGTATTTTCATGTACTGCTTGCACCATAGAATGGCTACTGGAAAATGATAATTTTCTGGGAAAAATGTAAGAGAACTCAGTAATGTGATTGTAGTAGCTATTTGTGTTTTATTAACCTATTGCTTTATGTAGGATCTGTGATTTGGATTTATCCCCTCCTAAGGCTTGAAAATAGAGTTTTCTTAATCTCCATGTGGTCTTTTAACTGTGGTTGGTAGGAATTTGAACCGTAACAGATTACTAAATACGCAAATTATTGTGATACTTCATATGCTTAATAAAATGTATGACTATAACTGATAGGTGCTTACATTTTGTTTAACTTTTGCTACTGGTTGCTTATGAAAATATTCCCTGGTACATCTGAGCTTGGAAGAAAATGCAATGTAACATGGTACATTGCTGATTAATTACTACAATACACAATTTTTAAAACTGAATAGGACTGTTGGGATGAGACCTAGAAAGAGAATCAATTTATGCCTTCTTCTTCAAGTGTTTACAACAGAGATAAAGACAAAACCATAAAAGGATTCATATGATACATCTTCAAGATGAAGTTACACCAGTGAAACAGATAATGAGTCAATTGAGATCCTTACTGAGCCTCTGGTGTCTTTACATTAGAGCTGTTTATATGCTTTTTTAAAAACTGCAAAAGCCCCAACTTACTCACCAGTGCTGAAAACAAACAAACAAACAAGCAAAGAACTAACTAGTAGGTTGATATTGGGGGTCAAATGGGCTTAAATTGGGGGTCAAAATGCATATTGCTCTGGATTTCACATTTTGATACAATCTGTGTCTTAAAAACGCATCTCTGTGTCATCAGTGTATTTCATCTGCCCACCTCCAGACAGAAATGGAGGGAAAATATATGGAAAAACATCAGCCTATTAGGATGACTTTATTTTGAAGGACAAGGAATTGTGAAGGAAAGAATAAAAAATATAAGCATAAAATGGGGTAAATGCAACTTGCATGCATCAAATGCAAGCTGTGACAGAATAGCTTGATGCTCTTCTCTGGTAACCAATTTTTAGTGAAAATAGAAGTACTGCAATAGACTGAATATTGAACAGAGCTTCAGTAAAGAGTTTGGTATCGTGGTGCCTGGCAAATCATCAGTGTAAGTAGAGGAAGACTAGAATCTCACACAAGGGCTGACTATATGCTGAAAAAATGTTTAGTAACATGACATGTAAATTTATGTGTTTTAGGTCTTGTAACAAAGGTATCTGAGGAGGCTTGCCAGATACAAGAAATGCAGAGTATTCCCTTTTCCAACAAATTAGTAGAAAACTCATTGAATATTCAGGAATGTGAATGAAGGCCAAGAAAAAACCTGAAAGTTCTCATGGATTCCTGTTACCTTTAGCATACGTATGGTACTCTTATTGTCACTCCCGTTTCTTCTTTCCTTGCATAGTACTTTTTATTTACTAAACTGGGTTTTATTAAATTCTGACTGTGTCTCCAGCTCCATGGTACCAAACTGAAAAGCGTCTGCCCTACAATCCATGTTCTCCCAGTTGGACAGTGAATTCCTCCTAAGTTCTCCTGGAGTATGCAATTCTGTAATCAATTCTCTACTTATTGTGAAGAAATACTAGCTTAGCAGATGTTAACAATGTTATGCTATTTTGTCAGCGACTGACACTCTGCAATTTCTTCAGTGAGAACAAAATCTATAGGGAAGTTAAGCCTGCTACCAACAGATTTAGTTTTCCTAATTGTGCCTGAGAAGCATTGCAAACACACAGTCCTCCCAGCCAGGAATCAGAAAACTGCTGAACTCAACCACATTCCTCTGATCTACTGAAAATTAAAATTGCCACCTGGAATTGTTCCCTATTTAGAGCGCCATGAAGACGACTGGGACTACACTAGTGGCAATGATTTGCTGCCATCAGAGAGGCAACTTGTAACTACCAGCAGTTTTCTGGAAGTCCCAGAATTGGGGACTGGGCATTTTTTTGGAATTCATGGCAGGTGAAGGCAGGAAGGGGCTGGTCACTACTGGCTGCTAAGGGCATATCTTTCTAGCACAAGAATTTTGGTGTAGAGGGTAACTGCAAGACCTCTACTGAGGTTTCATTCTCTTTTCCTGAGGGAAATTTGACTCTTTTGAACAACAGGAAAGTTTTCATATACCCTTTCAGTCTGAAATTCTTCGTCCCAGTGTCAACAATCCCTCGTGTCGTTTTTTTAATTCATAGCATTATAGCATAATTTACTGTCACATGATTCAGTCAAGGGAAAAAATATCTCTGGCACTTTTTCATAACTTTAGAAGGAAATACTAAAGTCAAGAAACCTGTACCAATGCAACCTGAAAAAAAAAATTTTCATCCTACAGATGAGGACATCCTAGTTTCCTATGAGATACATTTTCTTACTGATAAGCATTGCTAAAAATATTACAGGGTCAGTAAACAGAATTTGCTTTAAATGATTTCACTTTTCCTTCACTTACACTTTTTTTCCAACAATGCTCTCAATGCTGTTGAAAGAAAGACACCAGATTTAAAACACAAAATGTTACACTGAGAATCTAATGCAAGAGTGTAGGAAACTTATGGAGAAAGTTCCCAAGATTGCCAGTGCTCGGTGAAATTTAATACTTCAATCTCAAAATTTTTGAAGGTCATTTTGAAAGTTCTACAAAATACTTACAGGTGACATATCAAAGGAATTAGAATTGTGCATGAATTGGCTTACTAATGGAGAAAGGTTCACAAGCTGTGCAAACATAAATTTTGGGCTCTTAAATATGAAAACGATATTTGATGTCTTTTACACAATTAAAATTAATGAGGGCATATTGAAAATGACTCACAAAATTAATTTGTCTTGCTGCTGTCAAAGACATTTTTACTTTTGATATTTCTTTGATTTTAAAATTTCTCATTAAATATTTAATCAGGATACTGACATCCAGGTGGTAATTCCCCCAGTAGCCACAGAAAGCTAAGAAGAAGGGCAGATTCACACAGTTTCTATTCAAATCTTTCTGGTGGATATAATGAAAGGAAAGGATTCAATTACTTTGACCCACTGTAGCCAGGACATTCAGACACTTCTTTATGGGTTCCTGAATTTTTCAATACTGTTGCTATGCTTATAGAAACACTTTAGTTTCTAGCCCACCAGGCCAAATGATGAAAATACTGCAGCATCTCCTTAGTGAAAGGCATTGCCATAAGAAAGAACAGGTAAACAAAAATCAATGCCATAATATTTTCATTTCTTAGGAACTTGCAAGTCAGATGAGAATTGAAGTAATTGTTTTTCAGTCTATCACTCAGGAAATCAGGGGGTCCAGTCAAGATCAATTTTTTTTCATGCTAGATGCTGAACAGAGATAGATGTAGAAGAAAAAAAGGCACTACTGTCATATTTTACAGGCGGAGAACAGAAATAAAACCTGACTTTTTTTAGGTAGCTGGTAGCAGAGTCAGAGGCTGTATCTAAGTCTCACAAATATTGGTTCAACCCTCACTTTCAAGCTCCTCTTCTCTTCTCTTTTATGGGGAGAGCCTTTCATTTTGATAGTTTCATTTTAATTCTATTCCCAGAAATGCATAGATGAAAACAACTGAAGTCTTATGAAATAAAGCATTGCTTTGATAAAACTTTGGGGTAGTTTCTGGTACCTGTCCTACTTTGAAGAAAGCAGTAAAATCCACTTGCACTCTCATGAAAATAAGCTTTGGGTCCCAGCGCTGCCCCAGAGACAGGCTGAATTCAGACAAATATCCTGTTTCCTTTGAGCCTTATCTTAGTCAACTTTTTTCATTTTCTTACTAGCTAGCTAAGCTAGCTAATCAGGTTTCCTCATACTTGTGAGCTTTGTGGTTTCTAATTAACATTATCCCTTTTCCAAGGGCCATGGATTTTTGGCTCTCTGGAAGACCTGCATCACTGTGCTTTGAGGTCCTGATGCTGGCAGATGGCATCGTCTGGCCCCAAGCATGGATAGATGGACGGGTCTCAGCTTTTTGTCATTTTGCACCTAACCAATTAGGCAACTGCTTTCAGCTCTAGCATGGACACTACCCAGTTATTCTTGGTTATGCAACTCTCTATTTATTCCCAATTATTTCACTTACCAAACCTTTCCTGCTCCTGGACCTTGCAGAGACAAAATACAGGAAGATGGGGGGATGAAAGCCACATAGAAGCAGTAAAGGATGCTGAGAGTTTGTTAAATATTCTCGCAGGCCCTCGTCCCAAGAATTTCCATGAATTGTATTGTCATCAAAATGCTTAGGGGGACCCTAATGACCACAAAGGATTCAGCTGGACCACCCAGAGCTGCAAATGCTAAAAGAAGCCTCAAGGGCCTCTTGCAGGATTAAAGTTGCTCCCCCTTTAACATCTTGAAAATATTCTATGAGGGCCTTCCCACCATCATCAAGTAATGAAAACTTTTCTTTGTACTTATCCAATCACTTTAGCACCACTGTGCTGCCTGAAAGCTAGACCGGAAGAAAATATCCACCTGTAAGACTGACTTGACATAAGTATTATGTCATAGCAGTAAGACCATTGGAAAACACATATTCTAATGGTTTATGCATCCTGGTGAAATCTAATTAATATGCTACCTGCCTATAGAATTAACACCGACTTGTGTGTCCTGCATCATGAAGAAACATTCAGAAATACCCAATCTGCCAGGGACTAATTTAACAAAGATGCTAGTGATGGCTCTTCCATGAATCTTGCACCAATAAAGCTTTCCATTCAACAGAGTATCCAATTCTAAACCTTTTACAGATTAAAAGGGCAGGATGCATTTGATGACTTAAACTCAGTCAGAAAATGGAGAAATGACCTTATGAGTGATAGATATAGCTGGGCAGGGAGTTTGGGAATTGGCAGTTAGAAATTATGTGTACCTGGATACAGCTATAAAAGCAAGAAATTAAACTATTTCATAGCCATCAAAATATGTAGGTACATGGGTCATACATATAAGCCAGTAAAAAATCAGATTGTTGAATAATAGTATTCAATTTGCCATCATAATTCAAATTGAGTGAAAGATATTTGTTCCGATATTTCTATTAAAACATAGCTATTTGACTGGAAGCATGTACATAAGACAAATAAACAGTAGTAATACTTGTAATAGATACATGATTTTAAAGTCATTGTAAATACACCACTGAGAAATTTTCTCCCACCACTGGAGTCTAATTGATTACGATAAAATTATTGCAAATTTTCCAATACGGGAATTGAGGCTGTGGGGAATATCAGACATATGGTATATTAGCACCCTATTTGTCACATGGGTTGTTGGATCTGACTGTCCGTAGTTATGATTTGAAAGACTGCTACCTCTGTATCTCTTCTGTTAGTGAATGTGCATCATAGAATGGAAATGCAGGGCAAAGAGAGGACTGTATAGCAGGATCATAAATTGTCCAAATGGCAAAAGTTCTTACTAGCATCTGACATTTATAAAATCTTACAGCAATTGGCATGCATTTTAAGCTGGTCAGAAGCACTTGCTTTGGCCTGCTGAGAGTCTGTCCAAGCCCATGACAGTTCCACTGTTTTAAGAGCAAGAACTTGGAAGGGCATGTGTTTTGGAGATGCTCGTATTAAAACAAAAGTTTTATTTTTGAAGCACTGAGGCTGTGCATCTTTACGAGTTGGAAATTTCCATTGGTCTCCGACAATTTTTAGAGACCCAGAGCAGATCATTTCACGACATGAGAGAATATTTGAATGTAAGACTCCCTCACTGAGAGGAACAAATTTCAAAGTATAAAAGGGACATAATTTTGCCTGACATTCTAAATCCTTTTTTAATCCATAGGCAGTGTATCAGATACACCAGAAATGGAATGTAACATGCACAGAAGCTAACAAGATACGATCACAGTTTACTCTCAGATGACACTGTGTTTTAGCATTCCCTGTTTCTTTCTCAAATATCATGATATAGATTTCCCTACAAGTAGGTGAAACGCGTTAAACTCATTAAAGGCCAATCCAGTCACACGCATAACAACATTCTTCAATTAAAAGAAAGACTTAACAAATTAAGTGACAGGACAAAGCTTCCAAAGCCTACATACAATCTTTTAGCACATTTAGGAAGATTATGGCTTAATGTAAAACTCTTTGGCTTCTCTGAAATATCCCTAGTGCCTTGCCAAAACCTTCCCCCCTGCACCTGGACCCTAGCTCATTGTGTTATAAGGAGGGTTATTTTGGCTTGGAGAGAAGAGGACTTTCATGACTTCAAACATGGACATTAGATCAAGTTTTTATCTTCTCACATAATCCTGTCTTTGATGTCACCAGACTGAGGCCTCTCAGAATAGAAAGAGAAAGCTGTGAAAAGAGGCCCAGTTAATTTATACATTTAAGTGCTGCTGTTCTAATTCGCCAGTGTAGCATTTTCATTGTTTTCTGCTTTGCATCCTAAAGCCAGGCTTACACCAGGCAATTATGAATGGCTTCTCTGAACAAATAAATGAAATTCACTAGTTGTGGGATATGGTTAAACAATGTCAGGATTGGAGGTGTGAGGTCAAATATATTCGCAGTTAAGCTACTGAAGTTACAGGCTACCCTTTTCACTTGCCTTGAAGGATGAGTATTTGTAATACACTCGCTTTAACAGCAACTAATCAGGTAAACTGCATGAGACAAAGAGCAAACATGAACATGATATTTTGCATTTGACTTCAACACAGAACAGTAATCTTGCAGTTAAAATAACAAACCTTTAGAAGGTGATACGGGAGACTGCTTTGCAGCATGGAGACTAGTTGATGAGAATTAAATGGGTAAAGACATACAACATTTGCAAAATCCTACAGCTACAGAAATGGGAATTGTTCCTATATGCAAACACTTCTGCTGAAAAATTCCACCAAGCTAGTGGTGGAGCAACAGTTCTGTATTGAATTATCTTTCCTTTAAGGTAACAATAAAAAAAAAAGTTGTTGAAACACCTGAGGGATTGGGAGACATCATTTCTGCATAGTTTACCTTGAAAAGCCAATAATTTAGTCTTTCACAAAACAACTAACCCCAAATTATCCACAAACAAATTATCCACATTATTTTCTAGTGAATTTGTGATGTAAGAATTTTGTGCCAAAGTCCACCAAAACAGTAGACCTTTGTGCTTTGCAGAAACAAAACAAAACTCTGTTTGTTTATGTGTATGTGCATGGAGAATAGAGGTGTGCTGCAGAAACATAAAACATGACATAAACCAGCCTGCCAAGGTGAATGTTAGATAGACAGGTCTTCTTGTCTCATAATGGAATGGATTCAATAAAAGAAAATGGGAGTATCCAGAAGTAAAACATACATACCTTACAGTTCAGGGATCTTTATGTTTAGTGACCATTGCCACGAACCAAAAGCAGACCAGTTTGCTCTTCCACTGCCATCAAAACACAGTATACAGGATAACCCTTCCATTTTGTCTGTTGCCTTACCAGTGCACAAAATGTACTTGGTACAAGGCAATGTACTGTCAACTCAAGCCATCCAGAGCTCCTGAACTCTGCCTTCTCCACAACCCACAAATCTTTTTCTTTGCCTTTTGAAAGTATGAACTGCCAAAGTTCAAAGTCCATCCTTTTAACCACAAATCGAAAACTTGTTTCTCTTTATAATGCAATCTGATATGAATCATATTTATAATATTATTAACTTGAGAGAAAAGACTTCCAAAAAGTGCCCATTATTGGGATTTTTATAATGCTCCTGCTACTGCAACTTCTGGTCGTTCCAGTACCAAAACTCTGTTTTTATCATGTGTCTAAATATTATGCAGACCAAGGCTCCACACTGACAGTTAATGAGTTGGAAGCAGAAAATCTCTTTTTTTCATGTATTTTTTTTTCTCTCCAGTGCTTGACATCTATTTTATATTATCAGCACAACTAAACGTTATCCATAGGCTCTTTCAATTACACATTATTTCCCCTTTTACAATCCTTTTTATGGCTATTAAAGTCTATTTCAAGAGACACATTCTCTGTGTTTTTTCTGCTATCTAGTGTGAGGTTAACATGAGTTATACCCTAATTTACGTTTATTAGTGGGTTATGGTTCTGACTGCATCCCCATGAGAAACATTACAGGCTTCCACAACTACCTTCCTGATGATCATAAAACAAATATTGAACAATGAAGGAAGCTTAAAAAAAAAAATCTGTCTAAAAATGAGGAATGGCTGCTTAAATACAGCCTGGATTCTGTGCTGTGTCACTGTCTACAGTCTTTTTACCACTGTGTCTTTTAGATGTAAAAAAGCTTAGATTGGAACACTGGTCCATCTGTGCCAGTCTATACCACTGATGCCATGTGTTTAGGAATAGAAGTTTAAAAAAATTCCCTATGATAGTCAGAATTAAGTAAAGCTCTAGGCAAGGAAATGTCATAGCTTTGATATTGTTCCTCCTGACATCAACAGCAAAAGTCCCACTGAGCTGCATCAGTCTCCTGTTTTCGTGAAAAACTGTAGGTCTTCCAGTTCTACATGCAGAATTGCTGATACGTTCTGCATTTCTGGCACATGGTCACAAATGCCAAGGGATCAAGCATATTAAAACAGATTAGCCACTCAGAATGAGGAGTAGAGCTACCCCTTCTTAATAGGTATAGGAAAACATTAGCATCAGCATTATACTACGTCATTAGACTATCCAATGTCCTGATATGAAAATAATATATTATGTATAGAAATACAGTTTCTTTAATTGTAATCTATAGTAGATGTGACTTTATGAGATAATTGGATCAAACAGCAAAACCAAAAATTCTGCAGGTACTGTCACTACAACACCTGTACTCCTAGTGGCTAGGGACCACTTCGGAGTGGCTCAGAGGCTGGTCTCTGTCAGACATCGGGTGGCCGCCCAAGGAATGGGAGAGGGGATGGCAGAAAGCTGCCCAGCTGCTGATTTTTCCCCTGAGCGGAGCAGCATAACTGGGAACGGTTAGTGCCTCCACAGGAGTGCCTCTGCTTCCACTTAATGGGTGAATCTGTCACTTTTTTCTTGGTCTCAGCAAGGTCTTCTGTTCCTGCTGCATTCACTGGCTTCTAGGACATGTTGCTAACAATAGGACAGTTTGGGAATCTTTGCCTAGTGGGGAAAGGGTTTTGGGCTTCACTCTCCATGCACATTATAAAAAAAGAAAAAAGGAGCAAAGTCCTTAAAGATGGCAAGGGCTAGGACTGAGCGCTTTGCCGTGTCCCTGCACCTAGCTGGTCTCATTCCTAGCCAACAGAATTTTAGCCACTCAGGGAACATCTCACTGCTGTATGTGGCATGGCACAGCTAATTAACAGCATGCTCCAGGAAGATGGGAAATTTCACATGCCTTACACAGCAGCTGAGCTAGGTCTTGTGCAGCCTGAGTGAATGCTGTATCACAGAGTTTCTGGAAACCAGGACACATATCATGTCCAGCCACAGAATAAAGGAATGGAACTTAGCACTCAGTCATCACTGGCTGTGTTAGGCATCTCATTGAAGAGATTTTGATGTACCCCATTTTGAAGCAAATATTTTCTGTCAGGATGCTGGACATCTAAATCCAGGGCTCTGGATCCTGTTAACGTGGCCCAGGCATACACATTTTTCTGTGAAACTATTCCTACCTATGTGTATTTAAATAATACTGAAATACTTACACCTTGCTATACTCAATTCCCTGATCCTTTTCTTTTGGTGCACACAGAAATCAATATAGATGCTAAAACCAGAGCAATGCAGAGATAAGTTGTAATCCCAGTAAATACTGAGCAGACAAACAGGGGTCCTATTTGAGTGAGGACTGGAAAGCTGGGCTGTGGTTACCCAGCCACGTTTATCATTCTCGCTTTGTACTATTTATTTATCACCTACGTCCAAGTATCAGTCTACCAGCTAAGCATACAGGAATTGTCACTTCCAATAGTTCTGCCAATACAATGGTTCTTGGCTCTGCAGCTGTAGCTGCGGAGCCTTCCTTTAGCCTCAGTTATCTCTGTTCTTTGATCCAGTTACACAGAAAGGGACCTCAGAATAAAAATACTGTCAACATAACCAGGGCAGTACTAGATCACTGAGGATAATCTAGACTTCCAGGGTGTTGATTCATGACCTTTTAAAGCTGTTTATTCCAGGACAGACTACGGTACAAATGGTCATCAAAGAAAGTAAATGCAGAGCTTTACTTAGGTGCTGGCTCATGCTTATCTTGCACAGATGTAAGTGGCTACAGCAAATGTCAGCTGGGGAGAATCTGATCCCAGGAAATTATTTCTTTCTAACTTGCAATCACCTTTAGGTCTGTATATTTGTTGAACTGCCCATGACTAACATTAGAGATGGACTTTTTCTATAACAAGCTATTATAAACTAGAGATCTTACATGAATAAACAAACAGAAAAAAGGTGCAGGCCCTAATTATTTTGTTTATCTTTTGAAAATGCTTCTTAGCATAATGTTTTTCATATTTCCATAAAAGTAGAGTGGTGATGGTGTGATTAGATAGTTAAGTTATTTTGTCATTAAAATTAATCCAGCAATAGGATGAATAATGCCAACTGGGTACCTGAGACAGCCTTGATCTGAAGAGGCTGTTATCTACAAACAGAGATCAGAAGGGGCATAATAATAGAAAAATTGTATACCATTTATACAAATAAAAGAATATCTATATAACTATAAAAAAATAAATTAAAATTTATTATCAATTGCTACAAACCAAACAGCCGATGTGAGTTTTAGAGGTAAGCTAAATGTGGTAAGGTTCTCACGGGTTGTGACAGGGAGCTTGAATCATGCATACAGGGAGATGCATTTGTGACTAAGAAGAATTGTTATACCAAAATCTGATGAATGTAAGTGCTTGTGAGCACCGGCAGAGTGAAAGCAAATGGGAGTAATACAGGAAAAGAGTAAGCAAAGAGAGGTTTGAGATTCGATATACTGAGTGGAAACCAAGCATACAGAATTTAAGATGAGATTTTAAATCTCTTATTTAAGCAGAGGTTAGCAACAATGTTGTGCAGAAACTAAAGAAAGATAAAGTAGGATGATGATGTTGTGATAATCAATACGAATTAGAAGAAAGGGAGAGAGACAGCTGTAGAAAGAGGTCACCTTGGAAATACTAAAGGAGAGAGAATGACAAGACTTAGATACGACCTGGAGGTGAGTTAAAAAGTCACCAGTAGAGCACAGAAATGATGTCCCCATGGGATTCACTGCTGTGACAGTCACAGGAGTACAATCAAGCCTTCAGTAGACTTAGGTTAGTACCCACTTTAAGTAAGACAACATCATAAATGTGATAGAGGGTGCTTTTCAGAAGGGCAGACTCATGAAGTCAGTAGTGGAGACTGCTGAAAGACATAACTTTTAAGCACATCACATGCTCTTAACATATGACCCCAAATACCTATGGGAAATCATAATCAAAATGTAGTCTTTCAAATCTTTCACTCACACAGACTATTTATTTTGATTTCATAGACTTATACACTGAGGAAGTACACTTGCCTCTGTCTATACTAGGGATTTGAAGTGAAATCGGATGGTCTCCAAATGGTCAGGAAAATTAAAATTCTTCTCTTTTGTGGAAAAAAATGCACAAGAAAAAATTATTTGCTAGATTTCACAATATTTGGGGCTTTTTAGTTGGTTTTTTTTTCCCCTGACTTACACACATTTTGTTCAAGTTGAACTGAACGCACAATATTTTGGTGTCAAAGAACACATCATAGAAACCATGAAGAACGGTGTAAATGTTTGTGACTGAGAGATTTTCCTGATGTAGGTAAATTTTCAGTTAGATAAGTCCCTTTTCTCAAATACTGACATCAAAAGTTGTTCTCGGTTCAAGAGAATGATGGGATAGTGTACATTCATTATTTTCATTTTGGTAACAATTTAAGTTTACTTAGAAGTTACAGGAAAATGAAGTTGCAGATCCCACTTCCCCTTACAGTTAGAGTCTGTCTTTTTCAATCAGTCTAGAAGACTGTATTTTTATATTTGTGTTACTGTTGGCTTATGTTAATACATATGAGAATTAGATCAAAAATTTTTATTTTAGTGTTCCCAAATCATCCTATGTGTTCTCACCTGACTCAAATTTCAACAAACTTTTCCCTAAGTATCTCAGATGTGAGGAACCCTTAGTGAATGGCCATCAATGAAGATGCTGGCTTAGTGGTCTTGTCCAGTGTCATTGCAGAGGCTCCAGAAAAGAGAACAGGATGGAATTTAGTATTCTGCCCTGGAAATCTTTCCTTACTTAGCAACCACCTCTTCTCCTGAAGATCTGCCTAACTCCTGCCTAACTGCTGTAGCTAAGGAGGATGAGGTTTAACAACCCCAAGCTGTTACCATATAACACTTACTCATTTATGGGACATACTACTAGTGCAGTGGATGAAAATAAATAAATTTGAAGTATACTATCATGAGACAGCACTGTCATTTTCAGAAACTTTAATCAAGAATCACCTCTACTCCAACAAACATTACATTAGATTCCTTAACAGAGATAAACAATCATATTTCACTCTGGTCCCTTTCTTAGAAATGGCAAAATAATTTGTTTTGAAACTCTGTAAGACAAAACAAAATTTTTTGTGAGCACTGGAAACACTAGAGCTGGCGCACTACAGATTTGTATCCTATATTCCCTAAAGCCCACCACTCCCATATCTTCGGTCAGTTTTTCATTCAGCCACCAGTCTTCATGAACGTTGAAGAAATTTCCTACTTTTGAGACCTCTAATTCTCTGGAAAGGTGAAGTCTTGGCTGAAATTAGCCAAGGTATTCAAACAAGCAAAGAGAAATTACAGATGGAGAGTCTGACACGTAACTTTTTCAGTTATTTTGTTAACAAAATAAGAGAATAAAATCATAATATTAATGTAACCGGAATAACACAGCCAAAGACAGTGTGTGAACTTTCAGGCTGAACTATTAATGAGGACAAGACTTAACTGATTCAATAGAGGGTCAAATACTGGGAATTATGGGCCATTGATGACTGACAGGTTCTTAGAAATGCAAACTAATTAAAACATACTCCCTATACATCAATTCACAGACACACACACAGAAAAAAACCTGTACAACTAACAGACTAAACCTTGATTACAGCTGAAGTCCAATTTGCACTGATGTTTACGAGAGCTTTGGCTAAATAAAATAGGTTTAAATTACACAGTCTAGTGAGTCTTATTTACAGTAAATCTTAGAGACTAAGATAGTAATTCTCCTTATTCAAATTGCCATAAAATAGTGGTAACTGCATTTGAGAAAGGGTAATAAAGCTGTTGAGATATTTAATCTTGAACATAGGATCCTGCTTCTAGGAAGCACAAGAGGTTGTATAACATACCATGAATAAATTTATTTAATTTTTTTTAAAATATTGTAAGATTGACTTTAGTTCTTGTAAAAACTGATAAATATGAATGTGAAGATGAATAAAATATAAGGTCATCAGCAACTGACCCTATTTTATGAACTTTGATCATGTAATAAGGTTTGCATTTGTTTCTCAGATATGAATGGAGATGGAATTCAAGATAAGATATTAATCATAATTAAACTGACTACGACAGGTCTATGCTGACAAATTCTTAACGACCACAAAGAATGCTTAGCCATAATGAACTGCTTCATTCATTAATTTCCTCATTAAGAGGGCCTCCACTTAATAAGTTCAGTAAAAAGTTGATATAATATTGTATTTGTATTCTCTTTTTTATCAATTTCCACTTCAGTGGTATATTATTTGGAAAATGAAATAAATAATTTAAAACATATAATTGCTTGTATATATTCATATAGTAATTCCCTAATCGATGCTGTGTTTATAAGTTGTCAGTGTGCATATTAATTTGTCATACCCAGCAACCTCATGTTCATTTATTTACTACTAGCCATTGAGAAGCAGATTAAAAAGCACATGCTGCCCCTTCTTTTAAAGTTTTATTAAGGCCAAGTAGGCCAAACGGTATATTCTAGTTGAATCCTGCTGGTTGCCAGGACTTGAAAATAACTAATTACAGTTCTAAGTGACTTAATATGTTTGTATGCATGATTATTTATGAATATGTGTTAAGTGCCACATAAAATAACACTTTCTCATTTCAATATTAAAACGTATTAATTGTTCAGTAAGTACAGGTTCATATTAACTTGTTAAATATCATTAATTCACTGAAATGTTTGCCATATTGATAAAAACTGGTGATAGCCTTGTGCAGAATAAACAAAACTGAGCTAAAAATACATCTTCTTTCTCCCTCTTCTTCTCCTCTTACATCCTTCTCACCACCAAACCAGACCAGCATAAATACTTGTATCACTACTCCCAGAGAAGTTAACAGCCAAGCTTCTGTTTTCCAAAACCATAGCAGCACACACAGACACTGCACATGAACAAGCAAAAAAGCTTATCATTCCTGCCTTTCGCTGAAACTACTCAGAATCACAGAATTGTTGAGGCAGGAAAAGACTTCTTGAGATCATCTTGTGCAACACTCTGCTCAAGCAGGGTCACCTAGAGAAGGTTGCCCAGCACTGCGTCCAGTTGGGTTTTGAGTATCTCAACAGAAGAAAACTTAATAGCCTCTCAGGGCAACCTCTGCCAGTGTTTGGCCATCCCCACAGTATAGAAATATTTTCTTCTGTCCAGATGAAATTTCATGGGTTTTCATTTGTGTCCATTGTCTTTTGCCAGTGAGCACTACTAAGAAGTCTGGCTCCCTCTTCTTCATTCCCTCCTATCAGGTGTTCAGATACATGGTTAAGATCTCCCTGAGCCTTCTCTTCTCCAGGCTGGACAGGCACAGCTCTCTCGGCCTCTTCTCATACATAAGATGCTCCAGTTCCCTCATCACATTTGTGGTTCTGCGCCGAACTCACTCCAGCAAATCTGTATCTTTCCTTTACTGAGGAGCCCATTAGTGGACTCAGCACTCCAGATAAATCTCACCAGTGCTGAGTAGAGATGAAAGATTACCTCACTTGATCTGCTGGCAGCACTCTGCCTATTGCAGCTCTGAAAGCTGTTGGTTCATGTTCAACTTGGTGTCCACCAGGACCCTCAGGTCCTTTTCTGCAAAGCTGCTTTCCAGCTGAGCAGCCCTCAGCGTGTACTGGTGCATGGGATCCTTCCAAAGAGCAAATCTTTTTATTACCCCTTTTTGAACTTCATGAGATTCTTGTCAGCCCATTTCTCCAGCATGTCAAGGCCCGTCTGGTATATCTGCTATTCTTCCCAGTTTTGTGTCATCTACAAATTTGCTGAGGATGCACTCTGTCTCAGAGTCCAGATCATTGCTGACACATTAAACAGTACTGGCACCAGTGGTCCCCTGAGGTAAACCACTAGTGATCACAACCCTCTGGGCCTGGGCATTCATCCATTTCTCAGTCCATCCACCTGTACTTGGTAAGCTTGTTTATGAGGATGTTACAAGAGGCAGTGACAAATGCCTTACTACAGTTGAGGTAAACAACGTTCATTGCTCTCCCCTTTTCCACCAAGGTAGTCACTCATTGTAGAAGGCTCTCAGCTTTCGCTGGAAGTTGAAAGGGTATCCAAGAAATGAGGTAACCCTCTGCTGCTTTTTGTACCAGCAGCAGAAAAATACCCGATAGCAAAAAAACAGTGGTATTGTGATCCTTGCAGATGTCCTTTGTTTACAGTTCCTGTATCTGAGCCTAGGGAAGAAGAATGCAAGATTAAATTGTAAAACTATATAATTTAATGATACTGTTAAAAGGTAAGGTGTCCTGCAACAAATTTTCTCTGTAAATCTAAAATCTTAGAGCTAATCCCGTATGTTCATAGAAGTGTGACTGTAGTGTACAGCAGAACTTGAAGAAACTTTATCTCCTGGACCCATTGAAGATCTTCAAGACCAGCCCTCTTGCTGATGAACCATTAACTAGTAAGAGGCCTAACTGCAATGTTTTTTTGCCAAGAGTCCCACTGCTGGGATGAAGCTTTTCTGGGAACTGAGTTCCTTGGTAAGGAATGTGGTGTACACCTATGAGCTGTCTGAGAGTGGAAAATGCTATAAATCAATGGACTTTAAGTAGTTTATGGAGCTGAAATAAATATATGGGGAACTGACACATTCAATTCTGAAATGCCTTTCTGAGTATTACTTACACTGTACCTGTGAAGAGTTGAAGGAAAAGAGCTTCTGCCCCTGTGCAGCCTCTGATGAATGAACCTTAGTGCAGCTGGTGATGCTAATACTTTACAACATTTAAGCACAGAAAAACCTGTTTATTCCATATGAAAATCCTTATGATCTGTATTAAGCAACTCTACAACTTCTTGTATTTCTTTATCAGAATAGTAGTATTTGTTTCATGTAGGCATGAAAAAAATAACAGTAACAATATTTATAAAGTAAGGTTTTTCTGTTAAAAAAGAGAAGTAAGCCTCAAAACCCAGCCTTTGCAGAAGTTAATGGGTTTGTTGCCTTGGAGATAAATGGCCAGTCTTAACTGCTCACCCAAGAATAGATTTGACTGAGATTACTACTCAAAATCTGTTTTAATTACTTTTACATACCTGAAAGCAGAATTTAGCAAACTGATTCCGCATCTTCACCACACAACTACTCACAGCTGCTCCAGATAAATAAGAACATTGGCCCACAGTTACAAATAAAACCACACAGATTATAAATGTTTCAGGTATTTTCTCTAAATTGGAGGTCACTTCAAAAAGATGTTAAGATAATAAATCTACCGTATAAACATATTCTCCTGGCACTCAGCAGGGGCCCGCTTGGGATCATTTATCTCCAGTTCATTATCTTGTCTGCATTATTCAGCAGCCTGGTTCATGCTCAATGGGCTTCAAACAACTTTTAACAGCTGAAACCATCTTCATTTTTGACTCACTCTCTCACTTTGTAATAAAAATTTTAAAGTTGCTCAGATTGCAATGGTGAATTAATGTCATTAATGCCATAGTTCACTGTTCCTTATTTATACAGTACTGCAAATGTTCAGCTTGGAATTAGCTAATATACATGGCAAGATTCCATAGGTAGGGGATTATAATTATTTTCAGACTAGAAGATACAGGTACATGTTTTCGATTTATGAAAAAAAAAATCTTTCTTTTTGTCCTAGGAAAAACAGGTTTAAGTAAAACTGAGTTCCAAATAAATTAATTTTGAAAGCATGTCTCAACATGAAATTCTAGGATTTCCAAAGAGTTTTTTACTGGGGATGCAACAAAATACATTCTTGCATTTGAAACAGCTAGAATCCAGACAGAGGAAACTCAGATACTTCCAAAGTAAATACACAACTTTCCACGCATTTAATAGTGTAAAGTTATGTCAGGGGAAAAAAAAAAAAATTACAAATCTAGGCTTTTTTTTAATCTGTATAGTTGTCACAGATCTTAAGGCAAGATTTGTGTCAAAAAACGAGCATGTCTCTCCACACTGTCATGTCTGTCCTATCTATCGCCAGAACAAGCTGTACTTTGACTCTTGGTGATAGGACTTGATAGGTACATAAAAGCAGTAGAGACTACATAAACTCTACAAGCCAAATAGCTGTATTCAAATGTATGTCCCATGGAAGACCGTATAGCAATGTAAAATTAATATTCTTTTTTTCGTCTCTCAGATTAGCTTATACAGTAACACTAAAGTTGAAATTTTTGAAAACTGAAGGGGTAGTAATATGCTTATATATCCACATTAAATTTATTACATGCTTATCAGTGCATGCTAATTTGTAAAGTTTCACTGCTGGGGAATGATACACTCTGCAGTCTAAAGGCCATGCCAGTGAATGTATTTCAGTGTCAGTTGGTGCGAAGTTGGTTAAATAGAGGCTGTAATTGAATACAGAACAAAACAAAACTCTTTTGTAAGCAAAAGTGATTGCAGGAACTGCAACACAGAATGGGAGCAAAAAACTATTACATGGAAGAACTAATAAAGGTAGCTGAGGGACCTAGCAAATGCCAGCTATTTCATCCTATCCATGTTTTACAATTAAACAACCACCAAACTTCTAATAACAAGTGCTGGGATAACAGTACTGACAAGTTTGAAAAATAAAAGTGTAAAATAGAAGGAATTTGCAAAGAATCAGGCCCTTACCCCTTTTCATCAAGATTTTCCTGTTAGCATAACTTCTCTTGTGGTGTCATTCAGTAGTTTGACCACACCATGATCCTCCTACAAAATTAATAGTTGAACATTTCACTTCTGTTTGCTTTCTAAAAATACATACAAATGAACAAAATAAAATAGTCAAAAGCAAGAATAGTCATAACATTGTTTTTAACTCTGTCTCACATCTATCTGAAGATCAGTTACTGCAATTTGTAAGCTGTGTACTGGTATTGTATCCAGCTCCCCAGAAGGAGACACCCACACTGAAGCTCCAGATAAATGAACAGACTTACGGAGAAGAACTCCACTTGTGCTTCTGAACCCTTCAATATTTAAATAGTATATGAAGATGTCCTGGTTTCGGCTGGGATAGAGTTAATTTTCTTCACAGAAGCTAGCATAGTGCTGTGCTTTGGATTTAGTACTACAAGAATGTTGATAACACACTGATGTTTTTAGTTGTTGCCAAGCAGTGCTCAGACTGCTCAAGGACTTTTTGAGCTTCTCCTGCTCGGCCAGGTGCATAACAAGCTGGGAGTACAGCACAGCTAGGACCCAAACTGTCCAAAGAGCTATTCCATACCATAGAACGTCATGCTCGGGGGGGTTGGTGGGTCGGTCGGTCGCTCGGGTACTGATCGCTGCTCGGGACGGGCTGGGCATCGGTCGGCGGGTGGTGAGCAATTGCATTGTGCATCATTCGTTTTGTATATTCTGTATATTTTGTTATCATTCTCATTATTACTATTATTATTATTTTCTCTTATTAAACTGTCTTTATCTCAGCCCTCGGCTCTAACCTTTTTCCCCTTCCCGATTCTCTCCCCCATCCCACTGAGGGAGGGGGGGGGAGTGAGCGAGCAGCTGCGTGGTGCTTAGTTGCCAGCCGGGTTAAACCACGACAGAAGAGGAAACAGCCCCAACAAATAAATGAAGATACCTGCAGAAGGACAAAGGAGGAAAAAAGCAGAAATACTGAAGATCTTGGGCAGCCTGTAGCCGAGGAAGGAAGTCTCTGTGTGAGGACATAGATTTTGGAATAGTAAGTGTAACTGTCTTCTGGCTTACAACAGAACTTCATTGAGACATGGGCAACAAAAATGTATTTAAAATGAAAAATGGATGTTATTAAAGGGCTGACAAAAGTAAGGCCAGGCTTTAAAACTCATTTGACCTGCCAACCTGAGATTTCATCTTGCACTTTGCATGCTGGGAAAAAAGCAGGAGCTAAAAAATATGAGTGCATCTATAACAGCACTGCTTCTTAAAGTCTACCTCCTTATTGAGATAAATTTGGTATCACGAAAAGACAGAGAAGTTTTAATATTGGCCAAAGGGGGTCTTTAAGTTTTTGGCACTTCTTTACGCTATGTGAACACACAAATATTTTATGGTCTTTTCTAATGGTGCCGCTAGAGACGATCAATTTATTTCAATGTGGCTGACATACATTTAATGGAACATCAACATCTTAAAATATTTTCAAAAGTATAGTTTTCTCAAGCTGTGGTAAAACCAGTTTATTGTGTAGACGTCTTTGAATACCAGAACAATTCAGAGCTGGGGTGCATTGGTTTATATCATTATCCCCCGACTGATTGAGCAACCCAGCAAGAAATTGTGATATTACAACAGTGAATCACTCTCAAGTGGCTTTACATTCCACTGTGTACTAAGAAATTAATTTGGATGGGATTAGGAAAGACTACATAAGAGAGTACTAATGGCAGTGATAGATAAGGTAAACCAAAAATAGAAGTAAGAGACAAAAACTATGAAACATTACTAGACATGAGAATTCATCACTCATATAGTCAAGAAACCAATCCAGATGTTCTCATGCTTCACTGATTTGCATTTATTATGTTACTTTTTTTTCTATTAAAGTCAATATGCTTTCAAAACTGAGGTCTGATTTTTTTTTTCATTTATATAATTTTGCAGAGTTGCTCATCCTTAGAAGCAAATACCACAGCACTAGTGTTAGCTGTGCCAGCAGCTGAATAATACATGTTCTTCTGTCAAAGGCTGGTAAAGAGGGAGACCATATCAGCTGTAAAGAGACAAATGCATATCACACAAAGAGTTATCAGCTTTATGAACTGAGTCTTGACACTACTTGACATTCATTCTCAATTACCAGTCTCTGGTTTTCTCCTGTTGATTGAACAGCACTACAAAATATCTCAAGTAAATGAGTGGATTTTGTGAACCCATCATGGTGTAAGTAGCATGCTTCACTCTTAAAAGATGTTGAGTTAGCCAACAAAGCACTAAATGCTAATTCATATTTGACAGTAGCCACCAACTTTTGAAAATGCACCCTTCCACTCTTTCAGATGCTTAGTTTGGAAGAAAGCACTCACTGTTTTGCTGAAATAGTGAAGATTGTTGTAAATAATTTTGAAAAAAGGACATTTAACTTATGTCTATCTGCAGTAGCAGGTGAGTAAAAGTGTTAATTGTCCTCTTTCACATTTCTTCCAGTTATGACTCCAGGTAGACTTGTATGGAGGGTAAGTTACACTGTGACTAAAATGTTGTAGAAGAACAACATGTTGTTAGACCTGCATCATTTTTTTGCGGTAATGGGTTTATTTTAGAATCATTGTTATATCCTATTTACATAAACAAACTAGTGAATTTTTTTTGGAATCCACCAATCCCTTGATGACCTGGAGAATCAGTTGATTAAACTAATCAACTGATCTGACAGAAAAAATTATGTAATTACTTCTTGTCTAAATTCGGATTTCTATCTAACTTGTCTCTAAACCCGAAAGGTTATTAGAATCTTGCAGGATTGATTAAAAAGGCTATGGGAATTCCTGAACTAAATTTAATTTTGGAAATAAATCATCCCAGTTTTCAGTAGTATTCAATGACTGGTAGACAGGTAGGTATAACAATTCATTTTACTTGCTGTTCAATCTTACAGTGTTGATGGTTGACACTTTCACGCTTGGACACTTGGACATTTGCACTTTTCAAAGCACTAATTTTGTATTCTATTCTTATACTAGCTGGGTGGCATCCAGATCCCTGAAAGACATTCTTACGAACGTTCCCCCAACGAGTGCAACACAGAATTTTTCTTACACAAATCAATCTAACCAATCTGGTCTTTTTTTTTTTTTTTTTTTTTTTTTTTTTTTTTAATTCCTGGAAATCTATTACAGCCACTTACTTACTTAACCTTGGATTTCACAAGTTTTGTTCATTTTTTCACTACTATTCCTGTTGGACAGAGGAAAAAAATACAAAGCTTCACAGCTGTTTTATTTAGAAGGTAGTGAAGTGGATTTCTGAACATGCTGCTGCAATACAAAAAAAGAAATACTGTTACCAGTTCAACTGTTGCATTTTTCTTTCATTCCCTCCCTCACTGTACGACTGTTGGACTGTCAGCAGCTACAGACATGCAAGTCAAATGTTACAATTTAATGGGAAAAGAATACCAGACAACATCACTATGCCACAGAATAAACTTCAGTATACCACTGTATAGAACTCAAGGCTCACCTGCATCTTGAACAGATAAAAAAAAATCAAGATAATGAGGATAATCAAAGTTATGGGATCATTTGCATGAGGAGAAACTTAATAAATTAAGATCCTTCAAGCTTATAAAGGCCCAGATGAAGCAAAATATGCAGAACTCTTTTAAAATCATGAGTGGCTTCCAGGTCCCTTTTGATGATACTTAAACCTTACATCAAAATAGCTACACTACATTTCTTTAAATTTAAACTCTGTGAAGGATGCTGAAATCACAAAACTATTATTTAATTATGTGTGAGGTTCATTATATTTCTCTCAGCTCCTCTCTGATCCACTGTAATTTATATTATGTAAAGAGCACTTTTTCTCTCGTTAACTTCAGCAAGATCTGTTGAGGTATCCACTCAAAGATAGCATTAGTGTGTGGCCCAGTATGTGATTTCCAGAAAGGATTTAAAATTATTCCAATCAGTTGCTATGGGCAAGTGTGTGCTATTGTAATAAAAATAGGCAGAGAGTATAGTCTGCATTTACTCCCACCTTTCCACAAATTGACATTATATACAGTACTCAAATTAAAATCCAGAAACAAAGCGTTAGATCTCCTGCGTCTCTACTTGCTGGTTCAATGCTCATGTCCCAAGCTGGGTTCCCATCCACCCCGCAGAACTAGAAACAGGCTAAATACAGTGAGGAGAATTAGACCTCAGTTTTAGGTGTTCCCACTAACCTCCATGGAAGCACTATGCTCATGCTGAATACCCTGGAATCAACATATAAGGTATCTTCTGTCCCCATTAATACTTTCAACTATTGATATGCCTATTCAGAAATATCGTCTATCTTCCAAACACACGCTGCATAGTGCCAGAGATGGCACTATGCAGAAAAAACACCATTATACGTGTGGTTTTGTATTATCAGGGAACGTATTTGACAGATCATTGCATTATTTGTTTGGCATATGCACACTGACAGCCTCTCACAGCATTAGTCTTTTCAAATGGATAAATCCGTTTGAAGTGGATTACCCTTCTTACTTTCCTGTGCAAGCATAATGGTACTGATGCAAATGTAAATCAGCTCTTTTCTGTTGCACGTCACATTCAAAGCAAATGCTTGCATTACAAAGGGTATCGATTTGCTCTGAAGGTGTGAAGTGGTTTAGTGGTACAAAATTCTAGTCAACACTTGCTGCCATCTTCTGGTTTTATAAAAATCCACAAAAGTATTTTAAAAACACTTCAAACCAAAATACTCTTTTGGGACAGACATAAAATGAAATACCACACTTTAAAAAAAATCTACTATGCAATTTCATAGCAAAGTTCATATCTCACAGGTGCAAGTCTACAAAAAGCATACATGAAGTGAGTTTTCAGAACATAAATAAAGGAATTAGGGCAAAATATTTATAATGCAATTATGTTTTATAGATACTAAAACGAAAAGATTTTTATTACTGGTAAGTTACCAGTAACAGGCATTATGTTTTACTATATAATGTCCTATATTATACATATCTATATTCTTACCTATGCATTATGTGCTGTATGTTTATGCTGTATAGAAATTTTACGTTTGCATAAAAATCAGATGCTTCAACAAAAAACCCCAGAAGATTAAAATAAGGTTCGGACTTAATCCCTTTTGACACTGGGGGCAAATTACACTTTTGGACACTGAAAGTCAACCTTAATGCAGTACTAGAAGTGGTGGGAGATCAGGAGAATTCTAAAGCAACTTCTGAGGTACAAATCAACAAGAATTCAGCAGATGTATGAAATGGGAGGCAAGGCCCTGAATTCTGAGGTTCAAAACACCAAAAGATATGTGAGTCCAAAACAGTGGCACAGGTTTGCAAGCTAGCTCCAAATAAGCTGGTTCTGGTATTGGACTAGGACCTTCATTTCTAGAAGAAGTTAATTAGCCCAGACATATGACCAAGCTAATGCTTTGGTAATTCAAAATGCATGGCTGATGCCATACTGCAGTTTATGAACACATTTTTTTTAGCATTGTGATCACTTCAGATGTGCCCTGTTCTGTTTGAAAACGTAATTTTCAATAAATCATTTGGCTTGGTGCTCAGATACTGTTAAGCACATTCCTCTACATGTGCATAAATCTACTAAATGCTACTGGAAGTCACAAAATTATTGCTATTCAGTTGTCTAAGCCTTTAAAACTATGTGATTTCCCTGCTGTGATGTAAGAAAATCCCTAGAGTAGAAGTGGTTTAGATGCATTTCACTCGGAAGGCTCTGAAGCATGGGAGGCAGCCTGCCTTGCTTGCTGCCTAGAGCAAGACGCCTATGTTTGGTCAACCTACGTAAATGGTAAAACCTCAATGTGCATTTAATGCCCTAGTACTTCAGTTCAATTCCTAAGCATCACTTCCTTATTGCTATGCTTCCCCAAATAATGTATGGCCAGTCTGTGGCCATGTCTGGGGAAGGAAGATTTAAGCAGGCATCAGGACATGTAGATTAAAACTTACAAAGTTGAGCCGAGCAACTTCAGGTACCTAAGACAAGCTAAACTTTAAGGCATTTTTTAAGACTTGTTATTCTAACTACAGAGGATTCCACCCAGTGGAACTAAAGCTGAGAAGACAGACAATTTCACAAGCAGATGACCATTATTTGAGTCCTGGTCCTTGTAACACACATTCTTTTCCTCACTGAAGATATCCCTTGGGCTCAGGGTTCTGTAGATAAATAAGCTTAATTCAGTACCAGGAAAAATAAGTGAAGAGTTTGCTAGACAGAATTCTACATCATAGTATCAGGGAGAAACCAAGAAGCCTAGAAATGTCTGTTATGTATCACTAGCCTGTTCTTTGAACAGTTTAAACAGATCTCTGAAAACTTAAACCAGAATAAATGAGTAGGGTTTTTCACTGTGCAGACAGTCTGAAAGTTCTTGAGAAATTCACTTACAAGAGAATATGTAGGTCCCTAGCTGACCATGCAATGAAATATTGTTGCATTAGAACACACTGTAAGAGATGTAAAATAGTAAAAATAATCATTGTTCAATACATGAAAAGTTTAAAGAAGTGATTCAAACATGTACATGTGTGTTGAATCTACTGTTACTACTGATTAAATAAATGAAACAGTACATTTATATTTGCCACAAAATCATGTGCTACAGTCAGGACTACACAGTATTAGAAAGAATTTAAAATTTTTCTGAACAACTTTTTATTCATCATTTCATAAGAAAAAAAAACTTTATCATCTGAGTTTTCACTATGATACCCAAAACGTTTAATGGCACAGATCAAGAGGAAAAATCATGCTAACTATACTTAATGACTTACTATAATGATTCACTGTACATAAAGCAAAGGACAACCTTAAACTGGCTAACACTGATTTAGGCATTGCTTTGCAGGGGTCAAGTGGTTTCAGCTACAGTATCAAGTAGCAAGGGACAAAGTTCGAACAACACGTACATGGAAAATTTATGCTTTGAAGGTGGGTGGGTATCTGCTTTTTCATGTTTCTTCACTAAATTTATCACATGGCCCTTCTATTTCTCATCAGTGATGACTTCAGGCCTCCTAAACAGTTACCAGTCACAAGTCATCAGCTGCTTTTGCATAAGTTTGCACTTCACTCTAGTGCTTTTCTCATACAATGATAAATGCAACCCTGGGCTTTAATTAGACTACCTGGGGTAGGTGTTTCAAAATTAATTGAAATCTAGTGTCATGTGTTGAGATATTTATCTAAAACTCCTCTAACTGGAATACAAATGCCCATAGACCCTCTTCCTATGAAAAAGCTCATACAAGGGAACTATTGGATTCAGATTCGCCATTTGAGCCTTGGAATCCAAATATCTTCATTTACTACTGCAGAGCAAGTAACAGTGCAGAAAGACGAGGAAGGGGGACATAGCAATGATGGTTCCAATCTCTCTGGACTGAGCAGAGTTGAGCATGTTCACACCCCATCGCAGCAGGGGTAGTCACAGTCCACATCCAAATAGTCCCTTAAGGAACTGTTTGCCAGGGCCTGTCTACAGGGCCTTCCTACAGATTACAACATCAATGGCTTTTTAGAAGGGGAGACAAATGTGGCATTAATCCCTAAGACTTCTATAAGTGATTTTTAGCATCTACATGGGCTTCCTCACCCTGTGGATAGAGATAAAAACCTGCAAGCATGTCTTTGGCAACAGGCTCTATCTTCCCTTCTTGGCTTTTTTCCTATAGCAGCTATTAACAATAGGGGAACATCACATAGTCTTGCTCTACCTATTTCCATATAGAACTCATCCACTTGCTACTAGATGGTTGCTGCCAAGGGTGCCTTCCAAAGGCCAATTCCATCTGAAATGCAACTATCTTCATGTTGTGAGAATTTACATTTTCCCTGTGTGCTTAATTTAAAAAGGGACATGAAATAACTTACAATTATTCATGTTAATTGTAATTATTTGTTGAATATAAACCACCAGAAAATTCATGAGCCCATCAATCCAATGCTACGCTGAGAAATCTGTGTAATACCCACCAGATGGTGCTGTCTCCGTCATTTTACAGAGACGGCTCTCCAATTGTAAAATCTCAGTGTCCTTAACGTTACCAGCTAAACTGCTCATTCACTCTAATTCCTGCAGTCTCATGAGGAAAAACACCAAGTGCCAAGTTCAGTATCCAGAGGTTCCATTATAATTAAGGCTTCCCACTAGCATCTGAGCTTTGCCACTCGCTTTTTTTTTTTTCCCCCTGTATGTAGTCCTGCCTTTTAAGGTTTTTCTTCTTTGCTTTTTTATACATTCCTATCAGCTGATCCATGACACAGGAGAATTTTAAAAATACAGATACTGCAAAACAGTCCCAGAAATGCACACTTCATGAGAAGGAGTCGTATTTCTGGTTTGGCAAACTGAAACAGATGAAAAAATACTTAGCCACACACTGACCTTCAGATCTGACACCACATATTTTCTTTCTCTCTTGCCTCCCTTCCTACTTTTTCCCACACCAAAAAAACCCTCGGCAGACTAAACAGTCCTACAGGTTAAATCCAGCATACAAACTACCATTTAACTACGACTACTACTGACCTTCAGCATTGCATCAGTACAGCTGCAATAGCACAACTATATTGTCTGACTGAGGTTTGGTATCACAACGCAAGTGTGAATGCAGCATAGGAAGTGCAGGCTTCATTGAAGACTAGTGCTTGGTGTTTAATTAAAACACAAATAATATGTTCAACAATTGCACAGCACATATAAATAGCAGCAAAGTGCCACACGTTGTGCAGGGTATGCACCATACTGCGGGTATTTGTCTCTGCAGCACAGTAGGAATGTATACTGCGGCTGAACAAATGGAGCTGTACTTCACCCACAGAGGCTAGGAGTAAAGAAAAAGAAGGCCTATGAGTTCTGTGAAGTGATTTCTTAATTTTAAGGAAGTTATACCTAGCTGCCATTTGTGCCAAAAAGATGTTGGGGTTATATAAATAGCAAGCTGTGCACCCTGAGCAGTTCTGTCAATAGCATCTGTACCCTATGACTAATTTTATTCATATTGGTTTCTCTCATGTAAATTTATTATGTCAAATACAGATCACTCATATTTCCAGCATTCAGGATTGCCCTACTGGGGCCCTGATGCCGTTTCTACTGGAACCATTGGTAACGCTTCCGTTTACTTTGCTGATAGGAGGGTCACTTATGATGACACTAATGCTGCTCTTCCAAAAACAGACAGTAAAAAAAAAATTCTACTGCAAAACTTGGCTATTTGGGAACCCAACCCAGAGTGTGTGTGATGGTCCAGGGAAGTGTCACTTTTAATGTGAGTTGCTGAAGTTGCTGCCTTTTTTTTCATGTTTCTTTTTTTCAATTGAAACTCTTTAGAGTAATCCTTTCCCTGTATTTTACCTACACTGGAAAAGTAAGGGTCAGGCTAGGGGTCCAAAATCCTGGAGTTATAGCAGGAATACAGCAGGAATAGGTTTGAAATGGGTCTAACAACTCAAAGGATGAGAGGCCTCAATGTTTCAAGTGCTTTAATAGTGGAGCAATTGTCATACTATGTGTGTTCAAGCTGAGTAGCCCATTCACTTTTTCCCTTTCTTCTGTCAACTCAAAATTTTTGTTTATCTGATAGTATTTTATCAGAGAAAACTTATCATTAACTATGAATTTTACAGAACATTTGGCTTCAGTGAAATTGTATGTTTAAAAGGGGCAAAAAATGTTTTGATTGGCCCACTAATCAAATACCTAGAAAAGTAGTAGAGCAAGAACTAAAGGTGAAGAAATTATCTCCCAAACAGTTCAAAACAAAGAAGGGATCCTTTATGTGGGAACTTTTTGGATGGATTAATGGCCTTTTGTGATAAATATTTTTAAACCTGTTTGTTGGAAAGAATTATTGCTATTATTAAAAAGGTGTCAAAGGTTTTTGTCTGTCAGAAATTGTAATCCATAGGTTTGGCAGTGTACATTAGCATGGCACTTTTCTTTCCTTTTTTTTTTTTTTGTAATAAGTATATGGCTATAGGACCTCTCTATATCCTTTCAGATCTTTTTTTCTAGGCTTGCTTTCAGTCCAGCCACTTCCTGTAGATTCTTAATTTACAACAAATTCTACACAATTCCATCAAATGAAAACATCTCTTCTTCCATCACTTATGATATGACTGGCTATATGTCTGCTCTGAGAAGCACAGATAAATTACAAAAGTCATGAATACTATTTGAACTAGACTTATCTTTTTCCAGATAGTAGGGTAGGTAGTACATTTAAATGAAAATATTTAAAGATTAAATTGAAGCCATTTTGATATAATAATAAAATTAATCTGAAGAAAGGTTTTAAACTTTTTTGATATCATAGGCATTAAGAATCAGAGAAATAAAAGACAGTTTAATTTCAACAAATCTGTATTGATTTTAAAAACACAAAATCCCATAATGCAGGATATAAGCAAATATTTGTAATCTAGCTAAGCACCTATCATCAGCTGTATGTTTATCTACTTTTCATGCCACTATCAGTACAAATGACATACTACATGTGTATAGCTTATAAAACCCCCCTTAATTGCAGGAAGTATATGCGGGTTTAATCCTAATACCCCTATCCAAAATAAAGCAGACCCTGGCCTACTAGAAACAAACGATCTACTTTACTTCATATTGTGCTCAAAGGTTACATGGTTCACTTCTACTAAGATTAAATTTTTCCATCAACAATAATTTCTCGGATGAGTCTATTGGTTTTGACTGAAATCAGGACTTTATTTTTGATGCTGTGTGTCACCTGACAAGCATTTTCATGAGTCAAGAAAAAGACAAGGACAAATAACAAAATATGCTGTGTCAGATTTAAGTTTATCCTGCCAACAGTGCCACATCAGTATTTCCAGATGGTAAGACAAATGTGTATTACTTTGTACATACAAACATAGTATTTCCAATTCTATTTTTCTTTCTATGGCATGTTGCTTTTCATTGTTTATGAGCAATTTACCAAATTTAAAATGAAATGCAAATTTTGAAATCTGGTGTAAATTACATTAACTTATATGAATTATAAAGAAAGTACATATAATGTTAGTATAATACTTCATCAGTTCTTTTAATCAACTAGGAGATCTGCCCATATACCAAATATATTGGAAAAATCTCTTTTGTCTGCTGCTATGTTAGATTACAATTCCATTTAGCATATTTTCTGCTGACCATACATTATGTGCTTTTTTTTTTATTAATGCAATCTGTTTTAAATACCCCAATGGAAATAAAAAGAAGAGCTTTTAAATAGTCATTGTTTCTCCCGATTTTTCATAGCTATTTCTCGTCTTCCTTAGATCATTTCAAAACAGGTTTCTATCAACCCAGATAATCCTTCAAATATTTATATTGATTAAAATAAATCATCAAAACACTGCAAAAGCCCATCTGGTGAAAATCAAAGAACTTCAACTAACAAGGATGGTAATTCACAAGAAAGGAACTCCAAATTGCTAAGAAATGTCTTTAGTCTAGAAAAGATTCCCAGATTTTTATTCCTCCAAAACTATTGAGGCCAATGAATGCTGTAAGAACCTGGCCAATATATCTAACCTCTACAGAAACATCCTGTGTCCAATAAAAAAAAAATTATTATTTTTCAAAAGTCTCACTTCTTGATTCTGAAACCAAAAGCATAATCAATAATAATAATAAATAATAACAACAACAATAACAATATTGTTCAATTACCAAACTACCAAAATAAAACCAGAAATATGGAAAACATCAGCCTAAATCGCAAAGCTTATATCGAATCATATGGATAAAGTGCACAGAAATTGTCAAAATTTTTTAATTCCATGGACATCTGCATACAGAAAAGAAATCTTTATTCCAAGCAGATTTTACAATTACTGTAAATACACAAAAAGTAGAAACTTCAAAGCAAATCTGTATGAAACCTGTTTTAAAAAAACGTTTGCAGACATTAAGTTCACATGAAACATGTTAACAACTACATGGAACACATTAACAGCTACAATACGTGCTTACAAGAAAGCACTGCCCATTATGACACTGTTCTCCATTTATGATGAAGTCAGCTTCAAGATCCTCACTGGTTCAATTTGTTAGTCCCACACCCTTCTGAGTAGTACTTCCAAAATGACATCCACCAAGACTTTGTGACGCAAATTTGTGTCTTCTACAGAAAAATGCTTGTACTACAGCTTTTTCATGACAGCGAAATTAGAAGACAAGGATGGCAAGTTAGCTGTAATGGCGTAATACTGTCAGTTAAAGAGGATAATGAGTGAGGAACTTAAGGATTTCAGATGTTATATTTAAAAATGTAATTTGAAATAGAAAAAAATAATTCACATGCATGTGTTATTAGTTCAAATATTGCAGTAATAAATCTGATTTGGAAACATGTTTTCATGTTGTATGTAACATAAAAATATACATCCAGGTTACATTGACAAATCTTATGAGATTCATTACTGATCTTACAGGAAATGGCTGTAGGTGAAGCAGAAAGCATGAGGTACTTGCTTTCTAATACAAGTATAGGAGATCTGCCAGTGCAAACAATTAAATATTGTTCTTGCTCTTCTAGTTGGGATGATTCTCCACCTAAAATCCTCTGCACAGGTTCTCTCTTATTTGTATGCACTTACAGTAAAGGAGAGGCAGTGTGGATGTAATATACTTGGGCTTAATTAGCATCCTTAGTATCACAGATAAAATTATTAATTTCCCTGCTTTTGCCATATGGCACCTCTTCAATTAAGGTGGGAACCTTCTACTTTGTGGTCTATTTCTGTTAATCATTCGCATATAGGGCCACGCTTTTGTAGTTAGTTAGGCACCAAAAAATACATACTGGATGGTACTGCTGTGTGCACCTGATAATTTGTGAGCAGCTGATAATTCCTGCCAGCAAACATCAGCAAGAGAGAGCAGTTCACATCTAGCAAGGGAGAAGCCACAGTTTACACTGTCAGGGATCTGCTGAAAAAGACTCCGAGTCTCCTCAGAGAATGTGTTCAGAAGTCTACTGGACTTTTAAAGTTTCTGTTTTGCCAAACTGCTGAATGAATTTCCTTGATGATGGCAGGAAGAATACAATTACTTTCTAGTCTGTTCCTAGAACTGCAAGAACTGGCTTTAAAATTAAGCTAAAACGTTTTATTGATAAGCGGATCTTGGAGTTTTTATTGCATACCATGATCAGATGGAAAATTCAGGAGTGGTTTTGTCTCTGAGTTTCAGGGTTTAAGTAGTTCAGGCTTGGTACTATGGACTCACTGAGTAAGATTACTACACTTTTCAGCAGTTACTACATTGCTGCATGTATAATTGAATTAGTTTAGGATTTGCACATACTTCACCTTGTCCTGAGGAAAAGGTTGTTTAAGCAGAGCAAACGTTGTTGCGCCATGATTCAGCTGAATCCAAAGGACCTTCAAAGCCATGTGGCTCTGAAAGATTTAGAAATTTAGCATCCTTGTGATGCGTGGTTTTACTGCAGTTATGAGTGCATTCTAAAATAGTTCATGAAACAGTTCACAAATTCTGACATTCCTCTAAGACTGATAGAATTCTGGTTTTGAGGACACACTAAATGAGATTCATAGACCATCCTGTTTTATTCACCACCTGTCCTGGCTGCAGCTGTGATAGAGTTAATTTTCTTCGTAATAGCTGGCATAGTGCTGTGTTTTGGATTTAGTACTACAAGAATGTTGATAACACACTGATGTTTTTAGTTGTTGCTAAGTAGCGCTTAAGACTACCCAAGGACTTTTTGCACTTCTCCTGCTCGGCCAGGTGCATAACAAGCTGGGAGGGAACACAGCTAGGACAGCTGACCAAACTGACCAAAGAGCTATTCTATACCATATAACATCATGCTCAGGGGGAGTTAGTTGGTTGGAGAGGGGAAAGAGCGATCACTGCTGGGACAGGCTGGGCATCGGTTGGCGGGTGAACAATTGCATTGTGCATCGTTTGTTTTGTATATTCTGTATATTCTCTTACCATTCTCATTATTACTATTATTCTTTTTTTCCCCCTCTTATTAAGCTGTCTTTATATCTCAGCCCACGGATCTTACCTTTTTCTTTTCTTTCTGATTCCCTCCCCCATCCCACTGAGGGAGGGGAGAGTGAGCGAGTGGCTGCGTGGTGCTTAGTTGCCAACCGGGTTAAACCACGACACCACCCTTTATGCTCCTATGAGCCTAAGCCATTTTGAAAGCACTGTCTGCAACATGGAAGAAACAAGGATAAGAGCTTTCATATTTATAAACATGAAAATACATGGAACCATGGCAGTATGCCTAAAGTTATGTGACTTCGTTAGACCTGGGAAATAAAAAGTTTTTGAGGAGAATAAAAAAACCCCCAGAAACATCTTTTACGTTTTTTCCTGTGAGCAAATTCACTTGCCTGAACTCTAGTGTGTGACTGAGAGGGCTGCCAGTGGTTGTCCTGTAGCAGAGGACAGCACTGTACCCTGAAGATGACTTGCCATCCTGGCAGACCTGTGAGATGTTGAATGACTTCAGCAGAAATCTGAGCAGTGTTCACACAGAGGTCAGCAGTAAGCTGGCCTGGGATCCCCCTTTGGCACACAGAAGATTCTGGCCTCCAGGCTCAGCTTTGAAGAAATGGTATGAACAGGGAGCCCAGGAACCTGGTTGCTGATACTCAGCCAGATGTTGAACAGTTTTGTTATGGGTGTGAAGCACCATCAAGTTGTCAGCACCTTCAGTTATAAAATTAGGAAAAGCACAGAGATTGTTAATGGATTTCTGTGGGGAACACACAAGCACACAGAACACCAGTTCCAAGTGGAAAAATTGTGGTCCAGGTGGCTGTGACTGCGTCAGGTATGTAGACAGAGTTCTCAAATTTAATGGAAATACCAGGGTGAAATTTTGGTTCATGTGACTGGACAGATGCTCCACTGTTCCTTACATCTCAGCTACCGCTCCAACCAGTCTGAAATCACGCTGAACCTGCTGGTGCTAGTGATGGACTGAACCCCCTTGCCTTGGTAAGACTGAAAATGTTATGGATTTCTAACTATTTAAGAGTTGCCAGTAGAAATCACATGCTTATCCATGGTCACCTAAACTAGGCCTAGCAGTTCATTACCAGTAAGCAGTTTTTGTCCGATGGGAGAGCTTCAAGCCTATCTGACTGCTGTGGCAGATTCACCCGTATCTTGTGCAGTGGAAAGATCCATCATACCAAAAGAAGTTTTTTTTCAGTAACAAAATGAAAATTGTATCCTTCTGATCAATACGACTGCTACTTAACCTAGGACACTTCTGTTCCCTCGACTTAAGAATGCCTTCTGCAGAATATTTGAGTAAGACAAAGAAGCTTTACCTGTACCCTGCAGACGTACAAAAGAAAGTTAATTTGGAAAACTGACAGGTAGAAGAGAATCTCAAGGATGCATGCTGCCAAAGCCCGACTTCAGAAGAGTAAGTGGACCTGAGTAGATGTGAGTGGATTTAACAAGTAGCTTTTCCTTAACTAAATGGGAAGATACATGATTCAGTCACAAAATAAGAAAAGCCCTGTGTTCACAGATTATAAGAAATACGTTCAGATTTGTGTAAGAAATTTATAGAAAGCCTGCTGCATAAATGTTCTCATGTATTAGTGCATGGACACAGTTACATTTGGTGTGCACAAATCGCTGACCGCATTTTGGTTTTCATTGGTCTAAATCATCTCTTTCTAATGTTGTGTTTATGTTACTGCTGTCTCACAAGAGAAAAAGGTGCTAAACCCAAGAATTAGAAATCCAGAGACTGTAATTCCTTCAAACAATACACAATAAACTTTAGAGGAACCTTAGTGTCAATAAGATGGTATGTTTCTTCATTGTCTGTTACCCTTCAGTCTCCCTCTCCCTCTCCCCTTCCTTGTGTTAATAGACAAACAACCACGATGTCCCTGATAAAAGTGTCCTTCCTTAAACCAAGCTAGTTCTTCCAAAACTATTAAATTTTGCACAATGGGGGAAGGTGAGGCATTGCTGATGGGGCAGACTGTGGGTAAGCAGGCAAATACACGGCCACAGCAAAAGGAAAGGTCAAGAGAAGTGGCCGGTAGCCTTCTGTTATTACTGCAAAAAGGATTGATACAGTGTGTCACCTCTGCCAGTGTTCCCGTTCCTGTCCCCTCAGTGAGTAAGATATTCTAATTAAAAAGGTTTCATTTAGCATATTAGACACAAAGGTTCAGTGACACTGACAGAACGGAATACAGGCTGCTCCAGCGTGTGTCCCTCACCGGCAACAGCTCCTGCCAGAAAACCTGCTCCTGCTTAGGTCCCCCATGGGTTGCAGCTTCCCTCAGGGCATGTCCACACCTGCTCCCCCGTGGGCCTCCCCGGGCTGCAGGTGGGGATCTGCTCCCCCGTGGGCCTCCCCGGGCTGCAGGTGGGGATCTGCCCCCGTGGGCCTCCCCGGGCTGCAGGTGGGGATCTGCTCCCCCGTGGGCCTCCCCGGGCTGCAGGTGGGGATCTGCTCCCCCGTGGGCCTCCCCGGGCTGCAGGGGCACAGCCTGCCCCACCGTGGGCTGCACCGGGGGCTGCGGGGGAATCTCTGCTCCGGCGCCTGGAGCCCCTCCTGCTGCACTGGCCTGGGTGCCTGCAGGGCTGCTTCTCCCACGTTTGTCTCACTCCTCTTACAGCCGCCGTGCAGCGTTCTTTACCCTGTCCTAAGCATGCCATCAGGAGGTGCCGCGAGTACCTCTCTGCCCGCGGGGCGGCCGGAGCCGGCTGCGGCCGCCTGTGCCCGGCACGGGGCAGGCCCTGCGCCCGTCTCACAGCGGCCTCCCTCCGTCCCCCCACACACGCCGCGCAAACCCGAACCTTGCGTGCTATGAAATCCTCCGGGGCTTGCTGTTCAATAAAACGTTTTAACGTAATTTCAAACACTGTCGCCGTTCCAGGAGCAGGCAGGAGGGTAATTGCGTTCCTCCTGCCACCACCGAAGGACCGGACCGCGGCTGGCCAGAGCAGGAGCCTCGCGCGCGGCAGGCCTCGGCGCTCGCTCGCTCCGGGCACTCTCGGCCCAGCTCGTTCAGTTGGATTCAGCAGATCCCCACCCCAGCGGGCGGCAGGGCAGGCGAGCTCTCTGGAGAGGCACCTTAAATTCAACTCGCTTTAGTCATTACGCCAATAATAGTGCCCCCCCTTTCAGACAGCTGAGAGACGCAAACCTTTCCACGCTTGCCTAGCCTGGGGGAAAAAAAAAAAAAATCCTTCAAAAAATCGTAATGGCTACCGCATTTAAGCTGCTAGGACAAGCTACTTGGTAGCTTACAAACGAACGCGGCCGGCCCGTGCGAAACACTCCCGCTCCCCCCGGAAACGGCACCAAGCGACCCCGGCAGCGGCCCGAGGCCTGAGGCGCCACCCCGCCGCGCCCGCAGCCGGCACCGCCCCACCGCGCCTGCGCGGGGAGAGCGGCCCGAGGCGCCTGCGCGCGGCGCGAGGAGCCCGGCGTTCCGGCGGGCGGGGCGGGGGCGGGGGCGGTGGGGCGGGCGGGGCCTGCCCCCTCGGGCCGCGGGGCGGGGCGGGGCGCCGCAGTGTGTGTGGCGGAGGGGGGGCGGGGCGAGGGGCGAGGCCGCGGCGGGGCAGGGGCAGGGGCAGGGGCAGGAGCCGGAGCCGGAGCCGGTGCGGCGGCGCTGGTGCCGCCGGGGCCGCGGCAAGATGGTGTTTGAGTCGCTGGTCGTGGACGTCCTGAACCGTTTCCTCGGCGACTACGTGGTGAACCTGGACAGCTCCCAGCTGAAGCTGGGCATCTGGGGAGGTACGGGGCTGCCGCGCCGCGGGGCGACGCGCCGCCTGGCCGGGCCGGGCCGTGCTGACAAGCCGCCCGCCTGCCCGCCCGCCGCCGCCCTCAGCACCCCCGCGGCGCTTCCCGCTCGGCCGGATTCCGGGCCGCTCGGCCGCGTTCGGCCCCTCCTCCCCCCCCCCGCCCCGCCGCCGCCCAAGGGAGGAGGCCGGGGCGGCGGCCCCCGGGCGTCCGGTCGGGCCGGGCCGGGCCGGGCCGCGCCCGCCGCCGTGCTGGGCTGCGTGCCCGGCAGCTCTGCTGCCGCTCCACCTGCCCGGCAGCCCGGCAGCTTAAAAATAGGCGTGGGGGCGGGCGGGGGGCTGGGGAGGAAGTGTCCGCGGGGGGCGTGGAGCAAGCAGCCGGTTGCAGCAGCGGGGAGCGGCGGGGCGGGAGCCGGCCGCGGGGCCAGGGGGAGCCGCAAAACGAGGGAAAGGAAAGCTCGGCTGGAGGCGTGCTTGGGGTCTACGAGTGTCCGCTTGGGCCGTGTGTTTCCGTGTGGAGCTGCCCTTGCTGCCTGCTCCCGGCTGGGGAGCTTGGGGGTGTCGGGGTCCGCGCCGTGCTGGCAGTCGCGGGAAGTTTGGGGCGGGCTGGGCGGGCAGCTGGAGCCGCCGGGAGCCTGACCCGGCCTGGGCGGGTGCGAAACAGGACGGACTGACTGACTGACTGGCTTTTTCCCTGATGGGAAGTAAGAAACTGAAAATAAACGCCTGGGGTTTCGGTAGCGTTGTGGCGTCGCTGGCGTGCTGGTGGAAGCAGGTGGCCTCTCCGCAAACAGCAGTGACATGCCGTTTCTTTCTGGCGCTGTCATCTGTAGGTCGAGAATATTTGTCATTTTTAGGGCAGTAGAGACTGACCGAGGTGTTTGCAGAGGCTGTGGCCAGCTGTGCTGGGTGAGGTAAGAAGTAAGTCTGCAGAAAGAAATTAGCGTGACAGTTCCGAAGGGAGGAAAGTATTCTGTTTGAGTGTGCTCTATTGAGGCCCCTTTAGTAACCTATGTATAAGGAAACAGCAACAAAGGTCTCTCTCTGGTATGTTTGGGCAAAGTAAGGCAGCGTAAGGAGAGTAAGACATGTACAATTAACAGATGTGTGTGCAGTGACCATTCCTGTCTCAGTTTTCGATGTGCATCCCAGGTGTCTGCAGCATCAGCAAAAGCAAACACGAAGGTGCAGGTTTGTTTGTTTTTTTTTTTTTTTACGTGTGCGTTCATACGTCTGCAGGTGTGAAGCATTCCCTGAGGTATTTCCTACCCACAGTTCCATTCTTAGGTACTCACATATATGAATCAGAATTTGGAAGCTTCTCCTGGAGTTCTTTGCACCTTGGACATCTTTGTTTCATGCTTCTGTTTTCCGAAATGGCGTCCTTATTTGGTTTCATCTCTGCAGTAATTTTCCTTCAGTTAGTTAAGGCAGTTACAAAGTTCAGGCTGTATATGGAGTGATAACACTGCAACAGCACATGTAACTGCTGGAGGGAAAGTAGTAGTCCTTGATCTGTAGCAGTAAGGCCCAATAGAGTTTATTTATTACAGATTATGTGTGTCTTATTTGAAAGGATTGAGTTACTGCATTTTTTAGGAAAAGTGTGTCAAACTAATTGTTTGATCTGTGTACTTAATGAGTTCTTCAGTTATCATAGTTTCTTTCTGTTCAGGTAAGGCAAGCAAAATATTTAATGTAAAATATGGAACATTCTGTAAATGTTTTGGGCAATGTTTATACATTACAAAAAGGTAAAATCTTATTTTTCTAGCTCTGTAGATTGCTGGTGCTTACTCTTGGCAACTTATGCTTCTGTGAGGCAACTCTTACCAGATTAGGTATGCGTTAGCTCTCTCACTTTTTAAAAAAACCCCTAATTTTTACTTTGCAGTTTTGATATTCACTTGTTATATTTTTTAATGTATATGAAACTGGATTTTTTGATTTTTCTATTATTTCCACCTTGAGTAGTTTAAAATATTTTAGAGGATTTAGTATATTTTTTCTTTAAATTCCTTTTTCTTCGGTTAAGTGCCTTTGTACTAGAAGAAAACTATTTTTTTCTCTCATAAGTCATGTGGTCTCGAAATTAAATTGTCCTAAACCCATTCAATATTTTAGCAGTGATTAAAAAAGAAAGTTTTTCTCTCTGTAACAAGTGGCCAGTGCTTTTTGGATGCTGTAGCACTGCACAGGTGCTCTATATCTGTACCTTAAATTTTAAAAGGCATATGTGTTTTCACCTCTGAATGAATAAATACCCAAGGGAGTTTTGATAGATGCTTTAGGGAACAAGTTATGTCCTTGTAATATTTTATAGCTACCCTGTTTAGATTAAGACTGGTAACCTGTTGGTAGATTCTGGATATATGTATAAAAACTAACTTTATATAGTTTTAGCTTCTGTAAATTTGGGAGCTTTATTAATGACTTTTTAATGAACATGCTTAATACTCATTTTGGTTTTGCATAATGAGAGAATTCAGCATGCCATTTTAAAGCTATCCAGATTCAATCCATGTAGTAAAGTTGTGTGATGACACGGCTCCAAGCAACATATGTGAACACAGTAATAACTGCAGAAATGTTTTTAAATGCTTTTTTTTCTTGTTAAATTAAAACTCAGATCTAAGGGTAAAAATGCGCTGTCTCAATACTAAAGATGTGAAGTCTGGAAACAGACTCGTGGCTGAGAGAGTTGCAAGAACTGAATGACCTGAAATACAAAAGGCCATGCAGAAAGGAGAATGTAGGACAACCTATATAAGTAAAAAAGGTAATCTGAACACGTAAGGCCAATATTGGAAAGGCCAAGGCTCAGAAAATAATGTAACAGGGAAGGAGATCGTATCCCTTAAGAACTCCATTGGTATGAAACAGAATAAAAATCTACTGTGTCAGGCAGCCATCAGGGAAAGCTATTGGATGGCTGATGCTGGGAAGGACAGTGTTTTACACCTCTTCATGTTCTGTTCTTCATTTAAAAAGATGGTTTCAATGAGTCAATGGTTGGACTTGATGACCAACCGTATTGGGTATTGGTATTTTCCAACATAAATGATTCTATGAATTGTGTTAATAAATGTGTAAGTACTTGGCTTAGATAAACAGGTTAGATAAGTATTTAGATAAGTTAGATATTTTTGAATGCTCTAGTCCTAATAAAGTTATATTCAATACCTGAAGAAATGAAGCAATGTGAGGTTTTGACGGTTATCTTTGAGAAGAAGTGAAGTGTCACTGAGGTTTCGAAACACTATGAGAGACCAGGCTGTTGTTTCACCAAAGTCTACATTGCCACTGTTTTCTTTTGACTGGGTCTAAATAACTTTTCATTCAGTGTCTTGGTCAGACCCTCTGTACCGTGCTTGAAAATACTTAATTCTCTATTGATTTGGCACACCTGCATATTAGGTAATGTCTCAAGCATATCTTACCTAACACAACTTGTTACTCGATTAGCTGGTGTCTTATTGGGGCAGCTATGTTAGTAGGATGATACAGGCAGATAGCTGACACAAGTTTGTGAGCATACAAGCACTTTTAACTTTTTTTCTGGCTGCACCTATTATTATAAAAAAAGATGACTACTTTTGCATACCTTGCCTTGTCTAGGTGTAGCAGGCACGATCTTCCCCTTACAAGTTAGTGATTTGAATTGACTGAGGGATGAGGAGTATCTAGTAGTTTCTGCTGCCTTTCATGACCCATTTTACAATGGATGTCAATAGAGGAGGTATTTGGCAGACACTCTGATCCTCAAAGACTTACAGCTTGTTTCCAAAAGGTGTGCTTAAATAGGAATAATTAGCAGCATAAACACAAGTGGGAAATTACTTGCAAAGGCAGCAGTTTGAATAAAGTGATCAAAAGCATTCACAAGCTGATAATGCTGTTGCTAAAAAGCAGAAGTTCTGCTAAAATATGTGAGCAGGAGTGTTGGGTCAGATACCAGCTGAGGTATTTTCAGTTTCTGATGCCTATCGTCTTTCATCTGTCTTTCATCTGCCTTCCCTGCCCAACCCCCCCATCTTTCCCATTCTTATTTACAGGACGGCAGAATGTGATTAATAAATAGGTTAAATCCACAGGATTTTTATGTAGATTAATTTTATTCCCTCTCATTAACTTCTATTGATATCCGTAACAGAATTTCAGTTAGGCCTCTCTTGTGAAATGGTTTACTGAGTGTTATCTTATTTTCTAGATCTCTTTTTGTGAGCTAGGTCCTTGTAGTAGATGTTGGTTCATGCACTCAAGTTTATGAAACTATTTTGAGTATCTAAAATTAAACTATAAACCTGTTTATTCCAGAATTTTGACAAATGTTTTGTTTTGTTGAATTATTTACAATGTCCAGAGACCAGTAAAGCTAAGAACTTGATTTATAGTATTGTCTAAATAAATTCTAGACTGTGCTATAGGTATTTATAAATCTTCTGGCTTTTATTATTGTTTTGGAGGTTAGCCTGCCTGTTTAATCCTAGATATTTATACAACTCCAACTACTTGTATATACAGTTTTCAAGGTTGCTTAGTTGGACAATTTTTAACCCATCAAATGGGATTTTTATCTGGATGCATTTCTGCCATCAAAACTAAGAAACATCCAATTGCCCCAGCAGAGACCCCCCTGTCTTCCCCCCCTCCCCCCAAAAAAAAACCAAACCCCAACAAACCCAAACAACCAAATCTTGATGTATTTTGAAATTCTTGCAGTCAAAATCCATTGGCAATGCTCCCAGGCAGTTAGATTCAGTAGCTGTGTTAAGTCCTGCAACAGGCCTTTATTCCTGATTTTTCCTGCTTCTGTTTGTGAGGACTTCTCCCCCACACCCTCCAGCCACCCCCCAGCAGAACAGTCCAGATTCAGTGCAGTTGCACTTGAAGCTATGTTTCATTGCAAGTGAAACAGCTGAGTGTGATAGAGACTAAATTTCGGCAATGAAAGAGAACATGGTCGATAAGTGTATTTCAAATCGTGTTAGAATTGGTTGCCAGCTGAGGTATGGTAACTTTGAAAATAGTTCATCTCTTACTTGCAGGAATGTTTAGTCCATCTCTTTCTTGCACTTGCTCTCCAGTGTAGGAAGGAAAAAGAAAGGTTGCGTAAATATACAAAGCATAGTGCTTCGGTAGTAACCTTTTGTGTGCTTTGATATTCAATTCGCTGTGGTAAGGCCCTCAGTGAAGGTTTTTATAAGTAAACTGTGGTATTTTAGTGAATGTATTTCAGTAATTTTATCCTAAAATTAAGGTGATTGAAGTTTTACTAATTTCTATCTCTTCTAAAGGTTTTAGTTAAAAACATTAAACTTATTATTTGTAAAATCATAAGTATAAGAAAAATGGTGAAGAATTATTTACCCCACTTCTCAATCTCAACATTTCATGTAGAATTGTCAAAGCCTTCTTGTTTGAAACAGTATCGATACCGTGTTTATTCTCTGCCATTATGATGTGCTCAGGTAAAATGAGCTGTAGTTCTCCATCACAGAATATTGTTTGTAAGTGCTCGAGATAATAACCCTTGCTCATTCTGCCGTGCCTTGTTTTTAGAAGCATTAGAGGTGCCGAGTTATTGCCGCTTAAGTTACTGTGCCTCAGCTGAAATGCGGCATGTGCCAAACCCTTGATAAATGACAGGTAATATTTGCTTATCTGACAGTGAAAGTGAAGAAACTAAACCCAGTTAAACTGTTTCATGTGTCACGTAATCTTAGAGTTTTCCTGTGAACAATTTTACCATGGCTCAACTGACATGCAAAAATTTCATGTCATGCATAGTAACTTGGTTACAAACCCAAACCTTTGCTCTGGATACTGTTAGAATTACTTGCCATGAATACAATTACAATTAGTGATGTCTTCTTGGAGAAACAAATGCTTTTTTTTTCTTTTGTTTGTGTGTCTTTCATATAACAAAACTTTCTCTGATGAGTGTTAAAATGGTCTAGGCAGGGTGAGCTTTATCAAGGAGCAAGTTTAGAGTAGAACTGAACCCAATGGTATGTAAAACTTGTCACCTTGTTATTACCTGCAAAGACTATATAGACTAGTTATAGCTACTAGGGTAGTTATAGACTACTGCTGGGAATGCTTTCTTTGATTTTTTGGTTTTTTTCCCCCCCTTTTCTAATGCTCCTGTCAGTGTGTGTGTATTGTAAGGTTTAAAAGCATAACTATCAGCTCTCAAAAAACATCCTTCTAGATGTAGTATTGCTCTGGAGACACTGATGGTGGCACATGCCAGATGTATAGAATTCTATTGGGAAGCGGTAATGGATTGTTGCAATGAATAAATGAAATCATTAAAAACTTTATAGTATTTTGTGAGTACAGCAAGGTGGGTGGATTGGTATACCTGATCAGCTCTTCCACGAAAGACGACTCTCAGAAGACAACCTCTTCGACAACTTGAGCCAACTATTCTAATGAATGCATTTTTGAGATTAGGGTCCAGTGTCCCAAAATTGGTGGTACTTTGAACAGTAGTCTAATGCCATCAGCACTAAGAACATCTCTTACAGTTGGAGCTCCGGTCTCCCCATACATTTGGCCATTTCTTGCATCCCCAAAAGGAAAGCATTATTGGGTCAATCAAATCTTCATTTGCAATCTCAAGCTGTATTCCTTTCCAGGCCTGTAATCTGCTGCTGGTGTCCTGGGTCTCATTTATGCTCCTGCTCAGCTGTATCAGGTGTCTGTTCCATGTGCATGTATTAGCGCTATACAACGAATTCGAAGCTACGCATTGCAGGTGTTCCATCCTTCTTGTAGAATCTGCAGGAGACATTAATTCGGACTATGTGCATGTTTTTAAGTTAAGAGTTTCCTGGTGCCTTCCCATGTTCCTTTGTTACAGCAAGTGTCTGATGTCGAGACTGTTGTAAAAACAGATCTTGCAATTCCAATTTTCTGTGTTTACAGGGTACTGAATTCATTGTTGTCTTAAGACATGTAAAAAATAGATTTACTGAAATGCTTCCTGTGAACATTTATAAGCCCATAAATATAACTTGCAAGTGTAAGATCTTTTGAGGGCTAAAAATTCTCTCTAAATTTAATGTTGCTGGATTTCCACAAGCATAGGAGGCAGATGGTTGAGGAAAAAAGCAAACTTTTAATTTCAGAAAAGGGCCTTACAAAATGTGATAGAAATTTCCAACATTTTTACTTTGAGGAATCTTAGGTTCTTTTCTGTGAACATGCAAGCTCCATGAGACAATCTCAGATATTATTTTGTAGCAGATTTCTTAATCATCTTTCATGGATATTTGTAGATTTAGGTTGTGGATATCTTCCCCAGCAAAAAGTTGAAGAACAGGTCTGGGACCACTGACTCAGACTTTGGGATGTTTAGTGTGCAGCACTATGACTTTGCTTCTTCTAGTTTTACTTATTGGCTTCTTTGCTTTTAGGAGCCGTAGCACTGAAGAATCTTGAAATAAAAGAAAATGCACTGGTAAGTTAGTGAAAATAAAAATAAAGCTGTTGCAAAAATGATTCCTGAACGATGATTTGGGTTGTATGTGGGTTTTTTGGTTCTTATTTTAGGATACACTGTCTTTTAAGTGAAAACTTACTGTTTTGTTTTCTTTGCGCTTGTGTGGATTGTCTAATTAATTTGAGATTAAATGTGAAGGTGAAGGTGTATGGTGGCTTCATTTAGCTTTTTTTTTTTTTTGAAAACAAAACTTTCAGCGATTGCTAAAAGAATGCGTTTAGCTCAAAAGTAATACTGAAAGACTTTTTTTTTTTTCCTATAGATAATGATGCTAGAAACTTGCTTCTGGGAATGTATTTAGCCTAGCGTGGCTTAACAGTCTAAATCAGTAGCCGAACACTTGCTTGTTCCATTATATTGAACAGGTTTTTTCAGTGGGTGAAAGTTAAATTTGTTGTTCAGGTTATCATCATCTTTTTCCTATATGGGGACATTTCACAGGTTGCTGAAATTAGGTTAAATGTTTTAAACCACGTTTTTTTTTTTTCAGAGTCAGCTGGATGTACCATTTAAAGTTAAAGCAGGACATATTGGTAAGTTACATTTTATCATACACCCATGAAGGAGTTACTAAACATGCTACTTTTCCTTGCAGGTGGCTCTAGACATCCTATGCAAGTAATTTGCCTAGTTTCCTTGATTTGAATGCTTTGTACACTTTGAAGGTTGTCTCTTCTGAAAAAAAAAATATTTGAAGAAGCTCCTTTTCTTGAGCTGTGATAGTAAAGTTAAAATATACTGGAGTCTTGTCTAATCACTTCAATATTAATGAGAAAAATCCCAACACAGCAAAGATGAGCAACTGAGCAGGACTGGATCTCATCCCTTGTCATAGCAAGACTAATTTTGTCTTCTGCTTCCCTTTCCATTCTCCTTCCCTGTTTTTGTTAATATTAAAAGTTTTATAATTGCAAGTTGGTTGTCTTCTAAAAGTGATTTCTTAAAACAAACCAAATCTATAGTTGTTATGTTTCCCATAAAACTACCCTGGAAGTATATATTTTCCTGTGACTGATTTCATAGTTTATTAAAATTGGCACTTGTGTGAATAATGAGAAATGCTGTGACCTCAGGGTACCCATGTTCACAGAACATAAACACTGCTTTAAGACTGTCTTCCACAGAAAAAGAAAGAAAAATCTGTATTTTAAAAATTCTGGTTTTGGGAGTATTTAGCTGACTAATCGCATACGAGCTGCCCATGCTTTACTTGTGTATGAGTGTGCTGCAGTGGATTTGCGAGGAGGGAGAGGTTGCTGTTAGGAAGAAGGAATATAATTCAAGGGAGTAAGGGGAGGACTGTAGACTTAATAGTTCTGCTTATGAAAAAACATGCCCCACGTTTATTTGTGTGTGGTGTAAAACAAACAACCCAAAGGACACGTGCCTCAGATGCACTGTTTTTTCTGTCCAATATAATAATTGTTCAGAGATTTTGTGCTTAATGTCAATTATCTTTCTAATTTTTTTTTTCCAGTCAACTACTTAACTGTATACCTCAACCTTTTTCTTTTGTGTTTGTAGGTCAACTTAACCTACAGATCCCATGGCAAAACCTTTATACTCAACCTGTTGAGGCAGTTCTTGATGGAGTTTATTTGCTTATTGTGCCCACAGCCAGTAAGTTAATGTAGAGAAAAAGGTGAATATAGATTGGTGGGATTTTAGAAGGATCTGGAATGGGTTGATATTGTTTTCACGAACTTTATTTCTAGTAGATACTCCTAGCAAATACAATTAGATAATGGGAATGGGGTGTCTTTCAGTAGTTTATGTTTAGTCACCTAATTTTTTGCTGGTATGTAATTATTAACAAAATGTGAAAATTATTCCTTTTGAAACAGTATCTTCCATAAATGTACAAGGTTTTTTTGTATCATACCTTTTAACATTGTGTATTTAGGCATAAAATATGATGCTGAAAAAGAAGCCAGGCAGCTCTTGGAAGCAAGACAAAGGGAATTGCAAAGGATAGAGGAAGCAAAGCAGAAAATAGCTGACCAAGGTAAGAGCTAATGAAAGGGATGCAATTTATTCCTTTATTTTAATCCAGAAAGATGCTGGATTTGTCATGTAAAGTGTTTTAAATTCCTGTTATCCTCTTGATACTTAAAAACCTATTAGTTACAGATTTTCAGGTGTAGCTGCCATCAATATTTCAGAACAGGCATCCTGAAAATAAACAGGTTCAATCATTGACTGATGTGACGTAAATAAGGCTTTTGAAATATTGCTTGCTTGTGTCATATGATGCCTGACATTTTCTTTCCTCTTCTTCATAAGAAACAATTTAACATTGTTTCCAGTAGCAAAACTTTTTTATGGTTACACCTTTTTAAAGATTCTGTTTCATTTGTTCTTTGATACATATTAAGTCTTATCATCTTAAACTCAGCTTTTGGTACTTTCAAGAAATACATACTGGCCAGCTCGAGTGTCAGTGGGTACAAGTCATACTTTTGAACTACCTGATTGTTCATGCAGCAGGTAGTAAAACTGAAACTGTCTAGTCTGAGGATATAAATGTTATAGACTATGCTGAAAGGACATTTTTTTCTACAACTAGAGTGCCCTGTAATAGAAAATGTATCTATCATAGAAAATTTATTATGTTATTGTTTTCTCTAATGTAGTTTGAAAAATTCTTTAATGCAAACAAAATATTAAATTCTTTTCCTTAGATAAAGTAAAAGAAGAGAAACAAGACACTTTTGTAGAAAAACTAGTCACTCAGGTCATCAAAAATCTTCAGGTGAAAATTTCCAACATCCATATTCGCTATGAAGATGATGTAAGTACTTTTGCATATCTCAGCATATGGGGTTGTGCATTATGTCATGAAGTTAGGAACCTGTCTGATTTCTTTTCTCCTAGTTGCTTTCCTCGTTGAGAGAAGCTAGTAAAGTTTTGGAAATTTCATAGTTTAAAAGAAAAAAGGTAAAAAGCTTGCACCAAAGCATAAAGATATTTATAAGCATATGGTTGGGTACAAAGAGGATGTAGTTGTCAGATCTTTGTTATATATGTATTTTTTATTGTTGACTGTTTACTTCCAAATCTAAATTTAGAGCATAAGGTAATATTTTTTTGGTATTTTTCCCCTTCTCTATTAGATCACAAATCGGAATAACCCCTTGTCATTTGGGATTTCACTTCAGAATTTAAGTTTGCAGGTAACTTTATTTTTCATCTTGAAAGCATGTTGATATATACTTACAGGTTAAGTTACGTTTTTGTGTATTAATGCGCTGTCTAGTAACATACTGCCTAATGAAAGTACCTGTAATCATGAGCAATGCACAATGTTTACTACTTGGTTTATCAAATCCAACATAAATATTGTGGCGGGGATGCCATTAAAGATAAAGTGCTAGCATTAAAACAGACCTTGGGAGGGAGGAAATTCTTATTCCTCTGCACTGTGTGGTTGCCAAGTACCAGACTTTGTTGGGTTTGGGCTATTCAGAATCTATGAATATTTTACTGAAACTGCCATAAGCCCCAAGAAAGGAAGTTACTACTTGATGTTGTGGAGGGGAAAAAAAAAAGGAGGGGAAAAAAAGAAAAAGAGGAGGTTGGCATCTTTGTTCACACTGGAGCTCAGTTCTTTGATCTGGGAGCTCCACTTTAAAGGGCTAATAGTAGTGTCACAGACTGTATACATTTTTTTCTGGAAGACTACTTAGTAGCAGCAATATGCTGATACTGCTGAGTTGCTCTGACTCAGTAGCTTTTGCTGTGTAACTGATAATCTTAAAAGAAAATACGTGTAAGTGTTACTTTTTAGAATGAAATAGTTGTCTTATGAATGCTGGTTCCTAGCACATTGAAAGGCTTTTGCCAGCCCCTTCCCATAAACAGTTTTGCATAGGGAACAAAAACTTTGGTATTCTTACTACTTCACTCTTGAAATGCATATTAGCCTTGAAAAAGCATAATAACATATAGTGTGTCTGTTGGGCTCAAACTAAAATGCTACTTCCAGAATTGTAAAAGAATTCTAGTCCCTTGTGTATGTCTTTCCAAAGAGCCTGCCTAAAAATAATATTGGTGTAAAGGAAAGCAGTTTGCAATACTGAAAACAGATTTAAAGACTCTTTTGGTTCTTGTGGGCAGCCTTCCAGTTACTGTATATATTTTTGGGGGCGAAGTAGCCTTATCAAGTTTCCACTTAAAATAATGGCTTAATCATCTTAAATCAGACTATAGCATTCTATTATTTTCAATGCGGTTTACTAATGATGATGTTCCTCTCTATTTTCCTTTTTTGTTTCAGTGATGATAAAATATTGGTATATTATAGATACTGGAATAACTTTCTTTAATTCTCATTTCAGACCTCAGATAAGAATTGGAATCCATGTTTACATGATGAAACTGCCAAGTTGTTCTACAAGGTACAGTATTAACTGTATGTTAAAGAAAGAATTGTTAATAAAACAAGCTGAATTAGAGTTACTTCCACAGAAAGTGAGATCAAGAAAACATGTAACTGTATAGACTCTAAAATAAAAGGATGCGTAGTCTGCAGGGAATGCTCTGAATATTTTTATTCATCCAGACTTTGTGAAATCCAAAATAGTAATCTAAAATCTGTAGGTATTAATATATATATGTTCTGTTGTATTTTCAGCTTGTACGACTGGATAACCTTTTTGCTTACTGGAATGTGAAATCGGAGATGTTCTACCATGGTGGTTGTGATGAATCGTTGGTAAGTAAAGCATGAGATAATGTATCTAGTATTCTAGTTCATACTGTGAAGCACAGAGCATAATTCACATTCAGTTCTGTTTCCATTTATGTCAATGTCCTGGAGAACTGTCTTGTTACTAATAGCTTTTTGAGGAATAATAGTAAATGTTAAGGTTTTTATGTGGTTGAAGTACAACACCCATCTGAGGAAATTAAAAAACAAAAAGTCCTTTGCCAGTTGCAAAATTATACACAATATATGGTCATCTTACTGTTCAGTGATTTTATTAGCAAAAAATAGAAGTCTTACTCTGTTTAAAACATAGATGAATATTTTTAATTGTACTGTGTAGCAGAGGGATTATCTGAAACCTGTATTAAAATGCTAACATTCTGTATTTTAAAACTTTATGATGAAATAAAAATGCAACTTAATTTTTAACTTCACTGTGCATGTAGGTTAACTTAAAACAGGGAGTTGCCAGCCACAATGTGATTCCAGAAGGTTATGATTTTGGTGAGTGGTATTTTATTTGTATTTGTAATATGCGTGTGTACTTTACTTCTGATTTTTAATACCTCTCAGAGGTTGCTACTTTGGCTGTTATTCAGAAATCTTAGTAAGGAGTTCAGTTCAGTCTCTGACAGTGAATGTTGTAGCATATCTGTAGCCTTAAAAAGGCTTTGATTAAAATATGAGTTTTGAGTTGTGTATCATTCTAATGGAATGTCATGCATAAATCCTCATTGTTCACATGCATTGATAATTCCTTATTTAAGTAAGTTTAGCAATAATATGTGCATTGTGTGTTTTGTGAATCAGATTGGTTTGAGTAATAGATTAATGTTTTTGAGGTCACCTGCCGTATGTGAAGAGTATCTTTTTTTATTAGAAGGGGAGACAGTTACCCCACAACTCTGAAACCTCTACTTCTTTTTTTTTTTTATTTTTTTTTTAGTGTTGCCATATTGTAAGTTGTATTGCTTTGATTGTTGCTTACATTAGTAAAAGTTGCATTGGCTCCACTCAAACATGGTGATTGTTTACTTTTCATTGTGTGGAAAATATGCGTGTTTTAATTCTCATGTGCATCTGTGTGATTGTTCAGTAACTGTTCACAAGGTAGAATGGCAATTGAAGTGGCCTGTTCTCTAGGAAGCAAGTCCTCAGTTCACTATAGCCAGGGTTAAAAAGGGCACTGTTAAGTTTTATGGGTTTTTCTTGCTGCCTTTGCCTGAAACAGAAAGCCTTTTGGCAGTCAAATGAAGAGACACAAAGAACTATTTAGTAAATTCTTCTGATTTCATATCTATCTTCCTCAGTTGCTAGCTCTGACTCTTTGTACAAGAAAATAAGTTCAAACATCATCAGTTGTTTTAAGTCTTTACATGGAAGTTCAAAATAGTTGTGTGCAAAATTGCAGTATTTGGGATTTACACTCTTAAAAATTCAGCAGTGCCATCAGATGCAGATATTTAAAGAATTACGTCATGCTGATATTCTGTGGTAAATGAAAATTCTGGCTCTTTTAGAGGAAGTCTTCAGATTGAGACATGGATGGAAAGGTAGTAAGCACAAAGTCTGCTTCTGTCAATTGATCTAAATGCGAACTTAGTACTTACTCATAGCAAGGATGAAAAATGAAATTTAGGAAGCTAAAAACAGGGAGAAAATTAATAGAAATGCTACCACATAAAATGTGTAGATAAAGTAAGATAAGCCTCACAAGAAATGCAAGGCTTACATGGTTTCATCTTGCAAAAATGGCTGTTTCCACCTGTATGAACTTTTCAGTGAATTTAGCATATTTGGTTTGTAGATGGTCTCTCTGTTGAAATCAAAAGAATTTTATTTACACAAATTCAAGTAATATACAAATTCTTATGGTTGGATCAATTGCTGAAACAGATGGAAAACCCGAACACAATATGGCTTCTGAAGGCTATATTGAATGCCTGATATTGCCAAATTGTTGAAAAGATAAAATTTTTCATGTGATGTGCTTCACTTTATGTAGGATCCATATTGATTTTTTTCCATGCTTACTTGGGCTTGGATTTAGAATTGTGGAATATTTGGTTTTGTCCACTGTTGTGAGTATAATTTATCAAACTGTAAAATATCAGTAACAGTAAAAAAAAATCCTTACGAAATAAGAGTTATTATAGTGAAATAAGTGCTATGTTTGGACTATCTTGTACTATAAATAGCTTATATCTTAGTTAAAAAAAATAGATTTCTTGCAATATAAACTATTAATTGAAATGTCTGCCATGTAATAGCGCATACAGGAAATTCTGTGAAAATGTTCCACAAATATTTGTTCCACAAATATTGTCAGCATGAAGCTGGAAACTGAGTATAGATTATATTATATTTTAAGCTGTCTTGGTGAAGTCTTCATGTTTTGAAGTCTAACATTTTAAAATGAATAATTGATATAATTTGAGCTGATAATTATTATGTATCATTTATGGAAGTCTTAAATGATTTAACTGCACTTTCTTCTGTTTTTTAGTATTCCGCCCAATTTCGGCTAGAGCCAAGCTCCTTATGAATCCTCGATCTGATGTTGATTTTTCATCACCAAAAATGGATTTAGATGTAAACTTACAGGATATAACTGTTGAATTCAATAAGCCACAGGTATAAACTGTTTTTCTGAAGTTATATGTAATGTGGTAAAAAAATTAGTTTGCAAGAATAATAAGAAAAGCAGTGTGAACTTTTATAATAAACATACAGAATTGATTAACTTCTTAGTGTTGTTTTTCTGTGTAAATTATTTTCTTCTTAAAGAGAAGCTTGGTTCACGTTGTTCTCAGACAATAACACTCCATTTGAATTTTTTTATTGTTTGGGTTTTTTTTAGTACTTCAGTGTTATGGAGCTTCTTGAGTCTATTGATATGATGACTCGAAACCTGCCATACAGGAAGTACAGACCTGATGTTCCATTGCACAACAATGCCAAGATATGGTAGGCCACCTCAGACTTTGAAAATAATTTGTTAGTTATTCTTTTGCAATAATTACCAAGGGATTGTTTCTTACTCAGGGAGTTTAGAACTCATTTCCTCCTGAAACAAAGTCTTCTATTGGTTTTGTTTGTTTTTTCTTAAAAAAACATTGGTGAGGACCTTAAACTAAAGGTAAGGACACAGTATTTGGAAGCCTGCATTTGCCATCTTAAAGGCCATTATCAGAAACTTAAGTCTGGTAGTATTTTAATATCTTAACTCTATTTTAATGAAGACAACGCCATTGTAGGCTAGGTGGTATTACAGGAACATAGTTGTTATGTAGAAATAGGAAACCTTTTCAACACAGATGGCAGAGCTTTGATTTCTTTTCAGAAGATTCCTTACAAATACATTTTGATTATTCACACTTGCACATTATATATATTTGTGGTCACATATTGTACAAGGTTACTTTTTAATTTTAGGAAATAGCAACATGTCAGCTTTGTGTGGAAAAATTAAAATCCTTAGGTTCGTCTACTGATCAGAAGTGTGATATTAGATGAGGGATTTCACTCTTCTACAACTTGAAGTTGTGATTATTGTGAGTCTGCATAACTGTAGGAATCTTTTCAATATACTAAAAGAAATGTAAACTATACTTAATTTGTCTTTGTGTTTAGGTGGAAATATGTTATTTATGGCATCCTTGAAGTAAATGTTCAACCTAAGCTCCAAATGTGGTCATGGGAACATATTCGGCACCATAGGAAACAAGTGAAGAACTATAAAGAGATGTATAAAACAAAGATAACATCAAAAAAACCTAATGAAGAAATCTTAAAATTGTTGGAGGTTAGCCATTTTCCATTAAAGGTTTAAATATTGTTAATCTTGCTAGTTTCTTAACCTTAATTGTTTACATGTTCATAAGTCTGTACTAAGTTAACATTTTTGATGGTGAGACTTGCAACTTCATCAGTACCATTCTCTGTGAATAATATTAACAAACATATTAATTTTTTTTAAAATTAGTAACTGCAATGAAGAAGAACTTAAACTGACATGCTTTTATTTTCCAGGTTTATTTTAAGTTTTCAGCATGAGGAAATTAACATGGGTTGCACTGAAATAATTGTTTATTGTCATTTCCTGTAAAACTGAGCTGTGAAATCTAATCTAACCAAATTAAATTGTCAAAAAATGATTTCTCACCTCCTTTCTAGGAATTCGAAAAGGCCTTGGATATTTTTAACATCACTCTAGCAAGGCAACAAGCAGAAGTTGAGGTAAAATTTCATCCTTTAAGTGAGTCTAAGAATAACTGCAACATGAGGTTGTGGAGATTTTAGGGAGATGCATTTTAGTTCTAGTGGTTGAATTGTGCATCATTCAGTCTTTTTATTTTCCTTGTATCTCATGTTTGTTATTATAAGGCATAGTTAGTTTCAGTGTGTAGATAAGCAAAAATTAGATAGCTCCATGTAGTGCTGCTTCAGAATAACTGATCTGGGATAAATTTCTTTCCACTTTTGGTGAGAAAAATATACTGTGGAAAATATGGTCAAAGGATGGCAGGGTAAGTCTAGTTGGAAGTGGTTATACCCAAAAATCCAGAGTTCTCCCCCCCAAAACAGCCTAGATTATTAGTTTATTCCTTTTGTTCCTGATACGCTATTATGTAGGCTGAACACCTGTGTATGTAATATGATGACCTTTTGTTACTATTTGCAAATGTTATTTGGAATACAGCAAATGCAGAATACATTTAAGTAGATAGTCACAATTAGGCAAGATAATGTGACTTAAGTAGTTACATGTAACTTGTTAGCCTTGTTTTTCCTAGGTTAGTGTACTGCTTAGTTTTCAGTGTAGAGTCTGAGCATCATTCCAGGAGACTGAAGTGAAATCTATATAGGTGTTCTGAAATCTATGAAGTGGTCTTTCTCCATTAATAGTCAATGACAAAGTAAAGAGAATATGAAGTTTGGAATCTGAAATAATGTATTGATAACTAAACTTCATGAATGTCAATAACTTCTTATGGCAGTGGTTGAAAAATTTGATTTTTTTTTTTTCTTTTTAATTTTGTGGAGTATATTAAGTATGGTATGAAGGCAATTGCTGTAGTGATGGATATGGTGCTTCTAAACTAAAGCTCTGAACAGGAATCCATAACTGTGATTTTTTCCTTCTAGTTGTCTGTATGTACACCCACATTTGGATGCTTGCATGATCATTATTCTTTTACAGGACTTTTACAGACCTAGAAAACACATTCAGGTCCCTGCCTTTCAGTTGTTTGGCTGAATTGGACAGCTTTTCAGGAGAAGGGTGTTTTGTTTTGTTTTAGTTTTCATTTAATTTCGGCATGTTTTTATCTTGTACCATGTAGTTTCTTTTGGTTTTATCTTTTTCCTCCTACCTTTTTCAAGGCAAGGGAGATCCCAAAGAAGTTCCTGTCCAGTTTTATTCTTCCCTTCTTCAGTGAGACCATGCTGTGTACAGAAGGTTATGTCATACTGTGTTCCAGACAACTTTCCAGTCCTGAGTTTTAAGATAGGTTTTTGTAGTGCTTAGAAGTAGGTTGCAAGCAAATGAATTTTCATTTGTTTAGGCTTTAAATCTTGCATTTGAAAAGCGTTAGAAAAGCATCTTGAAAGATCTGCTAGCTCTCTGAATTTATTTCCAAGTATTGAAAATCAGGTCACAGTAATTCTAAATTGTGTTCTTCCTCCATCTATCTGTCAGAACCCATCTGTCTTACTGTTATCAGGTCATACCTCTGAAAAAAGTCTCAAAGGACTTTTAAGAGGCAAATCTGCTACTAGCTTGGCATCCTAACAGTTAGCCTTAAGTCTACTAGGAGTTTAAAGGAGTGCCCTTTAGATATGGGCTGAGTAAAGCCAGATAAAGGACCCTACTGTTTGTAAGCTTTTTTTGGTTTTCAAAAGTATACCTCAGAGTTGAATTTCAAGGGTTTGCTTTTCTCTAGACCTTGAAATCAAGCTCCCCAGAACTCACATTTGTGACTATAGTACCGCCTGATTTTCTGGAAACTTTGTAGCAAGATCTTTATATTCCAAACGTTAGGCCACTTTTAAATCTTTATTACTAGTGCCCTAAGCAGCAAACACCAGCTCCAGTGAGGCAAGCATCAAGTCTCTGTTTAAGGTAGCTTGAGACATTTTGTGCTTTCAGTTTAGAGAAGACATCGTAGACGATTCACCAAAATCAGAATACAGAATGATGCTCTTGTTTCTTCCTCTCTTTTAGTCAAAAGTTTACCTTGTTGAGTAATCTTTCCACAGACTATGACTGTATCTGTTACTAAGCTGTTGTAAATGGAGGATGGGGAAAGCTCAGCAGGATTTCTTCAGGAAATTTCTTTAGTTCCTATATTGCACAAATGTTTTCTTTGTCCTTGCAGATGTACAGTTCCCTTCCCTTCCATCTGTAGCCTTTCTTACCTTGGGCTCTGGTGCCAGCTGCTGCCTCAGACATGTTGAGAATCCCAGCTTTAAGCATTACTTCTTTTTCTCCGTGGCAGTTGTCCTTCAACACCAACTCCTTGGTGTCCTAGAAACCTGTAACTTCAGAGGTTTAACCACCCTTTTTTATAAGGCTCTATCCATTCTTTCCTGGGACTGTTTGCTCTGTAATATCTGCTTGATGGCTTGGTATCCTTTATAAAGAGGACTTTGGAGGATTTTGTTCAAACTTTTTGAGGCCTTATGTTGTTTAGCTGACATTCTGCATCATCTTTCTGAGGTGAATCAATAGTATCAGTTCAGAAGCCTTTATGGTTTTGTGGTGAGTCCTGCCTTCCATTGGCCTGTAGGTGGATAGATGGGATAAGTCCCTAAAAAGTTCTGATTCACAGCTGTTTTTCCTAATTGTGTTGCAGAGAGATCTTGGGTTTTTTGAATGCTGAGGGGGGATCACTGTCTCGCTGACTTTGAGTATCACTCACTTTGGACGTCACATTCACTAGACCATCTCTGAATTCACGATTTATCTGCAAGTGTTTATATTTTCTCGGATCATATTAGCCATGAAGAAAAATAATTAGTTTGTGTGGTCCATTACACTTCTGAGAACTCCTCCATCTCCTAGATTGCTTGGTGGTCATTTGCTGTCCCTTATGCCAAACTTTCAGCGGTCAAGTCTGGATGTAGTTTGCACTTTCTGTGAGAACCCAGTATTGGAATCATCATTGGCATCAGACAGGACATACGCTAGTTGTTGAAATAACGAATGTGGGAGAAGGGAGGTCTTCCTTACTGTTATAGCTATATGTATCAGATCCAGGAATAGTTTTCTATATTCCTTAGAGTAAATATTCTATTACAAGAGCAATAGATTTTTTTTTTAATTATTGCTTTGGACATTTATCTTAAAATGAAAAATATAGGGATCATTTAAAATTTGGCCTGTGCTGTCTATTTAATTGCTTGCATATATATATTTAATGATTCCCTATAAGTGCATTGTTGTAATATAGAACACTATATAACATTGTGGATTTTCTTTTTTGATGATGAGAACTAGACAGAAAATCTGCTATGTGAGAAATATTCATTGACTTAAAATCAGCTACCTTTTGCTTGCTTTTTTTTCATAAAGGTGGTGAATTTTGTGCGAGTAAGAATAGGTCTGATGATGCACATGTACTTGAAAAATTTATTAGAAGAAAAGCTAAAAAAATACCATTTTGATGTGTTAGGGCATGGCTTGGGTCTATATTTTTCTTAAGACAATGAAGAAAAAAGCATGAAGAAAATGATTGAAGTATTTTTTAAATTTCAGGCAACTAAAGCTGGATTAAAAATTTACAGACCGGGAGTAAAACAAGATGATGAAAATTCTGGTGGCTGGTTTAGTTGGATATGGAGCTGGTCAGGTGAAAAAAAGGATGAACAAAAACAAGAAGCAAAGGGTTCAAGTATGTTAATTTATTGATATTTTTTCTATTATTAAAAATGACTTATTAGAATAATAGGTCCCTACCAATGGAACTTTGCATTTGTTTAATATTTGGGCTACTGGATTATTGATGTTTACATTTTATCTTAGCCTTTTTTTGCTGATGAAGTTGTTAATGGCATGTTATCAGAGGTATCTTACAATTCCTTCCATTGGTCTTCCTGAAATGTCTCCAATTTGTGCCGCATTGTGCCACAGTTTTTGCATTTGTCTGCATGGTGTACTATGTATAGGGATTTGAAGAAAGTGCTAGAAAAGAGTAGCAGTTAATGGAATGTAAACAATTTTACTTCCATTCATTTTATAATTTGGCTATTTCATGCAGTGTATTAGAGTTTGATTCACTTAAGCACAGGACACCTAGTAATGGTTGTGGAACATGGAAAGTAAATCAGAAAGGTTGCTTCTATTGTTAGCAAGCTAGGAAATAGAGTAGGTCAGAATAAAAGTATAAGTGTATTTTAAAGCATGCTTTAGGAGACTACTCAAGACTGCTTAAACCTTGGGGTTTTTGCTTTTAGTAGTTCAGGACAATGTTGACAGTATCTACTCCATGTTATAGAGCTACCAAGCACTGGAAAGGATATAACAGTATTTGCGTTTTTCAGATACCTGTACTGAGTTTAACTAACCTCTTGCAACACGACAGGTCTTGAAGAGCTGATGACACTTGAAGAGAAGGCTAAACTTTATGCAGCAATTGGATACAGTGAAACAGCTGTGGATCCAACCCTTCCAAAATCAGTAAGTCACAACCAACTACAATACTAAACAATTGGTAGCTTTATCTACTAGCAAAAATCTAAAGATGATAGCAAATCACTTTTAAAATTGCTGAAGTCTCTATATTTGAATACTGTTCTGACACTTTTTAATTAGGTTAGTGCATGCTGGCTTTGTGCAGAATAGAGCATCCTTAGATGTAGTTTTGGGAGAGTGGTTATAGAGCTTACTTTGGATACTCTGAAAAAGTTTAGAATGAAATTTTGTTTACTCAAGCTAGAATAAAATAATATAAATAGTGTATTGTTGTTTAAGTTATGAAATGCTTTGTATACCCTTTTAGAGTATTCAGAAACTTTTTAAGGAAGTGCACTAAGTGATTCACTGGAATCTTAAATATGGGTGATAGTAGATGAGGTAGAGTAGGTGAGTATATAAGGAAAGAAGTGATTGAAGTACTGGGGGAAGAGCAGCATTTTTGAACCATTGTGGTTCACTGAATCATTTGAATAATTCATGGTATCAGTAAGATACCATGTGTGGTGTAATGGGCTGCCTTCCAGCTCTACATCAGAGGTCCTTTAGCTCAAAATGTGGTTTAGAGACATCATAGATGCATGTTTGTAGGCATAGTCTACTCTTACTCTAACCCTGCCTCTTCATAATAACTATCTAGGAATGACTTTTACGCCATCTATGATACGAACTATTTATAGTACTAGAAAAATAGTATCAAACTGGTATTTGTGGTTTTCATCTCTTCATAAACTGTATGAAATGTATATTAACATACTTTATAATCCACTGTTGTTTTTCCTGCATATTTAGTATGAAGCCATGAAGTTCTCTGTGAAGTTATTAAGCATGTCTATATCAATAAGAGAAAACAAGCAAACTCCTGAGCTGGTAGAATTTGCATTAACTGGCTTGAGTACAGTATTTACCCAACGACCGGGTGCACAAGCAATAAGGTGAACTCTGTCATAAACTTACTTTCACTCCTCATGTAATGTTTATGATGGCTGATTGGCATTTTAAGGCTCTGTTATGATGTTTAACTTCCATTTTTCACTGTAATTTCTTGTCCAGTTTGGGAGCAGAATCATCCTGCTGTCCTGACGGACAAAGTGAATGGATTCTGTTTCCATGATTAAGTTCTCTCCATCTTCAGAACTTTTTGTGCCAATATGGATTTTCTCATTTTTTTCAGTTTATCATTGTTACATACAAGCAACACAGTTACTAACTTGTTCTTGCTTTGAAAAGTGAATGTTACTCCTTTTGAAACTTAATCTGAGCAAGGTGATCTTGTAACTGCTTGTGTGTAACATGACTGAAAAGTTCTTGAGTTTTCAGTTGAGCTTGTGGATTTGTGGAAGAAAGCTGTAACTGATGATTTTGGCTTGGTTTTGTGCTCTCACAATAGATGATGAAAAGCAGCAATATGAAATATTGAATGTAATGACTTAAAAATGCTGGGGGCGGGTAGCCTTCCTGTTTTAAACCATGTCTCCTCTACTTTGGGGCATATTAGTATAATCTATGTATGATATTAAGATACTATTGATCTTGCTGAGTTTTATGCTTTTTTTTTTTTTAAAGTTTTGCTTGCAGCTTTTTTGTTTTTTCCCCTGTGCATCTAAATGGCCCTGGTAGTGCTATCATTCTGAGAAAAAGGGAAGAAAATGTTATATTTTTACAGTGAAACACTTTCCTTTGAGTGTTGGGAGATAAAGATCTTCAACTGAGAGCTGTTAAAGAAGTGGACAGGGTATTGGAAAAGAAATAAATCCAACTCCTAAAAGTACTTCCTTAGAGTAATGAGGCTATTAATCTTGTTTTTCTCTTGTGGTGTTTCTTTTATTTCTCTCCACTGGAACCTTTCCCTCTCTGCTGTATCTGCTGTTCCCTGGTGTAGCCTGTGCCATCTAATTCCTAAGCTTGTACTACAGAACTCCCATTTGCATGTCTCTACTTTGCCCTGATATCTATCCTCATGAAAACTGTATGAAGTGAATAACTTGGACCCCCTTTCTTATTTACTCAAGGGTGGCTAATAGACACAAAAGATAATTAAATGGAAGACAGTTAACGTGGATATATATGTTATATCCTTAGACTAAGCTATTTATGTTTGAGGTAGGGTAGATACATGGTGGTGTTTCGGTTTGGTGTGGTGGGTTTTTTTGTTTTGTTTTTTTTTCCTTTCACCTCATTTCTTACACTCCTACAGTCTAATTGTACCTACTCAGGAGGATATTACATCTGAACCTGCTGTTTACCTTTCTTTACAGATTTGAAACAAAAATTACCTCACTTGAAGTCACAGGCACGTCCCGAGACAAGTGTACACCCTGTCTCCTATCTTCTAGAACAGTCTATTCAGACAAGAGTACCTCACTCCTAAGCATAATGTTTGAGACTAATCCTTTGGATGAGAAAGCAGATCAGAGGCTTAGAATAGAATCGCAGCCACTGGAAATAGTATATGATGCAGTAAGTAAATATTTGAATAAGTTATAAATCTTGAAAAATCTTACTTAATAGTAAATTTGCCTTGTATTTTTTTTGCTTTATTTTAACAGATGACAATAAATAGTTTAGTGGATTTCTTCAGGCCTCCGAAAGACGTACATTTAGAGCAATTGACATCAGCAACTCTGATGAAGCTTGAAGAGTTCCGTGAAAAAACATCAACAGGCAAGTGCTGCTGCATGCTCTTCTGATTGCACACTCAGGCAAATTTTAGAGTCTGGGAGTATAAAAATATTATATCTTTCCTTATGGAGATGCATGGATCCAAGTCATAGCTTTCTAACACAACACAACACCTAAATAAGCTGAATGCCTCAATCCTACTACAAAGCATTTGTTCTAGGTATTGGTTAAATTTGTGTTTGTATCTTTTTCAACTTTCTTTGTAAAATATGCTCCGCACCCTGAGGTAGTATTTCAGCATTTATTCTGTTGTACTCCATGCAGAGTTAAAAAGTTTACTTCTGTTTTATTCATCTGAGCATCTAAATGGCCTTAATTGTTTCATACTCTTTAAAAACTGATATTGAGATATTGGTCCTCTAATGAAACTCCTAAATCCTTTCCAGAGTTGTTGCATTTCAGGACACTATCTGCCTTTTTATAGGTGTTTTCCACTTTCTTTGTTCCTTGATGAATGTTGATTTTGATGTAGATTGACTCAGATCGGATTATATAAACTATATTTGTCTGTCTTCCAGTTACTTGGCATTAAGGCCGTTCCTCTAGTTTCCATTTCATCTGAGCTATTTATCTCTAGAAATCTTATAATTTGGCTTGAGTGAAAATGGTGAACACTTTTAAGACTAACACTATGATTTGTGGAATTAACTTGTTCCAATAAAGATATCTGAGGCTTTCTAGATGAGAGGTGTGGCCAGTGCAGTGTCCTGTGTCTGATTGTTGATGGGAGAGGATTCTAAGGGAAGATTTTATATATAAATGCCTTTTAAAAGGAAAAAAAAATTATCAGTGAATGTTTTTTTCACCTCATTTAAATTTGTAACCTATTAATATTTAAATTGTACATTTAAAAAATTTGAATACTCTTATAAAAAGAAAAAGTTACAGAAAGTTCAAGCATAATGTGTCTTTAATTGATTACTTTTATCAAGCTAGTATCTGGAATGAAATCAGACATCAATTATATTTCTATTCATTAGTTCTTCTTTGACTGAACTGTTTAATTAAGGACTAATGTCAGTTTAACCAGTCAAAGTTAGGTGGATCAACTTGCTTGTCTCTTCTGTCAGAAACTTCTCCAACAGTACTGACTATATTCATTCACAGTTCATTCCTGTGTTAATTTAAAGGATGCTTAGGTTCGATATGCTTGGTTCTTGCTTATTATCACCGAATACTTTGGTTCTGATCATTTCATTTTTTTGTGGAAATATGAAATCATGCTATGCGGCTATTATAATTTAAGCATGGCATTACTTTAGAGGTAGATCCAGTGACTCCTACCTTCACAAGAATGCTGAGTTGCCTGTAGTAATCCAAAAGCTTGTTCCACTCACAAGTGAGAAGCCTGATGGCAATATCTAAAAATATTCTGTGCATTGCTTGTAAAATCTTGGCTGAGACTTACAATATTACCAGGGGAAGAAGGTCTGATCTGCAAAATATTCTGTTGCAGGGGCTGCAAGTCTCAGAGGTAGAATAAAAAAAAATAATCATATCAATATAATTAATACTTTCAGACTTTCTCAAGAAAGAATTCTTAACACTTTTCTGTTAAGCAGTAGAAGATAACTGGAAAATATTGGGGAACTGTGAACTGCAGAAGTGAAGGAACTCACTATGCCAAAATACTTTACGATTTTCAGCACCATATTACAAAAGCTTAGTTTCCCTGAGTTCAATTTATGTATTCAACTATGCTCTCTTCCCAAATGAAGGAAAAAAGAAATTATTTTCCTGAACTTTCTGTATCACTCAAATACAGTTAGGCATTGAAAATTGAAAAAATCTTAATCTTTTTATTAATCCAAGTTATTTTATCTTGCAAATCCTGAAATGGTGTGGCCAACCAGTTCTTCATTGATTAATCTAGCTGTCCTGTGGCAGGACAACCTTTGATAATGTTGGAATAGTTTTAATTGCTTTCTTACCAATGCAGGTGTGCTGCAATGTCATGTTGTCATCTTCATAATTTATTTTCTCTACTTCTGTGATTATCAGCTTATTGAACCTGGTAAATATTTAATGGGTTGTGGCTGCATCCTAAGGCGGTTTTCAGTGCTAACTTGAAGCAAGACCATTCATCTTCAGATGAGCAAAAAACCAGAATTTGTTCTCTAATGTTCTGACAGTCTGAATTTCCCAACTAAATGCATGATTTTTAAACAGAATTTTTGTAAGACCTTATATTTGCTGGTCTTCAGCATCTTGAGATGGAGATGCTTGTCAGCAGAATCAGCGTAAACTTCAGTATCTCAGTAGTAACAACACTAGCTGTTTGGCCAGTGCGGTTGAATACTACTGATAAGAACTTCTAGAACAATTAAATTTCTGAATCAGCAGAGCACAATGGGTTAACTCAACAATTACCAAGTTGCCGTACACATTCCTGTTCTCATTTCTTATCTGCTCAATATGAAACTTTTTTGCATTTGCATGTGTCATGTTGCTGTCTCTACTTGTCCATTAGCATTGTTTCCTATTATCATTCCATCTACTTGGTGCTTCTTTAAAGACTGACTATAATTATTGATTCAGAAGAAATCTGAAGAGCATCTGTACCTGCAATTAAACTTACCTAGCATTCACAGCTCATTTAAAGTTAGACTTGAGTTTATACTTACAGCTTCTTTTAATTCCATAGCTTCTGTATGGATTACTTCATTTATATTTACTAATTACATTATTTTTCAGGTTTGTTGTATGTTATTGAAACCCAGAAAGTTCTTGACCTCAAAATTAACCTCATGGCTTCATACATCATTGTTCCACAAAAAGGATTCTATGACCGTACATCAAATTTACTGCTTCTGGATCTTGGTAGTCTTAAGGTATGTATTTACCTAATTAAGTAACTTACTGAAAATGACAGTTCAGCTTTTACGTGATTTCCAGTTTCTTAGTTTGTATTGCATTGTATTTGACCGTCTCTCTGAGCATGTGGGTTTCAGTTAGAATGGTAGAATGGTTTGGGTTGGAAAGGACCTTTAAAGGTCATCTAGTCCAAACCCCCTGCACTGAGCAGGGACATCTTCAACTAGATCAGGTTGCTCAGAGACCTGTCCAGCCTGGCCTTGAATGTTTCCAGGGGTGGGGCATCTGCCACCTCTCTGGGCGACCTGTTCCAGTATCTCATCACCCTCATGGCAAAAAATTTCTTCTTTATGTCTAGTCTAAATCTACCCTCTTTTAGTTTAAAGCCATTACCCTTTGTCATATCACAACAGGCCCTGCAAAAAAGTCTCTCTCCATCTTTCTAAGAAGCCCCCTTTATAAATTGAAGGGCTGCAGTAAGGTCTCCCTGGAGCCTTCTCTTCTCCAGGCTGAACAACCCCTGCTCTCTCAGCCTTTCCTCACAGGAGGGGTGTTCCATCCCTAACCCTAATCCCAGGTGTTCTAGCTGACCTCTTCTACTCCACTGATAGAAAATTACTCTCAGAATAATACATAGAAGAATAAGTTTCAAAATCAGACTCCAATAAATGTGTCCGTGAGATTTTTTTTCTGAAATGGATGATTAATTTTCATATTGAATGTGACTCTTGGATTGGTTCCTGTCCTTTAGTAGAAATTAGAAAGCAAGATGAAGGAATTGGGTAAAAGAGAAAAGTTAGATGCCTCTCAGAATATGATTAATAATTCTGTATTCACTTTGAGTGACATATGCTTAAGGGAGATGCAGGTCATTCATTGAATGAGTATGTTTAATACAGAACAAATAGTCTCCTTCCCTCAGTTACATACTCTATAAGGTTAAGCCCCAAGGGGGAAAATGGCATATAAAATTAAAACTGTATCTCAATGCAGATACATAAGTGGACTTAATTAAGACTGCACAGGCAATATTAATTTGGTAAGTCTGAATTTTCAATGTGCAAATTATTTTAATATAAAAGTAGTCATACGTCAGTAGCACTGGAAAAGAAATGCTGTCTTAGACACTAGTATTTAAACCTGTTTCACAGTTATGAACCTTATTTTGAATGTTATCTGGGTCTGACAAAAACAGATATGGATCACAAATTATTAGACATCTAAGGATGAGGACAGCCACATTTAATCAGAGATGAATAGCACAGAAGGCACATAAAAATGTGAAATACCAAAAAAGAATGGGCATCCCAAAGCTGAGTCAAATGGGTATTGACTGATACTGAAGGAAAGACATTGAACATTGATGATGAACAGTCCAAACTCCCTTTTTCCTTTTACTCTGTTTGACTAATATGTAACAAGGTAATGCCACAATTAAATTCAACAGGAGTCAAAAACAGTTTTCATGTTTCTGAGGTGATTAATGCAGTAATGTTTTTACATACAAAAAACCCAGAACAGTTACTCTACTGATTACAAAGGCTTTGAGACTTTATACTTCGAAGTATGAGTCACTTATTAAAGGAGGTTATTCTATACAAAATACATGGCATAAAACTTCATAGATTTAAATTCATTTTTATTTTGTTTCTTTTCTTGAAGAAGAAATGGAGTTTAATGCTCGCCATCTTTTTTGTTTTGATACAGGCTACTAATTTTAGTTATCTCTTCTGCTGTGATATTTGTAAGTCTCTGTGCCCTTATAATGAGGACTTTAAATTTAATCTTTTGTTGTTCTAGGCTCAAGTATTTGTTGAGTTAGTGCTTTGAATATTTTTAAGTTGATTTATACTTTTTTGTGACTTTTTAAGATGAAAAGCAAAAGTCGATCTGATTTATCAGAACTCAAAGTAGGACAAAGCAGTATTGAAGATATAATGTCAAGAGCTTATGACAGTTTTGATATCCAGCTGAGCAGTATACAGTTACTGTACAGCAAACATGGTAAGTATTCATGAAAGTAATCTTTCTCTGTATGAGTAAAAATATTTTAGTGCTTGATATGCTTTTTATATTTTTAACTGCAGCAGTGGAGAATCTTTGGAATGCAATTCCTTAAGCTCCCGTTGAACACGTTATGAATTTCCAAAAGAAACTTTTAGGCCTTAGATTCCAACCTTAGGTTTTACTAAATAAATTTACATTAAATCCCTTATTTTTGAAGATGTCTCATTTGATTTGTGGCATCATAAATATAAGTGTGTAATTTATTTACAGTATTTTCCTTCAGTACCTTTTCCTTGCTTCTCTCCAAATTTAAAGCAGAATCCACTAATTATAGGTTTTATTACTTTGTGAGGGTGAAGAAAGGATCAGAATCCCTTTTTTAATCCCTTTTACTAGTAGTTTGGGAGCTAACAGTATTGAAAGATTCAGAACCAGAGAAGTCTTAAGCATTTAATTCTTAACTTTCTGGTTCTGGAGAGGGATCCAGAGCCTAAACTGCCAGTACCATGCATGTTAAGAATTGGACTCTTAGAAGTCTGTGTCATGGATGAGGCAGCTGTTTAGATGTGAACAGTAGAAATAAAGTAGTTCTGTATGTCTGAAGTTAGGGTCTTGTATAATATACATGTATTCATAGAGCCGTAAAAGAGATCAGATCACCTGAATTTTTAGCAATATATACTAACAGTTTAATTCTGTGATATGGGTAATGAGAAAGAAACTCTCAGTTTAAAGCGTAGGTTTTCTTTGCCTTTCTAGATGAGAACTGGCAAGAGGCTCGGAAGCTGAAATGTTCATCTCAACATATCTTGCAGCCCTTGAATGTAGAAGTGGAATTTAGCAGGGCTCTGGTTGTTACAGATGCAAGAATGCCCAAGTATGTGGTTTTTTCCTATTTTGAAATTTTATGGTAAATTACTTCTTTTAGGGAAAAAAAAGAAAAAATCAAGGATCTAACTACATTTGTTCTATTTTACATTGTGTGAATGTTGGAAGTAAAATACATTTATTGAGAAAAATAGAGTATAAACCCAGGAAGTTGCCAGATGTTGAAGAAGATGCTCTCAATGCATTGTGTTTGAGTTTGCACTTAGGCTTATTTAGCAAAAGCCTATTGGTTATGGAAATTGTACTCAATCAGAATAAAATGTATGCTACTATTAATGATGGAACTTTGATGTTAAAGATCACCGAGTCAAAGCGGCAAAGATCAACTTTAGGCATATTTTGGAAAGCGTATCTTTAGCAATGTCTGATAAGGATACTGCTACCTAAAAAAAATCCCATCAGTTTTGAAGTACTTTCAAACTAGTACATTAATGCATTACAAGGTAATTTGGTTTATTAAGTCATTAACAAGAATTGTCATCTCATGCTACAACAAGCTAGCATATGTTTATTTCATTTTTAACACTGTTGGAAATTCAGATTTTAGCTAGGCACTTAAGAAAATTAATGGCATAAAAATAGACCTAGGCTATTGCAGAAAATTGTTTAATATAATCAGCAAAATCAAGAGGCAGTTTATGAAATAAAAAAATTATGCAGAATCTAGGATTCACTTAGTCAGAAAAAAGCCCTAAAAATAACATACCTTACCAGTGCTGTGTATTGTGAATGCAGATCAATGATTGCATGGTATAATGGTGCCACCTTCTGGAGAGCGGGAGACCACATTCTGAATTTTGATGCTTGACTTTACAATACATCTTATTCTTTCCCTCCTTACTTTTTCTCTATTTGGTGGAGAAGGTGAGATAGGGAAATACAACTCACAGGAATCTGTCTTTCTATGTCGGAAAGTCCAGGGAGGAAAAGTGAGATTTCATTTCCATGTTCATATAACACAATATTGTTTTAATTTAGGTTTGTAATTGACCCACTCCAAGTTATGGTAGCGTAACCTGGATTAAGGAGTGTCTGCTCTTAATGCACCTGTTGCAGTACTACCTGTCTAACAGTCTCGGCTACCAGTTGTGCTTCTCCTTTTGGTAGCTTGTGTCTAGACTGATTCTGGGAAATTTTTCCCTAATGGATATTATTTCTGTATTTTGAATTCTCATACAGATGCTTACTTGACAGTAAATAGTTTCTACCTGTGTCTAGAAAGTGTCAGATTTTGCTCTCATTGAGATAGCAATATTTCTTGGAGATTAACTGCTGCTTCTTTCTGAGTGCCTGTACTGTCTACAACTGTTAGGAATGCCGCAGACAGCAGTTTAGTACTAGATAAGCATATACCTCAGTGAGTTACCAATCATAACTAATACTTTAACCTGCACCAAGAGCAAGTAACCGTTTCAAATCTAGCATGTTGATACCACCACCAACAGCTGAGCTTGTTAATTTTGTACCTGGTTCAGTCTCCAAATGCTTCCAGGATGTATTCTGCAGATGGTAATACTCTAGAGTCATCTACCAGTCTTGAAATGACTGGTAGAGCAGCTTTTTACCTGGTGGTGGTGATCTGACCTTTTCTTTAAGGGCTTGCTGCTCTTCCTTCTTGCTTTGACCTATTCAAAATTCTGAAGTCTGAAAATCATGAACATCCGTATAGTATATATCCAGTTAGGACTGTATGATACGCTTTTACATTTGGTTATATATCTTCCAAATCAGTTAAAACTACGTATGTTCTATTTTCTGTTGGTCTCTAGCTTTGACTCCTCAAACCCATCAATGCTGTCAGCATCAATGTAGCTTCAAATGCTAAATCTCTCATTATCACTGCATGATCTCTTTTTGTTTTTAAGAAGGGTCACTGGAGTGTTTATATACAAATATTTAGGCCCATGTGATCTCTAGATGACATTGTACATGAAAGATAAAAATTAACTGATAGCTTTTGTGTTAGTAAAAATCCCCTAAACTTTAAATTTTAGTAATTATAGTTGAATATAGTAATGAGTAAATATAGTTGAATGAATGCATCATTCTTGCTCTCATCAGTTACACATATATGAATGTATTTTTAGCACACATGTACTATTCCTTTATATTCCAATTTTTATAAGTATACTTGCGTATGTATAAACCCAGCATTATATTTTTCCTGAGCTTTTTTCATTAAAGTTCAGAACTGTGCTGTAGAACAGCATAGTTCTGTTCAGAAAGATGAGTGGAAAAATGTTTGTTCTACAGCAAAAACTAATACCAAAATTGCTTTGTTTTCTGTAGTAGAATTTTATGAATAATTCCCTTAGTTTGGAGGGCACCTATTTTACTTTAAGTTATCTAAAAAGCAGTTAATTGGGTGTCTGTATTTTTTCGATTCTTTGATGTTTGTACTTCCTTGGGTGACCATCAAATCCAGTTGAATACCTTGTGATTTTTGTTCTTCAAACCCAATAATTAATTCACCAGGACTTTGTGCTGGCTTTGTTTAGGAAGGCATGTTTCTATATTGCTGCCTCGAAGATAATACTAATTTATGTAATTTTCATTTCTTGAAGACCACTATATCAAGGGCCTTTTACTGTTAATCTGTATTTTCATCTGCTTGTGTTTCCTAATCCCTAGCTGTTGTTGAATCTGAATATGTGCCTTTCTTTCATTTGTGAGAATAGGATGCGATGCTCCTCATAGTTTCTGTCACTTCACGTTTGGAAGCACTAATATGGCTCTGTAGTTTCCTAGCCTGTGTGAGTTGAGGGGTTTTTTTGTTTGTTTTATCCTGTGATATGGTTCCCCCGTTTTCTGAAGGAGGTGCCTGGGAGTCTGTCGTCTGGTTTTGAAGGCATATGAAGCCAGTATTTGGGGGGGGGGGCGGAAATTTTGAAGGCGTGTACTTATTTGCAGCTTTGAGAATGGCATCCTTAACATTTCCTTCTCTCTAAATATAACCAGTCTGAACTTGGAGAAGTTTCTACACAGATTTCCTCATCAATTGAAGTACTTAACTCTTCCATGCCTCAGTCTCTATGAATTGGGAATAATTGTATTCCACTTCCAGATGTTTTCTGAACCTTAAAAGCTTTTGTTAAAAGAGCAGTATAGTGAGCCTGGGATTATTTGCAATTATCTGCCTTGTATGTGCTAAGTGCCTTCCATGTAGCTGCATGGGCTGTCCATTGTACAAACATTCATCAAAAATGTCTTTAACATTATACATGAATTTAGGTTTAAGTGCAATGGAAATGAGAATTGCTAAGTGTCATAGATTACTGGAGCATTCAAGGAGTAGATGGACAAGTCCTTTCAGACCTGGCAGCTACACTTTTACCCTGCCCCTCTCTGTTAAAATAAAATATAAAAAAAAGGTTTAAAATGTCTCTCTGACAGAACTGGAATTAAGAATAAAAGTCAAAAGTAGTTGAGAATTAATTCCTTAAGAATTTAAGGATGTGAAGAAATTAATTAACTGTAGAAAACTAGGTGCTTGCTGTGACGGTTTAACATGCACAACATTGTGCTTGGTTTACACAAGTACAAGGAGCTGCTTTTCCGGTTACTCATGTAGTCTCAAAGTCAGTTGAGATTGATTGCAAATTCTGGAGTGTTTGGAGAAGATGTGCGGACAATGTATTGTATTTTATCTGCCTTTGAAGATTGAGCTGTGAGTTAAGCACAGCAGAACTGGGAGGAAGTAGCTGGTCCTGTTCCTTACACCCCATGTGTTAAGCATCTGCTGCTGCCTATTGGAGGCTGTTGACTTATTCAACAGACCTCTTTATCTGATCTAACTAGGTTTTGTAATAAAAGCGTAATAATGTTCTTGGAGCTAGTTTTCTGCTCACTTCTGTTCTGCTTGCTTTTGTGAGAAACAGGCATGGGTTTTAGGTCTTTGAAAAGTCAGTGTCTGCATTTGAAGTGATTCTTCTTTTTGGCCAAAGCCTGTTCAAAGAGGCTTAAAATATGTGTTACTGCTTTCATTTTTAAAGACTGTTATTTTATTCTTATGTCCTTTATATCTATGCCATTTATTCCTTTGTTAAATATCTAGACTACTGCTAGAGTCTGCTTAAATATACGTAACTTCTAGGAAGTATTTTATATACTTTGCTTCAAGTTTTGGTCTGTAAACATTCTTATGCACCTCCCCTCCCCCCCTTCTTCTGTAAAATACTCTGTAAAGGCTCAGTTATGTGATTTATTACAAGTAGTTAATTATACAAACAAGTGGCAACAATTTCTGATTGTGAGGAACATAAGCTTTATGTAGCCCAATCAGAAGTGATTATTAGTATTATTTGCAGTCCTGATCCACAAGACATTGAATCAAATGGAAATAGAAATTACGTTAATGACTAGGTATTTGCTGGTTAAGTACCTCTGTGTGCATTGGAAGTTACCATTGCATATTTAAATATATATGTGTTAGATGAGTGATTTTCTGACCAGGAAGGCTTGTAGTTTTTTTCAGAAGAAAATTAATGTAAAGTTTGCATGAAATAGTTTTAAGATAACTTTGATTGTTTACAAAACAGGTTCAAACTGTCTGGACAACTGCCTTTACTTTCCATCCAAATATCAGACCAGAAGCTGACAAGTATCTTGGAGCTAATTGATAGCATTCCTAAGCCAGAAAGTGCTCCTGCTACCAGTTCTCCTCCAAAAATAACTGAGGTAAGGTTTTTAAAAAAACATTTCATTAATAATTATCAGAAAAATACCTTCTTGCTAATTAGCTTTGCAGTTTTGAAAGGAGCACAAGGAAGTGAAGAACAAGCATTTACTTAGTACCTCTTGAAAAACTTAGCTAGTTCTCTAAAGCTATAGAAATTCTGCTTGTTATTTAGTTTATTGTGATCTTTAGCCAATAATTATGAAATAGTTGCCCAGTGGTTGAATTTAAAACAAAAAAAAACCCCAAAAACCCCAAACTTCTCTGAGAATTACTTTGTAGTTCATATTAATCTTGATTAACAAGTAAACTCCCTTTTTATTGAGGATTGGTTTAATTGTACCTTCAAATTTACACACATACCAGAGCGCTGCAGAGTTTGGGTTCACCTGTTTTGTTCTTCAATGAAGAAAAGGTTGAAACCTTGGCGTATTTAAAGTTGAAATATTATGTGGATCTTAGTCAGACAGAAGTTTAGCTTTCAAAAACAAAACAAAAAATATCCACTATCTGTGGCTAACGTTGGCTAAATAGTGGCTGCCTGGCAAAAGTGGCAGCTCCATTTCAGCTGACTTCATTGCTCTTCCCAGCTTTTCTTTGTGCAGTTACACAACGTAGGTGAGTGGGTGTTAGTTCTGCCTTGCATTTCTAAGATTTAGGAGTGTGGAGTGAGTTCTCTCCCTACTTCCCCACCCCCTTTCCTTAGTGAAAAGGGCTCAGGCTACTGTTTTATGCTTTCTTCGGGACAGAGGACTGCCACTTTCTTGTTATTATTCCTGAAAAGTATGCTTTACCTTTTGATATGAGCTGTTTTTCACAAAACTAGGAAATGAACTCCGAACTGTTAATTTTTAACATCGCTTTAGCCTGCATGATCTGGCGATATTTTATGTATCTTTAAAGCAGTCCTATTACTTAAACAGAGGTGAACTCTCAAGGTCAAAGACAAAATTGGGCTATCCATTTTTCTATCATTTGTAAATATTTCTAATTATCTGTTATTTGCTCTTTTGTGTACTTGATTCTAAAAAATAATGGTCATTTTTTTTTTTTTTTTTTTTAAGATTACTTAATAATCATCTTTCCATCTTTACACAAATTATTCTGCCCTATTCCTGATGGCTGTTGCTGCAGTTTTGGTGGTGTTTTCTGTGGGTTGTGTTAGCATTATATTCAGTAACTGTAAATGCATACAACTAGACATGCATAAATATTGCAAGTATATATAGAGTGAAGATTGTTTCCCTTCAACATGTAGTTTCTGCCATCTCTTTAGTGGTGATGTTAAAATTTTAGATAGTTCTGACCTGCTCTTTCACTCTTCATACACTAATGGCATCCCCAGCCAAAAGCTGCCCTAGTCTCTGTTGCTTTGTGCAGCTAATCCCAGGCAAACTCTCTTCAAGGATAAGTGATGGGATTTTATTTTTACATAAATAAAATGTGCACATATAAAATTATTATCCTGTACTTTATAACATTCCCTATACTTGAATTTAATTATAGAATTCAACTACTACATTTAAAATATTTTAAGTTACTTTGATGTCCTCAGTATTACCTGTACATTAGTTGTGACGTACAAGATGGGGTGGGGATAGTGTGTTGAGTCAGTGGGAGTGTATTTACATTATATGCAGCATCCATGTTAAAACCTATGGTTAAACCTGTCTGCTCAATCTTCAATCTACTGCAGAGCTTGACAGACTCTCATGGCTGGTATTAAATTCAGTTAATTTGAGTGGATTTGCTGCTTTAGTGGTGGCAGATATATTCCCATGCTTTCATCCTTGTAGCTGAAATTTTTCTGAATCTTGTTGCCATCACATCACTTCTGAACCAAAACGGACGTGAAAACCTTTTTCAGAGCTCCGCACATGAACTTTGTTCTTTGCATTTTGAGTTAGTAGAAGAATTGTTCTTGGGCTGCAAAAACTGAAGACTCTTCAGAAGAGGACCTTCTAGGTTTTGCACCCTGAACTTTCTTGTATTTTAGTACAAGAAGGCTGTCCACTTCAATCTGGAAGGTTTTATTTCTCATGATTTGGTGCCGTGAAGTCAAGTTTCACAGTTTTTTCTCCTTGTCTTCTTAGAATGTGAAAGTGTTACAGATGAGACACTTTCACAGTTGCAAGAGTCTGAAAGACTTGGTGTATCTATCACTCGTAGACATGGGTATATTCAGTATGGTCAAATTCTGTAGGTTGGAGTTTGAGAAAGGTTGTTAATATATGAAGAGTGAGATGAAAAATGGAGCCTTGGAAACAACATTCAATGGTGAATGTTTCTTTGTTGCCATAATACTTAGATTTCTGTAAGATACTGTGTGCTACTGAATAATTGTCCAAGACTGGGCTTTGAAAGTAGCAGTAACAGGGGAAAACAAAACCAAACTAAAAACCAACTACTGTCATCTGTGCAGTCCAGAGCCAAAGGCACTCAAGAAGAATGGGCACACAGGCAGCGCACATGTCTCTCCTTACTTTAGTACTCCGTGCAAGGCACTTCATACTAAACATGCATGTGGAACATGCAGATGAGAATTCTCTACAAACTCAAACCACTGTGACTACTTTCTGAAGATTGATGGGAAATCTGGCTTTGGTGAATAAACCATTTGGTTACCTTCACTAAGAGAATTTAGTTCTGTCATATATGATACCACATGGAGTGAGGATTCTTGTCCTTTTGTCCACTCAAGTGCAAAATAGTGACATTTCACCCATTTTCAATTACTTCTCTGAGTTGTGCATATCTGCATCTCACAATTGAAGACTCTACTAACATCTGTTTTTCCAGATACAAGAAGAAATGAGATTTAACAAGGCTAAGCGCTGGGTCCCTGCACTTGGGTCATAACAACCCCATGCAATGCTACAGGCTCAGGGAAGAGTGTCTGGAAGAGTGCTCAATAGGAAAGGACCTGGGGGTATTGGTTGACAGCCAGCTGAATATGAGCCAGCAGTGTGTCCAGGTGGCCAAGAAGGCTAACAGCATCCTGGCTTGCATCAGGAATAGTGTGGCCAGCAGAACCAGGGAAGTCATCCTTCCCCTGTACTCAGCACTGGTGAGGCCAAACCTTGAATATTTTGTTCAGTTGTGGGCCCTTCACTACAAGAAGGACATTGAGGTGCAGGAGCATGGACAGAGAAGGGCAACAAAGCTGGTGAGGGTCTGGAACACAAGTCTTATGAGGAGAGGCTGTGGGAACTGGGGTTGTTTAGCCTGGAGAACAGGAGGCTGAGGGGAGACCTTATCACCCTCCACAACTACCTGAAAGGAGGTTGTAGTGAAGTGGGTGTCAGTCTCTTCCCCTAAGTAACAAGTGATAGGACAAGAAGAAATGGCCTCAAGTTGCTCCAGGGGAGGTTTAGATTGGATATTAGGAAAAATTTCTTCACTGAAAGGGTTATCAGGCATTGGAATGGGCTGCCCATGGAAGTGGTTGTGTGTGACCACCCTTGGAGGTATTTAAAAGGCTTGTAGATGTGGGGCTTAGGGGCATGGTTTAGTGATGAACTTGGTAGTGTTAGGTTAATGGTTGGACTTCATGATCCTGGAGGTCTTTTCAAATCTAAATGATTCTATGTTTCTATGAAATTTAGAAACAATTCTGTCTGCTCTAATGTTTTCTCCAGCTCTTTTTTTTTTTTTTTTTTTTTTTTTTTGGCCCCCCGCCCCCACCACTAGTATCATGTGATTTTATAAAGAATAGTTGATCTTTTATTATTCTCTGAAGTTGCCATATTGGAGTCCTGTGAGGGGCTAGGTTTTGTCTTTCTGGAATTTTCATATGATGTGCTGTTTCTGTCAATCTTTCAATCTGTAAAGTTGGATGTTTGAACCCCTTTGCCATGTTTGCTGATGTATTCTATCTCTACCTAGATGAATGTGCAGTGCCTGCTGCTTCTACCCGATTTAGGCCTTGTTTCTCCCTACGCTTTTAATTTTAGTAACATAAGTATTTACCTGTATGTAATGATTTGCACTTAAAATAAGACCCATTTCCCAAAGTTGTAAAAGTTCCATGCAGCATTCAACAGCATAACTAATGAATTCAAGCAAAAAAAAAAAAAAATGGCATCTCCTGTTTCAGGCTGCAATATCCCCTGTGCTGTCAGCACCCCATTTATCACAAGGCGTGTTTCCAGTTTTGGATCTTCATTCATTTGCTGAGTCAGGTAATACGATCTATTTTAACATCTGATTTAGTAGACAGGTCAAATTAAGTTTTTAAGTTCATTGAATTAATTTGTTTTTCCTGGAGAAAGGCTTTGTTTCAAGTTCTTAAAAGTTGATTAGTGTTATATTCTGCGCATCTTATTATAATTCACTCTGTACAAAATATTTGTATTTTCTCATAGCGGTAAAATTCTGTGTGCTTGTTCTTGTCATTCCCTTTCATGAAGGCAAAGTAGCAAAATGTTTGGTAGGATTGGTTTGTTTGTCTTTGCATATGTTACTACAATTATCTATTCAGAACATCTGAAGTAGTATGTATATAATTTTTTGCTTCAGGATGTACTTACTCTCTGATGATGGCTTTAATTATGTTCTTCTTGTGAAGGATTTCTCTCCTACTTAGCTGGATTTATTTAAATTACAAAATTCAGGAACTATAACTGTTAGAAACTACTCTGTTATAAACAACTATAATTTCAACTTCTACAGGATCAAACAGAATATTCGCTGTGGAGAAACTGGTCATGCTTAATACTGCCTTACTGTTCAAACAGCTTAGCTAGATTGTAATGTTCCATCTAGTAATTACATTTGAAAAATAATCGAACATATCAATGTTATTTCAGTGCCAATAAATTTTGTCATGCCAAAACACTCAACTGGAGAAATAGAGAATAATAGTTTTTCTCCTCTCTCAAGATAATTATATATGTGGTTTGCAAACACTAGCAAAATGATCAGCAAAGTTAATTTTTACATCTACTTTATCGCTTTAAATTCAATGTGTACAGTATGTATAGAAATATGTATCTGTGCATCTTGATCTATTTTTTGTATGAGTTCCTTTAAGTGCCTGAAGGTAGAGAGGAGGTGTCTTTCAATTCTTAAAAATTAGGTGAGATGGGAGTGAACACTGGCACCAATTGATTTGAGAAAGTAATAACTAGATGTAGATTGAATCAAACTTGGGTTTTAATATATATTATACATACAGCTGTGCAATCATTTTAAGCGATTCATGTTATTTCCTATCTTCACCCCCCAGACTCAGGAGTGCTTTTAAGCCTTAGAAAACACCTCAATGTTGTTTGTTCATTTTTGTCAGAAGAAGGATACTTCTTCCACAGTTACCTTTAACTTCACTGTTTATGGTTTTTAGGTGAAGGAAAAGAGACTTATAAGATGGTGCAATCTATTTGTGTTGGTTATACTTCTGTAATAATGTCAGGTGGATTAGAAGCTTGATAGTCCATAGGAGTTGTTCCTGAAATGGGAAATCTGTATCAGGGAGAGACCCAAAGTAGTGCCACTGGTAGCGAGGCAAATGCTTCTGTATGGTCAGCAGCAGTCAGACCAGTAGAAGAGTTATTATGCTATTAGTAAACACTGAAGGCAAGATGGGCCACGGTTTGTGCTGTCTTTTGAATGGCCAATAGTGAGAGAATTGCTGACAAATGTTGGCAAGAACTGATTTATGATGATGTGATAGAGGGACCTGTAGGTGTGGTGAAAAATTGCGGAGGTAGAAGCAGAGGTGATTATAGAAACAGACTTTGTTGGTTGCTAGTGATCAGCTAGGTAATCTTTCCATACTTGTTTATTTAAGTTTTCATAGATGTAGACATAAAAATTCTAGGTCATAGTACTGCAAAATATTGGCTGTCTAAAATATATATATAATGTTGTGAATTAATCCTTAGAATCAGAAGAAGAATTTTATGATGCTCTAAGCAGTCCTGTGGAAGACATGCCATTTTTTGAAGCCCCATCTGGTTCCCTCAAGCGAGCTAGCAGTATGCGGCGAAAAAAACTGCGTAAACAAGAATCTTTGAAAAACATGACAGAATTCCAGCTGAGGTTTGAAGTTGCTGAGGTAAAGTTGGTGGTGTTTTTTTTTTTTTTATTTCTCTGAAGCACATCTGAACTATAACTTTTCCATTTGTTGTGTTCATGAATCCATGTCTGCAGAAGTATTGATTTCTCATTTCTTGCTGAAACTATTCTGCAGTTTTTTTCCAAGTCACAGTTGTGCTTCTGCATCCTTGTCATCACCAAAATACTTTGATTTATCCACTTTATTTCCCACCTCATTTTATCAATGAATTTCCTTTACCTAACTATCACTCAAAAATCACATTCTGTATTTGTTTTGGCTTAAGATGTAGCTTTTGACAACTTTTTTAGATACTGCTGTGGTCACTGGGAAAACTTTATTGATATTTCATCTTGTAACAAGCACCCTATTTTTCTGCTCTAGTTTTTCCCAGACTCTGTTGGCCTCACACCTAAATCTGTAACATGTTCACTGTGAGCTGTTTTATGTGTTACTCTTGCTGTTTCAGAATCAAGGGAAAAAAAAGAGTATTTTACCAAAATGCTAGATGCTGTTTCTAACTGCATCAGTTGGTCTAGTAAAAGAGATGGCCTCTTACCGCTATCATTGCCTTTATCATTAGACCATCATGGCTATGACAGCGTTTTTGCTGCTACTCACTGTGTAGTTTTACAAATAAACCATACAAATTCAGTTAATTTTACAAATTCTGTTTTACGGGAGGGCTTACAGAATGGTTTCAACACATCATAACTAGCTTGCAACATAACTTATTATATATTACGCCTTACAGAAAAGAACAGATAAAATTGAAGTTTACTTGGGTTTTGTGTGATGACAAGACCTTTTGCAAGAACTACTAGTCTAAATATAGATGGTGTAGGTTATATATTCTCCAACGTAAACTGTCTTACAATATATATAATTAGGAATCTATTAAGAACCACCTTCTGTCTGTTTGTTGGCTTTATAGTTTAAAATGAGTTGCTGGGTTTGGTTTTGATTTTGCCCTATTTATAGGGTGCCTTATGTGGAAAGGAAGAGTACATATCTTTGTTTTGCTTTGGTTGTGAAAGACAGATAACAGCTCAGCTAGGTATTTATTTAACAACATCTTTGTCATGCATGGGTGAAAAAGTAGGAAATCCTCTCCCCTGATATGATATTCAGCTGGGAATCTAACTCTTACCCAGGAGAGTTCAATGAAATTCCAGGGAAAGCAGTAAGCTCTTTATGCTGACTGAAAATCTAGTGTTGATTGGGTTGAACATTACTAAGTGCTTTACAGAGTTGTTTTTAAAAATAATTTAGTTCATTTAAGCATAACTTTGGTATTACAAGTATGTATGTTTAAAGTTTTTGTTAAAGTGGCAGCAAAGAGTATTCTAGCAATTTTGCTTGTTGAACTGTTTATTTTTTCCAGGGCATTTGATGTATAAAGTTAAATGATCAATACACATTAACCAGTAAAAAGTATGTAAATATATTATCCTATATAAAACCTAAGAGGATAATCCTCCACTTTTCTTCTGTTTGTCTGGGTTTTTTTTAGGTTTTAATTAAATTATGCCGTCTTACTGGTAATACTGAGACACCTGTGCTGCAGCTTGGTATTGTAGGGTTAGGCACTGAACTTAAGTTAAGAACATTTGACATGACAGCAAATGCTTTCCTTCGTGAAGTTTGTCTGCTGTGCCCAGAGTATATGGGTAAGTATAGTCTGATCAAAAAATTATTCACAAATAACACTGTGAATTTTCTTCAAAAGGCCTGTAGGGCTTTCTTTTGTGAACTGAGGAAGATTTGCTTCCTAAATTAAAGGGGGGGGGGAAGGGAAAAAGTAATTCAGGAGCTTATTGTCTTAGTGCTTTGGTAAATATGTTCTAGTGCTGATGATTTTAGTAGAGACATCTAACTATTCTGCAGGAGAGTTTTTGTGATGAAATAGTAATGACAGCTAGTAGCCTAGTTTGTAGTTTATAGATGTTTAAAAGATCTGTAGAAAATGTGGATTTTTTTTCTTTAAATAATCTTTTTTTATCCTTTTGGGCTTTTTTAAGATGATAATGACAAGCCAGTTTACATAATTACTACTTTGGATAATGTAGAAGATGATCTTCTCACTCTGGAGTACATAAAGGTGAGAAAAGAGCAGAGTTTGCTTTTGAATTATAAGCCAGTCATAAACAATACAGTATTACTGAGCAATTGTTGAAGGTTTTTCCTTACTTACTCATTCCTTAACATACTGAGTGTCATATGAAAAGTCTGTCTGCTCCCTAAACAGACTAACTTGTATGTCTAAAGTTAAAATGCTTTTTGAAATAAATTCTCTCTAATGAAATTTTCAAACTTCTCCTGATTGGTTTGTTTGTTTTTACATGCACTTTTTGTGGAATAGGCTGATATTAATGGACCAGAACTGAAAACTGCCTATCAGAATGTTCTACAGAAAATAAAGGTATGCTGTCTTTTTATAGCATAATTTTCTCATTATGGGAGGAGAGGCATATTGGATAAATATAATTTGTTCTTTTAGGTGAACTTTTCATCTCTAGATGTTCATTTGCATACTGAAGCTCTGCTGAATGCTATGAACTGTCTGAATAATCTTCTACCCAAACAAGAAACTAAAGTTGCAGAAGAACCGGTCCATGAAAAAACAGAGGAGAAGAAGGATGTTCTTAAGAAATTAAGTAAGTTTCTTTATTCTGCACTCCACTTCCCTTTTTATTCCTCTCTCTTCATTTATCTAAGCAAGGAAGAAAACAGACATATTTTCTATTTTTGTAAGCCTGTCAATGACTTTTTGTCGTGGTTTAACCCGGTTGGCAGCTAAGCACCACGCAGCCGCTCGCTCATTCCCCCGTCCCTCAGTGGGATGGGGGAGAGAATCGGGAAGGAGAAGAAAGGTTAGAGCCGTGGGCTGAGATAAAGACAGTTTAATAAGAGAAAATAATAATAATAATGATGAGGATGGTAACAGAATATACAGAATATACAAAATGAACGATGCACAACACAATTGCTCACCACCCGCCGACCGATGCCCAGCCTGTCCTGAGCTGTGATCACTCCCCAAGCCACCATCAGTCCCCGAGCAGCGATCACTCTCCCTGTAACCAACCGACCAACTAACTCCCCCCGAGCCTGACGTTATATGGTATGGAATAGTTCTTCGGTCAGTTTGGGTTAGCTGTCCTAGCTGTGTTCCCTCCCAGCTTGTTATGCATGTGGACGAGCAGGAGAAGCTCAAAAAGTCCTTGAGTAGTCTGAGCACTACTTGGCAACAACTAAAAACATCAGTGTGTTATCAACATTCTTGCAGTACTAAATCCAAAACACAGCACTATGCTAGCTACTATGAAGAAAATTAACTCTACCCAAGCCGAAACCAGGACACTTTTGAAATGAGAAATTTTGTTTAGGGTATATTTACTTATCCACTTCACAGCCTTTTTAAATTTCAGTGGTAATAAGAATGTGAGCTATCAGAGTACCATGAGAGTACTATGGAGTAACAAGGATATACTCTTATTCCCTAGCTGGAAGTGTGTAGGTGAGGAATAACTGTATAATTAATGAGACAAGGTAAATGCTGCAGATGTTGACATTTCCTGAGTTAGAAATACTAAGCATGTTTTTTGAAGACACGTGTTCAAATTTGCTTAATTCTGATAATCTGCGTTGAATGGTAGTTTACTGGCAGTGATTATGTTCCTAATGGTGTTCTCCTATATAATGAGAAAAGTTTTTTTTGCATTACAGCATTTACGCAAAAAAGGTGTTTCTAAAAAGTAAGAAAATAAAAAAACTTTATGGGTTACAAGACTTAGCATGAAGGTGAAAGCTTTCCGTGATGTGTATTAAATGCATTCTAGACAATCTTGTGCTTTCCAAATATTAACATAATTACAGTTTTCCTCTTAACTCCTCAGTGAAATGACTTTGTACGTTCTTTCTTCCCATCATCAAAATATTTTTGTTGGTTTAGGTTTGCAACCTGCAGATAGGTACTCATTTAGCAACTTACCAGTGTGTAGACGTTGGCTGTAGTCATTAGCACAAAATGCATGCTATTGCATTTCATGTACTCCAATATAATTTTGGTTACTAGTGATCTCCTGATTTGCTGAATGGCTAAATTCTGTTTGGCACCAATTTTGTAGGAATAACTTGTTGGAACTGCTGCTTTGGTTTTATGAACTGGCACATGAATTTGCATTTACCCTGAAGTGTAATACATAGGAAGTTCTTGCATGGTGGAAGGTGGCTTGAGCATTTTCAATCTTTTGGTATAAGAAGCTGGTAATAGCATTCATCAGTATCAATTACTGTGTTTTTAGGGACACATAAGTAGAATATGAATTCCTGCAACTTGAGAGAAATCTGGTGAGCCTCCTCATATTTATCAAAGGTATCTGGTACCCTGTAGGTATCTGGTTTCTATGTATAAATTTGGGGTTCCTACCTTTCTTCAGGCTGCAAAAGCATTAGCACTGTTGCATCCTGAAAGGAGTGCAGGCCAGTCAGTTACCCAACAATATTGGTCTGAAGGAACTAATCTCCTCTCATGAGGTTAATCTCATCTCTTTCCATGTACATTTTCTGATATATTGGTCAAGACATACCTTTGCTGTGTATTCAAGGCACTGAATATATGCAAAAAACCACCATAAATTCTATTTTTTTTTTTTGTCCCCTGGGATGAATTGAGACTATTGATTGCCTTACAGTTATTTTATTACCTTCTATTTGAGGACCATCAATCTCTTGTGAATAACTTACTTGCTATGCAGTTTTACCTGTGACCAAGAATTCAGCAGGTCTGATTTGTTGATATTGTGCAAAAACAAACAAGCAGATCACCTCCATTTTTTGATCTTGTGTCTGGGAGCTACTTTGAAATGCATCATTCTGTTAAATACTCAGCATTATGCCAATGTTATTAATTTCTCTTCTGAGAAGGACATTTCTGAGATCTTTTCAATCATTGCTTGCTGTTAATTGTAAGACACTGAGGGTCCAGCTAGTTATTAGAACAAAAAAGAAAACACACACACAAAAAACTATGGTAGAGGGTAATTCTCAAGATGATCCTAGCTGAAGTATTGTAATACCTGCTTTGCATTACTGATTTCAGTATTTCCCTCATATGACTGACCTAGCCAAACCACTGGTACACTGATGAGATCTTTGTGAGGCTGCCTGCATTCACTGGTGTTAGTTCTTACAAGCATTTAGAGTTAAACTTCAGTACCAGTTTGGTATCTTTAAACTCCAAGTATCACATTTGCAACATTTGTTGAGATATTTTGGAGTATGTTAATTTGTGCTGCCTTTACAAACATATTTCTGTTTTGCTAAACAGAAATATGTTTAAGTCTAGCATATACTTGTATTCAGTGATTAATTCAGAGTGTTGCTGAGGATCGATGATTTTATTATGGGAGATTTGTGAACTAGTAGCGTGAAGATGATCTTGAGACAGAAATGGTATCTGTATTAGGAAAAAAAAGTTCAAGCTTTTGGGTGCACAGCTCTTCTTGGGATTTGAGTATTGCCCATACGTACTTCAATGAAATCAGTCATGTTAAATTTCTAAGCATTGTGAAAGAAAAGATAATTATCATGTCTGGAACCAAACAGGTTATTAACAAAATGAGAGAAAATAAGGATTGTAGCCTCTGTATTTGGAGGGGAGATGGAGGAAGATGAAAGAACATTTGCCTTAAGAATGATGAGAGATCAGTTGGAATGACATGTGGGAAGAGTATTAATACATCACACAGCCACTGTCTTTCAGCTGATGATTTTTTATTAGTCCATCAGATTGTTAAGAAGTTTAGATCCTCAGCTTATTCTTTGAAGGTGTTTTGTAGGTCTTCATGGCATAATAGAACTGAGAAGTATAAGGTGGAATAATTGCCCAGTGGAAAAAAAAAATCTTAAATTTAACTGTATTTTAAATTTTTTTGGTGTGTGAGATTCTTTTAATTCATGGTGCTGCTTTGATTTCAGTTATACAGGGACATGCTTGGGCACTAGATGAAACCCCACTTGTGTACCTATGATAGTCTGTGAACTTAAAGGGTTCTGTTCTGTATATATATTTATATATAATATTACATTTCATATGTATTAGCTTTTCACAGCTGAAAAGCTTTCATAGGTGATCATGGAGCAGATCCTCCTGGAAACTACGCTAAGGCACATAGAAAATAAAGAGGTGATTGGTGACAGCCAACACAGCTTCACCAAGGGCAAATTTTGCCTGACAAATTTGGTGGCCTTCTATGACGGGGTTACAACGTTGGTGGATAAGGGAAGAGCAACTGATGTCATCTACCTGGACTTGTGCAAAACATTTGACACTGACCTGCATGGCATCCTTGTCTCTAAATTGGAGAGATATGGATAAAACATTTGGTGGATAAGGAATTGGCTGGGTGGTTGCACTGAAAGAATTGCGTTCAATGGCTCGATGTCCAGGTGGAGACAAGTGACATTTTCAGGGGTTGGTATTGGGACTGGCACTGTTTAACACTTTGTCGGCAGCTTCGACAGTGGGATTGAGTGCACCCTCAGGAAGTTTGCTGATGACACCAAGCTGTGTGGTGTAGTTAACACGCTGCAGGGAAGGGTTGTGATCCAGAGGGACCTTGACAAGCTTGAGAGGTGGGCCCTTGCGAATGTCATTAAGTTTAACAAGGTTGTGCACATGGGTTGGAGCAATCCCAAGCACAAATATAGGCTGAGTGGAGAATGGATTGAGAGCAACCCTGGGGAGAAGGACTTGGGAGTGTTGATGGATGAGAAGCTTGATATAACCCAGCAACATGTGCTTGCAGCCCAGAAAGCCAACCGTATCCTGGGCTGCATCAAAAGAAGCGTGGCCAGCAGGTCAAGGGAGGTGATTCTCCCCCTCTACTCCACTTGTGAAACCCCACATGCAGTATTGATTCCAGCTCTAGAGCCCTCGACACAGGAAAGACATGGACCTGTTGGAGCAAGACGAGAGGAGGGCCACGAAGATGGTCAGAGGGATGGAGCACCTATCCTATGAGGAAAGCCTGAGGGAGGTGGGGTTTTTTAGCCTGGAGAAGAGGAGGCTGTGGGGAGACCTTACTGCAGCCTTTCAGTGTACAAAGGGGGGCTTCTAAGAAAGATGGAGAAAGACTTTTTAGGAGGACCTGTTGCGATAGGACAAGGGGTAATGGCTTTAAACTGAAAGAGGGTATATCTAGATCAGATAAAAGGAAGAAATCTTTCATCATGAGGGTGGTGAGGCACTGTGACAATTACCCAGAGGAGCTGTGGATGCCCCATCCCTGGAAATGTTCAAGGCCAGGGTGGATGGGGCTTAGAGCAACATGGTGTAGTGGAAGGTGTCCATGCCCATGGCAGAGGGGTTGGAACTGGATGATCTTTAAGGTCCATTACAACCCAACCCGTTCTTTGATTCTAAGATTCTTCTCCCTTTTTCTCCCCCACTCTTGTATGACTGTGCAAACTAAATTTTGAGTGTAGTTATTGGTTAATTTACAGTGGCTTGTCTTCTGTTAGCAACATACAGTAAAATAATCTGACTGAAGCTCATGTATTTCTGGAACCATTGCTTGATTGTAAGGGTTGAGAAAGCCTGAACATACTCACACACAATACTTAAAGGTAATATCTTATCTGAAAAGCTAGGATGTGGAGAAATTGGTTAAGTGTTTATTACTTTTAATTTTGCTGCTTTTAGCTTTGCATATAGATTACCTGTAAGAACATACCGCTTAGGACTCAAAGTCCCTGAATACAAGGTATGGTACGTCCCTTTATCATCTGAAGTAGTTTATAACATTACTTCAGATTTGACTTTCAGAAAAAATGGACTAAGTTATTGGTTGAGTCCCTTATCTGTTGACTTCAGTATTTAGTGCTGTACCTGCAGATAGTGTTGTGTGACAATAGTCATATCTACTCAAAATGATCAGAAATTATTTCTGTTAACAGGAAATAGAATGGTTTTACTCAGTTTTGGGAAAACCAAAACCGGACTAAATATTTGGACACCTCTGTTCTGACAAGCACTGTATTTGTGCTTGTATCTTTTGTAGGTCTTAAGGTTGCCCATGCTCATTTTGAAGGATGCCCACTGCCCCTCTCTTCAGTGTCTAGTTATATTAATGGTATTTTCATGTTTAAAACTTAAGTTTAGAAAATATAGGTTGTGGAGATTTAATAAAAAGTTACTTGCCATATGTAGACAAGAACATTGATTGCAGTTGACTGATCAACAGAGCAGATGGTGTATTAATGTAGCTATCATGTTACCACTATTTGAGGTAAACTGCTTAGTCCTGAATAACTTATCTCTAATTTTGCATTGTGGTGTATATTAAATGTATTTCTTGCAGTTAATAAAATACTGATGTTGATTACCACAGTTTGTGAAGCACATGAAGACTCCTGTATATACAATCCTGTATATACAGGGTCTTTTGTGTCGTACTTGTATGAGTGCAGTGCATTTTGCCAGTGCTGCAGGCTTGATACAAACTAGGCTTTGGGGAAGGGATACTAAAATATTACATCTCCTCCTTGAAGAACTGTAACTTTTACTATTTTGTATTTCCCACAGCATCAAAAAAATCGAAGTACGAAGATGTTATTGACCTCAATATCTGTGCGGATTTGTCCTGTTTACGTATCTTTATTCGAGAGAAAAAACATAGAATAGCTGAAATTCACATCGAAGGTAGGAATGAAACTTTAATCCCAAAGGCACAAAACTTCATAACTAAAATAGTCTCTAAATTTTGTGTCTTTTTTTGGGTTTTGGGCGGGTTTTTTTTGTTTTCTTTTAAGGTCTAGATAGCCAAGTTATCATGAAGAAAGCAGCAACTGAAGTGACTGCAAAATTAAAGAACATCATTATTGTGGATTCTGATGAGACGGCATTGTATAAAAAGGTATGCATTTGCATGTGTCCTTGACTTCTGAATGGAATATAGATGGTAAATTGAACTTCCTTTGTGAACTTACTCTTTGACTGTGGTTTTTTTCTTTTTAATAATGTTTTATGTATTTGCTGGGAGCATTATTCTCTATAGGCAGACTGATTTGGCCTCCACAACTGGTGACTGTTAGGCCAACATTAATTTTGTGCAACTGTGATGCCCAACTGCTCGTTACTCTTGTTATTTGGTTGACTTTAATGACAGGATTATTCAAGCTGAGATTCCAAGTGAAGATTTTCAACTATTTCAAGGACTTTAATTTATTTATTGTAGAGATATTTGAAGTAAAAATGTCTTATTTTATTATTTTATCATATTTAAATATAAACATATCTTTATTTTATAAAGATATAATTTATAATTATATATTACCTCACCTTAAAAATGAAGTACTACATTTTATTTTGGAATTCAGTTCCTCCAGTGTAAGTTTTTACAGTAGAGATACTTTTTTTTTTTTTTTTTTTTTTTTTTTTTTTTCTTTCTAAGGCTCTTTACATCACAGGAAAAGAAGTCTTCAACTTTAGAATGATATCATATGTGAATGCTACAGATGGCATTGCATATACAAATATGGATATTGTTGACAATCGTATTTATCTAACTGTTGGGTGTATTCAAGTAGTTTTTGTCAACAAGTTTGTTTCATCTATTTTGGTAAGTTGAATTTTCCAGGTACTGTTTCTTTGCATTCAGATAACATTGTCAGAGCTAGGAAAGGATAAAGCATCCCATGTGGGGTGGTGCCCGTTTATGTGAGAACTCTTAAATACTGTTGTAAAAACTTCACTGGGATTGGTGCTTGGTCTATTTACTTTTCTTCTCCCTGTGTTTATTATTGTGGAGTGGGTGGCTAAGCAACAATATTTGCTGTTATTATTAGTAATTTTTTTCTTTCAATGACTTGTGGCAGCTTTTAGATATACACACTGTCATTGTTTATAACACTGACATGTAATTTCCATAAATTCTGCTAAGTAAATCTTTTACTCTCCATATGAGTGAATAAAATGTAATTCATACAAGTCATGTAACAAGGTCATTGCTGTTACCATCTAATTTGCTAAATATTTCCTATGGAAAATTAAGTTTTTATATATATATAGACACACATACTCTATCATATTTTGGGGGAAGATTACCCTATTAAAGAATTCAGAAAAAGTGCGTAGCAAAAATAGTATCTTAAGATGGTTTGCTGTTTAAAAAAACTGCAGTTCTTAGTGGCTTTGGAGTAGTGTAGTTCTTAATAAAATTTCCAACATCTGTATTCTTTTCCTAGGCTTTCATAAATAACTTTCAAGCCGCCAAGGAAGCTCTTACGGAGGCAACTGTTCAAGCCGCAGAGAAAGCAGCTACAGGTGTAAAAGAGCTAGCGGAGCGTAGCTCCCGTTTGGCACTGGATATCAATATTAAAGCACCTGTTGTGATAGTTCCACAGTCAGCAATGTCTGCGAATGTCCTTGTGGCTGATCTTGGTCTAATCACCGTGAAGAACCAATTCTTTATCGCTAAAACAAAAACACGGTATAATCTTCCGCCCGTTATTGACTCTATGACAGTGAAATTGAGTGAACTAAAGTTATACAGGTAATGTAATATTAAGATTTTCTAAAATTCTTGTAATCCATTTGGGATACTTCAGTTGGAGAGCTTTGAGAAGTTGTTATCAAAATAAGTAGTTAATGGTTGGTGGCTGACGGATGCACTATTATCTTGAAATATAACAGCAAATTAATAGACTTTGTAAAAGCAGTTAAAACACATGGTTTAAGAGAAATAGCATTCTACACATCTTCTAATAGAAGCAAATGTTTCTTTAGGGACTATTGTGTAGAATAATAGACTTATGTATCATTCACCGCTTTGGGACAGGTTATACCCATTTGTAAATGGCTATTTTGATGGGGTTTTCAAGCTAAACATATCAGGAAAGATATCAAGTCAGATAGCCGTAAAGAAGTCTTTGAAAATGGGCTTGGTTCAGGGGATTGGGAAGGGGAGAGAGAAGGGAAGGGTATTTTCAAACACACATGAAGAGTACTGAAGAAAGGAGGAATTGCTGTCCAGTGGAGAGCAGGCAGGAGGTTCTAACTTTACGAGAAGTTAGTATGTTATGTGCCTGCTATGTGCATGAGGTGTCCCCTCCCTGCCAAGAAAATATGTCTAGTTGGAGTTAAGCTTTAAGTAGCGATACTAGGAGTAGTATAAAGACTGTTCTACAGTACTATTAAAAAAGGTGAGGAAAAGACAAATGTGTTTGTGTTTGTTAGACTGTATAAGTGAAGTATGTTAAGTTGGGAGTATTTTGTTTCTGTTCACAGATCATGCTATGAGCAGGGTTCATTGCAAACTGAAGTACAGTTGCTGCAGCCACTCAATCTGGAAGTAGCTGTTGAACGAAATTTAGCTGCTGCCTGGTATAACGAAGTTCCTGATATTGAAATATCTGGCCGACTCAAGCCTATGAATGTAAGCACTCATTTCTGAAAGCAGCTGTTAAAATATCCATGGAAAATGGATCCATTTTTCTGTTCATAAGTCCAAGTTCCTTAATTAGGGTACTGATTGATTTCAAAACATATAAGTAGAGGGGATTTTGTTGTTTCATAGGGAAAAAGGAAGTGAATAGCTTTCTGTTCTGATCTAAGCTGTGTATTTAATCTGTGATACTGCAGGCAGATTTTGTACTATATGTTACTGTTGCTAGTTAGAAATAGGTATGCTGTTATGGCCTTCTTTTATATGTTAGTTACCATCTTTCAAAGAAGGATTGGAAAAAGTTGGGGTTTGGTTTTTTCCGCTAATTCATAGCATGACAAACCTGAGTGTGAGTTAGTTCATGTGCTCATTTAAATTTAACATCAAAAAATTAAAGCTTGTCGGTTGTATGAGGAAAACAAATTTGCCAAATTTTGAAATAGAACTAGTAACCATTACTGCAAAGTACCTTGTGACTCAATGTGGATGACAATTTCAGGTGACTATAAATCACACTGTATGTGCATGACTTCTAATGTTAAATTTCTAAATTGTAGCTTTGTAAAGAGAGCTTGTGGACAAAAATAAAACAATGTGTGAATGACTTCTGATTTCTAGAAGTTACAGTAAGGGGTTGTGTGGATTTGAGAGAAACATTGTAGTTGGTTCTTTAGTCTCCTAAATAGAGACTTAGATGAGATTAATTTGGTTTATCTGTTTATTTGTAAACTTAGATTTTAGTTACCAAAAGTTTAATGAACTGAGTTGTTCTGAGTTTAGTAACAATCTTTTTTTAAAGCTAATTCTCAGTCAGGAAGACATTACCACAATATTGAGGACGCTAAATGAAAATATAGGTGGAAGCTCTGGTGCGTCACCATCTTTACCAGAACCGGAAGATACAACTAGCCATGGTAGTGATATGCATAGTACTTCACAGCACTCTGCAGGTAATGTTTTCTAAAATTACATGTGGTCTAGTATTTTTAGGTATTACTGTCAATTTATTATTTCTGTTGGAATTGCCTTTATGAAAGGATGCCAGATTCAGTTGTTTTTAACAGTATGCCTCTGTTATCTTGATATTGTGGTTTAAGCTATACCCAACAGTAATGATAATGAATAGGAGCAACTGGGCCACTCTAGAGAGTTTTGTAGCATGATATGTTTTAATGTAAGGACCATCTTGTTCTACTGGCAATAATGCAGTGAGCACCTAAACATGTCAGCTGGATTTGGTAACATATCAGCTTTGGAAAGTTGCTATGATACTCTTGTTCCTGTGTATGCTGGTTCTGTTGCTGTTTAGATCTGTTTGTCTTGTCATAACAGTGGCATCCCTAAAAGTTGTTCCTATTCCATAGGCATCATTGCCCATAAACTGTTCAGCCCACACTAAAAAAAAAAGCAAGGTTAAGAAAAGAATCTTTTGTTGAACTCTTCTATTAAATGTGAAAACTAGCAAAAACTTGGCAAGATGAACAAATGAGGATGAAAGTAAACTTGTATTTGTTGTAAACACTTTTGCAAGTGGTACCATATAACATTAAGAAAAGTTGTACATTTATGTCTTAAAGGTGGTAAAAATTGCATGTAGAATATTTTGTGGAGTATTTTATTTTCTCAAACATTGTGTGATTTTGCCAAAAGTAATTACAGAGAGCATGATAAACATATCCTAACTGTGGGTGGATTTACATGTGGACAAAAAGGGAAGTTGTTGTCTTTATAGTCAGTAGTGAGGATGTTGGGTTTGGTTTTGTCATTTGTGGTTTTTTTTTCCTTAATTGCAGTCAGGTAATTTTCTTTAATATTAAATGTTTTTTCTAATTTCTGAAAGGTGTAACTGTTGTGACGTCAGCTGTGGTGGAATTGCATTCACCTATGAAAATAAAAACAACACTAAAACTGGACTTCAGATTTGACTCTCTGACTTTAGTATTGTACAGTCCAAATTCAAAGCAGGTAAATATAATTTGGATTACAAAGAGAAAGAAAGAGCTTCAAGGTTGCCTAGAGTCCTGGAAATTCTGAACGGGAGTAGTTTAATTTATAGCAGAGAAAGTGATTTCTAGCAGTAGTAACAAACGTGATGGAAATGATATTTATTTTAACTAAATCATGTAGCAGATACTACAGGAAAGAGAATAACCACCGGTAGCATATAATATGTGGTGTCTTCTATGATCTGACTAAAAATTTGTTGAAAACTTACCTTAGTTTAAAATACAGTTTGGGAAGAAAAAACGCAGACAGATGCAACCTATTCGTTAGTTACACACACACGAACAGACATACATTAACAAAATTGTGGAGGGAGATTTTAAATTTGTATTACAGTATGAATGCATTTTTATTCTTCTTGGTTTAAATTTACAAAATTTACCCACAAATTTCTGTCTAAAAGTTTGATAATATTTTTTTTAAACTTATAGTCTGTTATTTTAGATTTTGAACAATTTTCCAATACCTGGCTAAACATTACGTAGTCATAAGAGTCAAAACTTAATTTCTTATTTGGTGTCTTTGCATATATATATATATACACACACATATAATACATATATATAAAATACATATATATGTATTTTTAAACAGGAAACAATGCAAAATTGCATATGACAATTCCACTTTCTTTTAAACATTATCTCCCTCTCACTAATGTAGCTTGCTTTAGCAAGCTTGCAGAAGAGTAAAGCTTTGCTTTTTATCAGTTTTTCTCTGTATGTTATTGATTTGGTTGTCTTACGAACTACCAGTGAGTTGGTTTAATATATTATTATTATTATTAGAAACCTTACCAGCTAGAATAAAGCTGTATATTACACCCATGTGTCATTTCCATTACCTGTAAGCAAATCTACAAACATATTTTCATTTGATTTAAACAGGTTACAAATTTGGATCAGAGAGATGACCTTTTGAAGCTTGCAGAATTTAAGTTAGTTTTGATGTCAGCTGCTGTCAAAATGTTATCAGATGGTTCAATGAATGCTTCAGTCAAGCTGGCAAACTGTACACTAGATGATAAAAGACAGTCAATTCAGAAGGCTACACCAAGGTCTGTATTTTGACATAAATTGCTGCTTATCAGTTTGACAAAGAGTTCCAGATATTTCCATTTTAGTATTCTGTTAAAACTGCAATTTTTTTTGGTGTAGGCAGTTCTTAAGGAACATGTTACTGTAGGCTTACGTGTCTTACTTGCCTTTTGTCCACATGATGCTTATGAAAGACCAATAGAAATACTAGAAGCAAACTTTAAATATGAAATAAAACAAACTTTAAATATGAAATTAATAACTGCATATAGAAACCAATTTTACTTTAGTAAACTGCTGGCTAAGTAAGACTAAGCTTTTTTCATGAAGTATAAGGCTTTTGATATGTAAACGCAGAATTGTGATCGTTTGACATGTTAAAGTTAGGAACACCTTTAGTTGTCAATGTGGGGGAGTTCAGTTTTGTTGGTTTTTAGAATTTATGTTAATATTTTTATCAGTCATGTTTTTAAATTTTTGATAACTTTTTAAATTCACTCTTGTTAATGTATTGCAGCTGGCGAGAATCTTGAGTGTTTTTTCAGCATTTGTGGCTGTTTTATTACTCTCTCATTAAATGCTGCCTTAATGGTCTTTCAGGATGGTGGAAATGAAACATGGATTTGAAAAGAAAGTTATGGTGGATATAAGCTATAAGCAGGGGAGAGATGGCACTGTTCTTGATGTGATTGTTCAAGAGATATACCTTTGTGCAAGCATGGAGTTTCTACTTACTGTTGCAGATATATTCTTAAAGGCTAATGCAGAAAGTGCTGCTGCACAGAGAAATCTCAAACAGTCATTACCTTTAAAGGAACAAGGTACATACTGGAAATATTTAAAAACTTAAATATCCATTTAATTTTTGTGTTATAATACTATTGTAAAAATTACAGTACTCCTTTTATGCTATTTCCCATGTTTATGTGTATAGAACAGCTTCTTTTAACCATTGATGTTTCCATCTTTGCATCATGGAAATTGACTCATGTGCCTTGGTCTTTATTTCCAAATAAAGCTTTGTCTTACCAGAGAAAGGAAATACTTAGAAGTAAATGTCTAAAATAAAATAGGAAAGGACAGTTACAGGTGGCACTCTAGGTTTGTTTGGCTATCTTTGCAATCTCAACAAAGTTTATAATGATGATTACCACCATGATAATTTTCATCCTTCCTGAGAATGGTGGAGCATATTGTATTATGCTTAAATATGAATTCAGCCTGCCAGATATTGCTGACTAGAAGTGTCATTTCACTTGTCCGCTGCTCTGCATTTGTGCCTACATCAGGAAGCAGGCTTTTAGCTTGAGTGCCTAATTTGGTCTTTCTAGTGCAGAACCATATATCTGCCATCAGAAATTAGTACATTAAGGCATCAGAGCAGGAAACGGACTATTTATGCTTCCAGGCCTCAGGTAGTTCACATCAGGTCTGCAAAGCCAAATCCCTTTCTCTGTTTTTGTTTTCCTGTACCCTTAATATCTTAGTTGTGTCCACCTCAGTGAGGCCTGCTGGGTTTATTTAGTAGATGTACAAAATCTAAACAAATTAAGTCTTACATAGAATTATATTGGTACTGCGAATGGTTACACCTGGCACTAGTAAATGCTGCATTATTGTCCTATAGAAAAATGTGTGTTTTGCTGCTCCAGAGAGCAGAAAATGCATCCAACATTTTCATAAGACCCTATCATAGCTGGCTGATGTAGATATTTAGTGAAGCTAATACATTTGCTAGTGTCAGAGTTAATAACAGTAGTGATACTGTTATCCTTTCTATTTTGACAAAGAAGCTTTGTGGAATCTTTTGTTGTATAGGAAAGTAATTAGAGCTTTAAAGGTTTTTTATGTCCAGTGAAGAGCCTAGAAATAATTCTGTTGCAGGGATCTACAGGTTTTCTGACACCAGCTATGCTAGATCGTATCACTAAATCTTTAAAACTTCTCTATAAGTTGTGAGAGATGTAATTAATGTCCATTTAATCTTTGAACAATTAATCTCATTTAATTTTTATCTTTGAAGCACCTGTGCAGCCTGTATCTACAATGGAAATGAACATTGTTGTTAAAAATCCAGAAATTGTGTTTGTGGCTGATCTAACAAGAAGTGACGCTCCTGCATTGGTGGTTACAACACAGTGTGAGGTCTTCATTAAAAACAGCCCTGAAAGGTATAGCATGACAGCTGCTGTTAAAGAGATACAAATGAAAGCATGCCCGTTTCTTCCAGAAAAAAGGAAAGGGAACATTACTACGGTGAGTTGCAAACATCCAGTTTGTATTTAAAAGGTGCTGCGTAACTTAGACTACTAGAATGTAAGTTATGTCTGAAGCTTTCCTCACTAGAATGTATATTACAGACATATGAGTAAAATTTTGTGGCTAACTTATTTTCCTGATTTTATTCTGTTTCGTCTTATGCCAAATGTGTCATCTTGATCTGTGGCTTTGAGGTCTGCTTTATAAGGCAAGCTAAAATTAGAGTCCCGAGGAGGAAAATGTTAATAATCTCTTATATCCCATGTAAGCCAAATAAATAGAATTTTATAAGTGTACACTATTTCAAATGCAATGTAGTAAATTTGGAATTCTTTCAGTCTGAAACTTTGTATTAAATATCTATGTAAGTGAATAGCAAAGGGTCACAGACAGAATAGGAAGCATTTATTATGAAATAGATTACTTACGGTATGCTGTTGATAAATTCCTTTGTGTTAAGGTCCATAGATCCATTATATTAAAACTGTCTGTTTATATTTTGGCAACAGAATCAGACTTGTTAATTACTGGCCATGTGGGAATGCACTGACTACTGGAGCTTCTTACACCTTTTCTGCCTCCTCAGCAGACTGTACCTCAGTTAACTCTGTAATGATACTGTTGTGTCAGAGAAAAAAATTCAGTTTGACAGCATATCCAACTATTATCTGTGTCCTCAGACCACAGATGAATTTTGGAGAATGAGTCTTTTCAGCTATGCATTAATCGCTGCTTACTTTATGGAGCTGTGTAGGAAAGACCAAAGCTATAAGCACAAAGGACTGGGACTCCCACTTCATCTCCTCATCAGATACTTTCAGAGCAGCTCAACTGACTCCTTGGCTAGACACAGTCTTCATTGCATTAATCTCTTAACAATCTAGTCATTGAGAAAGTGATGCGCTCGCACTGATAGCCACAACACAAAGTTGCTTGACTTCCATTTCCATAGCTGGTGAATGTGGCACAAATGTGGCTAGCTTCGTAGATAGCAATTAGGAGGCTTCACACCAAGCTTTCCCTCTTATAGGTATATCTTCTGCCAGAATCTCATATCTGACTGTAGAAACAAATACCTGTATCTGACTTGTGCTATAAAGAGGGGAAAAGCTTAGATTTGATGCTTAAAACAGTACCTTCTTTGAAAGATTCAGAAAGTTTGAGAGAGAGTAGTAGAGGTCAAAAAAGACTTTTCTGCAGGTAGCAGCATAACTACCCCTTTTGAAAACATGTACATAAGGAAATTTCTGAACCCAGGTTTTCTGTAACAATATGATTTCAGTCTGGGAAAATAATCAGAGAAACAGAGATTCAGATTGACATTCCATGGCCGCCTTTAGTCAAGAAACAAAAATGTATGATACATGGTTATATGAAGATTACAAGATTTCTGAAGGTTATTATCACGTGAAGATTTTATATTGCCTAAACTTTGGGGATGCTGGTGATGGATGAATTCATCCTCCTGATCAAAATGTTTCCCCAGATACCCAGGAAACTAGTCTTTCTATTTAGAGTAGCACAAGTGATGAGGTTCTTCCTGTACATTTCTTCCATGTACCCTGCTCCAAAGAAGAATGCGTTATTTTTTATTCTTGGTTGTAACACAGAAGAAAAAAAAGAATTTAAGCAGCAGGTGATAAAATAATAATATGGCCAAAAAACTCTGTTAGATCAAATTCACTTGGGAAAAGTGTGGTAAAACTGATCTGGGCTGTTTCTATGCCCCCAGCATCTGATTCAGATATGGACAGAGATGTCGGGTAAGATTGCAAAATCAATATGGTTTGAAATTACATTTTTTAAAGACTTATCTTCTCAGGTAGGGACTGGAGAACAAATTTCCCTATCAAAAGAATATCAGTAGAGTCTACATCTGAGTGCTTTAAATATTAATCACATAGACTATAAACAAAATCATAGTGCTACCTTAGATTTGCTTTTGTTAAACCTTGGGAAGTGGGAATATACAAGGACTGATTGTAAAATAAAGCTGGAACTGAGTGATTGTGATTTAAGCAGTGATATTTTTATTCAGGAAAACTAACTGTTGTTGCTGTGTTGCTCTTAACTGTAAAATCGGATTCTTCTCAAAAGTCACAGGCATGATGATATGGTGTATTTGAAGACATCTGAGGCTTTACCTAAAGAATGGGGTTACTGAAGTATAATGCACTTTAATGATTCAAATATCAGCTACAGTGATGATTGAGAATGGCTGAAGCGATGCTTCTGATATTTTATTTCTTTATGTTTGAACATGTTATTAGTGTTCAGATTTCTCTTAAATTTCCTTGATGTTAGTATTTAAAATGATATGATTTCTGAAAGATTTTTTTCTCTATTTAACATATGGTTTTACTCTTTTGTATAGATATTGCAGCCTTGTGACTTGTTCTTTGAAATGAAACAGTCAGGCGCTAATCCACAGACAGCTGATTTAACAATTAAATCTCTGACAATAAAAGTAAGTAGACTCTTCCTGTGTTCTCTACTTCTTCCTTCTCAGAAGGCTTTGAAGTTGCTTGTGGTATATGTTTCTTAAATAAAAAATCAGAAATGACTGAATTGCAGAATTGTTTCTGTTCTTCATCAGGTCACCTACCTATTTAGCATGTGGAAATAAACAAATTTGGAAATTAATAATTGTGTCACAATGCTTTAGTTTTGGAATCTGTTTTATAAAATGGCCTGATGTGCAGAGATAAGTTTTGAAGTGTTCAGAGAGAGTGTTGAAAGATGTATTTTAGAAAGCTCCCATCTGGAAGAAAGGCAGGGCTTGAAAATCTGAATAGGTTGAACTGTAGCTTATGGAAAGGAATGAGAGTCCCATAGAGAACAGAAGTGTTTGGTTAGTGTAACATGAGTCTGAAAGTAGCTGACTGTTGCCTGTACTAACTTCTCATTTCCAATTATTCCAACTTCTTATTTGTAGGTTTCACCAATAATAATAAACACAGTAATTACTATTACATCAGCCCTTTATCAAACTGCTGAAACAACAGAAGAGATTAGTCAAATTCCTCCAGACTTGTGGAATAAGAAAGATATAAAAAACCTAAAGATGTGGTTTCTTGAAGAGTCAAATGAAAATGAGGATACAAATCCAACTGCTGAACTGGTTCCCACAGGAGAGTCATTGAAAATGAACATAGAATCTGTTTTTCTAACACTTGAAGCTGGGGTTGGGCACCGAACTGTACCAATGCTTTTAGCCAAGTCCTCATTTCTTGGAGAAGTAAAAAACTGGAGTACTCTAATCAACCTACGTTCTCGTCTTGAGCTAGAGGTGAGAAATCCCACATAAGAAAGAAAAGTTTTCATAAAATATTAAACCTATTATGTTATTTAGACAATAAAAGAAAAATAATCCATATATTTGATGACTAAACTCCTGCAGATAAATGTTGTGGGAGCAGGATGGGAATGAGATGTTAAAAGTCATTAAAGTGAAAACTTAATGCATTAAATGTAATGTATTAATGACAGTAGTTGGTGTTATACAGTCTCACACTTACACTCTCTACAGGTTTCCAAAGACTTGTTGCATAAGTGTTAAATTTTGGACTAGTAATTGGCTAAAACTCTTTGCCTATCTTAAAGACTAGTAGCATAAAATTAAGTGGTTGTTGTAGGTAAATTCTTTATTTATAGTGCTTTAGACTTCCAGTGCCTACAGTTTAAGCCAAAATTATATTTTGATACATCACACCACTTGGAAGTAGGTCTTTGCAGTAGAGGCTTAGCTGCCTCAGTTATTTCTCTAATGCATTTGCTTCATCTTATGGTGGGAGATGAAAGTGCAATCTGATTACAAATCTTTTATATTACCGGAGTAATTAATATATTTTTAAATCAGAATTTAAGTCTTTAAAAATCTGTAGAGTTTACATTGATTTAACAGTTGCATGTAACTTTCTAATTGACTTCTGCATTTCGATAGGTACACTATTTTAATGAGATGTTTGGGGTGTGGGAACCTTTGCTTGAACCACTAGAAGTTGAGAAGACTGATTTATTCAAACCATGGATTCTTGATATCAAGGTACACTTTCCAAAGCTGAACTCAAATCTTCCATTTCAATGCCTTAAAAAAAAAAAAAATGCTCTGCACCTTTCATTGCTGAGACTAATCTAACAATTTTGTTCCTTCTTGTTGGTTACTGGAGACTTTTTTCCCGATTAGTGAATGAAGCCAACTCTTGCACAAGTGAAGATCCAGACCCACAGATCTTTTAAATATTGTCTTTTAGGTGGCAAGAAGACTTTATTCCTGTTGCACTAGATAATCACCATGGCTTTATATAAATTTCTCTAAAGTTAGCTAATGATGCGTTCAGTGACTTTGGAAGGACAGAAGACCACTCATCTTGTTCTACAGTAGTATCTGTAGCAGAAATGTATTGGAAAAAATTATACCTGTTATTGACTAGCACAAAGTGCACTGTGGGAATAGTGCTTTTACCACTTCAGTTCTGTCTTTCATAAGGAAATAGTCTAGATTCTAATCTCAAAGTAGATAAGCATTCATGTAAGGAAAGGCGATACTTCTTTTTTCTTCTCTCCTTCTGTCTTAACTGTTTCATTGCATTGTTTTCTGATTTTTTTCAAAATTTCTCAAGTATTTTTAGCCTGAGAGTTGCTTAGAATGGAAAAAACACCCTTTTCCTGGGACTGCCATTATCAAACAATTTTCTGTAGTAATGGCCTCAGAATGGTAAAGATATGGACTTGAGGTATTGCAATCAAGAAATCGCTCTTAAAAATATTCCTAAGAATTTTCCAGAAATGTATAAGAACTAATGCAGGAGAAAGGTAGAAGATAGTGAGTCAAACCTCATATCTTCTTGCCCAGATTTGAAATGTAACATTTGGAAATAAATAATTTCCAGAAATATTGAAGACCAGGAAAATGTATTACATGTGCTTTTATTCTTTTTCCTTCAAACAAATGAAGACATACAAAATAAGTATTTGGCTTGGAAACATACAAAGACTGAATGATCATAAATTAGCTATTGATACTGGAATTTCATTGACTTCTGAAATATATCTTTTCCCTCTTGCCTTCTTTATCATCCCCCTCTTTTGTTTTTATTTGAGAATAAAAGCATGAACAAAAAAAGGAAAGCCATGTCAGGACATATAAGTGGGAAAGGGAGACAAAAGCGTCTTGAGGCGAAACTTGATTCTACAGAAGGAGTGGTCAGATAAGAATTCTTTAAAAATCTTTCAGATTAAGAAGAAGGCTAAAAATGCGTTGGTTGAGTCGGATGCGGAAGAAGAAGAAAACTACAAAGTTCCAGAATATAAAACCGTGATAAATGTTTCCTCAAAAGACCAGCTGAACATTACACTATCCAAATGTGGGCTACAAATGCTGAGTAACTTGGGCACGGTAAGAAAGATTACTTAATTGTGCAGTGTCAGAATTGTTAAATAACTGTTTGCACAGATCGTCTTGATCTTATTCAGTATATTTGTGTTTTGTATCTATACTTTTGCTTTCTAGGCATTTGCTGAAGCAGCTAGTCAAACTTCAGACATCTTCAAAAAAGACCGAGCACCATTTGTAATAATAAATTCTTTAGGACTTCCCATCACTGTCTCGCCTAGCGATTCCTTTAGTGTCCTTAATGTTGAATTTGGAGCAAAAATATTTCATTTAGGAGACGGAGAGAATTTAAATATGGAATTTGTCAGAACTAAAAATGAGAGTGACCAGTTCACAGCAATGACGACTCTGAGTAGCAAGAGGTTTTACATTCAGATCTGTAAGTTCCAAAGTTCATACATCTTCTGTTTTTGTAAATACTTGATGATGCATAATACTGCATCTTGTACAGGTCTATAAGTATTGGGGACTATGTAACATGAAAGGAATATTTCTTTGGATTCTAGGTGTGCGGCATTATTTGAAATCCTGCTTTAGTCACAGTAAAAGTTACATGTATTGTGCCTGTTAATTATTGTAGCATTAAATTATTTAAGTAACTAATCTTTACTTCATACTTTTTCTGCAGTCAAAATATTTTTGTTTGTATTCACATGTTAATGCAGAATTAAGAATTTTTTTTTTTTTTTTTTAGAATTCTGAGGCCTGTGTATATGTGTGTTCACAGAAGTTACTCTAAGGGGGATGTTTTTAAGAAAAGAGTGTTTTACATAATTTAAAGTAAAACAGAGTTAAAGCTAACAGTAAAATTTAGCTATTTTTAGTGATATATGTGTTAACAGTTGATGTATTGTAACAGTTGACAGTTTATCTAAAGTGATTTTTCAAACTGGTCTTGACCATATGGTTTATTAGTTGAATTGGTTTTGCAATTAATTTGAGTTGTTAACAAGCCATTACATCTTGTAAACGCTTCTCTTTAGGTACTAATTTTATTTGCAGTGGCAAAACCCACTTAAATATTTGAACGATGGACTCATTTAGTCTTTTTCCTGTGACAAAAATAGAATCTTTCCTGTTTCTTTAGTAACACTGCAAGGTTATCCTGTTAAAAGTGGTGATTGTAGTTCTTCATCTGCTTTTTTTTTTTTTAATGGATCAAAGGATACAGAAAATTCTATTGAATGCACATTTCTGTCTTTCAAATGTATCTCTATGCTTTTCTTGAGTCTTCCACTTGTCATCTTGTAAATTCTAGGTCCACATAATCATTCTACTGTGGAAAAGATTCCATTGACCAAAGTGGGTCGATGTATTTACAGAGTGAGACATGAGGAATCAGGTGTTGAAAGGTCCATTGTCTGCCAAATTGATACTGTTGAAGGAAGCAAGATGATAACTATACGTTCTCCTATTCAGGTTATTCTATTTCCATATGTTATAATTTCATTATTATTTTCATTTTCTAATGAATAAAAACGATCCTGTAGTCCTTAAATAAGTTTTTAAAATATACTTTTTAAAATGTTTAACTGAACAATTCATATAACTTTACTATTATGTATTATAAGGTAGGTTAGAAGAGATTTTAAAAAACAAAAAGCTTTTTCAAAGTCATAAAGACAGGGAGTGCAGTGGGAGTGGAAATGGACAGGTTTTAGATCAGGATAATTCTCAGTAATGTTTTCTAATATTTGCTCCAATCTCAGTCTTGTTGAACTATTTGCTTTGTGTGAAGTGATCAGACCTCTCTTAACCTTACCTTTGTTCCATAAGGTTATCTTTCTATGGAATTTCTTCTTTTTCATCCCGTACCATTGATACATTAATTTCAAATTTAGTACCAAGTCAGCTGAAGAGAGAGCCCTTTGAGCATATATCTTTTTTTATTGAATAGTATTTTTCATAGACATATAGTTTACAAGTACAGGGATGGTCCACATATCAGTGTTCTATAATGATGGGGTCCCTGTTATATTTCGCTTGCTGCTTTTGCCCAGAGTGGTTTATGACTTTTAATAACCAGATGTGGTTATGCAGGGCTTTATGTTTCTCTTTGAAAAGCATTTTACAGCTAATGTATTAATTTGATAATTAAAATACAGCATTAAACTGCACAACCAAATCCATTAAGGAGATTTCATGGTATTAGAGACTGTTCTGAAATACCTGGCCTTGAATGGTAAATGGGTAAGGTGAACAATGAGAGAGTTCTTGTTCTGTGCTCTGTTAGGCTCAAAACATTTTATTTTTCCAGTTTTTCCTAATGTATATTGCTGGATTTGTATTTCACATAGATAAGGAATCATTTTTCCATTCCATTAAATATTTTTGAGGAAGGAAGATGTTTAGGGACTGCTTCACCAGAAGATGAATTCAGCATACCATTGTCCTCTTACAGGTACTTCATTGCATTTTTCTTTCATCATGGAATATGTTTCTACATGGTTGATTATTGTATCCATGCCATTAGGATGAAAAAAAGATTTTTCCCCTTTGCTACTTAATACTGTAATTAATACAGTATGATTGTAGTTGGGTAGGATCTTCTCAGAGCATCTAGTCTGAGTTAAACAGAATACTATTTAATTCTTGAATTGGAAGCCTTTTGAAATTCACTTTACCAAACAACTTAAATTAAGTAAATTATTTCAAGAATCCAAGCCCAGGTGCTTCTGGAACATCGTGATTGTTATCCACAGTACAGACTTTTTTTTTTTGTAGTGGAATGATGTCTAGTGATTTTTTTAAAAGGCTTCTTTTGATTTTTGTGATTCTGAAGTAAAAAATTGACACTAAGACACTTAAACTGTATCACAGATGTAGAAACAGACTTGTCAACCTTAGAAAGACTTGGCTTCCAGCATAGCTATGCTATTAGCACCTTCAAGCTAATACCCACTTAAAACTGCAATGAGTTTGTATGTACAGTTCAGCTGAACTCTCACAAACTGTTAGACAGATAAGTTTGCTTTGTTTTTTATTATTACAGAGACTTTTTCCTTCTGTTTTCCCCCAAACACACTCCCCTTTTTTTTAAGATGACAGCTGTGTCTTTTTTGTTAATTAAGTTACACTGTACTGTAGATAATGTAAATTCATTAATATTTATATCTGTATTACATTTAATAAGGTTTAGTGACATTCTTATTCACCGCATGGGTGAGTTCCACTAGGCAGTCATGAAATGTTTACTATAAAAGTCTTCAGTCAAGGGACAGCTGGCTGGATTAAAGCAGTTGCCTTACAAAAGCCATGTGTGTAAATAATCCATTAACTTGATGCTTTATGTGACTGGAAGGAAGGGCACTTTCTGCAGATCTGTCATAGGAGTGAATTGTTTATCCAGATGTTTTGCTTGGAACAGGAATATAGTAGCACTTGTAAGGGAATTCAGTAGCTTCTTCATAAGAATCTCCAACAGTCCCTCCTTTCCAAGGGAAGCAGGTAGAGGTATGGAACAAAAACTCCAGTTGGTACAACTCCATGAACTTTTGGGATCCAGACCACCTTTTGCTTTCCTCCTTTAAGCAAGATAAAGGCAGGCAATGAATTATTGTCAGAAATCTTCCAAAATGCAAATAGCATGTTAGTATTGCATAGTCCTTTTTCATAATTGAAAAACTCAATCTCGTATTGTTTAAAAAACGTTTTGATTTACAGATCCATACTGAGTTTGCAACCGCTAGCCAATGAAAATGGAGTGGATGGAGAATATGATATGTGTGAAGGAATTACCTTTGATGAAATTATGAAAAATGTTGACAATTTATTGCAAAGGAAATGCCAGTCTGTGAGGTCAACTAACCACTCACTTATCATCAATATTGTTCCTGTAAAAGACATGTTGACATCTTCATTATGTGCAGAAGATCAATGGGATTTTCCATATGTTGTTCATTTATGGCCTTCTGTTCTTCTCTGCAATCTTCTTCCGTATCAAATAACTTACTCTGTAGAGGTAACTCTTTAATGGTTAAATCTGTTGTGATGTTTTCCACCTATGATATGAAAGCTGATCAGCTGTTTGAAGTATGTTTATAAATGGATATTAAAAGAAAGGGCTTCTGTTAGAGTGTATGTGAAGCAAGTTTACAGATGTTGTAAGGGCAACTCTGTATCTTCAGAAATGAAACATACCAGAATGTGAAAAGTGGTGGAATTAATCATTTGTAACCAGTCATACTTTAGATACATTTGCAAAGTAAAACACTGTACGAGTTTAGCCCTGTGAGAGTCACTTTCTGTGACTAATTAAACAGTGTAGTTTTTCCTGTGAATTATGACTGCCTCAGGTGACATAAGTGGGTCAGCCTACGGTAGCATTTTATGTGCTGTCGCTGTCATGTCACTGACTTTTAGCAGTAGCATGCTTTTAACGAATTCTCACAGGCCCACCTTTTTGCCAGGTTTTGGCTTCAATTGCAGCCTCATGCCAGACTTTATATTATTTGCAGATGAAACTAAAGAATTAGATGCACTTTGACTGTTCATAGGCATTCATTCCAGGGCCAGATGAGAGCCAGTCTCAAGTAAAACACCTAAAACACATACAGTGTGGATGTTGGTTCCTCAGCACTAAATGTTTAATTCTGTGGATCTGCTATGTTTGTGTCCCACTGCTTACTGATTTAGACCTAGGATAACAGAAATATAGATGGGAGACACTGAAACTTATTTTTTCAGATGGTCTTAATATTTAGTATTTGGACTCAAATAGTAGAATTTAATCATAAAATTTTGTCACAAATGCAATTACTAGAGTTAGAGGCTGTGGCCTCTGTCAAATACATGGTAGTAACATATGTATGTCTCTTACAAATTTAAATTTAGTGAAAGAGTACTGAGTTGAGGAAATCTGTCATTTAAGCATGTATTTGAATTTGACGACAGATTTTTTTGTGTGTGTGTTAAATGCTGATGACTGTACATAGATTTATTGGTTTTTTTCTGTAAAATGTGTTAAGCTAGATGTTTAAAAATGTAACATAGTTAAATAGCATAACAAGCATTTTAAAATTTTGCCTAAATAACTTACATCTTCATTTTCAAAGCTAGCTAGAAAAAAAAAATTAATAGGAATTTTGAGTGTGACTCATGTAAATGTACACTGTGGGTTTTGGTTTTTTTTTTTAAAGGGAAATGGGAACAAATATGACACTCTACAAGAAGGATGTTCAGCCCAGATTCATAATGCAGTCTTGGATCAAACAAAATTAGATTTACAGTTGCTTAACTATCTTGATCAAAATTGGAAAAGCGAGTACCATATAAAAAGCAATCTACCAGAGATTAGCTTCACGACGTTTTACTGCATCACGGAATTGGATAAGACTGAACTGGATATTGCTGTCCATGTGACCTACAGAACTGGGCATATGGTTATAGAAATTCACAGTCCGTACTGGATGGTAAATAAAACCGGTCGAATGTTGCAATATAAAGCTGATGGTATTCATCGCAAGCATCCCCCGGATTACAAAAAACCACTCCTCTTTTCCTTCCAGCCCAAAAACTTATTCCAAAATAACAAGGTATTATATTTTGTAAAACCTGGCAGCTCTGTATTTCCCTATGTTGTTGTATGAAATAATTTTTACACTTTGAAAATTAACTACACTATGCTATCCTCTGTGAATGGCATGAAACCTATGATATCTCTTTCTGAAGACAGAGTATTTTAAACAAGTGTTTTGTCAGATATTCTTGAGATCGGAAACTTATGTTATCAAAGGTATTGCTAAGAAAGAGATTCTCATCTTTGAGAGGAATAAAATTCACTGAGAAGTACTTCCTAAATAAAGGAATTTCCTTTATTCCATTTAAACTGCATCAATAAAGGTCCTTACTCTAAATAAGACATAGAAGCTGTGTAAGAAATGTAAAGCTATGGTACTTGAAAAATGAACACTACTGGCAAAATGAATTCCTGCAGTGGTGGTTGGTAGATTGGGTCTGAGTTGGTAGTAAGGTAAGGTTAAGAAACAGTTTACCATTTGAGTCTATGTGAGTTTTTTAATGCTGAGTATTACTGATGCATGAATGATAGGAGAGAGGTTACAAGACTGCGTTGATTTGCCTTTGAGATTTTTATTGTGATAAGTTTTGGAAAGGATCCTTATGTGGTTGCTTCCTCTGGAGTCTCCTACACTTCCAATGCTTATTCCACATAGCTTATAACTAAGGGTGGTAGAAAATACCTTTGTGAGACGATGCTGGCAATTGTTGTGTCTTGACTTTTTAATAGAAACATCAGTATTTCCAGTATGCACTTATGTTTATGTTTATATATGTATGCATACTTCATATATGACTTTAAATGTTGCCAGTGTCTGTAAATTGAAAATTAATTCTGGGTCCTTCTTCATAGGTGCAACTTATGGTAACTGACAGTGAACTGTCTGATCAGTTTTCACTGGACACTGTTGGAAGTCATGGTTCTGTGAAATGCAAGAGTCATAAAAAGGAATATCAAGTGAGTTAAATTTTTCTTTCAAATTCATTACTTTCAGGAGATACAAATGAGGTAAGAAAAGAACAGTGTACTTCTAACAATATCTTTCTATTCACAGGTTGGTGTCACCATAAACGCTAGCAGTTTTAATATTACTAGAATTGTAACTTTCACTCCATTTTTTATGATCTCAAATAGAAGCAAATACACTTTGGAAGTAGCTGAGGAAGGCAAGGAAAAGTGGATTCCTATTGTCTTGCAACAGGTAAACTTATAAAGCAATCTATTCAGAGTTGTTGAACACTCACTGGTGGAAAATACGAGCCATGCATAGTGTTCAATGGCAATGTCTCAATATATTGCACTTTTTCAGTAAGTAATCTGTGTCCTGTTACCTTTTCTTGGTGTTGCTTTAGGACATAATTTAAACCTGGTTTACATTGTAATTGGAATGTTTTTTCTGTTACCTGCTCCATAAATAGTACGAGAAAAAGGCCTGTACTGTTACTATATTATCACTCTCTGCAGTGGCACTGAAACTTCCGTTCAGGTTTTTTCCCTCATGTGGATCCGTTCAGATAGCTCCAAACTGTTCTTCTGGGACTAGTCTCACTGCTGGTTTTTAGTGCTTAATGCATCACTTCTAGAGAGGGATCAGTGGCCCTGAGGCTAAGTGGTATGGAAATGACTTTGGGGCTTTTGTCTGTGCTGCAGAGGTCTAGACTGTTGCAGACTGTGCATGCAGCTTGGCTGTTTGCACTGCAGCATCACACAATTATGTTCTGTATGTGTTTTGAGACCATCATACCTTCCTTCAGGACGTGTAGGAAAAGCAATGTCTCTTTGGGGTAGTGTTGAAGGCCTATGAAAGCTGAAAGCGATCCGTACTGCCTCTGGGAAGAGTGAAATCTCCCTCTTTCCCTTCCAATGAGTCTTGAAGAGAGCATATCCAAAACAGAGACAGTTTAGCCTAACAAATAGTGTGGTTGGAGGCTCTCTTGCTTTTCTTTAGTTTTGTAGGTACTCCAAACAGTTACCCAAAATGCTTGCAAACTAAAATACCAAAGTTAATATTTTAAATCCAATTTGCAATGAGATCTCTTAGTTCCATTTTTGGTACCATAAGTGTGCATGTTATCTTTAATGATTATGGAAGATAAATACAATTTAAATACCATTATTTCAATTTATGAATTTGATACCACTTTGCTTGCTTTTTGTTGTCATTCTTCTTTCATGATTTTTAATGTACACAATGATGTTTAGATCCTTAAGTATTTGTCAGTTCAGCTTACCATAATGTTTTATCATTATTTTCAAAAGTTTCTTTGCTTTTACTCAAGAATAGGCTGTTTGCCATAAGCCTACACATATGTTCTATTTTCTAATATTACTATGTTCCTTTGAATCAAACTTTTGTTTGACTCCACATAGTTTTTGGGTTCTTTACATGTATGATTCCTCATCTAGTTTGTTGATAAAGCTCTGAAATGACAAAGGTTCATGGGTAGTGGCATGGGGTACTTGATATCTAATTTCTTATTCTGAGAAAACGTAGTCAGATTTTATTACTTCTTGGTGTTTTGTGTTTTATATTTGATATAGAGTTGTTATTAGGATGAATTATTTTACAGGAAGTTTTGAAATTTTCTGAAAAAAAAACCTATTTGAAGGTAATAGTTTTGAAGTTCAAATACTTTGCTACGTATATAATCTGTGGTGTTCATGTGTTGGCTGTTTTATTGATGCACTTACAGAATTTTCTAGCTTGTCCCACAAGCATCATTGTTTCTCAGGTGTTTCATAATTATATAAATTGATCTTAGTCTCCTTTCAGTTATCAAGTATCAGAGGAGGACTTTGTAGATTTTAGGATCACTCCTAATATCTCTCGAAAGATTAGATATGGCTGTTTGTCAAATGGAGTAGTAGCAGTCAACAGAGGAATCTGTATCTCCTCCTAAATTACTTCAAACTTCACTCCCAAAATTGGTTGCCTTTCCACATTGTGTTGATATTTTCCCTTTTGATAAGCAGTCTCTAAAAGTCTGTATTGTGACAGTTAAGTCTGCTAAGATTTTTCATTTGTAACCCACTTGCTCGATCCAGTATGTTTCTTATCTCTTCTGAATCTAGGTAGAGTCCAGCCACTAATCGTCTTCTGTCTTTGTGCATCCAGGACAGATTTCCAGGAACATATTCCTATTTGATCCTGTTCTTGAGATATGGAAGTCTGCTATCCAGTTAACCTAAATTTTTAGTTAGTGATTTTTTTGGAGCACTTGTGTCTATTTTTTTTCATTAGGTTGATCTTCAAAAAAACAACAAGCTTGTTGAAATGTTAATTCATATCTCTGCTTGCTCCTCTCTCCCCCATTCTATTTTTGCCATTTTTAAATTAAGCAGAGTCCTTCTTGCTGCTTTTCTTTTTTGTCTGCTTTTCTTTCTTGGTGACAGATAGCCTGTCTTAGGGAAAAAAGCAATCCTTGTGTAGAACCCACTTCCTCTTGGACACGTTCCCTGTCTGGAAAGCAGTCAGTCTATTAGAAACTTTAATTACTAATTTTATAAAAATCCATTGTTCTTCAAAGGTTGTAACAGAAGTTGCTGGACAGCAATTAGTATGAAATCACTTGCCAAGGACAGTCCTTTGAATTAGGTATAGTAAAAGACAGTTGACCAACATACATCTTTAGAGAAAGAAAGAAAGAAAACATTGCCAAAGGCTGTGTGTGAGACCACTGCTAAACATAAATTTAAGATCCTATTATGGAATGGAAATTGTTGTATAAATACAGTATCTAGTGAAGCACTTAGCAAGTGTGTGGCAAAACATTTGGAAACAGCATAATTTTGTGACACATTCTGTGGCTAAAGACTACTGCAAAAAATTATTTTTTAGTTCTCTGTGGTTGATTCTGTAATTTGTTGTTTAACCAATCTTTTTTTACTTATTTTGGTTTTGATTTTGAACTTACATTTACTGTTGACTGATTCTCCTTGAACTCCCTTTGAGCTCTCTTAATTTCCATGTTGAGACTTACTTGCTGTGTTTTATGCTAGTGTACAATACAATTTAAATTTCCTTCGTAGGATACATGTTGATGTAGATAACACCTTCAGTCTTGCTGTTTAACTATATTTTTTTCCTTTGTCTTCCTGCTTCCTGTGGTGTGAGAAACAATGGGAAAGGGAACTTAGTGGCATGGTAAGTTGGTGAACTAGTCTTTCACCACTGAAGATTTAATTCTAGGATTCAGACACAATTAAATATAAACATTTCATTTCTTAACCTGTGTTGGAGAAAGTTGCTCCTGTAGTTCTGGATGTTGCAGGAGAACAGTTTGAAATACAGGAAAGCTGATCTATCTAGACAGGCTTTGGGTCTTGCTGATTGAGAATTATTCCTAATCATAGCTTGTTCCCGTGGCAGGACTCTTTCAATTAGTTGGAAACTTTTCATTAGTTACAATTAAAACTTTTGTCTTTCCTATCTCCTTGTCTTATCCACTCGCTGTGTAAACTATTGAAGAGAGATGGTCTGTGGGATTTTTAAACCCAGAATGGCTGTGATTTCAGTTGTGGATGTGAATACCAGAATGTGCTGTCTGATTTAGCTGCCTAATGCTTCATGTTTTATTTATGTGTTTTATACCCACATATTTGTGTGCGTGTATATGTATGCGTACGTGCATTTATATATATATATATGTGTAAACTATTTAAAAAGAACAGCTAGTATGCTGATATCCTGCTTACTCAGGCACTATGGGGTATATTTACGCTAATATCCCTTTTTGTCATTGACTCACCGTAAGATTGATTTGTAATTTATACTTATTTGGCAAGCGTTCTGTTAGTAGGAGATCAGTTTTGTTGGCTACTTTTTTTTTTTTTATAAGAAGCTTGGCCATTTCAGTGGTGTTGCCATGCTAAGCTTTATAATCTGGATTTTATATACATTATTTGTTTTAAATCTAATTCTTCATGCGAATATGAAGTCTTAATGTTTTCATTTTTGGCTCCTTAACTCCTCAGTTTCTTCACTATAGCTTGAATTATTTCTGACTTCCTTTCAATTTATTGTATTCAGGTAAGTACCGTTAGGTTTTCTAATAGAGATCCAACTCACTACACTTTTGGGTAGAATTTTAGTAGGTGAACTTTGGGCTAAAGTGAACGCCATTTAACATCTAGTTCGTTTTCTCAACTTACTTTAAAACACGTGATTTTTTTTTTTTTTTCTAGTGCATTCCATTTTGGCCTGAAAATGATGCCAACAAACTGCTTGTTAGAGTTGAAAATTCCAATCTCCCCCCAAAGAAGATAAATTTTGATAAGCAAGAAAACTGTCTGCTACTGCATTTGGACAACAAGGTAAATGGTTGCCTTTGGAAATTAAGTAAAACAATGTAAATAACTTTTTTCATTTATTTTCCATTCTCAAAACTTTCTGTCTTTCCATACAATCAAGTATTGCAAAACCTAAGCTGGGGAAAAGATTATGTATATGCAGGTGTATTGTTCTCATTCTTATGCTCTCTCTTTCCTATATGTTTACACATAGATATAAGTAGGTGTTTTGTTTTATGCACTTCTCTGCAAGAGAAATCTGTGGAAGCTGAAACATTGTTTTGCTACAGTCTCTAGCTGAGGCTGAGAAGTATTTACATTAGTTCTAAAGTAACGCTAAGTTGCTTTGAAAAGTAACTTTGACTCCATTAAATTTACTTCTGTGTTGCATATAGTCTCACCTAGCAGTAGTTTTAAAATATATGAGTGGTTTTAATAGTAGATTGTTTTGGAGGGCATTCATGTGTATGAATGGTTCAAGGAAGATTCCTCCACTGCCAGCCTAAATTTTGATCGTACAGAGCTCCTCCGTAGTTTTGATTACTAAGTGCAATGCCTCTTACCTAGTAGTTAGATTAGGGAAATAATCTGAAGATATGTAAAAACAGGTTGTTTGTTTGACTATTCGATGTTCTTTTCTTATGAGAGTAAAAGTTTTCCAAAACTGGTTTAATAGAAACTCATTCCACTTTATTTTCTTTGTAACTTTTACATCTGATAGCTTGGAGGAATTACAGTGGATGTTAACCTGACTGAACATTCTACAGTGATTACCTTTTCTAATTACCATGATGGCGCAGCTCCATTTCTGTTGATAAACCATACTAAAGAGGAAATTATTGAGTATGGACAAAGGTAGGTAAGAAGAGTTTTAGTGTGGATTTCTGCATGGAAACTTGTGAACTGTTATTTCATGTATTGTAAGCATGCCTATTTTTTAAGGAATAGCTGTTTAATTTTTTCAAAGCACCCAAAAATGTCTTGTTTTATAAATTTAAGAGAATTAATTGTTAACAGAGCAGTGTTATGTAGTGCTAGGTGCCTGTTTCTATAAGTAAAGAAGGTGTTTTATGAGCTTAAGAAGCTCTCTGGTCTCTTTATGCAAATTTTGTAGCCATGCCCTTTACATTCCTTTGCATTCGTGGTTGGGGCAAAGGATGTGCTTGGCTTTTATGAAACTGTGCTGACTGTGCTGAATAAGTTATAAATTAGTTGTAAATGTAGTTAGATCTGAGACTTTTACTGTTCTATTATATTTAGTTGAGATTTAGCTGCAAGAATGGGTTAAAAAGTTACAGGAGAGGAGAAGGAATGGACTGAAAAATGGGTAGTTAAATAAGGGTTGTTAAGCCGGACCAAAACTAAGATTATTTCAACAAATACGAATTATCTGTAGGCAGTGAAAATTTGGTTCTGCGTCTGCACACAGCTCTACTGGTTCTGTTCTCAAGCTGGAATGTCTTTCTAATGCTTTGTTACCGCATGCGGATATAGTGCAGTGCTGAGAGGTGGAAGTGTATCTATAGCGTTCTTAACCTGTTTCTTTTTAAAAGCCAAACAGCCTCTACCATTTTTTCCTTTCAGTCAATCAAAGCAGTGTTGTTTAAAAAATTTTACTTGAAAAGTGGAAGAGCTGCTAGTCAAATTAAGCTTGCAGCTCTATGTTGCTGTTAGTCTGAAGAATAGTCAATTGTTTGCTTTTGGTTTTTATCTGTAAAGATTAGTAATTTTCATCTTTTTAGCTGGCTTTTGGGCATCCCTAGTGAAAATTCAGTAAGTATATATCTAAGTTTTGTAATGAACTACGGAGAATAGAATAGAATATTTCAGTTGGAAGGGACCTACAGTGATCATCTAGTCTTAACTGCCTGACCAATGCAGGGCTGACCAAAAGTTAAAGCATGTTGTTCGGGGCATTGTCCAAATGCCTCTTAAACACTGACAGCCATGGGGCATTGACTACCTCACTAGGAAGCCTGTTCCAGGGTTTGACAACCTTCTCAGTAAAGAAATGTTTCCTAATGTCCATTCTAAACCGCCCTTGGCCCAACTTTGAACCATTCCCATGTATCCTACCACTGGATCCCAGGCAGAAGAGAGCAGCACCTCCCTCTCTGCTTCCCCCCCTGGGGTAGGCTCCTTTCAGAGAGTTGTAGAAGACAAGTCTTCTAGATTTTATGGGTATGTGAGGGGGAATGGAATCTGTTTGTCTGAAGGTATCCACTGTATCCAGACACTAAACACTGCACTTTTTTCCCTTCAGCAAATCATACAGGGAAAACCTTTCCTAAACAACGGGTTTTGAACATGCTTTTCTTCTCTTGGAATATTAATGCCAGGCAGCACAAAGCCTAAATTTTCCTTTCAGCTTGTAAGCTCCACTGTCTGTTTTTTATCTTTACTTGATATTTCCCTGTTAATCACAAGTGGGGAAGAAAATGAGTATGTAAAATCTGCTGTGTATAATTTATTTCTAAAGTATACGTATGTATTTTGAAGTATAAATACTGTTTTTATTATTGTGTTGAGAATGGTTTTGTGAATGTTTTTTCATGCACAACATTTTTAGTTTTCATTTTCATTATTTGAAAAAATAGTGTCCTTGCTGAAATGCTAGAATGCAAAAGTCATTGACACAAAACATTCATTGAGATTTTAATTTAATGTTACTTTGTTCTAGCTCCCTTAGTGAATTGGAAGACTGTCTTCAGCCAAATAAGGCAGTCTTGTATACATGGGCAGACCCAGCAGGATCTAGAAAATTGAAATGGAAATGTGGAAATAGAACTGAGGAAATTACCCCAAAGGAGGTACATTTATTATCTAAATCTCCTTTTAATGCTGTCTAAATTTATTATCCTGTTCATCACTGTATGCTTGAAATTCCATATGTAATGAGTATGATCAGCAATCTTGTATATGAGTTTCAAACACAGAACAGTAACAACACTGTTTGCTGGAGCTTGTGCCACTAAGCATTGTCTTCAGTTCAAAAGCACGTGTGTGTGTGACAGACGGCTGTAAAACTTCACAACTAAAATTTTACTATCTTCCTGAACCTTTAAAAATGTCTTATGTTGATGTTGCTAAGCCTTTTCCGTTTGCTTGTGGAGTAGAAAGATACATACAGTTGTAAAAACTTTTTCTCTCTTGTTTGTAGGACAAAATGGAAATACTCAGCCTGGATTGTAGAAAAATGGTCTACTTAGTGTCATTTTTTGAAGGTTTGCAGCGTATTGTCCTGATCACTGAAGATGAAAATGTATTTAAATTGGCCTATGAAAGTGTAAAAGCAGAACTAGCAGAACAAGAAATTGTTCTGTCTTTGCAAGATGTTGGAATTTCGTTGGTCAATAATTATACAAAGCAAGAGGTGTCTTACATTGGAATTACAAGGTAACTTATTTTGTATGCAGCAGTCTAAAATATTTAATGTCAGGTATTTTCACTCACTGAATTTCATTTTGGAGTGTGATGGAAGAGTAAAAAGAAGTCTGGATAAGAGTATTTAGAACTAAATAATTATGCTTTCCTGTGGTAAAGAGAAATTTTTTTACTGTGTTTTATATTAATGCATATCCTTTCTGTATTTGGATGTATGTGGTTTTGCAACACAAATTGTAACTCTCTGTGGCAAACTTCCCAATACATTGAACAGAAAATGTAGTTTGGGGAGTGATAATAAAAGTTTTAAGGAGTATAGGGTCTGTGGGTAGTTTGTGTCAGTGGATTTTTCTTTATTACAGAAACAAGTTGCTGAATTGTGTGTTGAAAATTTTGATGCAGTAACAGCTTGTAGTTCTTTTTAGTTTTGATTGAGAAATTATGGTGACTCCAAGGCTCTGATACTTTAGATTTTCCACTGTAACATTTCAGTGGGAAGCAGAAGAGAAACTATGTAATGCTTAAGAAATGTGTGCAATCATATATTCAAACAGGGGCTTTTTAGAATGCTCAGGGGACACTTGTACATTTCCATAAACCACACATTTCTGTATATTTGTAGCCATGAGGTTGCTAGAGTGAGGGATTTTTCTCTTGATTAATTCTTTGCACTGCATTGCAAAACAAACAAGCAAAACTTCACATACATGTATATTTCTTGTATTCATGTCTGTCATTCACAAAGAAAATCCCAGTCCTTGCCCTCCCCTGAGAAACTGAGCTCTGATGACTATCTAGATAGTGGAAACACTCCATTAAAAGTGACAGCTAATTGCCTAGTCTCAAAGTAGAGTTGAGATTTCACTGAATTAGTGTTACTTGGAAGTAGTCATCCATAGTCAAGTAGTCTAGCGGTGTTTATAGTTGGTATTGTTTTCTTGTTAAACTCTGAGTCAATGTCAAACTCCTGAAAGCTGTTTCTGAGGATAATAGATTATTCCTTGGGTATGGTGGAGACAACCCTATTGTTCAGAATGTTCCCACCTATGAATATAAAAAGGCAATATAAAAATGTTCCCACCTTGTTATAAAAAGGAAGGAAAAGGTAGTTTGTATCTAACTTGATGCAGAAACAAGTTTCACCACTCCAGTTCTGGGATCACAGCACATTTAGGGGTGGCCGGGGGAGTGGGGTGGGGTGGGGCAGAGGAAAAAAAAAAAGAAAAAGACAGGAAAAAGGCAAAAATCCCAGCAGTTTCAAGGTAGTACTCATATTTTGTAGCTGCTGTTTTGCCCTTTAACTTTCCTTTTTTTTAGTGGTTCTGCCATGATGTATCTGGACATAGACAGATATATCTAAAAGGGATTGGATTAGGAGGCTGGATCTGGAAAGCTATATATTTGTGGGCTATAGAGTAACTTGTGGAAAGAAGAAATACCTTCCACCTGTCTAATAGCGTTGGTTTGTGCCCTATCGTGTGCCTTCCGTTTGACTGTAAGGTGAAATCAGACATGAAAGCTTCTCACAGAAGCAGTGGAATTAAGCAAAAAAGAGTCCAGTGCCCTTTAAGGATTATTAATTAGTTTGTTGTTTTATTAATAACAAAAGTAAGAGATGAAAGAAAATTTTGGGGTACCATTTAAAAAAAACCCAAACACAAAACCAAGAAAACAAACAAAACCAAAAACCCCCACTGTGAAATCAGTAGAGGAAACATGTAAACTAAAATCACCATCTATTGATTTAGAGAGAAAGAGAGAAGAAACTAGTTACCAAAAATAAGAGGCAATTCAGGAGGCATTTTGTCTTGGCTTGAAGAAGTTCTCGATTTCTAGTAAATTCAGCTGTTCCAAAATACATGCAGGAATTTATGCAGAAAACTACACTGAGATTGTAGAATAATGGATACAGTACTGTTCAAACTGAACTTCCATTTCAGGTATCCTGACATACCTATCTTCATCAAAGTGTGGAGTTATACAGACTTGCTGTTAACTTTTCTTTTTTGCATTATATTGGAGAGGCTTCTACTTAGTGCCAAGAAGGCAGTGGGTCATTTGAGTCACTTTCATTTACTACAGTAGTGCTTTATGATGTGTTTTCTCATTCTGTAGCTATAACCTATTAAAAGCTATACTAAAGTAGGTAAAACTTGTTTGGAAATAGCTAATCCTTCTGTCTTGGTCCTTTGTTTTGTTTTCAAAGTTCTGATGTGGTTTGGGAGACAAAACCCAAGAAGAAGTCAAGATGGAGACCAATGAGTGTTAAGCAGACTGATAAATTAGAACAAGAATTCAAAGATTACACTGAGCTAACTCCTTCAGAAAATAAGATTGTTGAGTTGGAATCAAATGTTTTGGTAAGACTGACAGTACTCTAGTTCTATTGTTTACATGTGTACACAGGAAAATGCTAATGTGTCAATTTTACTATCTTTGAAGAAACTTCCAGTGAAAATTGACATGATTGATTTACATAATCCATTTCAAAACCCTTTTTTAACTCTGTCTAGAATAAAAATCCTTGGAAAAAAAAATAATCCATAAACATTTGAAAGCTTGCTATAGACTTTTTGTTGTTAGCCTCTAACTTTGAAATTGAAGTTTAACATTTTTGCAGGTCATGGGACTAAATATGCATAAAGCTACAGTAAAGAAGCTTTGTATTTAGTTCATTTGCTATACTGGGGTGGTGGGCAGGGTGTTAGTTCTGGTTTTGTTTGTTTTAGCACAAAATCTTGTATTTTTCAAGTGCCTTATTGTGAGATAATTCAACTGTGTCAATCAACCATGTACATATGGAAAAAGTAATTCCTTAAATTATTCTGGAATGTAGAAGCACGTTATGCTCCAAACGCTGCTGTCCTTGTCTGTAGCTAGGTTCCAGATACTCGTTAGAACTGTATTGTAGGTAAATGAACATGGTATAGGTAAATGAGCCGATTTTTATCTCTGTCATAGACCATTATATTACACTACTCTGCCTTTCCTCTAGAAAGCGATGTATTAAACGCTAGTAATCCCCCAAATAACGCAGTATTTTGTAGTTTTACTTCTGTTGAAATTTATGACAAAATTTGATTTTTTTAAATAAAGGAAGGTTATGACATCTGACTTATAAGCTGCAAAACTCTTACTGCTTACCTTTACAATGTCAATGAACAGTGTAGATTTTAAAGTATATGATAAAAAGCAGTCTTTTGAAACATATGCTGTACCAAATTTTCTTTAATAATACAATAGGTATGTTTAACTCCTAATGGAATGAACATGAAAATTCAACAACCAAATGAGATTCCTATCAGAAGAAATTATCTACCTGCTTTAAAAGTTGAGTACAGTTCATCTGCACATCAGAAGTCTTTCAGAATTCAAATTTACAGGATACAGGTGAGTCTTGTCAAAAAATGGTGAGTTAGTTATTAAGAAAAAGCAACTTCTATGGAAACTTGGAATTTATTTTTTTTTTTTTAGAATTGTTTGGATTTGACATATTTTGAATTTAATTGTTCTCATTGGCTTTTATATCAGTGCTTCTCAATATTTGGAAATAGTACTTAAATGCTTCTGAAAAAAAAGCCCAGACAACTATGACTATTCAGGAAAAACATTTACCATTCATCCTCCATGCTTTTTCTTGTGGCTTTTCTTTACAACCAACAAAAAAATAGGTACTATTTGTTGTCTTGCATATGTTCAAGTTTTTAAAAATGAATTTTCATTTTGAAAATAGAGATCTTTTGAACCACAGCAGCAGCGCTTTTTTTTTTTTTTCTGCTTTTGAATTGGTGGAATGCTACAGGTAATATTCATAATTCCTGTGCTTGTCCTGATTTTAAAATATTTCACTGTTGAGAAGCTAACGTGCTGCACCTTGTCCTGTCCTTACCCCTATTAGATACAAAACCAGATTCCTGGAGCCATATTTCCCTTTGTGTTCTATCCTATTAAACCTCCAAAGTCCATCACCTTGGATTCAGGTTTGTTTTTCTAGTTTAACGTAATCCTTACTTCTGAAATGATAAGATGACTTGCTTGTACTGAAGTTAACCATGTCACTTTTATCAGATGAAGTCTGTATAAGCTTACTCACTACAGATAACACAAATCCTGGTGTTAGAGATAGGGAAGCGGTTTTCTCTATGGTATAAAGAAAACCATTTAAATAGTTAACAGAAGAAAACAAAATTCCCTTCTTCCATCAATATGACATACCTCTTAAGCACATCTCTTTGACACAATAATTCAGTGCTCTTGGAGAGTGTAACGTGAAAGTTACATGTGGATCAAGCTTAAAACAGGGTTTTAGCAGTACCATTCAGACCACAACTAAAACTTAATGCTGACTAATATAGCAGAAGAGTTGCCCGCTGAAAATAAAAGAAGTTCAATTTGTTGCTTATCTAGATGGTAATGAATCTGTTGCACCATTTCTGTATTACCTGCATTTGGAGTTCTGGAGCAGGGAGGATTCACTTTTCATCTTTAGTCATCTGATTTTTCCCTACTGCCCCAAAGAAATTGTTATGTTATTTATTTTTTCCTTTGCTTGCATGCAGTAGATGACCTAGTGACCTATCTGAAATAATTTTAAGTAATAGGAAAATAAATGTGTGCCAGTGCAGTTTAAACTCAAAATTGCTATGTGAGGCACCATTTATAAGCTCTGTAGATGGCAAATTATATTTTGCCTGCTTTGTATGTAGCCTTCTGACTTCTGCATTGCTTGGAGGATAGAGCTCAATGTCAGTATACTACATGATGAACTGCAGTCTTCCATTAGCTCGTTCAGGGCAAAGTCACTTGGAATACCAGAGTAAACTCAGGAAGGATTCCAGACTGAGACAAAGAATACTGCTTCTAATTTTGCACCGAAGCTAATAAGATGTGAGGTGCTCATTCTAAATATGATCGGTTCCAAGCTAGGGTGCATAAATCTGCAGAATGCTTTTTTTGTTTAGTTTATCAGCTGTTGGAGAATCTTCTTCCATGACCAGGGAAATTATATAAGTCTAAGTTTTTATCAATATTAATTTGCTCTTAAATTAAAATGGTACATTTTCAGAGCTGAGTGAAATAGAATTTTGGTGTTCCATTTCATCCCTGTCTTCCTATTCCTTTCTGTTCCTGCTCTTTTCCCTTTTCATATCCATTACGTAATCCTGCTTTACAGGATTGAGAAAATCCTGAACATATGACATTTTCATATTAAAAAATAAAAAGGTGTGTGTATCATATGAAAATTTGTGCTGATGTCTTTTTATTTTACAACTTCATAGCACCAAAACCATTTACTGACGTTAGTATTGTCATGAGAACTTCAGGACATTCACAGATATCTCATATTAAGTAAGTATTTTGACATGTTTGATCTCTTTTGATATTGATTCTGTTTAATCAAACTTTAATATTAAAATTGTTATATGGCAAATGTAGAACAAGATAATTTTACACCAACTCATTCATAGAAAGATCAAAGCACTTAGAGAGATGAAAGCTCAGCCCCCTTTATTATCCACATAATTGTGGAGTAAAGCAAGGGTTTTTAAGTGTCTTTTTAATACATATTTTTAGTCATTTTAAGTTAGAAAAAAAAATCTGGTTTTAACAGTGCTATATACAGTCTTAAATGCCACTACTTGGTTAAAATAGTTCTGGTTACAGGAAATGTGTTTATCTTACACCACTGTGGGAAGCCTTCTTTTCACCAGTAATGGCAAATCACTCGAGGAAAAAAAAAAAGCAGTATCTGAAGTCAATACATAAGTGGCCTAAATATCCTAGATTAAGTTTTACGTGTTACACTTTTTTGTAAAACACCTTAATAACTGCTTTTTGTTTCATGTGCAGGTATTTTAAGGTCCTGATTCAAGAGATGGATCTTAGATTAGATCTTGGCTTCCTGTATGCACTGGTTGAATTCTTTACACAGACTGATGTGCCAAGTGACCAAGCGGTAGAAACCTTTTGTTGTTTAAAGCTTAATAGATTTTAAGTATGTAATTATTCAACTTATATTTAAAAAAAGAAAAAGCAACTTGGTCTTTCATGTCTATAACACAGGTTAATTGCTGTGTCTGGGACTAATAGGAAGCTGTGAGGTTTTGCCCAACGCAAACAGTAAACTACTTTATCCTCACCTTGCACGTTAAGCAAAGAAGGCTGCAAAACCTTCTGAAAAGAATGAAACTAATACAGTTGTAGACTCTTTGGTCTTACTAATGCCTGGGGATCAGTTAATTAAGAACCCAAGACAGGAAGGAAATGAAAATAATATTCTTTTTCCTTAATGTAGCTTATTTAAAAAAATAAAAATAAAATATAGGAAAATCTTGGCCAGGAAATCACTGAAATTTATCTGCCTATGAGACCAAGAGAATGTAAAAGGAATCTCTCCATTGAGAGAAGTTGATTAGAAAGTGAAAGTGGCTTTGGTAATTTTATGCAATGTTACAAAATTGGAAGATTATGTAGTTAACGTGTTGACGCTAAGTGGAGAGGAGAGGGCAGTGGGAGGAATTGCTGTACAGGGAGAATTAGAGGAGTTTGTACATAGGAACAGTAGAAATGAAATATAATAATATCAAGTGCAAGTTAGTCTGCTTTGGAAATAGTAACGAAAAATTCAGATAGAACCATAAAGCAACAGAGGAGCCAGAATTGCTTGGATTTGCTGAAGAAAACCAAAAAGGTGATAAGCTGTATGGATAAAATGCAGTTCTGATGTACATTGGGCATGCTGTTCTTGTTAAGAATATTGAAATTTGAATGTCAATACACAATGAACTGAAAATAAATTATTTAGCAGAAGTGTATTGGTTTTGCCTGTATCTCAAAAATGCTGCTAGTGAAAAATGAACCAGAAATACTTGTACAAAAGATCTGCCTGAATAAGTAGAGCAAAAAGGTCCTTTTTGATGGGGCATTAAAAGGTATTGTCTTACTGTGACAAGTGAAAGGTATGCTGGGAAGGCAACTTACTTTGCTTTTATTTCCCCATATCTACACATCCGAGTAACACAGTATTATTGCTCAGGGATTATACTGAAATAAGGCAAAAAGATTAAAAAGTTGCTCCAGGGTAAATATAAATTGAAAATTAGAAGGAAGCGTGGAACAAGAGAATTAGTTTCTGGAATAACATTTCAAGCAAGATAGGAATCTTAATAGAATTTTGTAAGTTTATAGCACAATAAATCGATGTAAGAATTGTCTGATCTGAGTTGTAGTTCAGTAGATATTTTCATTTAAATAAATTTTCTATTCTTGCATAGTATATTGAATATTCCCTCAGTTTCCTACTTTTTTTCCTCCTCTTCATACAAAAAAAGGCAGCACACTAGGTAAAAGTCCTCTAAAATGTCCACTCTTTAAACAAAAAAAATAAGGAGAGTATAAGAAGTATTAGTCAATGTATGGCATTTCAGTGACAAATATGTGGTAGTTCTTCGTATACTCTAAATTTTAAAGTAATATTTTTTGAAAATGCATTCACAGCTTGAACTTTTCAAAAAGGATGTTGAATCTCTTCAAGAAGAACTCATGAGTGTGTCATCAATGGATACATCACAAATCAGCTTGTATGAATACTTTCATATCTCTCCAATTAAGGTATACCTTTTTCACAGTGTAGCCTGTGTTTGCTATCTAACTGAAGAATTTTTGTCTCCTGCAGGATAGTAGGCTCTAGAAATGAAGAAACATGATGGTGATCAAAAATAAAATAATTATGTGCTGGAAAAGTGCTTTCATTGTTAGTGGTAACTTATATGGGGGTTACGTTAATATTTGTTAAATATTTACATTAAAAGTTCATTATTTCATTCCTATCCTATCCATTACTTTCATTATATACAGTAATTCTTTTATTATTTTGGAGATCCTTGCAAGATGCTGTAGTTTGTGTGCAGACAGTGTGTTGTGGATTGGGGAATGAGGTCACTTATAAAAAGCACTTACAGCCAGCATTACTGCAATTACATTGTCTGCTTTATCTTTACTTACTCACTGGAAAAACAGTTTTATTTTTTGACTCCAGTAAAGTCTACATTTGACTATTTACCCATTTCCAAAAATATTCAGGTATAGCCATTGAATAGTATGTGCATTCTTATATGGAAACAATTGCCAGTTTGCCCAAATCTAACTCATGTGTTTTTAGCTTACTGGTCTTCATTTTTTGATTGTTGCATAGCTGACGTTGTTAAAGCTGTGATGGTACTTCGTAGGCTCTATAATGGTTCTTAATAGGAGAATCTCTTCTCCATCCCATGGGGAATAGATCAAAGAATGGTTTGAGTTGCACCTCTTTACAGTATCTGATGAGATGATAGAAATGGTCTGCTATTAGAACACGTCATTCCAGGAAATGGCTTGGGTAGCGTTATGGAAACAGCTTAGCCTAACTTATCCCAAGTATGTTGAGTAGCTGTTTCACTGTATCTTCATTTAGATGTTCATAGGTATGTCTCCAGTTTATTACAAAAACTACTCAGGGCTTGACAAAAGGAAAATTCCCTTTACGTATTAAAATAACAAATTGAACATTTTGTAACAAAGTAAACAAAAGTTTTTTTCTAGGTATTCTGTCATATTTGACAAGAAAAATTACATGGAAGAGTTAGGATGGAATAAACAGGCTGCAGGTTCTAATAAAAGATTAGTCTTTAACAGTTACAAAGTTAATATAGAACTGTGAATTAAGTGACAATGATTCTGCAAGACGAGCTGTGTATCTTTGAAATGAGCTACAGATAAGCTCTGTTATACCATAAATTAATAAATGTGTTGTCTTCAGAGTGTTGTCTTCGTGTTGTATTCAGAGAGTTGGAAACTGGCATAACTTCTTTTCATCTGATTTTGAAAACTGTTGAATAAACTTGTGCACTGTGGAGCCATTTGAGCAATTTTCCTGAATGTTTTTCTGTTTTGAGACTGTCATCTTAATTTCTCTGAAACAATACTTTGGTTAATTCAGTTCTGCACAGGTGGAGGTTTTTCTTATATACATATTCCACTGTTTATTTAGCACCTTTAAAACTTATTAATTATTTATTTTCAGGCTTTTGTTTCTCATTCTTGCTTGGACAGCATACTATGTTATAATTTTCAGTTTGCTTTGATTTTGGGTATTAGTTACAGAAGCAAAATGTTTTTGAAACAAGCTAATAACGTAATTTATAGCTAAAAGATTCTGGAGACCTTATCTGAAAACATGAGTAAGCAATTTCAAGTTCTTGTTTTCTTAAAGGTAGTTCCAGTTATTCGGTTTTACTTTAAATGTCAGTGGGTTTTTATTGCCCTACATAGTGTATTTCTGTTCTCTGTTATGACGTCAGTCTGATTTCAGTCAAGATTAGAAATGTCTTATAAAATTTTACATGATTTAAAAATTGAGATAAAGATAGAAATACAATACTTCTAATAACCAACCCTGTTATTTCTCAATCTCATTTTTATCCCTTAGTTACACTTAAGCTTTTCGCTCAGTACGGGTGGAGAAGATAGCAACAAAGAAGAAAGAAAGAATGAATTGATACCACTTCAGTCCTTGAATCTCCTGCTCAAGAGTATAGGGGCCACCCTGACAGATGTACAAGATATTGTCTTCAAGTAGGCTAAACATATAATTGTAAAGATTGCATCCAAAGATTAAACCAATACTAGATATGATAGATTTTATTTCGCTCTGCATAATAAGGACTTAACTTTTTCTCTTTTCTTATCTTTTTTTAGGTTGGCATTCTTTGAACTCTGCTATCACTTTTGTACTACACAACAGCTCCAATCAGCAGTTGTAAGGCATTATTCAAAACAGGTTAGAATAAGTAAATTTCAATATTTCAGTAAATTTAATTTTGAAAGTGCTACTATGCACTTTGCTTCTATGAAAATTAATAAGATTACTTTCAGCCTTGTATGCTTATACAAAGGTTAAATGTATAAACACATACAAAACAATTACTCATTAGTTGGATTCTGTTGCCTTTATTTTGAGGGTAGATACTGTTTCCAAATTATGACTAGGGGAAAAGTGTCATGGATAACAAAGTAACTTTCTGGAATGGATAATGGAAGCAAACACAATGCAGCTCTAATAGAGCAGAATTGGCATCAAATTATTAATGCTTTTTCTCAGACATTAGTAGTACATGAATTATCATCCCTCTTTGGCCTTTGTGTACTGTTCAGGTCCTGTCATCCAGTGGAGAGAATCCAGCAGACAGTCTTTTGCATAAAAGAACTAGTTGTCTTCTATCCATCCATCATTAATAATAAGGGATTCTCTGGACATACTAATTTAGTGCTCTATCCATCTTTAAAAGAGAAAAAACCTATACTGGGTTTTGACTGGGGGATGTGTTATCTGTTGTTCTCTGACCCTTCCTTTTCCCAGAAGGAAAATTTGAAATCTCCTAGATGTTCAGTGTTTTTAAAAATCGAATTACACTTCATATAGACGTAGTTATAATGTTTTGCAGTGACAATCAACAAAATTGTATTGTCATATGCTGTCAGACCAAATTTTGTCCTGTAGTATGAGAGGAATCTAGGTAATTGTCATGGTTTAACCCTGGCTGGCAACTAAGCACCATGCAGCTGCTTGCTCACTCCCCCCACAATGGGATGGGGGAGAGTATCAGAAGAGTAAAAATGAGAAAACTCATGGGTTGAGATAAAGACAGTTTAAGCAAAAGCCACGCACGCAAGCAAAGCAAAGCAAGGAATTCATTCACCACTTCCCCTGGGCAGGCAAGTGGTCAGCCATCCCAAGGAAAGCAGGGCTCCATCCCGCGTAACGGTTAATTAGGAAGACAGACGCCATCACTCCAAATGTGTCCCCCCCTTCCTTCTTCTTCCCCCAGCTTATATACTGAGCGTGACGTCCATATGGTATGGAATAGCCCTTTGGTCAGTTTGGGTCAGCTGTCCTGGCCGTGTCCTCTCCCAACTACTTGTGCACCTGGCAGAGCTGAGAGCTGAGAAGTCCTTGGCCAGTCCAAACACTACTCAGCAACAACTAAACCATCAGTGTGTTATCAACATTATTCTAGTACTAAATCCCAAACACAGCACTCTACCAGCTACTAGGAAGAAAATTAACTCTGTCCCAGCAGAAACCAGGACAGTAATGTTCTTGCTTTGTAAAATCTCAAGAACATTAATGTCAGTTATTTGTGAAATGCTTGTAAGAAGTAATGTTTATTTGGCTGACTTAATATGATTTACTCACTGTAGGATCCTTTTTATTACAACTACTTGTACTTTTCCAAATAATTTCAAATGTTTATATTGAACTCATGTTGCTTTCACTTTTTTTTAAGTGGGTCTATTACACAGTTTGCCCTTGTTTTAATGTAATTTCTGAAATATTTTTATTGATCACTATTTTTATTTTAGGCTATTAAACAGATGTATGTTCTTATTCTTGGTCTTGATGTCTTGGGTAATCCATTTGGATTCATAAGAGGCTTGTCTGAAGGAGTAGAAGCATTCTTCTATGAACCTTACCAGGTAAAAATCTCTTCATGCTCTCTTATGAAATATAGCAGAATTAGATAGATATGAATTATATTAAAAATGTGGATATATTAAAACCTTTTCTGGTTTTCAATTTAGATTTAGAATTGAAAATTTAAAGTGAAAGTGCCAGGAAAAGTTGCTGGAAAACTCAAGTGAGATAAAAAAGAGAGAGTAGTCTATTTAACTTAGTTCACAAAAGACTCTTCTTTACTTTTCTTATTTTAAAATAAATAAATGCCTTAAAATAAGCAGACTTCAGGGAATGAATTAATATTCTAAAATAGTCTTTTTTTCCTCTCACATGTGCTCTAGTGGGCACTTTCTCATGTGGTCTTGTGCTCTTGTTCTCTTATGTGTAAATTCCAATTAAAATGTAAGATTTAAAAATATGCAGTGCATAACTTATATTTGAAATTTAACATAAATGCATCCTTTTATTTTTCTTAGGGAGCCATCCAGGGTCCTGAAGAATTTATAGAAGGAATGGCACTGGGACTTAAAGCACTAGTAGGGGGAGCTGTTGGTAAGTTTCAGCCTTAACATGGTAGTGTACGTAACAGGTGAGTATTTGTAAGTTGCATTGGCATTTTACTTTGTTTTATTTTCCAATAGGTGGATTAGCTGGTGCTGCATCAAGAATCACTGGTGCTATGGCAAAAGGAGTAGCTGCAATAACTATGGATGAGGATTACCAGCAGAAAAGGAGAGAAGCCATGAATAAACAGCCCACTGGTCTGAGAGAGGGTATCACTCGTGGTGGAAAAGGATTAGTTTCTGTAAGGAGAAAAAAAATTTTAAAAAGATGAATGGATTTTATGCAGGCAAGACTAACAAACACAGAGGCCATCACAGTCACCAGAGAGTTGTTAATCTTTATTTTAACTCTAGCTTTACAAATATATGGCCACAATTGAGTGATGGTTTCAAAGAAAAATATATGAGAGTAGAAGAGAAGATGGGAACTGAAGCAGGTGCCTCTAATTCTGTCAACTTATAGTGAATTTTAGAATACTCGAACACATGTACTTTGAGGCTATTCACCAATGAAGTAGTCAGAAAAATGTAAAAAATGAAAAATATAATCTGAAAGCATATTTGTAATGTCTTTCTTGTTTCTTTTGGTAGGGTTTTGTCAGTGGCATAACAGGAATAGTTACAAAACCAATAAGAGGTAAGTTTAGGTCTTCTGATGCATTAGCTGTTCATATGATGGTAAATTCTTGATACTTGATGAGACTTTAAATCTGATTTTTAAAACTTTTAATAAAGATTTTATATTCCTACTGACTTTTAGTTTAAATGTTGTGTACCTGAACTTTGTGTGGAGGAGACTGTATAGTTGCATATCAAATAAGATTTGTAACTAAATGGTAATTAAGTTTGCTAAGATTGTAAGAAAAACTTGGAAGTGTTTTGTAATGATTTGCTGCACTTAATCCTTTTAGGAGCTCAAAAAGAAGGAGCTGCTGGTTTTTTCAAAGGTGTTGGAAAAGGCTTAGTGGGAGCAGTAGCTAGGCCTACTGGAGGAATCATAGACATGGCAAGCAGCACATTTCAGGGTATTAAAAAGTAAGTAAAGTATGGAGAATGACATGGCATGAAACAGACAATAGTAGTAGCATTAGTACATTGTGTCTTTGTATCGCTTCTGCGTCAATGTTTCTGGTTCTCTCAACTATGTCATTAATACAGATGAGTAGGAAAAAAATCTTATCCATATTGTTATTTATATATTAAATAGGTGACTCTTTGAAAAATACACAGTTGATAGCATTTACAAAACACGTCAAATCTCTAGCATCTAGCATTAGCAAAGAAACTAGTTTAAAAGCTTCAGTGATCAGACTTTCTTCATTTGCTGATTTTTTTTTTTTCCTTTTACCCCACATATGTAGGAACAAAGGACTTAACTGCGTGAAAAGTTACTTTTTATATTACTGCTATATGAGATGAGTTCCAAGAACATCAGATGATGTCAGGATCTGTCCTGGTTGTTCAGACTGAGAACTGTGTCAAGATTGCATATTGAATACTGTGATAGTCTCACTTTAATAAACACATTGCTGTAGATTATCTCATGCTATAATGTGTAAAGAAGTAGGGGAGAGTGATCTGAGGGGACATTTAGTAGCTTCATCTGAATACAGCTGTTTAATGGCCCTGTTCTTCTTTGCAAGCTGGACCACTTTTGCTGCCATAGAATTGCCAGTCTTTTGTTTTTCCACTTTTAAGTTTTTAGCAAAGAAAATACAGAACTTCTGCTCTGATATGGCACAGATGTCTTTAATTTTGAAGTTTTGAAGTACAATACTTCAAATACTTAGACACTACTTAAGTATTGCAGGCATGTGCTGCCCTGTGCCATCTAATATTCTAATTCTCTGAAATAGATTTCTGAGTAAAATCTATTACTGTTTCATAGAATATATACTTGGTGTCTATTCATATGCAAAAGTACATATATATAAACAACAGTTACCATGCTGGTATTTGAATTTAATTTGTATTTAAGATGATTTAGAGCCTTTGCTAAATGTAGCTGAGTGGAGATACTGACATGTACCTTAAATTTCCTGCAGAGTTGCAGATTCATCAGAAGATGTGATAAGCCTGCGCCCACCTCGCTTCTTTGGTGAAGATGGAGTTATTAGACCTTACAGATTAAGAGATGGAACTGGAAGTCAAATGTTACAGGTGAAGAAAATGAAAGATAATTTGACATAAATTTTAACTCATCGTATGTTGAAATAAATATTTTACAGAATTTCCCTTTTCTTAAATTCCCTACCACCCTTTACCTAGTAACTCAGTAGTCAAGAAGTTCCATTTAATTTCTTAGGCTTACAACCACTTTGGTGATTTAGTTTCTGTGATACAACTTTTGAGAAAGACACCATAATTTATACCAGTATATCTGTAGAGGTTTGTGCAAGATACAGAGCATTTTGAAAGAAGAAAAAGGTTTATATGTGTAATTAAAAAGGTTTGTCTTGTAATTTTTATTTTTGATAAATAGAAAGATATTTTTTCAGTACTTTTATAATAGACATTTTAAACAGTGACATTTTATTCTCAATTTTATGTAAAACGGCATTTGAAACACACTTAAAATAGCTGTATTTATGTCATACTACAGCTATTGTAAGAAAGTAAACAGTTTTGAAGTGGAATACTGCTTGCTTGAAGAACATGCTGAGTAGCAGTTACTCTTTAATAATTCAGCTGCCATTTAAGCAAATTCAACCGGGCTATCAAAGTGGAAATAATTCCAACTGTTATGCAGCCGACAAAGTTTCTATTTTCTTTCCTCTGTGAGAAGTAAAACTCCGTTTTAGAAGTATTCAAACGTAAGAAATAAAGTAGTAATTAGTGGTTGCATGAATGTAAACAGAATTTTTAAAATACACATTGAAGGATTCACAGTGTGTCAGGGAAATGTTGGAGAATTCATACAGAAATAATCTTTTTAGAGAAGTAGATAAGAATGAAGTAGCCTTTGGAGAGGATTTTTAGACTCTTTTGAGAATTGCCACAACTGTTTGTTTCACAACAAGTTCCAATCTGTTTGTTTCTGTCTCTTCTGCATTTCATTAGTTTGTCCTTTGTTTTCTGATAAAGAGGATTGACTTATTTGGGGCATCTCAGCTATGTTCGCCATGCCATTCACTGGTGATCTAGTTCAGCAGACTATGAAAGTCCTTTGATAATAAATAGTACGCCTCTGCCTTTCTTCTAACGAGGTAGCTTTAACCCGTGCTCCCCAATTTAAAGCTAGCATTATAAAGCAGTATTACCTTATCCAGAGCATAGTTGGAAGCTACTACTGATGAACAACATAAACTTACTTTCTAATCTTTCTCCTTTTCTTGGTGAGAAAACGAATTTCAAAACATCCCCCTTTCTGTTTTGAAGTGTACAAATGCTAGCAAGCCAACAGAGTCAGCTCTAGTGTGCAGACTTCTCTAATGACTTTGCATCACTTTTGCTTCTTAAATTTGTACATGTTTGCATTTTGGGTTTTTTTCTGAGAAACCTTTAAGAAATCCTCCAATGTAATATGTAATTCTAATTTGTCTCTGTTGCGTAGTTGAGTACAGTACCACCACCTTCCATTATCCAATTATAATAGCATGCAGGCATTGCCTTGTGTAATGCCTGTCATATTTTTATGATGGCAGCCACTATTTGAAACCAGCTAAAGCTAAAAAACTGTACGTTTCATATTAGTTTTCACTACTCATGATTCTAAGGCAGAACTACTCTTGAAGAAATGTTTTTAAAGCTCCAAATAGCATTGTAATTCTCCCTCCAGACAGGCAAATCAGAAAATAATGAATTGCATAATTTTTTTTTTCAGATACTGATATCTGATGTAGTATGTTTGATGTCGTAACCTTATTTTACCTTCAAGTGTACTGATGTTTTTGGTTCTTAATGTTTCTGGTTCTAGAGGTATTTCTTAGTTTTGCATGAGACTCAGTGTATTACATGTCCCCTATCTGATGCAGTTTGAATAGTGTAATATTTTCTTAAGGGGGAAAAAAAGATTATTCTTCTCTTTTGTATTATTTCTGTGTGTACAAGTTTGGTGACTTGGCCCCACTGCAGTCACTGTGTTGTAGTATTTTCAATGGATTACAGGATTAGATTGGAATAAAACTCTTAGTGATTTAGAGATTGTATATGCTGATTAAAGGGAGTAGGATATAGGTGATTTCATGTGCGCATGTCCTAAACTAGGATGTCACTTCAGAATTTGTTTTCTTAGATTTTATTTTGCTTTAATTAACAAAAAACCAAACCAATACTTTAAAACTAACACTTCTGCTTTCTTCTTCCCTTATCATGCTTTCAGAAAAGACAGGCCTACAGGGAATGGACTAAGACTCACAATAGTAGTGATGATGATGACAGTTAGGATAATACGGACTGTATCAGATATATATATATGGCCTTTGTCACGTTCTTTTGACCTTTAACTATTAAATGTTGCTACTATAATTCCCACTGAGAAACTGGGGTTGTCTGATATCAAATCCTTATTTTTAAAGCTGTGAAAAAAAAATGTGGGGAAATAAACTGTGCGATGATGAGTGCTAGGTAAAGGAGCAGAGAATATAATAAAAATAGTCTTACAGATAAAACAATATTAGGTAAAAATAGTATTGAATAATATGGAGAAATAGTAATATTGTGACTTAGAGTTTATTTCCAGATATGTTTCTATCGTGTGTATTGAATGTTTGCATTTACATTAAGTTACATTAAGTGTTGCTAGATAGAATGCTTTTAAATGTGTTTAGTAAAATTTTACTCAGTTGTACAGTCATTATTGGTGTTAAAATGCTGTTTGACTGTTTTATTTATTTCATATTTCAAAAATATTTTGTCTGCTTTTCTTTTTAACAATAAACACTTCTAAAGTATATCTAAAATGGATTCATCTGTTCTGTTCCAACATTGTTTCTCATGTTTCCTGGAACTAGATTATGTAAAAACACTAAATGGCCTATAGAAGCATTTAAAAGCTATAATAGATATAATTTGAAGGGAACACTTAACATGAACTTTTAATTTTTCATTTATAATTTGTTTTGCCATAGTTTTTAAATACTTATTTTGTGTATCCTTTGGAATCCTTAAATGTCTGAAATAATGGTTTATTTAGTTATTTTTTATTGTGACCATAAATTATTTAATTCTGAAATCTATTTTTATTGTTTTCATAGCAACAAAGAGCAAAAAAAAAAAAAAAAGTAAAAAAAAAACCACCCTAGAATTAAACCCTATGTAAAATCACAGAGAGCTGGAGAAAATACCCGTACTTTTACAAAGCTTTGTGTAGTAAAACATATATAACATGCAAAAGTGTTTAGTTTTTTTTATTTACCTAGACACGGGGAAAAAAAAATAACAACACCCAACCACTATAATTCTGTATTGCAAATTCTACAGTATAGATTTACAAGTTACTTATTTCTTTAAAAATTATTTTATTCTGTATTCACTGAAATGCTTGCACAGTCTTATCTTTTTTGTGGTTTGTTGCTAAATTTAGATTTTTTGTGTTGCATATTAAAGACTTCTCGCAATAGGTATTTATGTATCAATAAGTACAGTAAGAATAACTCTTCTGCCAAAATCTGAAGAATTAGGGTTGTTCTAAAGAAATAAGAGCTTCTGAAATGTTTGCATATTTACCAAAGCTGATATCATGTCCTTCATTTTCTATTGTCTCCCAGTTACCAAAATTCTGAGGGAAGAACCATTAAAATCCATATGACTGCTTATTCTGGCTTAATGCCTTCAAAAGCTGCTGTACAGTCTGATCTCTTGGGCAGTGAGCCAAGGAATACATGTCTGTAATCTTCCAGATAAAAGAGGGGACAGGCTCAACTTGAGAGCTTGTTTTGGCTGAAACTACTGATGCTTTAAGATTGCTGCAGATCCTGCATTGCTACTTATTTTGTAATACTGTAATCTCAGAAGGATGACTTGCAGAAATAGTTGAAAGACTGTATTGCAATTTGTTACTGACTGAAAAAATGTGGGAAAGATTTTGAATATTTCAGATCCTAATGGATTTTGGGTATTCCTCTGAAGAATGTAGGAAATTATTTTGATCTTCAATCCTAAAAAAAGACACGTCAAGCCTAAAAGTTGAGGAAATTAAGTACAACTTTATGGAAAGATTACTGCTGCATTTTCTTAACTTTACTGGGTTTTGGGAACTTTGAATATGTTACCTGACATTTTCTTTTTCCTTTTTGGCTTCTTAGTGCAATTTCTTTTCTATCCCATAAAATTTTGGTTTTTTTCTGTAATGACCTGTCTTACAAGACAATGCATGTGAATTTTATAACAAAACATATCTTTTCTCATTCTAAAATATCTTTATAAAAAAATGCAAACTTTTTTGATTGAAAAAGCATTGCTGCAGGAGTAATAATTTGATTTTTAGAAAAAATAATTTTTTTTCTATCAAATTGACTAACTTTTTAGGTTTTTTAACTTATAATTCTTCAAATCTTTACAAAATATGGAAGTAGAATTTAGCATGAATGGTAGTACTTCTGGATCTGGTATCACTAATTCAAGTTTCACTGCAATATAATAAAAAGAGTTCTTTCTTTACTCAGTAGGTTGAAAGGTTGTAGAATGCTAACTAAAAAAATATTTCTTTTAAAAAACAGTGAAGCAATTTGCCAGTATCTTTGGCAAATATGATTATATACCATTGATTATTTTGTGTCTGTCATGGAGTATAGTTCTATTTCTGAAGTTTTTACTTCATTTCTACAAGTATTTTATTTGTTTCTGTCATGAGTCTAGCTTCCTCTGAATATACATTGGGAAAAGAAATAATTTGGGTTTAGACAGAATTTTTTTTTTTGTTATCCTAAGTCATGGAACCAAAATGTATGAAAAGGATGATAGCTAACTAGACAAAACTGATGTTCTTCAAGGCACCAAATATACAAAAAAGCCACCCCAATTTAGAAGATTATTTTCTTTATGGGTTTAAAGTAACATACCAAAAATACAGACCATCTTTTCAAATGCCTCTTTTTTTCCTCCCCCTTCAGTTTGATGGATTTTAATAATTTAACTTTAAGCTGCACAATTTTTTTCCCCACTTTTTCACTGGTGAATTGAATTTGAAATCTGATACTGTTGCTGAAAACTCTAGGACTATTTGGCATCCTTTTAGCTCAGGTTGCCAAGTGTTCTGCTGTCAGCTACAGAACAAGTTGATGATTCAGCATTTCCCAAGTGCTTAGTTTTACTCTTTTAGTGACTTGTATAGTTGTAACTTGAATTTATATGCTTCCTCCTTGCTGAAGTGAAGAATTGGCTGTGCTCTTTATCTTTGATGTTATGTCGTACCTCCCTTTTGATCAAGGTTCTTTTGTCTTTTTGTTTTCTCAAGAGGCTATGTAGACTTGAGTCAGTGCAGAGGGATACTACAGACAGTTTCCAGGGTCATTTAATAGACTGTTTATGCCTTTGTTGTTATAAGCGATTTACAGATATAGACCTGCCAGAAATCACTGGTCTTTACCCTGCCAGGGAGTAAAGCTGTAAGACAGGCTAATCTCATGCTTATGAAAATAAGTCATTAATGCTTGCACCATGAAATCAGTGGAGTTTTCTGTGTCACAGCTCAGTGCCTACCCAAAACCAAAATAAATTTAAGCCCTTTTTTTATTTTTGATTTGCCTTTATAGTGTATGAGTTTGTGAGGGTTCTTTTACAGTGTTCTGTAAGGTTGCTGCCCAGCTATGCTGCAGTGGATGTAAGCTTGTAGAGAAGACAATCCTTCAAAGCCGTGCTTCAATATTGTATTCTACTGTATTGGAGGTGTTCAGCTTTCAGTTCAGTGATCCTTTTTTGGTCATGAGGTAAGCTTCAGATCAGGTGGCAGAATGTTGGAATGGGTTGAACAGACCCTTGTTTCTTAGTATTTGAACTTAAGACTGCTAGGAAGAACATCTGAGGAATTGGAAAAGTGTGTCATACTCCTTCCTCTCCTTCCCTTACCTGCACTGGGCTTGGGTTCAGATCGAAGCATAAGCATCTATATCATGAAGTACTCTAAAACTGAGGTTTCACTTTACAAAATTACAGGGAGAAATTATTTTCCAAAGTTGAAAGCAACTTTATTTTCATTTGACGTTGTCCTGACTCTTACCAGGCATCCATTCATGCATGCTATCTAGTTTGCTGCTCCCTTAATTGAGTCGCAGCTGTCATTATCCATTCTCCTTTGGAAAACCTATTGTGCCTAGGTTAAAGGGAGGAACAGGATCCTTACCACTTAAATGTGCAACATTTGGGTATTATTATGTAGCCATTGCCCATCCCCAAATAGAAGACTCCTGTATATTTACAGGGAGTCGGCTGAGACTAGCTAGCACCAATTGTTTCGGAAGAACATGGAAACTTGTGTGACTCAGTTTCATTTTATCTTGTTTGTGATGCTTATATATGGTGGAAAAGCAAGTAAAAACTAGAAGTGTCCTAGGGAAAGCATACACCAGCTTGTTTGCTGACAGAGAATACAGAAAAGTAAATTGAAATGTGTTTTCATTTCCCCACTGATACAGTAATCACTTCAGATGTTCCAAATTAAAGAACTTTGGTGGTATTGGTGGGAAACACAAAGGACATCTAGATGTGATCATCATAATGAAAGTGTAGATCAGTATAGTTTCTCCGTTGAGCTCATCAAATTAATTCTCTTGGTATTCAGCTCAAAAATTGACCAAGATAATTCTGCCAGTCAACATAGGCATGTGTTCTGAAAGAAGGCTGCTGTCCTAATTTTTGCTGTCCTAATTTTTGCTGTCCTGCATGCTGTGGCCTTAACTTGAAGTGTTAACCTTGACCATAATTTTCTGTTGACTTGAACAAAACCCTATTGATTTCGGAGTTGCTGTTCAGCACAGCTGAATGGAATCTTGAATTTAGGCACTAACACATCATGGACCAAAGCTTTGCTTTTTATAGAATGACATTGCACTTTAGGATAACTGGGATGAGGGAGTAGGCAATGAAGGATTAACGCTAGTTCTTATTGATAAAGGATGAGGACAAAGTTTTGCATGGCAGAAAAAGGAAAGGTTTACATATTATTTTTTCTTGATTTAACAAATTTTCCCCTTTTTTCACACACATTCAAGCTAGATCTAACAAGTGACCCAGGTACTGCTTAGAATTATTGTTTCTGTGGGGAAGATTTGATATGTAATTATACCAGGTTAGACTGCTGAAAGTAGCGATTCTCCAGCTTTTGAAGAAGCCACCTTATAATATGAGCTGAAAGATACATTCAGTAATGGAGTTTCTAGCAACAACAGTGAATTGCCTTCAGAACTCACACATTTGGACAGTAGTAAGTTCATAAGGAAATACCCTGGCAATCTAAAACCAAGTTGAAAACCTTAAGTTAATCTGAACATCAAGAGAGAAGAATGGCAGGTTTATAATCACCCTCAGTAGTAATGGTAGTAGTAAGCGATAACAGTCTTTACAGTATTTTTTATACATGTCATTTCAGTTGAGATTAGTTCAAGAAGGGTAGCAAACATTCTCACTTTTATATCATACATCCTACTGGCATTTTTTTTTAGAACTGTAGACAGAAGAATCATAGATTTAAAACTTTCTCTCCACTATCTACACTCTATTTCTCAAAGGCCTCTCTGCTTTCTCCTCAATAAATTAGGAGCTTGTGGTGTGATTAGGAAACTTCCCAAATGCAGAGATGCCACTGTTAAGACACTGAGCATATTTGCATGTCCATCTCTTCACAAATGATCACATTTACTGTTAGATTATTGCAGTGGTATCTAAGCATTTGTACTACAGGTAAGAACAATTTGCAAAGGAGGGGATTTGTTCTTGGATTACTCCACAGTTTACAGCTGCTGGAGTCTTTTTTCAATAGATCATTCACTTTCCATTTCTAGTCAATGAGCCATAACATATACCAAAGTATATCCTTTTATGTTTAAGTTGTGTAAGGCACTTTGGTAGCAGAATGCAGTAGTGATCTTGCTATAAGAACTAGCAGCAGTAAATTGGTGTATAGCTCTGTGATGTCTTCCCTAATGAATAGGTGCAAGCCCAATGCTAAAAGGGATAAAGATTGCAGACGAGGGGTAGAAGAATCTAAAGGCAGAGAATTTAGAAGTAGTTACGGCTCAGCATTGGCATAGATACAAGTGTTACCTTTGCAGATGGACCATGTGGTATTTTCTTGTGCTTTATTTCCCAATTAACATCTGTTGTCTACAGAACTATAAAACGCAGATAACTTGAGTTTATGATCTTTTAACTCATAGCTAACAATAAGGGATAGTTAGCTCAGTGCTTACCACATGCTAACAACATTTTTCTACTGAGAAAATCACTTGTTTGTGAATCTTAGTAGAATGAAGTACATTTTGTGGAATTTGGTGGACATTTAAATAGGTTTTATTTAGGATTGCAACCTGCGTGGTAGTTAAGTACTGCACTTCCATAGTAATTTTCATGATTCTCAATTCATCGTCAGTAAACTGAGTTAAGTTACAACAGGGTGACATGACTTGTTTAAAATTTACTAGCAAGCTAATGAAAAGACAGAAGGAGGTAACCCTGCACTCTTAAAGTCCCACTCTAGCCTTACCTCAGTGCTATGCAAAGCATAAGAAAGTTGTCACCTTTGATGCAGAAGGACTAGAGATCCTTTCCATCCTAATAAGGCTAAATTGATAAATGCTTCTCCCCCATAATTGCTTCTAATAGGAGAAAGATACTGGTCATACTGTATGATATTTATAACGTGTTTGGTCAGTAAGAGAAATTGCTCGCATTGTCCCAGTCTTGCAGATTAAATGCAACACTGTGTATTTGTTACCTCTGCTGAACCACCCTTGCTCTTTCCACATGCATTATTTCTGTAAGTTCCCATCAGCCTTCTCCTCCCTTTCCCTGTCTTTCTTGCTAGGCCACTAACACTGAAAATCCATCAGGACACAGGACTAGACCAGTGGCCTGTTATCTGGGTCAGGTATCCTGTCCTTGCTGTCTGCTCATACAGCCTCCTCTGTCTTCTGAATATTCAGCATGTTGTGTGGTGGAACGTTGTAGAGGCTGCCTTGAGAGAGGGTTTTTTGGTTATTAGTTATTTAAATCCAAGCCCCTTCTTCATATGAGAGGCAGAGAGAGACTTAAATCGAAGGCATGGCGACTCCTAGACAAAGCCTGAATAAGGAGTTTCTGAAAATTGTAATAAAAAATATAATCTGTTTTCCAAGCCTTTAATTCCTCACTTCTTATGCCATTCTTCTTGCCCTATTCATCATGCCTCTGCTACTAGTTCTTGCAGAAATAAATTCAAGCAGTGACTTATGTAGGTAGGCACATGATCAATAGCTGTCATTTGTAGCCCAACAGAGCTGGGGAGAGAGAAATAATCTGAATTTTGAGAGCTTTCTGGAAAGCTCTCTTTTGGGAATCTGTTACTCAAATGTTTTTATTTTAGTCACTAAGTCAGCATCTTTGAGGGAAGGCATCCTTTAAAGATATCTGTTTGGCCATGTGGCCAAATTTGAAGTTGTAGGTTATGCCTACTTAAATGTCTTTATCATTTTACAGTGGTGATGAATACTCAGTAAATGGTTTTACTATTTTAATTGCATTAAGAGCTAACCTACATTTTTTTAAATATTTTTGAATCATACTGGTTTATACTAATCTATTTTTGCTTCCAATTTGTAACAGATGGGAAGTATGCAAGCAGTCATGTTGCTGTTCCAACTAAGATGCAGCACTCTTCAATCACTAAATCACTCATTGCTCAGAAAGTCAGAAATCCAATGGTTGCCAAGTCATGTTAAAGTTACAGAGCCTCTGTTTTTAAAAATAATCCATCTGCTGTCATCAATATTTTAAATGTATTGTCCACTAAAGAATATTCTGCTATAATATTCATGGTAATAGTAGGAAAAGATTAAGTAAGTTTAGGGGAAAATAAAAGAATATGGAGAAATGCTAAGCATTACTTCAAGTGCATTATTAAGTCCCACTGTCTACATGATAGTGGGTTCCTGTGTACAGTTAAGTATAGATTTATTCCCAAAGTTAAATACTCCGATGTTTTGGAGGTGACTTTACTTAAATTGGGAAATTAATCCTTATTTCTTTTGTTGTCTCAGAATTGTATTAGTCAGTAGAAGTTAGGCATGTAGTAAAAATATGTAGAAAACTCTTGAAATGTTCTGAGAAATTACATTGTTCCTTGCCAGTTTTGGTTAGGATTGAATTTTATTTGCATAGCTGCATTAACAGCAACTGAATAATTCTATGTAACTGAACTTCAGCTGTCACAGATCTGTTGGTCATATTCTGACTTTATGAAAGTAGCTTTATATGTAAAACCATGTGCTTTATTACACTTTATGCTTTTGGGGGATAAATACATTTTAAGTGCAAAATTAGTATATGAATTTATATTAGCATATTCAAAGCTATAAAACTTTTATCTCTTTTAGAAAATTGAAAATGGAAGATTTGCAAAACTCAGATATATTGCACATGCTATGGTCAACAGTACAGACCTGTTAATGGTAACGAAAAGGTAAACAGTTTTGACTCTGAATCATAAGTATTTAAAATGATCATCCAAATGTGCACACCTTAATAATTGTCGATCAGTAACTGCACTTTGACATGTCTGTCATTTTCTATGTAGGGAAAATATTGGGGAAGGCACGCTCAGTGTGCCGTTAGTAATCTTGTTCAGCAGCGGCATTGTTCAGCACAAGAGTATGTTATTTTGGGTGCCGTAGTAATTTCTCTATTTAAGGAGAGAAGAGGAACGCTGGTTTTATTTCTTTCGCTGAGAAAGTTTTGTTAGAAATCTGGTTAGGTGGAAGTCAATGGAACTGTGGGATTCACTTATAAATTAGCATAATGAAGGAAGAAAGGATAATACAGGAACAGAGTCAATAATGTCTAACCATTGGAGTATCAGGCATCTTTCTTGAATAACAAGCCTGTACAACTTTATGGAGAAATACAGCTAGAAGTAGTGTTACTATTTTTGCTATGAAACATAGTCTTTTAAATAAGTTAGAGGAAGGTTCAAAATTCACTCTTTTGGAAAGTATGCTGTATGCTTGTTAGATATCATTAGATGAGAACTGTTTTGGAACTACTTACTTCAGTAGAGCTAGGTTAACTTGATAACTTTGAAGTATTTTTACGTTGATTTTTAAATCATTAACACTATTTTCTGGTGTCTAGTGGTGTGTTATTTGTGACAAAAGGGACTTTTGGACAGCTGACATGTGAATGGCAATACACTTATGATGAATTTACCAAAGAACCATTCATTGTTGATGGCAGAAGATTACGCATTGAAGCCAAGGTATGTTAACATCATCATATTGTGTTTTCTTTTTCATAGAATCATAGAATCATAGAATGTTTTGGGTTGGAAGGGACCCCTAGAGGTCATCTAGTCCAACCCCCCTGCAGTGAGCAGGGACACCACTAACTAGATCAGGTTGCTCAGAGCCCCATCCAACCTGGCCTTGAATGTTTCCAGGGATGGGGCCTCCACCACCTCTCTGGGCAACCCATTCCAGTGTTTCACCACCCTCATTGTAAAGAATTTCCTCCTTATATCTAGTCTAAATCTACCCTGTTTTAGTTTAAAACCATTACCCCTTGTCCTGTCACAGCTGGCCCTACTAAAAAGATTTTCCCCATCTTTCCTATAGGCCCCCTTCAGATACTGAAAGGCCGCAATCAGGTCTGCCCGCAGCCTTCTCTTCTCCAGGCTGAACAAGCCCAACTCCCTCAGCCTGTCCTCGTAAGAGAGGTGCTCCAGCCCTCGGATCATTTTAGTAGCCCTCCTCTGGACCCGCTCCAACAGTTCCATGTCCTTCTTGTGCTGAGGGCTCCAGAGCTGGACGCAGTACTCTAGGTGAGGTCTCGCGAGAGCAGAGTAGAGGGGCAGAATCACCTCCCTCAACCTGCTGGCCATGCTTCTCCTGATGCAGCCCAGGGTACGGTTGGCCTTCTGGGCCACCAGCGCACATTGCCGGCTCATGTCCAGCTTTTCATCCACCAGCATGCCCAAGTCCCTCTCGGCAGGGCTGCTCTCGATCCTTTCTTCCCCCAGCCTGTACTGATACTGGGGGTTACCCCGACCCAGGTGCAGGACCTTGCACTTGGCCTTGTTGAACCTCATGAAGTTCACACAGGCCCACCTCTCCAGCCTGTCCAGGTCTCCTTGGATGACATCCCGTCCTTCTGGTGTGTCAACCGCACCAGTCAGTTTGGTGTCATCCACAAACTTGCTGAGGGTGCATTCGATCCCTCTGTCTAAGTCATTGATGAAGACATTAAACAGCACCGGTCCCAGTGCGGACCCCTGAGGGACACCACTCGTCACCGGTCTCCATCCGGACATCGAGCCATTGACCACTACCCTCTGGATGCGACCATCCAGCCAGTTACTTATCCACTGAACAGTCCACCCATCAAATCCATAGCTCTCCAATTTAGAGATGTTGTGGGGGACCGTGTCAAAGGCTTTGCAGAAGTCCAGATAGATGACGTCCATTGGTTTTCCTTTGTCCAATGTTGTTGTCACACCATCATAGAAAGACACTAGGTTCGTCAGGCAGGACTTGCCCTTGGTGAAGCCATGCTGGCTATCTCGAATTATCTCCCTGGCCTCCATGTGCCTTAGCATAGCTTCTAGGAGGATCTGTTCCATGATCTTCCCAGGCACAGAGGTGAGGCTGACAGGTCGGTAGTTCCCAGGGTCTTCCTTTCTACCCTTTTTGAAAATGGGCACAATGTTTCCCTTTTTCCAGTCACCAGGGACTTCACCTGACTGACATGACTTTTCAAATATCATGGAGAGTGGCTTGGCGACTACATCGGCCAATTCCCTCAGGACTCTGGGATGCATCTCATCAGGTCCCATGGACTTATGTGCGTTCAGGTTCCTCAGGTGGTCACAAACCTGATCTTCTCCTACAGCAGGAGGGGTTTTGTCATCCCGGTCCCCCTCATGCCATCCATTAACTCAGGTGGGGTGAGGAGAGAGGTTGCCAGTGAAGACTGAGGCAAAAAAATTGTTGAGTACCTCAGCCTTCTCCTCATCTGCTGTTACCAGCTTGCCGGTCTTGCTCATCAGTGGGGGTACACTTTAACTAGTGGTTTGTAGAATGGAACTTTGAATTCCTGATCTCTCTCCTTTGAATTTTTGATCTCTCTTCTAGTTGACATGCACTCAGAGAAGGCAGTTGAAATTTGGCATGGGCAAACTCCTCGGATAACTACCTTCTGACTGTTCTAAGCAGAATGGTGACTTGGTGTTTGTAGATTAAATTATTCCTTGAACCCTGGGAGTTTTTTGTTGGTATGGACCAGTTTGTGGTGTATTCATAGTTTGGAAGAAGGTGATAGAATGAAACTCTCTCAAACTTGCAGAATACTTTTATTACACACTCTGGTGCTGTGGAAATATGCCAATATGTGGAAATCTACCTTGCTGCAATCCCAAAGATTCAAATATATCAGAGAAAAACATTTGCATGTGCTATGCTTCAAGAATTGTTTTTCCATTTGCTAGTAATCAAATTCTTCAAAAGTATAGTAAGGTAGTAATATCTTCATAAAAACTGTAATGACATATGCTTGTCCCTTTCAACACAAGTTGGAGAATGTTGCTTTCAGTTGCAATTTTTCCTTTAAAAAATCCCAAAACTTTCTTTCATTGGTAGATTGGCAAAGGGCATAAGGAGACAGATGACTGCTGATGACTGAGTATACTTAAAGAGGCAAAGTTCCTTTAAAAAAAAAAAAAAAAGTTACATTCTTGTTGAGATGGTAAATGAATTTAACTTCAGTCAATAAGTTTACCTGCTAGTGTTCTGGTTTGTTCTGTTTTTAGTAAGCTTCATGTGTGTAGTTATACTTGGTTGTCCGAACAGTCTTGACAGTGTACAGAGTCATTCAGTTTTTCACTCAGATTACTTATTTCTATTTCAGAGAGCATGAAAGGCAGAGCCATATTAGTTTGGAATCTTCCAAACTGGATTTCTGACTGCAAGTGAACTTTTACAGGGTGAAATAGTTCTTGAAGAGTTTCTGCCATTTCTGACAATGCTGAATAGCATATCCGTCTTTACCCCTATACACAGCAGTCATTTCAGAGTCTGTTCACATGCCTGCAGATTGTTCTTTATTGAAATCTATGGTTGAAAACTGTATTTTGTGAAGCACTTGCTTATCTTTCATTTCTGAAGCCTAAGTTGCTATTCTCACTAGTTAAGACCACTACTTGCAAGTCAGTATTGGTGGAATGTCCACCCAGGTAGTGACTTGAAGGAGAACGAAAAATTAGAACCTTAGGGAGCACTGGATTTTGTTACCCCACATACTCAGTTATCTGCCTTCCATCCCTAAGCACTTTTATAGTCCAGTCTCCAGGGACTCCATGGTAAAAAGGGAAGTCTGTTATTGCTGGAGTGTTCCACTCTGCTGTGCTTTCATGCAGAAAATGAAGTTTCTCAGGGTGTGTGGATGTGATGTGAAAACACTCAGATTAGTGTAATGGGTACACTCTGCTGTCTGAACCATGTAGCTGCCTTAATGGTAAATAACTTCTTAGTCATAATGTTTGAAGAATCTAACTTCAATTTTGAATTACTGGTTTTTTTAGGAACGAGTCAAGTCTGTGTTCCATGCCAAAGAATTTGGAAAAATTATTAATTTTAAAAGTCCAGAGGATGCCAAGGTAAAGTCAAAATACTATTACAATTATACTGTGCTAAATTTGGCTTGCAAACCAGAAATATTCTTAACCTGAAACTACCGTGTATATTTAAAATTCAGTATTTCTACACATTCATTACATAGATGGAAATGGCAATGATCTTTTCCGTACTGAATTTCAAAAATACTCAATTCCAACACCAAACTTTTCCTGACATTAATCTTTGGAATTATAACTGTGGGTCAAATGGCTGATTTAACAGTACTACTCACAAAAACTAAACAATCAAGAATATGAATTAAAATAGTATGTTTTAATAAAACAAACAATATTTGTAAATTACTCATAGTTTTATTCTGGGGGGACATGACGACATGGGTTGGGGTTGTGTGTCATTTCTCTGTTCCATAAAATACAGTTTTGGTTGAAGAATGAAGAAAATCTCTAACAGAAACACAAGTAGTTTATTTGGCATGTGATATTACTGCTATTATACACATATTCTATGTGATCTCTTCATTTTGACATCACTGGTTTTAACTACAACAAAGAGTAGAAGGAGTCCAGGTCTGCTCCCAGAACTATCAGATAGGGGGACTGTGAACGTTCTGCCTTGTTTCTATTACTGTAGCTCATTATTTTCACAGACAATAAATTAGTCTTGCATATGTTCATGCCAGTAGGATATGGGATTACTCTTTGAAAACATCTGTGGAAGTTGCATCCTCCCATCAGTTTAAGTTGCTTATATCTTTAGGAGGGTAGTTTTCAACCACAGCTGAGTGATACCTTTTGACCCTTACCTCAAAAAGCATTACAAATACTGTCAAGTTATTCAAGGGCCCCATGCTGATTTTGACTTGACTTTTGGCTCTGGTGGAGCAGGGGTGGCATTGAGGTCCAGTCTGTGGGGGAAAGGGGTCCCATCCATTTAGCCCTAGCTAAATCAGGAACAATGACAAAAATCAGATTAGTGCATCATATTATGTATGGCATAAATCTTAAGCAAGGAAAAGAAGGCTGAAGAAGTTGTGTGCACTTCTCACGAAAATGTTGGCTTGCGTATTTTCGTAGGAAGGTCTGTGAACCTCACAAAACCAACAGGAATGCAAATACAAGGGTACGGGCCACTGTCAGACAGGCTTGGTAAGGAATGTGGTTTTGTACTGGAGAAGGAATACTTAAGAGATTCATTCAAAAATCGCCATCAGGGCCTTAGTGGCTATCTTAAAGAAAGTAGGTCTTTCAGTCGCTCCGGGGCTGTTCAGCCTACAGCTCACTTCTGCAAATGTCACGCTTGTACATAGAGAGACGACACTGAGGGAAGTGTTTTAGGAACAGTGAAAATGAAACTTACACCCTTTTTATAGTAAAAAGGGTATGAGGTCATTTCAGTGATACTGCTTTGTGAACATTTTTCCTCTTGTCAGTCTAGTGGACACTGCAAGGCTGTTCCATCTGTGAGAAGTGTCGTGTTCTCATGAGAACAGTAATTTCTTGAAGTGCCAATTGTTCTTTCAAACCTTCAGCATCGTGCTGAAGAAGCTCTGGTTTCCTTGGGTGGGAGTGGTGCCAGGGAGGGGTGGCAGTTTGAGCTTGTGGTGGGGAAGAGGGGATCCTAAAGATCTGTAACATAGAACCTGATCCAGTAACAGAATCTGATTTGCAGTAATCCACTCATCTTCCTTGAAAGCATTTTATGCAGCCTTTTCATGGCAATCCCTTTGTATAACTTCTCTCCTACCCTGGATTTCCATATCACTGACACCCACCCAGCCTTTTTTTTTTAAAAAAAAAAAAACTCTTGGGAAACTAATTTCCTTTCCATGTTCAGTAAATGTGTGAACTTGAAATTCCTGAGAAGAAACTAAATACAGTTAAAGCAAGCTTCTTTCTAAATAACTGTATTGTTGCATTGCTGCAGCCTATTCTTCTTCCTCTGTCTTTTGTTATCCTTGCTTCTGTGTTGTCATCTGTGATTTGTCTGGAGCTGTAGACTAATGCAGAGCATTAGATGTGGGTGAAATGGTGTCATTTAATTTTTTTAAATTATTACTCATCGAAATACAGATCAGGAAACTGAAATATGAACCTAGCCAGTTTAATTAGTGATGGTATTCAATGTCACATATTGGTACTTAAATGCCTCAGTTTTCATGTGAGGAAATCAGGGGTTCATAATCCACAGTAGAATTTTGATGACTGCGCTAAAACTCTGTTACAAAGAGAGCAGGTAGTGAAGTGTCGTCTGACCCAATGTAGACTTCAGCTGCTTTGTATAGTTTCTACCAAAGAAACATTTTATTTTTTCCTTTTCCTTCACACAGTGGATCCTTTCTAAACTGGAAGAAGTGAGAGAGAATCGGCCAAAATTGTAATGAACGGAGAAGCACCCAAGATATGAAGAATCCTGAACAGCTACCTTTTAATTCCTCTTTAACAAGCAGAACTATTTGAATATCAGCAACAACAGGAAAAACAGGAGGGATGATTTATTAAATTGTTTATTGTGGTCACAACAGTCTATGGCTGTATCACAAATATAGATGACATTAAGTTAGAAAATAATCTAGTGATGAAAAAAATTCTGCCAAGTTTTGGCTTTTTGGTTGGTTTTTTTTAAAGAATTCCAGATTTCATTTTTATAAACATCGTGTAAAATGAATTTATCATTACATTTGAAATTGAACTCTGGAATAATTCTTATGATACTGTTCAGAGCAAATATTTTAGTTTTTATTTGATTCTGAAAATCAGTACTTACTTTCTGTCTTAGTTTTCATATGACTTGAGGCTGTGTTTAAATTAAAATTTCTTTATCAAAGGAAGTGTTAACTTAATAATCACCAGTCTTACAACTCAATTTTTAAGAAGGAGGCTACTGACCAGAGAAATCTAATTTAGATGATCACAGGAGTGGCTGCTTAGTTAACAATATTATTTTCTTTTGGTAAATGAATGGACCAGATCACAATGAATTTACAATACAGTATCACTTTTAGTGTAAACTTTTTTTATATTCTACTCAAGGAAACATTGCAGCACCTCTATCAATATTCACAGAAAATATAACAGTTTACAAAAATGTATAATGGGGAGAATTAATATATCTCTGCACTAAAACTATTAATTAAAACCTATTATTTTATTTAAAAGTTATTCATAGTCTTGCAGCTCAAGGAGTTTATGGGGTTATAAGTGCACTGTTGCATACCAAAAATAAATGCCTTGGATTACACAGTATTGTGTGCTAAGCAAGTGACTAATAAAGTCAAATTTATATTAAATCATAAATATAATATTTCACAGTTGCTTTTATAAACTTTTCTTACCCAATGAAAGTTTTTTGTTTCATATCCAGACAGCAGAACTTTAATAGGGAGAGCTTGAATGTGTGCAATTCTGCTTATTTCTTAGATGCAGTAGTCGTAGTATTGTTGAATGGCTGTTTACTGCAGTTGGTACAAAAAGTACAGGAAACAGGATAGTGTTACATCAAGGGTTCCATAAATTCCCATATCAAAGTCTTCAAAATATCTGGTACATATAGCAAGTACCTGCTGCCAAAATACTATTTCCAGACAATTGTTCGGAACACTTGTAACTAGGGGATTTAATTCTGACATTGCTGGTGGTGCTTGAGATACCCAAATTGTTGCATTACTGTAAAATCTATGGTGACTGGCATGCTAACCTACACTTGCAGTTCTTTAATTTACTCTAAGTCCTGTCTTTGGTGTTGAGTAGCCATTTAGTGGGTTACAAAATACATGTAATATTGTAATTTTTCCCATAAATTGTAAACTGAATCAAAATATTATAAGAGAATCCCAAACTATGGTAATGAATGTGTTACCCCACTTGTTTGTACACCAAGCACGTACCAAGAGTATTAACTCAGGTTATAATCATGCCAAACAAATAGAATACTTTGCCTTAGATAAGTAGTGTTATTAGGTGCACTGAGTACCATTCTATGCCTGTAACTTGTTTTTCATCTATCACTTTTCATCTTAGGCATGATAGTTCAATTAATAGCCTCATGATGATCTTGATTCTTGATTACTGTGTTGTCTCCTCCTCTTTCTTTATATCCCCAGTATTCACTATCTGCCACAACTTTCACTTCTAGTACCTCTTGCAAGTACTTTGTACATTCCCATTTGTGTAGCTTTTCAATTTACCCTACTCTAAATATTTTCTCTTCACAGAGCCTCTATTTCAATTAATATTACCTCTAGTTCTTAAATTTCCTACATTTATTTTGCCAGCAGACTCCCGATTCTCAAATCTCAGCTGGCTCTTCAGTAATAATTGAGCAATTTAACCATTAATGTTGAAGGATTTATTTTAAATGTGCGTGTCTGTGGTTAAGCTCATGTGTTGGAAAACATAACAAATCCCCCAAAATTGCATTTTTGCTACAGAGTATAAAATTTTTTGATCTTCTGTGCCAACTAAAAGCCTTAACAGAAGAACTAAAACATTGGAAGTGTTAAATTAAAAGTCAACATGGGACCTTTCCCCACCTCCCTCCTTGTCTCCCCTTGTAATGACAACATGATTTTCTATAGTTCCCCTTTTCTAGTCCTTTCTATCTTTTTCCTTTGTTTTTTCCTGATGCTTTCTCCATACAGTCATGAATGAATTTTGACACTTCTTGGCAGACACCAGTTCTCTCTGTTTTAACTATAAATCAGCCTGGGGTGAGTTGAAACATATTCAGACTTACACCATTGCATAGTTTTCTGGATTACTGCAAGTTGTTTGAGATGTCCACTCTGCTGTGCCTCATTCCTTATTGCAATACACGTATTTATTTTTTTATATCAAGAAGGCAGAATAGATATATTGATTTTTATTAAAAATGTATATGCAATTAGACAAGGGGATAAGGGGATCTCAATAAAAATTAAAATGTAGGCATTTAGGTCTGCCCACTGTTCTGTTCAAAAGTATACCATGGCCTTTACTGAAGTACTGAAGAACAGTTTCTCTTCTAGATGACTGTTACCTAAACTTATTACCTTTGAAAAATGTCATTTGGGTTCTCATTAGTACTTTGTTAATTACCTCTAAGAAATCAATGACAAACCAAACCTAGAATCAAACATGCCAGACACATTGCCAAAACATATGTAAGTCAAACTGTTTGCACCTCTCTTTGTTCAGCTGCATGGCTTTGCATGGCATGGCTCTCTCGGTTTGCACACTCCTCCCCCTGCCCCCAGCCTCTTCTTCACCTTGAATAAAGTGAAACTGAATTTTATTTGTCTGGAATGTGATTATTATTTGTTTTCTTTATATACTGATTTAATTAACAGGTGATACCATTGCTCAGAATTTCGTAGGTAGAAACTGACAAATTAAGTCAAATCCTGGCTCTGAGAACACAAGTTTAAGCTTCTGTTGCAGCCATCTCAGTGAAAGCATACAGACTTTAGTCTTTACCTTTGGTTTATTGTAAGGACAAGCTTTTAATAACTGGATTTACATGTGTAAGCTCCCTTTAAAGTATTTTATTTTTCTGTTGCCATGTTGAAAAAACATAGGTGGTGTTGCCAGATAACCAGACTCTTACAAAATCCTTTTTTTCCCCATAAAAGATCTGTACATATGCCATTAGCTGTTTATCTTTAGCACTTCACAAAATAAAACAAATCACTAAGGCTTTTTTTCCAAGTTATTTTTAGCCATCCATCTGCAAATAACAAATAGCACACACAAGTCAATAAAAGATTAATATTAGTATGTAATAGTAGTAAAAATTTAATACTTAGAGCATATTATGGAACTACAAACCCTAACTTTCCTAATTATTCTGCTGATGCAAAACAGTTTCAATAAATACATCACATACCTTAATAGGATTGCTAAGTCTTGTGGCTTGTTTGTAAATATCTCCATATCCATATGATGTATAAACAGATTTGTATCTATTTGATTTATATGCGTTTCCAGATACGGTATGAGCTTTGAGAATGAGAAAATCCCACAAAACTATTCAGAAGATTTTTTTTTTTCCCTTCTTGAACCTTTCACATTTGAATTCCAGAAAAGAGCTACCTAAAGACTGCATTGCTTGTAATCGTATAAGTATTGTAAAAGGCAAGAGTGTGCAGTGTTTCTTCAGCAAATTGTACAATTTCACCTTTTTTCCAGCATTAAAGTCTCCCAGCTGATCCCTCTCCATCTGCAGTGACTGATCTTTACTGAAGAGGGAGCAAAAACTAAAGCAGCAACCTGTACCAATGAAACATTTACCTCCCAGGAACTAAGGATACAGGTGGCTAAAGCTCCTAACAGTTAATTACAGCATTGGGTGGGTTGTTTTCCTTTTTTCCTATGTTGACCAATTTATCTGTAACTTCTGCCAAGGAAGAGTCTTGGGTTCTATGCTTAAATGTGTTACTAAAACCAGACTGGGTGAAGGAGCTGTCTGTCCTCACTGTTGTGTGCAGATTATTACAGAAATTAATTCAATACTGTGGAAGGTTTGGGTTTTATTTTCCTTTTTTTTTTTTTTTTAAAGGGATTGAAACCATGTAGTTCAAAAGAACAGGGTTATTAAATGTGGGAACTGCTCATGGAAAAAAACCTGCTAATATGCATTTTGTATTTGTAACTGTCTTAGATATGGTGCAGTCTTTCTGATTTAGATTTGGTTTTCATGTGTATCACAACACTTGTTTCATTATGCAGATCAAAATTTTACAAAGCATTTCATATTTTCATACAGAAAAACATTTGTGTGTATCATAACCTTTGCTTGAAATGCAAATTGTCATTGTTTGGTTATGCGATTCTTGAATGCCTTATGCTTTTCTGTCTAAATATGAACAAATTAGCAGATCACTGACATCTTTTTTTCCTGCCTATAAGTCAAGATTTGCCTGTTGTTATTCTTACCAGTGGATCAATTTGGAATTTCCTGGCCAGTATATGCAAGTACATCTATGCATCACCTCGGAGCCTGAGCTTTGTTAGTTGACCTAAGAAATGCAACCATGATCCTGGTCACAATTTTTGCTTTTGTGACTGCAAGTGAGATCCAAGGATCTAAAATTCCACTCACAGCAGAGATTTTATAAAGGGGTCTTGATTGTTTCCAGGGGAAATCTGGAACAAGAATTCTAAATATTCTTATAATACTTTGAGGAGTAAGTTGGCTGTTAAGTGTCCTCCTAGAAGGAGTAAAAGAATGTCCGTGCCATTAATTTTTATTAACTTATCTCCAGACCAATACATAAAAGGCTAAAAGGGAAAAAAAATGAATTATGTTTTTGCTGGATGTCTCCCAGTTTTTTATCTTTGTGGGTTTTCATTCCTTGTTGCATCAAGCAGATTGAGAACTATGTGCAGTTTGTCTTGATAACTGCCCTCATGCTTTTAAATGTTGGTTGTAAAGTGTGAAAGAAAGGCATTCTTGTACTGATGGGTCCTATAAAATAGTACCTGTCTCACAATCTGCAAATCTTGTACTCTAGCAAAGCCAGGCTCCCGAATTTCTGGTGCCAATGTGGTTTTTGCATAAACAGCAAATCTTGACTCAAGATAATGGAACTGCTAAGAGTTTAAACAGACATTTTCCGGAAGTTCCCAGGGGACTCAAAACTGGATCAAGCAGTTCAAGCATTTGGGAATTTCATATGCTTTTCTCTGTCAAATCTGCTGCCCTAGAAAAAGCATTTTTGTCGCCTTCTTTTCCTGAGTTAATGTAAAACTTCAGTATCTACAGGTTTTATGACAAGAAATGCTTCTGAATTATTTTTTGAGCAACATCAGTTAGTTTAGGACAGCAGATCTGAGGACTCGTCATGATGTCAGTGTCTCGGAAGGAGGATAGAGATGGCAGGTCAGGGACACGGATGGCACACGCACAGATGTGCTGTTTTATTCTGTGCTTTCTGTTGCTTCCCCTTGGCCTCATCTCATCTGGCAACTGGCACTGTACCCAGTACCTCGTCCCAGGGTGTACTGCACTGTTCCCACGAGGAAGGGCACAGCGTATAGGTCTGTGTCCTTCCCTCAGAGAGAAACATTAAAGCAGTGTAAGAACAGGCGTCTACTGCTTGTTACAACACTAAAGAAAGAAGAAATAAATCAAATGTTGCAGGTGTTTTTCTCCATAGCAACCCAAACCAGCTCTGGACATACATTACTTTTTCTGTACTGCTGGACAAAAGGGAAGTGTGCTGTTTAATATATGAATCGGTAAACTTTTTTTTTCATGGGCAGTGAAAGGTCAGCGTGTGCTTTTCACAGGACTGAAGTGCGAGAGCTATCAACCTGGCTGAATATACAGACGCGCTACAAATCAATATAACCTGAATTTTTTCTGTGCTGCATAGAAATTGCTATTTTATGCATTTTATGATAGTAAGAACTATTGCTATAAAGTTTCTTCTTCGAAACACGGAATTTTCATGTATTTAAATACAGGAGAACCTCAGCACACCTTTTGGGCTGAATTACTACTAATAACAGACTGTTCTACTAAAACACTCCCTTTATCAGTGTTGCTGGGTTAGATGATCAAGTGCCAGTGACTACCATGAATTTTGCATGGGTAAAAAAGGTTTTCAAGATTGCCCTAATGTCTGAGAATTTTTGACCTGGTGAAGGAGAATTGACTGAGCTATTGGTGGTTCTGCCATCTTTAGTGGAGAGGTCTGTAGCTGGGCAGGGAGTGGAGGAGATTGGAAAATGCCTGGAAAATCTTCTAGAGAGGCTTTACTGCTCTCTAACCCATGCAACCCTGTGAAGCTCAAAGATGGGAAAATGCAAAGGGCACAAAGCAAGTTATGTTAGTGATTTGGAGGAATTTAAGGCCTAGTTTATCGCAGGCAGCTGTGGATGACCTCCGAGCTCCCATGGCAGTGAATGCTGAGAATGTTCGCTAGATGCCGTGCTGTCTGAGAAATTCTTTTACCCTTCAGGAAAGGGTAAATTCCATGGACTGCCTACAAGATCTTAATCCATCATTCCTTAACTATGAAAGGTTATCTTATTGTTGTAAGGCACTTAAACAAAAAGGCAGTGATATGCAAGGTTCACCAATAATTCATCTTTTATAATGATTCCTAGAACATTAATGGGTTTGGGATATCAAGGCTACTGAGAGATGCTTCTAAAAAGTGTGATAGGTTTACCCTAGTCTTCCAACTACAGAACAAGAATATAAAAGCATCTAAGCACCCTAAAATAACACTAGCTTCTCATTTTTAAGGCATCACTGTTTGATACTTTATAAGCTATGATTGTAAATGCTAAATAAAAATAAAAAAGGGAAAGAAAAATAAAACCTTAAGAAAATACAGCAACATAGTTATGTACATTCTTCTAAATATACCATCCCACAGCTGTCAAAAAATAACTCAGACAAAACTAATATTGGAAATATTAACACCATATTTTAAATGTATGTCTTAAAAAGTAAACTTTGAAACTCATTCTTTACAGTTCTCTTAATCCATACTTCTTCAGTAAATATAAATCCTCCTCCCATTGCTGTAAATGGTATTTAAAAAGACACCTTTTTTTTTTAATCAACACAGGTTGTGCTATGAGTAAAACACCCTTTGTGGCTGCAACCATGTTTTTTCCTTAAACCAGGTTGAACTCCCGCAGGTTTAATTGCAGGATTGTGTCCTTGACAGCAGCGAAGACGAAACGAATATTTTCTGTGTCTGTGGCACAAGTGAAGTGGGAGTAGATAACTTTCTCCTTGTCTGGATTTTGATCCTGATACAGCTTCAAAATGAAGTCTCTGGCAGCTTTGACATCTTGTTTAGGTCCTAGTCAAAAGCACAATTAGTGGTTTCGAACAGTTAAAAGCTATGGGTCAAGGAAGAAACATACAGACAGTATCTTAACAGGCTGATTTCATATTTAAATTGCTATAAAGGCATACTATACTCCCTTGTTAGCATTTTCTCATTCACATGTTAGTGGAGCAAAAGCTGTTGTAGCACTTCTTTCTAAAATGTGTGGAGTATGCTTTTTTCAACAGTAAACCTTACAGGTCAAAGTAATTTTTAATAAAAACCTACACAACTGAAATTACCCAGCATATATTACTAGTTTGCTACATCATTGTAGTACGTCAAAGACCATGAGAGAAATTAAATTTTCTCAAACACACAGAGTGAACAGGATTCTCTTTGGCCAAGAGAGGGATGTGTGTTTTCTATGTAGCTTCTAAATTATTATAGTTCTTTTCATTATTAATTGTAGGATTCAATATGACATGTCTTGCAGAATATAACACTGTATTAAGTAACGGAATACATCTATGATTATTTTTGTGATTATTTTGGCAACTTTAAGTATCAGTAAGATTTGTTAAGGAAAGTTATTCAGGCTGCTTTTTAACTTTGGACTTTTATATAGGTAACAAGTTATAATAAGGAGTGCAAAGCTATACTATGGGGTTTTACTATCTAAAGAGTTGGAATTATAGCTGTATTCCCCAAGTCCCCACTGTATCTTTTCTCTTAAGATCGAAGATGAAAAGGTGCTTCTTCTCATAAATAGCGATTTTGCCACTCTAACAGTAACAGAATGGCTGCAAGAAATCTCTTAAGACTCTGTCCACAATGCTCTGTTAAAAAAAAAAAAAAAAGTTCCAGTAAAGCTAAGTAACTTAATTTGTATTTTAAAGGATAGAGTAGAAAAGCATAGATATCAAATATATCGCATAATTCCACTTTCCCTGCTCAATTTAATGAGGAAAATCTAACTGGTTTAAATATGACTTTTAGTTTAGTGAAGATAGTCTGGGATAAATGCTTACCTCTGTATTCTGGAAAGTAACTAATTAGATGGGAATACATGATTTTCTCTTCTAGAAGATCTTTTTTATTTAGAAACAAAATGACTGAAGAATTCAGAAACCAGGGATATGTAATGATAGTTTTAAATAAGGCCTTGCTTTCTTTCATTCGATTCTACAACAACAAAAATTAATATGAAGTTACACTCTCTAGACAGCAGCATATACAAATCACATCAGCCAGAGATCATAAAGGTTTTTTTGAAAGCTGTTTTAAAAATATTACTTTTACTAAGCACAATTACAATGCATTAGTTGATCATTACTCTACATGCTCTATATCCTTTTGCCCACTGGGTTTTGGATCACTGCTATGAATGGCATGATGGCATACGGAATCAAGGTAAGCCTTAATAAGAGGAATTAATGGAATTCTTTTACGAATTAGTGAGCAGCCATGGAGTGCTGCTCTATGAAAGCCTCTTCTGACCTCACAGTGAGAGCTGAAGCAGGGTGTATTGGGTCACATATCTGGTATTAACATACTGTAACATAGCTAAAGGACAAGAGTATACATACTCATCTATACTAGTAATAAAGTCTGTCCATTTCAAGAGAGATCTAATGAACACCACATTCAGAGACTGGTGTTTGGAGTTCCTGGGGACAAACTTGTGACAGCAGTCTGTTATTTATTTCCTAATGTCCAAAGTGAGCATAACAAAATGTTCAAGATGGTGAAAGGAAAAAGAAGATTACAGTTACAGAAGTTGTTCACAGGTTAAGGGATGACAGGAAACTTTGAAAACTCTATCTCAACTAAAATGGACATTGTGGCACTTCAGCAAGTGAAGTAGGGTATGCTTTTCACAGTTCAAACAGATCTTGAGAAAATTATCTGTAAGAGCTTTGGGACTTCAGAGTTCAAATGGTATTGTGTTTCTGAAGGATATTTGAAGGAATCCTCATACTGCAGGGTGAAAAGCAGCCACTACCAAAAGGAATACATCTCCACTAAAATGCTTTTGTCTAATTGTCTATTGTTTTCTTTTTTGCATCCTTCTCTACAGCATTTGGCTACTGCTGATGACAGCACTCTAGAAGAACTCATGTTTTATAACCTTGGGAAGAAGGTAAATTCTAAGTTATTTTAACTTTAATTAATGCACAGGTTAATTTGAAACATCAGACACTTAAAAAACAAAACAAAACCCCACTAATTACAGATGACTGAGGTAGTTTTACTTGCTTAGAAATACTGCTGATGCTCAAATTCTCAAACATGTTTTTAAATCATGGTTTTGTCTTTTAAGGTAGAGTTCACTTTTACTGGCAGGTTGATAATTTAATGCAACTTCAGGACTGCTTGATCAGCTTCTTAATGTAATTCTATATGAAGACATGTGAATGCTGTCTTTCTTAAAAAGCACACATTTTTTTTCTTTATATTGTATTTAGATACCCCCACTCCTTACCTCATTGTCACATTCTGCCAAGACTTGATCATATTCACTTAATGCAACTAAGAAAATGATGGAAGTAACACTTTCAAAACAATGGATCCACTTCCTTCTTTCTGACCTTTGGCCACCTACGTCCACCATCCTGTTGAACAGAAATACAGTCAGTGTATTAGTCATTGTCATAAGATACTTTAAGTATATCCAAAGGCCTTACAATAGATCACCTACCTGAGGTAAGCTTGAACTGTGAAAATTATATCTTAACATTGTATTTTCTGATCAATATATACACTTGATTCACTTGCTGTAGTGCTACAACTTTCAGTGTTCTTTAGTGGTGTTGTGGGTTAATCCCAGTGGGCCGCTAAGCACAACACCTACCTCCCTTCCCCGTCCTGCCCCTGCAATATGGGTGGGCAGAGTAAAAGCAAAAAAAGTTGGGGGTCGATATTAAAAAAACCCCACCAATTATTTAGTAAGTGAAGGATAAGTGGAAGAAGAGATAAAGAATACAAAACGAATGATGCAAAGGCAATCTCTCACCACCTCCCATCGGTAGACCAATGCCCAACCAGTTCCTGATAAAAAGATGGCCAACCTCCCTAGAGGCCCCTCTTTTCACTTTCATCACTAAGCATGACATTATACAGTGTGAAATATGTCTTTGGTTAGTTCAGATCATCTGCATGGCTGTGTCCCCTCCCAACCTCTTGTGTACCCCACAGCCTATTCATTGGAGGGGCAAAGGAACAGAGGCGGCCTTGGCCCTGAGCAAACACTGTTCAGCAAAGCTAGAACACTGGTACATTATCAGTGCTGTTTTGGTTACAAATCTAAACCACAGCATTATATCAGCTGCTATGAAACAAATTATCCTAGCCAGGCCCAGTACAACTGTATAAGCCACTTGAGGTACAATACAAAATGAAATTCTGGGTTTTTTTCCTGTGTTGGTAGAAATTTTAGCAAAGCCAGATGTGAACATATTCAATTTTGTTTCCCCTCACACTCCAAAATCTCCTTTGTTCCCTCCTCTCCCCCTCACCCCTGCCAAGAACCCCAGTGTAGTCATATCCCACTCCTCAAAACCATCAAATGCTCACAAATATCTTAGTTCCGCATCAGATTCCTATGGTTTTGCAGACAGTTAAGTCCCTCACATTTTATGCAGGTCAAAATGTTCCCTAGAACATTTTCCAGGAAAAAACAAACAAATACCAAAATCACAGTTAGAGTGATTTGACCATGTGTTATCAGAGTGGATTCTGGTTCTGTGTTGTAACTGCAGGCAAGTGTTTGTTCATGATGAAATGGGTGTTTTGGTGGAAGAAAATCTATAATCAAGCTAGTGTGAATTCTGGAATTTTGAAATTAAAAAAAATACGCTTTCCCTTAGAAAATCAGTAACCTGACCTGTTGCGATAGCTTGTCTGGTAGCTGATAAGATAATTTTAAGGTGCTTAGACTTTCTTTCACCTTTATGAGTATGTTTGTTTCTCTCAATTCCACTGATCATAATTCTTTTTTGTATATTATATGGCAGGAAAAATAGAAGTAGCTAGTGCCGTGACCCCCCACTTTTTTTTTTCTCCTCCTTCCCTCAGTGTCTCCAACTCCCTTCCCTAACTTTAGCTGACTGAAAGCTGTAAACTCACTTGAGGGCTTTAACATACCTGTTAGGGGACAGTCAGGAGGCAAAAACTGTTGGCTCTAAACAGAATTAAGCTACATTCTGACATGAGCACTCATGTTAGGAGAAATACCTTGTCCCTGCCACCCCACCATCTAATACTCTTAATTAAACTAATAGTTCAGAATACACAGTAATTGGGCTGCTTGAATTGAAAAGTTTTTTGCATGTAATGTAAATTTCAAAAGGAATGTTTTGAAACACCACTCAAGTTACTATATTAACTTTGGAGATTAAAGGGCAGGAAACACATACAACACTGATTGAATGCAAAAGCTTAAAGGACCTTAGAAGTAAAGTTGCAGCAAATACTTTCATAATTGTATACTGAATCATTTGACAAGCAGTCTTACCTAAATATAATATTTTCTAAATCAAAAGGATACTCAATAATTCCAGTAGTTGGCACTCGGACTCTAAGAATATCTTGCTGAGTTGGCACAAATGAGGGCATAGCAATACGAGCAAGGTCAGTAAGATAACTGAAAAGTTAAATATACACAGAAACAAGATTAATGCACTGTCATAAATTAATCAGACAGATTCAAACCCAGCAATCGTGAAAGTGTTCCCACAAAAGCAGCTAAACAGAAATTCAGTTGTGCATGGCCTTAGCACAATTGTTGCAGGCATAAAACTATAAAAGCCTTGACTTTAACTGAGACCTGCATGACAATCAGCCCACACCCAGAATGGTGAATTTTATTTTCATTATCTCCATTATTACCCCAGAACAAACATCAGAATTAAGATCTGAACACATAAATAAGCATGAGTCCTAGCCATCATGTTTACCAACAGGACTCTATCCCCTGTCACTTCATCTGTGATGCTACTACTGCACACAAATGCGAAAGGTTGCTGGACAGAATTCAGAAAAGTAATTAAAGGAAAGCACAGCAAACATGAATGCTTCAAACTTACATATTTTTAATATAAAAGATGATGCATTCAGTTTCTCGTCTGCCCATGGGATCATTCTTAATTTTACCCTGCTTAGTTTCACAAGGCTCTTGTGCTTTTCATGGCTGGGATTAAATTCTAGGATGACATCCCTGTGCCTCAATAAATGAGCAGTGGTTGAGCAAGACACTAAGAACTGATGCCTGCTATTCCTCTCTGCAATCTGTCTTCCCACCACAAGAAGGCAACATGAGATCATTCAAAATCCTAGCGAGGCATATGAAAAGTATAAGCTGTATTCCAAATGATACAACATGGTTGTAACACAAACCTTCCTTTGTTTAAGCACTAATTCACTCCCTTTTCCTTTGGTGGAAGAGGGAGGTTGTCGATGTATTTTCCCCTTGCTGCCCAAACATCCCTCACGTTTGGGGCCCAAAATCAGAAATACACTTAATGTTATCACTTAGAAAAATTTTCTCTTAAAATAAGAAAATTCCTCCTGTCCAGCAATGTAGCAAATTGCTATTGAGATCTCAATTGTAATAAACAGTAAAAGGAAGATTTAATGAAATTTAAGATAAAACTGATTTTCCATTGTGGCTGATTTCTTAGAAAATGTAGCTAGAGTAGACCATTAAGTGGCATCCTTATTCTCCAGTGTAGGGTTATTTAAGAACAAGACAAACATCTGTCAAGAATGATAACAATGCACAGGAACAGATTGCCAACTCTTCTGTAACCGTTCTGAGTTCAAGTTTACCATAAATGCCTAGTCTAAATGTTCCTTGCTGAAATTTAACTGTTGCTTCTCAACCTTGGCAGAAACAGAAGTGTAAATTTTCTGTTCTCATGAAACAATCATTTTTTCACAATGAAATTCTTTGAAAATTGGGGGAGAGACTTATCTTTATTCTTATTTGTTTCCTAAACTTTTCATGTAACTGAACTGTCTGACCTGCCCACTTGTTGTCAATATATTTTGTACAGCTGTTTTTCGTGATTTTCCCCCAAGGGAAAGTCAGTTATGTACCAGCTGTGTTGACCTCAGAACTGGGAGAGATGATGGTTCCAGTATGTTCAGAAAGCCTAAAATTAGTTTGTTTCATCACTCCAGTTTAAAATTTGTAGTGTACCATAGGCCAACAGAGACAAAGGTACAACTAATAAAATCAGAGTGAACCTCTCTCTTCATTATGAGCCCACAGTATGCCCACATCCCCAAGAAGGCCAAGAGCATCCTGGCTTGTATCATAAATAGTGTGGCCAGCAGGACTAGGGAAGTGACCACGCCGCACCTCGAATACTATGTTCAGCTTTGGGCCTCTCACTACAGGAAAGACATTGCATTGCTGGAACGTGTCCAGAGAAGGGCAACAAAGCTGGTGAGGGGTCTGGAGCACAAGTCTGATGAGGAGCAGCTGAGGGAACTGGGGTTGTTCAGCCTGGAGAAGAGAAGGCTGAGGGGAGACCTTATCGCTCTCTACAGCTGCCTGAAAGGAGGTTGTAGCCAGGTGGGTGTTGGTCTTTTCTCCAAGTAACAAGGGATAGGACAAGAGGAAATGGCCTCAATGTCAGGGGATGTTTGGGGTTGGATAGTAGGAAAAAAATCTTCACTGAAAGAGTTGTCAAGCATTGGAACAGGCTGCCCAGGGAAGTGGTTGAGTGACCACCCCTGCAGGTATTTAAAAGGCGTGTAGATGTGGGGCCTAGGGACATAGTTTAGTGATGGACTTGGCAGTGTTACGTTAACAGTTGGACTTTATGATCTTAAAGGTCCTTTCCAACCTAAATGTTTCTATGATGAACTTCATTAAGTTTGTCCTTGTAATTAAACAGTGTACTTACTACTTAGCAGAGTCTGAGAGCTGGTACTCCCTCCGTCTGTCATAGCATTCTTGAATTCCTGGGTCTTCCCAGATCTTCTTGATTGCTTCAACTTGTTTTCTTTCCAGCACTGTCACTTTATCCACTTCTACTTCTTTGATCATCTGAGCACTCTCCTAATCAATTAAATGATTACACTACTGTGAGAAAGGATTGCCATGCAGTACACACTCTCCCCTTTCTTTATTATACTCTTCCCATTAATGAGACTAATTATCAGAAAGGCACCTAGGAGAAAACAAGCAGTTTTAATCCTTGAATGCATTTAATTTTTCCAGTCAAACAACTACTACCAAATATTTGAAACAAGTTAGTCTTGCTTACTGTCATCCAGGTGTCACTTTTCTTTTTAAAAGGGGACCTTGACAAAAGACAGAACGAGCTCTAAACCCTGTTTTTAAACACACTACATTTTAATAGCAATTTCTAACAGTGGTAGTGTTTCTAAAATTCTAGATACTTTAGTACAGATACTTTTGGGTTTTTTGTTGGTTTGGTTTGTTTCAGGATAAACCAGAGGCTGACCAAGCATAAAAAGTCATCAAGCAGACATCCAATTCCTACAAGCCATCTTCTGTTTAATGTTTTAATCTGTTTAATCTCACCTCAGTGAGGTACAGCCAAGGTGCTGCTCTACAGAAATAAATAATTTTTCTTTGCTCTCTGCAGTTAAGAAGTACTGTGGCATTTCAGTACTTAAAGGGGGGTAAGAAGAAAGCCAGAAAAAGACTTTTTACCAGGGCCTGTAGTGAAAGGACATGGGGCAGTGATTTTAAACTGAAAGTGGGTAGATTTAGTTTGGATATAAGGGAGAATTTTTTTTATGATGAGGGTGGTGAGGTGCTGGAACAGGTTTCCCAGAAAACCTGTGGATGTCCCATCCCTGGAAGTGTTCAAGGCCTGATCCAGTGAAAGATGCCCGTGCCTGTGGCAGGGTGGTTAGAACTGCATAATGTTTAAAGGTTCCTTCCAGCCCAAACCATTCTATGATTGGAAGTGTTCTCTTCTGAAACTGTTGAGCTGGGTATGTACTGATGTTTGCTAATACCTTTAATAGTCTGGGAAAGTATTGTTCTAAAATGCATTTAATGTTGAAATAAATTAATTTATTTAGTGTTTGGAATATAACAGATTGGTTACTGTACATTCAGTTTGCAAGCACTTTTTCCACTACACTGCTACATATCATCTAGATTTTAACTTACATCCTCTTTAAAAATGAAGTAAGGTTTCTTCCTCACAGGTTTTTTAATCTTGGGAGAGCCACAAATAGTATCACTGCATACAGATTGGGTTTGGATCCAGGGCAGTGAATTCTTGGGTTTGAATGGGAAATTCTGAATACTGATAGACCTGTTATAATCTAGTCATTCAACATGAGAAAAAGATTAGTCAGAAAACAAGACTTTTGTAGTTACAGTCTTTAAGTTATCATGGGCAACTGCCAAACTATTTAACATAGAGCCTAATGCCTCAAAAGCAATTTCTCATTGCTCAGTTCAAATCAATTTTAAATATTATAAGTCTCCAAAATGTTTTGAATATTGTACTCCTCTGAGTTTTCATCTTAAAAACTTACAATGCAGTCATAATGCCTGGCCAAATTCTCCATGATTGGAATTATCTTTGATTTTACAGGTATTCTGTTGCACAGAACCAAATGCCAAGTCATCTGACTTTATTAAAGCTGTTTTTAAAAAAAAATAGTAGCTAAAAGCTTTAAACATAACTGTCATAATTACTGATACACTGTAAATTGTTAATCAATGTAAAATAGTTTAAAATGCATCGTGGTGTAACATTCCTGTCAGTATTTTTTGTAGATTCTTTACAAATATGATGTAATCCATACTGGTTTTTTACCTTAATTTCACACAGCATAGCAGGACAGGTAAATTGTCTATTGAATAAATTTTTCTGTTTTGTAATTGTTATAACAAATGTTCATGCTTTATATCCTTATATATATTTTACTTTATACTTTATTCAGTAAAGTTTTATGCTTTACCGAATACTTCATTTAGTAAATTATACTTCATTATTTATACTTTATTTAGGCACTGTATATGAGGCAAGACATTAAAGACCCTGTGTCCTGGCAATAACTTTTCTCCATATTTTCAATTTTATCTGGTGAAAGATGTGCAGAATATTTTGGATTATGAGTGACTCTTCCTTCAATCACTAAGTCACAGAACAGATATACTTTTCCAGAGAAAAGAAAGGGCACTGACATGAAAATAACCAGCACAGCATTTTGACTGGGGCTGACTCAGGCTTCATTCCATGCTAAAAGTTTGCATGTGTCTAAGAAGGCTTTGTGGAATTGTAGCTGCAAAACCAGCTTTGGTATCAGGCCTTTGTGAAAAGAAATATTTTGTAAGTGTCTACATCTGCAAAACTCAGTCCCCTTATCTGGCCAAGTGCCATGTGGCATCAGGAAAATAATTCAGATTAATCTTCCATTTCACAGTACATAACAGAGTTCAACACTGACAGCTAGTCTCATGCTCGTAATTCAAAGAAAAAAAAATCCTAAAATTAAGTGAAAAATTAGTTAAAGTACCAACTGATTTTGGTATCATTCCACAGGTATGTTTTCCTCATCCTCAGTAAACAAGCATGTTATTAATAAAAAATGCCTTTGGTATGAATTATGGGTGGATAATAAGACAAGAAAGCAAGATACAGAAGATTTCAGTTTCCTTAAAATGCAGTTGTCAGGATAAATAAGTAATGAGCAATTTTAGGAGACCAGGATCTGACGGAAAAGGGGATTAAACTTGAAACACACTCTAAGATGTCCTTAGAAGCAGCAGAAAGTCCTTCAAACTGGGGAGCAGGAGAGTCCTGTATTTTTTGTACTGGGAAATATCAGCACTTTAACTAAAGGGCAGGTGTTGTGGGATTTTGCGTGAGTGTGTGCACATGTGTGTGTGAGTGATAATTTATTACTAACAGCAAACATTCCTCGTAAGTAACAACCAGGGCAATGCCAGCTATTTCAGCCTCTGACTACTGTTAACGACTGAAGTAAACCATTTTTCTACAAAATTGTGTTGACATGATAAAACATATCAACGTAAAATAGGATTATAATTGGAAATGGATTGTTGGTTTCACATCTAGTTTTAAGTAACACTGATTGTCAAACACTGATGTTAGCTCTAGGTTACTTGCAGATACTCTGTATTGTATTCATGCTCAACACAAATTTTAGTTGCAACTGAACTGAAAATTTGCAAGTCATGGCAAAATTAACTAAGCCCCCATAGACAGCTCTTCTAGTACATGATAAGAACCAGTTCTGCTAATCGGGACTTTTAAAAAAAATTGTTGTGTCTAACGCACTGAAGGATTTTGCTGGTTGTTCCAAATAAGTGGCCTTTGAATCTGTCACAAACTGTGAAAGCTAAATAAATTTTCTAACCTGCTATAGCTCTTTAAGCTAGTTTGACACCTGATAAAATTCTTAAATGAACTTTGTTTCCTCTTGTTAAGCATTATAAGGGGTAAGGGAGTGACACAAGATACCCCACTAGGCTCACAGGTCTTTTATTATTTTGCTGTAGAATCCCACCACCAGGAATTCTAGAAAAGGGTTATTAAATGTTGTCAACAGTTAGTAATATGTAAGTTTACATTTTAACAAATATCTTTTGGCACTGCTAACAGCATATCATGAATCTCATGGAACTTTATAATGGGATTTCAGCAAGAAGTGGACCTCAGTGTTTCAAGTGGGCAGGGTTGTACTTTAAAAACTTCCTCTGCAACTCGGAAGAACACCAGAAATTTAGTTTTCATTTCTCTTAAAGCAAGAGTGGCATTTTATAGAATTCTGACTTAAACCACTAAGAGTGTAGCCCATGAGACACTGTGGAAGCATAACATAATAACTACTGAAAGTGTTTCCTAAACGCCCAGTGGTAAAGTCAGGAATTACTAATTTTAAAAATGCGGTGAGAGCTAATGAAGCTTCTGTTTTTCTAAGCATTTGTATTTTATGCTCCTTGCATTCCACTTTCATACCCCAGGTCCCTCCTCTTTTGGCTGGGCAAAAGAAACTACAAAATGCTCCAATAAAAGTCATACCTGGAAGCTACCGCAGGTTCTTCACAGCAAATAGGGGATCACAGGAAGGGACACACAGTGGTTATGTAGTATGGGGGGGTTACAAGAACAGCCAGTTAAGGGTGTGTACCACTTCAGAAAGACATTATTTATCAAGAGATACTTGGGTACAGCAGGAGTTACTTTACAACTCTAAACATTTTTCTTTTACAGTGCCACGAAGTGCACATCATATCTCATTACAGAATATGTAGAAATATACAATTAGATACTTGCCATTCTTTATACTATTGTTAGGGCCACAAATTGAATTTCGTGGGAGTATAATGTAACGTATTTTGGAAGTCATTGTGTTTTACTAAAAAATGTTTGCATTCATTTTCATCGTATTTCTTGAAACAGTCCCATGAGTTATTTTGACATAATGAACAGGGTGTGTTTGTGTCTAAAGAAATAAAAGGAGAATGCATAAAACAGGGCGGGGGAAAAAGAACCCAACAAAGCCCCCCTAAGATTTTATAATTCACTACAATGGGGATAGGAAGCTGCTATTCCCAGGCCATATATATAATTTTAGAAGTTACTGATTAACAAATAACATTTTAAGTTTTACTGGAAAGTTATATGAATTTCAATTTATTTTGCTTGTTGTTGCTGCTGTTGAAAATTTTTTGAATTGGAACCAAATGCAAGCCCAAACACAGACCCAAAAGCTTAAGTCAATCTCCTGTTGGTACCAGCAAGGCTACTAAGTTTTGCTGAACTACAAGCACTGCATATAGCTCCCCTGGTTGAAGTATGGTATTTTTCATATCTCCACCTCTATTACTGAGGTGAAGTACACACTAAGAGCCTTCTAAAACTAGCTGCCCAATTACCTGTGATTGCTTTGTTTACATATTTTGGGTACAGGAGGAACTGAATATGAACAATCCACCATTAAAACGAAGGAAGAGGAAGCCAACAACTGGCTGAGCTGTACATAAAATGTATACACTGTTGCTATAGCCAGTATCTCCTAATTACCCAGAGGATGAGATAAAATTTAAGTATATGAGGGTTGGTTTCAATTTCAAAGTGAAAGAACATTTTGGAACAGGAAAATTAAGGAAGGTGAAAAGAGCAGGGGAACTACATGACTCAAGCCTTTAGAGTTAGGACATTATATTCTGAAGACAAATAATACTTGCTTATTTTGCAGTCCCTCATTATTCAGCTTTAATAGTGCACTGTTCCATGGCTATAAAAAGGTCATAGTCTGAATAACTGGATAGGAAGAGCAGATTAAGTTGAAGACATTGAATTTTTGCACATTAGAATAGTGAGTCGATACCGTACTAGTTGTGCACCAACCACTCAGCCCAAGTTTTGATTGTATGTTTCTTACTGAAGCTATTCTGTCTGCCATTCAAGGGCTATAGTAACTTTTTTCCTCTAAGTTTTCAATCATTATTAGTTCCCCCCATCTATGATAGCAGCAGGGACAGTAAACAGTACACCAGCTAGCAGTAGGCAAAGCAAGAATAAGCAGTGCAACTATAAAAACACCAGGTCAAACCACCACCCAGATTGCAATTGGCAAAACAAAATTTTTGGCAAAGACCTTATGGAAAACAAGACCTCACCATCAGGTCTTATATCAAATTTAATGGATTACCCTTAAAAAAAAAAAAAAAAAATCACAATGTGTTTGTTTTCTTCTTCACGAAATGAAATAGCTCACAGTAAATATTTATATATTTGCCTTTTGTTAAATTATGTGTGAGAATGCATCCATGGATATGTAAATGTTGGTCAACTTCAAACACGAAAGAGTTGTTTCTGCAGTATTACAGGCACATGGACTAAAAGTAAGCATGTACGTACATAAATACACAAGTATACATATAAATACACAGGTACAAATATAAATTCACAAGCACACATGCATGTAATTTGTGGCTTCCAAACCTCATTTTTCAACACTTGTAGTTTACAGGGAGAAAGGAGAAACAAAAACTATCAGTATAACATCCCCAGATATAGTCAAGCAACATCCTCTTCATTCATTTTTCCACTCTCTAGTAGATAGAGATCATTCTTTGGCACACTGCAAAAGTATTTGGGTTGCACACAATACCATACAATGCCACTGTATTTTGACATGTGGGTAACGCACAAATTCATGTTGCACATGAATAACGTGAGATGTTTGCTCTATAGTCTTTACCCTCATAAACTTCTCTGACCTCCTCAGATAGTCTGTTCTCTGTTTTACAGTTACTCCCTTTCCTGTGATTTTGAGCAGAAATTATGCCAAGAAGATGCCAGCTATGTGAGGAACAGGTTCTGTTCAGGAAAATTTGTCTAGTTGTCTGTGATGCCAAAATCTATAGTTTAATTCAATTGCATATGCTAGATGATGATAGAAAGAATCCGCTTCATATGTCTATCCTGTTTTTACTAGAGTTATTCAGAAATAACTTTATCTTGTTTGCCTTCAGGATTTGCTGATATAAGTATGGCTTTCATAAAGTTTGAAAAAGAAAGAAATTTTTAAAAGTGAACACATTCTAATATTCATAATTTTTACTTTTCTTCTACTTACACCTTACTTACTAAATTCCAGTAGTTACACAGACTTCAAATCAGTGCTATTTCAGATACTAATAAGAAACAGCCTAGAACAACCATATATAGTAAGTAATGCACTAGCATACCACTGTTAAGTCAACTGGCATGATAAATTAATGAGATTACTTTTTTATCTGCGTTTCCCAGCAGTGCTTAAAAAAAAATGAATTAATCTGAATTTTCATCCCTTTCAAATAATACACAAATATATAACCATAAGAAATTGTCTCCTTTCCTGAATAAATAATTTTGATTATCTAACTCTGGAACATAGACTAATTTGGGCTACAGAATTTAATCCAGCTAAACCTATACATAGCTTCTGATTTGCTTACAGTACATTATGAGAAAAGGCAACCAAGTTTAGCGTGAAGATGTGAATTAATCTCTATCATTGCTTCAAAGGTTGAATCAGAGGAATAGCTCTAAGCACACAAAAGCTAACAACATGTGCCTCTGGGTTCTGCAGCGATGCAGCGTTCATACTTCTTCAGTGGTCAGGCACAAGCACACACACCCCTCATATATCTTCTACTGTCCATTATTTTTTTGCCACCTCCTTTTCCTACTGTAAGGGACTAGAAACTTGTCTCGACATTGGTGGCAGGCAAGCTTATCTAGCAAGCTTATCTACCGAAGCCTAATCACCAAGACAACTGAATGGTAACTGAGCGGGGCAGTTTAATCACCAGTTTCAGCCTATTGAGTCCCACCCCACCAGAATGACCTAATCGCCACGGCAATCGAGTAGGGCAGTTTCGGCCCATTGAGACCCACCCCACAGGAACCTGTGTCCTGTTATCTTGGAGCACACGTTCTCTGCGCATGCGCCCGGGCCCAGAGTTGACTGACAATGGGGAGGGGGCTCGGACCCCCTAGAACCTTCGAGCATCCTCTAGTGACGGTACTGGGCATGCGCCCCACTGCCGAGTGGGAGGCGTGGGTATGCAAAACAGTCATTGACTATGCAAAAAGACAACCCTATGAAGGGGGAACCAGCGGAAACCGAGGACCTTCCAGGAACATCTACCCTCCACCAGATTTGAAGATACATCAGGCGCATTGGACCGCTCGGGCCGCACCAGCCGCATGGACCGCGTGGATCGCTCAGGCCGCATGGACAGCACATAGACCCGTGGGGGTAGCTATCGCAACGCTCCCGTGCCGTCTGTTTCTCCCCCTCTCTTTCCCTTTCTCACTTTTCCTCTCTCTCTGCTTTCCTCTCGCGCATTTGTCGTTGGCCAAATAAAGTGACTTGGCACTTGACTCCGTTTTGAGTCTTAATTCTGTTCCCGAGAATGTAAAAGGAACCTAGTCACGATAAAACATTGGAGTTAATCAGAAGTTAAGCCCAGCCGCCCCCAACCTCCCAGAATTATCTGAGGTCGGTTGGAAAGCAAGGGGGTTTAACCTCTGCCAAATTGTTCAACCCAATAGTGGATCGTGACACCTACACCAATATACTTGCAACAATTTTCTCCTTTATCCAGCCATCTTTACCACAAAACCTGCCAGAACCTAATTACCCTTGAGATCTCTCTGCTCTGTAATTTTGGCTGCACATAGTGTGATCACACAATACTTCTTGCTTAAAAAAACAGGCCTAAAACTTATTAAATTTATTCCAGCCTTATAAAACAATAGAGAACAGAGAAGCCTTACGAATTAGTCACAATACATTAAAAAAAAAAGTTCCACAAAGAAAAAAGTACATGTTTCCCAATAATTATATCCACTTTATTAGTGATAATATGAGGCAGAAAGTTACTGGGGGATTTTGCTGTTAGGTTGGTTTGTACACATATTCCACCAGTAACTGTAATGGAGCTCTTTCAGATTTATAGTAACTCAGGAAAAGCATGAATAAAATTCTCTGGAGGTACAATATGTGTAGATTCCTGAAAGGAAGGAAGCAAATTCAGGGAAAAAAAGTTGTGATTAGATAATGTTCACCTCAAATCAAAACAAAACACAAAAGTGCAGCTGGCTAAGAATAGGAAATCCATCCATGCCTTGGTTTCCTTCCTTGGAAGTAATGAGGTTCACAGATCCAAAAGCCTGCATCTCTGTTCTTGTCCTGGTTTCGGCTGGGATAGAGTTAATTTTCTTCACAGAAGCTAGCATAGTGCTGTGCTTTGGATTCAGTGCTAGAAGAATGTTGATAACACGCTGATGTTTTTAGTTGTTGCCAAGTAGTGCTCAGACTGCTCAAGGACTTTTTGAGCTTCTGCTCGGCCAGGGGCATAACAAGCTGGGAGCACAGCACAGCTAGGACCCAAACTGTCCAAAGAGCTATTCCATACCATAGAACGTCATGCTCGGGGGGGTTAGTTGGTCGGTCGGTCGCGGGCAGAGTGGTCGCAGCTCGGGCTGTGTGATCGCGGCTCGGGGGGAGTGATCGCGGCTTGGGATGGGCTGGGCATCGGTCGGCGAGTGGTGAGCAATTGCATTGTGCATCATTAGTTTTGTATATTCTGTTATCATTCTCATTATTACTATTATTATTATTTTCTCTTATTAAACTGTCTTTATCTCAGCCCTCAGCTCTAACCTTTTATTTTCTTTCCAATTCTCTCCCCCATCCCACTGAGGGAGGGGGGGGAGTGAGCAAGCAGCTGCGTGGTGCTTAGTTGCCAGCTGGGTTAAACCATGACAGTTCTGCACAGCCCTGCATGTAGCGCAAACCTTTCAAGCAGTAGGAGAGGTGGGACTCCTGTTGACACACACTACTTTGAGATTTCCTAGGCTGAGGAAGAGTCTCAATTAGTGAATTCAGAGTCAAGAAAGAAAACAAATCAAACCACAAGCATTAAGATGAAATAGAATGATCTTCTGGCAAAGCAACAAATTCAACTATTAGTCCAAGAAAACATGTTTTCAGAGAACACACCTCCCTCCCCAAACCACACACCTTTCCACCTATTAAGATGTCACAGTTCTGAGGGAGTAAATGCTGACACTACAAGATTAATTTCCTTTCATTTATTTCTGCAGTTCTACGAGAAAATATCTCAACCTCTTGGAAACTTCCTGGTTTTGTATTATAGAGAATGAGAATGTATAATGCAAACGAAGTTATGCAGTGAATAAGTATGAACAACAATTCTGGATATTTACAGTATGCCAAAATTGCAAGAACTGAGCAATTCAGCGTTCCTGCATTCTAGCTCCAACTTCTTACATTAGTGTACAGAGGTTCTGCCTCACAGGCAGCTGGAGACAAGATCCCGATGATTTAGACTTTATGACAGAACCAGGAGCATCTCTAAAGAAAAAATATCTTTCTTTCCCAGGACCATTTCATAAAAAGATATATACATAAAAAACCATGAACTATTACTTTTCTCTCCTCAAGCAGCTCTAGACAATGCAGCAGCTTGGTCCCTGTGCATCTGAAGTACCAAGACTGCTAGTAAATTAAGCCCTTCTTGAAAACAAATTGCTTTCCTGGAATGAGATTGTGTCAGTTGGTCTCTATACACAGTTTCCCGTCCCTGGCGAAATTTACTTCTGACTTCATTACTTCTGATGCAACAAATCCTGACCTGAATAAAGAAAATAGGTGACATCACATGCCATCAGCAGGTACCCTGAATGAAATCATATATTGTCTCTTTCTTAAGGCACATAAGAACATCAGACTTGAATATACTAATAAATACACCAGAGATTCCATGTTAAAAGCATCTGGAGAAAATGAGATTTCTGGCCACCTTAAGTTTCTGCAACATGCTACAGGAACAAAAGAGGCAAATACAGTACAGTTCCACTGATTCCTTTCAGGACACAACACTGCATCTTCATAATCACTCAATACTTAATAATGACATAAAATATTCATCATCACTCTCTGCCTTTTTTTTTTGTTATTGTTGTTAAAAACACCTGGACATTTTTAAAGTAATTGACAGGCCACACCACACCTCAAGAATTCACTCACCTGCAGTCTTACTAATGTACTTACAGGATATAAACTATTTGCAGAAATGGTTTTGAACTGTGGACAGTTATTTCTGAGAATGCTTCATTAAGATGTGTAACAGCTCCACCAGCTAGAGCTGAGTATGATTGTTTGCATAACAGTGAGAAAATTACTGAGAACAAGACTGATAAAACCATTCTAAATAATAAAAGATGGCTCTGAGTTTTCAGTTTCCCTGTCTCAGAGTCTAGCTTTCAATAGATTCAGAGGCAAAAAATCTTGATGGACTTGGGTTCTGTCTTTTTTTTTTTTTCCTAACTCAGTTCTGACTAAGGACATCACACGAAATGCATTAAAAGGAAGATATCACTTGTCAGTGAAAACGCCACACATTAAATATTCTTGTTGGTTCAGGATACAGCGAAATATGGGAGAATTATTTAAGTAGAAGTGTATCTTTAAAAACATTCAGGCCTCCACTGGCAATAGTATAATATACTAGACGATTCCACAAAATGTATCTTAGTCTGTGAGATTATCTTTAACGTTTCTGACTTTAGGATTAACTACATACTAGGCTGGTTCTTTCAAACGTCTCCTGCCTTCTTTTTTGAAATAAAAAATCGACCATCATTGTTAAGTAATTCAAGCCTTCCATTTCTAAAAAAATTTAAACACAGGAAATACAGATATCTAACAATATCTAACAATCTGCTTTACCAGATTTCCAGTTCATATTTGTAGACATACTTAATTTAGATGCTGTTGCTATCTGAACTAAAATGAATTCCAAGTCTTTTGATATTCACCCATTGCTAAGGACTGGTTTTAAGGACAATGTCCTTGGAACTGCATGCTTTCCCACTGAGCCAAGCTTCTTGGCTGTCTAATTTCCTTGCTAAGTGAATTCCTTGGATATTATCTTATGTAGCATTGTAAGGGTACATCACGTTGTACGGCAAGTAAATGCTGCCAAACATAACATGTCCCTGCCTGGAGAGATTACATTCTAAAGACACCTTAGACACCTCACAGCACAGCCCACGTGAGCACGGCCTCAGACTCACACCAGTCTGAAACGCTTCCTTCTTAACCCCTTAACTCATGGAGGGCACCGGTTGCACTATTCATTCCAGTACCCAGCAGAAAAGCAAGAGAAGATGACTGCCAAATGCAAATGTTACTTCTATTTTTCTATATTCAAGAATATCTCTGTATTCTCAAACAGGGATCTGGAGAATTTTATGTTAGACTTCTGTTAATACAATTTCTGTCCTCAAAGCTCTGAAGATTTTGCATTCCCAGCTTCTGTTCAATTTACTAAATCATCAGTTTATGTAATGCATAGGCCCAACAAACTTTACTTAAGAAATTAATTCCACATTTCCATGAAAGCCTTTTCCTGTTCATTACTCTCTGCTGAGCTTTTTACAATCCACAGACACGAACGCCCAATCTTTTCTTTCCCCTAATCTGCTCAAATACAGGGAAGCAGACCACTCTGCTTTTGGTTTTGACTTTTGAAAGACAAAAGGAAAGAAATGAGATTCACTGTCATTGCCTTGCGAGGTAGTGAGACCCTCTAACCAAAGAGATCTCAGGCTGTTGCACAACTCCCAGCTGCACAACTGATTCCTCTCTCAGCTGTCTTTATCAGGAGTGGCACTGGGTAATGGAGTCTTGCTCTCACATTTAAATTCCTATCACAATCCTTTTTTTTTAATAAAAAATAATCCAAGCATATAGACTTTAGCAAACAGAAACCCACTCTGTTCACTAACACACATTGGTGGTTTTATATCTCTTGAGGAAGATACCAGATATTATGGAACATTGTCAATTGGGCATCAAAGTTGATGTATTGCCTGAAAAATCTGGGCTGTTAAGAACAATATGACAAGACAGAAGATGCATCTTAAACGCCTGTGCAGTTTGTTAATGATTTACTTCGACAAGGGATGTTGGGAAACCCATTTTCTTCTATCCTGAAGATGGTTGTTACTTTAAAAAAGAAAAAAAAATAATGGAAGAACGAAAGAAGTGACTTTTTAGATCATGTGTTCTGATGTACTGTTGGTAATTTATTCCAAATGCTCTACATACATTAGGAGATGGTGAGTGAATGAGTGTGTATTTCTCACCTAAATCAACCCTATCACAGGTCTTGCAAATCCTAAGTATGGGCTCTAATTTTGTTATGACTTAGCTCTGTGGGAGGAAGAGAAGGTCTGTGTTCTGGTGCTGCAAATCTTCCCAGCAAACTGTTTAGAAAACATTTCACAAAGAACATGCCTCATGAGTTTTTGTAATTTCCCTTCTGAGTCTAAGTAAACATAGTAAACTTCACCCCTTTACTTTTACAGATTATCATGAATTAAATATTGCTTGTAATAGAGACAGAGGTGATAACTTACGAATTATTGCTTAAAACCACCTACATTTACAAATACAGGACAGTATGAACCTGAGATAGTAAATTATCACAGGCAAAGGATAGGAGAGTAATCTTGTGGATTAAGAAGCAGCCAGAAGACTAAATAGTAACAGGGTACTTAGATGATCCATCCTCACAGAGGAGAGGGTTCAGCATCAGGTTTGATCAGGTATCTGTTACTCCATTCCACCACAAACAATCCACAAAAGATTACGCCTTTACTGAGGTTACAGATCCTGAAGATGACTCAAAATTAATTAAGACAGGCAAAGCTAAAGCTGACCCTGAGTAAATGCAGAAAAAATTCACAGTGCTGAGTAACTGTAAAAATAAACCAGCAGATCAAACAAAACAAACAAACAAAAAAATGAAGAGGATCATTCATCAGTGGAACTACAAAATGTCTTGATTCTAGCCTCTGTTTCATATCGCATCCAGGCACTGGAGAGAATCATTGTAAGGGATCAGTGTAATCACACCCTGTTTCTTACAGGCTTTCCCTAAAAGCTCACTCGTGGGCCCTAAGGCTCGCTAGTAGGACCAGCTGGACTTCCGGTTTTATTTGGCAGAACAGGATTTATGATCTTAAGTGGAACTCAGCTGGCTCTGTTTGACTGACCACTTAGCACTTAGTTTCTGTGGAAAACAAATTTCAAATTATTTCCTCCAAAGCTACAAAGTTGTAATGGAAAGTATTAGCTTATCCTTCATGTTCTTTAGATTTATATTTTTTTGTCTCTAAAGCAAAATTGTTTTGAAACATTCATATAAGCAAAGGCTTTTATTTTCTAACATCCAGTCACTTACTCATGACTGTTCAAAGTAGACTTTCTCTACACAAGCATGCCTTCTCCAATGAAAACTACATGATGGGGTTTTGATCTGCTTTCCCAGACCACCCAGAAGCTTGTTCACAAGGAAGAAAGCCAGAAACCTTTCAGGAGAAATCCTTGCAAATTAGTAAGTGTAAACAAATTTTAGATCTATACAGTTCCAAAAAAACCTGCTTTAAAAAGTGTAACTCTCTTGCAAATTTTAAGTCACTCTGCACTTATTTGTATTCCAACTGACAAGTGTAGTAGAACAGTGGTGTTACATTACCACAAATTATTGTAGGATTTTCCTCCGTCAAGAATTCTAGCTTACAAAATTATGCTGCAAAACTAACCCTCTCAGAAAAAGTTTGTACCTCAAATGCAAAGATGCTTTGGCACTCTAAACATTACTCTTTTTAAATTCTCTTTACCTCTGAATAAGGAACCTTTCAAGTAGGAAAATGTAGCAAAAATGGGAATATATCCTGCTGCATTTCTCAGCTCAAAAATTGTCTCAGTTAATTTGGATTTACATTTTCTTCTTCCAAGTTTTTAACTGGACAGTGAAGTCCAAAGAAGTCCAACTGAGTGCTATGTACAAAGCACAGCTGTAATCTGAAAGTCTCTGTACTTGATCAACATCATGAAGGGAACAATGCACAGGTAAGTTACAAAGAAGAGAGTAAACCAGGCAAGTTAAAAAAAATACCTCACACAGAAACATTACATCCATTCTAGGACCTATTTAACAAGAGGTGGTAATCTTACTTTCTCATCTTCCCTTTCATTTATTCTTGACTATGTTTTAATGTGGCTAACATTCATAATGAAGACAAGAAAAGCAAATCACACACTTCTGATACATTTTGTGGAAGCTGAAGTCAAACCAACTGCACCTGCAGGAGTCAAATTCTCTCTATCACAATGTGTCCCAGTGCATCAAGGAGCCTGAAATAGAAGCCAACACCTACAGTTATAGAATAAAGCAGGTGGGAAGGGATTGGTAGGCACCACCAGCTCTGACCCCTGCTCAGAACAGGACTAACTTAAAATTAGGTGACGTTCCTCAGTACCTTCTCCAGGCAACTCTTGAAGTTTTTTCCAGGATGGGAGATTCTACAGTTTCTCTGGGCACACCATGGTTGTACTTACCTGCTCCTGCTGTGAAGATTTGTCCTATGCTTCCGTTGAGTATCTACCTCACTACAGCTTGTAACTTTTGCCTCTTGTCCATTCATTGTACACCTCTCTGAAGGGCCTGTCTCCACCTTCTCTACAACCACCTGTATCCTTTTTGGGAGTAGAATACTTGCGAGTAGAACCTCCTCTAGTTTCCAATTAACTCTGTTCCCTCAGTTTCCCCCCCTCTGTCACCTGCTCCAGGTGACCGTCTTCGCTGCCCTTCACTGGACTTTTCCCAGTTTCTCAATCTCTAGCGTGTACCAGGGAACCTAAAACTGGATGCAGTACTCCAGGTTCAAAGTGGACATCTGCTTTGCAAAGAGAAATACGCTGTTTCCGCAGCTGCTGAGCCCAAGCTTTCACAAATCAGAAGCTGTACTTAAAGCTGTGGCTGCATTTTAAATATCAGTTTTATAGTTTGTTATTTTTCATCTGACTTTGAGACATACTCTCATACACAGCATGATAGCTACACAAAGATCTCAAAATAATTTGACTTCCAAATGGTAAAACTTTAAGAAAACCACAAAATATCACTAAATTCCCTTAAGTTATTCACACTTTGAATATGGCAGTGATCTCACCGAAGACAACGAATATATTCATAGATAGGGAGCAGGACTATCAATATGGATTGTTTTGTTCTTTTCAACTACTACTCTCTTCCTACTATTAATACTAGGAGTAAAGTATTTCTTCTACCCCTTCATCTAATATCATTGTGATTTTGAGAGGCATGGAAGAAGGAATGACTTCTACTAATGGCTATTGTCCAAACAGCAGTCCAAGAAATTCAAAACAGTCTCTGTGAAGACATTGGAGACAACATCTCCACAACTCACGCAAATGACAGAGGCAAGAAACCCAGGAACCAGTAAATAAGGAGCAACCCCACTCCTAAGAAGTATCTTCAGAGTTTGTTTAATGAAGTGTTTCATTTTGCTGCAATTCATATGAGTTTTAAGTTTTTACGGATACTTCCACTGCAGATGTACTAAAGTTTCATACACTCTTTCAAGAGAAATAGACAAAATTTCGTACTATACCTACCTTTGATAGAAAAAAATCTACTTAGTATACATAGTAAATTACAGTATTCTGAAGCCACATTTTACTCAAAGCCTCTAGTTAAAATAATTTTTAAATTTTTACACACAGAGAATGATCACATTTAAACAGACAATATATTTTTCAGCATTTCTGCTCTTTTGCTTCTTTTCACAGTTCCATTCTGTTTGAGCAACCAATCAAGTCTACACATGATTCAAAATCTAAGAAAGTGACAAAACAAATGGATAGTATTTCACCGACAGCAATTCAGATGATTTGTCTATGGCATGCAAGCAAACAGTGTACACTTCAGTATAAACAAATGAAAATTCAACCATCTGGGAGCTGGGGGGAAGAGACAGAACTTAATTCTAGGGAGAAACAATTAAAAGAGACTTGGAAATCAGATTATGTAGACAGCTGAGCAGAAGTTTCCAATGTCACACTGAGGTTACAAAGGCTAAGGTGATTCTTGGGAGTAAAATAAAAAAGCACAACAATAGTCATAGCAGAGAACTTCATATCTATTTTTGACATGGATGCCACCACTATAGGAATTCCAAATACATTCTGGAATTCTAAAGCACTGGACAATGTTGGATCAGACCAAACGTTCCTAGTCTTCAGCTGCGGCCAAATGGGACATTTAAGGAAGACTACAAGCACACACGGTATTTCCCCTTTGTGTGTATCTTCCAGCTTCCAATCACTTCCAGTTCAGTGAGGCTGCGATCTATATGTGGTTTCTATGTATTTAATAACCCTCAGTTCTTTTCCATTAACTTAACCATGACTGCTTGAGCTCTTGAGCCTACCTGAATAGGTTCTCATGCTCCCTGCAATCCTACAGCAAGGAATTCCAAAGCTTGACTAGTTTTCTGTGAAGAAACACCTTGTTTTGCTTTCAGTGCTCATTTGATGCTCTACAGTTCTTGATGTTGAAGAAATGAAGACTAGTTCAATCTCTTCTAACTTCCTCTGTGCCACTCCAGGTTTTGTGGACCACTATAACAAGCCCTCACCTGTCTCTTTTCCAGTCCTTAGTGACTTGTCTTCATGGTAACTTTTTCATAACTTTGCTCATCCTTTTCCAGACCTACTATATGGTTTTAGCAACAGGGAACCAGAACTGCACACAATAATCAGGGCTTGGGCAAGCAGAAGATTCAACAGTGGCACAAGAGGTCTCCGTTTCTTTCTCAACTTTCTTTTTTGTCTGCTACTGAGTGATGAATTGACATTTTCATTGAATGATCTATTAAGACCCCAAAACATCGCTCTTGAGCAGCAGCAGAGTTCATCATTTTGTGTGAAGTTGGATTCCTTTTCCCTGTATGGACCACTTAACCTGTCTTTACACCAAACTTCATCTGCCGTTTTATTTTTTTATTTATCTCATGCAATTCTTTATTGTTGACTCTCATCTTTACTACCCAAACACTCAGGAGAGTGGTTGTAGAAAAGCTGTGGCAATGGTGAAAGGCATTCTTTTACCGTTCCAAGACCACTTGCACCTATGCAAGGGAGAGTGCTGCCTATGACGCTAGGCTGACAGAAAGAAGCAGCAGAAATCACTGGCCTGAACTCCACTGTGGCTGTACTTATTTTAATGTAGAACTCCGACCAAAGCACAGAGCAGTTTCCCAACTGCCTCGTGCCCCCCCCAAGCTAGGCATCATGTCACATTGAGACCTGGGGAAAAGCTAGCTTAGCCACTCTCAGCCGCTTGATTTTTAGCTGACACCATGACGAAGCTTGGAACCGATCCTGATTAAAGGACTGGAGCCATGCCTAATATGTGCCTTCATGAGAAGGCTGGAACTATTAAGGGATCAAACAGAATAAGCACAAGTAACTCAATCACTCGAAGTGTAGAACAGAAAGTAACAGATGACTTTTTGAGATAACCAGCAAATATGTAACAATATCCACATGCCAAAAGTGGAAGCTTAGCACGGAACAGGACAAGGCGCCTTTTCCATCCACTCGTATGAGAGTAACCTATCACTGGAATACTTTACCGAGAACTGATGTGAATTTACGATTACAGCAATTCTTATTTTATTTTTAATTGGAGCATAACTTTTAGAAAAACAGCCAAGCTGGAATGCAAGAAAGTCCTACAGTCTGTGTTGTACAGGAAATCAGACCAGATAATCACAGTACCGTCTCTCTAGTCCATTATGTTATTCTATAATGCATTTTTGTGCCAAGCACTTTTGGGGCATATTTGCATGGCATAAAAGAAAAGTAGTCAGCTTTTGAGATACTTTTAAGAAAAGATATCTCTTAGAATTGAGCACAATGTGTGTTATGATCCATGTATTAATTTAATTTGTTCCTAGCAGGAACATAGAGCAGAAGCCAGCAAAGCAGGGGAATTACAAGCACATATCTAGCAACAAAGGAAAAGGAGGCACTCAGGAATTTAACATAGGACAACTAGGAATAAAATATTAATTCTACAATATTAAGTTTTATTTACTTTTAGAATTCCTACTCCTCTTTCTAGTTCATTCTTTGTCCCCTGTTCTCTTTGGGTTTCCTACACCTCCATCTTAAGCTTCCCCAACTGCTTTCTGATCCCTTATCCCAACCATTTCTTTCTGTACAAGAATACTTTAACATTTGCTGTGGTCGTGGGAGTTTTCCTTGAAAAATCCCTTAGTTTTTTTACTTTTCTTGACTTAGCAGAAAAGAGGAAATAACAAAGTCCTGTTAGTCTTATCTTTCTACTAACAATTACATTTTTCTACTAGTAAAGCAGAAATAGGTCTTTACCTTTCACAACTTTTTCTGGCACCCACAGTGTCTGTAGCCCTGTGTAATTACCTTCTCCTTGCTTCTGCTCATCAGACAACAATTGTCCCTTTAAGTAGAAGCAAAAGGAACAAATCAAAAATCAAGAAGAAAAGCCTACTACTTTGGTAAATCTCTGACAAGTCTCTTGAAGACTAACATACTCAACATTAGATATTCCTGGCTTTGCCACACACTTAATGAACACAGGACACACGATTTTGTGGCCCACAGCTATGGAGATCAGGTCTGCAAATACAAAAAGGACCCCTCGGGTACCTGCTGACAAAACTCACTAAAGCTTTAGGTCCCCTCTGGACCTCTTTTTCACTACCTGCCTTCTAGACTGCCTCTTCCCATGCTGCTCCAAAGGCCATGCCCTCTCCCCAGCCAGTCCATTACCATGCCTGTAGAGTTCCCAGAATCACAGAATGGTTGAGGTCGCTGGAGGTCATCTGGAGTTAAGAAACCTTCCTCTTTTTCTGACAATTGTCTCTTATTCCATTGGCCATCAGCTGCCCATCCCATCCAACTTTTTCCCAGAGACCAGCTTTAGCTCACAGTAGCGCACATGGCTTGAGCACACAACTGAAGTGCTGAAATACCTCAGACACTGGTGTGCAAATGCAAGTGCTTATGTGAAATTCTGCCAGGGTAGCTGCCATCTAGCACATGTGGAGGAAGGTTTGCAAGACAGTCAGAGTGTTTTCGTTGCAATGATGTGGACAAGTAAGCACTGTGTGAGTGCATAACAGTTAATATCAGTACTGTTCCATTAATAACGCCACTAATGGCTTATGTTACTGCACCTCTTCTCTCAGGGGAGTTATGGCAATGCATGCAGTTTTTAGGCATCCTTTTGAAAGTGTTGGCCATTAGTCATTAGTTCATACAATCAATTTGTTACACTGTGTTCAATTGAACAATCCATACTATTACTTATACTGTCTTTCAGTTTCCTTGGACACTTAGATCTCTGTTTTAAAAGAGTAGTTGCCAATTCCTAAGAATTTTCACAAGATGTTTCAGCAAACATTTTCAGAAGCTACTGCAAATTACAAAATTCTTTAAAGTATTAGAAATTTCAGACTTGTCTAGAAAGCTAAGATTAATTTTTGCTAATGACTAAGACATAAGAGGAAAAAAGAAATACCAGCACCACAAACACATACAAAAACATAGCAGGAACAAGAAACAAGCATATGAGCCACAAAGCATGCAACTACTCTGTTTTTTATTGTACTGCCTGCCATGTAGTCTCAGCTTCCAATAGGAACTCCCAGGTAAATTAATACTGACCTCCTTTAGAATAGTGCATGTGCCCATTTAGATGAATGTTCATTCTAAGATGGAGAACGAAATCTAGAGAGGGATTCAGAGGGACAGGCCTGTAGATTTAAGATGACAAATAACCAAGTGAAAGAAGAACAATTCTAATTCCCAAATAAGAATTAATTTTCTTCAGAATTTCTAGTGTAAGATTTACCAAACATGTTGCAAAGGAGTACATTAGCGAAAAGAGAAGAAATCTGACCTGAAGTCAGTTTCTTAAAGCCTATAAATAGTTGCATATGTTTTTACATATGTATTACATGTATTACAGCTTTTTACATCTTCATCTTTTTCCTCTTTAATGTGAATTGCCTATAGTCAATTTATTCTGTTGCTGCTTTGAAATTTGTTATAAACTCTAGCCTAAGGGCAAATTAGCCAACTCTGCACCTCAGTTTTTAAGTAGCAATCTATAAATACCTCAAAAACATGAGATATACTCTTTAATGTCACACTTAATTTAGTGAGTAAATATCTGTATAAAATATACTGCTTTATTCTTCTAAGGAAGAGGATTTTTCACTGTATAGCAGGAATTGAAAAAATTAATTCAGGGTTCCTCCTCTGTATCTTGCATCCAAATATGATGTATTCTACACTGCTGCTGATTTTCAATAAAGGTGATAAGAATCAAGTAACAGAAAGAAACCTTTCTAGTTTAAAAGGTACAAGTGTTTGTTCCAGGCTTCTCTTCCCTGTGACAAGCTGCTGATCTGTGTACCCTCAGCTTTTTTCCCTCACTATTACTGTACACACTCCTCTTTTCAGGAAAGCTAAACTCACAGTGAGTGCTACCATCACAATTTGACGAAGCAGAGTGAAAAAGGTTTACATGCAAAAATCCATCTGGCCTTAATTTACTGTATTCTTGTTGCTCTATGGATGAGTAAATAAATTCTGTTTTAAATGTCAAAGCCATTGAAATCCTTATTTTACACAAGCAAACAGGACCTTTGTAGACTCTACTTGACAGCCACTGAGTCCAACAAGAGTTGTCCAGCCCTTACAAATAGGTAACACCATCAATCTCACTAGATTAGGAGAGTGTTGGCAGTGTGGCATTTCTCCATGCGTCTAAATGAATCTCCCAGTCAAACATGGAGACGTGGAAATGGCTTGTAAGAAAAAAACTGACAGCATGCAAAGAGACATCCAGTAACAGAGTAGCATATTCTGCACCCCAAAATTGCCCTGTATCCTTCCAAGAAAGAGGATCAGGTACACAGGCTTGCTGCCCAACATCAGTATAATGGCCCTTAGAGCCACATCATACAGTGTAAGAATACAAAAGTTAAACTCATGAAAAGAACAATACGCATCATATTTCAATACACTTAAGGAGAAAGAAAAAAAAAAGAGTAAAAAAAAAATGGCACCATGGTGTTTGCTAGGAAACAGACTAACACTAAAAACACTTCTTCGTTGTGACAAATGCATTCCAAAGAATAATTCTGTCGGCAGATCATAAATCCACAAAATGTGTCACAGGCTTTAGAGCTAAGGAAAAAGCAGGCCTAGAGGAAAAGCTTCTCTTTCTGAAGTGGCTTTTTCATTTTTAACATGACAGCAGATGCTGATTTAAGTGATTTTGGCTGAGTTGCTACTGATTGGTCTTTTCATCTGCCCTTAATTTATTTGTCTTCTTGTTCATTGAGAGATTTAATTGCAGCAACATAGAAATTTGCCAATTTTCCTTTAAAAAAATACCCATTAAACTTTCCATTAAAAAAGATCCTCAGATTTTCCATTGCAAGGAGTTAGTCCCATATTACAGTAAGTATTTCTATAAAATAGTATGCCTGTCTTCTAAGAATTAGGAGTTTTCAACTGTATGCACTTAACCATTTCTATCTTAATAAAAAGCAAAGTATGCAAGGAAGACTGCACAAGAAAAATTCATGAACTGGAAAAAGTTGTCAGCAAGAAGAGTCACACAGCCTTTCACACAGAGAACATGCCTTTCATACAGCCAGTTGTGTGCAGATATCTAAAACCTCCAGCTGCAACACACATTTTCAAGTATCTTCCTCTCAAGACTGATTCAACCTCTGGCTCCTCATGCCAAACCCTAAAATACAGGCTTTTGTGTTGCTTTAAACATTATTTTCTTAGAGCTTTTGACAAACCAATAATTAAAACCCGACAATTTATTGTCTCTTTCTGATTGAGAGTAATGCTTTTTCCTTATTCTGCTGACCGAGGTCTCTGAGAGATGAACTCTGGCTAATTTTGTTGTGACAGCTACAGACGTGAATTTGCCAGACTGAACAACAGAGCCAGAGGCATATGCTTCCATCCTGACTCTGATGCAGAGGCAGCAAGTTCTGACAGAGAAGCCGGGTGAGAAAATGAATTGAGCTGCAGCAGCCTTTGTACAGTGACCTTGTCTCAGTCTCTATAGCAAAGTTTTGCCACTTTTTCTCTCTCTAACCCGCAGCACAGAGAATAACTGGACTCTGCTACATCTTCTGCACCATTAGCAGAGTTGTTTACCAAGCTTCCCTTGATTTCAGTTGCCAATAAATAATGCTTTTGCAGCCACAAAGGCGACAATGGAATTATTCAGTTGTTACGAAGGAAGGAGTATGGGGAACAGAAAGGATGTTTGGTCTGCAGAACATTAAAGTCTGCTCTGAAAAGCCAGAAAATCTTAACCACTTGTACATACCCTTTCAGTATTTGCCCTTATATGCAACCCTTCACTTCAAACTACAAAACTAAGTCTGGAGACTTCACTTACGAGCTCTACATCATTAATTATTTTTTCCCATCACCACTGCCCTTCCTTTTCATTATCAGATCACTTCTTTTCTGCATGTATTGTTTATGCCAGTAAGATTTGTAACATTGTAAAGTAAGAGGAGAACTAGGAGCAATGAATTCACTTCCGGCTGAAGGCCTTATGCCCTATCATTCATAGTGCACTAGAACCAAGCCTGGTTACTTACATGCTGTGTGCTTTTGTGTGTTATGTTAAATGCTGCACAGAAATTGCACCTGTAAAGTTACAACATTTTAGATGAAAGGACATGTCAAGAGAAAAAGCCTCAGTGAATTCCAGAAGATACAGATAAGGCATTTTCTGGAAAAAGTCTAATGAAGTATCAACTCTGAGAAGTACCTGATTTTGGTAGATCCACTTGTGTACCTTGGGCCAAACTTTCATATTTATGAAAATATAGGCCCCATTATTGGTCAGAAAACTTTTAACTTTTCTCACTATGAACTCAGTATCCACCAGTATTTACTTTTCTTAAAAACAACAGAATTTAAAGTATAGGTGCACTTGCTAGTATTTTAAAAGAAAATATGTTCCTTCTAAAGAAGGAATTATACACCTACCTCAAAAATCAGAAGGCCTAAGAAATTAAAAATCACTGCTATCACAAATGCAACTCAGATTAGAGACTCAAATAAGTCAGTTTAGCCCATACTTTCTTGAAAATCCAATACATACACACAGTCTTTCTCCTATCCTTCACTTCTCTGCCAGCAAGCTTAAATGCACATGCGTTTTAAGACCTTACTTTTTTTGCTCTTCTGCTTGTGATATTGCTCCAGTTACCATTTTTTACATGTTTTTTTCCTAAAGCATCCAAAAGGCATTTATAATTAGTTGAAAAAATTGGAAAGGTTAGCTCTGTTTCTGGTAAGTTAAACTGTCTCCCCTACTGCAAAAGACCAAAAGCAAAATGAAAATCCATAGAACTGAAACACAAAACAAAGGGAAAAAAATTTTGAACTAAATAACAAGAAGATGACACAAAACTTGGAATGAATTAGTGAATAAGTTAGAAGGAAATCTCTGTTAGATTTCTCATAGCTCTGAGACTTTAAGAGGTAAAGAAATACCTGAAGATTTCTAATCAACAGCCAATTATTTTGAAGAACAATTCAATATAGAAATTTCACTAGAAAACTGGGAAGTGGGTAGTTGGAGCTTGCATTCTACGGAAAAAAGCAAAAGTGTGTCAATATTGCTTTTGCATCTAGGTCTGTCTAGAAACGAGGAAGAGAATCTGCCAGAAGCCCAGAATTCTAAATCTACTAAAGAAGAAAAGGAAGAAACAAAAATAAACTCTGAACCTATCCAGTCATATTTATTAAAATCCAGTGCAGCAGTGCAAACAATGACAAAAACCGCCTCTCTGGTATTGGCAGGGATAAGTAAATGAAATAGATCCCAGTATTCACCCTCAACAAGACGGCATGGTAGAGAAACTCAGAAGTTTTTTAAGTTAAAAGGAAACCATGGTCCATACATTTACAGGCCTGTACAGCACTCCCATAGGCCTCTTAATAATAATTAGTAACTAACATTATTGTTTATAAGCACATGCTTTTACTGTGACATACCAGAGTAAGAACTCCACCACTGAAGGCCATGGTATTACTGGAAACAGTCCCATTAGGGGTCTGGCAATTATTAAATACAATAAGGCATTCTGATGAATGTGACCGTAAAAAAACCAAACCAAAACAAGCAAACAAAAACTCGCCACACAACCTCAGTAAGTCCCACATACTCTAATGTCAACGAACGTGCATACAGTCCCAACTGAGCACACACACATCCCATGTGTGGCAGGGAAGGTAGTCATCTATGAAGTAGAAAATTTCCTTCTTGACTTCCATGTGGAGAGCAGTTAATTCAGTATTAGCATTTTTTATATTTGCTCATGTAAAGCAGGACACAAATTTAATCCCCCAAAGTGGATACTTAATCTCCTTGCTCTTGAATGAGGCCATGTTCTCACTCAAAAAATAACTTCCAAAACAAAAAATATCAAGAAAAACCTATGCCCTTCCAGGGAGGAAGGAGAAGGTCTGACAACGTGTGCCCAAGTGTCTAAGCGTATGGTGCTACACGCTCACACATGGGCAGCTAAGTCACATTTTGTGGCTGAGTGAAAGTCATTCCCACAGGTACTTTGAAAGGAGCCTCTCCTCTGTTGATTCTTTGCTTTTACTTCAGATGGGTTACTTGGAGAAGCTTTCTTCTTTCTCTATTTTTAACTGTCTAGCAGCACTAAACTCTCTGAAGCCAAGAATTTCAGCTTTTTAACTTCAACCTCTTTGTGGAATTCAACTGAAATCAGACAGAAGATCCAAAGACAGATACAATTAGTCTGGTCACTTAAGTCTAATTTCCGTGGAAAATCAGACTGAAACCTCTGTTCAGGAACGCCTAGACCCAGACTTTGCACACTGGGCCATAATTAAATGTGTTTATTATGAAGAAGGATGTAATACATTTTGGAGAGTTTTGAATTAGTGTCTCTATAAAATAAACCGCTAAAAATACATCTAGACTGTCTATAAATTCTAGCCCTTTATCACCTGCATTAATGCTAGCATAATAAAAATCAGTTGCCAAAGTACTGCATCTTTAAAGTCAAACATGATTATAATAAAAAAGTACTGTTAAAAGCATAAATAATATTAATACCATCAGATTACTCTTAAAATAAAGGACCTGCTATGAGCAATGGTTTCTCTGCTAAGGTTTAAAAAAATGAAGAAAAGAAAGAATTGCATTATGTCATTTTCCACATCTTCAGATGCAAACACGCAATGCAATCAACCAAAAATTACTTTTCACTGTGTTTTCCACTTGTACCAGCTACATGGCTTCCTTCAGTAATTCTCAAATCTCATCTTACTGTACTTGTTTGTTTGCGTTCCGCTTTTCTGACATATGTTAATTACCTGTCCTGTAAAATTCATTTGGCATTGTAATACTTTTGTTCAGAAAAAGACTAGTTTTGCTGACACACACTCATGCTAGGGCAACTTTTTAAGACAGAGGGATGCTACATTACTACTTATTCAAAGCAAAAAATGTTCTGGAGATGAAATGTGATGACCTCTTCCTGAAATGCACTTCTACACAGTATTCTGTTTTTCTCCTTAGAAAAAAAGTAATTGTTCATACTGCTACAAAGATCTGTTGTTAATTGCAAACATATGCACTGTCATCTTACCATGGTATTTTAAAAAACAAACCAACCCACAAGAACAGGACTGAATTCCTATTCTATGACCCTCATCCTGAACAGCTATAGAAAAAGGTCTTCCCACTGAGTTAAATATATTTTTTTTTAAATACAAATAAGTTGAAATCTCTAATATTGCCTTAAGTGCAGAATAAAAAGACAGTGATTCCCCTGTGATATAGGATACATGTTAGTTTGGAAGATGAAGGAAATGTTTCATTGAACTAATATTTTAAAATCTCTGTTGCATCTCCAGTTCAGATGGGCTTAAACAGCTTGTTTCTTCTGCATATTTGTAATATAGCAAACACTAACATAATGTAGAAAGATGTGACTGGCCAGCACAGACAAGCAACCAGAAAATATTTTAAAATCTGCTTTTTAAGACTGAAATATACTCACAAATGGAATGCTGCATTTTCCCTTCCTCCAATGTTACCTGATTTCTACCTCCTCCTGCTTGAGGTTTTCTTTTCCTATGCTTTGACTTTAAGCTGATTAAAAAAAAATTTGGGACAGTGAAAAAGAACTTTCACTACTTCTCAGCTATCAGCTGATTTTTTTATTTCTCCGTGCCTCACATGTACATTCTTTTTTTCATTTACTTAGCTTAATATTCACATTAACTTAATCACAATTTCTCAAAGAATCCAAGAGACAGGGTGCCATTAACTGTCATCTTGCATTCTGGAAGTCTCTATTATCATATGGAAAGGAGAAGTGTTTGTAAAAGTAGTTGATTCAAGCCCTCACACAGAAAGACCATCCTCAAAGACTGAAGATAATGTTGTACTGTAACTGGCTACTTAACCTACACTCAGTTTACCAATTGCCACTCTATGACATTGAAAAAAAAGGGACATATAGATCATAATTATTACTTCTTCCACCCCCTCCCCCCGCTCCAACTAGTTCACCTCTAGTAGCAAATTTTATAACAGGAAAAGGCAAGGTTTATAACAGGAAAAAAAGGAGAGGGGGAAAAAAAAGAAACAATCATTTCCAAAACTGTGGGGGTTAGATAGTACTACAATAATTCCTTGAATTATTAGGTTCCTAAAAATCTGCAGGATTTATGCTTAAAATATACCCAAAACATGCTATGATACCCTCCAACTTCAAATTGAGTATGAGACAAAGTGTCCCAAAGAACACACTAGCTGAAATTAGGATAAAAATTCACTGTTCAGTTAAAGTTAAACGTCAAGCATGACTATATAGAGAAGTACTTCATCCAAGCAACTTCAAACCAGTACAAAACAAAAAACCCTTCCCATCTCAATGCAGCACCTATAGAAAATCAGATCATTTAAGTACTTGCAGTTGACAAAGCAATAAGAAATCTCTTTAAACAACTTCTATAAAACTTGCCTTTATTTGTAAACATCAAGAGGATTAAGAGGCCTTTTTGGACATTCTAGCCATACGTTATGGCTAGTTATGGATTTTCACACAGGTCACACTTACTGGGAAGAGACACTAGGCGCGGAACAATCTATTCTCCACTACAAAAACATGAAATGAAAATATTCAGCAGGCAGGGAATTCCAGGACCCACAGAGCTGGACCTGGACCTGGTCAAAGCACAAACAAAAAAAGAAACAAACAAAAAAAGAAACAACAACGAGTGAAAGAGTCAGGGAAAAGAAGGCATGCCATGGAGAAGATGGACATACTGAAATGTGGAAGAGGATGCCGGACGATTTCTGTATGGTCACCAGACACAGCTTTGCAATATGATTATGGCAGCAGAATCACCACTCCTCTGGTTATCACTATTGCTGTCAACTGTTTTTCATTACAGGCTTAAGATGAAAGGCAATTACAAGATGTATAGTACTCCGCATTATATTCATCACCTAAATGAAAGATTAAAATGCAGTTGTTTCCTGCAAAATGACTGGGGTGAGGCAAGGTTGTTGACTCTGCTTTGTAAATGCCACTGAAGCTGAGCTTGCCAAACTGCATTCTTACTGCTTAGCACTTTGTTACCTTTAATAAAGAGGCACAAGACCAAATTCTGCCTTTCTCCAATGACTGTAAAATAGCATTATAATCTTCCAAATCTGAAGACACTGGCAGTACAGCTATCATCAAGAACACAATTTAGCTGGAATAGCATGTTACGGGAATGTATCCAGCTCAGCTTGCAGAGCCCAGAATGAGAAAAACTTTGCTGTATTAAGTCTTTGTCTTTTGCTCTTAATCAGAAGAAAAAAAAACCCCCAAACTCAGTAAGAGGTAATGCAAATATATTTCTTCAAATAGATTCTGATTATCATAATTTTTCATCAAAATATACACTTTTGAATTAGGATGAAGTATATTCACAATCATATTTGCTGTTTCTGTACCTGCTGCCTTCTTAAGCCTCTAAAGGTGTTCTACAAACAATTAACCCTCAGAATATTTTTTTTATGTAGGAAAGAATTACCCTAATTCCTCAGCTCTCTGAAGTCTAGAATTTGTTTCTGCTGACACATCTGTTCTTCTGTGATAAAAAAAAAATAAAAAAATTAATTTACCAGTCCTTTATTTTAAACAACATTTTCTATCTCTCTTCTCTACAACCCTGAGAACAAATAACACAAACCAACTTAAATAATAAAAAACCTGATCACAATTTTGTTTTTCATATTGTTTATATCGAATCATATTTTTTGAATGAAAAGTAGGCTATCAACTGTATTTTCTTCATACAGTACTTTAGTTAAAAACCCGTAAGTTTTACAAATTACTTCTGCCTTGATACTTCCTACACAGTCCTTCCTATCTTAACTCTAAAATTTAGCCAACTGGAAATCTCTCTTAATTTAAATGAGTATCACCCAAAAATTTGCTTATATATTCTTCATGGTACTTCAGCAACAGATGCAATGGATGGATGCAAAGAACGCAACTGATTTAACTAAAGAAGAATTTTTTTTTTTTATAGTTCTATAATCCTAAACACTGAAACAAAAAATGTAATTGTATAACATATCTTGAAACTACAAAATGGTTGGGGAAGGCATTCTACATTTTCAAGTTATTTAAGTACATAAAGGTTGCCAGCAAATCCATAAAACAGCTCTACATGGTATGTTTAAAAGCACACCAGCATCAAGCAGATTTGATATTTCCCTACAATAGACCCCAAATTCCTCATTCTGGAGCTCTAGTGACAACCCAGACTCTGTCTGCGTATTCCTGTCATGCACAGTCTAACTCTACAACTCAGATTCCAAAAAAACCATGTATTTTTTTGGTACTTATTACCAGCTTGCAACTTTGAAAATTCTCCCTTCCTAGCCAGCTCCATCCCATTCCCATTCACCATGATCCTCTTTCCACTAGGAGCTCCCTGTTGTGTAGAATCAGACAGCAGGGCACCAAACTCCCCACAAGACACATAGATTTTTAAGGTTCTGCCTGTACAATGTTATCACATGTAATTCGTGTACAAACTGAAATTTCACAGGCTGAAAGCAGAATTTTCTTTGTACTGGCTTACCTCATTCTCTTTGGATGTGTACTGTATCTTGAGAGTGTCCATGGCTCTGATCATTGCTTGCATGGCAGTAAATATGTTCTGGTAAACCAGTTTTGTGAAGCCTTTCCTGTCTTCTTCTGTGTAACCTGATCCGTGAATAATCCTCATTTGCTTAATGAACGTACTCTTGCCACTTTCTCCTGTGCCTGGGGGAGGGGGAAAGAAGAGAGAGACAAAAAGGATTGTATTTGCAAATCCTGGCAGTTGAGAACATTTGTAAATATGGATACAAGGATGTGCAATTTATCTGAGCATGCATAAGAGTCACCATTAACTGTAGTATAATTTCTGAATTTTCCATTCTCTATAATCCATATTGTTTTAGTCAGAATATTGGCATTTCTGGGTTTGGAAGGGGTTTTTCTGTAAAAGATATATAGAGAATTATCTTATCATAATACATCCTACAATGTTTAACCTAAGCGTCCTGTATGTAGAAGTAAGATTATAAAACAAGCAAGGTGCATGAGTACAAAAGAAAGACATTTTGTTTGTGTAAGGATCAAATTCCTCAACATTGAGAACTTTGCACAAAATTTATGTACCATTTATACCTTAACAATAATGCCTGCACTAATCCTGAACTTGGAAAAGAATTTCATCATTAGGCCACATTACTTAGTTTCACGCTTCTACTGATTCTTATATAAATATTGATTGAAAACATGCTAACTGAAATTATAAAAAATGCATTCATTGCTGTCAGCTGTTATTGATTCCATTTAAAAAAACCCCTAACAAACAGATATTATAAAATCATATATGAACTTGCATTATTCATACAATATTTTGCATGTACCTATTGCTTTAAGCCCATTTACAGGACATAACAATGTATTTCCTAACATTTTTCAGGACATAACCCTTGTTCTTCTGTTCTTTCCTATTAGTGTTACAACAGAAAAATGTCTGTACTGACTCCTATCAAGGGTCCATTCAGGCAGTGTCTTACCTCCAATCAAGTTTGTAACTGATGGCCAAGATAAGAGTAAAAGGAAGGGCCATAATATATGACAATTCCTCCACAAAACCCTCCCTGCATCTGAAAAGCTAGGACATAGCTTTGAAATTCATTAGCTGAATGCTTCCTGTTTGGTAGCCCTACCATATCTCTCAAGTACTGGGCAGGTCTCTCCTTAAAGCCACGGAAACTTTTTGCATCCTCAACACATTTTAGTAAGGATTTTCAGAGCTTTATCACCCAAGATGCCTCATTTGTTCTGAGCCTGGATCTGCCAGCTTCATTTCTGTTTCCTGTATTCAGTAAATCTTCCTCCCTGCCTTCTTCATACACTCTTGATTTTATACAAACTTTGTCTTATTGTATTTGGTCTATGTGGCAAGGTTTGGTAGCAGAGGGTCTTCTGTGAGAAGACGCTAGAAGTCTTCCCATGTCAGTCAGAGCCAGTTTCACAGAGTCCAAGAGTGACCCTGCCGCTGGCCAAAGCTGAGCCCATGTTGGTAGTGCCTCTGTGATAACATATTTAAGAAAGGGTAAGAAAAGCTGTGCAACAGCTGCGTGAGAGAAAAGTGAGAAAATGTGAGAGAAAGAGCCCCGCAGACACAAAGGTCAGTGAAGAAGGAGGGGAGGAGGTTCTCTAGGCACCTCTGCTCTCTACTTCAGAGCAAAGATTCCCCTGCAGCCCATGGTGCAGCCCATGGTGAGGAAGGCTGTCCCCCTGCAGCCTATGGAGGACCACACTGGAGCAGATATCCACAGAGCAGCCCATGGAGGACCCCATGCTGGAGCTGTCTGTCCCTGAAGGACAGCACCCCATGGAAGGGACCCTTGCGGTTTTGGAAGAACTGTGGCGTATGGAAAGGACCCATGTTGGAGAAGTTTGTGAAGGAATAACCCGTGGGAGGGACCCTAGGCTGAAGCAGGGGAAGAGCGTGCGGAGGGAGGAGCAGCAGACACGAAGTGTTGGTGAAGGAGGGGGGAAGGTGTTTAAAGATTTGTTCTTATTTTTCACTGTTATGAATTAGCAATAACTTAAATTAATTTCCCTCAGCAGAGTCCATTTTACCCGTGATGGTAACAGGTAACTGATCTCCCTGTCCTTATCTTGACACATGAACTTTTTCATCATATTTTCTCCTCTGTCCTGTTGAGAAGGGGAGTGATAGGGCAGATTGGCAGGCACCTGGAGGTCAGCCGAGGTCAACTCACACACATATAGGCCTTCAGCTGTACTTTTTCTAGGTTGAAGAGTCCTAGCCAGGTCAGTTCAGTTCGCACCTGGAAGACACTCCATAGCTTGATTGTCCCTTTGACCCTTGTTGAAGCTTTCTCAGTTCTGTTTACCTCTGAGATATACCTAGAGTACTTCAAATACTAAGGTGCTGCCAAAACTTAGATTTATGAAGTGGCATCATTGTTATCTGTACTGTAAGTAAGGAAAAGACAAAGAGAGTGGACGTGCCATGTAGTTATTTTCCATCTGCATTACTTTATACTGATCTACAGTTAACTCTACCTGCCATTGCACTGCCTAGTCTCATGACATCCTCCTGCAACTTTCAGTCATCAGTCTTCCTTACAAACTTGACTAACACTGAGCAGAAAAAAATTCTCTTGTAATTGCCCAACTCCTTTCACACCACACCTTTCATTTTCTCTGTATTTCCTGTTATTGAACATCAGCGTGATGTGACTGAACAAATACACTCCTATCCCACAGCACTTTTATGTGAGAGGGTCATGGACAGCCTTTTCCTGTTCTTCCCCAACTGAAGGATGGTACAGAAGCAAAAAATACCTGTTATACTTTTCTCTTAAAAGCTTCACTGTAATTTTTCAGAAGTTTAACAATTAACTCCATTCCGGCTGAGCTATAGGATTTACTTCACTTCTCCACTAAGAATTTACTGCTGGTAAGATAGTATTTCCCCTAACAAACTTTCAATAATTTACACTTAGTACCACTAGGTGTCAAAAATGTATTAGCACAAAGAGGAAAGAGTTCCTCTGAACATTGCATCTTCAGATAAAACAAAGCAGGAAAATACTGTGAGTGCCCACCTCATCATACTGTATCTCAGTACCATAGCAGATCACAGCATGTCTTTAATGAAAGACCATGCAACTGCAGGGGTCTAACCATTAAAAGTAATAAGAAGCAAAACTCAGGGAACCTAGGAAAGTGTAATATGTTATCACATATTACTCATATATCATAGCCATTTTTCTGAAACACTTATCTCCATCATCAATTCTTACTCCGTGACCTTCTTTTGTATTTTGCATCATCCATTGTGCACTTCCTTTTAAAGCTGTAGCTGTCCCTTAACCAAGCCCATGGTGTTCAACAGTCCTTCTCCAGGACATTGCTAGCCCAGAACTGCTCTCCAGGTAACATTCATCAGAAGAAGATTGAAGCAACTTTTTAATCAAGCAATAAGAAATATTTAATGGTTTTGTCTGTAAAAAGATTAATATAGCTGTTCTTTCAAGAAATGTTTGTGATTTCTTCAATTTTGGCATTGTATTGGTTTGCTTGAGAGAGATGGAACATAGAGATATGCTGGAAAAGATGCAAAACAAATTCCTGGAGAAATTTGTTTTAGTAAAATGTTGATGTTACATTATATATTGCAGCCCTCAGAAAACCAGTCCTGGCACATCAGCTTTAAGAATTCAACATAAATACAATTCACTTTAAAACCAAACCAAAACAAAACCCCACCACCAGCTTTTTTTCACCACCAGTGGAACCCTTATATTTGAGAGGAAAACACTCTGATTAATCCAGGTTGAATTGCTGGCCTGAATTTTTATATAACTCAGAACAAACAGTCCTATCACATTACAGCAGTGCCCTCTACTAATGCTTAAGTTAAAGAAAAACCATTGTGCAACTGCTAACTTCAACGTCAGGGATATGTAACAATGCCATGAAATTAAGTTTAAAAGAAAATCAAAGCACTATGTATCTAATTTTGGCTTTTAAAGAAAGACGCTTTGTTCCAAGCCCCACAAACACCAAAGGTAGATGGAGCCAGGTTTGAAGAGATCATCATTTATAATCCAAGCTAGAGTTCTTTCCTGCATGTATCCAAATTAATTTTTTAAGAAATTTGAGGTTAATATTTTATTATTATCTGATCTGATCTAATCTATATCAACCTACAGCAACTTAAAATTGCCTATTCAAGTCATTTATAAAGTGGTACAAAATACACAGGTAATAAACAGAGCCATCCTGCTTTACCCCTTGACCTCTCATAATCCTGAACACAAGTTGATTTAAAAGCTTTGTGCTCCCTACCCTGACCTTAAGTAGAGTGCGCACCCTTCTTTCTGCATTCTTCCTTCCAGCAACTCTTTATGGGCCTAGCTCTGCCCCTTGTCATAAACCCAGAATACAGGGTCTCTGTGCAAATCCAACAATTCATGCTCTTTGTTTCTTCATTCCCATAGGCTATCTAAAAAAAATCTTCAGGGCTCATTAGTTTAAAATTAAACAAGGGTTTTGAAGCACATCTTGACAGCGCATCATTTTACAGCATGTTAAAAAGTGGCAGGGATTTCAAAAAGAGTTTGAATACGGAGTAGTTGTGCCAATATGCATACTTGCGAGATATTAAGCTAAAGATAACTGCATTTCAGGATGGAACTGCATACACAATCAGATTTGGACTGAGTATGTTTTAATTAAAAGAGTTGGGAAACAAATAAAGCCACAAATTGGAACTTGTGTTTTAAGACTTCAGGTGGTGGGGCTCAAGAAAATGGAGCACAATTTTTACATTGGGAATAATAAAAATGGTAGTAGGGTAAAAAAAAACAGGTAGTACAGAAAGTGTAGCTAACAGAACAATAAAATATTGACATATTATATACCTTGGAGGTATATATTCCTAAGTGGCATTTTAATGCCACCTATTCTAGAAGCATTAGAGAATGGGAGGCTTTAAAACGTGGCTACATACCTCCAAGGTGTTGGAATTCTGTCATTACAAGCAAGTTTAAAATGGCTATTTGTGTAAAAAAAAAAGCCAAACCAAAAAAAAAACCCCACCCCCCAAAAAACCCCTCCCAAAAAAACCCATAAAAATGCCAAAAACCCCCAGGAAAAGTGTATTTTATTCCTCAGTGACACTTGTGATAAGCACTTGCCCAGAATACACTTAGTACATTTATCTTCAGGAAATAATCTGTTGAATCATTACTGCCAAAATATGGAATACACATTCTAATGACTAGGTAAAGAGACAGAATATTCTCAAAAGGTGAGATGCAAATAAGTTAGTTAATGTCACATATTTATTCTCCCTCCAGTCACTTCAAGCGTCCATTTTTTTTTCTCTGCTTTCAGTTACTGACTGCCACATAGGTAAATGTTACCTACTCAAATCCATATTTGCAATTAAAAGACATATTGGAATTTTGCCAATTAATTCAAGACATAAAAAATATCTGGTTTGGCCATTGTCTCTTTTGCCCTTAACTCCTCCTTCGCCTGTCAGCTTTATTTTCCAAGTCTAATATCTCAATTCTTTATGGAGAAAACAACAAGTTATTAAAACAAACAAACAAACAAAAACCCCAAGTCCCCAAAGAACACAACTCTATGCTCTCTTATTGTCCTAAGGACTTTGTGTGTGCAACCTGATTACATCAATGAGCAGACTCTGAATACAGGCAAAACAAAACTAGAAGGCTGTAATTGCTAAGGACAGAGCAAAGGTAACTAGTTTTGTTACTCTACCACTATTAAGAATAACACAACAGCAGCTTTGAGCAGTTCAAATGACTGAGATCCGGGTTGCTCCTCACCATCATCAGCTCCCAAATGGTGATGTTATCTTCATCTACAGTATAGACCTGTCCCCACGTTCAATTCCACTTGCCATACATGAATAGATGTAGGTCAGTGAGCAAGCAAATATATTTCAGCTGTTGCTGCATAACAGGTTTCACTCTTATCCTGGCAGCTGTGTCTCACTCCCTCAACAGCTCTGGTGCTGGTAAGGGCCAAGTCACTGGATATCTGCATGAGCAAGCTCCCCGGTCCCAGCAGAAGCAAGAGAAGTCCATTATTACCTTTCCAGTTGTCCCTGTTGTCAAGCATGATGAACACAATGAAGTAAAAATGCCACAGGTAAAACAAAAAGGTAAGGTATAGGGTCATAAAATTAATGTTTGATGCCATCTTCAGACCAGAATCTAGTATTAAACCTCTTCTCCAGTTATGAGTGGCTGCTAGAAAAGGCTCACTGCCAGAATCATGTTTATAACTATAGATGATTTACCAGCTCTGCAAAACTCGGTACCCTCAAGCCTCTGCTCTCAAACTTCTCTAACAGGCCACGTTTCTCACAATCTTTATAGAAAAAGTAGCTATTTTTGTTACAAAGAATAGACATTTCATGGGCAGAATTTATTATGAGAATAAAGATACCAACATTTGGTAATTAAATTAGGAGATTTGCTGCTTGCATTAAAACTAAACTGTATTTAAACAGGATCTGCAATATTTTGTATTGCAGTTGTTAGGCTTGTTCAACTGAATGAAGGAAACATCCTTCTGTAACTGTAGGATTAGCAGTTTGATATACAGAACTCAATGGTGCTAGTGCACAAATGTGGATGTAATAAAAATGGCTTTCAACTAAATAAACATGACTTACAGAAAATTTACAAGGTTAGAGCAACAAAGAAAATTTTTTTTAAAGAAAAAGAGGCAGAAAAATTATACAGGATGAAATTCTGTTTATTTCAAGGAGGAGATGCAGCAGGAGAAAGGAAATTTTTGAGGTTTATCAGAAAGGAAAATCCTCAGAGTAATTCAGCAGTCTTGGAGGATAATTCTGCCCATTATGTTAACTTCTTTCATGGAGGTACCATATTAAATGCTGAAATGAGCTTCACAATATACTGCACATAGTCTCACAAAAACAAAGCCACAACTGTTTCCACTACTACGAGGCAGGGACAAGACAGTGTTTTTAATGACCTGGGGAAAAGCCAAAGCAGATTTTATCTCTACAACTCATTCACAGTTTGTTCTTGTTTTCCAATAGAAATGTAACCCAGAAATAAAATGTGTTTTCACTACTCTTGTTCACTTACCAATCACTATTCCCGATATCTGTGCCCAGCAATATTTTGAAGTATTATCATCTGTTGCTTTTTACTAATCAAAAACCAAAAAAAATCCTCCATAAATACATACAGAAACAAATTTCGCGGAAGTGGGGGGAGGGAACAACCAAAAAAACAACCCCCAAAAAACCAGCAGCTATTTCTGATTCTCCATTCATATTCTGTAGGATTCAGAACCATCTTCCAAATCTGTTACCAGGGAAACAGCTCTCATTGATTCTAAAATCCCACACATTAAAAGCACATTCTGGTGACTTTTCGCCTGCTGATGACAGGAACATGATTAAGAATAAGAGTTTTGCAATTTCCAAAGTTAAATTAACAGAGGAAGAGGGTCTAAATATAGTTAATAATAACCATCAAAAGCTCTGTAGAGAAAAAAAAAATACTTTTTTTTTTTTACTGATTTGTAAGTCCATATGGACTAGTGCGATGCATATAGCTGAACGTCTGCTTCTGCACCGGCACCATTTGTTTGACACCTACATAACTTATTATTTCAATGTTATTTCTTCTATAAAGTATAAAGGTGGAAGTGACAATATATCTGCAAATAAGCCATTCAATTACAGGACTCTTAGAAGACAAGAAAAAAGTTTAAATACATGGTATTTTAGCGAGGAACAATTACATAAAGCAAAAATTCCATAGCTTATTCTGGTCTTCTGTGCTATGAAAGTGCAGGATCAAGTTAGTCTTGATTCCATTATTCTCAGTCATTCCAAACGCCTTGAAGGAAAGCATCAGAGCAAAATCAGTATTGGAACCAAAACTTGCAAGCTCTGGTCAAATCCTCCAAGGTTTTGCACATGGTATATGAGGCTTTGTAAAAGAGTTCACATGCTTAACATGAAAAAGCTACCAACTCCCCCAAAAAAAGCATTTGCTACTGTTGGAAATGCTAATACTAAAAGTATTTTAAAAATAAATTTACTAAAAAAATGGAAAAGGAGATCACAAGATGCAGGCACACGTGTGTGTGCACGCATACAAACACACACACACGCAGAATGGCAAGGGCTGGAAGGGACCTCAGGACTCTGTCCTATAAAACTGATAATAGGGCCTGGACAGGCTTTAAATAGTGAACAAAAGAATTTTTCAGGAACACCTTCTCTCGATGATTCTGTGATTCTTCCTCTATTGCACTGGGGAGCCCAGAACTGGACCCAGCACTCCTGGTATGGCCTCACCAGCACCGAGGGGAGGGGAAGGCTCACCTCCCTCCACCTGCTGGCAACACTTCCCCTAATGCAGCCAGGGTACAATTAGCCTTTGTGGCTTTGTTGCTGTCTTGTGTTCAACTTGGTGTTCACCAGGACCCCCAGGTCCTTCCTGCAAAGCTGCTTTCCAGCCAGTCAGCCCACAGTAAATGGTGCCTGGGGTTGTTCCACCCTAGGTGCACGACTTTTGCACTTCCCTTTGTCTAATTGCATGTGTTCCTGTCAGCCCATTTCTCCAGCCTGTTGAGGTCCTAGGGGTCTGGATGGCAGCATGACCCCCTGGTTTATAAGCCTCTCCTCCCAGTTTAGCTTCATCAGCAACCTTGCTGAGGGTACAGCTCTGCCCCATCATCCAGATCATTAATGAGGATGTTAAATGGGACTGGACCCAGTATTGACCCCTGGGGTACACCACTAGTTACTGGCCTCCAGCTAGGCTTTGTGCCTGATCTGATCACCACCCTCTGGGCCTGGCCATTCAGTTTTCAATCCACCTCACTGACTGCTCATCCAGTGCATCCTTTATCAGCTTCTCTGTGATGAGCTTATGGCAGACAGTGTCACAAACCTTACTGAAGTCTCAGTAGATAATATCCACTGCTCACCCTTCACCTACCAAGCCAGTCATTTCATTGTAGAAGGTTATCACGTTGGTTGAGCATGACTTCACCTTCATTGATTGTCTTAATGTGAAAATGGTTTCCAGGATTAGCTGCTCCATCACCTCCCCAGGGACTGAGGGGAGGCTGAGCATCCTGCAGTTCTCTGGGTCCTTGCCATTCTTGAAGATGGGGGTGACATTTGTTTTCCTCCAGTCCTCAGGCACTTCTTCCAGTCACCATGACTGATCAAAGATTGTTGAGAGTTGCCTCACAGTAGCTGTTTCAGATGATGTTCATATGCTCCTACCACTGACTTCAAGCTGACTGCAACATAAATGCAAACCAAACAGACTTTCTGTAACACTTCCTCAATGCTTATTGCCAAGTGCTTTTACTGCTGCAGCTATGATTCCAAAGCTCATTGCAGGTGACTGACTTGAGCAAAGACAACCTTACAACATTAATGTACTAAGCCTGGGGACATGCTCATTTACAAATATCATGTGCCGGGGGGGAGGGGGAGAAGTGTATTTGAGAGTCTTGGGTCCTTAGAAAAAGATAGCAAATTTGCTATTACCTCCTTAAGAATGTACCTGCTCTATGATCAAATTTAGAATTGCAATAAAATTCCCAGTAAACACATTACTGAAAGCCAGTACACGGACTCATTTCAAGCTGTGATGGACCACAAAACGTGCTTAAGCATAAGATGATCTTTCATAACAAATCTCAGGATGTGCATGTCCCTTTACAGCCACCTCACTCCATAAAAGGCCACATCCTGCCTTTGACTTACATGGGTGGCTCCTACTCACTTCAAAGGGAATTTAGTCTATCTAGTGATGGACAGGATATAGACTTAAATGTTTGTAAATATTTTAAGCAAGTGGTAGTCTGAAAACTCATCTTTGACTGAGAAACACCATGCTAAACAGGGGCAATCTGAGAATTTGTAGTTTGCCTGACCCTCACCCCAGACTGTTCCTGCAGGTACTGGCAAATAAATGACAGGAGGTTTCCACATCAAGCATGCTATAACTGATGTGACTAGAGTATCATAAAGAGATGCAAAATGGGGCAAATAATTATTTAAAAGGTAATACACATATGCTAGTGCTATGTATTTTTGTTTAATAATTAACAAATAACATTGAATATGAAGGTTTTTTTACGCCATATAAAATGACTGATACTGAAGTTAATTAACTTATCACCTCATCACCAAACTCAAAAGTAATGGAATTGCAAAACACTCAAAAGTTCTAGTTCTGAAGTTCATGTGGCAAAGATCTGAAAATAAGTGTGATACAAGATTCCAGAGAGATTTCTTTCAATGCTGAAGAAGCTTTGTTTTAGCACCACATACAAAATTAAGAAGCTGAAAAAACTACTACCAGCAAGGCTCTACCATTCAGTGATGAGATTTGAAAGAGAAAGATCTGTCTCTCTAAATGTAAAGGAAAAAGATAAGAAAGTAAATAGCAAACACAGTGACTGACACAGCACTCTTACTGAGCCTGCTTGCCCCCTCCCTCCTTCTCTCCCTTCCTCCCTGCCTTGCAGTCTCTTAGATCCCCTTTCTCTCCACCCTCCCTTTATCCCTTCCCAGTCTCATCTCTCTCTCACATGTTCCCTCCTGACCCCCTTCTGGTCTCCTCCACACCCCTCTTCCTTTGTCCTCAGTTTAGTTAGCACTTTTGGGAGCACAGTCTTCACAAAAACCCAAGTAGACAACAAATAAACAAGTAGTGAAGACCCAACAGGTATTTACATCTCATATCATTTTCTTCCCACTCCTCATCCTTCTTTTTTATTGAGACTCTGTATTTTTTGGTTCTGTAGGCCTCTAGCTGCATTTCCGTGCAATCTGCCAGGCAAATACGTATTACAAACTTCTAGTAATCCCAAGAAATAGAACTGTAATGTAAAAGAGGCGCCAAATAAACCCACTGTAATTAAAACACATTGAAAACCAAGGTACGCCAAGGTATGTGATGAAGGCCAACTCCTTTACCCTATCTAGATAACAATATATCCGAACATCTAACAGGACAGCCTTCCTATTGCTTTGTTTTCTGACAAGTCCAATACTCAGTAGATCTTTTTCCTTGATCCATTCTAATGTTGCGCTTTGGCCAGCAGCATCACCAGCTTATTCCCAGTGAAAAAACACTGATAATCAATATCTTGATGTATCTTGATGCAGTCCCAAAAATCTCATTTCAACAGCATTCTATGGAATAAACATGAAGGGGCAGCTTCTTTTCCTAAAATTTTCCAAGCAATCACCCTCTAGCTCTCTATAGTGTACTACACTTTTTTTGGCTACCAAAAAACCCCCAAATAATCTGGGCTCCAGTATTCTTACTGTTAACAAAAACCTACAAATGAAAAGTTCTGGCACACAACTGAAGACCAGATACCACCTTTCAAAGCTCAGCACTCACTCTTGTGCTGATCCCTCTTCCTTAGATACCTTCCTCCACACTTGGGATTCTGGGCACTTCCTGCAAAACCCAGATGTTCTCCTCCTCCACAACGAAGGAATTAATAACAACATCTCTCATGTAAGAATAGAATCTGTGAGAATGAAAACTGCCAAAGCGCTGAGATGTGCTGCAATAGGTTGAATATGAAAATGCTTCTGAATCTTCACATTGGACACTGGTGTTCAGAATTAAAGTGACCTTAGTTCAGTTTAGATGTATTCCCTCAGGTTAATCCTCCTGCCCTCACTGGGGCAGTAGGAGAACTCTGCTGTGACAGGTGATCCTCAAATCTTCAAAACTTGCTCCTGCCTCCCAGCTCAAGGCAACCCATTTCCATTCTTTTTGGCACTAAGCAATCTCTGTGCTGCATTTGTGCACAGCAGGATAAAATGTACAGGTTAGAAAGATAATTGGGTATTTCTTTTTTCATTTCTGTATGTTTACGCATCTCCCCCTCTCTCCCAAAGATTAAATGAGAAAGCAGACAGAAGAAAACTACCCAGCCAAAACCAATGAGTCTCACCACTTCTGTGAGAGGCAAAAAACATGGTGGGGGTGTGGAAATAGCCTGTGTTCAGCCCCAGAACAAAACTGGAAAAACTCTCTCGCTCTTTTCCGGATGGACTGCAGCTGGCTTTAATCATGGGAAAAACAAAACAAACAAAGGCCCCCAAAACACTCTGCTTTGCCTGTAATGCTGGCAGATACACTACTGTAGAATAATTTCCTATACAATGCAGAAAAGCTAGTCAAAAAGTGGAAAAAACAGTAGTAATCTAAGGAGATTATCAGCACCGACTAGTAGTTTTTAATTTTTAAATATTCTTCATATTCTTTTAAAAATGGAAAACTCCTATATGAATAAGAAAATCTAAACATTACGTCACTGAATAGTTTAACAAAAATGCAAATGAAGATAAAGCTGCCGTAGTTTATAACTACAAGCTTTACACAGGAAGATTGAGACAAGCACGCAGAGAATAGGCAGGCCTGAGCAAACTGGGTACAGTGGCACAGAAATGCTCCTCCACTTTGCAACAGTCTTGCTTATTTCTAAATTGTCCCTCACGATTAAAATATTACTGAATAATAACAATCAAGAGAAATGACATTAAGGAACTAATTTGAGCTTCACATACTGAGGTTTCTGAGGTTTTTCCCTCACCATTCCTCTTTCTCCCAAACTCATCCAATGACTGTTAACTTGTGCTTTTCACCTATGAGAAAATAAAAATCATTCCATTTCTTCTTTGATGAAGTATATTAGCTTCCAAACACGCTTGTACTGGTATTGCTGGAAAAGCTAAATCTGCTAGTTACTTTTATCTGCAATATTCACACTCAATCGAGAAGTCAGAGAATTTTATCTTTTGACTTTAGCAAACTGAAGTTTATTCCTCTTTATTGTCATAACATCAATGGAGACTACAAGAAATCATTCAACACTCTTACACTGCTATTTAGTTTCGTAATCCTGCCCCACCTTCCTCTCAGACACCATCCTCTTTCTTCCCTTTCTGCAGGGAAGCAGACTGGGCCAGGCAGCCTGCAAACCTGTGTTTTCCTCAGGTGCCGTATGTTCCATTTCCCTCGGCTGGCAATGAAGAAGTAGCTGTGCACTAGTAAGCAAATCTCTGTGGCCTACAAGAGCTTCAGAGACAATCCAGGGCTCCACATTCCACTACGCTAAACTGGGTATGCATCTGACAGCACAGATGCGTATTTAAGGAAGAACAACAAAATGTAAACTCTGATCTTTTCTTTGAACCAAATTTCCCGATTTCCCTGGATTTCTCAATCCTCACAGCAGGTAACAACCAGCTTTCAGCAGGGAAATACATTCTTAAACTTTTTATTCTTTTTAATCTATTTTAAAAGGCTCTTTTTGCACTAAATAAAAGGAAACAATGAAACATAGAAAAAGAATAGAAAAACCTTTTGCAGGATGTCCTGGATGATGGCAGTAACAGTTTATATTCTTGGTGTTGTGTGTTTAATAGGAAGTACTGTAACAAGCAGGAACAAAAATTAAACACAAGAAAAAGCTTGCATAAAACTGACGAAATCCATCAGACAGGGACTCCAAACACATGTTCTTGTCTTGCTAGGTTACACTCTGTTAGCGGAAGGATTGGGTCCACTGGAAATGCATGTGCCAAAACAAACTAGTGAAATGCCTCATCTACTATAAACGAGTAAATGCTAACAAGAGTCATCCTCTGAGTTTCACCTCTTCTACGGTCTGTACAGAGTTAGCTTTGGTAACTGCTACGAAGACAACTATTTCTTGTATTCAGTGGTAGGACAAACTTTTTCTTCACAAATGTCCATCCCAACACTTTGAAACAGATTGTAAATTAATCATAAAATCCCTATAATCCTGAATCCCCTCACTCTCAATAACAGCAGAAAAAAACCCCTAACAACTAATAATGTAGTTATTAATGTCATTAACGTAGTTCCTGAAATCCACACCTGAATTCTAAAGGCAGAAGCCTTCAAAAACCAGTACAACCAATGCGTGGCTTTGCTTATGAAAACAGAACCCCTTCCCTGCCTTGTCACAACAGACATGTCAAAGCTGAGTACGGGTCTTCGAGGAGTCACTGCCATGGCGTATGGAAAGGCAAGGGTGGAGGGGACGGCTCCAGTGCTGCTAATTCATATACATGTACTCATTAAGGGCAGGGAATGCATATGACTTTTTGCATTAAGAACTTAGGCTGTCACTGCAGCTACTCAGCAACTTCTAAACATCTTTTAAAGAATTTAGAACTAACAAGGCACGCAAGTTATTAAAGCTGGCAAATGCATGACTGCATTTTGCAATACCACTTTTCAATTTGCTTAGCACATGCAACGCCCACCAAAAAAAGCTGTAATCTCAACACTTCCTTTTCCCTTTCTATGAGTTCACTGACAGCAACACCCACTTTCTGCATTGCATAGAAACATGGCTAGTAAAGCTGATCAGCAAAACTTTGCCACTTGGTCAGGCAAGCCACCACTTGTGCACCTGCGAGAGCCAAGCAGAATGTAAGACCCACTGTGCCTAGCACACCAGCATGGCAGTAGCCCCCTGCTCCTAGGACATGTGGAAGCTACCACCACTAAAATGTTATGTGTGCCTCCTTCCTTCCCCATCCACACCATACAGTGATTTTGAATGTGTGTTCAGTCTTTCACCTCCTTGTTTCTTGCTTTCCATACTCTGTTGGACTATTTTAGAACCTAAGACAGAGAGAAAAGGCTAGGAGGAATCCACTGTTATCAGGAAACACAAACTTGCACTGAAGAATTATAAGAACCATGAAAATGGGCTCTCTTTAGCTACAAGGAAACGACTGCAAGAACTCATCAATAGTTATTTTAACATGGCAGAAGGAAAGAAAGTTGTTCCTTACATAGTTACAGATACAGGTGCCATTGGTAGAGGCAAAATAGGAGTGGCAGTGTATGACAACCGGTTTTAATTGCAACTGCTGACGACAATTATGCTGTTGTAAAAAAAGGTGCTCACGAATAAAAACATCAAAACAAAAAAAACACCACACCAGGAAGTCTAGCTAGAATCTGAAAGAAACTTTATGTAGGCAGCAGCTAAATGCTTTGTATCCATAAGTAGGGTTACATTTGCAAAAAGAGCACCCCTGCGTCCTTCCAGCAGTGCTGGGAGCAGACCTTTCCAAAACCAAGGCAAAATGCAATCAACAAGCTCACATGTCATGTCCACTGCTTACATTCTCTGCATTAATTAAATCAGCTGTGAAGACAGGAGAGAATTCGGAAACCAGAATTGAAATCAGATGCCGTAATGCACTTCTGCCTCACTGTGCAAGGAAAGTAAAAACTTCACGCACAGCAGGCATCCTTATTCTCTTAGAATAAAAGTTAGACCATCTCTGACTGTAAGAATTATTTCACCAGGGGACCTCAGCTCTGGTACGCACACCGCTAGTGAAATGCAAACCAATTCAGTGACATGGGAGTGGCGACTGCAGAGTTGAACATCAGCCTTTTGCATGTGTATTTGGCACAAACCCAAGTGGTGTGGGAGTACCTGGACAAGCCCTGTGGTACACTGGACAAAAAGAAAAACCCAAGTTACTCATGAGACAAAAAGCAGAAGCAGGAGATCAGCAGCACTCAGCATTCACACACTTTGAACTTTATCAGAAGATCAGCTTGAGGCCTAGTCTAAACAGTAATCTATCAACACTTCCTCAGAACAACACAAAAGTTTTGCCAGGTCACCTTATAAACATATATAGGCTGATATAGTAAGCACTCAATTAAAACAGAAGTTGTTTCCCACCAAAATTTAACAGCCTAACTACCAGGATCACTTCCTTTTTTTCCCCCATGGAGGCTGGAACCTAGCTGCTTCTGAAGGATCTGAGCAATTTAGCACCCTAAATTCTCTTTACTTTACATGAGACAGACGCTTGCCTGAAGCTATTTTGAAAAAAAAAATCTACCGTGAATTACTCATAACTTACCTCTAAATCACAAGTAGTTTCCCACCCTGTATGATCCATTAATATATTGCTCAAATATATAAACAGCAAATTGTTTTTCTAAAATATTTTCTCATCCTTTATTAGGTGGACCTTATATTAGTACTTTGTGCCGCTGAACACAAGGAGGCTAATTTGCTGTTGCCATAGTTGCATTTTCTTCTGCTTCCAAAAAGAGAGAACACCAATTCCAACTGCCATCATGGCCCTGTGCAGGGAACGCAGGACTCTGTTATGGGCAGTTATATATAGCTTTGAGAAAAGATACAAATTCCCATTTCAGGAGGAGAGCACTTAAATATTTACAAAAGCCCAAAAACCTTATTAGATTGCTGATCAAATTGCTGATAAACAATTAATTTGCCATCCTAAACCAAAACATCTGTAAATTACAAAGAAAATTGTCCTCAACACATTTCTTCTGACTTTGCCACTTTATATACAGATACAGGAAGCAGACAAATACTATTGGCTGTGAATAACTTTCTGAAAGGCCATTCCACAGCATCTTAGTAATTTTTTTATCTCCCATAGCTTTGAATCATTAAATTGTACCTTCTTTATTACATAAAAAGCTTAAAATCACAGCTTATTGCATTTGGGGGGTAGTTGCTAATTCTGGCTCAAGTGGCTATGACAACTGTGGATGTGCATCTACCAGTGAAATAAAGTTTTCTAGACAGGAGAAGACATGTTTGTATTCCCATGATACACTTCTTAAGGCTCTTGCTTTATTTTAAAACTTAACAGTTTGCAGCTTCCTTGCTACAATTCATCCTCCTGAAGGCATTTATAACTATAAGAACAGTCCATTGCCATGTATTTGTGATAATCTAAGCATTACTAGGTTACTTTTCACAAGTATATTTGGCACTGGTGACTGCAAGAAAGGGTAGAACTTCAAGAAAAGGGAAAAGTGTCTCTCAGTTTTTACACAATCAGTTGGATGGACCTTCACCTACATCCTCATTTGCCTGGCCCTCAAGTTCCAGAGCACCATATCTATTGTGTAAGGGCAACCAGGAAGGTGAGGGAGGCCAGGAGGGGGTACACTTGCCACCCCAAGCAGGGACCTGTTTCCATTCCCCCCCTTCTCTTAGGTCCTCTCTTTCTGCTTGGTGGCAAGAGGGTAGGGGATCCTCTGCTTCTTGCGGAGCCTCCACCTGCTGCCTTGGCCTCAGGGGTGGTAGGACGTGGCTCCACCGATCTACCTCCTTCTCACACTCCCTGATCCTCCTCAACCTTTCCACTTGCTCTTTCAGCTCTGCCACCAGGCTGAGCAGATCATCCTCCTGCTCACACCCCAAACAGCTGTTGTCCTTACCACCCTCTGGTACGAGCGACAGGCTCAGGCACTCCCTGCAGCCAGAGACCTGGACCCCTGTATGTTTGTGTGTGCACTCCACCTGGGTCACCACATTCTTTCTGGCGATGGCTTCCTGGAGAGTGGAAACCATGGCTGGGTCCTCTCCTGGGAGGGTGATGACCACTAGTGGAGGCAAACTTTACCACCAAGGTGGGGACTGCGCCCTGCCTGCACAAACTGCCACGCAAACTGCGCCTTTCTGACGCGTCACGCCCTGGTCACCGCGCTCCTGGTCACTCACACTCCCTGGGGGCTGCTCTTGTACATGAGCGGGACTTGGCGGCCATCACTCCTGTCCCTGCCCACGCTGAGTCAGAGCTGCCGCTCTTCAGCTTTCCCACTCTGGGCGGGGGGCCTGGGATACCCTCTCTCTCCCTGCGCCTGTGCCTTTGCAGTTTTACCGTGGTTTTGCCCCTTTAGGAAGGGTTCCCTGGTGCAATCCTTTGCTCCGGAACCCTTCACCTCGGAGGCTTCTATCTAAAGGTGCTTCAAAGAATCCCATTTCTTCAGACACCAAGTTGTTGCTGCTACAGGTAATTGAACCTGGTGAGAACATACCAAGATAGCAGAGGCTCCATCCAGGAAGCACACACACTGGAACAGCTTTGCCTTATTACCCCATATTCAGAAGCAGCAGGGTCATGTTTGAGTGCCACCGTGCCTCAGCTAAATAACCTGTCATTCAGACGCTAGACAGGCATGTCCTCCAAAGCTGAGGTTGCTCCCACATGAGAAACCTCGTGATCTCTTCACTGCAATTCAAGCTTTGGCATTGTGACACACAAAAGCAGCCCATGCCCATTTGTGGTTTCAGTGTGGCAGCTTATTTGCTCTACACAAGCAAGCCCTCCAACCGCTTTTTGAAACCACTGAAGTTAATCACTTTGGATCTAAATATACAGTTTTAAAGTGTGAAGCCCCCAAGACCAGCACCTGTTGTCTGAGAGGGGGGGGGGGTGTATGTGTATGCATACACACAATCCATACAGTTGTACATACAAGTGCCTTTTTTGCCATGCCTTCATTTCTGTGTGGTTACCTAGGAAAAGTGACTGAACCAGGCCTACGCCTTATTAAAATTCTATAGCATAGCAAGGGAAAGAAGAGGTGAATTATTTTAGGCTGGTGAAAAACCTATCTTTCCTAGTTTTCAGTAAGCTGTTAAGAAAAAAAAAAAATTGACTCCAAGGAATACAGTTCTCCAACTTCCTGTCTCTACCTCCAAAATCTTCAATTTGAGACCAAAATATTTTCCCAGTTTTAGATTTACATCCCAACAGGTACTGCCACAATGGCAAGTCTGATCACTAAATTAAAGTGTCGAATTATATGATGCTTGTACACATTTAGTTAACATTTATCATCCTTCCTTCAGGCTTAAATGTCCCTTAGATTTACACCATTCTCCACAGCTGCTAACACCAAACACAGAGTCATCCAACGTGTTTCAGGTTCAAACTTCTAAGTTCAGGCTTAGGCTTAGAATTTCAACCATTGCCAAACCTCAAAGAAGCCAGGATCTTGTAGGGCATAACTAAGAAATAGAGTAAGAGTTTAACGCTAAGAACCTAAGCAGGAGCCAAAAACCAGCTACTGGTACTGGACCCTTCTGAAGTTTAATTTTAACAGCTGAAAGCCCTCATGGAACATTCGTATTTATTATGTGAATACTAAGATTAATACCGAGATAAAGGGAGTTGTGCAAACTTACACCTTAGCCAAGAAATACAGCTATATTATGAAAGGCAACTGATTTTGAGGGGCACTCAATAGGCTGACAAACTTCTCAAAAGCTTATAGTAAGTATAAGAAGAAACTATTACAAATTTCTTGAAGGACTTTAAAAGGTGGCTGTATTCAGTAACACACAAATACAGCAATATGAATCCATTTGAAATACAATTATATACATCCATGTAAACTGGCAAAAAACTTAACAGGATTTGGGGTCATGAGTTTAAACAAAACCCCCGTAACCTGAAAACAAAACAGTTTTTATTAATATTTGACCTCAAGGTGCAAAGCAATAGATGCTCCCCTACTCCTCCTCAAAAAAGAGTAAAAGAACTAATAGTAAGAATTATTTTTTATACCCTGGCCCCCACAAAATATAAATATATGTCAACCTGTTAATATTTGCTTTCTTCTGGCTGTTGTATTAAACTGAGCACAGCTGGATGGATCTTATCAAAGAGACAAAGAGAATAAATCAGCGTTCCCAAAATGCAGAGTTTTAATCCTCCTAAGGAAATGACTATAACTCAGATCTAGAGGTTATGGTTTGCAGTCTTACATATAAAAAGTCTACAACTAACCTTTTCAACATACATTATGTATAACACTTAAGAAACAACTACAAAACCCTACTCCAGACCCAGAAGTAACAGATAAATAGCCAAACAACAATTTAAGAGACAAGATAAATTTGGTAAAGATTACTTCTGCAGTCATCTGCCAGGGAGGTAGAAATGGCTTAATGGGTGGCCCATCAAAAAACAGCAGTCATAAAGGAGCAGCCAGTTCAAAGAGGTAGTCAAGCAAAATTTTTCAGAGAAAAATCACACCAATACTAAAGTCTAAGGCCAAGTCTTCTAAATAAGCTGAGTTAGAATTATTTTGCCCAATCAAAGCAGCCTTCATAGGAGTTTCTGAGAATATTTCTACACTTACCAAAGATCTTTTTGACACTTAAGAACAATTCTTGAATTAAATATTTCTAATACATGAGCATGACAAAACATCTCCACACATCTCCCTGAACTGCACATGTGAACACTGATAACTCTTAGACAGATGAGTTTTACAAAGCAAGAAGTGATAAAATATGTACTTTATTACAGCACACAGCCACAAAATTACTCCTAGCAATGGTAAATTACTAGGTAAAAAGATACTATTTAGGGATAGCACTCTAAGTCCAAAGCATACTCAGCACAGTGGAAGCCATTCAACTGCTTTAACAGTTGCTAGATACGCACTTACAGAAGGCATGCAGTTAGGATAAAATTAGGATGAAACTTACTTCCTTGAGACTGGCCCCAACAAAAACAGTCAAATGATCAAAACCACAGCCTGATTACAGCAAATGTTACTAGCAGAAAAGTGCTGAGCTCCAAAATGTCCAATAGCTCTTCTAGAAAATATTAGAAACCAGACTCACACAACAGTATACTTGGTCATACACACAGTATTTTCCCCAGAAGGTAATACAGTGTCCTAAACTGTTCCAAAGCAGCAAAATATTAGACCTCTATGATTAGACTAATACATGTTCTTTATGTTAGATGCTAATAGTATCAATACACAATCTCCCTATCTCATCTGGTTTCATAGCTCATAATTAAAAAACATCTGAATTAAAGTTTGAAACATGCCAGTGAAACACTGTACCACTGTTCTCTTGCCATTATTCACCGTACTTCTATCAACCCTCTATACACCAGAAACACTGTTTTGTATTTAATATGCATATACACCAGAAATACTGCTTTGTATTTAACGTGCGTACCTCTACCTCAGATACAAGCTCAAAAGTGTGAAACATTTTACATACATGATTTGCAATAAAAAGACTGCAAGTACTAAGCAGGTTCCTCTGTTTAGTCTGCATTTCACAAAGCACCAGCTGTTTCTTCACTTAGCCAAATAAAAAACTCGAGTAACATGCAATCCCAAGAAGATCCCTTGTTTATCATTCCCGGAACTTACACTGCAATTTTCAAACATGTAGGTATTAAAAACACCTATCTGATGAGAACTACAGGTTTTAAAGCATGAAGGATTAACAAATTAAACGTTGTTGAAGACTGCATTGTTAAAAAACAAGAATAAAACCCAAGACACAATAGTACAAAATAAAACAACTTCAAATTTACAACTATTTTTTTTCTATTTTTACAGATAAGTACATCTCATGAGAAGACATTTCTGCTGCATTAAGTTTCAAAGTACTAAATAGCATCCTCTGCACTGAGTACAATAACAGACTATTCTACGTTAACATGAAAACCAACTTTGTAAGAAACCGCTGCCCTTTAAAAACATACCCATTTAATGATTCATTTTATTTTTAAAAATGCTCCCTGAAGTTAAAAAAGCTCTCATGTGACCTGAATCATATCTAAATCCCCCTAAGTTTCACTGGGCCTACTGGCATGATACAGAAGACATATTCATGAATATGTTAGAACTGGCTTTAACTCACCTATCTGGAGTTTCAACATGTAAACAATTTCAAAACAAGAACAGAGGTTTGAAATGTGTCCAGTTCTGGGCTCCCCAGTTCAAGAAAGATGAGGAACTCCTACAGAGAGTTCAGAGGAGAGCAACAAGGTTGATTCAGAGCATCTCCCCTATGAGGAAAAGCTGAGAGAGTTGGGCTTGTTCAGCCTGAAGAAAAGACTGAGAGGGGACCTCATCAACATCTACAAATATCTCAAGGGTGGATGTCACGAGGACGAAGCCAGACTCTTCTCAGTGGTGCCCAGCAACAGGACAAGGGGCAATGGGTACAAACTGAAGCATAAGAGGTTTCATTTGAGTATGAGGAAAAAACTTCTTTACTTTGAGGGTGCCAGAGCACTGGAACAGGCTGCCCAGGTGGGTTGTGGAGTCTCCTTCTCTGGAGATATTCAAAGCCTGCCTGGACAATGTCCTGTGCAACCTGCTCTAGGTGAACCTGCTTTAGCGGGAGGGTTGGACTGGGTGATCTCCTGAGGTCCCTTCCAACCCTTGCCATTCTGTGATTCTGTGAAATCTCTGTCTCACATGGTAACAGGATGGTAGGCAGCTCTACCCTAAATGAACTGCCATCCCAAGATTTTATAGGGCCTCAATTGTTTTGCATGTTATGACTGATTTTATCTCAGGAACAGACTTGTCAGTCCTCTGGTCAGCTTGTAATTTTAAGCAACATGTTCACTCCCTTTCTTCTTTCTCTTGGCAATAAGAACTGAACTTTTCACGTGTCATTTTACAGCGACCTGATGATACTGCCGTGCTGGGAGGTGACTGTACACATGCAGATGGCAAGAAGTCGCAGGTGAAGCACTGGGAAAGAATTTAAAAGGCTTGACACTGCAAAAGTTACCAAAGGGGGGAAAAAAAAAAAGTTTAATAACCAGTGAACGCTTTCAGTGAAATAAACTTTGCTTTCCTCTACACAGCTGTCGCACTGCACTGTGACTGGGGGAGGGGAAGGGAGAAAAAGGAAAAAAAGAAAGGAAACCTACAGTACACTAATATACATCAAGAGTAGAGGTCTGGCAGCTCTGCACTGTGGGATTGGCTGGAGCTCCTCCCAAACATAGGTCTGCAAACTCCTTGTCCTGACATCCATTATGGCAGCATTTAAGAATTTCAGCTGGAAATTAGGACCTTTATGTGCCTGTCAAGTAAGGGGTACCAGCTCCTGCTTGGAGGTTACCTAGCACAGTGTCACAGAAGGCACTACCTCAGAAGAAACACAGGCTGACACGTGGCGTTCCGATTGTGAAGTAACAATAAAACAAAGTTAAGCATAAAAGCTTCCTGCTTGGGTAATGAATGCCAAGTTTTTATACAAAACACATTTTAATTTCAAACACAAAGCTAGGAATTGTGAAATGGATATGTCCTAAGGGCTAAAATGAATTGTTTGGCCTTTCCTACCAAAGAAAATGTATCAGGCTGGGAACTTACTTGCTTTTTAAAATATATATTGTGATTATGGATAAGCGCTTGGCACAATTACCTTGGAAATATTTAGGTCCAAAAAGTATTTAATTGTAAGTTTTAAAAATAAATAAATAAATAAATTGCTTATTATCAGTTAATGTTCCACACAGTTCCCACCCAGTGGCTAACTACAGAGATTTCCAAGATGCTCTGCATAATATTCTAATGCTTTTTCAGGAAAAGATGGGCACAAGTACAAGCCCTAGGAAAAGTAATCACATTTTAAAGAAATTAACTACAGGAGACCTGGCACTAGCAGTAGAACCACAAAACATTACAAGTTTGTAACATGTCTAGAAACCCATTCTTCCTTTTTATTTAAAAATTATTTTACAATATATTTTTCTTCCATGGAATACCTTCAGTTCAAAGATAGGAAATGAAGATATCTCCAATAAGCTATTTCAGCTCTAGCTCAATCTTGAGAGAGAAAAAAGTATCATCATTAAACTAATACTTTCATAGCAGAAATGGTTATTTCAGTACCGAGGAGCATTATCACTGAGGAACCCCACAGAACTTAAATGGTGAAATATCTCAATATATTCCTGAAATTTAATGAAGTTTTATTAACTCATTTTAGTATTCATTACAAGCACACTCAATTTTCTCTTAGAAAGTTGGAATACTGTTTCAAAAAACAATTCTCTAAGCTAAGTCCAACTGCCTAACATAATTACACTGAAATTCCATAATGCTTAGAGAAGCTCATAGAATCACAAAATCATAGAATGGTTTGCGTTGGAAGAGAGCTTAAAGATCACCTAGTTCGAACCCCTCTGCCATGGGCACGGATACCTTCCATGAGACCACGTTGCTCTAAGACCCATGAAGCCTGGCCTTGAACACTTCCAGGGACGGGGCATCCAAAACTTCTCTGGGCAATCTGTTCCAGTGCCTCACCACCCTCATCATGAAGGATTTCTTCCTTTTATCTAACCTAGATCTACCTTCTTTCAGTTTAAAGCCATTACCCCTTGTCCTATCGCAACAGGCCCTCCTAAAAAGTCTCTCTCCATCTTTCTTAGAAGCCCCCTTTGTACACTGAAAGGCTGCAGCAAGTGTCCCCACAGTCTTCTCTTCTCCAGGCTAAACAACCCCACCTCCCTCAGCCTTTCCTCATAGGAGAGGTGCTCCATCCCCCTGACCATCTTCATGGCCCTCCTCTGGGCCTGCTCAAATAGGTCTATGTCCTTCTTATGTTGGGGGCCCCAGAGCTGGACACAGTACTCCAGGTGGGGTCTCACCAGAGCAGAGTAGATGGGCAGAGTCACCTCCCTCGACCTGCTGGCCACGCTTCTCTAGATGCAGCCAAGGCTATGGTTGGCTTTCTGGGCTGCAAGGGTACATTGCTGGCTCATGTTGAGATTCCCATCCACCAACACCCCCAAGTCCTTTTCCCCAGAGCTGCTCTCAATCCATTCTCCACCCAGTCTATATTTGTGCTTGGGTTTGCCCCAACCCATGTGCAGGACCTTGTTGAACTTCATGAAGTTCGCATGGGCCCAACTCTCAAGCCTATCAAGGTTCCTCTGGATGGCATCCCACACACATCTTGGTGTCATTGGCAAACTTCCTGAGGATGCACTCAATCCCACTGTCCATGCTGCTGACAAAGATGTTAAACAGCGCTGGTCCCAATACCAGGTGATTCTATGATTCTATGATTCTATGATCCAGCCAATGCCTTATCCACCAAGTGGCCCACCTGTCAAATCCATGTCTCTCCAATTTAGAGACAAGGATGTCATGGCAGTGTCAAATGCTTTGCACAATTCCAGGTAGATGATGTCTACCAGCGTTGTAACCCTGTCGTAGAAGGCCACCAAATTTGTCAGACATTATTTGGCCTTAGTGAATCCATGTTGGCTGTCACCAATCACCTCCTTACTTTCCATGTTCCTTATCACAGTTTCCAGAAGGATATGGTCCACAATCTCGCTGGGCACAGAGCTGAGACTGACTGGCCTATGGCCCTTGGTCTTACTTGTTTTCCTTTTTTGTTCTTCCTTTTATCCTCTTTTTAAAAATGGGGGTTATGTTTCCCCTTTTCCAGTCAGCATGAACTTCAGTGGACTGCCATGCCTTTTCAAATAAGATGGATAGTGGCTTAGCAACTTAATCCGTCAGTTCCCTCAGGACCTGTGAATGCATCCCATCAGGTCCTATGGACTTGTGCACCTTAAGGTTCCTTAGATCGTCTTGAACCATAAGATAACCAAGATAATCATAAAGAACAGCCAGTGTAACCATGCACAAAGGTGCTAAGTTTCAGCAATTAAATATGATAGAGAATGGAAATTTCAGTGATTATCAATATGACCTAATATTTCACTTTTTTTTTTTTTTTGGGTCATCCACTAAGCAAAGAAATCAAAATCTATCTTCAAAGCCCTTTAAATCACAGGTTAGATCAATTTACTCCCTGAAAATAGGAAAGTACTCAGGTAAAATGGATTAGTAGTAACCTGTTATTTACCAGTAATTTCTTTCCTCAGATTTCCTATGTACTTTATTGTAATTAGATTTTAATTTTAGAATGAGATTTTATTTACCTGAATCAAATTTTAACTTTGTCTTTAGCATATTGAAAGTGACAACCTGTACAACATTACATACTGTCAGCTATGAGCGAACCCCTCTGAGCTGAAATGCAAAAGCATGTTTTGAGTAACCTTTCTCAGTGTTCAGGTTTATAAACAATTGGGCTAACAAGAGTCTTCAGGACACATCAACAAGTTGATCACTCCCTCCAAAACAAGCCTAAAAGTATCTCTTAATACCATTGAGGTAGAAAATATTCACATACATTTGTAAAGTACTCTAATTAGAAATATTTGGTGCCTGACCCAAAACAGTTTAAAAAATTTTTCCTGAATTTTCTCCTTCAGTGATATTGACCCAAAAGCTTACTTTGCAAAGGCAGCTACATGCAACAGTTTTTAAATTAAGTTCAAAGGAGATAATTTTTTTTTTTTTTAAAAAGAGCAATATTTGAATACATTAAAACAAACTGAAGCCAGAGAAAAGTAACATAGTCAAGGTAAACTTACAACAAGCTGGATAATACAACAGGCATTCTGCATGCAAAGAAATCCATATCTACAACTTTTGGAAAACAAATTCCAAATGATTTCTGATCCCTTTTTGATGTTTGCGAATGAAGCTGCATGCTTAGATGACTATCCAAAAAGAGATTAAATTAAACACAGTACATTTACAACATTAGGAAGTGGCAAAATCAGTCTCAAGGTCTTTGAAGGTACATTATAAACAAACAGTTCTTGAGGCAACAGTTTGTATACTGCGACTCATAACAAATTATCTAACAAGCTTTTCTCAGTGGAGGAAATCATTAGGCCTGGAACTGATCTAGAGAAAGTAAAAAGTAAAGCTTGTATTTAATATTTCACTGTGTAACCTACAGCTAAACTATTTCCCAGGACAGTATCTCAGTTTTTATGTTTTATTCTTTCCAACAGGAGCAGTCTTTCAGAAGCATTTGTTTGTTCAGATTGAGCATCTGCTCTTACAAAGCAGAAATGAACAAAATTAATAGTGGCTTTATATGATTCTCACGCTCAAGTGGAAGCCAAGCACTAATCTGTCATGGATCAGCACTTGCTAGACATAAAATCAACATCTATTACTTGGAGAGGTTTTCTGTTTATGAAGTGGGAAAAACCAGTGACTTGATGACACACGACAGCCTTTGCTAAATATTTTTTTGACAAAAAAAGTGTGTTTAATAGTAGATATGAATTGATAAAGATGTAGTACAGCCACCCTTAAACCAGGAAAAGAAGGTAGAGGAGTAGCATACAGCAGTCCTTGCCTTCTTTGGATACTTTCATTTCTACTAAGTCATGCTGGAGGTAAAAGGGAAGCTAGGCAGCTCCATATATTTATGAATATTACACAGATAATTAAAAAACAGTAGATCATCATTTTACCAGATCTAGTTAAGCTGTATGGGCAAAATGTAATTGTGATATTACAGGGCAATTTATTAATATATTTGAACAGTCAAACAGGTCATTCACTTAGAAAGGGTTAGTATTGAAGCCATAGCAAAGACTATATGAATCACAGTGAAGTAGGTAAGATGAACATATGCACTACTGGGTTTGCTTTGTGCAAACAAAACAATTTATTGCTTAGTTCACCCAGCCACTGCTGCTCAGAGAGAAATTCAACCAAGAGTCAGGCTTTGGTTTTAAGCTGTAGTTCCTCACTACTTCAAAACTAAAACCTGCAGTGTATAAGATCCCATGTTCATTTGCATTAGCTCACTGCCCAGTACTTCATACATGGTGTTCCTGCATAACGGGGGAGCTATGGAATCCTGAGCAGCTTACTTTAAGCTAGTCTTTGTATTTCAGTTTAAAGCAGAAAGATATTCTACTCTATTTACTTCTGTCCGCTAGTATTAGGCAAAGTAACTTATACAAAAAACAACACACAGAGAAGGTAAAATAAAGTAATGTGAAGGGAATTCTAACAAGAATCACTTAGCAGTTAACAGAAGATTTATTAGCATTATCATAAAAATATAATTATTCATTTATTCATTCTTTCTCTTTCAGAAGGGTAAAGGTGATTACACTATACTACTCATTAATCCCCCTTTTAAGTAAAACAATAATTTCAGAAAATTCTAATTTTGCCTTGATTATTATGCTATTATTTCCTTTGGAAACAAGGCCAGCTGGGATGAAATTTTAAAAAAAAGTATTCAATTATTTTCCTTTATGATAACAGTTACATAAAAAAAAATTTGCGTTTTCTCCCTTATTCTGTTCTGCTGTTTTCTTCAAGGAAGACAAAGAATGAACATCAGCTATCCCAGAAAATGGCAGTGCACCAAAAAGACTGAATGGCCAACAGTAAGATATCACTTTATAGAAGAATTGCAGGGATGTGACTTTATTCCTTCCAGTGGGTTACCTTTTGGGGACCCTTACAGGTAGAAAAACATTCTCAACAGACTGTGTCCCCATCTCTTCACTACTGATCTCTCCCCTCCCAAAGTAATGCTTCATGGGTTTTGCAATACCGGGTAAGACAAAAACAGAGGCAACAAATCTGTGTGATCCTTTTCCTCCTCAAAACATTGTGCTTGTTTGATCTTACTACTACTGCTACTTGTTTTCTAGTAACAGCTATCCCTTTGAACATTAAAAAAAAAAAAAAAAATTATTTCATGTTTTGATAATGATGGCATCAACCAGGAACACAACAATTAAATTCTCCCAAAATGAAGCACAGAGCATGCCAGAGTTGGAAAATAACTGGCATTTTCAACAAAAACCCAGTGAAGACAAAAAAATGGTTTTGGCACAAAGCACTGGCATTTAATGATCATTTTGCTAAACTTCCAAACAAAGGAATGTTATCTTATTACAATCCTTAAAATATTTTAAATGGCATAATGATAGCATCAAGAGAAAGATTTAAACTGTTCTATTCAAAGAGCAGAAAGGCTGTTTTAATTAAAAGGTACCTGGGGACATTTAATGAATAATCATTTGATAGCTCCAACATACCTTCCTCAGAAATAAAACCCAGTTCAACTAAAATTACTGTCTTGACACACATGGTGATGGGTAAAAATCTGAGCAAAGGTCTGAGTTAGTTGCTGTAAATTATAATTGGTTCTGCCACACAGTATGTTCATCCAGGGACCAGTCTATCTTCAGCCCTACAAAATCAGGTTCTCAATAATAAAGCACATTGAGTTTTCTAATTTAAAAAAAAGGATGTTACTTTAATCCAATTAGCTGTAATGTGATTCAGAAATAACTAAGAATAAGGGTGTATTTGTACACCGATAGAGCTGTTCTTACACATGCTTACATTATCTCTGGACTTCATGATGCCAGTCAGCCATGCACAATCCAAACAGTTTATAAATATTCTACAACTGCCCATCACGATGAACCTTGTGGCTATTGAAATTGGTTTATAGCAGATTTGCTTCTGAAGAAATGGATTATCTCATTTACTTTTAGAAACTAGTACACAATCAGAATCTCAAGGCATAACCAGCACTTGTTCATTGCATCAGTTTTCTTTAGAGTCAATTTTTGGAATCCTGTGTTAGCAAACAACTAAAACAAAATGAACAAGAATTAAACACATTCATGTCAAAATATTGTTCTTCAAACTAAGACAGTCTCCTTTCTTTGCATTTATTCAAGTTAGATTAGTTTTACACTATTTCTTCTTGGTATTAATTTTCAAACTGATAGGAATCAAAAAGAACAAATTCATCAGGTAGATAAGCAGAGAAATTCCTTGTTTTTTCACAGAAGCCAACACAGATACAGTAAGTATGTCTGACAAAGGCAGGCAAGCAGACAGCTTGGAGGAGGACGACTGTAGAAAAGCAAGCAATCACTGTCAGATATGCCCTCATGACTTAGGATATAAGCACTCCTCTAGCGCACATATCCTGGGAAGATAAACCAAGAGCCATTATTGGCAGCAAACAGTGAGGAGCTGAGGCACAGCAGCAGTTTATCTCATGTCTGTATTTGCAATGAATTATGGAGTTGCACAGGCTAAGATGCCCTGATTGTGCAGTTCAACACCCACATGGGCTCAGGTAGAGTCATGGGCTCACAGACTTAACTCAGCACTGTCTCAGCCCTTAAGGTTTTCACCAGCCTTTCATTCATCACAGACAGATCTGGTTACCGACAGTAACAAAAACGATGCATAAAACCCACATTCAAAATGGACGAGTAAAACGTTTCTGGTAATTACAACATTTGTCCTCTTAGCCATTAAATTGATTTTGTTTGGTATAATTTTCAAAAAACTCCCACTCTTCCCATCAACAAATCCCTTTTAATTAGGAGTTTCTAATGGGATCTTTATTTAGGAACCCATAATGCCTGCAGTGGGGTCCATTCTGCAAAAGACCTCAGTACTATGGAACAATCTGAGCTCTACCCAAAGTCTGCAACCACTGTCAAGAGGAAAACCCTGATCCATCTGACTGGAAGGGGTAAGAAAAAGGAGAAAAAAGAAAGAAAAAAAGGAAAAAAAAAGAAAGAAAGAAGAAAAGGGGAAAAAAAGAAAGAAAGAAGAAAAGGGGAAAAAAAGAAAAAAAAAGGGGGAAAAAAAAAGAAAGAAAAAAGGGGGAAAAAAAAAGAAAGAAAAAAGGGGGAAAAAAGAAAGAAATAAGAAAAGGGGGAAAAGAAATAAGAAAAGGGGGGAAAAAGAAAGAAATAAGAAAAGGGGGAAAAAAGAAAGAAAGGGGGAAAAGAAAAAAGGTGAGTAGGGAACAGATATTCAAGGGTAACAATATAAATCAATGTTTTAAAAAAATAATGTTTTAATAAAAACAGCCATTTCCCAGTATATTTCTCAAGAAGAATCAAGATTTCAAAAATACATTATACCCGCATTTATAAGCACACCACTGCCATACATGTGCATGGGCACAGTGAAGAAAAAAATCACTTCCTTGCTTCAACTGAGAAAACAGGTGGCTGAAAAGGGATATAACAGGTCTGTAAACCCAGGAGAGGCATGGGGGCGACTGAATAGGCACTGACAGTCTGCTGTCTCTTTCAAAACAGATATTAAGACGTTTAAAATATGAGGAATAGGCTTCTTGAAAACAAAAGGATGTGGGTTTTGACACACAACATAGGTAAGCAGACCATGTCCTGCCACAAAATGCTGTGGATGGCAGAAGGATGCCAGATAAATGCATGGAAGAGGAATCCACTGAGAGTTGCTGAAAACTCAGAACCCCCACGTGGCTCAGGAAGCTCCCGCGGCAGGAGCAGTTGGAGGCTGAGAGGGAGCAGGCTATGGAAAGGAGAGAAGCCACGTTTATGCCAGTCTTGCACATCATTCCTTGAAGGTCTGGTCTTTGAGGACAAAACGCTGCTGGATGGGTGGATAGCAATCCAGAGTAACCATCACTTTTCGAATCATGTAAAAGACTAAAGGAACTGAAATTTGCCGGACAGGAAGATACATTTTTACTTTTCATTGAACAGAACTTCATGCTTCAAATTACACTTTCTAAAGTATACTTGCAATATCTGGATGTACATGGTTACATCCATATTAAAGAAAATATCTTGATTACTACCACAAACAAGTTACCCTTCCTACGGTATTACATATACTGCTAATGTCCCATCTAGGTCAGTACGAAGTTTTAGTTTGTTTATTGCAACAGCTAGTTTCAAAAAAGGCTTGGTATGCCCCCAAGACCAGTGAGGACCGCCACAGATGAGTGCTTTTGAAAGGTCTCTTCTTTGAAAGCATACTGCTTCTTCAACAGGTTTGCAGTCATTTTGCATGAATGATTAATATTATTGCCCCACCTGAGGTTTTCCTTGATTGTTTTGCACCACCACAAGCAAATAAACTACTTTTTAAAGAAGGAGGAGCTGCCTATGGTGCACCAAGAACAAGTGGATGACCACAGTCAATAGTGAAACTTACTTTTGCCCTTTAAAGTTATAACACTGCAGTTACTTGCAATTTTAAGCTTGGATTCAAATATTGTAATGGACAGGTTTGCCCTCAAAACAAACCTATAACCTCATTTGGCTTCATGGCTAATAGAGACAGGGGATTTCACACTAACTTCTCCATCAAACCTAAGTCTTAAGCTAGCCAAGAGCTTTCTTTTGAGATAGCTATGAAAAAAGTTTTCAGCTAAATAACTCAAGGGTTGGAAAAACCCAGCCTCTCAGGGTTGGTTATCCATGGGCTCTCCCCACCGTGACCCAGCAATGTTGACCAAGCTGTCCACAGGAATGCAGTTAAAAATTTCATCTTATCTCTGATATGAAGGTATAAAAACTCAGTTTCCAGATGCAGCAGCTCCTTATGATCTACCTGCTAGCTTCTGTCTTTCCATTTACTTTCCTGTAGCCTTTACTAAAAAAATCACACAAGGAATCCATTATTTCTTGTTCAAAAACCTATAAAATTAGGCATGACCCCAAACCATAAGTATTATTTGTATATTCTGCTTTACGTTCAAACAGCCAATCTGTCCAACCAATTCTTTCAGTTGTGGTGCACAACATACAATAATCACAGCTGTACACCACTGCCTATAGCTGGAGAAAATGTGTTTTACAACTATTTCAATGAGAAAAGATACAAACAGAGTGATAATGTAAGTTTTTTGCCTTGGGGGACAGGGGGTTTGTTAGCCCTGTGTTTTTCAGACCAAACCGAGCTGTTCTCATGCTCACCTGTTTTCCTGGTAAAAACAGTAAATGAACATAGAAAAAACAGGCACAGTGTTTTCAGTTATAGCGAAGCAACATTGCGCAGTATGTGATACCTCAAAAGCAAACAGAGGAGAAAGTGTGAAAACAGTAAACATTGTAACATTTAAATTGCTTGAAGGTAGAGCATTATTCTGGAGAAAAGTAAATTCGAGTAAAATTTCCTTTCCAATCTTTCAAGACACCAGCAGCACAGATAAAACATCGCACTAGAGGAGTTTTTAACAGACAATTCTTATTTCTTGTAAATATTCACTGCAAAATCCAACAGACATCAGTTCAGACTGTTGCATCAATCAGCCACAGATTTCCACACAGGCAATACGCAAAGGCAATAGCAAACCAGACATACAGCACTGAGGGCGAGTCAGTATTTTGCGTTTTCATTTTTTTAAAATCAGTTTCACATTAAAAATCGTTTTGTAATTCAACACCGAGAGCAGCCCATTTAAACCTAGTTTCTAACCTGCAGTTTTGTTCCATCTTCCTAAAAACTTACTGTTTGAGGCCCGGTTGGTTATTCAGCCAGGTTCATTATGCAAGCTGCTGTACCTTGACCCACCTGCAGCAGAGGTGACGGCAGAGTCCCTCTCAAGGCAGTGCTAGCACTGGCACACGGCAGCGCTGGCTCACCAACCCACGGCACCGTGGGCACAGTCTTATCTCCTCCAGCACTGCTTTCGAGCAAGAGAAGCTGTCTCCCACACCTGAGAGCTTCTGCATTGAGCTGTGCGGGCACAAACAGCCCTCACAGAAAAAGAAATATTTGCTAGGCCGGGGCTGCTTCACCTTAGTTTTAAGATTCTGTATCAGACTGTTTCAAGTTTCTTGTTTTCTTTCAACCACTGCTGCAGGCTTAGTTTCCACCCCCCAGCCGGTATCAGACCAGCAGGAACGCTTACCTGTGTTTGGCACCTGCGTGGTGCAGCAATAGCCCGAAAGGCTTAAAGCCATCAACTTCATCTGCAGCGGAGGAGCTCGCACCACCGCCACCGCCACCAAGCTGCATCACCGCCAGTGAGACAGCGCTCACTGAAGAAGCCATAGAATCACAGAATTGTTTAAGTTGGAAAAGACCTTCAAGATCATCAAGGCTAACCGTTAACCTAACCCTGCCATCCCACCACTAAACCATGTCCCTGAGCACCTCGTCTCCTGGTCAAGTGGTTGATGTAGGGAATGATGGCCCCGGAGCGATGCTCCCTGGCTGGGCCAGGCAGGCTGGTACTGCCTCTCCCTGCTCCTCACCAGGAGCCCTCCAGCACCGCGCTGGGGACACCAGCACCAAGTCCCACCGTGCTCGCCCGGGTGCAGGACAGGCCACGCGCCGGGGCCAGGTGGGCGAGTACCGTTCCCTGAGCGGGCAGTTACCTTTTGCTCACCGCACCGTACCCCAGCATCGCCGCAGGTCACACCAGGGCCTCCTCACAGTGCCCGGGCACGGTTGGGTTTGGGGGTTCGGTTTCTCTCGAAGGAACATCGTCTCCCCCTTCCTCCCCTCGTCCCCAGAGCGCAACCCTACGCGCACAGGGCCGTGAAAATCCGCCGCGCCGCCGAATGAAACTGCGGGCGAGCCGCTGCCCCCGCGCCGGGAGACCGCCGACCTGGCAGACCCCCGCCGGGCCGCGGCGCCTCCCCGGGCCGGGCCGGGCCGGGCCGGGCGGCGGCAGCCCCGCACTCACTCACCCAGCAGCAGCAGCTTCAGCTCCCGGCGGGCGTCCCGCTTGTCCCGACGCAGCTGCCGCTCGATCTCCGCGCTGATGCGCTGCGACTCCTTCTCCTCGGCGGAGAGGCAGCAGCCGGCCATGGCCACGGCGCCCCCGGCTCCGCCGCCCGCGGGGAGCGGGGCGGGGGGATGGGGGAAAGGCCCCCGCCGCGCCCCGCCGGGCAAGGGTCTGCCGCCTCCCCGCGGGGGCGGCTCGCCCGCCGCGCCGGGGCCGGGGGCGGGGGTCGGCGAGGGACGGCTCGGGGGCTGCGGCGCGCCGGGGCCCGGGGCGGGAAGCGGAGGGAGCCGGTTACTTCAAGGCAAAAAGCCCTCACGCACGCACGAAAGCCCGCAAAACAACAAAACAAAACAAAACAAAGGTGCCCTGTCGTTGTCCTGGGAGCCTACCGTATCTCACGGTAAGGCACCAGTTGCTTTGCTGCGAGCAGTGCAAGCTCTGCGGTAACACCTAGCAATTAGCAGCGTTATTGCAAAAGAGGCGTTTGCTGTTCCTCAACAGGGAAAGCACTGACTGCAGAGCAATGATCACCGTCTCCTCTGAGGACGTGGAACTGCAGCAAAGCTGCCTGACCACTGCAGCCCCCGAGAGAAAGAGCTAGGTGTTCACCCGTGCTAAACTCACAGATGTGACACCGCTCCGAGCGTGGTCGAGGTGGGGACCCCTTCGGGCTAGAGATGCCGCGGCGCGAGGGGGTTTCTTTTCGGTCCAGCCCCTTCCGTCCTCTGGGCAGGATCATCTCGGTCGCGGTTTCGGGGCACACCGGCTAAGGCAACGCGGCATCGTGCTCCGTGACCCGGAGTTTGAGGCTCATTTGCAAGTTCGCCAACGGTGGTGGAGAATATAATATTTATGACCTTCTAACTCTACTGAAGGTCTGCAAAATCACCACATGATTTTTAATTATCTTTTCAAGGTTGTTTCAGATGTAGAAAGCATTTTCTGGTTGTTTTTTTTTTTGGGGGGGGGGGAAGGGTTGGAGGGGGAGGAAACATTTATTGCACAGGAGCTAGATCCTCAGGTTTATAACACTGTATATGCATTAAAAATTAATTTTTTCTCAGCTTTGCTTTCTCTGTGCATGTGTTCAGAGTTTCCTTAGGGTTTGATTCTTTAGTTTATCATCCTCCAATCGTTTTTTTACCCTACTGGTTTATTCTAAGGAAAACAAACCCTGTAATGATACTTGAACTTTTGAACTTGCAGAGTTTTAAATACATTTAATAACAAGCAACAAGCTTTTGACTCAAAGTTTATGCAACCGTGATAGGTGAAACCATTAGATAATAGAAAGATAAGCAAATATTTATTGAAACAAGCATAAGTGGCTGATTTGTTGGCTTCTTCCCGGTAGACAGTTGTGTGTATTTATATCATAAATGTAAAATATTTTTAAAAAACAAAGCTTAGTATTTCTAGGCCCATGGAAAACAGTTGTCTCCACCTTTACCAATTAAAAATATATGAGTAAGTAATTATTAGGCAATTGCTTCATAATTTGAAAGGTAAGTGGTTTTGTACTTTTTAGTGCTAGTACCTTTTTAGAATATCTTCCTGACATAAGAAAGAATGCAGGCAGGTTTTAAAGGAGTCAAGATCCTCTGAGTTTACTGATCCTGAAGTTTCGTACAAATGTGGCTGTTCTCTGAATAATGTTATTCATTGTCAGTGCAAGCAAATATTTGCCTTATCATAGTATTTGATGACCAGTACATACAGTTTGAGATAAGTGTCAGAATCAGGTTTTTTTTGGTGAACTACAGAAAGGTGTACACAGCGGTAAAATTCCTACTATATTAACAACTTTGAAAATTCACATCATATCTGTGTTCCCACATTAGGGTTGGTTCTCCAAGGAAAAAATTCAAAGTCCAAATTTATTCTTACTGTATATCTCTTACCTCTATTAGCATTACTGAAGAGCAAAAATAAGCATCTACAGAAGAGTTTTCAGGATTGTACTATATGAGGCTTTCCTCCACGGTTCCACAGAATTACATCAGCTCACTTAGGAAGTGTCAATAAAAATTCCTTTTACGGTGGAGGAGGGTCACAACTTCTTCGTCAGTGATTCTTTGACAACAACAACAAAAAAGCGCCATAATGCAGCAGCAAAAGGAAGGGAGAGGAAGAGGGAAGCTACACAGATTCCCATCTCTTACAGGTAGCAGGGTTAGGCTTCTAGATGAGAGGGGGTTTTGCACCATAACACAGTCAAGTTCTAAACAATTTCTCAGTGACTGTGGAGTTCCCTACCTGTGAATTTTTTAACAGGTTGAAGAACCCTTCCCAATATATTACACTTTATTTCACCTATTTCTTCATCTAAGAACAAGTTAGTGTAACGTAAGAAATCCTTTGGGCAGTTTGTTCCCGGAGCGAAGATTTACATGGTATGCTGAAGCTTTCTTCCAATCACCACTGCTATTTTTTTCCAGCTTACTTGTTGCTTTCTTGAGCAAACTTGCACTGCTTATGGTTTGATTATCCTGTAGCTGAGTAATAGAATTGTGCAGATTACAAGGCTATCAATATTTTCTGCTGAGCTCCTGAGGGCTTTGTTTATCCAGAATGCGGCTGCATCTCTCTTGGTGCAGCTGAAGAGAAATACAAATGCTCAAAGTACCTGGCAGACACTGGTGGCTGTAGCAGCCTCTGTGCTTTATTAAGAGTTACATTCCTACAGGCTGTGCAGAACATTTAAGACTTAGAGGTCTTTCCTAGACCAGTTATTAGTATCCAGCACCTCTCCCTTTAACTCCTCTGGCTGATCCACCACTAACAAGATGTGCCCACTCCCACAGATGCAGGGATATGAACCCCTAAAAATCCTGAGAAGGCTGCCAAAACCTAAGGCCTACGTAAAAGGTTGGTGTCAGACAGTTTTTCATAAAAGCAGATAAGATTTCAGAAGCAGGATTCATTTCTGGGCTGGTTATAATATAAATAACCATCAGTGATGAAAATTCTGCCCTCAGCTAAACAAAGTGTATGTTTTGCTAAGGGTTTCAAATAGGTTTCAAATTTTTAAAAATCTGGTGTGATGTAAAAAAAAAACATGACATGCACGTGTTGCTGAAAAGTAGCTGAAAAAACTGTGCTTGCATGCGGCTGGTAAAAGTTTTAAATCACTCTTTTTTTTCTTAAGTGGGGTGGTAGCTACATTTGGCTCGGAAGTCATTTTCAGTTAATATCTTTTAACAAAATCATAAAACACCTACAGGTACTTCCCTCTTTTTTTTTCTGCTTGCACATTGGTATTCTTCAAGAGCAAAGCCACACAAAACCATACACTGCTGTTTTCTGCTGAGCAGGCTTTCATTGTTGCTATGCTTTCTTAAGAGTGAACATCATCTTCAAATCAGGAGGGTATCAACCAAAATGACCAAGAAACATTGCTCTGTAACAACCAGGAAGAGAGTGGATATTGTGGTTTTGGGCAGAGGAAGGAACACGGAGAACAGACGCAGCAGAAGGAACTTTCAGATGTTTCATAAACTCATATTTTATTATGTGCTTTACATGGAAGTGGTTGGTTGGATAAAAGAAGGCAATGAGTGTAGAAGCGGGGCAGATCATGCTGTAGAAAAAACATGAGAAAAATGTAACAGTGTAGGTTCAATCAGGGGAGTAACTTCAGTATTGCTGGTTTTAAAAGTGTTTTTTTTTCAATGGCTTGCAGCGGCTTTTTGGGTGTTATTGCTATGGAGAGAGGACTTCGAGGCAGAATACCTAATGCCAATAATATTTCAGTTTTACTCCTAAATTATGTATACACTTTTCTTAACTGTTTCTAGCTAAGAATATGTTCTTACCTGCTATAAGCAACAGCAATGGTGGAAAAGCTTTGGAAATCCTTCTGTCATTCACTCCAGAAGTACTGCAAAAATGTGAAATCTGGTTTTTTTCTGGGCCTTCATAGAGCATGGTAATTTTAACCTGTGAAAAATAGGTACAGGATTTTTATTTGGTAGTGGTTTATATCCACTTTTCTTAGAAGCAAACAGCTATGTGGGATACAGAGATTCAAAGAGAAACAGACCCAAATGTTATGCATATTTCAAAATCGGGACCTTAAAATAAACTCAATTTTGCACTAACAGTAGTGTGGCTTTCTCTTTAGGGTGGGTGATTTAGTTCCTATTTGTTTTGTTATTTTACACAGTGATAAAGTTTCACTGAAGCTGACTTGTTTATTTTCTTTGGCACTCTGTGTACTTTCTGCATGTCACTGCTCAGTAACTCACAGTAGCTGCACTCCTTAAAAGGAATGGACTCAGAGAAACTTTTTTACTGGCCCAAACAAGTTTGACAGGTTTAATGACCCCAAATACTGCTACAGTGAAATATATCCCAGATTCAACCACCTTCCAAGTACACATTATTTAACATACTCTTACCTTTTCAACAGAGGTGCCTGGATTAAAGGATACCAATTAAAGTAGCATTTAGAAACTGAAAAATTAATTGGATAAAAATCTCAAACCAGCCTAATTCTCAAAAGGCAAAACTGGTCCTTGCAGTAGGAATACTTTGGAAACAATCAGCAGCAGCAGCTCAGGTTTCTTTCTAACAGATGACTGAGGCTTATCATAGCCAAATTTTGCTAACTTAATTGCATGGTAGGCTAATCTCATTTTTGCAATGTGAATTTATCCACTATCCTAACACTGCAAGCAAACAAAAAAGGATGAGAGTAAAATAAAAACTGCTGGTGTACCTCATCTCATGGGAGAAATAAAAAAGACAGTAAGGAAGATGAAAATTGAAGAAACAAAGGAGTTTTCAGATTATCGTTCTCATAAGTGGAAGGATAAGAAAAAAACTCCTCTCTTAAATCCTAAATTTTTGACCACATAGGACAATTTTCCTGAGTAACTCCACATGTGAGTGCTGCTGGTAAGATTTACTCATATTATGTTTTGTAGAGACTTACAGCGTACAAGAATAAAGGAGCTAATGCACATTTAACTACAAGCCTGCAATCCTCTTGTTTGAGGAAAGAGATCTGTATTTTTACTATTAAAACCACTAACTAGAATTAATGTTACATAAATGTGTCAGTATCTATGGAGGAATTAAGCCCACCATCTCTTGTCACAGTGATGAGTCCTAACAGGAGTCTTTAAATTTTGTCAGGTTCAAGGATTTTATGGTGCTGATAAAAACACATGAAAAACATATTGGATTAAAAGATGTTTTGGAAAAAAAACGTGTTTCTGTCGCTGGCACATACAACACAGTTTTGCATTTTTACATTATCTTTTATCGCATAAACTTCAGTAAAATTAATGCATTACCTCCCACAAAAGCCTGTTTGGATGGATTCTTTTCACTCCCTGTGCTCCACTACCCCTATCTGGAAGTCATGAGAGCAATGAATCCACTTCCACTGGATCACACCATGACCGCGGCAGAGCTGGAACAGGAAGCATGGCTGTATCACTTCCCATCCTGGTCTTCAGTTTATCATAAAGCACTCAGTAACATTCAGGCAAATGTTTTTGAAAATTTATCAGGGTGTTTACTTGTGCTGACTGATGGCAGTGTTTAATTAATTAAACTACAGCTGATAATAGCACAACAGCAGCACTGTTCTAGTCTTCTGGTATTTCTCTTGCAATTCATAATTTATTAAAATTTCACATCAAACAGAGCAAGACCTCCTCAGAACGTTTGGCTGCAAGTTGTCAGGGCCTGTTTTAATTCCTGCTCAGTATTATTCACAATTATCCCTAGATACTAATGGATTAGAAAGTATTTAATCACACTCATGTGACAGCACCTCACTATGTTCCCTTCAGACATATTCCAGATATCAGCATCTGATATGCTTGCTTTGTAATTTCTTTATCCTCATGTTTTACCATTTGGGTAAAACTGTAGGACCTCTAACATTGCTAGTATATTCTAATGTACTTTAAATTATCTGCCTCCTTAGTGTCACCATGTCCGTAAGAGCTGTTGATACTTCCCTTTAACTTCCCTTTAACATTTTCAGTACTCCCTACCTTTGAATTCCTATGATTTATGACTAGCTTTTTTATTTTTTCTGTGTGTTGCATCTTCTTTCCCTTCCCTTCCCTTTGCTACTGAGCCAAGATGAACTTTTAGCCAAATCTGTCTGTTTTTCTTTGCAGTACCTGTGCTTATTTTTATTCCATACCTCACTCATCATTTTCCCTAGCTTTGATAAATTGGCAATTTTGAAGTATCAGGTACATAGATTACTTCCAGGAATTCTCCTCTCTTGCCCATAATAAATGCAGGGAACTGGGGCTGTTCAGCCTGGAGAAGAGGAGGCTGAGAGGAGACTTTGTTACTCTCCAAAGCTGCCTGAAAGGAGGGTGTAGTGAGGTGGGTGTCTGTCTCCCAAGTAACAAGCGATAGAACAAAAAGAAATGGCCTCAGGTTGTACCAGAGGAGGTTTAGATGGGATACTAGAAAAATTTTTTCACTGAAAGGGTTGTTAAACATTGGAAGGGGCTGCCCAGGGGAGTGGTCGAGTCCCCATCCCTGGAGGTATTTAAAAGACAGGGAGACGAGGTGCTCAGGGACATCATTTACTTTAACGGTTGGGCTCGATGATCTTAAAGATCTTTTCCAACCTAAACTATTCTATGATTCTAATCATATTTTATTACAATTTTATTTCCAGTAGTTGACTTTGTGTCTGATAACTAATCTTCTTCATCATAATTCAGTTTTTGAAAAGCTGCTTTAGATTGTGTGCAAAGATTTTGTGTTTTATGAGTTCCTGCATATAATTTTTAGGTAAAGAAATTATGGTTTCTTATTGGCTAGGTTCATATTTCCCAGAACACAATCTTCTAGCACCTTACCACCAGGAGATTTAGGCATAGTTACTTGTATTCTTTTTTAATTCAATGGTTTATAACATCTTTCCTCCTTCCCTTTCTAATTCAGCCAGCTTTGGGGATTTTTCAGTTAATGCATTGGTTCATTTAATATCCTCAAAGCTTTGAGTTACAAGGTACTAAAGACAGAGAAAAGGTGTGTTCAACTAAGAATGCCAAGCAGCCTGGTTTATGCACCCTTTTTAGAGCAGAGGTTGTAATCAGATATATCTGCTCCATTCGCATAAACCACTCTGTCATGTATAAGCCAAGGTACAGAAATCAACACACATAAGTTGTAAACCATCTTAAATTAAGAGCTCTGAAAGCTATTTTAAAAATGTAACACTGGGTTTGTGGATAAGGGTAAAGAGCAATTAAAGGAGTCAAATAGGGATAGCTGAAATTAAATAGAATCTGAACTGCTGAGTGACTGAATTTCTGGCAAAATGTAAGCTGCAACTGGAGTCAAAGGGAATTCTGAAATTTTATACCACAGTAGGTTTTAAATTTTATCCCAATAGTATCTTTAAAGATTCAGAAAGAACAGGTTAGGAATAAAACAAAATAATGTCTATGTCCATTGAATCAAAACCACATAAAATATTGGGAAAAGGATTGAAATCCTTTCTTTATGAGTTATGTGGAAAGTAGTAAGTATGAATTAATGTGGTTGATGGTATCAAGATGAAAGGAAAAGGCTTAGAGCTTACAATGTGGTTTAACAGCTGTAAACAGATTTTGTCAAAAATGAATGCTGCCTTTTATGAATATACGGCCTCTAAAAGAGCATTGATGCATTTAAGATCAAACATTCAATATATGAAGCTCTGCAAGCCAGGCAGTGGAAATAAAGCAGATAATTGCCTACCCCTTTTAATTATCACAAGACTGAGAAACATTAATGAAGACAGGCTTTCAGATTCCTTCAGTTGAAACAAGAAAACAAATAATCTGGGAAATTAGTAGCAAAGTTTCTGAAAATATTTGAAGTAAATATTCAGCAAGAATTAGACATGATATGTGAAAGAAAGTTTGACTTAAAAAATTAAAATAGATAGATAAAAGTGATTAAAATACACATTGGTTATTTTGTACCATGGGAAACATCAGAGCTGCTGATAATGTCAGCAGCAATACCAAGTCCTGCCCATGTGGGTTTATTTCAGGAGAAAAAAGCCTAATTTACCACAAGTTAAAAAAAAATAATTATTTGGCTGGAGGGAACTGGGTTATCAAAAACAGCCGCCAAAGCTGGAGAAATGTCAGATCTCTGCATCTCAGAAATGTCTGCTGTCAGATTGAGTGATGACTGGTAAAGAAACAGCAATGACAAGTGATTCTAAGTTCTACCTGTAACATTCTGAAATAGCTAAATATTATAGCTAATAAGATCAGTAATGATATAAGTCATATTTAAATTGCTTTCCCTCAAACGTAAATCAGATTTAAACTACATCTAATTGTGACCAGCATATGTTTCATGAAATAGTAGAACAATATGCATAGTGCTCTTGACTCTTCTCTCACATTTTTTACCCTGATGACACAAAAGCCCATTTTACAAATCACCACTTCATCTGGAAAGAGGGTCAATGAAGGTCTGGCAGTTACAAGAGTACTTCTTTGAGGTTCTCAGGCCACTTATAGACAAGTATTTTTGATAGAGATATATATATTTATATGTACTATGGGAAACAACTCTGTGAATAGAATTGTATATACAAAGGTCGGTTATAAATGGAACATAATACATTTAAAGAAATGTATAGTCAAAATAAAATTAGGAGAAAATGCTAGGTGTGTCTCCTTAATGTCTTTGTGCCACTCAGCATGAGTTTCAATCCAGACAGAAGTTAAATATTTTCTGTATTATAAAAAAGTTGTTCATTACAGAAAACATCAACTGCATACTTTTCAAAGACAGTCTCGTGTCTAGCCAGGAGAATGTGCTGCCTATTTTGCCTGTGTGTCCACATAAGAGCTCAAAAGCCCCTGCTTGGTAGACTTCATGTGATCTTCAAGTTCCTGCTAATGAACTCCACAGTCCAGTTTATGGGTCTGCTACGTAAGTATCATTAATGTAATTCTAGTCCTATCCTGGGTTTGACTAAAAGGGATCTGAAAGGGGAAGGCTAATTTTAATGCAGAAGCATGGAGAAAAGCATGGAGGAAAGAGGCCTTTCTCTTACAATATCCATGTAAAATATTTGAACCATGCCATTTCAGAATTAGTGCTACTGTTTTCTTTCTCTTGTGTTGACCTTCCACTTTGTTGTGGTTTAACCCAGCAGGCAGCCGGGCACCACACAGCCGCTCACTCACTCTACCCCCTGCCCAGTGGGATGGGGGAGAGAATCAGAAAGAAAAGTAAAATCCGTGGGTTGAGATAAAGACAGTTTAATAAAACAGCAGATAACAATAATAACAACAACAACAGCAACAGCAGTCACAATAATAGTAACAACAACAACAACAACAATAATATACAGAACAAGTGATGCATGATGCAATTGCTCACCACCCACTGACCGATGCCCAGCCCGTCCCCAGGCAGCAATCGCTGCCCCCTGGCCAACTCCCCCAGTTTCTATACTGAGCATGATGTCATATGGTATGGAATAACCCTTTGGCCAGTTGGGGTCAGCTGTCCTGGCTGTGCTGCCTCCCAGCTTCTTGTGCACCTGGCAGAGCAGGGGAAGCTGAAAAGCCCTTGGCTAGTGTCAGCACTACTTGGCAACAACTAAAACATCAGGGTGTTACCAACATTCTTCTCATCCTAAATCAAAAACACAGTGCTATGCCAGCTACCGGGAAGAAAACTGACTCTATCACAGACAAAACCAGGACACACTTCTGAAGTTACACGTATCCCCACTATTCCAATTTTGTAGAATTGTACAATCACAGAATCATAGAATGGTTTTGGGTTGGATCATCCAGTTCCAAACCACCTGGTAGGCAGGGACACCTACCACTAGACCAGGTTGCTCAAAGCCCCATCCAGCCTGGCCTTGAACACTTCCAGGGATGGGGCATCCAAAACTTCTCTGGGCAACCTGTCCCAATGCCTCACAACCCTCACAGTAAAGAATTTCTTAGTAATATCTAATATAAATCTATCCTCTTTGCGTTTAAAACTGTTATCCCTTGCCCTATCGCTACAGTCCCTTGTAAAAAGTCCCTCTCCAGCTTTCTCATCGGCCCCCTTCAGGTACTGGAAGGCCGCATTATGGTCTCCCTGGAGCCTTCTCTTCTCCAGGCTGAACAAGCCCAACTCTCTTGGCCTGTCCTCACAGGAGAGGTGCTCCAGCCCTCGGATCATTTTAGTAGCCCTCCTCTGGACCCACTCCAACAGTTCCATGTCCTTCTTGTGCTGAGGGCTCCAGAGCTGGACGCAGTACTCCAGGTAAGGTTTCAGCAGAGCAGAGTAGAGGGGCAGAATCACCTCCCTTGACCTGCTGGCCACGCTGCTTTTGATGCAGCCCAGGATGCGATTGGCTTTCTGAAGTTATTTATGCTGTAAACTAAATAGAACTTTAAAAAATTACAGACTTATATCTAAAAGTGATTTTTTTTCTACTCTTTGGAAGGAAAGTATCAAGTTGAGCTTTAATCAAGTCTGTCACTTTTTCTATTCAGAATTCTAGACTTTCAATTTCTGTAGATTTCTCTTTCCAGTAAGCCTTTCACTAACGCTCTGTCCAACAGCAATTTTAAAATCTATAAAGTCAACAAATCAGACCATTGTAAATGCAGTTTATGGCATTCTCCCAGGGTCTGTGTCCATGCTCTTGACTCATTCTAATTCTGCAACCACTGCTTTCCGCTAGCCTCAATAGGCAAAATACATTGACATGATGGCATTCAGAAACTTGAGATTTGTTTTCAAAGGGTTGGAAGAATTGAGATGGACAGATAATCAGAAGACACTCCTGACAGAGGACTCATTAGTGGTGAAGAAACAGGTCAGAATGAGGCACAGATGTGTGAAAAGTCTGAAGTGGTAAAGCATTTTATCACAGTATTTATTACAGCTACACAAAGTCTTGGGGTATAAGTCAACTTGGCATGTCAGTACTAGAACTAGGAGACCATTGGCACTCTGCCTGGATCTTACATAATGCACTTTCCTGTGGGACTCAATTATTCTCATACCTCTTTCCTGTATCATTCTCTGACACGCTTGTGAGTGTGACTTTTCAAGTACTGCAGATAAACTAAATACGTTTGTGACATCAGGTACCTTACTGAATAAAGATGTGTATTTAAGTTCCAGGTCTTGATCTATCATGGGCAAGAAACCTTTCTCCTGTTAACTTGTAGAATTCACTTGCATTTCACATGAATAGTGATGTTAGAGCAAAAAACTTGACCCCACTTTTCCTTATGCCTTCTGCTCGCAGACTTTAAGGACTCATTTAAAAGCTCTGAATCCAAGTAGAAATGGGTACTGCATAAACCTGAAACATATACAGTCTTATTATGCTAAGTTATCTAAGATGTAAAAAATTGGTTCAGTGGCCCAAGTCTTGTGAGGCAATGAGATGATAGTTTGTGATATGTTGTCCACAAACTTATTAACACATGGGTAGAAAAATTTTGGTTGAAGCAATACCTACAGGCCACGCACACATCCCACCCCACCTTGTTCGCCATCACCAGATGTACAAAGGAGGGATTCCTTTGGCGGACGCGACAGAACCTGCCCAACACCGCAGTTATATGGTTATATGTGAGAACAGCATTAGGGGAGATGACGCACAGGTGTTCAAAATCAGGATATTCTTTAGCAGGGTTACTGATGTACTCACCTGAAACTCTGCAGAGTGTATACTCTAATTACTGTCATAAAACTACACTAACAGTCTGTCGGTACCAATCACCGTGACATTAGACATTCTCCTTCTGGAAATACCTTTAAAAGTTTAGCAAATTTACATGAACTGCCATAGAGACTATCCGATTGTCTTAGCCATATGTGAGACAGAAAAATAAAAAAGCGCACTGGAATTTTAACCTTTCGATGTGTGATTATTCATGGAGTGCAAGGCTTACCGGGGGAGGGAAAAGAGAAGTCCACTGAAAACGGGGTCTTTCTTCAGGAAAGAAACTTAACATTATGCAATTTAGAATACCACTTTTCTGGATGCCAGATGTGTCTTAAGTAATTGCTCTTTCATGGTCAATAAATGCCCTAAGGTCACTGCAGCTGAGACCTCTGGAAGGGACGGTAACTAAGAAATACACTCAGCTGCAAAATAAGTCCACTTGCCCAGGCTGGTCTGCCTAGCAGAACCCTGTTTCAGGAGCACTCCTCACTGGACAAAACAAACACAGCGACTCGTCAAGCTGCAAGGTACAAGATACGGGGGCTGAAAAGCATAACCCTTCTGAGCCAAATGGCAGCAGTTTAGGATCATCAAGAGTACTAACTTAGGGGCAACTGGTAAAGTAAGGGTTTGTGTGGCGCTCACCAGACTGTGTTTGCCACGTGCCAGAACAGTGGGGTGTAGGCTGAATTTTGTATCTCTGAGACCACAAAGATTCAGGCTTTGACAGCTAACAGCATGTGGCAATTCTAACGAGAGAGTGGTGTGCATCGCAACAACACAGAGGCTTTTTTGTTGGTTCCCAATTAGCTAAAGCCGCCTTTAGCATTTCTGCCCCTCCAGAAGTCAGGTGGGAATTACACAGTGCTACTGAGAAGGGAAGAAAATCTTTCAGAAGGTAAGAAGTTGTTGTTGGTTAGTTAGTTAGCCCATCAGTCAGGTCCTTTCATGGGCAGACTGCACAGAAACACAGCACCAATACACCCGCTGTACATCCTGCAGCTTATGCCACCTCAGAATGGGTCCATATAAGGAAGTAATAGGTTTTAGGAAATGAAGAAACAGAGGATTGTCTTAAATTAATGAATTTTAAAGACAGTCAATCTCTATGGGAGGGTTTAATCTACCAATCATCTTTAGAAGACTGAAGCCGATATCAATAAAGCATGCAAGGATGACTGTGCAGAAGGACAGGTTCTCTGACACGAATGATGCCCCAGGTCTATTAAAATGTATATTTTTTAAATATTTTTTCCTTACAACAAGATATAAAGTAGGTGTGTTCTTTTTAAATAGCAAATTTGATCAAAAAGCATATTGCTGAGTTTACAAAAAAATGCCTCTCTTGATCTATTAATGAGAAATAGTTCATTAGAAACAGGTGCTTCATTAACTCAAATATCTTTGGCATCTTTGGTGGTTTATATAGTTAGTTTTTCTGCCAGGAAGAAAAGCTCCTCCATATTTCTGACATGATTTTCCATCGTTCTGGTAGCTGATCACCTTCAGTTTTGTTTGGAAAAGTGACTGACATACCATTCACTTGCAGTCTACTGGTGAAGTTTTGAAATTACTCACCGTTTAATTTGTGCTCACTGAGCCCAGGGAAAAATTGTGGGAAAAAAGTACCAGAGTTGAGAGCAAGGCCCAAAATAATCTCCATAACAGCATGCTTAATTTACTTTTTGTAGGCATCCAGTCTTTTTAATACTTACAAGTAGGAACATTAATCCACAACAAAGCATTCCATACAGTTCCAGCAGAAATTAGAAAATAGTTTTTGTATTGGAATTTGGTAAACAGAAATTGCTAAGAATCTTACAAGAAGCCTGCTAGGTGCAGTGATGGTCAGGGGTGTTTGTGGAGGACTCATTAGCAGCAGGCTATTTGGTTTTTTACAATGTACTTTCTCTGTAAACAAAATGGATGACACGTCTAGAGTAAAGCTATCTGCTTACTGGTTCTCTCACTGTGAAATTGTAGCAGACCTGCCAGTGTTGATCTCCAACTTCCTTGGATAATCACAGCGAATTGCAGTCCTCAAATCCTGGACTCGGGACTAGATGTTTAGACTTCTACCCCAACAAAGAGGGAAGCAAAGGCCCAAGGTCAACAAATGCTCTTCAGAGACCCACCGCTAATCCTAGAACTGTGATATTCTTCATCAGCTCCCATGGGTCAAAAATGATGCTTGTGCATTAAGCAGCAGTGAGGCTTGGCTTATGAAGTTGGTGTCAAGGCACTTGTGTGAGTAGAATTTCAGCCCTGACTACTACAAATGATACATTTCGTGATCTTCGTTTCATGATGATACATTTCAATGATACAAGTAATTTGCTTGAACGCTAGATCAGGGAGGTTGGAAATTCAACCGAGAGAGTATGTTTTCTTTTGTTCTTCTGACTTCGATATTCAGGTGTGCTGTGACCCTATAACCAACACTTAAGTCTGGGAAAGGTGCAAACCCTTTGTCAATGGCAAGTCATGCATAGGAATTACACAACTTCTAGGATCTGCTAAGCGCTTGTTTGTTTTCACAGTATTCACTGTGACAGTGTTTGCTGTGCTAGAACGTGGATGATAAAAAACCCGAGTCTTTATTTCTTTGGTGGGTAAATAATTCCCACTCTATTAACATTTTTCTTTGAATACAAATGCATTTTTGTAGTAAATGCTAATAATTATAGGTTAAGCTGCTTAAAAACTGATTAATTAACTAGTTCCAAATTCATTCAGTGTAGTTCTAAAAAATTAAAATAAAAAAATCATGTAGTATTAACACAAAAGACATTGAGAAGAACACCAGAAACTTTTAAAATCCCAAGTGATGAGGTTTAAATGACAAAATACACAAAAAGATTTGGGAAAAATATATGTTCCAACTATTTCTGTTTTCAGACATTCACAAGGTATTCTGGTCTCTTGACCACACCCCCTACTTTAGCGTCCAGGATTTTCTCATCATCTTTGTAGTCTGTGAAAACCTAATACCCTTCAGCCATCGCTGTACTTAGACATAAGATATCAAGAAACTCAGGCTCTTGTAACAAACAACTTTAAAATAAACTTCTTTTTAATTTAAAGAAAAAAAATCAAACAAAACATGACTTCTAGTTTTTATTAAAACCTATGAAATGATGACGCGTTTACAATACCTTTCTGGAGATTCTTTAAGTTGGTAAGTATCATCTGTAAGACCATGGTGCTCTCAGACATCATAAAATGCCTGAGACACTTCCTATGCCAATGGAAATGTGTACGTACATACAGACAAATATACTTAAGTGTTTGTACCTGTCTGTGATGAAAGGTGTAAACTTGTGTGGCCTGGCATTGGCCTTGTGTTAAATTCTTTATGTCATTATTCATATATGCCATTTCCTAACTGTCACAGCTCCTGCATTTATAGCTAAGTAGTATATGGCTGTACAGGTACATTCTGAACTTGGGTCTTGTTTAATGACAGCCTCAAAGTCTTGGAAAAATGCCTCAGATTTTACCTTTTTGTATTTTCAAAAGAATTTTCATTAAGTGGTATGATGATTTCCACATTCTTGTTTTCTCTGTACACTTTTGGCTTAAACATGAGTAGTTACTGAATTATTTTCCGCAAAAAGGTCTCCTCCTCCTGCATCAGCAACTTCAGTGCGTGGATACTTCACAGCCTAGTGTCCTGCTTGTTCTCACTGTAGCTCTCAGTGCACTTTAATGGCCACCTATCATCAATTACTTCTTTTCTGGCCACTCGGGAAATCCTAAACTTTAAACCACCTTTTACAGTATCAGTAAAGGCATCTTCCTAAAGAACAAGGGATATCTACATATCAAATCCCACCAGGCATTACAGGCTTGAAGTTGTAATTACAGGCTCAGAATCAATAGCCAGTGATCATATTCATAAACTTATTGGTCTCCTGTGGGCTCAAACAAGACTACTGAAAACTGCTGTCTGGAGTAAGCAAGCATAGTGTGTCGTTAGCCTTCCCAATTCCTGTGGAAGTTTTTTTGTTTTCAATAAAAATGAGAGAAAGGAAAAAACCAGAAAGGGTATCTCCGTGGTAGAGAAATTCTGTTCCACTGAAGGAACGGCAGAACTGCTTTTGCTTTGAATGCAGAACCACCAGACGCTGGGACCTTCTGTTAAAATTCCCACCCTTTGGGACCCCAGGTTTGCAGGTGGCATGGTGGATCGCAGCGGCAGCAGCATACCACATGGGAATTTCCACATAACCATGAGCATTTTAAATAATGCCATGTTGGTCCGAGTCTGTCTGCTGAAGACAGACTGCTGTCAGTGATGGAAGTGCGTGCTTTCTTTACACTCATGCTTCAACCTCTGTTACTCACCACATTTAAACTAGCAAGTGAATGTTGGGAAATTTCAGGCGATCAACTCTAACAGAAGCCTCCTCTGTGAAGCAGCTTTCCTCTTCGTAGATCTCAGTGGAGTCAATTTTTTACTCAAAGACCTCCAGACAGACAAGCAAATCTATTTTCCTTCCACTAAAATGTATCGGGCACAAAATTATCGAGAGCAAAGACTAAAGTAGTATGAATAGATTGCAGGAAATGAAGCCTGCAGCAGCTAAACTTCTCTGCCATTTCATTAATTTCTGGTGGCAGAGACCTGTCTTTTTGCTTGCTGTGCACCAGAAGATTAAATGAAGGTCATACTCGTCGCTGCCTAAGACAGCAAATCAGGACATTAAGTGCTGAAGAGTTGGGGACAAGAATTCACTTTACATTTTAGTAGCCTAGCGTAAGACAACCGTTCTTTCCTATCACCGTTAGAATGACTGAGAAGCAAAGAATGAAAAAGATCATCCGCTAGGCTACTGAAGTCACAGTAACATTTTCTAATGCTAAGACATACAAAATAATTGAATTATCTATATTTTGCAGGTCAACTAGTGATGGCAGTTTCACTTGCTTGATTGGGGATGTAAGGTTAGCCTCCCATGCCTGGCAGCATTACACTATTCCCCTCCGCTGCAATTTGGAGTTGTCATTAATTTTAAGTGCTCTGGAGTAACATCAGAGTAAGGGAGAAGGAACTTTTAACCTGCATCACTTCGTAATTTTTGTGACAAACATTTAAAGAAGTCGCTTAGAGATATGCTAACAAAGTCTCTCACACCCAGTTTTTATTTTCCCATTAACCTTGAACAAGTAACCACTCACCTAAATGATTCAAAAACGGTTTCTCAGTTTGCTTAAGCTTTTCTCTGCTTATGAAATTTGTTTGTGCTCATTTACACTCTTAACACCATCATCTAGTATGAGTCCTATATTGCCCTTCTAGAGCTATATACTGTTTTACTCTTCTGGTTTGAAATTGAGAGTTACGTTTTGCTATTTTCAATGGTGTTGCTTTCATTTCATATTAGCAGAATCAGCATGTATGAATGTGAATATGTATCAAAAGAGAACTGTTCAATCCATAACCACAGCAATCTTCCACTTGTGTCACGATTTCTATACTTTCCTACAAGAGATGTGAACAATTTCTAGACCATACTGAATAATACTGAAAAATCATTTAAGCTGTTTTAAAAAATATTAGTCATAACATTATTTGAACACTTCTGACATCTGGTAAAGAATCTGAATAGTATGATTACGTATACAAGATGAGGAAAATGGATTTCTTCTGTCCTAGTACCACAATAGCCTGTTGCAACTCTAAGAGGAATAGCTCCATCAGCTAAATTATAGTGATTTTATTGATTTATGTGTTAAAAGTTTATTACACAAGGGAAGTACCCAATTTGATTATGTTTATACCTGGCCTTTTGCCTCTCAATTGCACTCAGGTTGCTTAACTTCAGTAAAGTCAGATGAAACAGTGACGTTCCAAAGTACTTGAAGAAAAACCTTAATCATGGATTTTACATCACAGTCAATTTCTTGAGCTAAAATAAATCAGGTCCTATCAGTAACTGTGAAGGTTCTCCTAAGACATGCTGAGAAAAGTAGCAAGCAAGATATTGATAAAAAATATTGTTACGCCTTTCCAAACTTGGCATTTAGAATAAACCAAATATTCTACAGCATGTGATAAAAAAAATTGATTAACCTGTAGTATACAGTAACCACACTTGTGTGCACAGTTAACTGACAGTTGTTAAGAGACTACAGATACTCCATCTTGAGATAAACAGGATTTTATTTTTAGGGAGAGTGATTCCTCTTTATAATAAATGTATAAAAGTGCAATATCTTAAATGTTCAATGCATGCAAATTGTCTTTTTTTTTTTTGTTAGCATCATATAAAGTAATCTTATGTAATAACTTATCTCTGCAAGAATACATTTGAACTTATTGAATTAATGCATCTCTTCAGTTGAGTGCCAGCCTGATCATTGCATTAACCACCTCATACAGGGCTGTAGGAAAAAAAGCAGATTTTCAGTAACATCTTGGCAAACACAGTTCTCTATTGACAATGTGGAATGACATATTAAAATGGGTGTTTTGGCCCAGTTTGGCCCACGTTAGCCTGCTATATCTTTCAGTTGACTGTATTACAGCTACGGTGTTACAGTTTGGTTTTCTGAAATGCCTGTCCACAAGGCTAATTGGATCTGCCCCTGATTACAGGAACTTTCTGAAGCTGTTCTTACTCACAATTTGTCTTTAATTTAGCCAGTCTAATCAATTCTGCAATCATTACCAGAACTGAATCTGATACGTCAAGCAACCTTCTCTTTATGGCAAACAGGATAAAGGAAAGGTACAGAAAAATAATCAGAACAAGATGGCAGGAGGAACACAAAATACGATTAAGCAAAAGGTGCGGTCTTTTTCAGCTGTATTACACTTCATCAATTGTTCAACCTTAGCAGACCAATCTACATTTAATTCACAAGGCTCAGAAAGTATTCCAGAGTGTACATACATAAAGCAGTACTGTAAAAATATTTTCCTTAGGTGGCAGGAAGCAATTAACCAGTGTGACAGACGAGTGGGAATGGAGACAGAAGGAGTGCCTTGGACAAGGGCACAGTAAACCTTGAATGTCATACACAGTGACAAGGCATTTTAAGTACCTTGAGATGGAAAACATTATTTTTTTTTAAGATCTCACTGGAAATGAACAATTTTTTTCTTTTTTTTTCTGTGAGACGAATGAAAGACCAATTCTTATATTTCTCCGTGCCTAACAACAAGAGGGACTTGTTGGCTTCGGTCTGACTACAGTTGGGTTTGGTCCATTTATACACAAACTCATTATTCTCAAAGGGGAGCGTAAAAGAGTTGTCCTTGTCCTGTAATTCCTTTTTATTTTCCAGGATAAAATGCAATCAAGACCTTTCAAAGTGAAAAGAACAATCTTTCCAAGCCAGAACAGCTAACAGCTCGTGAAGTGCATGAAATGAAGGTTTTAGATACTACACACTGCTCAGGACTAGGTTTACAAGGGAGGGGAGTGTTACTCCCTAACTTCTAAGCCTTTTGGCTCTCCCTCTTCCATTTAGTTTAGCACTTGTCTGAAGCGTTGATTAGCCAAGTTGGCCGAAACCCCTGAAAATTGGGACTACTAAAACCGCCAAGCAAGAAGAGCAAAAATGAGAGGGTTTTTTCACTCAGTTTATTGGCTGGGCCAAGCAGCAGGGCTGGCACGAGGGAAGGACAGGGAAAGCCTCATGCAGCGGAGAGCTGGGACCCAAGAAGGTCTTGGAGGGTAGTTCCTTTTGGCAGCAATGATCTATGAGAGGGGCTCAGCTGCCTCGATACCAGACATGTTCCTGAAGGGCTGGCAACTGTGGTGTGTTTTGTGGCGATCTACAAATACTCTGGAACTCCTAGGTGTTTGGGACAGCATCCTACAAAAGCGGTCAGCAAATGGGTGATATGATCATAGTATGTGATGTAAGGTTTTATCACAACTATGCACAATTTATCACACAGATAGGTTCTACATCTATTTCACGTATCTAAGTACCACCACTTACACTGTATTTTTGTTGACATTATCTGCACTGAGACATAAAAGATAAAATAAATCCTTCCCCAATGATCCCTCTCCCTTACACTCTGCAGCAGCAAAGAAAAATCAGGAACCATTCACCCAAATCCTTACTTAGGCAAACTGTTTGGACTCTGAAGATCTTACTTAAACTGTTGTGATCACATAATAGAGAACAAACTCATTTTTGCAACTGGCCTGAAATTATATTTCTTCAGTAATGAAGATTTGAGATCCACTGACTGTTGATCAGATACAAGCCAGGCTCCTGAAAAGCAACACATAGGCATCCTTCTGTTATTCCTATCATCACGCAGGTGAACAAAAAGATCAAAGAACCAGTCTGTTCTTGCAGTGCTACTGCAATCAGCCAAAATGCTGAAGAAATTCACCTCACCATTTACAAATTCTGAATTTTTTCTGTGAGATACAAACTATTATTTCTTTTCCCCATGCTTCTGAGTTTGCATTGTACACAAGCCAAAAAAACCCTTTAATAATACTGTGAAATTACTGTCTCCACTGTACAAACCTTAAATGTTTCGAACGTTCTGGCTGTAATATTCTGGAAATTTTAATATTTAGACAATGATGACAGAGCACATATAATTAAAAAGCAATAATGGAATAATACATCTATCCAACATTTATCATAATAAGAAGCATTTTGGGAGAACAGTAAGCCCAAATAATATTTCAGAAAAGCTAAATTTCAAGGAATGAAGATGCTATAGTACGAAGTTATGGCCAAAAATACTGTATTTTTAACCAGCAACATTTTTGAGGGGCAGTAACTGTACAATAGTATTTTTTTTCCAAAACCCCCAATTTCTGTCCCTCAAACAACACACAATACATGCATTTAAATGACACTTTAAGAACAGGAAATATGACCTTTATTTTTAAATACTGCAAGTTTAAAAACGTATCTGACCCCTGCCCTCCCACTCACCCCCCCACCCCCACCCCCCAAAAAATTGGTCAAATAAGGACTTCCTGCAGCATGGTGAATGAGGAATCCAGCAACAGACTTCAGCTTAAACTGTATTTTTAGAGAAAAAAACCAAACCAACAGATTGACAGTAAGATCGATCTGTCTGACTTTCTATTTTTCACACTATCTTCAAAGCCTCCCTCTATTTCCTTCTTTCCTGCAGCATGGCTACTGTGAAAAAGCATGAGTGAAACTTACAGTAAAATCCCCTTAACTAGCTAAACAGTGACCCTCAATGTATCGTTGACTACATAGAAATGTTTCTGGTTTGACTGATAAAACTAAAAATGTTATAGGTAAACAAAAGCCAAAGAGAGGAAGCATCAGTAGCTCCCCTTCTCAAACTAAACGTATGGGTTTGTAAGATCTCTACCAAAGTAACAAACTGGACAAGGACAGACAGCTTTAGTTGTTTAATGCATACTGGATTTTAGAATTTATGGTTTATGTCAAAAGAGGGACTGTATTTACAAAAGCGTGAATTTCTAAACCACCATAATTAATTACCTACACCAGGATATTTTAATTTCCTAACTTCAGTCTCTCCAAAACATACTTGCTTTACTGGTCTCTTCGCTAGAGGTAGGTCATTTGTAGGCCTCGTTAATATGCTGTGCATATTAACATTGGTTCACTAATGTAATATTCTGCAGGATAATCATGCACAGAGCTTCAAGAACAGCAGCACATATAATAAATTAATTGGGTAAATTTTATTTTTTCATGTGGGTTAACATGTCTTTGTTTTCTCCTAATATTTTATTCTTTTGTGAAGAATGTGTAACAAGGAAAGGGTCATGAGGTTGAGTAATCCGTAAGTCCTCTGCACCTTACAACCAAAGGCTGGGAGTCTAGCAGTGTCTTTATATGCAGCCCTTTTCCCCCCATTTAGAGTTTTTGCAAATCATGCAGTCAATTCTGACTGACATCCAGCATAAAAAGTCTCTTCTCCACTTTCAAACTTAAAAAAGTGATTCACAATCATGTGGCAGTATGATTAAAAATTACAGTCCATAACCTTGACAATCAAAAGAGTCTGAATTATAAAAAGTAAACTGCCCTTATAGCTGCATCATCCTATATATGTAAGGACAGCGCCAGTTAATTTGTGAAAAAGGCAAGTTTAAGGTTTCTGTAAAACATGTATTACAGCTTTCTTGTGCTAGTGAACATCTAGAATACACAGGTTCCCAAGACGTTTTCCTTCCCTCCTCCCCCATTTATGACATTCAAAGAAATCACATTTGTAATTTTGGCAAAGTTAAAAGGGTTTCTGTCTTGATGTTTTTGCCTTCGGCTTCATGTTAGAGGCACAAACTTCTGGACTCAAGCACTATAAGGCATAGTAGAAACCACCAATTAAAACAACAGCAACACCATCACCACCACAACAGAATATACTGCAAGTGGGAACAGCTGTGTCATTGAAAAAGGAAATGTTTTTGTAAACTGTCACACTGCAATGCTGTGTTAGGTGATTCATGTAAAGCTTGCCTTGGCATGCCGAATATTTTTTTTTTTCCATAACATGCTCAAATGATCTAAACATTGCCACAGGTTCAACTTACCTAAAATATACCAGAAGTAGCCCAGTGGCACACACTCTTGAAAACTTTTGCAATCACAATATAACTATAAAGCATGAGTAAACTTTTGGTTTTTTATACAAAACTCAGAATGATATTTCCTTCTCCCTCACCCAATATCCCATAACAAAACAAGACAAGAAAAAAAAAACCAACCCCAAACCTTTGTTAGACACCACTGTCTTTTTTTTTTTTTTTTTTTTTTCTTTTTTTGGCTACAGTTCCATGTGTAGCACTGAATCCAGCGTGGGCAATGTATTCCCAGGTTAAAGGAAGGGATATTATCCACAGTGGATCTGTGAAAACAGAAGCTCTGTTGCATTTAAAGCAAGATCAGGACCGATTTTGTAATGCTGTATGTAATACGAGTCACTGCTCTGATCCCCAATTCAGAATGTCAGTGTCACTTTTCACAACCTAGATCTACCTGCTTTAGCTTTATTAAATAAAATGCTTTAACTCCTTAAAATCATTAACAATAGTAACTTTTTGGTTGTTGTTGTTGTATCTAAGGTTTTTGCAGTTTCTGAAAGACTGATTGATCTGATGTTCCATATTTTTTCATGGTATTTTTAGGGCAACTGCACATACCCATCAGTACTTATGTACTTATGTTTGAAATATCTCTAAATTTACTTCTCTAATAAAGCCTATTAGAAGCGTAAAAGTAACCAAATGTGAATCTGCCAAATAGAAATCAAATTTATATTTAAAAGCTTATGTTCCAATCCTAGATATAACGGTGTAAATTCTTCTAATTAAGACTGGTTTCTACACCTGTGTAAAGTCCTGACAAGATTTAAGCATTGTTTTGAATGGTCTCTGTCTAGGTATCTCCAATTTACTTCTACTCAGGAATGTGCAAATGATTTTATACAGCACGATGCTAGTACCGCTCTGTACTATAGTAATTTTTTTTTGTTTTGTAAATAAAAAACAACAACAAATCCCTAGTCAGAAATAAACTGACAAAATACATTCTTCTCTCTTAAAAAAGTAAATAAAATAACATTATTTAAAATGTGAATTAGCTATAGGACATACAATACAATTACATAGATACATATCAATACAGCACATTCAATTTGCCAAAAATTAATGATTACAAAGCCAATATGGATGCTGCCATATATATATATAGATGTATGTACAATGATTATAGCATTCGTAATTGCACTATACCTACAACCAGTTTTAAATTACAAGGTGTTTTAAGAGGGAGCAAAAAATAGCAACTGTTCTTATTACTGTTGTTTTGGAGTTGGGAGGGTTAAGGATGAAAAACATCTCATTAGTATTTATCGTTAACTTTGGTAATCAACTAATAAGCCATTATTTTTTTCCAACTCCCATCCGCTGCTATGAGGCAGCAATTTCTGTGTTAAGTGCACTCCAGTGCTGCTTGGCATTGCAGATAATCAATCCGATTACATGTCTGAACTCTGAGTTCTCTGTAGCTTGCGAGCAATCATGCACCTGTTCAAAAAACACCTTTCAACCTAAGCTGCAGAATAAAGGCTCATCAATGTGTGCTGCATTTTTGTTGTTAAAAAAATTGCACATTTAAATTTCAAGAATGATTTTCTCACTGTTTCATTTACATTAATAAATCTTCTCTAAAGAACACTGAGAGAGGCTATTTTGCGTGAAAGCCTATCACATGTCTGTGAATCAGTTAGTTAACAACCTTATCAAGAAAGGTTCCTGAACGTGATCTCTCATCAATAGTTTCTTGTTATACAACTAAAGGTGTCTTGATTATTATTACAGAAAACAATCTCATGCCATACCTGACATAAGGAGAGACTTATACTCTCTTTAAATTAGTAGACCACATGAGTGTGCATGGTGCACCTCGTAGCATATTCACTCACACTGTTGGTTTTGGCATTAGAAAATGGAACACTTTCTAAAAAGGGAACACTCAAGCTGAAACGGTTTGTTCATCATTTGGCAGTTGACTCAATCAGGTCAGTTCCCAACCCATCAGTTTGGCATTTCAATCAGTATTTTATGTTTCAAGAGCATTGGTTTTATAAAAAGCCAGATTTGGCAACATTAATTTTATACAATAAAAATAATTTTTCTACTGTGGAAAAAGAACACCTAAAAAAGCTCTAACTTAAGAAAAACAAACCCCACACAACTGAAAAAAACCCACTGTTTCAGGCTGTAGCCACTGGGGAAAATGTAGTGTCTATGACATTTCTATTTAGCATTTGTGAATAAAAGAAGAGAGAAAAAATGGCACATGGCAATTAAAAGGAGATTCTAACATATTCCACATACATCCCAGGTTGTTATTTCATTACTGTCTTCTGTGCACCTTTCTGAACTGTGAAAATACGGTTACATTTCATATCCTTACACAACTGTAACCCTATTTTGCAATCCCAATATTCTAGTCCCAAAAGTGAAGACAGAATGAAGACACCCATGTCAAGAATTTAAAAATCACAGTATCAATACTTTTGATCCTTCAGAGAAAGTACATACTGTAAAATTAGAATGACCGATGACTTAAGTTCTGATGATAGTATTTTCCTGACCAAATCCCTCAACAGAAAGTATTTCACCCAAGAATGCAATTGGGAAAAAAAAACAAAAGGCCATTGTACCTTGTAAAAGATAAGGGGGGAGGGGAAGGAGGGAGAAAGGGTCAGGGAAATAGGAAACCGGCTTGATTTTGCTTCAATAGCAAAAAACTGCTATCTTTTTTAAATGTGAGGCTGAGAATTTAAAACACATTGAGTCACAAGGTTTTGCCTAAAAAATGAGGAAATGTGCTGTGAATGTACTTCAGCATCTTTTGGTTTTCCTCCATATAGTTTAAATAAAATCCTAATATTAACTACAAACTCTGTGGACATTCACAGAGTCCAGGCCGGCAATAAATTAGTATTATGCAAATTGTTTTCACAGATAATACAGTCCCTCTTGTATATCTTTAATCACGCAAAGTTGGTTTTGGAGGGCCTCCTAGGCACAGTTAGACCAGGTTGTACTCCTTCAGGTTTAACTGTAGGATCGTGTCCTTGACAGCAGCAAAGACGAAGCGGATGTTCTCTGTGTCTGTAGCGCATGTGAAGTGGGAGTAGATAATTTTGTCACTGTCTGGATTCAGGTCTACGAACATCTTCAGGATGAACTCTCGTGCCGCTTGTGCATCCCGTTGTGGTCCTGATGATTAAGAAGAGAAAATCAGTTTTCTTAAAGTCAATTCAGTATTTGAACTTTTTTAACAGGAAACAAGAAAAGGTCAACCTGTGGCCCTCACGTAGGAGAAAACAGGGGACTTTCTACTATCAGTAGCATCATATAGTGTCTACTTTCTTCCTGGTAGGAACTACAAAATGTAAAGATGGAAGGAAATTTCAGAATTTCATCAAGTCAGAGCTATCATGTCAAAGCTGCCCTTTTCCTGCTGACTATCCTTTTTCTTTGGTAGGATAAAGTTTAAAACAGGTGATTTATAACTGCACAGAATGGAAAATGAAAAGTTAGCTATACTAATAAATCTTTTAAAATGTTAATAGAATTGGTGAATGTTCAGTCTACACCTACTATATTTAAATTATACTGAAGTTTTTTTAGCACTGCAATGTTTACTAGTTTTATGAGGATTTTAATAGGCAGCATAATGAAGTTGTATCCTGAACTGGTCTGACACTGTCAACAATAGAACTTCATTTACTTTAGTGATAATAAAATTCACATGCTCTACAGCCGAAGCTGTTTGATTGCAGAAGGCTCATGTTCTAACAAATCACTTAGGATCATTATCATACATAATTCAGATATCAGATCTAAATGAAAGTTGTAATTCTCAGAAGGATGCGGAATCTATGTAAGCAAACCACATGTTCAGCTTGCAGAAGACAGAAGGTAAGGAATGACTTCCAGCCTGGAACAGGGAGGATTCATTCACATTCACAGCCAAAAGAGCAGTGCAGAAGCAAGAACATTAGCCACAAGCTGTTGAATTCTGTTCCGTCATTGCAGTGCCATTTCCAAAGGCCATTGCTCCCTTGCTCTCCTGTTTCTGGAACATGGGTTTCTACAAAACACGTTTCTCTGCTGCCTTCTCCTCCTCCTATTGTCTTCATTAGCCTTGGTCTTGTTACATGGCAATATAAATACCAGCCCTCAGCTATGAGAAATCACCTACTTTCTGGTGTCCTGTAAGTCCATGTGGAGGGGGAGTAAGATTCTGCAATATACGGGTGTATGCACATGAACATGTATGTACATACATACCCACATAGAGATTACACATTTCCTGAGATTTAGGGATGTAAACAGATCATGAGCTCTCTGAAGCAGGAGATTGAACTGCTCAACACTTCTACAGCTTCTAAAACACAACAGGGTCTGGCCTTTGGCTTGGTCACCCAGACTTGACAGAAACAACAGCAACAGTAAGTCTCACACTACCACAAATGAATTTGCAATGTTTGTGAAGAAAACTCTTAGACTTTCAAAGACAATGATTTCTTCAACCACTTACTGTTTTGAACAACTTCCTAGAATTTTGTTAAACAGTTTCATAGTAGCTAGATACAGTGAGCTCTCAAAATCTACTGCACTATTCAAAGTCTGTATCCAGATTTGCTTACCTAATCACACCTCTACTGACTATCATGTAATTTGAATTTTTGTTTGACTGAAGTTCAAGTATGGAAAATTAAGGTTAAAGAATGTTTATGACCTCAGGAATTTAGAAAAAGATTGAGTCAATGTTAAATTTAGACTGCAAAGTGGCTGTGATCTAAGTAATAATGGAGACTTGGAAAAGAACTGCTATATAAATCAGTTGGTTTCTTGTCCACTGCTCCCTAATCAGCAGTTTTTGAAGAGTATCCCTACATGACATTCAAGATGTATGTAAGAAGTACTATATCAACATTTTTCTCTTATTTTCCCCCCAACTATGGCCCCTTTTTGTCTTTGTCCCCTCTTTCTCTCCCAGCTCTTAATTCCAGTCTGCAAGCCAGTCTTCTAGTACTAGCCATGCAAGGATGCCTTCATGTGATAGCCTGACCCCCGAACATGCCTCAGTCCCCCTTCCAATGCTGGTTCAATACACCATGCAGCGAAACTGTTTAGCTTAATTTTATCAGTCCAATTTTTCATCCTGGCTAGCAGGTCTCATCCATATGCTACTTTCTCCCTTGTTCAGGAAAATCGATGGGAGAAGTGATCCAGCTGAAACATACCTATTTCTGATCCCTTCCTCAAATCCTCCCAGCTACCACATCCCCAGTGTGCTGGGACAGAAGAGGGCACCACATGGTGACCTCTGCAAGCCACAGATCCCACCCTGACACTGGAAGAAAACAAATCAAACCATAACCTTGTTTGTGGAGTTAAGTCCAGCAAGGTCTGCAGAATTAAAAGACAAAGACTCTTGAAGACTTCCAGGTCTTGACTCCAACAGCCCTACCGCTCCATAATCTTTTTTTCCCTCACCAATGGCAAAGGACAGGAGAAAAGGGGTTTCTCTGAGCTGAGGGGTTGAGTTTTGTCTGTTCTTTCTGGACAAGCATTTAACACAGGCTTTACTGTCACTTGAGTGGTGACAACAGAATAGACTGTAGAGTCTTCTCACCTTCAGGATGTCATCTATAGAAATTGTCATACAAAGTAAACTCAAAAGAACAAGCATATTTCTATTCAACTGGCAGCTCTCTTCTGCATAGCACTATGAAACTAAACTTACACTGACTCATAAATGATACGGTCTGATACTGCAGGCTGTTCAGTATTTCCTTCCCCTTAAACAGGAAACAAAATGTAAATTTTTCCTGTTATTACTCTCCATATTTGAACATGAGAAATTTAGTCTTTTATTTAGCTTTCAAATCTGCTATTAACTCCCTGGTGGGACAAAACAGATTTTATTTTTTTAAAAACAGAGGAGCATTTATACATGATAGCCTCCACTCAGCTACCTCAAAATACTTGGCTTTTCTTTTTTTTTACTTCAAGAGAACTTTCTGAAAATACAGTTTTGTAGAAACAGCTGTACAATCCACATAATTTTTTTTATGGACAAGCACATTATCTTCACATAAATAATGTAAAATTAAAACAAAGGAAAAAAAGAGGTACAATAACAGGGTGGAAGTAATGCTACTGGTTTCTGAGTGCCACAGAGAGCTTATGAAACTTCACCTCAGATATTCAACCTTAGACAAAAGCAAACCTCAAAAAAAAAAGAGTATGGGAAACAATGGGTAAAAGCAACAAATGCATCTTTGTTTCTTTTTGGCTTTTATACTTAAGTTTAAACTCACACCCCAAGTTATGAAAAAGGACAGAATGTGGTTCACTGCTAATATGACAATACTCACCTAAAAGTCAACCATTTCCTATGAAAGGTTCTCCCATCCTACCCACAATTACAGTATAAATTGAAATCCTAGCAGTCTAAAAAAATCCCACAAGAGTTTAATCACATTATAAAAATTTAGATGATTAAAAATGGCAAAGCACCTTTTTTTTTTTTTTTTAAAGAGCAAAATAGATCAAAGGATCTATTTACCTAGCATTTGGACAAGGTTATTACAATATGTCATTACTGCAGTGTATATAGAACATGAGCTCTGATGTCATTATACTTACCGTCATACTCTGGAAAATAATCAACTAGATGGGAGTACATAATTTTCTCCTCTAAGAGATCTTTTTTATTTAAGAACAGAATGACTGAAGAGTTCTGGAACCATGGATATGTGATAATTGTCCTAAAGAGTGCTTTGCTTTCTTCCATTCGGTTCTGGAATAAAAAAGAGAGTGGAATTTTGGTGGTCATGAAAATAATGTAAAACATTTTTTTGAAATAAACTCATGCAATTTCACTTTATTTGGTAAAAGGTTCCATTTCATGTTTTGCACCTTCCTACCAGTATGTAAGGTTCAAGTAATTAAATTACAATTAGTAAGTAAACAGTTAATTAAATATGCATTTTCCTTTTGCAAATTCAACTGCTCCAGCGTCAGTATTCTTTAAAACACCGGTCATGAACATGCAAGCTGGAACAGGTACATCTGTAGAGTCTAAGTATGCACAATTCTGATCAGCCAACAAACTGTGGGTATTAAAATGCATGTAATTCATGGTAGGCACGTATACCACAAGAAGACACAATAACCAGTTCAAGGTTTAATGCATGTAATTCATGGTGGGCACGTATACCACAAGAAGACACAATAACCAGTTCAAGGTTTATGAACATTATTTATTTTATAGGCTTCTCCTGAACTCTAAATGCAGTAGACAGTTCTTAGATAATTCTTAGAAAGAGATCTACTTTAAAATAGTTGCAAGTAAATTTCAAACCTGAAAACATTTTGTCAGCACCAAAGGCTTATGATGAAATCTTAAAAATCTGTAAATTCCTAAATTTGTTTCTAACATCATTGGGTTAGCCTTTACTTTAATTGCTTAACTACTCCTGAAAACCACTGTGCATTACAGCTGAAATGTAAGTGAAGCCTACAGTTCTATTTGTAATGCTTTTCTGTCACTGTAAAATTATGATTTGATACAGTTCTGAAGAACTCTTAGGCTGACATCATGTGGTTAATACAGAGTCACAACAAACTTAAGTGCAAGGCAAAGGAATTAACTTACTTTTTTGTTTTTATTATTTAAAGCAGCAGCCCCCTGAAAAAAACTTTCACCACCAAACAGGGCTCCAGAGAACAACATCATTCTGCTGTTGCTGAGCCATACAACAATCTGTCAGGTGACTTAGACAGTTTTGCAATAATTGTATCTTTAATTGCATTAATTAGAATTTTAAAGAGACCAACATAAGCAAGACCAATAGGAACTTAAAAACAACAACAAAAAACCCAAAAAGCAAACCCTAAAAAAAAATCCATTTTGTAGAAGTTGATGGTTTGGTCTCTTATGCCACCACAGAATCTTCAAGCAATTTATAAAACTTCACCGCATACTAGAGTATAAGAATACAGATGAGAATGGGAATAGTGTACAAGAATACTAAATTGCCTTGTACGCTGTATTAACAGAAATGCTAAGAAAATTGATAGTGCATCATACAAGATAAAGTACTTCTAACTCAAACAAGAATTTCTGCTGTAACTTGGGAGCTGATTATATGGAGAGGGGGAACCCTATATTTGATATCTTTTCCAGCAAACAGCAATTTCAAATTTGAGACCTAATGGCCACTGGTGGACCTATCCTTTATGAATTTTACCGGATGTCTTTTAACCCATTTATTTTATGGTCGGTGAAAATAATTAGCCGAATTTATAGATTGAGAAACTAATGCAGAGAGGTAAAACCTTTGCATTCTTGCAGTCAGTCCTTATGACTCACGTTGATTTCAATGGTGCCAGGATTTCATTCAGAAAGGAAAAAAACTGAAATGTCAACAGAGCAGTGCATAAAATCCAAATCCTTAGACTAACTGTTAAACACACCTTGTTTTCCTCTCAACATTCTATATAGATGACTTCTCTAAACAAGGCCTTACAGTGGGAACTACACAGGATAGTTTTCACTTTTACAGCTGATGAAAAAGAGAAGGCAATGTAAACTTACAAACTACTGTTTAAACTATATTTACCTACACTCATTAACACTTACTATCTTCTAATGTGACACTCAGAAGGTGAAACATCATGATGCAATTAGCAGTGTTCTTTCACAGTAAATTTATACGCTATTGAAAACTTCTCCATAAGAAAAGTGCACAGAAAACACAAGGAAATTAATTCTCTAGAGTAAGTGTTCCTGCTTTCCCCAAAACCCCTTCAAGAGGGCTGCAATATTTTAATCTATAATGCTGATTTTTTTCCATATATGTAACACAGAATTGCAAAGAGAAACAAATAAATTGGTTTGGATAAATTCATGACCCTTCCTCTAGGAAAGCTCAAGAAAACTGCATTTTGCAAACATTGTTATTAGACCCAGAGCATATTTTCATTTTCTGTTTGAAAGGGATGCCAACAAGATGAAGCAGAAAAGGCATGCAGACTAAAGCTACATTGGTATCATACTTAAAACAATCCCATCAGCTAAAACATTAACTCCCTAAGTGCTGTATATCATAACAATACCAGGAGACATACAAAATACAGAACAGAATACTGTGTCTTCAATGTAGGAAGAGTATGTCTCGTATTATATATTAATTGTGAATTCTGTATAATATGAACTGCATTCTACAGTCACTTTTTTCCTATTATAAATTCATAAATGTCTCTCAAGTCCTTTCAGACTTGATTTGAGGCATCTGATTTAAACCTGTCCTTGATAAGACATCTACTAAGGATTCCACTCAGCAGACAGATCAGAGATGAAGCAGGTTTCCATGATTTCAAAGATAGTTCAATTAATTCAAAAACAATCTGTGATGCCAAAAAAAGGACACTACTAAGAAGGTAGTGTAAAAGAGCTGCTTCATAAAAAATACTTTATCAAAGGAAATAATTAAAGTCTTAAGAAATGGTCAGTATGTGCAGTCTAACACAACTGAAAGCAATGCTCAACTGCTTTAGAAAAATAGATAGTTCAGGATGTCAGTAACTGAAGTCAATAAGCCACTACCAGATTATCCCAGCCTCATTCACTTCACTGTATCTTTAATATAGTCAAAGGTTCATTTCATACAGAAGCCACTTGCCTCGAAAAGTCATCAAGTTAACTATATTTCCAGGAAGAGCCAATGCTAAATCTGAATCTATTCCTGACTCTGGGAGAACAGGCTTTAAAGAGGCAACAGCAGTAGACTGTCGCCCTTGCTAATTTTGTATTAAATTATCCAGTCCTAAACCAAATTAACTGGAAGTCAGAAAATTGTGGGAAATGATAAAAAATACACATTACATTGCCAGAGCCCGTTGAAGTAGAATTATTTCTTATGGTATGAGGATCTTGCCCTGTACAGTCATTCAGGCCAACAGAAAAGATATCCTGTTGGGAGTCTGTTACAGACCACCCGACCAGGATGAGGATGTTGACGAAGAATTCTACAAGCGGCTGGCAGGAGTCTCTCAGTCACGAGCTCTTGTTCTTGTGGGGGACTTCAACTTCCCAGACATCTGCTGGAAATACAATACAGCAGAAAGGAAACAGTCCAGAAGGTTCCTGCAGTGTGTGGAAGATAACTTCCTGACACAGCTGGTAAGTGAGCCTACCAGGGGAGGTGCCCTGCTTGACCTCCTTTTCACTAACAGAGAAGGACTGGTGGGAGAGGTGGTGGTCGGAAATCATCTAGGCCTTAGTGATCATGAAATGGTAGAGTTTTTGATCTTTGGTGAGGTAAGGAAGGGGGTCAGCAAGACCGCCACCATAGATTTCTGGAGGGCAGACTTTGACCTGCTCAGAACGCTGGTTGGGAGAGTCCCTTGGGAGATAGTCCTGAAGGGAAAAGGGGTCCATGAAGGCTGGGTGTTTTTCAAGGAAGAAGTCTTAAAGGCACAGGACCAGGCTGTCCCCATGTGCCGTAAGACAAATCAGCGGGGAAGACGACCGGCCTGGCTGGACAGAGGTCTACTACTGCGACTAAGGGAAAAAAGGAGAGCTTACCAGCTCTGGAAGAAGGGGCAGGCAACCCAAGAAGAGTACAGGGATCTTGTCAGGTCATGCAGAGAGGACATTAGAAAGGCAAAAGCCCAGCTGGAATTTAACCTGGCCACTGTTATAAGGGATAATAAGAAGAGTTTTTATAAATATGTTAACAGCAAAAAGAGAGCCAGGGAGAACCTCCATCCACTAGTGGATGCAAGGGGGAACATTGCCACTAAAGACGAGGAAAAGGCTGAGATACTCAACGCCTTCTTTGCCTCAGCCTTTAATGGCCCGACGAGTTATCCCCAGGGTACCCAGCATCCCGAGCTGGAAGATGGGGACAGAGAGTGGAATGAACCCCCCATAATCCAGGAGGAAGCAGTCTTTGACCTGCTATGCCACCTGGACATCCACAAGTCTATGGGGCCGGATGGGATCCACCCAAGAGTGCTGAAGGAGTTGGCAGAGGAGCTTGCCAAGCCACTCTCTATCATTTATCAGCAGTCCTGGAGAACAGGGGAGGTCCCAGATGACTGGAGGTTGGCAAATGTGACGCCTCTCTTCAAGAAGGGCCGGAAGGAGGATCCGGGGAACTACAGACCAGTCAGCCTGACCTCGGTACCGGGGAAGATTATGGAGAGGCTCACCGGGCACATGGAGGACAATCAGGGGATCAGGCCCAGTCAGCATGGGTTCATGAAAGGCAGGTCTTGCCTAACCAACCCGATTTCCTTCTATGACCAGGTGACCCGCCTGGTAGATGAGGGAAAGGCTGTGGATGTTGTCTACCTGGACTTCAGCAAAGCCTTTGACACAGTCTCCCATAGCATTCTCCTGGAGAAGCTGGCAGTCCATGGCCTAGATGGATGTACTCTTCACTGGGTTAAAAACTGGCTGGATGGCCGAGCCCAGAGAGTTGTGGTGAATGGAGCTAAATCCAGTTGGCGGCCGGTCACAAGCGGTGTCCCCAAGGGCTCAGTTCTAGGGCCGATCTTGTTTAATATCTTTATCAATGACCTGGATGAGGGGATTGAGTGTGCCCTCAGTAAATTTGCAGATGACACCAAACTGGGTGGGAGTGTTGATCTGCTGGAGGGGAGGAGGGCTCTGCAAAGGGACCTGGACAGGCTGGATCAATGGGCCAAGGCCAATTGTATGAGGTTCAACAAGGCCAAGTGCCGGGTCCTGCACTTGGGTCACAACAACCCCATGCAGCGCTACAGGCTTGGCGAAGAGTGGCTGGAAAGCTGCCTGGTGGAAAAAGACCTGGGGGTACTGATTGACAGCCAGCTGAATATGAGCCAGCAGTGTGCCCAGGTGGCCAAGAAGACCTGTGGCATCCTGGCCTGTATCAGGAATAGTGTGGCCAGCAGGAGTAGGGAAGTGATCGTGCCCCTGTACTCGGTGCTGGTGAGGCCGCACCTCGAATACTGTGTTCAGTTTTGGGCCCCTCACTACAAGAAAGATGTTGCATGGCTGGAACAGGTCCAGAGGAGAGCAACCAAGCTGGTGAGGGGTCTGGAGCACAAGTCATACAAGGAGCGGCTGAGGGAACTGGGGTTATTTAGTCTGGAGAAGAGGAGGCTGAGGGGAGACCTGATCGCCCTCTACAACTACCTGAAAGGAGGCTGTAGTGAGGTGGGGGTCGGCCTCTTCTCCGTGGTAACAGATGATAGGACGAGGGGGAATGGCTTGAAGCTGCGCCAGGGCAGGTTTAGGCTAGACATTAGAAAAAACTTCTTCACTGAGAGGGTTGTCAGGCTCTGGAATGGGCTACCCAGGGAGGTGGTGGAGTCCTCATCCCTGGAGGTCTTTAAAAGAAGGATAGATGAGGTGCTTAGGGACATGGTTTAGTGGTGGGATGGCAGTGCTAGGTTAACGGTTGGACTCGATGATCTTAAAGGTCTTTTCCAACTGAGGTGATTCTATGATTCTATGACACTGGGAAGGTAAGACATTAGAGTCTTCCACACCAAATGGTAACTCTGAGGAACAGTAACTGTCTCCGTATAGGGATTATTTCAGAGTGTACATCTGAAATACATCCGTACAGAACGGCCCTTACCACGCCTCCACCTGTAGGTTGAAGCAAACGGCAGGGATTAAGACATCAGGAAGGCTGCAGACGTATTTTCTAAGGAGGTGGCAAAGGATGACAAGCTGTCTAAATCAGTTAAGAAAAAGGTCACTCTCCTTAAGATCCATAATTGACAGGTCTATGCATTTCCGTGATCCTTCTCAAGGCAAAGACCACACAATGCTATCTTCTGCCCTTACAACAGAAGCAGGGAAAAAAGACTTAGGATACGAGGGTTGGACTAGATGATCTCTTGAGGACCCTTCCAACCCTTGCCATTCTGCAATTCTGTGATCACTGGTTATCTTCTCTGAATTTACGTCACATTGAAATTCTCCACAGACAAACACGCCTTCACAAAAGGCATGTAATAAGATGGAACTGCTAGAACTTTACAAGGACAAATCAGTCAATTCCAGGGATTCAATGCAGATTTCATATCATTCATATATTTAACAAGTGTCTTGCAAAGCCTCATAAAAATATTAATAAGAAAATTCCTTTTCAGTTTGCATGACATAAGCAACATATATTACTGAATGACTGCTATGGTCCATGCTATTTCACTGGAAATAAACCTTAATCCTAGATGATGTCATGAAGGAAGTGTCCATAAGCTCGTCTGCTTTCTCTGATGGTATCAGCTGGTCTAATAAAATTATCGCCTCTTCCTACAGATCATGCTTGTTTTAGCATTTGTATTGTCCACGGGGATCCTCTGAATGAAAAATGTCAGTTCTATCTGACAGCATCATAAATTACATGGCTGTTACTGCAGTCCTGTCACATTAACATCAGTTTTGACATCTAAAGATCAAATAATGGAAATCCAAAATCCGTAATTGAATGTTAACTCTGAGTTTGGGTTTTTTTTCCCAGTTCTTTTACAACTTTGTTATGCATAGACCTAATAATAATTTAATAGTTGAAAACTCAAGGGGACTCAAGAGGAGGGAGAAAAACCTAGTAAATAGACAACCTAATTTCACACTCAGGTTGGGTTTTTTTACATTTTTTTCTGCCTCTCTTTAGTGCCACAAACTGAACTTATGGTATGGACAATACTATCAAAGCACAAGAAAAGAAAGTACTTAACGTGCCCTAAGGAGAAGACAGATACTCACTGTATATTGATCATAGGTGTACCTCCTCTTGGTGTGTAGCTGTAATATAAAAAAACCTAAAGGGTCTATCTGTTCTGTTCCCTCCGTGTAACTCCCACCTTCAGGTGAGTGCTTTTTACATAACTTTTTACATACATTACCTTCCTTAGCAAGTAAATAAAAATGCTTACCAGTTGCCTGAATTGTGGGAAACCTCACTGGCTTTTTCCTCTTCCCTATCCTTAAGAGGAATGTAGACAGAATCTCATTAAATACATACTAAACTCCCAGCACTTTTAAAAAACTGTCCCAAAAGCCAGCACTGTAGACTTGAAATTAATGTGTATCATTATGAAAAACAATTAGCCTCTGGCTTCTCCTTCTGAAACTTTCTCACGTATTGAATCAAACTATTTGTTTTTCATAGTTTCTTTTTTAACAGAGTCAGAAAGTTTAAAAGATGGCAAAAGCACAACAAAAGAAGCACAGAGATGAAATGATACAGCTTCAATACTAATGGGAAGTGATAGACTTCCAAGGAAAATGCTGCAATCTGTATTTTAGATTTAAGGACTGTTCTTGTTAAACTTGTCACTAAAGAACTCAGCATAGTTATAATGGAGAGCAAGTGCAGTGAACTGAAATGGAGGTAGTAAATATCCAACCCAAGCTCTGAAGATGGACATTAAGAGAAGAATTAATTTCTTATGTTGTTAACATGTGAGGAAGCTGGATTCAGCAATTCTAACTATAAATATACATGTACTTCTGCAAAGCTACTCCTTTGCTTATCATTAGGCTTAAGTCAAGATCTCGCTGTCAGATGCTCTGTTAGGAAAGGAGTATGTATGCTCTTCCATTTCTAAGTAGCTCTTCCCAAGAGGCAACCCTCTATGTTCTCTGCACTAAGACATTGGGATGCTTGTAATTGGGGATTTTTGCCTTTACTTGACCAGAAACTACTCATTATAAAATTAGAAACAGTAATTTACAGTTTATTTCCAAAATCAGACTCTACATACAACCATAATACTGCTCCTATGCAATACACATTCAGGGTCCAGCTACCTGGATGGCTTCCAAGTAAGGGCTAGATCTACCAGTGGTAAAAACACTACACTTAGACGACAGCAATTACTATTATACCTAAGAAAACATAGAGAGCATGATTACGTACATACACATCAGCAGGAATGCTGCTGCGCTGCTGATACCATTAAGCACCACACAACATAAGTAACAACCCCATATTTAATTTGTTTAAATGTAAACAGCTGTAAGCGCTCACAGCAACTGTCACACATCTTCCACTGAAACACCACTGAAATAGCAGCAGAGTGTTGACTCTGAAATGCTGGCTGGAAGGCACCTCTAGAGTTCATCTAATTTAGTCTTTCATTCAAGTAGGACTACTGACAACACAGGAGCAGGTCAGTCATAGCTTTGTCTTGGCAAGTCTTGAAAGCCTCTGCAGTTGGAGATTTCAGTACCTCTCTGGTTTCCTTGTCCCACTGCTAAATTTAACACCCATAGGAAAAATTTTTCCTAATATACAACTTGAATGTCTCAAGCCAAAATTTATTATATTTTCTACCTAGGAAAGTTCGGCCCCATGGCACACTTGCAACTCTTCAAATATTTGTTGGCAAGTATTAGTGTCTTCTTCACTAGACTAAAGAAGCTCAGGTCCCTCACCCTGTCTTCACAGGATATGGGATCTGGGCCCTTCCTGCCTTTCCCAATGGTTTATGTGATCAAGAAATGGCATTTATAAACCCTTTGCAATTATTTCAGAAAGAAATGGAAGGGAATTTGTATTAAGGATGTTGAACAGACATTTTCATGTTTTGTCACTCTGATCTGTACTCTGTAGACGTTTTGCAGGAATTGAAAGATGGCCTAGAGATTTTTAAGTAGACTTTCTCTGATTGAGCAGATAAAGCAATATAGATCCTGAATTTACTGTAACAGATTAAACATTCTAATGTGGCTTCCCTATTTTGTTTTAGAATGATTAATCAAAAAATATGAAGCAATCCATTTTTTGACTGATCAATCTCTGCTTAACCTTCTGTGGTCCTTCATCTCGCTGTTTATCCAACACTTAAGAGCATATCAGCTTTTATGGATGTCATGGCAAATAAAATTATTTTTGTTCCAGAAGTAATTTCTCCAGCAATACTGCTTGTTGTTCTCTCAAATTTCTCTTAACCAGGTCTTCTGTTGCTAATGATAGCTTGAACCATTGCATGCTCACCATTTTCCTTTATTAAACATATATGCAACACTACTGCCTTAATATTTTTGAACAGTTTAATTAAAGAATGTTTGACAAAATGGTTGATCTACTCACTGTTCTGAAAAACACATGTGATTAAGAGGATGCACTTTTTCTTATGCAAGAAGCAGTTTAATGTTACATTATTTTTACTGGAAATAGGGATAGGATTACAAGGACTATAGAAAAACACCAGCATTGGGGTTCTGACCTTCTGTCAGATGCAATGTGAAGGAAGCCTGGCCAAACCAAGCAAGATGGTATGGCTCTTTGAAGAGAGGATGGAACAGTGGGGAGCAGGCAGTACCTAGTAGTTTGTTCAAGCACTAGATCTGATTTTTATGAGCCAGCTCTACCTCACCAAATTGTTTCCAGAAAAATCTTATTTCAGCTTCAATGGAAAAGGCTGCAGAAAGAAACTTGTGAATAACTAATGTAAAGAAATGTGCAGCTGGAGCTGGCTCAAGGCTTTCTCAGTAGCTGACAGCCATTCTCAGCAGCGATGCCAACCTTCACAGCAAGCCCCCTCTGACAGCAGCTCATAGCCTCACTGGCTTTGCAGGCAGCTGGCACAAGGAAAATGAGCAGCGGGATCACTGTTGTTGCCATCCCCCAAGATCTGCTGGCCTGGGCAACTTCCCTGCTCTGCTTATGTCTGCAGTCAGTCCGGAACTGCATAAAGACATATTGATATCGCCAGCCATTACTCCATTTTTCTTGTTATGATATACAGATGCCAGCATAAAATTCCCCCATCCACCACACAACCTGACACAGTTACCAGTCCAATGTAAAGATACAATCATGAAACACAGAATAAAAAATACAGCAGACGAATAGAAATTTGTTAACTATAAATAGATATTGGACAAGATTATTCCAATTTCTTACTAAACACCAAGAAAAAAACACTGTACTTAGTCACAAATCATGGGCCTGTCCAGTTTTATGACTAGAAACATGTTTTTACGAAACAGAAGTAAAAATAAAATTAAATTTCTTTCTACCATGTACCCTTTACCATATAAAAGATTTCATGCCGCTAAGTTTTTGTATGATGGTTAAGCATTGACATAAATGTAACTAGACATACAAACCATGTTGTCTCACATTTTTATCCAAATGCAAACACTTATTCTTCCTTCTTATTCAATAGATTTAAAAAGAGTACACTTCCACTTTTTTTTTTTTAATCTTATCCTTTTAGTTTTCATGTTAAAATGATGGATTTCTAGTTTGGGTTTACATATTGAAATTCTCTTTGCTATCTGTTGCTCTGGAAAAATATGCAATTACTCCTGCAATTACAGAAATAATAGAATCGGCATAATTCATAAGCACTCTTAAGAAGTCAAATCCTGAAAAATACCTGAAGAACACTAAAACAGCATTTAAAAGCTGTATCAGCTGGTACCAGTGAAGGGAAAGCAGCATCTCTTAGCTAACATACATAAAGCTTTGGCAGGAAAGACCAAGTACACTATTAATCTGAAACAATATAGAAGCAGTAGTGGAGTTTCACCCATTACTGTCTTTATGATTGCCTAGAGTGGCATCTAGTGGGCATACTGTAATTTACACATTGGAAGAAAAAATTACTAATTAATTTTTGTCTTAAAAATGGCAATTTAAATAGGGTCTGTTAAGAAAATTAGGATTTCACAGATTTTGAGGGACTGAATTTTGTTGAAATGATGATAGAGAAGGTGGTGAGGAGGTAAACAGGATGCACTTTTCAGTCAACTTGCACTGTGTATGTAACTGTTTATGCTGGCAACAAATGTTTGAGTGAGAGGGCATTCAGAGACAGTAATTGTAGAGAGAAGGTACTGTTGCAAGAGAGTTTCAGAAAAAAAAAGGAGGGGTTAATATTTCAGAAGTTGTTCAGTATCAAAGTATTGGGGTCTATTATTTTACCTGACAAAATCCTGTGTATGTCAACATTTTTTTGTGATAATCTGTGTTAATTAGGAAAGTCTCCATTCTCCAAATAAGACTTCCAGGAATTATTGAAGTAGAAGCACTGCCCAGCTGCACAGAAAGACCTACAGTGTATTCCTTGGCTAGAAATTTAATAGAGCTGCTACATGAAACTTGGGAAATAACAGAGGAAATCAGGAAGTGGGAGGTAAGTGCAGAGTCCTCCACTATGTAAAAAAGTAAATATAGTATCAAAACTGGAAGCACTCACGATTTTTGCCACCAGTATGAAGTATAGTCCTGCAACTATACAGCTGTAACTAGCCACCCAAGAAAAGGCTGCAATGATTGTACACATATTTATATGAATAACTCCAATGCAGTAAGAGACAACTTCAAACACAGAGCTAAGGAATAATTCCTTTATTTTCTTCACTGGTCTTGAATCTTTCTGCAAACTAGCCCAACAAAACCAGCTGCTGGTAGAGGACTGGGAAGACATCTCTGTAGATGAGAACTGTATTTTTAAATCACCTGGGAAAAAAACCTCTCACCTCTCCAACAGCTTAAATTTCTGACACTACACTTTCATATATATGGCAATTTTATCTACCCAGCAGAGGGACAGATGAACGAAATTACAGCTGAAATCCATCAAATCAACATCTTCAATAACCATCAAATCACAAAAATACTGTCCAAAAAAAAGTTGTCCAAGAAGTGGTCCAAAAATATGGTCAAAACATTGCAGTCAAATATTTTTTAATTTAAAAAATGGCTGTTAAATTAATTTTGATGAAGTAACATGAATTCCAGAATAATCTGTTTTTCATGAATACTTACATATTTTTGAGAAAAAAATGGGTGAAAATATTTTAAAATTAAATTGTCATTGAAAAGGGCCCTTTTCTGGACAGTTTTGACACTGGTTATTGAAAAAAATAAGTGGCAGTTGTCCTTGCCAGCAATTGCTGCCAACAGCAACATTTATCAGCAGCATTTCTGGCAGCCTCTGTAAGCGAGTTCACAATCATTCAACCTCCCACTTCCATTAAGAACCACCCACTTCAACAAAAGAGAGAGAGGCTCTGGCCCCTCCTCATGCAAATGCTTCCTAGTACTGATACTTTACATTTTAAAGATTCTTTATCCACAAACCAAAAAGAAAATACATATGCATATGTGTGAGCAGGTATGAACAGATACAACACATAGAGCAACCAAGGTTTGGCACATGTGGTTAATGTGTTATTTTCTCTAGTTTCCAAATAAACAATGAGTTCTGGAGATTTTATTTCCCATGGAAATAACATTGTTAAATAATTATGAAGAACATTTGAGGATTTTAATTCTGTCTGGGAGTTCATATTATCCTTCTGCCCTATGCTCAACTGTTCTGGATTGCTGAATGTTGATGCAAAAACCAGACAACTATACACGATGCAGAAAAAGAGAAGTGCTCTGATCTCAACACTGTTTTCTTTCAGCCTTCATGCTAAGCCATGTAGGACTAGCCTGTGAATAAGAAACACAAAGTGCTGGAAGAGAAGTGGAAGCATGCCCAGATGTGAACAGCAAGATAGTTCTGATGAAAAAATGAAATACGTGCTTCAGATAACTGCCTCCATAAAAAGTGAAAGTATTCTGAACTCTGTGGCCTCATGCCATTTCTTATTTTTGTCCCACATCAAAAGAAAGTGCAACTGGAACATTGTACCAATTTGTCACCCGTTAACAGATTGCACTGACAAACACTACAGAAGTTCCATCTAGGCTTTGGATGATCATCTATTTTGCAGATGTATTTTGTCCAGATTCAAAATGTGAGCATGTATGCCTCCATCTACATACCTGTATAGATACACAAAGGAGTTCACACTAAAAATAGCTGTCCTGGGTTTCATGTAATTATTTTCATGTAATTTTAATACATTAGAATTTAACTGGAGTATTTTTTAACAAATCAAGCAATGTTGATCTTTTCTACTTGGAACAACCATCAATCAAAAGAACAACATCCTTGCACGGTGCCTTTACTCAGTACTTGAAGCACAGAAACATCACAGAAAACCACCCTACAAAAGTTCCTTCAGTTTCAATTTGGAGTTGAGCTGAGGTACTGAAGCCCTCGTTTTCTAAATATCCTGTTTTGCCTTCATACAACTGTTACTTCTGATAAAATTGCAAGACAGTTCTTCAGTGTAAATTAAGCACTGTGAAGGTAACTCCACTAATTCAGATATCCACCGGATATTTCAGGGTTTTAAAGAAGCTACGGCAAAACCTTATGGCATGACCATAAAGATGCCCCCCAAGGAAACGAACAAACAAAAAATCTCCTTTCACTTGCCACAACTATTATTTTTCTACTTAGAATTACAGAAGAATTTATGTTGGAAAGGACCTGTGGAAGTCATGTGGTCCAACTCCTTGCTCCCAGAAGGACTAACTTTGTCATTAGGTTAGGTTGCTCATGGCTGTGTCCAGACAAGTGCTGAACACCTCTCTCCAGGATGGAGATCTGACCCCTCTGAGCAACCAATTCTACTTCACTCACTCATATGTAGCTACCATCTTCCAGCCCTTGTGTTCTATAAACACCAAGCTAAACATAGTTTTACTGAGGGCCTTAATTTAGACTACTAAGTCACTAAGTTTTAATGATCCCCTGGGTGGTAATGTTTTGGACAAAGCATTATTAAGAACAACTGTCTTCACAAATTATTTAGCTCCACGCTGCTCCCAGATGGGACTCCACCAGTCACAAGTCCCTTCTCCCTTCCATTTCTCCTGTTCCACTTGTCTGAGTACCGCCTTGAATTCCTGCAAGGTTTGTGCAATGGCTTTTGGAAATGTTGCTTGAGTCACTTCCATATCTACTGGTACTGTTCACATCTCGGAAATACAAACATTACGCTTTCCTCCTGCTAGTGCCACGCAAACGTCTGCGACTGGTAAATGAACCTGCTATTTTACATTTCAGAAACCTTGAAGACTTGATAGGGGATCACAGCTGCACTTTGCTCCTCAGTAACAGCCACTGCTTTAAAAGTTTATGAGCTCAGGATAAATCTGTAAGACATTGGAATTCTGAACACAGGATGAGAACGCATTGAGTTATAGCAGCAGAATTCTCAACAATGCAAGCAGCAGTCCTCACGCAGCTCTGGCTGCTACACCACTGTACATCACACAGCAGCAATGCAAGTTTTCTGGGGAACTCTTTCTGTTCAGAATGAGGAGAATGGTATCACATGCAGAAGTATTTGCTGGAGTATTCTAAAAATGGCTGATCGAGACTGGCATAAAAAAGATTCAATCTGGTTATGGTATCAGGTTAGATGATGCAGGCCCTTAAAGCAGATAAACTATTTGGTTCCATGTGGTAAGGAAGTAAAAACCAGTGGACAGATGAACACAAGGCAAAAGTGAGAACCTGGGAAAATTATCTTTATGGCACCATTTTCGTGGATGTCAGTTGAGCAATATGGCATTTGCCAAGATCACAGAAAAGATAGATCCTAGGTAACAGTGTAACATGTGTGAAAGGAGGACACACAGGAAGTAGTGGCAATATTAGACATAGCTTGAAGGCACATGTGTAGAATTTCTTAAGCCAAGGAATCAATTTTGCTATTATTTTAAAAACTCACTAATTCTTAAGCCATTCCAGCCTGCTTCATACACTACAAACATTTTCAGCAAGAACTGCAATCTGGGATCAAACCTGTAAATACAGGAATTACAAGGAGGTGGTACTTTCTATAAAACTTTAAACTCTTGCAAGGGAAAGGAAGGAAATACTTGTTTAAGAGAAATTCAGTTACATATTATTATGTTGAAGCTAACAATTCTGGCTGCAGCTAAATAAAATAATTTATTAAGACATAGTACAATTTTTAAAAAAAGCTTTAAAAAACCCAAAATATTAAAAAAAAGCTTTAGAACAAAAGCTTTTTAAAAAAATAACAGTATGCTGCTTGACAAGAATATCCTCCTTTTCTGATTAAAAAGAACCAATAATGGTTCTTAATAAATCTCTTAAAAGGGTTGCAAATTACCTGTCAGCATTAGATATATAAATGAATTAGACCTTAACAGTAAAATTGGTTCTATTTGCTTTGTTATGCAAGGCCAGTGAAAACCTAGCAGATAAACCACCTACGAAATCCAAGTTATATTAATGTTAGTATTTTAACAAAGGAAGAGACATTTCAATGGTTCTTTACAATTATAGATGGTTTCATTCATTAATGAAAAGAAATCGCTTAACATGTAAAAAAGTGAAAAAACATTACTTTCCTAAGGCACAGAGATGCATATGTAAGACATTTGTAGGTATACAGGATACACAGTATATATGTATAATGCTGGGCATTAGCGAAATTCTTTACTCAAAATCAAACTGGAAGGAGTATTAGTTGTAAATATTAGCAACATTTATCTCCAATCCTGTTAAAACTTCACATTTTACAATTGTATTTCTATTTGTTTTTAAATCAAAATGTATCAGCTCTGACCAAAACAATTGAAACTGGCATTTTTCCCCCAATTATTTTGTGCAATGGATGTTCAGAGTAGTCATACTGATTTACTTCTAAAAGTTATCTTTTACCAATGAATACTTTATGCTTTCCAATGCCTTTGCAGCTTTGCAGCCTCTGACGATGCCTGGGGAAGGACAGTATTTGCTTTTTAATAGTTTAGAAAATTCCAAAATTTCACTTAGACTATTAATACATTAATTTAGCTGAACTGAGATAATTGTATCCTGTCTTTTCTGTTTTTCCTTTGGGAAAAGGGACCACTACTTAAAAAAGCCCACATTTTCCTAATGGCCACAGACCTATACAAGCTATATGAAATCATATACACCCTAGGACTTTTAGTGTGATAATGTGGAATAAAAATATGTACAAGCATCAATAAATACTGTCTTTTATTTTGCCTTTTCCAGGTAGTTAACAGGCTCCGCCAAGGTAATGAAAACCTTTTTATGAAACCAGGTTTCACAGGTGTACCGTGATGTCTCTCTAGTCCTTCCATAACTGCAAGTAGTTACTGGTTCTCTTACACAGCTGGAACTTGTTTTTGCATTTATTACACCGAGACCATGAGATTTTATGTTTAGAAGAGCTATCTGTGATACATATTTAAATGCAGCATATCCTGGAATATGGATTAATATACGTTACCTAGGAAAAAATCCTTTATTTAAGAAAATGAGTTGACTTTAAAAATGCAAAAGTTCTAAACTATGCTTTTTGATAAAACTGCAAATTTCTCCAGATCTGCTGGTATAATTCAGAGCAAAAGCCTGAGCTAGAAGACATAATACATCATAAATTAATTTACCAGAGGGATGATTCCTTTACTTTTTATCTCACCTCTAATTCTGTCAGACTTTTCTGAGAAAGTGAAAAGGTCAAACATCTGATAATTTAACTCATAACATGTTCTCCTTCGTCACATCATATCAGACTGAGTGACAATTTACTTAATTTACAGTACTATTAATGTAATTAGTATATCATGTCCTCTGGATCAAATTTTGTCCTCATTTCCACCAATGAATCTAGACAGACTTACTGTTTTATTAAGGGCAGAATTTGGAACAGTTAGCTATCTCTCCTTTGACATGTATTTAAGAAGAGAAAGGCATTTGAAAACTGTACATAATCATAATTTTTTGAGAGATATGTTTAAATATACATAAATATATAAATATCCTTAGCAATTCTTCTTGTTTTATATTTACGCACCAAAATCAGATGCTTAGTTATGCACAATCTAGACATGTACTTAAGAGAGGAGAGATTATGTTGTTTCTGAGTATTGCCTATTAGAAGAATCATAGTTAAAATACAGTTGGGCAGCCATGCGTGCTTTTCTTTGGGACTGAAGCCCCCAACCCTTTAGCTGCAGATCTTTGCCATGGGAATGCAGTTTCACGGATGTGTCATTTAAGAGTCACCCTACACAGGCAGCCTGAACACTCGTCTTATTTTCTATGTATCATGCCCCTTTACAGAGTAGTTGTAATATATTCCTCAGAACTTTTAATACTTAACTCCTCTGAGGGCATGAAGACAGAAACAGTTCCCAGCTCAGTCCCACATACACCCAGTGAGTAAAAGCCTTCAGAGACACTAGCAAAGACTCTCAACTCAGTATAACCTCATCTGATTTATAATCCAAATGTATTTCTCTTGAATAATCTAAACAAGGGAGGAAATGGATTTACAACTGAGAGTCTATCAGGCACTACATTTTGAAATACAAATCCAGTCATAAGGGCTCTAAAAGCAGTTTCATAATGATGAAGAGTCATAGAAACACACATGCACCAAATGGCAAATAATAATTCTTACAGATTTCTATTTAATTATGAAAATGAGATTAATGAAAAAATGGATTAACTAAAAAGAATGCCACAGCTGATTAAAAAGTATAGTTTTCTTTGAAAAACATACTACAAGGAAAAATACTTCAGGCAATAACATGCAGTGGACTAATTAGAAAAAGAAAGTAGGCCATCTTACAAAAATCATACTGTTTAATCAGGCCATGAAAGCAATGCAAAGGGAGTAGCAGAACACTGCAAGTTGTCGAGTCAGATCTTTTAATTTCAGTAAGAGGCACACAGATCAAAGAAGGATTAGATTCTATCATAGTATCACACTGTTGACACACATATGAGGAAAGTAGGGCATTTATACACACACTCTCACTCTGGTGCTAAAATTTTAACACTGTTTCTCAGTTTAAATGTAAGTGCGAAAAAGTAACTCTTGGCCGATTACCAAAGTCTCCAAGTTAAATTACTGTCCTCCCTACTGAGCTTGCCACACCCTAGTGAATAAAAAAAATTTTTTTGTGGGTAAATCTCCTACTTCAAGATGTCAACTAACACACTTAAAACCTTTTCCCGTATTTCTGCCACACCCACATTCAGACAAACTACACTTTGCTTTATGCAGAATAAATAAACCCATTCTTCTCCCATGTGTTCTGGGACTGCAATGTTTAGAGACACAAGGGAGGGAAAACGAAGGGAAGAAAGCAGTGCTCTGGTATACCAACAAAATCTAGACAGACAGACTACAGCTTGCTGAAAGCCAGAACTAAGCTGCCCAGACAGGTGCTTAGCTCTAAGACAGCCTGGATCCATCCCAGAACTAGAGTAACACAGGCCTAAGGCTCCTGGAAAACAAACACCAGTTTGAATTAAAGTTATTAACATATTTTAAACTGAAAGACAAAAAGGTTCAGAAGTTTTCCACTGCTGTTAATAAGAAACAAATATTTCAGCAGCGAGGTGGAAAAACCATCTGCAAGACAATGAGGAGTTTTACAGCTTCTGCATCCACAGCGTTTTGAAAGTGAAAACTTGAAAAATCAAAACAGCTTTATGAGTAAAGTGATCTCTTTCATAATAGTTGAAAAGTAGTTATAGAAAAGCTATCACAACTTTAGGCATCACTTTGGTCATTGGAGAGCCCAGAACGTAAAGGAAATCTTCAGCTGGGTGTTCTATTCGGTTCACAACATGCAAAACCTTTTTGCTTATGTGAACATAGAGCAAGATTGTATACTCCAAATAATTCAGCCTAGGGAGATAACTGCTCCATCTTCCACAGTAGGGATGCTCTAAGTCATGATTTGCACACTGAAGTTATCTGACAAACCAGAGCAAGGGTCTGAGCAAGTCACCTAACTAGAACAGGACACATGTAACAGCGAACCAGTCTAGTAAACCTCTCCCTATGAGACAGTTCGTACAAGAACTTCTCCCTGTAAGAAAGACAGTATGAAAACACAGTGATAAATAGCTAACATCAGGAAGTTTTGAAGTTTATTTTGGATCATAAGAATAGCATTTGAAAATTATCACAACTCATTTTTCTTTACGTGATTTCCAATATATTTTGTTTCAACTTGTATAATTAAAATGCTTAGTATTTCTGTGTTGACTTTGGGACAAAAGAATAATGCAAACAAAGACAGAACCAGGCATTGCTGGCTTGGCTTGAAATGAGCCAAGTCTGACTAAGTCCTCTTTTCATCTACACATGCCTACCTTGCAAAATTACAAGAGATGAAGTTGGTGCAGATTACATCATCATTTTTGTAAATTCAGCTGTAAATTATATAGTTGACTATATAACTAGCATAATACTATTTTTCTTTTATGGAAAGACTATAAATGTAAAAGCTTTCAGGGCTCCCAGACTTAATTAAACAATGAATCCTGAAGAAAGTTCAGCATATAAACATGAAATGTCCAGGGACACCTTTTTACCTTGTTGTGTCAACCATTCTCTTAAGCAGTGAAATTGACATGTATGCAGCCATGAAGAACATTAATATGTTTTCTTTTTTTCACCTAACTTTTATGTGTTAAAAGACTTGCATAGGACAATGCCAGTGACTAACTCATAAAAGTTTGATGAATAACTTAAAACAGCCCTCAGGAAAGACAAAAAAATCTAATTGATCTTCCTACTGTGTAAAACTGCATTCAAAATACTGGATGCTAGTGTGCTTTGCCGCCTCAGCTCATCCACTTTCTTACCTCTGTTATTTTTTGAAATAAAAATACAATATAAATCCCATGCTTTAAGTCAAAGGAAATAAGTTTACTACTTTAGGGTCTGGTTCTAGCAAGAATCTGTAAATTTTGTCTTAATTTCCACCACTATTTTTGTGGGTCTGCCACGTAATGCAAACTGCACAAATAGCAGTTCTCTGTATTCAGCTGTATTCCCCTTCAACACAAAATACATAGGTTCCTTTGAATCCTTTATGGAGCAGATCAGCTTTGTCATATTTGAAGGTTGATACCCTCCTCCTGTAGTGCTTCTTTCTCCACTGAGTGCAGTTGTGTATGACTGCTGGTAGATGGTTTTGAAAACACCTAGGACTGGAAAAGTGAAGTTATTTTTTAACACTGGTGCTTTTTGCTGATGCTTGCTTACCTCATTGTCTGACTCCACAAGCACTTGATCATATTCACTAAGTGCTACTAGGAACATGATAGATGTGACATTTTCAAAGCAATGTATCCATTTTCTTCTTTCTGATCTTTGGCCTCCTACATCCACCATTCTGCAAAATTACCATCAACTCCATGAATACTTTAACAGATAAAACACACAAGCACACACACAATGACAAAATTCAAGAATTTAGTTGAAAACACATTTTGGTTTGTTTTTCTTAATGATTTTTTTCCACTGATATTTAATGGAATCTGTTGTAAGCAGACAGTTAATCATATTTGCTTTTAAGTCTGATGTGTTTTCTATATTTAAATTATTGTGGGTCTCAAAACCCTCAAATTTCTGAGATATAAAGGTCTCATGAGCCATGATTCGGCAATGTATGTCCTGTGTATTCAGCAGAAACAGATGTGAACAGAATAGACTTGGTGGTCTGCCTTTCCCCCCCACATTACTAGAGTCAAAATTCCCGACTTGTTAAAGCTGCCCCATTTTAAGAGGACAAACAGAATACAGTATGTACCTACTAAAATTTTTTATAGCCAAAATTAAAACTAAAATTTGCTCACAGCATATTCACACTTCATCCTGTGTCTCAGTGTAACTAAACACAGGTGTCTAATTTCCAATTGCAATTGCACTGCTATTTTTTAAACAACTGTACTTGCACTCAAGTGCAAGTCCTGATTTCTTTCTAAAGGAGAGCAATTTATGTCTAAAAATCAACTACTAAGTGGTAACTTTGTATTCCATAATTTACATGAATTATGAGGACACAAGACTGTATTTTCAGATTATTATTCATAGTGAAACTTTGATATATATTATTGAAAAGATGATAATAACTACCTTCAGAAAAAGACAAATCTAATTGTCTTTCATCCTTTTGACATCTTTAACATCAGGTCCTTATTATATGTGGACAATTACATGAAAACATAATGACCAAGCTCAAATTTTAAAAACTTTTAACCAATATCCTGTACATGGTATTACTAATGTAAAAAGCAACAAAAGAAATAAAGCAAGTGGATGTTAAAACTTTTTTTCTACCTGAAAATGACGCTTTGTAAGTCAAATGGATATTCAATGATCCCCGTTGTTGGGACTCGAACTCTGAGCACATCTTGCTGAGTTGGCAGATAGGTGGAATCTGCGATGCGGTCCAAGTCGTTAAGATAGCTATAGACAGGGAGAAACAACAGGAATGCAAGACAGTGACAACATCATCCCACTGAGGGAAAGAGAAAGAAAGACTTGGGAATGGGAATTGGCTGTGGGGTAAGAAGAAATACAACAGAAAAAAACAGCTTTATCGGCATAAAAGAGGGGTCAAAGTATAAAAATGTGCTCCATCCTCCCTTCCTGTACGGTTGCATAGCTTCAAGTAAATTCTACAAAAGGGTAGCATAATTATTGTTTTTTCATAAAACTTTGCTTGGCTTTCACATGTAAATTCACCAAAGATCCAACGTTTTCAATTACAGAATTCTAGGCAATTTAGAGATAAATAATATTATAAAATGTGTGAGAAATATAGAATTGCACAGTTCTATTTGAATATGTAACATATTTCTTTATAGTCTTTCTGCAGTGTCTACACAGATACATGGATAGACAAACATGAATCTCCGAAGGAACAATGAACTGCTATAGGATAGATCATTATCAGTTATAAAATGATAGGAGGACAAATGGTTTTGTTTGGAGATCAAATTAAAAAAAAATTTTAAAAAGGGAAATACCCACCCACAGACAAATAAATGAACCTCTCAGATCTTGTTATCAGAAGGCAGCACTGATTATTTAGTGGGATCTCTGGCACCTGAAAGTTCTGCATTCACACTGAAACTTCTGATTAAGTTAATAAGCCTGCAGTACATGAAATACATCCCAGTCGGTTAGCAAACAACCCAAAATTGCTATAAAATTGCTTGTAGAATGTCCATGAACTACAACACAAACCTCTTCTGCTATTGCTTAACGGTGGGTTTCAACCATAAAGCACCAGTGTACTGGAGGTTTTAATTAATTCTCATAAAAGAGATGCTTCAAAAATGAAGTTTTTGTGATAGCCTGTTCAGCTCCAGGAGCTGGACATTGCATGAAACCAGTGCACCAGGCAGCTTGGGGTCTCCCCATGGTAGACATCTGGGAGAAAGATTGATACAGGAAATTAAATTCTTGGGCTTTTGGTCACTTCCCAGCACAAGAATGACCTAGAACTAGCCACTGAGAAGATAAATTAACCTATGGATGCCCTCATTCATTCTAGAGGAGGAAAGCAATGGTCTTGTAATTTATCAAAGGATGATGAGGTATCACTAAGCTCTGAACATGCTCTTTTCCTTCTAGTTATTAGTGAAGGTGCTGTTTTTAAAGAAACCCCCACAAGAAATAATTAGATGACTTCTAGATGCTCTGAATGATTTCTTAATGCAATAGTGAGAGCAAGTTATCCTGAATAATGACAGGAACAAAGCAGTTTGACTACTACCTTGCAGCACGAATACAGAAGAAATAATTCTGTTAAGTCTGGGAGGGAGCCAAAAATATTATCAGTCTCCCTCACTATGATTTTATTAATGAAATATTAATCCAATAGTAAACACTGAATGTGAGAAAGTTACACATAGTTACAAAGATGTATTGAACCATGTCTCAGATAATTCAGAAGCTACTACTCTGAAAATATTTTCTGAGAACACTGATTAGACACTGATAAGAAAACCGCTTGAGAGTCTGAGCCCTTCATTTGCCCTCAGGCATTTTACACAAAAAGCAGAATGGACAAACACATAATCAGTTTGTTGGGGGGTGGAGGGAAAGTGTAGGTGAGCAAAATCCATCACCACCACAGTAAGAAACTGACAGAGACCCTGAACGAGCTTCTTTTTCCCTCCCGCCCCCCAAAAAACTGGTTTTGGTTTTGTTTTGTGACTGTACTTTGGAAGGGTACAAAGAAGCATTAGTGGGTCATTACATGCTACAGTGATGTTCACGACAGCATGAGAATTTTAACTGAATAAATTGGTAGGTGGCCATTTACACAACTGTCTTGTTGCATTCCTTTGGCAAGCTTCAGCTGTGGGCTGCAGCGTGAGGCTGGTTACCGCACCTCTGCACCATCAGCACAGTTTACATGTTACTAAGAAACACTGTAATGCACATATGGCTGATTTTAGCAAGGCAATAATGCAAAAGGATATTATTAAATAGTTAAATCTCATTTGTGTTACTGGAAACCATTAAACAGGAAGAAGAGTATTTCTTTTTTTGTCCTAACACAAATCCCTGATGCCATTAAGTTCCAGAAGCATTAATTTATCCTTAAAAATACTCATCTTCTCATCCTCTGCTCAAGTTCTGCTCATCCAATTACTAAAAAGTAACCTTCTCACTCATTTCACCCATAGCACTTCACAGAGCCTATACAGTCCATAGAAGAGTCCTTATGCACCCTTACGGAGTCCTTTTTCTTTCCCTAGATTTCTTCACTTAACAGATCAAAGGATGTTCGTCTGACTAAGAAGTGTTCTAAATTATACATTCAAACCCAGAATCAAGGAAGCAGTGACAAAACCAGTAACAGTACCTCACAGAAAAAAAAAAATCATCAGGTAACGGACACAAAATCCTTTAAAAATATAATCTTTATGATACTGAAAATTCATAACCAGAATCTACAGTCTAAAAGAAGCAATTTAGAATACAGCCTCCTTTTTTTTTGCTTTTGAATAATGACATTTAGTCCCTACCACTTTTCCTTCTAACTTAAAACGTAATAAAATTATTGTATCCATTTATTTAAATGAAAATGTCCCAGTTCTTTGTTGCACAACCTTACTTTTAAATCTTTTATTATTGTTATTTTCATCCTGTGAGCACACAGCAAACAGTCAAGAAAATTATTTTTACGTAGAAAAAAAAAATTTTCTGTTTTGATTTTTTTTTTTTTGAACAGACATTTCTGCTGAAGAATTGCTGGAATTCAGATTTAATTGAGGTTTGTCCATTGTTGCCCTGAAGCAAAGGAGTAGGTATTTTCCGCTACTGGCTTTAAAAGTTCTACAGATTGGTTACACTTCCTGTTACCGTATGAGGATACGTAACTTCACATTCTGTTATCAACTTCAAGGGGATTAAACACGTTTCTGAAAATCAGGCTAAAAGATTTGCCTGCAGCAGCAACACAAAGTTCCCTTCAAGATACTCTAAAATCACTGAAAATTCCTTAAATCTCTCTTAAAATACAGGTAACCTCTAAAACAAAGTAACACAACTAATTAAAAAAATCTATTATATTTGGGTAAGAACATGTATCGTTGGGATTGACACCAGGGTCTTTCTTTTCCATTGTACCCACTGCTTTGTATCACATCTGAAGATTTTCGGTATATTGCAGAAATGAATTGTCTCTCATCAGTTGTACGTATTCTTCCTAAAATGCCAGTGTGAACAAATCAACACACTTATGCTCAATACATTATCAGTATTAACTGCATAACACTATGCTTCTATGTCAACAGTACTACAAAAAACCCAAGATGTTGTATCTTCTCAAAACACAAGAATAGATTGTTGCATTGCATTAAGGGATGGGGCGACAATCTGATTTTTCTGAATGCCTGATTTGTTGAGTTGACTCACTATTTCAAAATGCTGAGACTGTAAATGAATACAGGTGACTACATAAAAAAGACAACTGAAATACCATTAATATTTAGAGACATACTACTAGCACACACAATGTTTACATATTGCTATTATAGCTGGTCCTGTAACACTGAAAATTTAGGATTTAATTTATTTGGTTTGTCATAGTTTAATTCACTGCCACAATAAAGACTTATAGTTTCAAATCTTCCTCATAACAAAAATGTTGAAAGTCTAACTTTTTTTTTCCCCTCGCGAATGCTGGGGGTTAAAGAGATTCCCAGATCACCAGGGGAATGCAGCACTCCATGCATAGGCTTTCCGCATCCTACAGCTTCTTAAAATAACAATTTATTGATTTTAAATTAATTTAGCAAGCAGCAACTTTAAATAAAAACATCAAAATGTGCTAGCTAATGCTAATTCTTTTCCACCTTCAACTGTGCTGGCTCAAGCCCCACTCTAGCTGCACCTCTGCTTATCCCCAGCTGCCAGCTGTTTCGCTTGTGCAATGCCTTGATAACACGTTTCTGTCAAAATGATCTGGAATAGTGAAGAAACGCTACTGAAATCGTTCACATTAAGCTCGTTTATTTGATGGATACCGGCTGGGGTGTGGGAAGTCCATAAGCTCAAGCAGGAAGGCAGGGTGGAGTTACTTCCTGCACTGGCTTATCTGCAACCAGAAGAGGACTTACGAAGCCAGGGCTATGTGAAATGGCTCAAGTCTCCGAATTCAGATGGGTGAGGAGTGAAAGAAAATGGAAATTTTAATTTACTTTTTTGTATATCTGCTTATTAAAAAAACAATTCACCACGGCTTTAAAGTGCTTATCTAATGCAGCCCCTAAACAAAGTACTAAAAAATATATCGCTCACCTGGGCAAACAAATCCTATGCACGTACAAAAAATTTAAGCACATAAGAGATATGCACAGGGTATTTTAGGGTAAGTGCCTAACTCAAAATGTATGCACAAAGAGTGCAATCAGCTTTTGCAATGCAACCAACTCTTCAGCATATACTAGAAATGGCTACATGTGTACTCTTGGTAACAAACCACAAGACTTGTTGTCAAAAATGTGAACTTCCACAAAAACTGCATTGCCAATAATTGCCCAAACCATATGTTTCCTCGGTTTCTTAACTTCAAAATTTAAAATCTTAATAATGATATGCATATTGGTAATACTCTGGCAGCTGTCCTGAGGGCTAGTCCAAAAGCAGGTAACCACCAGCCTTACCATGGGGGATTCAGCTGTACAGGTAGCAGCAACTGTGCAAGCCATTCAGGTCCAACTATATGTCACTCTGAGTTTATTTTTACCACCTGCTAAGAAATGCCTTCCTTTGATGAGATACACTGTAGCTACATGGCCTCTCACCCAAACAGTACCTACTCAGCTAGGCGTTACTCAAAGGAACAAAAAAGGGAATATTGCATAAAATTACTTTAAAAAAAGAAAAAAAGCCAAATCACATAGGTCTGAGTAAATTTGTAGTACAGACCAAGTTTAAAAAGTTAATTATACCTGTAATTAGTTTTGTAAAAATGAGTTTTAGTGGCTGCTGAGGTAATTTTCCAGGGGGTTGCCATGGCGACAGGCAGACGGTGCATTACCGAGGCAATGCGTGTGTAATGAGCTGAGCTGCTGGCCGTGGCTCTCCCTTGACGTCAGGAGAAATTGCCACCGACTTGCAGCACGCTTGTGATCTGCACGCTGACCAGAAGCGGAGGAAGCCTTTTGTTTCCCAGTCAGTGCTGTGAGAGAAGTACTCATTTTTTAATGCACTTTACACCACCGGTGACAAGGCAAGCCTGCAGTCAGGGAAGCTGCCAGGCTATGGAGGTGCTAACGATACCCTTGAAAGACAGCAGGTTTGAACGGCACTGTTTGTCCACATTTCGAAACAAACAGCAGGAGTGGGACTGTGGGAGTAGACTGACTGGCTCTGTACTTTCCTCCATGCCTTTCCCATATAGAAGTCAGGCAAAGAAGTGAGACTGCTAACCGTGACAAACAGACCAGAGCTGTTTTAACCAATAACCTTCTTCAAGAAGTCAAATATAACCCCTGTCACCATGAACAGGTAGCTCAGCTTTAATTCATTTCCCAGAGCTACATCAGCTAACAAAGACAGACCATCAAAACTTATTTGAATTTACTTTCAGTGAATGAGGTCTTGAAGCACCTTCAACATGAAGAAACAGGGTGCAGGCACTTCAAACAAACACCCTCCTCCAGCCACAAACTACCGTTTTCCAGCATCTTTGAGGTTAGATTTCTGTTGCAAGTGATCAGGTGATAAAGCAGCACTTTCTCAGGTATAATTCCATAAAATGAATTTCTGTAACCTACTAAGTTTAGTGTATAGTGTAATTAATCAAGAGAAGGCTAATTAAGGCATGGGCAGACAAAGGTTGAAAAGCTACAGCCTTCATCCATCTATAACACTTGTTTCCCTTTCCGAGGTTAAAAATGAGATTGCTCTGTTCATCAGTACTGCCTGGTAACTCTTCCCAAACTCGGCAGGCAAAGCTGGTGGAGCAAGATGTTGAATTAATATTCACTAGCACACTAATAAACCCTGTGCTTGGAAGGAGTCTGCCTGCGAGACCTTGTGAGCACAGGAGAGGTCCCTGGGGAGCAGAGTGCCTTGCAAGCGCACTGCTGAGGAGAAGGGATCTGCCTGGCATCACACCAGAAACACTCCAAGAGAAATCTCTGAAACAAAACCAAACATGTTGAGATAGAGGTAATTATTGGCACTGATAAAAGGGTCAGCCTAAAACCAGTAAAGATGACTTGTTATCACCCAGCCAGCAAGCAACGTGACTGTTTCTTAATCTATATGGGGAGAATGAAAGTACAGGGGAAGAGGGAAGGGACAAACCCCAAGAAACTTGACAAAGTTTATTATTTAACAGAAAGTTTGTTGGGCAATTTCAGTGTAACCATGGCTATAAAAGCAAGGCTTACCAGCAGCATTTCATAAGCAAATGCTTTCACTTTGTTCAACCACATGTAAGACAGATACCGCATGGCTGACTTTTTCCAGGTCTGATAGTAACCATAAACATTTCATCTTTTCAACCCTAAAGCTCTCAGGTTTAACACAGAAAAAGGTATTTTCCTTGAAGTTAGGACAGTTGATAGGTATGACCCTCTGCAAAATGCTCTCTCTCATACACACACAGTGGCAGTGCAAGTGAAAATAAAACCCTAACCAAAATCTATGACTAAGGCTAATTAGGCAAACTATTTAATAAGATTTGATCTATCTACGTCCTTTGGGGCTACCCTCCATACTGTTGTTGGGGTTTGGTGTGGTTTTGGGGGGGTTGGAGTTTGTTTGTTTGTTTAGCAAAACTCTGAACTGGCTGATGAGACTACCCCAAACTAGCACTAATTTTGACCATGTGCTGGCAAACAAGCTTTGAAAGGGAAAAGCGTTTTTCTGCATTTTTGAAAACCCATACAACTTGTCTTTCAACTCCACATACGCAAAATGTTAAAGTTGCTGTAGCAGGATTTTTTCCTACCTCACAGAGCTGCCAGAATAACTGACACAAGTGTCCTCTTTGCTAACAAGCTGCAGCACAGTAAATGGAATCAATTTTCAGTGTACAAACACGAGCTGTGAACAAAGCTAAGTGTAAACAAACATTGGCCTCGTTTTCAGAATTTCTGTAGAGGTTTGCATTACTAAGCCTCTACACCCCTGCTGAAAAGTTGAGGCATGTTTACCAGTTTCCAGAACTATCTGATCTTACTCTAAAGTAAACACAATAGAGCTAAGATCTTTACAGTGAGGTAGGAAGATGTCTGGACTGTGTCCTTTTTATCCTTCTCCCACCCAAATCCTACCTAGCTGTCTCCCTCAATTTCCTACATGGCTAAAAGCCAGCCTTAGCAAAGGCTAAAAAAAGTAAGTAATCAATTTAAAAAATGCTTGTGCAAACTTTTCCTAATAGGCAATGTGGTTTAAAAATTATACAGATATTAAAAACATGTTCAGTACTGCATGAAAAAAAAGGATCCTGAAAGAAATACATACTGTATACTGCTTTAAATAACCCCACTTCCCTTTTTGAATTTCCCTAGTTCTGTTGCATAATCTTTAGTTTTTCTATAGGATGCAGTGCTTTGGTACACAGCAGATTTCATGTCCCATCTTTCTTCAGACCTTCTTTTTTTGTATTTGGGGACTATTATCTAAGGCATAGGATAGGCTTAGGATGGTTCTGCTGCTAGTACTTGGTCTTAATCTTCAGACCTTCATTTTTATTTACTGGTTTTATCTTACTTCAAACTTTACAGATGTAAGGCTGTGTAAACTGTGAATACAAAAAAGCAGAATCTACCATTTGCAACACAAATTGCCCCAAATACAGCTTTAGAAACTTCAATTACATTTTTATGAATGAAGGGAAGAAAGATTCAATGAACAGTATTAAAAAAGTTTATTAAATAATTACATGCTTATGTATCTTATAAATTAAGAGTATATATGGTTTTCTCACGCCCAACAAATGACTGTTACACAGATACCACATAGGCAGTTTTTCATAATTTGCTATACCAGTGTCAGCCACATAGCAGGTCTCAATTTAGGACAGTATTACTCCTTCTGAAATGCTCACACAGATCTATGATGCCCTAAGAACTCCCTACAGCTTTATGAAATAGAAGAATAAATGTTCTGATCACTAGAGGCAATACCAGCAAACGGAGTAAACTATGCAGTAGAAACTTAAGATTCATACACTGATCTTTCCCCTTGTGTGCCCCTAAGCACATCCTATTTAGCACACAGTAATTCCACTGAAATGCACCTGCTTCAGAAACAGAACATGGAAGCAAAACGTTATTTTTAAGGGACGGGTATAAAGGAATCAATTGTTCAGCTGAAGTTACAAAAACCTCCAAACTCAGATGGAATACTGTCATACAAAAATTACTAGATGACCAAAGCAGTACAATTCATGCAATGGTTTCACAAACGATGAAACATGAACTTTAACAAGCAGACATCATTAGGATTCTTCTCTTCCTTCCCTGTTAACAGCCAGTGATATTCTGAAGACATCTCTCATTACATGGTAAAACACTGGAATCTGCTTTTCTGTACTAAATGTCCAGCTAACTCAACTTACATGATCACAGGTATATGCACAGCTGTATAACTGTAGGACCTAAGTTGTTAAAGGTGATAGCAAGTGCAGAAACAAAAGCCTGAAGGACTCTCATGTATGTATGAGAATGCCATGGCATGTATGACTAAAGCAGTGCATTAAATAATAACAAAGTGGGGTATTGAATACCCACTGGCATAGCTAACACACTGGGGTAGGAACTTGAGTGAAAATTATATTCAATTATCTGAATTGTTAAACACACAGCCATGGAAGGGAAACTGAATAGACGTCTTTGGTGCTTGTGCAGCCACTAGAAAGTCCTTGGCTAGAGGTACACAATGACATACTACTTCCATTACATGGAGCCAGGGAAAGACGAAGTTTTTCAGCAGGGCTCTGGGGCACTTTCCAGTTCTATACACTTCCCACTTTTTCTTCATGAAGGGAAAGCCCTGAGTATCGTATGGGAAAAAATAGTGATGAATCTCCACAAAATTCTAGTTGCAACAGAAATTCTGCAAGTTGTCACATAAATATCAAATGTTACTTATGACAATTGTCTCTCTTACTGACAACAGTAAGACTGTTGCCTCTCCTTTCTTCAGGCTTTGAAAAACCAGGATATAATCAGACTGTTGACTGGTAACCTGTTTACATTTGGGTTAAGGTCTTCACACCCTGTACAGTACATACTGAATGATCTCATCTCACACAGCTATTACTTAAGACATTCCACAGTGTGGTGTTGGCTTACATCTGTCTCACACTGTGAACAGTATCATAAAGGGAAATGGTTTAGTGGTAAGTGGCTAAGTCTCCCTGGTGTAGGGTATATGGAAAGTGAGTAATCTCTATTGACCGGATGAGCTCTTGACTTTACCACAGAGAAGTCTAGAAATTGTTTTTAAAAACAACAGGAACACGCAACCTTCAGAGCATCCAATGGCAAGGGAAGAGAATACAATGTATTTGCTGAGCCTCCAAGAGGTTCAAATAAACTCTCATGATGGAGGAAATTTTCTTTCTTAGACCCTACCTTCACCTCTTCTGGTAAACACGTATCTGATGTATTCTTCTAGGGTACTAGCAGCAGGTATAAAAACATCAAAAGTGTAGCTAGCAATGACAAAGCAGGTCAAAAGATGACAGAAAGTGAAAGTATAGAAACATAGAGGATAAAAAAGTATTAAACAAATAGTACAATAGATCTTCTGGACAACAAACCATTTTGGTTTATAGATCATATCAGAATCAATTACCAAGACTTACCGAGTCAGTGGCCACTGGGTGCTTATTTCTTACTGCCTTGTGAATCCCGGTAGTAAGTTTTAGGCATTTTGTCTTCTTGCTTTGTGACAGCAATTTAAAGCTACCAAACTCTCTTTTTTTGGGGTGTTTTATTGCAAAACAGACACACTGTATTTTTGAAACAATGTTTCTTTGGTTTCTGCTAATTGCTTTTACTGGACTTACATACCCGAAAAAAACTCTACTTGCAAGCATAAATATACAAGAGGCTCTTCTAAAGACTCATATACAGTGATTCACAATTCTAATTTAAAACAGATTTTGCAGAAATTCGTAGTACGAACTATAATAGATTATACTTAAAGTCAACAATCTGCCAAAACTCGTGTGCAATTGCTAAATAAATTGAGCTTGAAAAATAACAGATCAACTAGTACATTTACTTTTTGCAAGGCAATGTACTAGCAATTTGCTTCTATAGCTACTTAATTACTTATTCCCTACTATTTTTAATACTACTCCTAAGATCCACTGTGGTGACAATTTCATTGGAACTAGGTCAAAACTATGGTATTCAGCACAATCTGATCTGAAGTAGCATCAGATGATTATTTCCTACGTTGGAGAGTAAGTAATTCTATTTTTAGCCTCTAAGGCAAGCACGCAAAATACATAAATTTATTTCAACTTTAAAAACAGTATCACATCTGTTGTGGAAACAAAATTAGGACCTACAAATACAAGAAATTAAAAGCGTAAGGCAGACTCTGCTTCACATTCTACTTATGTTTGCTGCTCATTTCAGTATGGAAACAACATTAAAGTATATTGTCAGTAACTTGTCTCTGAAATTTTCTTTTCATCATTTATGCACCCTAAAGTTTTTCACTTTATGTAATATTCTCTTTGTTTTCTTACCACTAAAAACCAAAACATGGTGTGGTATCTTTGGGGAAGTGAGAATCTAAACAAAACAAGAGAGATGCCACTCTGCACCAAGATATGCATACCAAATGATAAAAGTGATAGGTTGAGAAGGTAACCAGCTCCATAGGACACCGAACTGCATAGACAACAGAAACCCTACACATGGGGCAAATATAGCAGGAGAACAGCCTGGTGTGGTGATAACATCAGAGCAAATCTTGAGACCTGTGTCAGGCATATGTAGCTCCTCAGCTGCCTATATTGCATCAGCAAGATACTAGTAAGTTTGTCTTGACTAAATCACATATAAAGTGTTGTGCTAGGTAAGAATCCTCAGACTATTGTGCAGACAAATGTCATCCCAGACCTCTCATGTCTATAGCCCTGTTCCAATGAGCTTAATGGAAGCTTCATGGTGCCCTTCTGTTCTTCTGTGCTTTCCTCCATAGGAGGCTTCCATTCATGTACACCTGACAAATGGAGACTGGAATGATATGATATCATCAGAATAATTTTCATAGCTAATACAAAAATTCCTGTGGAGACTATGGAGATTTTTGCCACAGCTGTAGTAACTATGCTATATTTTTTAATGATGGTCAACATCAAAAGGTTACCATCCCTTACCATCATCAATTTCTTTGACTACAGATGAGAAATTTTCTCTGAGCTATATGCTACAGTATTAAAGAGTAACTGAATATCATGGAGTCAATATTCAGGCAGTCCTCAGATTCCTGGCCCAAGGAATTGAAGGCATAATATTTCAGACATAGTTTAGTCACATATGCATTTTTATTATTGTTGATCCCTTAACATGGGAACCCTTAAACAGGGTTTAACTTAAAATGTTTTTCCTGTTATCTTCATGGCAGCAATGTTCTTTAAAATTTAGGCTTTGTTTCCATAAAAGAAAGACAGTTCAATAAAATGCAAGAACACCAAGACTGCAAAAGCAATCTGTGAGGGAAAAGGGGAAAACCTAGCAAAACAGCAGTTCTGGGGCATTATAATTTTTATTAATTGTATAAAGGTCCACCTTGATTGCACTTCCCAGTATTCTCTACTGTCATACTGCATGAAAGTATTTTTGTCCAGCTTGCATTTGTGAGTCTACGGCAGAGGAGAGTAAGGGCTATGAGCAGTTGTAACAAAAGAAAACAAAACCATCAGTGACTGACTATCCTGAGTTACAATCTTACTTTAAGACTTCAAATGATCACAGCCTGTCATTCTGTGAAACAAACACAGACATAACCCTAAACTAGATGTACTCCAGTCCTTAAAGTATCCTCTGAATTCAATTTAACAAGTATATATTCAGGTATGTTCGAGCTGCATTTGCATAGAAATGTGTACACAGATGTATAGTATAAGAAGCTAAAAAGTAAAAATTACTTTGTAGAGACAGAAAGTGATATATAGTTGTTTATAGCCACCATGTACTTACTATTTAGTTGAATCTGATAATTGATACTCCCGTCGTCTGTCATAACACTCCTGAATTCCAGGGTCATTCCATAAGCTTCTTATTGCATCTACGTACGGGTTTTCAAAAGTTGACACCTTCTCTACATCAACTTCTCGAACTAACTGTGCATGAGCCTAATTCAAAACAAAGAAAACAGTAAAATGTACTGAATTTTCTATGTTTGCAGATAGCTCATATACAGTGAACAAGATTAACAGGATCATTTTTCATATTGGCCATCAATGTGTATATGCAATTTGAAAAATCAAGTACCATGAAGGTTGTGAAGATGGAAAAAGGAAAAAAACGTTGTAAGGAGTTTCAGAAATGAGGAAGAACAGAAAAAACTTCATTTTTTAATGGAAAGTATATAGATCTCAACAGGGATCAGAGTATTATTTACCTTTCAAGCTAAAAGACACAGTTAAACAGAATACCTACAACCCATTCTACCAGCTGGACTAGTCATTAGCAACTGAACCCAGGACCCTTAGACAACATAAAGATAGAAAAGACAGTAAACCCCCCAGAATACTCAAAGATGGATATTTTACCAAAATCTGTATTCATGTTAATGAAATTAATGATGGTGTAGGAAAGAAACACTAATGTCCATTTACTGGGGAAGACCTTAAAGTAAACTGTGAATGAATGCAAATAAGAGTGCTAAGTAAATTATGAATAAGTGCTGATATAGTGTGTTCAAAGACAAATAGTTCTAAATATGATATTATGACAGAAAGTGAATTAATAAATGTAGATATGGGTCCTTACTTCAGACTGTGCTTACTCCAATCCAGTATTATTTAGATGAAAAGGATGAAGCATTCACATTAAAATTTGTATTTAATTAAGCTAATTTTAAAGAAAGCTTTCATTTTTATTTTTTTCAGGTACAACCTTAGAATATTATAAAACATGCTTTTTAAATGATGGCTAGTTAACCAACTCGACAGATTTAGGCTCTGATGGTAGCTGACAGAATGGAAAGGAGGGAAGGAATTTGCCTTTCAAAGAGATTGATAAAAAATGTTCTTAATGCTACCACAAACATAACAGAAGTTACTACTGAAAAAGAAAAGCAAGATCATTAGAAATTGTCTCTAGTTTCAATTTGTACTATAAATTATGGAGATTCTTAAAAAGTAATGTCTAAAATTGGGAGTTGCTAATAGGAAATCTTCCCTAATAAATCCATCACCCTCCCAAATATTTAAAATTTAGTTACAGCCAATAGAGTCAGAACTACCAAAGAAATATAGCAGAATGTTTTCTAATTTGTTCTGGTAGTATTATGTACACGTTTCAGTAACAGATACACAAATGTATGTATCTGTTTAGAGAGATATACACATGTAAACTACACACTCACAGAGGCAGAGAAGACAACAGATGCTTGGTCAAGCAAAAAACCTGAGGGATTCAACTCATATCTAGTCTGCATTTGAGCTGAGGACACAAACCTCTTTCCATTTTACATTAGGTGAAGGTATACTGAAATGAGTGTTCTTGTTATTTTCTAATAAATTTATCCTCTGTTTACAGAGATACAATCCTCTCTCCTCCTCCCCTTTTTAGACAGTCCAGGAGAATGATGCTACTGCTCATTACTTAACAAAATCTTACACCTGCAACTCTTGTTTACTCAAGAGAAAATAAAACCCTCTGAGTTCAATGTGAAAAATGTGTGTCTTCAAGATAAGGAGAACATATGTTCTCCATTATCAGAACCCAAATCTCTGAAGTTCTAACAAAGGGGTTTTTTTTCTGGATCATGTCCACGCATCCCCAAAATGTCTGGACAAATCACAAAGGGTCCCTGTCTTCTCACACCAAGTAACAAGAAATGGTACTCTACTAAACACAAGCCAATGTTCTTGTGAAACAGGGTAATGGTTTTTTTTAATTATCTTGTATCTTATCAAGCTCAGTTCTGTATTCTATCGCCCTTATGTACTTCCAAAAGAATGATGGCCTGAATATTTCCTCACAGCTTGTGACAAACTGCGGCCAACTGATATCAAAATGCTAACAGAGCTAAAAGAGTAACTTATTATTCAAAAGCTTTCATCTGAAATCTGTCATAACTAAATTATTTCTTCAACAGTTCCCTAAATATTCTCCAACAGGTGCTCAAGTATTCTACACTGGCAGAAGGCAAAAATCTTAAAAGGTAATTACTTTATTCAGTTACGTATCTAGACTTACTACTACAAAGTTGTCCAAGATTTTGCATCACTTTATTTAACAGTTCTGTATGTTCTGCCATACAATTAGTATGACTTTGCACTATGTGACAAAATTTACAAAATAAACCGTGATACATGCCAAGAAGTTGCATCCGTCAGAAAATCAATTATTTTTAAAAAGAAACAGCATTCCCTCAGTGAACACTGCTTCTGCTTCCCTGGGGTTTGCTTGGGCAGACTCCTTATGGCTTGTACCCTATTGATAAACAGCTCTTCACATCAGTCCTGCTTCTCTTAAAAAAGTAATGTTCCTTCATATAGATTTCAAATCTTCCATTAATCCTGTTATGCCTTCTTGTTCCCAGAGGTACTATACTTTCCTGTAGACACCAAGGTTTCTTTAAGAGCCTTTGCCAGGCAACATCTTTTGCTGGCTTCTAATTTTCAGTAGCAGAGACAGAGATGAAAATACAGGATCTTGTCTATGGGCTTAATTTTTCTCTCATTAGCCCTTGTACAAGTCAAAAGTATTCCTGGTGAGACCCTGTGATATGGAGAAGCATAAATTCAATGCAGAAGAATAATCAATCATGCACGATGTGTGGTGTCACTCCTGCTAAATACTGGTTTTGGTTTCCTTCCACTAAATATAAATAGCAAATTTGGAACATAACTTCTGATGTTAGCACTCAAACATGAAAAACTCTAAGGACTCACCATTAATCCTGTTTATGCAACTATAAATGTTATCTAATCCTTTCACTTGACCCAAAAATCAACATTATCTGGGGGGACAAAAAGAAAAGTCAAGCTTGTTGCGCCTGAGAAAATTGTACCTGTCTGGAGTTCTCTCTTTTGGGACACCAGTAATTGTTATCAAAGCATTACAACAAACAAACAAAAAATCCCCAAATGACAGACAAAACTTAAGGATTCTGTAAGCACCAGCAAACTCAATCTGGTCATGAAAATGTAACTACCAGTTCAGCTGTAATGTTCCACAGACAAAACCTAGATGGTTTAGATGACTTTTCAGTTCAACACGCTTCTGACATTAGCAGTTGACATTTCCATGGCCGTCTGGGAATATAATACTTGTAACAATTTCCACATTATTTACCAAAAATTTTATACACACTCATTCAATTCTTTTTAGCAAATCACATCTCTCCTAAATTTAAAGAGCTTCTTCACTGATTTCTACAAGTATTAAAAAAAATGATCCCAGAATAAGAAAACTGGAATTTTGGGAAATAGTATTGGATTCTGAAACCAGGAAATCTGAGCCTGAGGAGATACCCAAATAGGTATAATTTCTCCTTCCTCATTCCCCTCAGAAAACTACTGACAATGTTTAAAAGTAATTCTGAGCTTGCATAGTGACAGTTTTATGCTGGTCTTTCTGGCAATATTCTTTTGGCCACAATACAAAACAATAAGTTTGGGGTTTTTTACCCTACTTATTATCTTCATAGTATATGAAAGCTCTGGTGCTTCTTAGGGACAAAACAGAGCAGCCAATGGATCTGGTCTCATATTCTCTCTGTATGCACATCAACCATTTGGAGCCTTGAATCAGTGGCTACAATCAATGTAGCAAGCATGGAAGAAGTTTTATATTTTTATATTACTTTTGATATAGTCTCTGTAATTTTCCCAAATTAGCACTCCAATCTCCCAGAATTATTTATAACGTAACAGGATCTAAAAAAATGAGTTTGCATGAAACATTTTTTTGTTGTTATTGGTCATTATCTGTAAAAAGCCTAGGATAATGGACCCTAACCCATGGCTTATGGGCAGTACAATGAAATTATAAGGATTTAAACAAGTTATCTTGTGCCTTACACTGGAAATTTAATTAATTTAAAATGCATCATTAAATGCTAGTTGTAATACTTTTGTATATATAAACATTGGAATAATGAATGTCTACACATATCAGGCTTGGGTTTTAGTTTATTTTAGTTGGGCTCAGAGAAAACTTAGGAAGTAGCTGAATAAATAAGAAATTTATTTGTACACTGCAATCAGAGCCCTGAAATTTCTTACTGTCTTATTTACTTTTAAGCTGCACCAGACATGGAAGACAAGCCCTAAGTCACCACTACAGGGCTGCAATCAGAACATTCAAGCAAGCTTTTATCAACGATTGTATCAAAATTTTTGTACAGATAATAGAAAAGGCTTCTGAAACTTATGTTTTTGAAGTCATTTTATCAATATAGGCCCTCTCAAAAAAGAGCTGGTTTAACAACACAGCAAGAGAAGCACAATGAAACAACTTCTTGTCACCCTAGCAGATTCTCATGCAAATGTTAAGAGACATGTGAGTCATGCCAAAGGGAATGTTAGGTGTACAATTTAAATACAAAGTCCAGATCTTCATAAATGTACTTTGGTACAGTTATCCTACCATTCTATTCTGAAGTTTCCGATCCTCTTTTTATAAACAAAAGGTTTTGATACCAAAAAAATAAGATTTTTCTGATGTCAGGCAGTAGAGTAAAAAGTTGTCATCTTCTCTGATAACTAATTCACCCAGTGTGAATAACTGTTAGAAAGTTTGAGTTGAGTTGGGTTTGAAAATTAAGCATACAAAAATACAGTTTCCCTTCAGGAAACATGAGATGCCCTCCTAGGAGATGAAACATATGTGCTGTTTCTTTAGGGAAAGGAAAGCTATGGGATGGTGCAATTACAGCAACACAATGTAGATACTGTTTGGAAGTAAATAGATCTGAAGAGCCCAAATCTAACATAGACTCATTCTGTAGTATGGGGCAACAAAAGGGTATGATCATTTTTTCTACTTACTGTCCAGCTTTTCTATATTCCATATACAAACTTTAGGTTGCCTGGCTACCACTGTTAAGCTGATGCCTAACAAAAAAAAAGCAACATAGATATATAAACATTAACATTACTGTTACTTTGATAGGATATCTAAATCCATGTAACAGCCTGAATTACCACTTTCACCACTATTCACCCCTTCCCTCTCAAAATGTCGAAAATTATATCAAAAAAATTATGGAAAATCTCAGAACAGAGATTTGAAATGGCTCCAGATTCAAAACATTCATAGTTTAACTGATAGCTAAACAGCTCCCTGCCCATTCTACCATGCAATTTCCTTGTATTTGTATCATTATATTAAAATACAGATGCAACATTAAGTGTTCATAAACACTAGCCTTGTAGGTTCCTGCCTAAAAATCATGCCACAACTTATATTAAACATCTCTAATTTAGAATGGTTTACATTTTGTTAAAACATATGTATTTATTTCACCTACTTATTCAAAAGTCTCTGCTACAGAAAGACAAGGCCACAGCAACATTCAATAATCCCAGTGGTTTCTGGCAGGTTGAACTTAAATGCATAAACTAAGAATGCATATTGTAACACTTAGAGGTGCAGCATTTTTGCTCTTTAAGTCAGTATGCGCTATAGTCATTTACATGTCACGCAGCCAGAGCCTCACAAAACCTGTTAGAGCAGCACATTCCCCACCACAGCTTGGCTTGCAACATGAAGATACACACAACTATGCAGGCACAAAGGGAGAAATAAGGGTGTGTAATAGCTGCTTCATTCTTTCACAGTGAAAGGGTGAAACCTCAGCTGGGTGAACTGAAATCCATTAGGATTTCATACTAATTTACACAGAGCCATTTCACTGCAAATAAGCATGCGCACAGGGAGTTCTAGTCCATAATACGACATGTAGTATCATCAATATAGCGCCAACACACTATACTATGTAACTATACTCCTGACACAAAATATTCCAACAGTCTTGGCATCTCTCTGCCCAGATGGGATAGTGTGTGGACCGTATAATCACCTCAGTAATTCTGGGCTGATCAAACATTTGCAACAGAACACAAACCCTCAAATGAAAACAGTACATACTGTGATTATACCATTACACAGCCCTCACTGACTTCTCATCACTAAACCATCCTTTAATGATTTGCAACAAATCTGTTAAGAAGCAATATATCACCAAGAAGTAAGATATGGAATAAGCGAAGGGTAGCTAGCTCTGCAGGCAAACTCTTCCAAGAATATGGGAAACTGCAATTTTTGAGGAACCACTCAAAAATCTTATACCTCCAGGGTGTCTAGAAGGGGATGCATAGTTGTAGTACACTGGAGCATTTGTCCTCTGTCATGGAAGTCTTAACTACCAAAGTACCTCCAATGCTTTGCCTGAGTCTGGTATACCAGGGGGATTTACCAGGCATATAGTGCCATTTCAGATATAGTGGCATTTCAGAGACTTCAGACTTGATGAAAATTACATTTGTTTTTCAAAAGCAAAATAAAATTGAAATGTGCTCTAGTCTTCGAAATTGTATGACTGCATTTCATTACTTACACCACAGTGATTTCTAAGCATCTTTTATTCTCTGTGCTCCAGGTCTGAGAAGGAAGAACAGCTAAAACCAAAACCACCTGTCTTTGGAAAGGACAGGGAGAACTTCTCACTCCCTCGCTTGGCTACACAAGATCTAAGCTCCATAGGAGATAACTCAGTATGTTCTCAAGTGCCCCATGTTCTCTCTGACAACAGAGGTGACAAACAAAAATTTCAACTTCAGATTTTAGTTATTGATTCTCCCCTTCTCTTTTTCACTAGGTCTAGTTGCTTAATTTTTAGATCTAAAATAAAGTATGTTCTATATAGTATCAGATCTGTTAAACAAAAATGATAGGTTTTGTTATCCTCTCATTTAAAAGTTTCATACCCCTGACTCTTCAGGCAGATCCTCAAGATTTCTAGGGGACTTCTGGCTACTTTCTTTCTTAGGTAACATTTTTATGAGGTCAGATCATTTTAAGCATTACAACTTTACTTGTTGATGACCGCATAGGCTGTTAACACTCTCCAAATATTGCCATGGCTAGGAAGGCTGAGCTAGAGGATGACATCAATGTCCAAAAACTGAACAGTAGCTTGCAAAGACCTATTCCAAAACCCATCATACTTAATATTTATTCTTGTGTGTGTGGCATGTTACATTTGCAACAGATTATAAATTAGGCACTTTAGGTAATAAATGTAGCACGCTAGCTGAAATTTTTACACACTGGTCCTGAAAATGTGTAGCTAGTGAATATTTTCCTGACATGTGCTGTAAAAATCTGTTGGTTTTGCTGTTGAGAATCCTGGAAACACAGATCTCTTTACTCTCTGGTCAACACTTTTATTTTGCAAAGTTGGGCGAAGTCTACTACTGACTTTTAGAAATCTCCTTCTGGATCAGCCAACTGCCATGTCCTTTCCAGCTGCTTTAGCAATTCACCTCCAAATAATTGTTTTTGCCTTGTTGGGAGGCTAGATATTCTGCTCTGAAATTGTTCAAGATAATCTGCCTAAACATCCTAATTGATTACATTCACTTCTGCTAAAGTACTTTTAAAAAAAATGTAAATGCAATTATATTCTAATTATGAACAACAGCTTCCACTTTGTTAATCACAGAATTAATTTATATATATTTAACTGCTTTCTTAGGACTGTTTTACAGTAATTCAGTTAAGTTCAGTTTGTTTTCCAGGCTTTGCCTAATTTTGCTTTGAAGAACACAGAGCAACAAGTAAAATACAGGCCATGTAAGTAAAGAGAGATTCAGAGCACTGGATTGCAAAGTTACCTTACTAATAGGTTTAAAAATGAAATAGTCCCAGAAGGCCACGTTTTCACTTTTTTTCCAAATGTTATTTTTACTTCCAAATTTTCAAAGGTTTTCAGCAGGTGTCAAAATTCTGGGATACACACCTTGGTTCAGATAAATCCTTATGATTCCCAAGGAGGTAGTGGAAGATATCTACTGAATTTTTGAAATAGTTCAAAATGAATTGTAGCATTTGAATTCTAACATTGCTAATCTGAACATAAAACTAAATCCAAACTTCTTCTCTTGGACATAGTCACTATGAACAATTTACATGCTCATGAAGTCCTCACAATTAATTGACAAGCCCCAAGTGGATAAAATCTTTTCTAGCGATAAAACCTATTTTCAAATTTAACTCAAATCTGCAATGACAGAAACTAACAAAACCATTTCAGATCTGAACCAGCATAAGCAAGAACTGGCAACTAGATGTCCCCTTGGAACAGTTTTTCTAGCTAACATGAATTATCCGAATTACTGCTCTATCTATATAAAGATAGCATTATCAACAAATGTTTTCAAAAACACATTCAAGCATGTATATACAATCACGTTTTGAGAAAACTATCCATGTTCTAAGCCTTTTTTTTCTTTTTTTTTTCCCCCCTGAGGACCATTTTTAATCTGAGATCTTCAAACAAATACTGTTCAATAATCCTACAAATAATTATTGTACACACACATAAGAAAATATACCATTGTTTCTTGAGCTAGCTAAACCAGTTCACATATGCACAGCAAAAATGTGAACTACTGGACTACTTCTGAGTGTTACTCCAGTTGAAGCTCTAGGTAAGAGTCACTAAAAGTACTGGATCAAGCTTACATGCAGTAAATACAGAGACGGGAGGGGGTGTACTGGCATCTGGGAATGAAGTCTCTCTCTATATTCAGCTGGTATAAAAACAGGGGCAGACTTAGAGCTGTTTCTAACAGCAGTGAGCAGAGAACAATGCCAAACCCAGAGTTGGGGATGCATTTTCCATTTCACCACAGTTCCTCATCATGCATATGGTTCGATAACATGTGCCTGAAAAGCTCGTCATCAGGAAACAGTATTCAAAGTATTGGACCAAATGGCAACAAATCAAAATTTCCCTCTCACAATCTTTCCTGAAAAGCTTCTTCTAACTGCTTTGCCTGCAGAAAAATAATTTTTGAAAAAAGGATCTGGAAACCCGAAGGAGTTTAAAAAAAAAAACAAAAAAAACAAAAGACAATCCAACTGCAAGTCTCTCTACAGTGATTTCCCAAGAAGCTGGGATAAATCACTGAAATTTTTAACTAGTCCTTCTCCTACTTCACATGCATCACAGGCTTTAGGAGCTTTATAGCAGGCTTCATGTCCTAGCGCCCATTTTTGAAGACCAGTGCTCAATAACAGTATTGCAAATAATGGCAAATTTTTCCACAATATTTTTGTATACTGGTACAGTTGAATTTATGGAAGAGAATGTTATGCAAACATGGACACGCTGAATTTTTAGTTTTCAAGCAAAATAACTGGCTTTACTTCACAACCCTGTAAGAATCTACTACCTCAGTCAACCATTGCAAATCAACAGTAAGTGCATTAAAAAATAAATAAAACGTTTCAGTATTCAAATTCTCACTTAAGAAGGGTACGTATGCACAGAAGTCCTGCTGAGCCTCACTTCTGTACAAAGCCTAATGAGTATTGCACTACAGGCATCTTTAAGGATCGGAGGAATAACAGATTTGCTTGCCTTCATGGAATCAAACAGCTAGAACTGAAAAGACTATATGCCTCTTCACAGAGTAGAGGTTTCAGCCAGTTGATTCAAGCAGTTCAGAAATTCAGCCACCCCATCCACTTGCCTACACAAAAGAACTGTGGAAGTTTCACTGCATTTACAATCTAGAGATGAACCAATGGTGAACATAGGATGGGCAAGGGAAACAAACAGCAGGTTCTTTTTAAGGGAATTGTGTCATCATACCCTGTTTCAATTCAGAAAAGGAGGTATTACATGAAAAATAATCCTGTACAGAATTCTATCATATCATTTCACATAAGTTAAAAAAAAAAAAAAAAATCACTGCAAAGAAAAGTGTTTCGCCTCTGTATTGTTAAGCCATACTTTCTGCTATTTTTAAAGGAGGAGAGTGCCCTCTGCTGACTAACAAATAACGGCAAAGGGAGTTAGTTATTTCAAACTGGTATTTCTAGAAATATCAGAGGACTGGGAGGGTCCCTTTCAAAATAATGAATGATTCCAGCAGGAATTTTCTTCCTCAAAAACTGCAACTAACTTAAATGGTTGCATTTGTGTATTGTTCAACCAAGAAGATTGTCTTTCTAACCAATTACCTCATTTCTTGGAAGTAAACTCTGAAAACGAGCTTCAGACTTACCCTAGGCATGCAAAGCTACATGATACCCTACCACCTACTTCTTTTGGGTGCTTTCATTAATCCCTTCATACCTAGAGTAATGAGTTGGTAGGACTGAAGTAAGGGGGCAAAATGTAATCTCAGATGAAAAGCTGTTGTTTAGAACAGGGTCAATAAGAATTAATTTAGCCCCAAGATGTTAAAGATAGCAACCCAACATTATTTTCTCCACAGACATACAATACCATGGTGATGAGTAACTATTTGAAACATGCCTTAAGGGAGAATTAAAAAAAAAGTTTTATGCCATTCGTGACCTAAAAAAGTGATAGCTTCTTTATAAATTAAGTACAACCTTCTTATTCCTAGAAATACACTGTATTTCTGCTGGCTCAAATCAGATGCCAAGAAGAGCTTATTTAAAGAAGGACGGCAAAGCACTGCTGACTCCTCTTTCAAGGCTTCAGGCAAAATACCAGTCTCCTGAAATACGCTGCCAACTTCTATCATTACGAAGGAGGAAGAAAAACCAATAAAACACAACATTTTTCCTATACAGAAATCATAGAATTGAGTTTTATAAAAATAAGAGCTTGAAAAGCTCTTCCTTTGCTTCCTGGTATGTGTAAAATTGATTCATAGTCTGACAACCTAATTAATATGTATTTTTAAATGATTAATTTTGCTTACTAACTATTCAGTATTTACAGGGTGAGGTCAGAGTAGACTTTTTAGCAACGATTTGGGAAGGCATATTTATCTGCCAAAGCACAAATGGATTATCTTCCCAAGACATTAGCCAAAATAAGACATAGTTCTTATAAATGTACCATTACTCATCAAATGAATGGAAATAGGGTTTTGGAGGGTTTTGTTTGTTTGCTTGCTTGTAGTACATTTTTAGTAATCTAAACAGTTTATAAAAAGCCCATGTTTTCAGTAAGAGTTAAATCTATGTGAAAGAAAGCAAAACTGAGGGCTTTTTTGAATTAATTTTGGTTAAACTGTATCTGGAAGAAGCTTCTGGGAACTGAGTAAGATGGGTGAAAAAGTGACAACACAGTCAATTGAGAAAAACTGTGTATCTTCATTATTAATACAGCAAAGTTTCCAATACTCAGTCACCTAAACCTGCTGTGCAATATACTCTGGGGGTTCTCCAGGACACAGCAAGGAGATGGAGATCTAGGGACAAAGTCAGCAGCCCCATGCTCATGTATCACATCAAGTCTCCTGGAGACAACAGGTTCTACATAGCCATAAATTTCCAAATCTACCCCCTTAGTATTTTTTTTCAGAAACGCCCAAGGCAGCTTCCCAGAAAATCTTAAAGACAAATTTATCAAGTTAATTTAGGGAGGCTGTTGGTGTAGAAAAGCCAAGCTGTTTGTGTTACATTCTGCTATCCAGAAAAAACATTTACTAAAAGGCCTTACTTATCTACCCTGTTTACAAGTACTATCAGAGACAGGCAACTACTTAGGAAATCAGTATGCAGTTACCACACACACACAAACATTCTGAATTGGAATTACAGTATTAATGCAAATGCTGATATTAAGACTGAACTAGATAGTTACCAAACCCAGTCTGTAATCAGCAAAAAAAAAGCAAGCAAAGCACTATAGCCTTTACCAAGTACCAACTGATATTACCATTAAGATTTCTGTTTTCTTCAGGGGGCTTAAAACTCCCTCTCAATATGAAAATGACTCTAATTCCTTTTCAGACAGGGTAGAGAAGTATTTTAGTTCAGACTTCTGGCCTAAAATGAATCACAAATTGGATTAAACATCAATAATATTTAGCCTCTCTGCATAATTATAGTATTTTTCATGTAATGTACCCCACCTACAGAACACATCTCAGACCAGGAACACTTCTGCATGTTTGTAGGTAGGCCAGGTAGGGCATTATTATCAAATTGAAGAGAGCTCAGCTGGATGGGAGGAATCAGAAGCTTTACACTGGTTTTGCAGCCACCCAACACTTTCTTTGGAAGTGCTGATCAGTACATCTTCCACAAAAGCACCGCAGCCCCACAGTCACCCTAATGCGCAACGATGGTTAGCGACCTGACAGCCCGTGCCACAGTCAGCACCTGGCACTCCCTGCACTCAAGGTATGCGACCACTGCCGCCCTTGAACATCCGCAGTATAACATACAAAGCAGTGAGAGACCTGTGCAGGACAAGACATTCTTCCTTAAATTGGCATGATCACAAACCCTACTTGGAAATGTTATCAGAAGATGGTAAGCTTTTGAAAGGCTGGGAAGTTGGAGAATATGTGGTAAGGATATGGCTCTGCCACCTCCTTGGTACACTGGTGCACTTTCCTTCATGCTATTATTTTGATGCTGTAACTAATACATATTTTCAAATGACTGATTTAAATGACAGATTTAGTAGCAAGGTCAACACTGAGCAGATAGAGAGGACCCTTAACGATGCACGCCAGCCATGTAGTTATGGGATGTAGCATGGAATGTCACTTACAATATAGTCTGAATTTCATGATCAAAATACAATCACGTATTGGTTCAGACATCAACATAACAACGTAGGAGCATGTCCTGTTCTACAGAAGTACTATCAGTTGCGATCTCTGTCATGTAGTCAAAATAATTTATAACCAAAATCCACTGTCTGTGGATTATAACTGATATATAGAGGCTGAGTAATTTGCTGCACTGGTGTCATACTGGTGAATTATTTTTAACTGTATAATAAAATAATAAAAATCACTTAATGGAAAACTAGGAAATACACACAGTACCATTCAAAGAATATACTAAACTTTCTCTTACTCGTGGCATGTGATGAAGGAACCCCAGAACCCATGATTTCCAGAACATTTCAGTGCTGTTTCCCCTGCATCTTCCTCCTTTCAGTAATTCCCTTTTATAGCATGCTAGTGGCAATAATTGTTAAACTGCTGCATATCGAACTGTTTTAAATTTTAGAATACAGCTTTAACTAAAAAAAAAAAATCTTAGAAAATAGGATACCAAATTCTTCTGTGAATTTTTTTCATACAGTAATCAGTCCTTTTCTTCTTTGAACACAAATTGCAAATAGTCTTCCTCATTCTTTTTCAAAATTCAGCTTTTCACAATACAGAAAAATCTTCCTTAGTTAAGGGCTCTATGATGTTGAAAGCTACCGGTACATCCAGAGGCCTCAGTAATTCAGCACCATGAGAAGTATTTATCTAAAGCTAAATTTTGATTAGCAATCACATTTACTTTTCACAAACCGCTAATCATAGAGCAGTAAGACCATTCCATTCTATAAGGGAAAAAAGTAAGATACCAGTTTGAGGTCAGCCAGTCTTTTGCTCTTTGTAGGTCACCCTCTTTTCAATTAAAGCAGCAAAAAGCCAGAAATGTTTGCAGTGTTTCCTCCTGAGAGTCAGCACATGACTCAAGTATAATGGAGGGAAAAAACCACATAAAGAACAAAGCAGTTTGGATAAGAACAGGAGGCTCTGTCTGTGCACACTTCTGTGGCTGCTGCTCTGCAGAAGCCATCTCAGCCTACCACCACCACCACAGTGTCACAGGTACTGCACAGTGCTGAGAGAGTCACAAATTCTGCTTCAGCTCTGACCAGCAGACTATGTGCATGCCATTTGGAAAACATGTTAGCGAGAAAAAAAAGTTAACTAAGTTTGTTAAAATGTAGGCTCTTGAGGAGAAAACAGCAGTTTAATTAGAAACCATATTCTGCTCCGATAAAGACCAAAGGCTTGACAAGCAGCAGCATCAAATTAAGGCAAAGATACATTTGTGGTTGGCATCTCAATGCGTTCAGAGATGTCATTGTTTGTTCTTCTCCCATATAATACATTCCTTTAATGGGAATCCACAAATTCTCTCTGTAAGTCTTGATACATCACACATACCATACCTCTCTGCAACTACTGTAACTGTAAGCAAAGCCTTTGATCAAGATGGTGATGATAATAGTAATAATAATGGTTGACTGTTTTCAACCTTTAAATGTACCCTATGACTGACATGATCAATGGCAATGTTTTTGGTCTGGCACCAATACATCCATGTCAAGAAAGAAATGAGAAGGGGGGGGGGAACCCAGAGGGAATAGACAACAAAAACAATTATCTAATGTTTAAACTGTTTAGCAGCTTCATCTTCTCTCTACTGAAATCTAAAGGAGAATAACTCCTGTAGTCTGTACTGAATGAGTACTGCAAAAGTCACTATCCCTACATGAACCAGATGATGGTAAACTCCATCAGGATCTTACAAAGATCTGGAAGTTGTACTGTTCTCCTTGCCTTGTCCTGGTATCAGACCATACTGGAAATCTAACCACCATATATATTTGAAGAATTATGATAAGTGGTTCAAAAGGCTGTGTTGCCTAATTACATGTTTTGCATGTTAAAAATGCCCTGCAATCCTTCTGTGAGGATTACTGTTGATTCAGTGGCCTTAATTTACAACAAATCTACTTTTGTTAATGCAAAGTACAGCTACTGAGTACACTTCCTGTTGCATGCGCCACCGCCAAAAAAAAAAAAGGCAATAGCAACAAGAAGGAAGAGATGGGAAAGGAAATTACATCTTTAAAGATGATATCCTGTGGGCAGTGCCATCTCCTACTGTCCTAGGATTAAAATTATAAAAGGAAGGCTGTACACCCTGAAGCCAAGGGAATTATTAAAAACATACCTAGAACAGTATTTTAGAAGCATATTTAAACTGATGCTGCTACACTGGTCTCCCTACTTTCATCCAGAGATTCAGTGGGTGAGGTAAAGAATTTACTATTTAATAAAAATAAATGAGAAACACAGCTCTAACCATATGGCTATAGATTTTTTATTACGTTTTATGGTAAAGGCACCACCATATTGACTCTTTTCATGTACAACCCTCTCAGCACCACATTACAGATTAAGTCCAGTTTCAGTGTTCAATGGTCAAGTGACATACCAAAAATACTCACACCAACACTTGACTGCTGATCCTTAAAGACTGTTAGGGTTTCATACCCCTGAAAAAAATGAAGACAGATAGCTTAAGTAGCCCTTTTCCCTTTATCAAGAGGCCTTGCCCAGATTAATGCTGGTTTTTCCGTCCAACATGAGTAAATAAAGATGTTGGAACTAGCAACAAGCAGAACAAGTACTCTGGGAGAAACCAAATTACTCATCCAAGTGTCATAGTGGCAGCTCGCCATGAGCTCATGAGCCACACACAAATGGCATCAAACAAAGCAGGAGACAGCTGCCCCTCATAACCTGCATAATGATGGAGGAGATGCTTAATGGTTTGTAGACAACAGGAGAAGCTGGCCATGCCTATACATTCTACATTTTCATGATTAAATTCTGAATTGATTTTACAGAATACTGGGGACTGAATTTGTCTGTAGACTTTATTTGGTAATCCCTGAAGAATGTTGTCTGAGTCAGGCTGCAAAAGAAAAGCTGAAACTGAAGAACCTGGGGAGGTTAATGTCCGCAGAAAAGAAACCAGGAAGCAGGCTGATAGATTATTTATGAATGAGAAGAAATCTTCCTTTTCCCATTCCTGCTTTCATTGCCTTTAGATTCATTTTCCAAGAAGGCTGAAACCAACCCTAAAACAAAAGCAGCATCACCATTACAGTTCCCACCTTAACACTTACTTTAAACTTTGACAGTGATACCGCACACACTAGATCTTTACTTTTTATACTAAACAAGCAGGTTTTCTTAGTTCTAAATAAAAACCACAAAGCTGCTTGCCAAAGAGATGGTAAGTATTCCATTTACCTGATCCTCAAGACATAAGCATCACTAATTTGGTTACACAGTCACATGCTAACATCACACACAGAAAGACAACTAAGTGAGAAACAAGTAACTCAGTATGATCTAAAAGTCATTTCAGAAACATTTTAAATAAAATTACTATAGGAATATATTTTACTGAAAGGTTATTCAGATCTACACCAATTCTAACATGTCACTATGCTAGGTATACTACAGGTGACAAAATAGTTTTTACCCCCTGTTCAAGCTACAATATTGTGGACTATTCTCCAAATTTAAAACAGGCTCATCTTGCTGTGTACAAATCTTAATTTTTCATTTTCAGAAATCACATGGCACAGAAATCACTTGCTCTGGATGCCATTTATCTCAATGAGGCTTGCTAGGTTTTGGTACAATCTCTATCATCAGCAAAGTCAGTACTGCACCAGTGACTCTGGAAGAGAAAACAAGGCTTTGGGAAGTGCTGGATATAGAGAAATAGAACAGACATAAGGAAAAGCAGAAGAGCAAGACCTAACACTGAGAATAAATGCCAGATACAGCGTATGTGCTTTGCTACTTTAAAATGGTGTAGCTGGAAATACTTCAAAACTCGTAGTGCAAATGAAAACATTGAAATAGCAAACAGAGGAAATGGTGTGGAAGAGGACCTAAGACACCTATGAAGTACATCACATCTCAAAACGTGCACTAGAGTACCTCTAAAAGGAAGAGAGAAAGCAGCTCCAGTGACTTGAAGCAGGACCTTCAAGTGAACTGTATTTATAGACTTATCAGAAATACACATTTATAGTCTAAAGAGGATGATTAGAAAAAAAATAATGAAAGGGGGGAAAAAAAAAAAAGTCAAGCAAACCCCTTTGAGAGAAAAATTGCTTTCCTTGATAAAATGTCAAATGGGTAGGGGTATTCTCCAACTTCTAACTAGAATCTATGATTTCATTTTGATCTATTGAAAAAAATGTCTCTAATTAAAATCTGAAATTAATGATCAGGCATTCAGAATCAGATCCCCTTGCCTGCATCACAGTTACCTTGGAGATTAATGTCTAAGCTATCATTAATACTACTCATCTGGCTAACAGAAGACTTAGCCATGAAAAATTACAAAGAAAACATATGTAATTGTGTTAATGCAGTGGTAGGCTGCTGGAGGACGACAGCCTTCTGCCTACTCTGGAGGCAGACAGAAATCTTCTGAAGTCAAAACTATTAAACAGACAAACCACCAAAATTGAAAGCTGTAGAGAAAAAACCCCATGTACTCATCATTCATGTATCTTTCACCACTGAATCCTTATCAGTACTGTTCATCGTTTTCACCCACACCATGCTCCTGTTATTTTTTGCCTCAGGACAACCTTCTACTGGCCATTACTTCTTTATTTTTATTCCACATTCCACTTAAAACTTATCCAGATATACATGAATAATTGTATATGGATAGCTCTGATTAACACTCTTGTAATTTTTAACATCTGTTTACTGAAGACCTTGTGGATAGGTTGATAAATTTGCACCCCTTTCAGAATAAAAAAACAAAACCCAAAAAAACCCCACAACAAAACACCACAAAAAAACCCCCGCTGCCCCAATAAAAACTTCACTTGTTACCTCACTGCAAAATTAACACTCTTTCACTTTCTCTTGGAACACAGTTTAAGAGCCAGACGTTTAAGCCTTTATTTCCTTTCAAGATGTTAAACTGTTCTGGGTTCTTTCAGAAAGCTTGGAAGCTGGCTAGCTTTTATGGTCCTGAACATAGGTTTATCATATTAAAAAGAGAAAAGGCAAAAAAAAAATAAAGAGACTTATATGGGAATAGCCACCTTCTTTTCTGGGCATAAGAAATGGAGATGTAAATTGAGCTCATTCTTTGGCAGTATGAGGGCTTTTACTGACTCACAAGCTTTGCTGGATTCCAAAGCCACATGCATTTATCATGCAGTTCTTAAGGAACTGGGTTTGAAATAATTGCTTTGAGTTTCTGTCTGATACATTATAGAGGCTGGTTTATATCACAGCTGTAGCTCCAGTTAAGTGCTATGCTTGTTGTGTTTATGCTCACTGATTAATTTTTATATGAATTCAGGGTATTGCTTATGAAACAATTTATTTTTCTATTAATTTTTTTATTTCTGTGCATGGTTTTGTGAACATTGAGGAACACAGTACTGGACCATAATTTTAATAAATCTATTTTAAGAATAAACTAAGTGGTTCCTGTATTATTCTTCTACTTTAAAAAAAATCTCTTTCAGTATTACAGCACATTTTAGGTGCCAGCCACTATCAAAACCAATGGCTTCTCCATTTGTAAACACATAAACACTCACGAGAATTAACTGAAGTGTGGACATACTCATTCAGTAAATAGTTCTTTGTTCAGATCAGCATAATTCACTTTGCAAACTAGGTCTGCTCTTAAAAGTTACCAAAACAAAGAAAAAGATGGGGGGGGGGAAGCCTGTATTAGAGTGGAGACTTGGCTTGTTCCCGGACCTCCTGCGCCCAGCTCATCTGTGAGCTCTGCCCTAGTTTGAACCCTGACTGTGCGGCATTTGAGATGTTCACAGATGACATGTGTTAATGGAGATTGTTAGTTATCATTTTCTCAATTACTTGGCCCAGCAATGAGAGATCAGAAAAGCCGATGGTGATTTTTGGCCTCTTGAGAATGAGGTGGACTACTGCAATCTTCAAGGTGCTTGATTTATTTCTATAGAGAAACAGATTACAAGAAACGTTCATGAGTTTGTAGCTAAATTAGGTCATTTAGATTTATCGCTCAGGGGACTATATATACTCCCAAGTTAGATTCTCTGGAAGGAGACAATCAGACAGGAGGCCACAGGTAGGTGGTTTGCAAGTAGAGGGGGCCAACAGCACAAATCACCCCACTGTGAATTTTTCACTGTGGAAAAATTATGGGAGGAGCAGGTAACTGGGAATATTTGGTGTATGGTGAGCCTCCACAGCCACCTCTACTGCAGCAATCCTTGCCCACCCAATGTCAACAGAGAAAGAAAAACACAAAAATGACCGTATGGAACAGTAATGAGCCAAACATTAAGAAACGTCTGTGGTGTCCATACCCCTCATTTGGTTTTGCTCATGAGGTATCTGCTAGAAATGCTGCCTTCAAGTGGCGATAGAAAAAATGCACAGATTTCTTCTAGAAATGTAATTGGGCTGCTTATGTTGTAAAATATTTTACAGTATTTTAGTACAGACTGAAGTGTATTCAAAATGTGCTATCTTTAGCTGAATTCCATAGATGTTCTAATTTCCAGCATCTAAACCACAATATCTGAATGAAGAGATTTACCACACATCCTTTTTTTGTATGCATAATACAAACTCTCTTTCTAAAGCTGACTGAGGCTGAAGACCCACTGTATAAATCAATCTCAGTTATTGTGCTTGCAATTTCTTAAGCGAGATCCATTGTTATGCCGGTATTGCTCCTACTTCACTGAACAAAGAACAACAGTCATTCCACTTCTAAAATCTGAATGTTTATTTTTGAGAAACTGAAATCTTTAAATGAAGATTCGTTGTGTTCGTTATATTAAAATATTACAGCGTAAGTTACAGTTCAATAGCATGGTTTTGGTTAGAAGCACAATATACTTATTTAAGACAAACTTTTTCCTTTTTTTTTAATGTGTTCTCAAACTCTCTTCCAGACGTTATTTATTGGAGGAAATGAAGTAGAGGTGTTCATAGTAATTACTGAGATCTTAAAAAATTCTGCAGCTGAAACAGATCCTGCCCCTACATATGCCATAAAACCTTTTATGGTACATTATACAATAAAGAAAGAGGGAGATTAAGTGATTTGTGGCTTTCTGTAACCATTCAGCAGTATTTATATGTGTATCTTACTAAAATACAGTTGAAAAACATCTCCAAAATGTAGACATTCCTGGATGAGTTGAGGATTCTCTCCATCCTAGTCTCATTTTTCTGACACTGTTTCTTTCCCTATCAGATAGCCTTATTTTGTGAGTTCCAAATATATTAAAAAAAAATTTCACAACAAAGTGTACTATCTCCATGATAAAACTGCAAAACGGATGTAAAATTAACTCTGGAACTACCTTCATAGAAAGCAAGCCTTTGGTGGCAACAGTGACTTCTTTCATCATATTACCAATTACATTTAAGTCACTGTTGCCTGGTTTGGCTGGAAAAAATAGTGTTATTCTGATACATACATTACAGTATCTATTATGTAGGAAACATCGTTAGTGTGACATATATTCTGACAATGAAAGCAAAATGGTAAGTAGAAAAATACATTTTAAAATGAAAAGGTTTCTTTTCATTGAGAAGTTGCAATTCTATTTAAATTCCTTTGAGCGATTAAAGAAAAATATTCTCACTTGTGCTGAAGTACAGTATTTTAGAAATGAAAATGCATTACTTCCAAAACTTGAAGTATTAAGTTTTCTCATGAATAGTAACCTGTAATTGTTCAATACAGAATCGAACTGATATGAATCAGTGCAGAATCACTGAAACCACTGAAGATTGGTCAAGATTTTCCAACCTTCACCAGCCTCTTACTCAAAACCTTGCTTTACATCATCATATAGCACCACCTTTTGATGAATATTACTCCTGGCCAGTAAATAGCAGACACATGAACAGTACGAATAACAGAATCTCAGCTAAAAGTTAAAAGAGAATTTATTATATAACAAGTAAATCTTTCCATTAAAGGCAATCTGCTCTGCTATTGATCTATCTAAATTCTGCTGGGTATTAAATACATGCCAATTAAGAGGTTGGTCTTCAACACAGTTAATATTTATGCTTGATTTCATGGGTAATCAAAAGGTATATACTGCAGTCCATGAAATGGATTCTGGATAACTTTATGAAATAATTAAATCAGAGTGAGATGTAAAATTATGGTGGAAAATAAATTTTTAGCCTCATCTTGGATGGAATGCTAAGAAAAACAAACACTAAGAAAATACAAAAAGTGTGTATTCTTTCAACATGACTTCCACAGAATATTGCATCACAGAGACAAAACATTTTAAATATGTAAAAAGGATTTTTTTTTTTCCTAGGGAAAACATGAAATATATAGAAAAGAGTAAAATATATGAAACTAATTCCTTGTTAAAACAGTTGTATTAACTTCTTAAAGAGTATGAAAAGTGTTAAGTATAACTTAAATAGTAAACAGAAAAATATACCTACTTTATTAAAAAATATATTTATTTTTAGAGCTAGAAGAGAATAAACATACTGTAGTGTGGGTTTTGCTTCTCAGCGTATATCTAAAGCAACAGAAAAAAAATGTTGAAATAGAAATCACTAGTGTTGGATCCATAAATTAAAAGGATAACAGACACTGGGCTCAGAAACAGCAAATGAACAGAGATCAAATGTTATATGCAAATAAGGAGAAAATCATATTGTTTTAAAAAAAACATCTACAAAATGAACATGCTATGTCCATATATGTTGACCGTAATGTGCTTAGTACAGCTATGAGGACCAGATGTAAATTTAGCCTCCAGCTTACTGGAACTGTAAATGCTGAACGCTATTTCAAAACAAAGTGAATTCATTCAAAATGCACATCAGTTATATTTTGCAGGGCTGCAATACAGTAGTAAGAATTTAAAGCCAGTAAGAGAAAATTATGGTTTCATGGATAGCATCATCTTAAGTGAATACTGAACTCAAAGTTTTTCACATATTTCAACGTCTCCCACATTGAATTTCTTTAAACATTATTTGTCTGCAAGTTTGTGGACAAGAGTTATTTCTATAACCTCACAGTTTTGGTCATATGCAGTTTAAAACTATTGGCAGAGGAAGTGCTCTGAGATAACTGTATCTAAGCTTCAGTTTTCAGTATCATTAACAGTTGAATTTAAATTAAAATAATTAATTAAGCGATCTATTCCTTTTACTATGTATTTTAACTTATTTCACTGAGAGAGCAATAATAAACAGCATGCATAGGGAGTTTTCTTCATTCTGGTCTATTTCAGTTATGTTTTTTCCCCTCAAAAAAAGGTGGATGTCCAAAGGCTAAAAACTCCCAGAGCTACACATAATTTTCTGTTTTAATGGAAACCAAAAATGGAATAACTTGGAATTATTGTACAATACTGCTTATGCAATGCATTTGGAGAAATATTAAATATAGGCAGAAAGAAACAGGAAGGCGTTTCACTACTTCAGAAGACAAAACTGAATGCGGATAAAGAAAATTTTACAGAAGCTTTCAAACAGCCACAACTTCTTCATACACAGTAAGCAAGGACACATATTCTCAGAGGGAAGCTAACGGAAATAACATCAATTTGGACTTCCTTACATAACTCCTTGCATACTTCTCAGTTTATTCTACCAGTAGTTTTGTGCTCCTGCATAACTCATTGACTCACTTTGAAGAACTGTTACATAGGAGATGCAATTAAAATGAGAAATGTAAACAAAGCAAAGCAGTTTTGCTCTTCTAGACTATATAAAATATTATGGAGAAGCTCCATTTAAAAGTCCCACTCACGGAGCTAAACTCTTCCCTACTTCCCTGCAACCCAGTAAGAAAAGTGCTCCCAATGAACTATTTTCTGGTTCCGAGCTAGATAATCAGCAACATTATGAGACGAGAAAAGTAATTTTCAGCCAACAAGTTTTATTTTGTCATCTGAGTCTGGATGTTCTTGCATGCATGTCAAGCCTGGACTTTACACCAGGAACACTTCAAAGTGAGGATGCAACAGGCTGATATAAGGTTTATGTTTTAAGGAAAGAGAAAGCAAGGGCCGGGGAGGGGGGCAGGGAGGCAGAAGAGAGATGGCTTGAAAAGAGCTGCTTGAGAGTTTTGAGCACAAAAAGGTGCCAGTTCAGGCCAGCGTTATATATAACTAGATGCATTTCCATTTTAATTCCTTTTAGATTAATCTGTGATTGACAAAGCTTTCCCCCCATCCTCCCTCCAGACTTATTTGCAAACAACACAAAATAAATTTATTAGCCTGGACAAGGGGAAGAAAAAAAACTCAAACCACAAAACCCAGTCAAGATGATCAGGACAGGTGCAGAACGGACTTAAACAACCAACCAGACAAAGGCAGTAATTTCATTAAAATTAAGGGTGAAACAAACTTTCCACTAGCTTCATCAAAACATATTAAAAGTTGCACAAAATTTCCTTTTAAATTTTTTTTTTCAGTTGTAATCTGACAGATGGTTCTTTGGGAGATACTGAAGGTTTCAGAAGAAATGATCTAATTGTATCAACATTTCTTTTCTTGTAAACATTCACTCAACAGTTGATACAACTTTAATGAGTTAATGAGTTGTCTTCAATTCTCCTTTGTCAAAAATGTACTCAGCTAGTTTATGCAACCAGAATACAAAACTTCTTGTGAAACAGGAAAAGAAAGAACTAAAATTTCCTAGGAGTCCCATGGGTTGCCTTCTTGCTTCTGCTGAGAAAAACAAATCCATCTCAACTCCTCCAGTCCCTCCTGTCTAAAAGAGTTAGGAAAATCATTCAGGAATGCACACCCCAAGAACTTTCAAGCATGAAACTCAAATGCATTAGGTAAGATTGGGAAGGGAAGATTTCTTTTCCCAAAATGAAGAGTTTCCACATCAATCAGTATTCCCATAGAGTTCTCAGCAAGGTAGGGATCCTATGGCTGACATATTGCCTGAACTGCCACACAGAGGACCTTCTGAATTCCACCCAGGCCCGGCAGGAAGGCTCTGATGGACAAATTGCAATCACGTGTGAACAAAAGAAAAGGGAAAGGAGAAACAAAGCAAAGTATAACTGTGAAGCATTAGACACCTTCAGGAAGGAAGGCAACCAGGAAGACATTTGGGGCAGGAGGGTAAATGGGGCTGGTCTGAGAATTACCAAATGACAAGTCCCAAATTGGTATTGTGATCAGTGAGGATTGTTAAAGAAAAATTCTTAATAAATTAGGGGAGAGGGACTTCGCAGCATGGAAAGCTTTTAAAGCATGGAGCTTTTTTAAAATCTGTTTTTTTTCCAATATCTGCAAATTATCTAACAGAAGAAATACCTAGGGTATAAGTGATTTTTCCTGAACAGTACAGAACTGAGGGATTCAGGTCTATTCTTCTATTTGTTAAAAACATGCATTTTACAAGAAACATTAAAAATATGCTCCAGAAATAGAGAGAGAATGAAATACGATACAACGGTACCAAGTAAAGGTAGCAAACATAGACCTATCTTTATCCCATCAAGCTTCTGAAATTAGACAAATGATCTGAACAAAATGAAGTTTGTTAATGGTCTGTAGCACAGTAAAATTACATCAAAGTAATCTGATCCTACAACAAATCACTCCAAACAGACCACCCAACCAGGAAAAAGAAGGGTATCTAAACGCTTTCACTGAGCAGTTATCAAAACAGCCAACAGCTCAATTTCCTCAAGCCTACGAAGTTGCAGAAGTATTGTTCATCTACTGCAAATCTTCAAAAACAGAAGTAACTAGAACTAATAGTACTCAAGAAAGTGTACAGTACAATTATAAAAACACATTCAGCACAATGTCACCATTTTATAAGTACTGCTACAGGTGCTGGTACAGAATTAGCTCACTTGCAGGAAAAACGGTGTAAATTTTAAACCGTGCTAGTGATGCTAACTTCTTCAAATGTAGGGGGGAAAAAAGGTCCATCGTAACATCCTGGCCAGTAGTTCTGTTTAATAAGAAAGTAACAAAAAACCCAGCATGCAGTTTCTCTATTTATGGCTTTTCCTTTAAAGAATTAAAACTTAACTAAAGCTCAGCAAAAAGGGGGGTGTGCATATGTGCAAAAGTCGCGTAAGTGGGACAGGATTCACTGGCACAAATACTGCTACTTTTGTTTTCCTGCATTACATTTCTTGGCTGAACATGCTCTGTTGTTGAAACTGGAAGTGCTTGTTATTTCTTTACTATTGAATTTAGATTCCCCAGAAGGGATGAAAGTTTTTCTTCTTCTCCAAGCAGTGACCATTTAAAGCAACATTTTATTTCAAATCATCTTCATGATATTTGATTCAAATACTTCCCTATTTTCAGTTTCATTATGAAAATTGCAGGGTTTTGCACTTGGAAATACATATGCATTATGATGCAGAAACTGAAATTAAGTCAAATTTAAAGTAAGTGAAAAAAAAACAGGATGCATAATAGGACATCACTCCTTTAGTGTTTGTTGTATTGTATCACAGTTTCAGAAACTGGAAAAAAGTGTTATGCATCCCAGTGCTTATCACAGTTGCTAAATGTCAATAACAAATACATTAGTCTTTCTGTACAGTAAGCATTTAGCAGTTAGCATTAACTTGAATCTCCAGGCTGTACAAATAAACTATGAAGAAATTTTTTTCCATTTCCAGTTATTTGTTACTTGTTAAGCCTACTGAAGGCAGACATTAAACCTGCACAGCTAAACAGAACAGCACAAAGATAAGCTTATTTAGCATATTAGGCATGATCTAAGCAACTTCTGAATAGAACATTAAAAAATTCCAACAGTTTTACAATCCTAAATTAAGTTGTCTGAAATGCTGAGGGTTTTTTTCCTGAGATTTAATTTTCTGAAACATTAATGGAAGAATAAAACCAGGTATAAATTTCTCATTAGAATGCAATCTCTTGTGTAAGGGCAGGAGGGCTAGACTGAATCCATAGTTTTGACAGGAAGAAAGGAAAGGGGAAAAAAAAAGAAAAAAGAAAAAGAAAACCTAAAGCAATTCCTACTTGACTTTTGGTAATTCAGCAGATGAAACAGAATCTTTCCTTACTGCAGAAGAATATCTTCTTCTGGCAGCACGAGAAAAATTAGATAAATGTCCTGATTCCTAAACTACGTACAGGCTAACTGTCCTTGGTTTAAAGATTCTGGAGACAGATGAAGAAGGCTGCTGACAACAAGAAAGAAACAAACAATAGCAACACCTTGACAGGTAGAAAGCAGATCAAAGATCTTCCAGAAGAACTACGAGACCCTGAATGCTGAAACCAAAAACACCAAATGAAAAAAAAATTGAAGGAAAGCTGAGAACTATATTCTGTATCTGATATTATTTCCTTTTATTTTTAATATCCTTTTGATAACACTATTAGGAATAAATGGCTACTGAACTCTGCAACTGACATAAATGAACTCTACATAAACATCAATGGAGTTAATGTGATCACCTTTTAGATCTGTTTACAAGTAGAAACATTTTTAATACAAAGCCTTTTTAAATCTGTGAAGGGAAAAATAAAAGTAGTGTTATATACTGGATCACATGCTGCTGTAACACAAATTGCCATTATTGTATTTTTGCAACCTCTACTTCTCCCCTCTATTATTCCTTTCCATTGTTTCACATATTTTCCATTGCTCCAAGTATTTCCGCTTGCATTCTCATCTCACCCTCTGCCTCTGTAGCCTTCCAAGTTCTTGCAAGGTGCTACTCAAATTTGTTGAACAGTTTGTGTTAGTCCCCATACTATCTATAAACACTCCAGCTTCCAAAGGTGTGTGCAGTACAGGAATAGGGAAAATAGAAATCTGTATAGTAAATGCATGTGTAACTGGTATCAGCCTGCTGTGATATACTATTATAGTACAAAACATTACTCTTTATGTATCACCAAACTTGAAAATTAGGAAGTGTAAGAAATTCTTCTACATCTGTGTTGAAGATTGTTGTTTGTAATATGTTTTCCAGCTCTTCATGTATTTGAACCTCAGAAATGAGGGGCTCCCAGAACTTCCCTAGGACACTATAATCTCCTCAAACACAGCCTAATAAACCAAAAAAATCCTGCACTTTGAAATTATCTTTCAAAGACATGAAAAAAATCCCCATTATGAACTTCACATGTATTCTAACCCATCTGTAGTCCAATTTTATCTAAAAGTTGAGCCAGAAAAAGCCTACGTACTTGGAACTATGTCTTTTTGTTTCAGGAGGTTTAAGATAGTTTATATATTCATATTTTTATATATATACAAGATCCTATTTAGGCAGGCTGACTGTAAATGTGAGGTTTTATTGATATATTAAATATAACTTAAATTTAGTAACTATGTGAAAGGTATTTAATATATATTTGTATTATCTGAAGATAATTCTTAATATGTTGGAAATTAATGAAACACACAAAACCATACATCTATGTTTTAAAACTACTAAGTGCTTATTCATGTTTTGTACCATGGTAAAGCCAAGGTACAGGAACAAGAAACTTCCTTTCCTTTTAGAGCAGCAGATCATCCACAGAAGCTTCAAATCTCAGCAGGCTGAGATGCCAGCAGAGCTGATCCAGAGGGGACATTTCTCAGTCGGATAGAGCACTGGATGCATTTGTTGGTTCTAGTTTTAAAAGAAGACTCAGTGAAACAGTGCAAGGACCACACCTGCTCCATTTTTCCTGGAGTTCTTCCCCAGGCTACTTCCCATGCATACCAACTAGGAAGCATACTTCCTTATGATTAACCACCCCAAGACCAACGATAAAGTCAAACGGAAACATTATAGGTTTTGTCCAGCTGTATGTTTTCTCCCACCTGCATACAGAGTTTGGATCATTTTGCAATGTTATCTGAATAAAAAGCGAAGGCCATCAGTACAAAAAAAAATTTTTTTCCCCTTGCTTTGTCACCCCTACTCCTTTTATTTTTGGCATTATGGAGAATCACAGATAAACATTTTTGCTTTGTTAGGTATATAGACTCTGCTATTTCGCTGGACATCAGCGTGAGGATAACATGAGCCCTATTACCCATGCGCATACTGAACAACAATCTAACAATCAGCAGGAGGACATGCATAGATTACTGTGCGTATTTCCACTCCACTACAGGGCGGGGCACGACACAACACGGGAGGTGACTTCTAGGGATACGACGGTACAAAGTTATAGTATTGTACAGAACGAGCCCACAAACCCCTATAAGATTTCTAATTATACCCTTCACCCTCTTTTTTTCTCTTTTTACTTAGCACTTCAAAACACATAATACACACTACGCTTCTTTTCATGAGGCTCTGAACAGGAGTGAGTTTAGTGCAAATTAACAAATTTTGAAATTTTCTTCTGAATTTTATGCCTTAATTCATATGAACTAATGTTTCTTCCCCTGTTACTTCCTGAACATTTACTCATAAATTCCCTAAGCACTACTAAAAACCATGCATGCTCTAATATATGAAGATTTTGGTATATAGTTTTCCCGTGTAGCTTAACATACTTTGTTTTTTACATCAACTGGAATTTGGTCTTAAGTTTATTTTCATTATTGTCTTCTCATTCAGCATAGAGGGCTGAAAACTTACTCTATGTTTTTAACTGATATCATTGAAGATGCTAATTTTTTTATTACAATAGTGACACATTTAAGAACAAGTTAACATAAAATTATTTTAGCACTGATAATTTAGGATTGGCATGGTTTTAGCCAGTCTGTTCCAAAATTACTTTAACCACAAAAATTTAAAGCATTCCCAGAAAGATGTTTATCTGAAGATACACAACATATTTTCAAAACAGCTTTTCAAAATAGCTTGTAACTTTTTATGAAAGAACTGCAAACACTGCAGTATCACATTCTCTTTTAAAAATGCACATGAACCTCTATACTAATAAAGACAAACATAAAAGTTCTCAAGACCACTATTAATTAGTGTTAGCAAAACAGGCTAATCAAGGAACAGTATAGTCATCCAGACCCACTGAGATAGACCTTACCCTAGCTGAACATTACAATCTATCTTAGTCATGAAAACAGCTATGTTATTATAGCCTAATGACTGCTTCATCACCTGTATGGAGAGTTTTCTGACCTCTGCCTAACTGTTTGCAATGATTTTTTATGTTGTTGTCAAGCTAAGAAGTAAAAAAAAAAAATCACGGACCGCTGCAGTGAACCCCTTCCGTGCTGTGTCACACGCAGTGCTCACGCAGCTGACTGCCTTCTCCTCCACATTACCGCCTCTCACACTGGCATCACAAATAGCAGAGCCCGGATACAAAACACCCTGCTTCTGATTTCTATAGGGCTCCTTGCTTCTCACTGAAATGAGGAGAGCCTGATGTCCAAAGGCTTATTTGAATCTAAACCACAGAGCAAGCAGATGGAGTTTGTGAACTAAGGAGGTGACTGATGAAGCATCCTTCTTGATGAAGCATCGTCTGCCTACTGCATTTACAGTGAGTGGAAAGTGGTCAAGAAGAGGAGCAGTTTCGTTGACATGAGCAATATATTAGGCAGAGACAAATTGCATTGATTTGTTCTGTTGTAAAAGCAACTGAATCAGGGGAATAATGAAAAGGCCCCCTGCCCCCAACCCCTGTATGACTGTACCTCACAATTTACATAACAGTGCCCACAATCTGCTTCGTTTATAACAAGGATCAGGCACGTCTGTAACTCCCTTGAGCTGCTTGTTTTGGTTCAGTCTTCAAGGCTATTTCATGAATAACATGAGCTCTAAGTGAAATACTAGTACTGTGCTTGCCTCCTCCTTTTGTATTTACAGAGATAACAAGCATGACTTGCATGCATATTAAAACAGTGCCATCTTCCTGAGTTAATGGCCAGAAAGCTGAGTTGCTTGTGCTGCTGTTCATAGCTCTGTCAAACACCGAGAAGAAACTAACAAGGTTACAATCAGCCTCACCATTATTTTTTTTCAGCAGTAGTCACACAATTAAAATACTATGCTGTTTGTATTCTGCTGCTCATGCTTAAGGGAAGTTATGAAATGCAGAACTGTTTTTCTTTTAGACGAGTTTTTAAGGAGGAAGAAAACCTAAAACACAGCCTGAGACAGCCATCAAGAGACACATACACACAGACGCTTTCAGAAATAAAGGCTCCTTCTTCTCCTCCTACACTAAGCAGGACTGAAGAGGCCATCATATTATAATCAGAGCTTAATATAAAGGGGAGTCCCAGAAATTCCAGTCTAGCACCTTTAGAATATACAACAAATAATAACTAAGAGAACACCACCTTTCCTTCTCCAGCTGCTTTTCACTGAGTGTTGCCACTTTAAAAGGTAAAGCACTGCCCATTGTATATTTGTGTTTGGTTGTTGATTTTTTCCTCTTACAATTCCTATTTTGTTTAATTCTGGCTCACTAGGTTTAGTCTCCCTGCTAAGTGGAGTAGGTGTGAAGAGTCTCCAAAGAGGAGAGTCAAAACAAACTGGTAGGTGAATGACTGTGACATGGAAGCTACATCAACCACCAGAAAGTGCATGACTTCCCAGGTAACCAGTAAATCCCTCCCACTTACTCCAGCTACTGGCTGCACAGATTCACCATTTATTTTGGCCTTAGAAGCAACAACAACAAAAATATATCAGTGTACTGAAATTATACAATTTTCTTATTGTTGTAAGATTTAATTCAATCAAGGTATACAGTAAGTTTTCATTTCATAGTTAGGAGACGGAAAAGTAATGAATGAAACAGAAAAAAGAACACAATTATCTAGACAGTAACTCATCAACAACACATCTATGCATTAAGTAACATTAGTTATTCCTAGTTTGCTTGCCATCAAGTATCCAAACCCAAGGACATGAGTATTGTTCCTAAAGCAATGTGTTTCTGGGGAAGGACCCCCATAAAGAGTTCTTGTGTGTTATAGACTTTAAAAAACAAAAAAAATCCTATTAGTAAATATCTTTTTTTTTTTTTTTTTAACCCCTTAAGTTAAAGGGAAACGATATTTCAGCAGTTACATCCTTGGAAGAGGACTGAAATCAATCAGTTCAGGCAACATGATTTGAGATGCTCATCTTTTTCACCCCTTCACAGGTAGTAGAAAAAAAGGAAAAGAGGAAGTAAGGCAGCACAAGCATAATGACCATGACACGTATTTATATGATTAAGGAAAAAAAGCATTAAATATACTAAGCAAAACAAAAGCCGCGGAATAGTCCACTCTCAAAGACAACACTAACTCAATTTCAGTTACTTACTATTGGCAATCTTTCTCGGGATATTTGGTCATGTCCCTGTCCCCTCCCCGTTCATTTCGGCAAGTAAGATACTCAGGAATATTAACAGTTCTTGTTCTTCACAGCCTTAACAAAGAAAGGCCTCAGAAAACAGGCCAACTGTCTTACAAAAGCTGTGTTCATGCAGCTCACCAAATGACTAACTGAAGCACAGTCTGAAGCCTAATTTTAATTGGCTCCTCTATAATAAATACAGACTGCAGAAATAAACAAATCCACAAGTTTCTTGAACAGAGATTTTATTAGTGACAGCACTCTGCATATTGTGGACTGAGACTAAGCCTTAACACAAGCCTTAACAACAAGCATAGAAAAGATGCATTAGACCCCTAAGGAGTTCCATACTTTAGGAGAGGAAGACAACTAGCTACAGACCTGCCTTTTAAACATTTCAAATATACTGAGCCCAATTATGCAACCTTCATTCATGCTCATGAATTCTTACATGGATAATCTCGTATAAGTTTGAGGCAAGTGCTCATCAACACGATCAAGAGGACAACCACTGGACTCACCATAATTAATGCTGAGTCATAAATGCCCTTGGGGAAGAAATAGAAAAATAATTATGGGCCAGATCTAGTTCAATTTATACTAGGAAGTTTAAGAATTTTTTTGAATACTTGTTTAATGTCTTTTTTTCAAAAAGGATTTTACATGAGGACTTCCACTAGACTCATAAAGCATGCTTGGAAGGATGCTTGATGTCAAGAGGGAGATGCCTGTGGACTGAATAAATGGAAAGAACACTTACATTTTTGGTTACAATTTCACCTACATCTTTCATCTTTATTACTTTGTTGAGGAAAATGAGTAGGAAAGCCTTTTGCCATATCTATCTAATTGAAATGCAGGTACTGCAGCTCCTGTATGACTGGCTAAATACTACTTAACTGCCAAGAATAACGCCGACAGCAGATAATCTATATAAAATCAGAGGCAAAGGGGTTTTCACGAGAGAAGGAGCTCTGGGGTAAACTATCCATTCCCGTTAACTGCACAAATCACATGGCAGCTGAACCACAGGCTGCTGGTCTGGGGTGGAAGGAGGGTGTTGGTTAAAAAGACTTATAAATGACAAGTAGGTAACTGCAGATTAAGTACGTAGAAAATGGGTGCTTCTTGAGCCAAGCTTTTTCCTACCAGAAGCAGTGTAGTCTGCTTGCCTTGTGCATCCCACTCGATCAGTGTATGCATCTTAGCTTACCTATGGACTACAGATGATGTTTGTGCGAGTGTACTATCTGTATGGGAAGTCAGATGCCCTATCAATGCATGCTGCGTACCAACACTGACAAGACAGAGGGGGAGGAGGAAAACACTTAGTTGAGTCAGACTCTGGAGTGAGGCTGGCAGTGCAATTAAAAAAGTAGTATCTTCTCAGAAGTCTCATTGAGCTTTCACTGTCCATCCACCAGGCACAAATCCGCTTCTGTTAACAGCATTCAATTAGAAGAGCTGGAAGATGAGGCAAATAAGCGTTGCCTTCCTAATTGTTATGCCTGACTTCAGTTTCAAAAACCTATCCTTGTGTTTTCATATCATTGAAACAGTGATGGTGGAAGGTTAAAAAGTGAGTAAGTGCATTAAAAAGAGGAGAAGAGGTGGTAATGCAGGAAAAAAAAAAGGAAGATGATGGAAAGCATTAGCATTTATTTATTATGAATTTACTATGCACGATCCTGCAGTTTCCAAAATTAGGACTCATTTGTTACAACTTCTCATAGAAAACAGACTTACTAACCCTAGGGAAGAAAAAAACCCAAACAAAAAAACAACCAAACAACCAAAAAAAAGGGAAAGCAGAATTAGCAGCTCAGTTACGTGTCCTCTTGTTGAATCCGTATTTAGGGATAAAAACATTGACATCAAAAGCCCTTCCCTGTGTCTAGAAACTGCTAGTACAATTAGCAACCTATTAAAAAAAGCTTTAAAATGCCATCAGACATGTTTTAGCAAGAGTGGAGATTTTCTTTTTAAATATTTAAAAGAACTGATGCCAGAAGAGACAGCATTAATTTCATCAGATTAAAGGAAATTTACTGCAGCTTGTCTTCTGATTCTTCAGAGAAAAACTGAATTTATTGAAGCTAGCATCTCTAGCATCTCTTTGCCTGCTTTTTATACAGCCAATATTAAAATAAAAGTATTTTTGAAGCAAAGTTCTTTATAAATTGCCTTACAAGTTGAATCGTAATTAAATCACTGCTGTTTCATATCCAGAATATGGAATTTAACTTCTTAGAAGCAACTTTGCTGCCATAAAAAAAAACCCCAAAACAAAAACAAAAACCACAAAAAAACCACCCCAAAACCCCAGGACTCTCCCCCATCCCCATAATGTGTGAAACTCCCCTTCAGAGACTAGTGAACAAAGAAAATTTCTGGACATGCAACAATACCTTCAATCCCAAAACAAAGACAAAAACATACATAACTTTTTACCAGGAAAAAAAGATTTTTCTATCCTGGTTTTGGTCATAATATGTAATAAGTAACATGATCCTCTACAAACGAAAAAGAAGTCTTCAACAAACAAATCAGGTCTGAAAGAAATGAGACTTGGTAGCAAAACTTCAGTTGCTTAATTTAGCTTCATATAGTCCACTTTCTGATTTAGCTTAGGAAAATAGTTTGTTCCTTGTTTTAACCAGTGGAAGGCATATTTAATTACCTGCAATATCCAAGAAGCCAGTGAATACATGTACATTAAAAATTACCCCCAAAAAGGGTCTGGTATTGACTTACTGAAATTTTCTAGATTGTTTTATTTTTGCATGTGAGGTCTGTGGCCAAACCCAAAAAGCTGCCAAGCAAACATGCTGAACGCACTTAAAGCTGGGTGGGGGCAGGACAGAGAAGGGGGGAGAAAGAAAAAAGAAAGTTAAAGAAAGAGTTAGGTATAAGGTAGTGATATATAATCTTTATACCCTCCTGACTGTTGAAGCTTTTAGCTTCAGGCACTACTCCAAGTTAAGCTTGACCTAACTTTCATCAGCTGCTAATGGATCTGGCGGATATTGCTCTGCTTTTCCTACTTCACCAAGGCCAATGGTGGTCTAATCACATCTCTGTACACTCACAAAATGGATACTGCACAGGACTGGAGCTAAGCGTGGAGATCCCAAGGTTGGGCATGGGTACCATATCTCCAAAAACCCTGCAGCCGATTATCTGAACCAGCTCCTGTGTATGCAGAGCATGTCTTTCTGTATGCCTGCAGAGTGGCACAAGGCACTGAGTCACAAACACATGATTCCAGTATTCACTTCTGCAATCATACAGGTTTTGAAGCAACCCCAAACTAGTATGATTAACACTTTGCTACAATGATATTATAAAGGGAGGAAACAGTTTTGTTTCATACAGAGGACAAAAAAGGGGGGGGGGGGGGAGAGAGAGAAAGTTAAAGTTTTCTATCTTTAAAGTAAATAACATTAATGTTCATTTAAATGATGTGGGATTCTATCCAATATCCATATTTAGGATCTTAGATATGCTGCTCCAACTTACTTATTGGCAGCTATGCTAGCTATTAAATAAATCAAGCAAGTAAAACAAATTAAGGCATTACTATAGGATATTTAGATCAAATTACCCAGCTTTAGCAAGCATATTCAACACTTCTGGTAAAACTGACTTTCTTGTGGCTGTATGAACCAGTGAAAGGGAGAGGGACACGGGATCCCTACAGCCTACCGCAGTTCACCCACACAGGGAGGAGAACATAGCTCAAAGAGACTGTGTAGCTCATGGTGATCCACGGCGGCACGTGCTGGGCATGCTATCACTGCTCTCTGTTCGTGACTCCATGCTGTAAATCGGATACAGGGTCATCCTGGGACAGCTCACGACAAGAATGCTACTGCACGTGGGGTAAGGGGTGCAGGTGCTAGGGCACTGGATAGAGCCACAGTCCAGCACGCTGGAAAGAAGCGAGGAAAAGCTCTACCTTTGAACAGTCTCCCCAGAAGAGATTTAAGCACTTTTCCAGCACTGTACTTCATTTTAAGGTCTAGTTATTAATATTTCAGACCTATCCATTGGTCTCTAACAGCACAGGTCTCTGCATAGCAAGATGCTGTAAGAAGATGAAAGACAGCACCGGCCAATGCTCAGAATGGCAAGATCCCCTCGAAACAGAAGCAACATTGTAAAGAGTGCAAGCCCTTCCCTTATTCCATAATTGGTTGTGCTAGGAAAAACGTTTCTATGAAGTGCAGAGGAAAATGCTTTGCTCAGTTACTGATTTTATTCATAAACTGTAACAGTGCTGGCACCCGTAATGTATCATAACAGTGAAGATTTATCCTTGTTACTTCCATTACATTCATCTGCTGATGCAGTGAGGCACAATTAGGAGAAGATGATGAATACAGATGTCTTAATTTTGGGTGTGGTAGGGTTCTGGTTAAGCACATTTTTATTCAGCCTTTCAAACTATCTATGAACTCCAGTTTCTAAGACAAAATTACTTCATAGTAAAAGCATGCATTACATTTTTGCTCGTCATATGGAAGAGATAGTCACCATCCCTTCTTTTCATGCAGCTTATAGAAGGGATGTTTTGTATTTTGTGCAATACTGCCAACTGCAAACCCAAAATTAAGGCATTGTTTTCTGTTCGGTTCTTCAGCCACTTGGAAATGCTTATTTTTAGTAAGTATTGTAGTAAAATTCCCTGGAACTCTGCAGCTGGTATAACCCTGTCTCTGCAAAGTGGGTGCTGGAAAATGCAACTAAATCAGGAAGTCTGTACTCCAGCACCATCTTAACCACATTTTGTCCAGCTGCGTGAAGATGTATCAAATAATGATCCCTTCTGATTAATTCTGTGATACATACTGCTGGAAAAAACTAAGACTCTCCTGACAAACTGGCCAATTTTCAGAAAGTCTAGAAAGGACTATGGGAACCAGGTAAAAAAACCAGCAGTGTAACAGCTGTTGTTTATTATCCTCCTCTTAGGCTCTCTAGCGGAATACAATTGCACAAGATCTGATAGGGAGAATACCCAGGTGAAAGAAAAACAAAAAAAGAAACAGAGACCTTAACATGAAGAAAGAGGCCAAATCAAGGAAAAAAAAAAAAAAAAAAAAAAAAAGGTGTTTAAGGAAAAAGCTTATTTGGTACCCTACTGAGAAATAACTATGTCATGTTAAAAAAATGACTTAATGAGACCATTGAAACCAGGAAAGCATTACCAAACAAAACTATCTTCAGGGATTAACCCTCACTTTAAAAGTAGGTTCTTGTCAACTCAGCCTACATATCAACTACATCACTCCCTTCATACACATCTACCAAACCCTTTCCAAGGCATTTTTATTTAAATTTCCTCTCTCATTGTGGTAGCTTCTTAAGAGAAATCTAATTTTCATCCCTTTCCCAAGAGGAAAGAATCTGTAAAATCTAATTCTTATGTAGTTTGGACCAGTAATGCAGGACACAATGCAAAATTGCATTAAAATGTTGGAACAGCCAGAATTTGATTGCATTTTATGTTGGCAAGGTTTATGTAGATGCTGTCTGTTTCAGTAGACCCAGACAGCTATAACATCTGCTTGGGATGCAGATAAAAGGTTGTTTTCTAGTGCATAGCCTAGTCAGTAGGTGAGAAACTGAAAAAAGACCTAATGGATCACACAAATGCATCCCAATGCAAATTAAGGAAGTAATTATCCGAATAGTACTGACTTCATTGAAGAAAAGTTAAAAATATTGTTATTGCCATTTTCTTATTTGTCAGATGGGCAAGACACCGCCCACATTGCTGATTCATATGCTATCATCAGACAGCAGTGCACCGGAACCTTTACAGGAAGACCACAAAAGATGACAAGCGTCCAAAAAGGGACAGATAGGCAGAAACATAGCAGTAAGAGCATACACACACCACTGGAATCAGGAAACGATGGAGCTAGTGAGCAAGCTGCAGCTTCTCTCAATCATTAATATTAGATACTCAAAAATCTAATTCTTTACAATGTACAATTCTCTTCTGAAACAGAGATGAGGAAAAGTTATGTAATTTTTCACAGGAGGAGTTGCTGTTTAAAACATTTTGCAATGTGGTGAATGAGTACTCTGCTATGGCAAGGGCAGCCAGTGCAACTCATTGTTTATCACACAAGAAGGACATGAGCTACAAGGCTGTACTGCCATGCCCCTCTCTGATTAGGATGGTTTTATTTATAAATACTGCCCTGCAGAAGAACTTTCTGTTTGAAATGAGGCCGTTCATAATGAGTCTAATAATGAGGCTGCACAATTTGTTTTGCCTGTCAGTGACACTAGAACTACCCACAGGTGAAATTTAAAAAAATTCCAAGACCCAGCTTGGAAAAATACTGACAGGTGTTTAGATTCCTCTCTCAGAGCAGGAAGACTTGGGTTGCAAGCAGTAAATTAACTATATACAACAGAGTATCATTACACAAATTCTAAAAGAGCACGCTTCTAAAAACTAACAAGCCTACACAAATACACATATCCCCTCTAAATCACAAAAGGGTCCTTAGAAACTTCCTGACCAGATTTTGGAAACCACCTGCATGGTCTATGTTCTCCTTTGCAGAAACACCTCGCTTACTCTCAGTGAGCAGGCTCCTTTGCAACCTCTGAGAAGATCTGCCTGTTCATACATTCCTCAGTTTCCTCATATTCTTAAACACCTTCTCTTATGAGTAAGTTTGAATTAGACAAGTAACTCCAGATTTCTTTAATAAAAATCCATTTTATACTGCAATACACCACATTACATACATGCACTAGTCAAACATTCTTCATGTCTTTTAGTGATGTCTCAGTCCAATATCGATGGCTCCTCCATCATCATCATCACCATTAAAGAACCACTTAACTTCCTTTACTGCAGAAGACTTTTCAAAAGCTGCTTACAAAGTGGCAAGTGGTTGAAAAAATTCCACCTTTTTCAGAAGAGAGTAAGTACTGAAGCTAATTTCTTCCCCAAATTGTTATGGCACATCTAAATTTAAAAAATCCATAAAATATTTTTGAAAAATGTCACCACATTTCATTTTGTCCCAGCCCTTCTTTTTATTTGCAGACTACTGGCTACAAGAGAATTTATAATATCCGGTATGTTTTTGCACTGTTTTGAATGGCTTTATTTTCAATCCTTCATTTTTACTCTTTCAACTTTTCAAAGGTCAAGGCAGCATTTAAAAATCTGAGTGACAGAGAAAGTAAAAGAAACAAAAGGAGGAAAAAATAACTAAGGGAAACCCATGAAGTTCTAGGTTTATGAGAAAAAGTAATTAAAGTTTACTGCAAAAGATTTTTTCAAAACCTTTCAATCCAGAGTTTGAAAAAAGCAGCTTTAAAAAAAAGCGTCAAAAGAATAATATAAAAATGTAACTAAAAGTTTCTCAAAAATATTCTGTCCCAGAAACCACACTTTTATCTGATTACCGGGGAGGGGAGGGGGTGAGGGGTGGAAGAGAAAAAAAGAAAGAAAAGTAAAAAGAAAAGCATATCCACTAAGAGCTTAAAATTGCACAAGATTCTTCCAATTTGACTGTGATGGGTACCTTTCAGAAGTCAGTTTAGCTTTCAGAGGCTGGTACAATGAATTAGTCTGGCCTTAGTTTTATTCTTAAATGGTATTTGTACATATGCCATTATGTCTTCAGACACAGAAATATATATTTTCATGGAACATCACCCTGATTGGTACCCTTAATACAAATAAACAAACAGTTAAAACGAAAAATAACAAAAAACCCCTCTTCCAGTCCAAACTGTATATTCTTTTCTGTTACTGAAAAAGTGAACTGGTAACTGATACTACCTTTGCATCTACACTCAGTTCAGAAGAAATACAAACTGCAGGAAAGTGCTATTATATCAGAAGAACTCTTAACATTCTTAGATGGGGCAAAAATTCTCCTTCTGTGCAGCAAGTTACCATTATAGCCTGAGAGAATACTTAGTGAATCTTCTGGATGTAAAAACTACCAAATGTTTGCTTCGTACTCAGCAGATTTCTGTTTTAAATGATCCTTGAAGGAGCCTTGAGCAATGGCTACTACCATGTTTCTCCAATTGCAAGCACCAAGCAGAACGAGCAGTAAAGAAGAAACTACTGGGCTATCTCAAAATAATCATAATTGACTAAATAGGCACTAATACAAGGGCATTCGTAAAAATCTAATTTTCACCTTGTTCTAAAGCTCTTCACAAATGCAATATGACATAGGGTGACCCTACAAACGGTACAGTTAGAGTAACAAGTCTGCAGTCAGACTTTCCAAAGTCAAGATGATGACTACAATAGCCTACAATACGTATAGAGAGCTTAAGTTCTCAAGCCAGTGGTCACAGTTTACCAAACAAAAAATACCTAAAACCAGAGAGCATCTCCAAGCACAAACAACTCAGGACACAGTTTGTATTTTGGAAATTTTGAAGTAATTCTCGAAACTAGCAAAACATGTACATGCAGCCTATTACTACACTGTTACAGACAAATTGGCTTAGAAGATTAACAACTGAAAAATAAGCCAAATTAACTCTGGCAGATAGGTCACATTAAGAAAAAACATAAGTCATCATCATGAAACAATCTTAATTAACAAGAATAAAACTTAATCATAACAGCTTTTCCACAATGTCACTTGCCCCAGCCAAGTGCCCACAAACTCTTATATATGATACAGATTAAGGAAATGAAGAGACACATGAGAGGTAGAGAAATGTCAGGAAGGATTAAAAGCAACTCTTGGTAATTACTACCCCTCCAACCCAATATTAAGCTTTCTTTTGTCATACTTAGGACTGTTGACAGAAGTGACTTGCTCATAATATATGACTTTCCTACCTATCCACTATCTTAGGTCCACCATAACATTAAACAATCTACAGCCCAGATCTGTACACTTTTTTGCCAAAGCTGAAGCACGCAACCACAGCCTTGTGTTTGATTTTTATAAAAGGTATTAGAAAAAAAATCAAAACATAATATATCTAATGCCATTATTAGATTTCCCTTTGCCAACCTCCTCTTCCAGCACCAAAACACTGGACTCTTGGCCTCATGCCTCACATTTATGCAATCACCCAAAGTGAATACAAGCCATATGTATTCATGAGCTACATGGGCCCATAGTCTGAAAACAGGTAGTCCAGGTAATTGGACTGATGAAGCGTGACTATTGTAATCAACTCGTCATGTGCAGACCTTATACCTACCTACTTAACCAGGGAGAAAAAAAGAGCAAAATAATCTTTCAAGAAAAGTAGAGACTCAAAGTAATTATTTGAACACCTCTATCAGGCAATATATCCCACAATACAATAAAAATTCTGCTAGAGAAAAAAAGAGGCGGGGAGGAGGGTGTTGGGTCTTGGTTTGTTTTTTTAGAACAACTCTTTTGCTTAACATTAGCCTATTTGCTAAATTAAAGCTAAATTTTATTGTAAGACAAAGCCTTCTTGCATCTCAGACATTCTAACGTTTACCACACAGGAAGTGCAAACTGACCAAGAGACTGACAAAAGCTGGAGAAAAATTTTAGCTGAAGATTAAGACTTCCATTGCAGTAAACCTTATTTCAAGCAACTTTTGTGTGTTACTAGAAATGAACAAAGAAGACATGAGATTTCAAGAATTTGTAGTCATTCCACATAATATAACTGGAACATAACTGGATCCAAGTTCCCCAGGAAAGTTTCCTGCAGGAAGGAAATATTTTCATAACGTTTCAGAGGAAAATGACAAAAATATTTCCATCTGAAATTACTTCAGAAATAAATGCTCAATAACCTTAGCATATCTTTTGTAGAAATTAATTAAATAATTAGAAAGCTATTACTGTTTCCTCTAGGAAATACTTATATATAGTTATGTTTATACATTTTCTGTAAAAAATTATATTGTATAAATAGCTATATTTACATAACCGATAATTATGCAGAAAGTTAGAACCATTCCAAGAGTATGAAATCTTGTTAACTTAAAATAAATGCCAAACTCCTGTTACATACAAAAGTTGCCCTGAGCATATTTCACATATTCGTTGTTAGAGAGCAAGCTCACGAGTATTTCCTTTCAGACACAAAATTTGCTTTGCAAGCAAAATAACTAAGCAAGAAACATATCTGAAGTAAAAGAGAAAGAAAGAAAAGAAACAAAAAAATGCTAGAAGCCTGTTTTTCTGTATTTATGGTCCTCATCCAGTGTTTGAGAGATCACAAAATCTACAAGAATCTGCCAGCATTATTACCACACATTTGTTCTCCACACTAGCAGAAATAGCAAAATGGTGGAACTGGAAAGATAAAACATGGACATCACACCCCACATGACTGTTTTTGTATGTGACTTATCACTTTCTGTTAGCAAAAGGCAGTTAATCACTTAATGTGTCATATTTTTAAAAAAAATAGAGCTTCACTTAAAATGAAATATAAAGGGAGGAAGGAAGAAATCTTATTGCTCTGCAAAAAGAGTAGCTAAAATTTAGTTTTCAAATTTATGTTGAACAGCAGGCTACAACAGTTTTCTCATTTCATATCTGTGAAATTACCTACTATTTTACTGGGGAAAGGAGGAGTGTTCATTTACCTGTATGTTTATTTTAAATAAAGATATTCTCAGCTCTTCATGGGAACATTCAACCCTGTTTGTCTAGCTTATTTCTGATACACAATCATTTTTCCTCACATTTGGAAAAATCACACTTCTGTTGGGTTAAAGTATGAAACAGTTAAGCAGAATATAACAGAGGAAACAAGCAACTTGCAGATCCATTGAAGCCATACAAATGCAAGAGACCTCTGCCCTGAACAGAGAGCAAGCAAATGAGTGAACTGGTAGAAAGAGGACAGGACGTAAATTACTACTTATATGGAGGTTTGCGGGTTTTTAAAAATCTTATTCAAGTATGAAGGAGGAGAAAGAAAACAGCAGAGAGTAGGACGAAATGGTAAGGCCACAGGTAAGTAGATAAGGACCTGCTGAGGTCAAATGTACATAAGACTGGAGAGGTGCCAGAGAGAAAGGCAAGGCACAAGAGGAATAAATGACTAACAGAAGGAGACTGATAAAAAGATGAGAAAGACAGCTGGGCAAAGGCTGGGATCTAGTTGGAATTGCCAAAGTCCTCATGAAGGACTCTCTACGAAGCGCTTAGAAGGAAATTGTTCACGGCTTTACTGGAGCCGCTGAAGCTCACTGATCAATGTCCTCACGACAGGAAACACAGCTGGCAGGGAGATGGGTTTCACCTCACATTATAGCTCCTGAAGAAGCAGCTCATCTTCAGTTCCAGTATCTGAATACAGGTTGTTAAAGCACCATGATACTCTAAATCTATACTGTCTTCTATGTTGGCTGGCTCTGCAGCAATCTATTTCTTGCCCAAGTAACGCATCTGGAGTTTTCAGGTATTAGAAGCATTTAAATCTTCTGCAAGGCTCCCATTTTTTAGGTAACTTTTCTTTGGTTTTGAGTGCCTGGAGAGAAACATCCGAGAATACCTAAATACTAGCTGAGCACTAGGATACATTAAATACGAACTAACACTGTTAGTATAAATCGCTTTTTCTCTTAACCTGTTTCAAGCCCTCTGCTCCAGGTTTGAAACGCTGCAGAATACTGTTTGTACGGATGGCACCATTTCCCTTTCTCCATCTCCTTAAGATCCACTTGATTATCCCTGTTCCAATCCAATATAATTTAATCTCACAATCCCAAGAACATCATTCTTGTTTTTTAAAAAAACCCAAAAAACCAGAAAACAAAAACCACGAAAAAAACCCCTCCAAAACCCAACAAAACCCAGAAAGGCCAGAAAATCCCCCACACTCTGCATCATCTGTCAGTCAGTAACCCTTCCAGTGTTTGCACACTCCTGCTCTGGATTCAGTCTTTCACACTCCTTGCATATCAGGGGAGGTGTCTGCAGGAGGCCCTTTCCTCCAACCTAGGTCTGTTCAGCATCAAATTTCACCAGAGATCTAGAACACTTAACACACCCAGCTGTTCACCTGAGATAAAAATTTATGCAATCTGACTCCATACCTGCTCCTGTTGTCCTTCTTCTGTCTATATTTTTATTTGTTTTTTCCAGTGGATTTGTCTGACTTAGAAGAAATGAGCCAACAATGTAAACATGGACTTGAAGATAATGCCAGTAAGATTTTGGACTTTGAAAACATTTCCCTTATCTGCTTATTTTTACCTCAAAACATTCTCCAAAGGGAACAGGCATAAATACAGAAACAACTTCAGCAGAAAACACTCTTAGAAACTTAACAGCAAATGTCTATGTCTACAATATGTAGACATTTTATGTTTTCAGCCTCTTTAAAAACTTTCTCGTATCCTGTTCTGTTACCATTACTCATATTAGTTATCTTGTGAATATTTAAGAAGACTCACAGGAAATTATGGGCATGGGATTCAAGTAGGATTTCCTGCCTGTTAATCACCATGGAGTGACACCTTCCTGACACTGTCTGCTAGAGCAGAGAGGCAACTTGTCTTTTGCAAGTTACACTGAAAGGGAATAGTACGGGGTAACAGTGGTAGTCAGTGCTTGTTTAGTATCGTAATAGATTTGGTAGAACTTCTTAATGACAAGACAAAAAAAAAAAGCCACCCATGTATACTCCCCACCTTCAGTAATATTAGACATGTTAAAAAAAAGTATAGAAATGGAGAAATGGACACTACATTATTTGAAGGAAAGGCTTCTAAACCATTATGAAGAACACTGGGAATGTGAGAATTTAGAAGATTAAAATGAATGTTTTTCTTATTTCAGTATTTGAAAGGAAAGACAGAAGCATAGATACACAGTTCAGCTTTCTAAAAAGACAAATTTTAAAAAACATAAACCTGTATTTTAGGTTTTTTTAAAAGTGCATTTGAATATCTGTGGTTGCACATAAAGTTAGTACTGTATACTCACAAAATTTTGCAGACAGGCAATTTTGAGAATTGCTTATGAACATTTCTATTAAAAAAATTTTATTTCATAAAATTTTAAAATTCAAAAGCCATATGAAAACTTCAGAACTTCTAGTTAAAAAATAAGTAACGGAAGCACAATAACATTTACCCCAAAGGAAACTAAAAACCAGTCCATAAGCCACCGTTTCCTATGACAGACAAATTCCTAAGAGAAGAGATCACCCTCACCCATTATCTTAAACCTCAGTAGAGCTCCTATTCTGAAGTTTAACACAAAAAAGAAATGTCTTTCATGTTATAATGCTCTACCATCACTTCTGAGATATTACACTCTAAACACTAATAGTTACATTTCTCAACAGACTTTCACTACTCTGGTAATAAATACTTCAAGCCTAGATTATTGTAATACAGGACAAGACATTTCAGTCTCTGCCTCTTTAGTTACAGTGGCAACTATGAAGCCAACACAACTCCACAAGAACTTGTTAAACTTAAAACTTGCCTCTTGCTAAACTGATTATATTAAAATAATCCAAAGAAAATGTTGCTGTGATGTCGTACACCACACAAAGATCGCAACTGCCTACTTAACTAACTTTTCCATATAATAGCACTTCAAATTCCAGCAGCATTCAGAGATTCAAAACACTCCAATTTCAGTAATTCCCAGTTAAAGGTAAGAAAATTGGTACAGCAATAGAAAAGCATTTCTACTGTAGCCCTGAAGTCTACCAGAGAACATGAAGAATTTGACAAAAAAGAAACGGTCACTTTTCTTTAGGCCCAACCACATCAATGCCAGCTTGAGCTATGGTTTTCTAAACTACTGTGCAAAACAACGACTGTGCTAAAAATATGTTATTACTCAAACTTTGAGATATTCTCTCCAGAGATAGGACTTCCTGATAGGAGATTCAAATTAATAGGAAGTGCCCTTCCTGTGTTTTCTTGACTGCTAGACTAATGAGTTTGTTTTCAACAGCCTTTAAAAAAAAAAGGGGCAGATTAACCAACTGATTGGTGTTCACTGCTTTAAAGTGAAGTGACCTTGTATACAAAGCATAAGTATAGTAGACCGCAACCTTCTCTACTCTGGGACAATGCTGTAGCAAGTTTGGTTTTCCCTGTATTTCTGAAGGAATTTGTACAGGAATTGCCTTGAGACCCTGTCAGCTGGTGACTTCTATTTTACTCTGCTTGAAGCCCTGTTAGAAACTGATGGGAATACTTGTGAAGGAGCTGAGCAGTAAGGTAAGACTCCCACTTTCAGGGGAGTTATTTTTATTCAGAGAAAGCAAACAGCTCTGGCCATGTGTATACAGCTATGCCAAACCTAACCAACTCACTCCAACGATGTAAAAACACTATATAAATTCAGCAGTCTTAACTTAAACAATAACTACAGAAAATATACTCCATAGTATACTACAAGGAAAAAAATTGCTGATTTATACTTAGGACTTCCAGATACTCCGGCAAAGTGATAATCAATACCAATTTTGTAGAAAAAACGATTGTGCTTTACAATCAACTAACTTTTCAGGTCAGTATGCTGGTATGCTCTGCACACAGACAAAACATGGAGCCAAAAGGCTGAAATACACATGCAAATGCAGTTTTCTTTTTAATACTAATTACCCATTTGATCTTGATACATGAGGGATGAAGGAAAACTAGACAGCTCCAGCATGTAGTCAGACTAGGAAGTTCAGCAGTCTCTTTTACCAATTAGGGTAAGTTTTTCAGACATTTTCATGTGCACAACCTCCCCCCCGCCCCCCCATCATTATAGAAAGTTAACAACATGGATTTTGACAGACAGGATCCACCTGACTTCCCACTGCACAAACTGAGGCTCCTGCAAGACTCTGGTTATTGAAACATTACATCACCAGTGAAGTGATGACCATCTGCTTCTTTAACCTGGTAATAAGCTTTACCTTTCCTACTTCTATATTAGATGCCTTAAGACATATACAGCAGTTCAAGTATAATAATTAAACTTCAGATATGTAGACAGAAGATTTTCATCTTAACACAAGTTTATTTCTTCCTGTCTTCCCCAGCTAATGGAAGTTTACTTCTTTACCGTAAATGTCCCTGCTCTTTAATAGTTTCTGATATTTTAAAAAAAAATAAGAATAAAAAGAAATTTTAATTAATTCATCAGAGAAAGCATTATTTTCCATCCAGGATTACTAGATTATTATTTACACCACATAATCCTGTGCCTTAGTATGTATCCAAGTAAATATTAAGCATTTCACTCTCCTTCATGGAATGCTTAAATTATTTTACTTATCTTTCTTTTAAAATGTATATATATAAAAAAAAGTAAATATGTCAGGCTAGTTAGAGATCAACCTTCCAAAGACTTTGAATGTATTCTGTCCTTTTAAATTTTAATAACAGTATCAATCTCAAAAGAATCTGACTGCTCTAAAGTCTTGCGTCGAAATTTTTATTTCACAATATGTTCACACATAAACAGGCATCTTCACCTATTTTTCTAACAATTTGAATTCTTCCCACACGTAATTTTAATGGCAAAGCTTAAGCAGTAAGGTTCTGCTACAGATCAGAATAATAGCTTAACTGTGCTCCGGCCACATCATGGCCTGGGAGGAAAAGACAAGGGGTAACTAAAGTCACAGTCAAACAGCAGTCTGCCACTAAAGCTCTGCCCTGTGACAACCCCCCCAGGCAACTTGTTAAGAGCAGCTCTCTTGTTAAAACCAGAACCTTTGTGTTGTCAAAGCAGCAAAAAGGGCACAGAATTAATTGCAGGACTGGAAAATGCCCTTTCCTTCTCAACTTTGAGTACAATTTGTCTGACATAATTTTTTTGAGACCTTCAGTGTATTTCCTAAAATAAAAAGAGGAAAAGCTGCAGCTACAGAAATAAACAAAAATCTCACCTTGTTATGTTCATACTTGTATGGGATTTTGAGGGTATCCATGGCTCTGATCATGGCCTGCATTGCTGTAAATATATTCTGGTACACCAGTTTTGTAAAACCCCTTTTATCTTCATCAGAGTAACCTGATCCATGAATGATTCTCATCTGCTTGATAAATGTGCTTTTGCCACTCTCTCCTGTGCCTGCAAGACAAATAAGAAGGATATGCTTTAGCCACTGGACACAAACATGACTTTTTTTGCACAATGCTGACAGCTTATTTAGTGCAGGACTGAACAGTGTGAAGTGGTGCTTGCAACGTAACTACAAGTGTCAAACAGCAGCATCAGTAGCAACTGAAGTACCACCGAATTAAAACTTGCATTTTGATTTAACACCTGAACTAATGAGTAAAACAAAACTCAAAAATGTACATATAGCATATGACTGCATATTTAAAAATCTTCCATTCTTGAAGATACAATTGTCCAAAACATCTAACTTCAGGTAATTACTATGAGACATTTTATCACAAAAATTCAGAAAGTAAGAAATTTATCTTCCTTCACCTTTCAGGCAAACTTTCAGGTCAACTTTCAGGACATTATGGTAACCACTGTACAACCAATAGATACTTTTTTTTTTTTAAATTACAGGTCTGCAAACTTTAACCTCAGAAACATGTGATATCAGTGTTAATTAAAATTTGGCTCATTCATTAATGGGCTGTCATTCCTTCCTTCCTTTAAATTTCTTCGTGTCTTTGTACTAAAAGTAGTTTGTTAATGAGCATTTCTGACTGTCAATTTGAAGTTAAGATCTGCTTGTTGGAAATTTCACAAAGGATACATCACACAACATTTTTCCTTTGCTCCAATTCACTGAGCTCATCCTCTGTGACTAGAAGAGCTTATCTATATTATTCCTGTGTTTGCTTAAAAGGAGGAGTTGAAATTTAGAATGAGCAGTTGCAGAGCCGCATAAACCCCGTGTTCACCCAGCTACTCAGCCCTGCAGGGAACAAAACACATGCACCAGGGTGCATTGCTCAGCACTGTGCTTTTCCGCCTTTCAGCCTGTGTTTTATTTTAATCACTTCTGTAAAGCTTTCATGCTTCATACCGTAATACTCGCGTCCCAGGACAAAGGCAGCCCGTTATAATAGTGTTTTAGGGGTCTTGTCAGAGAAGTGTATTTCACAGCAGCGCAGTGCAAGGTTAAAGGAGCAACCCTCAAGCATTTCTGAGATAGCACACACTGCAAAAATCCAAGCTGGACGCCTCTAGAAGCTTTTCCCTTTACTATGAACATCACTTTGAAACCTCCAGTTCCATTTCCCACAAGCGTAAAACAAACTTCTAACACGAGTCTTCCTTACACGCATACTCCCAGAAAATCAAGCACGATGTTATGTACCAACCAATTTTGCTTTCTCTGGGGAGAAAGTGGTCATTACTGTAATGAAGAAGAATATGCTCTGAAGGTGAGAAGTGAGACCAAGCCTGCTTCTACCCTCAGCCTGCATTGTGGTCAGGAGCATAGCACTACAGGCACAGGCCACCTCTGCAGGGACCTGTCTAGCCACCAAGCAGAACTTGCCCCACACAACACAACAAATTCATCCTAACCAGGCACGGGTCTTTGAGGAAAGGGTGATGTAGTTAGTACAGGCCATCCTGGTCAATCGTGGCCTGTCTTCCAGTTCACCAGAATCAGAGGTGATGAGATCTTTACACTTTTGCAACCTACCACTGTGGAGAAAACATTACTTTCCTGAAGACTGTACGAAATTACAAACCTAGACAATACAGAACTATTACATACTAAACAATACTTTAGGCTACCCTTAAGAGCACCACAGTTTTTCTCTTCTTCTGAAACCTATGAAGAAGAGTCATGTCCTTACAGACAAAGTGAAATAAAGTGCCATAGCACACATTTTTCAGTAATTCTGTAATACCGTCCAGCTTTCTTGCAAGACATGTCACACATTTAGTACATTTAGTACAAAAATCTGTTCAACATGAACCTATAAGGCACAGAATGGTTATGAGGTGCATTTTTGACATGATTAACTCTTTTACTAAAGATTCTGCTTTAACTAATGCATAAGAAAATACTTTCCACCAAACACCTCTGAACCAATGGAATACAAAGTGACTTCCAGTTTTGGTTCTGACTCTTCCCTATATTGGAATCCAGATTCTTTCAAAATCCCCAAATGCAAATTTAGCATACAGACAGGAAGAAAATGCTAGTATTAGCTACTCTGTTTTAAAACCTGAAGCTCCTAATTCTTTTTTTTTATTGGGAACGCAAGTAGCAATTGATATCACACATGATAATCGCACACAAGAAAGCATGGTGGTAAAGCAATCTGCATCATGTTAGTGAAGACAGTATTTCAGATTATTTACACCTTGGAAGTGAATCTACAAAACCCACAATATATAGGAAAACAAAATTAAAATCTAAAGAAGAACCTAAACCATAAGTCTGCATGTTATTCAGCTTTGTGGTTCTGTAATTGGGCGTCACTGTACTAAGACTTCATTAGCCAAAGACCAGTAACAAATCGTACTTGGATACTTAAAGACATACAGATAAACACACACACACACAATATGTATTTTATGTATTTTTCATATAAATATGTATATGAAAAATCTATGTTGTATATACATACACAATATTTATAACTACCCATACGTATATGAAAATGGTATCTATCTCTCTTTTTTCAAAGGCCATCTCAAAGTTTCCTCAAGTCTATCCCCCTCCAGGTCAATGCTTAAAACTACTTTCTTGTTCCTGCGCACAGACTAATTTTCTGGTTAAGCCAGCAGCAACGATGAGAACATTTCTAGTCCTCCTTAACGGCATGGAGTGTCACATGCATAGGGGCAAAGTATGAAACATATCCTGGTGAAAAAGGAAATCATGGAAAACTTCCAGCACAGAATGCACCAAAATAGGTTAAAAGAGTATGAATGACAGATAATAATAAAATTTACAAGATTGCCCCAAAATTACTAAGAAGATAAAATGTTCATTTTTAGCGCAATGTACAGGAACTCACAAAACCTTCACATTATCAGTTCCTATTCCTATCAAGGGCAGAAAGTAAATATTTTTATATTGTTGCTGAAAAGAAAAGCATGCAAAGAAAACTTCAAGTATGGGGTTTTTTTAAACAATGGCATCAAATCTTTCTGTAAATAAACGTCCTGTTTATGTAAAAACTGCTAAATAGTGATAGAACACCATTTACAAGCATATCACTAGAGAGCTGCTCAGATATGTCTCTAAAAACTAAAATAATAGGAAGGAAAAGAAGCAGTGTGATTTACTGTCAGAGGGAAAAATTTGGCATAATGTATTACCAGAGTCAGCTAAGCAAAGCTGCTATCATTACAGCATTATTCCTGGTGGGGAGTGGGATTTTAAACTATCACTGTTACACCACTGAGTCAAATCTAGATTTGATTATTTTTTAATATTTTTTTTGCTTTTAAAATCCCATGAGTGGCATTTGAAGAAGATGAAGACGCTGACTGATACAACACCAGCTATGCTTTCTACAGCCTCATCTGTTACAGAGCAATTTAAGAAATAACAACTTGGCAATACCTGCCTAAAATCTTACCTATCACCATAATAAACAAAACCAACACTAGATAACAGGCTGAACAGGACTCGAGTAGGTCTGTTTCACCTGGTGAAAAGAAAAAAAATTGAAAGTGGTAAAAAAAAAAAAAAAAAAAAAAATCTACATGTCCTGAGAGGATCTGAATGCCTTTCAGTTTCTGCTAACCACTGCTTCTACTACTGCCATTCCAGGAATACCTCTTGCTGATATAAGGAGAGAGCAAAGGTGAAATGGCAGTGGAGCAGATCAGCAGAATGGACCAAGGTGGGATAAAACTATACCAAGATCGATTTTCTGCTGGCCACCACTGCACGTTTAAATTAATCAAGACTCTAAAGTCAGATGAGTAGTATCTTCTTGTCTGTTGGAAGACAGTTGAAGGCCATACAACGTACCTGAATCTCAGTAATAGTAGTAATAATAATAACAATAAATCATCATCAAAATACCACCCTCATCTTTTAAAACCCCACGATCCTAATATAACCTTTGGGTGCTACTATGGAGAGAAGTCAATGGTGTAACTGAAAAAAAAAAAACCTTCCTGATTCAAGCATGCAGTATGGTGGGTCATTTGCCTTTTTTAAAAATTTCTTCCCAGATAAAAAACCAACCCAGCTGAAAAATAAAAAGAATTAACTAACTGTCTTCTAAAAGCATTAAAGAAATGTCTCAAACAGTGATGAATTCCCATTCAAGTGTGGCATACAGGATTATCAAAACTTGTGAGTAAGAGCTGAGCATCTTACAACCTGGCAAATCTCTGAAGACCTCCCTGGAATTTTTTTCTTCAAATGCTAACAGCAACAAATACTACAACCAGAGATCTGAAAGTCCCCCCAGCAGTATTATCTCCAAAAGCAGAACCAGGAAGGAAGTCAGGTTGCTTAAATGCAGCAGTAATCCCTTATGCATGTGCTTGCACACACATACATACAGATCATGCACAATTTACTGTATTATTACTGTTACTCCTGATGCATGTCCTGCAAAAATGAAACTACAGAATGTTGAAACACAACATTCTTTGCCCTGTGAAACTTACAGGAAAACTTAAAACATGGTTAATTTTAAACAGGTGACAATGCAGCAACTGTCAGAGTGGCTTCAAAACTCATGTGGTGGCTAACAAGGAAGACATAGGAAACTAATTTTAAAATAATTCTAGACTAGAAGCCTAGGCTGACAAACTTTTCTTTCACCTGGGTATGCAATGCATACCTGTACTTGTTTTTGCATTTCTCTGCATTGTAACTTAAATAAATCTTAAGTATAATATCTTGAGTGATCAAATACAAGGCTGTTTTTAAACTAAAACAACAAAGATGTCATTGTCTAAGCAAAATCCACACTGCCAGCTGTTAAGAAAAGAAATGCTGCTAAACTACACCTGACTCTCTGTGTTTATTCTTAAGTTTGACCTATGAAAAGGCAAAGAAAAAAAAAAGGCTGTATTTTGTTGTTTGAAATGTCATATTTAAATTAGATGGAAAGGACATTCTTGATATGTAAGAAAAAACCCTTTTAAATCCACTACCCTGTTAGTCACTATCCACATACATTTACTAAGAACCGTTAAATCAACAAGTATGTACATTCGCAGAAGACTGGCTTTTAGCTTAGGATTTGGTGGCAGAAAGAAGCCCAGAGGCACCTGGAAAGTGAAGGTTCATGGGTGAGAGTGGAGTCAATATCCTGTGCAGGCTGGGCACAGCCTGACACTTCTACCTGCTGACTGTTTTTCTACTTGCAGTATTAATATACCTACACTTACACAAACATTTACCCAGAAAAAACAGTCTGTTGTGCACTACCTCACAGATTTAAAGAAAAGCGCAGAAATGAACCTCATTGGGTGTTAAGTAGTAGAGTAACTCCTATGAGGAGTAAGAGCTAACACAGTAATAGAGAGGTGACACATGAGAAGAAAAATATTTGATTTCAACTATAAAGTTATATTTCACTTGGAGGAGAGTTTTATGTCCTCTCTGCTACTACTAATTCAGCTATAGAGAAAACAAAAAATATGGTTTATTTTGTTGCTGTTCCAGCACCGGTGGAATGCAGCAGGATCATATTTCTGCTGAAACTGAGTATGGCCCTATATGAAAACATAAAAACTGTGCAGAATTCAGGCCTTGGACTGGCCTGGCTTTGCAGGTGCCAAAATATCCAAAACATATTACAGAATGCATGAGATCATCCCGGGAGCTGAAGCAAAGGAGCCAGTCTGTCCTAACACTTAGAACAGCAGCTTTCAGGCTTGCTGTTGAAGGCCACTGTCAGGAGGGATGTTAGGCTGGTAGAGTGTGCAGTGAAACTCCTTGAGGTGGAGGCAAAGCTCCCCTGCTCACCGTTTAACACCTCTGTGCAAGTTCTGGAGCAGAACTTGAACATCTCTTCTCCAACAAAAGAAGGCAGCACGGCTAGTGAAGCAAGCGGGCTCCTAAACAAACAGCTCTGTCCATCTGATGTGGTCGAGCACCTATGCAGACAGGCTCCTCATCTTGACACCTTATGAATGCTTCCTTACCTCTGCAGCCCTGACCATCACCTTTGTCAATAGTGGCCACAGCTAGAGAGTTGTTCAGCTTCAAGCTGGTACAGCTACCACTGAGCGGTTCTTTCTACCTGAGGACTCCTACTACTCTTAAGCAACGTATTCTCTGTTGCTTAAAAAAATATTATCTCCATGACATATTGTATCTCTGTACCACACCTCTTGAGAGCTACTAAGTACCAACCTATACCTCCAACCTTTTTATACAATTATAGATTATTTTTTGGAATCTACCATTTCCATCTTTGTCATAAAAACTGAGGTATAACACCAAAGAATTTATATGATAACTCACCCAGAGACATGAGTAGAACGTCTATGAGCCCTGATGATGAATATAGTACACATACTTGTATTTTCCCTAAAATGAACAGTAGTACTGTAGTATCTTCCTTCTGTGATTATCAAACTCCTTACTTAACATTAATAGATTACACCTCACAAGAGTCACTTGATGTTAGGGAACATGATTGATGGTGTTTCAGTCAGACAAATGGAACAGGAAAGCAGCTGAAGTTTCAAGAAGGCACTGAAACAAGCTAGAAGGGGAGCGAAGGTCTCCTGACATCTGTTCCTACACCAGTAGCACACAGTTTTGTATTTACATTAAAAACTAAACAGAATAACTACAAAAAGCTAAGTTAGGAGAGGACTTGAGTGATGGCCTTTGAGATTTAACAAAGCACAGGTTTAAATTAAGAGCCATTAATAAAAAACCCTGAAGTGTACATACTATCCTATTGCCAAGTGTTTGCTACACTGACAGACTCTTTAATTTAAAATCGCTACACAATCATCGTAATTATTTTGCTTACAATCCACATCTGCATATTCTACTTCCTTTAAAAAAGGAAAATCATTTTGCCATTCACAAATTCTATGAAAAAAACAAAATATCATTTCATGAATGACTCATGTAACAACAAAAAAAGAGCCTGTCAAGATAAGTAAAGATTCCTTCCAAAGAAAGGATGGGTTGAATTTTATGAATATAACTCAGGAATCGGGGAATTACATCGAATAAGTTACCTGAAACATCTACATCAATCTAAAGTGAATTGTTTTAAGAATAGTCTTGAATGTCTTAGAAAAACAGAGCAAATGTTATCCATTACAAAATATTACTAAAGCTGTTGCATCTTTTCCTTACCTAGACTATAAAAACTGTATCAACCATATTTATCTAAGAACAATTTTTTTTCCTCTCGTCAACTATTATATGCATAAATATCGTATTGTACTAATGAAATTCTCCACAGCAGAGTATGGGAGCTGAATTCTCTCCCGTCCTTAAATACGGGAAGGAAAACCTCCCATTATGTAGACAGTTAGTCTGAATGCTTTATAAAACAGAGAAATCCTCTTACAAATTTATTCTGGTTGTGTTTGAGCAGATAATAATCTTTGCTTGTCACTCTAGTGCAGCCACTAAACTCAAAGAAATAAAAGTAATACTCATCCTCGTTGTACCAGTGATGCAATTAAAACAGTTAAAAGTAACTACTACAATAAAGCCTAACTAAGACACTGAATTGCTGACAATTGGGTAGATAGAATTAAAATTTAAAACTCAGCTGATGTTCTGCAGCTTCTTAAATGAATATTAATTCAAGCTTTTTACTGAAACAGAACCTCTCAAATTCCTTTACAATAAATCTAGTTAATCAAATATAGCTTTGTGCCAGATAATCAAAACCACACTGTACTACTAAGCAGCCAGCCACAACCCTTGGGGTTCTTCCTCTCGCCACCTTAATGCTAAAAAAAAAAAACCAAACCACCAACCCCCAAACCAAACCAAAAAACACCCCACAAGCAACCCACCCAGCTCTGCCCCCCCCCCCCCAACCACCCAAGAAAGCAGAAAAATTTCCTTATCTTTTGAAGCTATAACCAGATAATTTTCACAATTCTAGAGCTATCTTCTTGTGGATTGGGTGTAATTCAGAGGCAAGAAAGCAAGAGACAGGAAAAATTGGCTGCCTTCACAGGGAAAAATAACTCCTCAGGATTTCACAGAGCTTTGTAAATGGGTTCAGAGGAGGACAGGACCCCACCCTGTGTGACCTTCTCCTCCCTCCTCCTTAAAGGATCATCTGAAAAACCAGGGACTCCCTGAGGAGAAACAACTCTTTACAGTCTGTGCTTAGCTTTCCATTTTATATCATTTGGAGCAACTTCAACAAATTCTGCCTAAAGAGTTCATCTGTGCAGAAAAATTGCCACAAATGAAGTTTTGCCATGAAAAATATTTTCTTTATGCTACTCTACCTGACAGCAAACTGTTGAAAATCAGTCCATTGCATGCTGATCCTCCATGGAAAAAGTATGAACAAAACCAGAAGCAAACATCAGCGTTAGTAAAGGACAGTACAATGCCAATTCTTACCTTCCTTGCACAGAGGAAAGGCCAAATCTGTCTTTAGAAACTTGTGCATAATTAAGTTCAAATGGGTTTTTACACCCACATCTGAGGGCAGGGTTGGAAGCAGACTTGCTTAAGTCGACTCCAAGGCACAAATGTATCAGAGTTGATCGCTGTTCCCAAAGGTATTGGTTTGCACCCAAATGACAAACCTGATACAAAACCCCAGGTAGATAAACCAATATCCTTCTCACCCAACCTTTTATTTTCTCTTATTATTTTAATATATATCTTATTTGAGGAGACCAGTATCATATACAACTACCTGTAACCTAACATGTGTGGGTTTTGTAAGCTCTTTATTAATAGAAAATGGTAGTAGTAAGAAAACATCACGACCCGATTTCCTGTGAAAACTAACACCTGCTATTTGGATAAAGACTGGGATTGGGGTTAAATCTCTTAACTTTCTTTCATATTCCACCTTTGGTCCTTCACCTGTGCACATATATTGGACTGAGAAAGCTGGGGGCTGTGATGGACCATATAACTTTACATATCCTGCAGGTCTCCAGGAGCTGAATTTTAGCACAAAAACTTAGTTTTCTGCATTGCGAGATAAGGCTTGAGTTAGCTCTAAACTTTATTACGGAAGACAGTCATATAAAATGTAAGTGAAAAGGAAGTACTCTTGCCATTAGGTAAACCTATCTAATAAAAGGTTGTAAAATAAAGTTGGGGGGGAAATGCAGCCATGTTTAAAAAGTATGTTTACAAGTTGGTTAATAATATCTCAAGTAAGATTTTCTTAAAGGGGGAGTGGGGGTGGAGAAAGAAATCACCATGTGAATGATTTAAAGCTTATTCCAAAACAATGTTATCAAGAGCATCAAGGTGGCTTGATGGTAAAGAATTTAGATATTATCAATTATTAAAAAATCTGTAATTACATATTTTAAGTGTCTCATTTTCTATTCTTAAATACATTTGTAAAATGAAATAATAGCATCTACTCTTCAAGTTGATGTTTCAGACGGTTTTGAGTACTTCATATGAGGCAGTTCATTGTTTAAATTCCTTTCAAGTCTCCTTCATTTTCTGTTACTCAGAAGGATTATGGACAGACATAACTCCTATTCCTAGCAACTCTGAGAGACACCATTTCAGGGACAGTATAAACTACTTTGATTAATCAAAAGCAAGGACAAATACTGTTAGCATGCAAAATTGTAATATTTTTGCTTTATTTTTACCATGAGAGGGAACAAGACACCTTTACTGCTTTTAAGAATACCTACATCTCCAGAAAAAGTGATCTTCACATCTCAGATACAGCTACAGAGGGGTTTTTTTGGGTTCCCTCCCCCACCATGGACTAACATTCTGCAAATCATTATAACTGGAAAAGGAGAATCTGGATCTCCTGACATTTTCTATTATCAAACATAACTATCATGTACAAGAACATATCTACAAAACAATAGCTGTATTTACCATGTACACAAAGCCTTATACTTTGCATGTTCTGCTTTCATGAGGTGTAGGCAGAATTTTTGTGATCTATTTTCTCATTTATGTTTTAAGGAAGTGCTATAATAGCCAGAAAATATACCTGATGTGCATTTGTGTCCATCAGAAATGCTGATAAAAGCCATTATGTTATGTAACTTGTTGATTTTTAACAATACGTTAACAACTAAGTGTTAAAGCATGAAAACACACTTTCCAAAGGGTTTTTTTAAAAATAATATTTAGCCTACTTTATGTTTGTTAGCTCTATTTTGAGAGCCTGATATAAACTTTTGACCTACCACTCATACAGAAGGGCTCCATCCCAGAGCAGAAAGGATACAGCAGAGCATTTTGCTTCTTAGAATGTGAAAATACCAAAATTGTTTTGCTATACCAAAACTAGTATAACTGTATCTTTACTGAAAACAAGTTGTAGAAATAGTAGCAGTTCTGTTATGATGCAATAGTTATGTCAAACAGCATTTCTGATATTACTAAATATCACTATCTTACATGGAAGACTAAGAACAGCAAGTGCTTCTTAGCTTTTTGGTACCTTTTTTCGTTAAAAAATTATTGGCCACTGCTTCTAGAAAAGATATTCACTCAAATTCTGGGCTTTAGCCCAGATATCATGGAGCACTCCTTCTGGGCAAAAAAAAACCCTAACAAATGACCAAAAACCCCTTTGGTTTTCAACCTTCTTACATGCCCGAGAAAGAACATTTTCATATGGATTTAGATGACTGAAAAATGAAAAATAAAAGCAGATTGTGCTGGTTCTTCTAACAGATGAAAAGTTAAGAATATTTTATTCCACAAAGCTATTTGAGGTCTCACTGGTTTAGTTTACATACTCCTGAGGAAGACACCCAACCTGCCCCCTCAGCCTCTTCTGCTTTTTTGTTGCTCATGCTTCAGAGCACTCTACGTCCTCTGTACTAATAAGACAACATGGCAACTGTTTCTGAACACGTAATTAGACAAGAGTCAACTTACTAGTAGCATTATCAAACTTAAATTAGAAACATAAGGGAAGTAGGTATCAAATGTCAGTATGCCGATAGCTGTCAGACAGTTCCCGAGGTCCATTCATTCAGACAGCCCTAGACCTGAGACAGAAGGATGCTTTCAAGCCACAAATATACCCCTAGCACCGAAACAACAAAGTCATTTTTGCTTCAGTCCAACTACAAACAAGCAAAGCCCAAACAAAGTGCAGAGTCTTGCAAGCAGAGCCCTGTGCTGACTGCAGTGAGGATTCTACCAGGGTAATGCACGATTTTTAAGATAATATACTTTACAACGTGTATTACACATTGAGTATCTTCCCTGGTTTCCAAAGAAAACCCATCTTGACAGCAGCATAAAGGCAATACTAAACATGAAGTCTTACAGTAAATTTTTTTCGTCTTGTATTTAACCCTTTTCCCTTGCATCAGTGTGAAGGGGATGCCTCCACACTCCTCCTCCTTCCCCAGGGAGAGGCAATCCAAACCCACACCCAGCTGGTTTCAGGCCCACTCATACACCTGAAGGAGCATCCATCTCACTCCCAGGCACCACTGCCCCAGCGACCCTGCCTGGGGCTGGCCTCACTGTTGCTACAGCTGACCACAGCATTAAATGTGGTGGGGAGCAGGGGTGTGGGGGTGGTTCAGGCAGTTTATAAAGAAACAAAGAAGAAACATCCTGCCAGAAAACAGAATGGGGCAGAGAGCTTCAGAAGACTTAACCGCCACTGGGGGAGCAAAAAGAAGGTGAGATGGGGGTGGGAGGGCAAGGCTGATGCAGGTACTGCTTTCGAACTGGTAGCCATGAGAAGGCCTGGGAAGTGCTCCCCCCTTCCCCTGCAGGGGCAGGCTGCCTCTGGCCCGGCCTTCGCCCCACGGCCACACAGGGCTGCGCACACGAGACAGCCACCTTCAAAGTGAAGCTTCCTCAGAGAATACTAAGCAATGCCAAGAGAGGCTCTGTGCCCGAAAGACCCATCCCTCACAGCAAGCAGCGCTCCTTCATCCCTTCTCCCCCAGGACACAGACGGGGCCCAGCAGGGAGCCCAGCAGAGCTTGCAGCCTGGCACGGCAGCAATACAATAAAAACGCTTTACTCCATCTTTACTTTCATCCCTCAAATGATCTGAGAGGTTGAAGTGTTGGATTTGCATTCCCCTTGTTCCCACACTTACAGTGCCACTCACAGCTTTGCGTGTTTCTCAGCACATTCACACACATGAGCACGGGTGTGTGCATGCACACACACGGCGAAACCCAGGCTGGCTCCAAGGCTGAGAGCGTTATAACTCCACCCCGAGGGAAGCACAGTTCCAGATATTGTGGCACATTTCCTGCAGCTTATGGCAGATCGTCCTTAACTTGAGAGTGCTTTTTAACTGCTGCTTCCCCTGGAGAGAATCACTAGCCACTTGTTTTTTTTGCCGTCCTCCTGCAATTTATGTCTTCTCAGCCATTGCAAGGAGCCACACTCTGATTAAGCAGCTCCTCCAAAATGAAGCTAGCCCCTCTACACACCTTTTCCCCCTGCAAGGAGAGGAGATGAGGGCCAGTCAGCTCATTAGCTGCACAGGAGTGACACAACTGTTGTACTATTGTATCTCAGGAAATACAGCCCACGCCTAATTTCAACCACTTAAAATCTAACAGGATTTGCACAGTATTTGTGTAAGTTCAGGTTTTAATCATCTTCCTTGCTTATTTTAATGAAAATATACCTATGTGCGTACTTTCACGTGCATGCACACGCACACAGAGTGATGAAGACTCTGTAGACACAAATGTACCACTGGCACTCTCTGAGCTTCAGAAATTGGGTCAAGGGTAGTATTACCAAAGAACAAATTTATAATTAAAAATTTATAATTAGATTCTCCACAGAAAAAAAAAAATCCCTGGTTTTCATTAAGAAAAAAAAAAGAAAGTAAATTGAATAGCTAAGTTCTGAGAGGACATCCTTGCTAGCCTTACACACCACACCATACGGGTATTTTCATGCTACGTACACAATTACAGAAATACAACTTTGTTTCAGATGCACCATTTGCTCATGAAAATACTATAAAGTTGAAAAAATTTAAGCTTGGGGGAAAGATGAAACCTACTACTGGGTCACTTCAAACACAATTTGAGAAGATACCAGGCACAAGCAGGCAGATTTTACTGGTCAAAGCGTCCAGTCACCTCATTTTGCATTTGCAACAGCATGGTGCACTAGCACACTGTGCCACTTAAAGCATCGCTTCCCTGTGGCTGAAGAGAGTAACATTTTAATGTCCTGCTTCTCCAGCAGAGAAGAAGCCAGGAGGCAGCACGATGGAGCACCACGCTGCTGCATGAACGGCATCCACCACTCGTGTCCCTTCAGGCAGACCAGCTTGAGCCCAGCTCCAACACTGCTGACCTGCTCAGCCAAGATACTTCAGTAGCTCAAGGCAAAACAGCTTCCAGCTGCATCTCAGAGAAGGCAAAACTGAAGGCTCCAGGACTCCCGCGCTCTCCTCAAGAGAAATTGCTGATCCTCTTTATAATTACTTTGTTATAGGCTGAAGGTAGCTATTTATTTAGACCTGATTATATAACCTTGTATATACCAGATTATTAGCTCCTCTGAAAGCTTTTAGAATTTTTTTGCATTTTTATTTACTTTACACACACACAAAACATTGACCAAGAATGGCTAGAGTAACAAGTAACTGCTTTCTATTTATAAAGGTAATAAAACCAGTGAGATAATATCAATCAGAACACAATGGAAATTGTCGACAAGCAATATGCCTTGCTAGATACTTTTACGGTACTACAAGAAATCTTAATTAATAAATAAATAGATAGAACTAGATGTGTTTTGAGTTACAGCTATTGTTCTACTCAAACAACATCAATTCTAGCCAGTAACAGGTACTACCAGCTGCGTACCTTAAAAAAGCTACCTCCTTTTTCTCCTAGAGTCTCTTCACAGCTCTGACCTCTCCTGAAACAAAATGGGGCTTCTTGTTTTAAAGTCCACATGCTGTTCATCTGCTTATAAGTAAATTATTGGCATTATAAATCCTGGCTTACCTCTGCATCTGAGAGAAAGTTCTAAATTCACTTAAGTCCCTATTAATTGAGTTTTCTGTTGTGCTGGGTTTTTGGTTTACGGGCATTCATATAATTCTGCTTTTCACTAGTTACTCTTGCATCTAGTTTCACAGAGATTACATCAAATATATTGCTAGCCATTTTCACTGCCATAAGCAAGATACTTGAGAACACGCTTACACTGAGAATCTGCTCCTATTCTGATTTTGTACACCAAAATATATACAAATTTAACTCTCAGGGCAAAGAACCATAATGCAGTTGCAGGTCACACAGGGGCAAGGTGGTGGGGGGACAGACTTCTAGTTTGTTAGCTGTTTCTTTTCTTTCTAGAGGAAACTTTTACTTCCAGGAAGTAAACATTTATTTTACACGTCATTCCTTTGCACAATAGTAAAATGAAAAGTGTTCCAGTCCCAATTTTTAGTTTATGTTTTAGGCTATTAAAATGTTATCCTTACAAGTCAACATTCTTTATAAATTTTTGTATTGTAATTTCAGTTCAACTAAAAAAAACCCAACTGAACAACCAAGCACACATCCAGCTGTCAGCACAAACCACAGAGTTAACCGTCCAAAGCTAAACAAGGGTTTACTTCCAACAACCACAATGGCACGATGCTGAAAGGTGATTATATTTGGCACCTCTGTATTTACTTCTACTTTTGTGTTGCTCTTTTTATACCCTTACAGTAAAAACACAGTAACAAAGAAAAAAACGAGCTTATTTAGAGTTACACCCGGCCTGCATCTGCAAGGAGGCCCCTGTGCGTGAACATGTGGAGGAAACATCTGATCTGAAATTACACCAGTTTTCAAGTTAAAAGTTAAATTATTTTTGATAAAATGTAGTCTCTTAATTGCCTTTTATATAGGATTGGACTGTCTAAAAGCATATGAAAAACTCTGGGAAACGCAACATAAGTTATTAAAAATATTTTCTTCATTCTCAGGTTTGCTCTAAGAGGAAGGAAGGAAGAAAGAAAGAAATTACAGATAATAGCTTACAAAGACTAAAAAATAGCCTAGATCTTTCCAATGTATAAAAAGCCAGCATAACACCACTACTGCCCTCAAGGCCTTCAATCTTGTGTAATAAAAATTAATTTTATGGAGAGTACAAGTGTTGAAAATGCTAACAATTTCAAACACGAAGAAGAGTATTGAGACAAACGCTGTTTCCCCTGCTAACTTCACAGTTTCTGACAAACAGACCCCACCGTACAGCTTTCGGCACCATTCTGCAGAATTTGCAAAATAACCTCTGAAGACAGCTATGGCATTGCTGCCAGCGATGAGCACGCCCTTTGGACAAGAACTTCTTCTCGTGAACCCACCAGCAGCTATCCAACCTCTCTCTGCAAGTCTCTGTACCGTGCAAGTCAGGAGGGAAGAGCTGCATGTGAAAGAAACCTCCCCTGCCTGCGACATGACCCTGCAAAGTGCCAGTCAGCTCCCCCCGGCACAGGCACGGCTCAGCCCTCAGCGAGGCAGTACAAGGGAGGAGCCTCTCTTCCACTTGCAGACAAGAAGCAGGCAAGACAGTTCCCTGTGAAGCTCACAGCGCAGAACTTGCTTCCGGTGAGTTTTAAGCCCTCTCCTGAGCCGTCAAGCATAGGCAACGTGGAGCCATTTGGCTGCTGTCACACTGGTGAGCAAGAGGTGACTGGAAAAAAATTAGGATGCCACAGGTGTCAGCAGCGGTGGCCAACCCTACTCCATGCTTTACAAGATGTTTGTTTTCAAGAGCAATGGGAAGCAGAAGCCAATGCAATACCCAGGTAGTTCTGAACTATCCTTTTTCGTCTGGTCAGCTGCCAGTTTTTGGGAGACTTTGCTGACCCCAGCTGTCTTATGTGTCATAGAAGAAATGGAAGAAAAAGCCCAGCTGCTCCAACACTACTACCCTACAGACCCAAACACTGCTGGAAGCCTTTGCACCTTAGTAAAAAATTAACCACTGCACCGTCCTAGGTAAGTACACAGAAGCTGCTGAATCACGCCATGCACGTCAGTATAATCAACACCTCATGCTAATTAGCAGTTGCCTCCTCAAAAACATTTGCCATGAAGAAACTGCAGCTGATTTTCTCTTTTAACTTGTAACCATTCTGACTTTTATGGCCAGAGGTTGGTCCTCTAACGCCTGGCACACAGGAACAGTCCCATAAAAGATAACTGAAGTGTTTTGGGGATGGTCTGCAATTTGTAGCTGTTTTGGAAAAATGTTATCTAATAAACAACAGTACATTTGTCAACTCTGATAAAGCAACTTAGTTGACCAAACTATGCAGTTAAAGACTACTTCCTCACTGTGGCAGACAAACAATAAAACTGTAGAAATGGGTTAAAACAAGGCAATAGATGAGTGAATCCCATACGTCCTGTGTTACTCCCTGACAGAAAATTTAAAATGAGTGTTTCTATTCAGATAAGTATCAATCCTTCTTGATTGATTGATTTGATTGATCTGAGAATAGCTTTAAAATCTGATGGTCAAGTTTTCTCGTGCCATCTTCACAGCTTTCTGCACTTCAGAGTTTCACCTGTTTTCTAAAGATGAAGAAAGAACCACATCTTAAAGTCTTCTGCACAAATTTTCAGAGACTAGCACTTTTGTCAGGCATCATATAGCTTCAACCTGCCAAGTGCTTTTTTTTCCAACAAAATAACTTGGAAAGTCAGAAAATAAGAGAGAGTTCCCTACATTTTTAATAACAAACTTCCAAAATGTGAAAATCCTGAAAAGATAAATTCCTGACTCTTAAAAGCAAAGTTATTTCTGAAATCTGAGTTTGTAAGACAGAACTCACATCGTATTTGCATAAAAATAGAGATTTTTACGCTATGCAGCTTAGGGACAAAATACTAATATTCCATGACCAGAACTACAATAAATTGTAAACCTTGTTGCAGCTAAGCACACCCAAGCATGTTCAGGCTGTTTTCAGGAATGAGGGGAAAAAAAAAGACAGCCCCCCCACCCCCCTTTGTAATTGTTCTGTCCTCCTATACTGATTCCACTGATATCAGTAGTAAAGAAAAGACATAGTCACAATTCAAAAACATTGTTACAGAACAGCTTGGAAAAAGAAATTAAAGAAAGTGCTAATGACCTCAGGAAAGGTTAATCATAACCCCCCTTTTTTTTCTGTGATCCTTATTAAGGATTTTATTCTAGCATCCTTACTCTTTAAGTAGTCCCAACAGATTACTGCCAACTATGGCCTTATTAATATGCATGAGGGTAAAAAACTGAGACTAGAGATAAAAAGCATATACTGCAATGTGTATTTTAATCATTTTAGAGGCATTCTTGAAAAATAAGGAATAAGCAGCATTAGATGCTTTCAAAAACTCTTTGTCCATTACTTAGTAACCTAAGTACCTGAATAGTTTTTAACATGGGAGAGAGGAGCCTAAGAACAGAGTTACCATGATAGTGAGCAGTTACCAGTCATCAGCTGCTCCATAGTGGTTTTTGCATGGGTAGCTTCAGTTATGCGCAAATGTCAACCTTTATCAAGCTAATTTATTAGTACTCTTTTATTTCAGTAAATCCTTCTAGACTCAGTAGTTAAAGGGAAGATTAAACATGTTAAAACACTATCCTAAAAAGTTACTTATTCTATGTTATAGTATACTAACAAATTAAGATAAATTTACTTCTCACTCTGTAATTTTCTAGCAACCACTATATTTTTAAACTAAACTATCAAATGAAAGCAGAACACTTCATTTTCCGCTAATTCCCTACATTTATACTAGTGCAGCTCTACTGTTATAAGTTTATTAATAAACTACTTTAATGCTTTTTAACTTCTATTTGAAAAACAATACTTTGCAAGGTATTTTGTTACATCACCAAACTAGGTGTACAGGTCATGAAGCCATTCCTTCTCAATGCAGAGGTGAAACATACATTTACCACAATGAAAAGACGTGTGACCCCGGTGTGGTTACACCTTTTTATATGTGATTTACCAGCTCTCAGAACAGTTCCTCACCGATGTGTCTACGTTGTTATTGTTAATTTTCATTACAGAAAACTTTACTTATTTCTAAACAATCAAAAAGAACAGTTATCAATGACACTTTCCTGCATTACTTTTAAAGGCTTTTGGTACTTAACCAATAAGTATGTACCAGTTAGAACCAACTTCAAGGCCGTTTTTCTTGCTTGGTGTTTTTTTTTTCCCTATAAATGTCAGCTGCATGCTAGATTTTACTGAGATAAAAAAAAATGCACACATTTTTCTACATGCGCTATCTATTTAAAATCACAGTTAAAATGTTACCTATGTTGTTGCTTTGCATCTTTATGATTTTTTAAAGACAGAATTCAGTATCAAGGGCAGTCTATGGGCAGACAAGCTACTCTATTCACACTATATCTCCACACAATGCCATTTGGACTTATTTAAAACTGCTTACTGGCATTCCATGACCATACCTACTCCCTTCTGAGCATATACCCTCCAATAGAAGGTGCATTAGCTGTCTTCAGGAAAACACAGATGCTGTGACAACAGTCTGGGACAAAATAAGTGCAGATGCAGTGATTTGTACTCTGTATCTGTATACCAGCTTCCAATCATACAAACACTTTATGTCTTGAACAACAGATGACTGCAGGCAATCTAAGTATTTAATTAACTCTGAAAGGTATGTGAAATTTGAAAAAAGTTCTACATTTTTGTAGCCTTAAGTATTGTGGTCTAAGCATAAAGTGTCTTAGATTCTTCTCTTCCCTTGCACAGGTATTTCCTGAATCAGCTAGACTGAAATGCATCCATCCCTATTTCTGCAGATGAACAGAAAACAAGCTTCATGTCAGAAGGCCACCTACTATCTGGTGGTACAGGGTTGCTGGCCATGATGTTTCCCTGCTGCAGGGGAGGACCTACAGCAAATAAGCAATAAAAGCAGAACTTTCCAGAGGCTGTCATATACCCAATCTGTATACAGCCCACATGCCTGACACATTTATGAAATCACTGGGCTTTCTCCACAACCACAATGCAACCGCACTGCTGGCACGCACACAGCAAGCCTGGCACTCCCAGAAAGCACTGGCTTTACTACGCATGTGCACAGTGATGACAGTATGTGTGTACGCTACTTCTGCTCTGAGCATGTGAGTGAGCCCTGCAAGAACATTCATGGCCTGCAACCACTTGCACAGCAATTAACTGGCCCACTGATTATTCCTGGACTGCCTTTGCAAGAGTCCAGATCAATATGCCCTAACATGCTGAAGTACCTACACTTTGAAAAGGACAAAATTACATTCAGCACACACTGGACTGTTCTAACCTGTGTTCGCTTTGGGCTATTCCAGGCAGGACTATTATGAATTACCAGTGAGAAAATATGAGGTTTCTTTGTGGTGCTGGCCTTCACTCAAGGGCCTTTTACAGACAACATCCTGGGTTGAATCACACCACTGCTGAAATGCGCTTATATTCTGAATAAGCATAACAGAGGAGTACAAACACTGACCACTACTGAAGCTCTACAGGTTAAAGCAAGCAGAAGGGACAGTGACTTCCTAACTTTTTGTTTGTGGACTACTAAACAGTAATGCATCTCTCATGCTGGGAAAAGCCATCTAGATCAAGTATATAGGGAAGGACATTGCCTGGAGCTTTGCTGTAGCCAGGGATTGTGCAGCTTGGAGCTAGTATGAAGCACCAAGCCTGCAATTCACTTAACTAGGCATAAATTATTTTCTTTGATTTATGAACCACAAAGGCTCGCTGGGAAAGGAACTGAACTAGGATCCAGGTAATGTGCTCTACTTCTGGCACCTTTCTGACTTGGCAAGTAGGTTTTGGTAAATATAGTCTTTGTTTCAGTTTCCCACCTTTATTTATTGCACTATTTTATGCTATAACTAACCTTGCCTAAAGCCTTTTAAAACCTACCAACCCAACACTCTTCAGAAGAGCAAATGGTTTAACCATCCCAGCCGGAATCTTATTAGAACCTCGGTAACAATGAACCTAAGTACACCACAGTGTATTACAATGTATCACTGAACCACAGTGATACATGGTAATGAGCTCATTTCTATGTCAAATCAGAGAGATGGTGTCTGAAGCCACCTATGGCACTGGGTACTTTCATACTGCAACAACAGTTCATTACTGACAGCTACTAAATCACCAACATGACCTCCTAGGGCAAAGAGGCAATTCCTTTATGTCAACTGCTGGTGTGGAGTAGTTGGTTCACATGCATCCTACCAGCAATACTGTATACAATACTGCCACAGAACAGACTGCTATTAAACAAAAATGTCTTGGCTTTTGCAAGTAAGGATTGCTAACATAATGCTACATGAATAGATGCGTCTTTTTATGTACTTTACCAGCAAGCTTAGTTAGAAGTTAATGCATCATATAATTACACTGCGATTTGTTTACTTGAGCTGATCATCTTTCTAATCAAATTTATGAGATATTTATTGATTTTCTGCAAGGCATGAGAGACAGTCTGATTCTCTTTGTCTGTGAAGTTGGACAATGAAGTTAATATTTTATATTTCCACGTCCTGTGAATTCAGCTAGCAGACTATCTAGCTCCAATCTCGTCTCGAGAGTCTTTACATGTTTTGCTTTCTCCTCTTCATCTTACTAATAAACAACTATTCTTCTTACCAAAAATAACACAAGATCCATGGTGGTGAATTATAGCCTAGATGGAGCTTTTTGCTTTTGGTATCACGCAAGATCACAATTAGGGCAGTATTTGACTGCTGTAACATTACAGTGTAATAGCTTGCTCCCTTACAAACTCAATTGATGGACTAAGATTCATTTTTCCCCCCAGTTAGTGTAGGATAATTTCTGAGATGTACTTCTCCAACACTTTAAATGTGCTCTACCAACCACCTGATCAAAAGCTTCCCATCTCTCTATTAAATGAAAATTTTCTTTCCCACTTTTATTGGTGACCAAAAACCTTCCGAGAAATGTGTAAAAGATTATCGTACACCAAGTTAAAGGCATCTGGCTCACTTGAAGCTTGAAAAAATTCAAGTCCATGTCATTTCGGTAGACACAGAACTGACACATAGGAAAGCCAGCATCAAACTTCTCATTCTAACACCACTACTGTGCAGCCACACACACTGTGTAGGTCAAAGTTATTTTAAAAGCTGTATGAATATACTTGCACATGTGAAGAGAGACAGAAGGAGAGCTATCTTTCACTCCTTTCTGACAAAAGGACAGCCTGAAAGGTTGTTTGTATTCTTCCCAGCTCAATAACTTCTTTTTAAGATCAAAAACATTTATTGTCATTATCTCCTGGTTTTCTGATGCTTCTGTTGAAGAATGTTGATGTGAATTGACAGTAGCTGTAACCATTAACTGAAAGAAAGTCAAATCAAGCAAGACTGGTAATTTAGATGTTAACAAAGACAAATAATAAACAAAGACTTTTGACAAAGCCTAATCAAAGAATAAACACTTCTCTAATCAATTAATTGTGCTGCAATGTAAACTTTCTACAGGGTCACACATCGAAAGTGAAGAAAAGGACAAGTGAAATATCATTAATGGTTCAGATAATTTAAAATAAAAGATACTAAAGAGGACAATATAGTCAAAGTTTTTTCACGTAATGGACTAATGACTTCAAATTACTACTGGCACTGATATACAGAAAAAGGTACAGAAAAAGACAGTAAGTAGCTTATGTTCTTCACGAAAATCACACTTAATTAAAAGATGCTTCTAAACCTAAATCAACCTGTTTCATAGGACTAGTATTTCATTTTCTCTCAGCACTAACAGGGAGGGAAAATTCCTGAGGTTCCATCACTTTTGTGCAGGGTAGTAGCCAACCACCAGGGCCAAGTTTTTGTTCCACATACATAAAATGCTATTTGGAGACGCCTGCAAACGTAAGCCTTTTTCCAGTTTAGCTGTGCTTAGCGGCTCTGAAAATCATAGAATCATTTAGGTAAGAAAAGACACTTAGATCATCGAGTCCAACTGTTAACCTAACATGCTCAAGTCCATCACTAGACCATGTCCCTAAGCACCACATCTACCTGTCTTTTAAATACCCCCAGGGACAGGGACTCCACCACTTCCCTGGGCAGCCTCTTCCAATGCTTGACAATCCTTTCAGTGAAGAAATATTTCCTAATATCTGATCTAAACCTCCCCTGGTGCAACTTGAGGCTGTTTCCCCTCATCCTATCCCTTGCTACTTGGGAGAAGAGACCAACACCCACCTCACTACAACGTCCTTTCAGGTAGTTGTAGAGAGCAGTAAGGCCTCCCCTCAGCCTCCTGTTCTCCAGGTTAAACAACTAACCTGTAGGCATGGCAAAACTCCCACCTGAAACCATTTGCCAGAGAAGCACTCTGGGTAGACATACACTAGTCTAAGCTAGGTTCAGGAGAACACTTTTGAAATGAACTTTCTCATCTCCCTTGCTCACTGTGCCCTCCTTTATGATCATCAGAAAGTGAGAAGATTGATTCCTTTAGCATGAAACCAGTAAAAATGGAAGTTAATGACCACACCTAATGCATTCTAGCCACAACCCAGCATTTAGTTCTTGGGATCAGACTAGACCTGTTTAAAAGCAAAATAAACCCGGCGACATGGACATGAGATTCTCCGCATCTGCTATTTTGCCCTACAGACCCACTCTCCCATTCACACTATTTGCTAACTTAGACATAGCCTTTGTCTCCACTCCCCTACCTATAATCACAGGGATAATAATAACTAACTACTTCCTCTCTCATGAAGGTGACAGAGTGACTGATTAACTAGTGGGTATGCAGTGCTCTGAAAATGTGCAGTGCTACATAACTATTCCCTCTTATTACGAATACTCTTGTGCTGTTATAATCCAAAGAGAGAGCAGTGTGAAAACAAGAATCAATCCAGAACGTCCTGGGTTTCTCTGTAAAGCTTTGTTCCAGCCGAGCAAGCCACTCTGATCATAGCAAGTTTATTTCATAAAAGTTAACAAGAATCTGTTATGCCCACTCAAAGTACATGCATTGATTTTAGTTAGGATGCTGTTGTGTTAAGTACAAGTTTGCCCTTTTAAATTGTAAAAGCTTTGCTAGGCCTTAAAAGGCTATTCAATTTTTATCAATCAGGATCCAAAAAAACCCCCATGAAAAATTAACTGAATCCTCAATGCCATTGCTACATGCAATAAAAGCAACAAGTACCTGCCACTCGATTTGTGCATCTCCCACTTATTTATTCTTGCTTAACAGAACCAAAGACAATGTAAGGAATTTATGGGTATTTACTTTTCAGACAGCCATTTTGTTAATTACATTCTTTCATGTATCTTTCTGGCACTGTATTTAAGCTTCCAGAGTTCCTTACCTGACAGGCTTGGCAGTATTGTGAATTTGAATTTGTAGACTTCTGAAGCTGAGGCAGAAGGTGACAGGGCAATGCACCTGCTATTACAAAAGCTTATCTGTTAGGCATGCAAGGAGAACATACTTCCTACCTGGAAACTAGGGCTCTGAACTATGGCTTTTGAGTCAGGCTACCGACATGTACTCCGCTGCTCTCCATGGGAATTTCACCAATCATGCCCAGTGGGGCTTTTGCAGATAGCTGTGAGACATGTTCCCCTCACATCAACATGAGGGGTAAGAATGACTTGGAATTTAGGCCCAACTCCACAACTGCAAAGATTTTTACATCTGTGTTCTGGTGCAGTATTTCTACTGAGCAAAATCTGTACTTCCTCAGTTTTTGACACTTAAGTTCCCCAGCTGTTCAGGAATTTGCTTCCAACTTACTCAACAGCACCCTGCTGTTGGCAAAACCAAGGAGTGGTTGCCACAGTTTGGAAGTGCCGATGGAGTCCGTAAACTAAACATCTCATTACTTCCCAGAGGGCTTATCTGACAAGTTGGTCTACCAGAGCAAGGCAGTGTGAGGACATTTTCTCTGCTTCAAAATACAACCAGAGGAGGAAATAACCCCTTCCACTTAAAACAGCTTACTGTTTAGCAAAGTCATGCAGGACATGGAAAAACTGTTAATTAATTTCTCGTTTGGCCAATTTAGTTCACACTCCCAACTTAACTGCTCAAGAAAGGCAACTCACTGTCAGCCTACACTGCAGTGCATCTTCCATCCACGCGTTGAAAAGCAGGAAGCGTCATCAGATAAAGGGAACAATTACATTCTCATCCTTGGTCAAAAGGTAGCCTCAGCTTCCGATCCTGCCAGTTCTGTCTACTTACATATGTGATTACTGACTCATCCTATTCTGCCTGGGCTTCTAAATCAGGTCAATGGGCAAGCAAGTTAGGCACTGAAGAGCTCGCTGGTGAAGGACCCAGTTCTCTCCAGGAATCCCGCAATCTCTCTGAACAGATTCTTCACATTCATGGTGTGGCATGATGAGGACAAACGTATGCAGTTGGGTGTGCAAGGCTGCAGAGAGCTGCAGTGTGAGGAGCCAATAACCGAAGCAGCTAGAAGTACTGCAAATAAATTACTGAATTGCAGTGCCTTTAAATGGACACTTAGAGGAAAGAGTGACAGGATCTTTCATATACACATTAAAAAGTATTAGTCAAAATTACTTCCAAACACCAGTATGACTGCATAATGTAGACCAAATATAAGAACCATTCAAATATATCTCATACTAAGGTTTTTTGGAACAAACGAACTACTGGTGCTACCAAAAATATCAGTACCTGGCTGTATGCAAAAGAAAAGAATTAAAAGGAACTTCTATAAATAGTCACTTTTTATGGAATTGTAACAAGATGTTCCCAAGATATTTAATGTGAAGCTTAGTTCAGACATTTAGTGGAGTATTAGGTAAGACATTAAAATCTTACTACTCGTACGCAAGCATTTCCAATCCAATGTAAACTGAATTTAACACTCTGGTAGCTTTGGTACCCGAGTCTCTTCTCCACCTCAGTCTCTAAACTGGGTGAACATGCTAGAGGGGGAACAGCATCATCTATGAGAGTAACATCTCCTGCCTCACTCCCTACTTGAAAATTTAGTTTCAGTATGACACTTTTCCAAATAGGAAAGCTATTGTGTGAAGGTTAAGATAAAGATCCACGAAGTCCTCAGTTGAAGGCAAACTCCTTATCATTTAGAAACAGAATTATGCAGCAGGATGCAAAGCGTAATGATTATTTTAAGTGGATCACAGAAAAATAGCAAAGTTGGTGAGATGCAGTCACTCCCTGGTTATTTACACCATCAAAACCACTACAAAGCAAATGAGAAAAAAAAAACAAAACCAAAAAGAACCAAACTCAAACTATAAACCAGCCTAAATCATCATTTTGTTTGACAAATGACGGTGAGAGTGGATTCATTAATTGATCCAGGAATAAAGCCTGGTGTCACTTCCAGCATTCTTCTGAAATGTAACTCGTAGATGTGTAATTACAATGAGATACTGGGAGGAAGAGAGGGCTCATGATACTTACTGTTACAGAGACACCATTAGCTTAAGAAAGAGGAAACACTCCTAGGTGACATTTATGTCAAAACATAGAATTGCAGTAGTCCGCATCATCACAAAAACAATCTACCTTGCTTGCTGATGGGACTTAAAGGGCTGTCTGAAATTCAGAACAAGATTACTGTGAAAGCAACGAACTTTTTTTTTTTAAACATACCTTATCCTGCAGGGAGAGAAGTAAAACCTAAAGACAAATCTTTGTAGGAAGCAAAGACCTTAGTACATTTAAAGCAGGCTACTAAGAAAGGACAAACAAAAAGATAATCCAGCATTCCAATGGCTTTTGCCTTCCTTTCATTTATTGGTTTTCACAAAGAAAGGAAAAAAAATAGTATAGCCCAAACCAGCTGATTCAACTAATAGCCGTTGCTAGAATGATCTAAGCAGAGCCTGGGAAACTACTTGCCATCATTTGCTTTTTCAGGTCAAGATACAAGTAAATTATACAGGTTGAGGACTCAGAAGACTACTTAAAAACAAACAAACAAAACCCACACAAGATTATGAAAAAGGAAAAACCACAAGTCCATTTTTAGAAAACAACATCAAAGAGCCAAGCATGACTACCTGATGGCTCTCACTTGCTGAAGTCCAGCCCTCCTCAAGGATTTCACTGCCTAGTTGTCACAGAAGCACTGAGCAGCAGTTTTACATTAAGAGAGACCTACTGATGGGCCAAGGTTCACACTCCACTGCAACCTGACACATGTCCCACCTCTCCCAAATCAAACTGAATGAAATGTTTTACCGTAAGACCCCACCAACACCTTCATTCTTCCCTGTAGCACAGCAAATGCAGCCAGAGCTAAGGTGTGCATCACGGCCTCATGCTTCACTCTCCCTGACATCACAGTCACCAGTGGACACCAAAGCAGCAGATGCTTTAGGGTACTGGAGATGGGACATTGGAGACGTGGTTCACCCCACCAGCCAGCTATAGGGTACAGGCTGACACTCAGGCACCAGCTAGGAGCGGGGTTCCTACAGAAAACAATAGAGCAGTGGGACTAGGACTACCTGTTCCTTTGGAAGTGGGTGCTTGTCTGTGCCTGAGCCTGTGTCCCTCCTCACCATCCCCACAAGTCCCCTAAGAGAAGCCACCAGTCCCTCTAGCAGGCATCCATTTACTCCAGAGTGAAGTCCTGCCTGCTTTGGTCTCTCCCAGGAGCCAAGGCAGGAGGCCAGTCCAGCACTTGGCCTGAGCATGGCAGCCTGTACACTAATCCCTCAGCCCCAACCCTTTCCACCTGACCTCAGCGTAACCTCCACTTGACAGACCATCTGTTTTAAGAAGTTATTTTTATGTATTTTAGAATACAGCCATATCTGATGCACAGTACCTTTGTAGAGAGCCATCAGTCTTTTACATTTCTTTCTTTCATGGATGTACACAGTGAGGATTAACCCTCATCTTTGCAAATGATCTCCTGGCTTTGTAGCACACTTCTGTTGCTGATAAGTGTTGAGAGGGGAGGAAAAGAGAGCATTTTTTTCTTCTGTTACTTTTTTTAACCTATAAACAATTTGCCTTGTGCAAAAGGAATTTGCTGGCACCAACAGGGCATCACCGAACACCAGGCAAAACAACCTGAGTTTGCGACCACACCCCAGTCTCACTTACCAGGATGTTTCAGTAGTGGTGGGGGCTTACATGCGTACAGCTAACTTCATGCATGTACTTCATACGTGGTGTTAGGGCATTGCCAGAGTATGTGTAGCCAAGTTGGAGGGTTTCAATCCTGCTGCATCTACCCAGTTTATAATGATTTGCCAAATCCCTGAAACCACAACTGCCCTACTTCGCATAATAATCCTGACATCACTGGGAATACTGACACCAGGTCAGACCTGGAGGCCCCTTAGCCTACAATCAACTGCTTGAAGCTACAGCCCACCTCAGTCAGATGTTCAGGGATCAGCTGAAAGACAGCCCTATACTACCCAACACAGCCCACAACCCAGGGTAACAAGCTACCCTGCTGTCTTCCCCACCAGACAGACTTAAGCAGCAAAGGCTCCCCTCTGAGAAGCGTGCTGGCATGCTGCCACTGGAAGATCTCTGAACTGCAGAACTAAGGTTTTCACTGATTTCCCCTCAGGTACCCAGTCACACTGGCCCAGGAAGTGCCTACAAAATGATTCTTTGTACACCCATAAGCAACTGATAAGTGAGTGGCAGCATAGTGAAATGTGAATCCCATGTGATTCCCCCACACTAATTAATGGCCTGGTAAAATGGTGACACAGCTGATCTATATCTGCAAGATGATGCTGCAGCACAATCACTGTATTTCACAGAATGATTGAGGTTGGAAGGGACCTCTGAGGTCATCTGGTACAACCCCCTGCTCAAGCAGGGCCACCTACAAGCTGCCCAGGACTGCATCTATGTATTTTTTTTTAATATATTTAAGGACGGAGACTATGCAACCTCCCTGGGCAACCTGTGCTTGGTCTCCCTCACAGTGAAAAAGTCTTTCCTGATGTTCCCAGGGAACCTCCTGTGTTTCAGTGTGCTCCCACTGCCTCTGGTCCTGTCACTGGGCACCACTGGAAAGAGCCTGGCTCTGTCCTCTTTGCACCCTCCCTTCAGTTATTTGTATAAATTACTGTCATCCCCCCTGAGCCCTTCTCTTCTCCAAGCTGAACAGTCCCAACTCTCTCAGCCATTCCTCATAGAGGGAGATGCTCCAGTCCCTTTATCACCTTAGGCACCTTTTGCTGGACTGTCTCCAGAAGTTCTGTGCTTCTCTCTCCTGTACTGGAAAGCCTAACCTCAAACTCACTGCCCACCAGGCAGAATGAGAAGAGGTCTAAGTGCTCTACTAGATGAAAATTTTTTCCAGGGCGTACAGGAGCTCTAGGCTGCATCTGTGGCAGTGCAGAGTCAAGTCCTAACCACACTTCAGCTCTGTTAGTACTCATCTGAAAATTATGCAAAAACCTGCTGGTCTCCACAGTTATGCAAGATAACGCAGTCCCACAAGTAAGTAGTAGTCCCATGGGCCCCAAATCCTCATCTTGGTAAGATTAAGTCTGTCCCTGAAAGTCTGAAAGCTAGATGGTAAGTGGGAGAAGCTATCCTGCAAGTATCCCAGTCTCTTCCAACTGCAGTTAAGTCCTGGAACATCCACTTCCTCCTTGGTAACAAGGAGCACGCAGCTTCTAGGGATGGAGCTGGTCCCTATGCAGAAGACTTAGAACTCCTTTACAGCAGGCTTCTAAAGCCAGCGTTTCTCGAAGCTGTTTTCATATTTCACAGAAGTGCTAAGCAGCTGCTGCCACCATTCAACAAGCACTGACCCTTACACAAAAGCGCTGGCATATAGTCATGCGGTGCTCACAAGGTGGATGAGCCATGACCACGGTGCATGCAGTACAGAGAAGAAGCCTGCAGGTACCCTGACGCACAGGCAAACAGCTGGGATAGCTGTTTCACTAGAGCACACACTATTCCCATGCAAGTGAGTCCCTGTGAATAGATCAAGGGGCTTGCTCAACCATATTTAACAGAAATAATGACAGGAAAATTGTACATGTGCCTAAAGTACACTCCATGAGACAAATTACTCTGAATCTTGCAAATTATAAATACCTAATAACCCCACACTTATTAACCTGATGCCCAGTTTGAACAATATTTCTATTCCATACCAGAAGAAAACACAATAACCTGGAGGTGAACTCCTGGACAGGGTAAAGAATACATGACAGAGAGTTTCGTCCTGGAGACCAGTCACTGGATTTCTGTGGAAAATGAGAGTTGCAGAGTTTAGACAGTTTTCACTGTTAGAAAAGGAGGAAAAACATTCAGAAAGGCAGGCTGGCCAGAGGTCAGAGTATCGCGGCACTACTGAAAGTGAAGGGGGCGGGGAGGGGGAGAAGTGCACTTATTTAGCAGAAAAATTAAAGTAAGATTAAAATTAGATGAATAATCAAATTAAACTAATAAGTTAAACTGTTTGTACATATTCTAGCTGCCTAAGTGATAAACACAAAGATTTGCTAATAAACAGATGTAGATTTAAAGAGGGAGGTATCACTGAAGCAAAGATTTACAGAAGTGAAAGTTCAGTGATCAGCTTTTTTTATCCTTCAGATTTGGCTTGCAGGCAGTGGTCTTTAATATTTTTAGTTTAAATTCTAATAGAGAAAAATTGGCACAAAAGCTGGTGCCATGGCAGATGACTAAGTCACAGCTAATGTGACAGACAACCGCATGGGGCTCCCTCAAACACTGTAATGAAAAGGGAAGGAGGTATAATCTCCCAGGACCACATAACTGATGCTAAAGGTCTGAAGCAAATTACCTTTGTATTTCTGCACCTGTACAAATTGTACTTTCTAAACCAGAAAAGCACCACACAGAAGTACTCCTTAAGGAAAAGAACATGTGGTAGAACTACAGTCAAAAGTAACTGTGGGAGCATGTGATTACAACTCGATACCATTTGCTATGTGTAATCAAAAGAAGTCCAACACCGGTAGTAGGGATATGTTACAGGTACATTGTGTTTCATGAGAGCTACTTTAGCAAAAGCTGACAGAATTACAAGTGTAAATAACTGGATTGAGATTTAAAACAAGAACAAATGAGAGTCATTTCAGAGCATTTTATGAAATAGCCTAGAAAGCCTCAATTCTACAAAACAAGGAAAAATGCAAAATAATAAAAGCAGCCTGGAAAGGACGGGAGGTAAAAGGAGAAAATTGGAATAGGTAAGCCAAAAATTTGGGAAATTTCACAAATTGTTAATAGAAGGAGCCAAATGAGGAACTCTAGGGCTGCATGTGAGACCTCACTTTTTTTTTTAAATCACAAACCACTTAAAACCACAGTAGTCCCTCACTAAACTGCTGTGGTAGAACACTTAACATTTATTAACATGGAAAAAAATTCCATAATATGCAAATATTTCTGTATATCTCTAATTTTTTAGGGAAAAACAGACAACATTTGCAATGACAATGGAAGAGTTTCTACTGTAGCACCCACTGAAGATAATCGTTACAGAGGATTTACTAAAGTTAGAACACTGTCAATGAGCAGGTCCAGAGACCCCTTATCAAAGGGTTCTAGAAGGACTGGCTAGGAAGTCATCCTGCCTTGTCACTCTTGAAATATCACCCAAAAACCCCAAAGGATGGGAAAGAGAGTGCATACCAAGAGCTGTGCAGTTACATTATTTCAGATGGTTTGCTGTACAAAGTCAGTGGTTTTGAGAAACTACGCATCTGCTAAGCAACTGATCCGGTGTCATACAACAAACTAAGATAGCATGCATTAAATAACAGTTGTTTAAACAGTAAGTATTAAATTGCATAGGCGAAAGTCCTCAACAGACACCTGTCCTCCAAACAGGATCTCAGCAATATTAAGATTGGGGTAAGAAACTTAAAGTATCTTCACATGTGAGATAGAATAAAAAACGTAAGATTATTACCAACAGTGCTTGTAGGTGACCAGAAAGCTGTGGGACTAGTCAATTAAGAAGAGGATATAATACTGAAAAGTAATCAGAATAATCTGTAAACCAGAAACACGCAAAGACTGCACATCTGAATACTGTTAAATGTAAGCTTGTCAAACAATGAATGAACCAAGCCTGAAAAGCAATTATGTAGAAGAGTATTTGAGTTATGGCAGACAGTCATCTAAACACTCATAGTTTAATGCCATGGCTCACAAGGCTGTTACACTCCTTGAACACACCTCAGCAGTGGTATCCCAACTAGCAGAAGAGAAATCTTACTCCTGTACTTGCAGTAAAAAGTATATACACATCAGAATTCAATTCTCATTGTCTGTACTTCAGAAATGATGCTGAAGAGTTGGAAAGGAGTAAAGACAGCTACGAGAACGATTAAAGGATTAAAAAATCCAGCCTACTGCTACAGAGTTAGGACTGAACTATGAACCATCCACACTGAGCCACAAACAGGCAATACTGGAGTATTTTCTTTTTGTCCTTGAAGTTGTTAATAAATGTAATGTTCAGTAAGATGATGAATTTAAACCATGAGTGGTGTAGTTATTTTATTTCTTATACTTCACCTAATGTCAGAAAATAAATTCTACAATAAACAAACACTTTATCAGGCACCTTACTGGCGTTTTGTGGCACAGCCAGGTATTTTAGCTCAAAAAACACCCCCACCCCACCCCCAAAAAGAGACCAAACAACAACAAAAAAACCCAAATCACCAAACCACCATACAAACAAGCCTGAGAACTAGTGAGCACAATGATATATATAATTAATGTCACTATACCCAAACTGCAGTCTAGACTGGTAGGTTGAAATAAGGGTTTTAAAGAAAACATATACTAAATCAACAAATAAACATTTGTCTTGCTTATGGCTCTGTTTTGACCACCTCCCAGAGTTCTGGCTCTCTGCGCACATAAAAAGCCTTGCAAAGAAATGGGAAGGTGTTAGAGAACTGCATGTCACTATGCCAAAGTCGCTTGGTATCATGTAAACAAGACAAACAAAACACACAGGCACGGGAAGTGATGATCTGTTTCTCCAGCTACGGATTATTCCAGAAAATATCATCACTCCTTGGAGATAGAAACAACTAAAATATAAAGCAAAGGCATTACAAAGTACTGTATGGTGGTTTGGGCTTTTTTTCCTTCTTTTAAGCCACTCTAACATAAGAATGTGCCTTAACAGCTTGACAGGTCCTATATACAGTGACGTTGCATAATTACCAATAAAAAGAACACCTTGTTTTTGCCTTTTTAAACAACAGAAGCCACATATTGTCTCCTGTTTTACTAGTTTTATATTATTTAATGGGAAAATTCTACAGACAAAAAAATGTAATGTAAAATTATAAATACTATGCTCCTCACTTTAGATGAAATTGTAGGCCTAAAAAGTCTGTAAATCAAAAGATTCCAAGTATCTTCTGAGAATAAGCAAATGAAAACTGCACTAACAAAACTAACATGGTTGTAAATTAAAAAAAAAATTAAAATACAGGCACAAGAATGCCATTACCCAGGGAATGCTTGTGTCAGAAATTTCTTCAAGGGAAACAACTTAAAGGCGTACATGTTAACTTCACTGTTCAGTGTCAGAGGTTTGTATTTGTCATTGGGAGTACAGCCACAATTAAGCTATTAGCAAATTCTGTTCATGTTGTTTATCTGGTTTTGGTTCAAAGGCTAAAATCTTTAGAGATTATCCTAAGTCTAGTTCTTAACCCTAACTAGATTTAATAATTAATACTAGTGTATTACACTGTTGTACAGCCAAACACAGAACAAAACCACAGTGAAATAGAATTCGTTATTATCATGTCTTGCAGATAAGAAGCAAGAATGAATGGAATTAAGTAAATAAACCCAAAGAGAACAAAAATTATACTGGACAAAGAATGTTTCTAGATTCCTATGATCACAAACGGTATTAAAACCCAAGCTTAAATGATCACAAGCCAAGCCATCTTTAAAAGTAAAAATATTACTGATGCTAATATCAGAATTAGATCAAACATGTTATTAGTCAAAATTAATTCCAATGAATGTCTTAGCTCTGTTTATAGAAAATACACAATTTTACATTTTGATGAAAGCAAATTTACTCCTAAATTGTCTGTTCTGCCTTTCTATGAAATCAGCTGCTAAAGCAGGTGAAACAGTCATCTAAGGGAAATCCATCTTTTCATGGGATGATCAGAGTAAATGTTTATTATCTCCTTTAGTTTATTTACCACTTCAATGCTGAGATAAACAAGAGATCATGAGGAAACTGAACACAGTACAAAAAAGCTCATGATATTTCTTTCCAACAGTCTCTTCTCACCAAGCAAAACAAAAGTATGTTTAGGTGCATTTTCAGAGGAGAGAAAACAAACAAACAAACAAATCGGTTCATCCAACAATCAGGTGGGGAAGAGGTATAACATCTTTCATTCCAGGAAATTATTTATTAACAAAGCACTCTAATCATAGAATCACAGAATAGTTTGGATTGGAAGGGATCTTCAAAGATCATCTAGTCCCATTCCCCTGCCACAGACATGGACATCTTTCATTAGATCAGGCTGCTCAAAGCCCCATCCAACCTGGCCTTGAATACTTCCAGGGATGGGGCACCCACAGCTTCTCTGGGTAATCTGTTCCAGTGTCTCATCAGCCCTCTGATCACTTCTGTGGCCCTCCTCAGGACCCACCTCAAAAGGTCCATGTCTCTTCTGTGCTGAGGGCCCCAGAGCTGGACACAGTACTGCAGGTGGGATCTCACAAGAGCAGAGTAGAGGGACAGAATCACCTCCCTTGACCTGCTGGCCACACTGCTTTTGATGCACCCCAGGATACGGCTGGCTTTCTGGGCTGCAAGTGCACACTGCCAGCTCATGTACAATTTTTCATTCACCAGTACCCCTAAGTCCTTCTCCACAGAGGCCGCTCTCAATCCCTTCATTCCCCATTCTGTAATGATGTTGGGGATTGTCCTGACCCAGGGGTGGATCTTGTTGGACTTCATAAGGTTCACATGGGCCCACCTCTCAAGCCTGTCAAAGTTCCTCTGGATGGCATTCCTTCACCCAAGCATACCAGCTGCACCACTCAGCTTGCTGTCATCTGCAAAAGTGCTGAGGGTGCAACTCAATCCCACTGTCTACATCATAATGAAGATATGAAACCATATGATCCTTTGAGGAACAGCAAGTATTACTCGTTTCCACTTGGACATTTAGCCATTGACCGTAATGCTTTGGATGCAGCCATCAAGCCAATTCCTTATCCATCTAACAGCCCATCTATCAAACCCATCTCTCTCCAATTTAGCAGTAAGAATGTTGTGGGCACCATGTCAAAGGCCTTACAGGAGCCTAGATAGATGACATCCATAGCTCTTCCTTTGCCCACTGATGCAGCCAGTCCATTGTAGAAGGCCGCTAGATTAGCCAGGCACAATTTGTCCTTGGTGAAGCCATGCTGGCTGCCTCTAATCACCTTCCTGTCTCCCATATGTTTTGACATACCTTCCACGTGGATCTGTTCCATGATCTTAAGGCTAAGGCTAAGTTATAGCCTGAATTTTGGTTTGAGTTTTAGCGTTGCCAAAGATGTTTCCCCATCTTGGGGGATTAAAAAAAGTTTCACACATAAAAGTGTTTCTCCTGGGGGATTTACATTATATCCTTTTGGTATGATGTCCAACACCTATGACTTCCCAGACAAAAACCCCCCACAAAAATTCACTTAAAAGGAGACTTAATGGATTAGGGGAATGGTAATGAGATAAAGAGACTTTGATCTCTAAATCTCTCTTTCAATAATGGGCCAGGTCAGCAGTGTCCAAAAGTCAGTCAGACAGCTGCTTGATGGCCTGCACCCTGAGATAAGCTACCGATCATGAGATCATCATTCTTAATGATGACCAAGTGCATGCATCATAACCACCCCTAATAAAAGCAGCAAAAGGGAATTTAACACAGCTATTTAAATATAGGTGTAAGACCAAGTGTTTTGTTCTTTGGGCTTTTTTCCCCAGCACAGTCATACAGTGTCTCAGTTTCTAGGCTACTATTACTTCCTTTTTACAAACAAACAAAAAAAGTAGAAGCAAGAAGTACTGTAAGAATCATTATTTTCTCTCCTACAAGATCAACTGAGTTAAATCAAATTATGCTTGTAACAAAGGAATATTTTGGCGGTTTGTTTGTTTGGGGTTTTTTAATTGTTTCTTTTTGCAAACCACCTTTGAAAGGTTTTTGCTATCAACATTTATGTTTATTCCAATGCCATCTAGACAACACACTCCAAAAGGGCAAAGATCAAATCATCCAAGTACCTGGATAACTGTATAAGAACCTGTTGAAGACACATGAACGATGCCTTTAGTTTTCAGCATTTAATTTCCATTGCTTTTACTGCTCTGGTCTATGAGATGAAGTGGCACATACAAATCCAGTATCACAGTAAAATAAATGTTCCATACTTGATCATCAGTTCCCCAAGCCTGATCAATTTCTAGAAGCACAAGGAATGATGGCATCTTTCCCAACTTCTATTAGTTTGAGTTTTTCTGGCCTTATAAGTTAGCAGTTGCTGCTACAGAAACCTTCTGTTTGACTTCCCGGCTGACTCTATTCACCCAGAAACATGGGCTGGAATAGCTTTCAGCATTCTTTTCCAACATTCTCTAATATGAACAAGACAATTCACAACAACAGTGAAGACTTAAGAGTTAAAAACTCTTGTGATGGCTTTATAGAACAAGGAGAGAAAAGCAACTTTCCTTAACTTACATAAATGTTCTTGCTCAGTACAAGGATTCTTGCCAAAGATTATCTTGTTTCTTTTGAGTTTGCAGCTGGTAGAGAGCGATGAACTAGCCAAGGACCAAGAAGCAGTATGCTAGCAGCCAGTAAGCATATAGCTCAGGTACAGTGACACATACTAACAAGACTCGGCAGTAACATATATTCTGTGCCATAAGAGCCAATACTGTGAAATCTAAAATACTTTTACCTAACGAAGAATTTCAAAATATACCCAAGACAGGTTCATTACATAGTACCTCATAGTACCTGTGAAAGAATATAACATATTTCAAATGTTGACTGCCCTTTCCACAATTTCCCTTGGGGGAAAAACAAATCCTCCTTCAAAAGATTTTTGACAGCTGGAGCTAAGTCCCAAAGCATTCCAACAAGGACCACCATGGCATTCTCCTAGATACAAGACAAAGGCATAGATAATCAATGAAGACAGGATCTTGGGTAGACATTTAATCCATCTATTTGCTCTGAAACAAAACCAGACCCAGGCACTAGACAAAACTGTCTAGTCCCATTCCTAACAGATGCTTCTTCCACACGCAGAGCAGGTCAACCTAACTCACAGACAACACGCTCCGAGATGAAGGTGTCAATACACAGCTCAGCTGTGCGAAGGCAACAGTGATACAGCCTCTTACCCTTTCAATTTACTGAAGCACTAGGGGTTTCCACTTTCAGAAATGTTCTGATATTCTGTCGCTCTATTCAAGCTAACACATATCGCTCGCCACCTCCTCTTCAAGGAAAGACAAACTGAACCATCATAGTGCAGCTCACCTAAACTGTATCGTTCATACCTGTAGACTGCTGGTTGATTCTGCCCGAACAGATCGACAAAGGAGGATCCTTGTTTGGTGGGTTTTATTTTTGTTTCTGGAATAGCCACACCACCTTCTCAAATGCAGAATGAAATCAACAACAGCACTTTTCTGAAAGCAATTGCATCTGCACAGGGGTTCTGTGATAAAACTCTACAGTACAGTTCAACACTAAGCATAGTGTACAAATTAAGTAGTCTGATTATTCCATGTTGTTTGTCCTTTGAAAACCTACAACGGCCAAAAATCTGCAGACAATCACCCTTCAGTTTAGTCTCTGTATCAACATTATTTATTGGGTGAACAATGTGCTTTCAGAACATTTAATATTTAATTCAAATGGCTTATCTTCCACCTGTTTCCTTTGGTAACGTATAGAGAATAAAAGACGATGTTTCAGTGAAGAGAGTTCTATCTCAAACATAAGAAACACCTTCCCCTTAAAAAAACATGTTTTGCACATGACACAATACCAATAAATATGCCACAAAACAGCACACACCGTCACATACCCCCAGTACTTAACTAAACGAAAGTTTACAGATACGTAGGCGTAGCTACCCCCATGTAGCATGACACTGCCAGATTACCTTCTTAGATACTCAATACATTTCCCCCTGAGAAAATAGTGTATAATATAAATACATAGAGCGTACAGGCAGAGCACATCCAGGATTGAACATTTATGGCTACAATCTATCATGCGGGCCCAAATGCTGGTTTCTGTGACCATGCAAAATTTCCATGGATGACATGCAAGATGATATATGTAAGAACTAGGGCACTTACTACTTTAACAAGAAATATGTACCTACACGGTTAAAATACAAGCATGCAGAATGCCGTACATTTTGTTTGTCATATAGCAATATAAAACATTAAAACACCTCTTTTTTTCCAATTATAAAAACAATATAAGTGTTTTTACAGCTAACAGCAAACAACAGATGGATATTAACAACTGTAAGCTCTGGAGAACAATCATAGGGTTTTACAAAGTGTTCAGCAGTAGTGAAATCCAGAAGAATTTGGAAAATACATGAGATTAAAACCAAGTTCAGTGGAAGACTGAATGTGTTCCAAAGTGCCTTAAACATTACAGCCACGTTGTGCTAGCTGAACTACTACCATGTCTTTCTAAGATGCTTCAGTGCTTATTTCTGAATTCTGGCTTTTCAGAATTACAATAGCAAAAAAATACTTTGTCCTGTTCTAATATGTTCCAAAAATTAAGCAATGATGCACAATAAAGTACTTAAAAGCGGTATTTTAGTGTTCAATCACAGGGAGGGTTTAGCTTTAAACTAAAGCTTAAAAGCAATCTTAGCATGCAGTAAGGGTTTTCCATAAATGACAGCATTTTAAACTCTCTGATACCATGAAAAGTAAAAAGATATCATCATTAATACACAAAAAAGGCCTACAGAGCACAGCGTGTATGTGTCACACAGTAACAGCTAGAAGGAAATTAACTCACTTAGCAAGGAAGCAATGTAGCTTCCAGAAGTTAAGGGGGAAAAAAACCCTTCTCTTCTGATTGAAAAATGTTATTTTTTTTCTTTTTATTATTTGCTACATAAGTGCATTTGTATGTACGTATGTCTAGTTTTTAAACAAGTATAAATAATCTGGCATAGATATGCTTATTTGTGCCTTTGAGTTAATACCTTTCACTTTGCACTTGCAACAAGTCTGAAGAACACTGATGGTAAATTAACATGGCTCAGCTTAAACTGCACTAGTATTCTCCTTACAAGCCTCAGTCCCGCATTCAAAACCCTTTAACCCCCTCAGGCTTTTAAGTCCCATAATACTTTACAAAGTGGGACTGAGAAGTTGGCACTTCTGAGAAAAAGAAAAAAGTAAAACCAAACAAACCTACCTTCGCCTATCTTTATATAAATAAAATTAAGCGACACTAGTAATTTAAGCTTTGAGGGGGAAAGGAATATAATAGGACAGTAAAGGTCTATTCCATTTTTAAGAAAAAAACATGACTTTAAGCAATTTCAGATGGGTTTTGTGCTACCAACCTCACAGTTTTTAACGACTGCTTTTCTATTCTAAAATGGTTTTGTCTGTGTCATAACCATGTGAATGATCCACACAAACAACACAAACTTAATAACTGAGCAACTGCCTATGCTGGGGAAGCAGTGAGAGTGACTAAAAAAAAAAAAAAAAGTGCTGTCAGATACCTAAAATAAACTCACTAATAAAGTTTTCCTCAAAATGTCTTTATAAATTGAAACTTGAATCTCTACCCAAGCCCATGACTCCAACAGTGGTTCACCACTATACAGCATTTTACAAGATGAGATCATTAAGTGTTAATCCAAACAGCTGCACATGCACACACACTCTCAGTCAAACATATGACAGAGATTGACAAAGCAAGAGACCAAAAACCGGTGCACAGTAACAATTTCTGTACTGGTTCCATTACCCAAGTATACAGATACGCTGTTAAGTATGAGCAGCCGAACGTTCACCCCTCTTGGTCTCTGGTACATCATGCTTACGCCTTCACAAGTGTGTCAGAACCCTTGGTTTGCACTGATGCTGTGATGAATGAAATAACCTTTTCCACACAGGCACTCGAGAGAGTTTCCCCCAATGTTTTCTACGGGTTGGCTTCTCCCCTGTTCTCCCTCAAGTCACCGTATCCCATTTGGACTCCAGTTAACAAGTCAAGTATGCCAACTGCCTCTCCTGAAGTGAATGCATATCACTAAGTAATTACTTAAACATACACAAAATTAAGCAAAGGCAAGCTATCTATCCCTTATTTTATCATCTTTGTGAATCTTGAAACAGTCACAATATGCTCTTCAAACAACCAAAATTAGGCCAAAATGAGACAGAACTTCAGTTATTACTGAAGTGCTGCATATGTCTCTAGCACTCCTTTTCCACACTGGTTAAGGATCCCAACTCTTTTCTCCATATCCAAAAGACAAGCTGCAAGAAATAGCATATTCATACGGAAGTGCTAAAATGTATTCTGACTTTTCCTTTCAACTCTCCTTACCTCACTGAAAAGGCAGTTTACTCCCCCAGTATAAATCACTACTTTCATATACGTGACCCAGGACAAAAATCTTCAGCATAAACAACCCACGTCCACTTGGAACAACCCCGCTCATCCACACACCAGGCAGTGGTGCAGACATATTTCAAGAAGGCCTGTGAGTCCCAAGCAGAAGCCGTATTGCAACAGGAGCTACACGACCATAGTAGAGCACACTGATTACGGACAGACGTATTTTAATTCAAAGGACTTATTTCAACACAAGCCAAATTTCTATTAGATAAATACTGCCTCTGCATACTTGCGGCTCCAAAATAACAACCTGTTTTCATTAAAGAGAAATGATACAATAGATTTTATTTCCTGACCGGTGGGGGGATTCCAAAGGTATCAAAGATTCTGTCATCCTCCTGCATACTTCAGGTTACTCCCCAGCTTCCGAAGTGCATCTGGGGTGTTACGGTTCCCTTTTCTTTCTACAAACCAGTCTGCAATCTGAGCGAAAGCCCCTTACCCCAGTTTACCTCACTGAATAAAAATCACAATAAAAAATGCAACCAGTGAGCCAACAACCTTCCCGAGGCTCGCAGAACAATGCAGATATAAAACCCGCCACCATCGATCCGCACAGCAACTCCCCCTACGAGTCCCTTCGGTAATCCGCTTTCTTGCCATCCCTCTCCTGCACACACGACCGCCGACACTTGCACCCCCAACCCCCGCTTCCCCGCACCCCCCCCGCCCCGCACCCCCTCACTCACCCGCCATCCTTTCCCTCTCCATTTTGGAAGGCCGCTCGCCCTCCACACCGAGCCCACCCGCAGGAGCCGCGGCCGTTCCCCCCGCCGCCGGCGATGCCCACGGGCGGGCACACACACCCCGCCGCGGCGGGGGCACGGCCGGCGGCTCCCCGCGGCGAAGGCGGCGAGCGCCCGGGGGCAGCCCAGCCGGCCCCGCCGCCGCCCCGGCCCCGCCGCCGGCTGCCTCGGCCCCGCCGTGTAACCCGCCGGCCGGAGGGAGCCCGGGGCGGCGGCGATGCCTGGGCTGCAGCGCTGGCGGCACCTGGGGCGTGGGTGCCGGCGGCGGCCCCAGCCGAGGCAAGCCGAGCGGAGGTGAAGGGAGGCGGCCGGGCCGAGCCGGGCCGGGCGGCGGCAGCCCCGCACTCACTCACCCAGCAGCAGCAGCTTCAGCTCCCGGCGGGCGTCCCGCTTGTCCCGGCGCAGTTGCCGCTCGATCTCGTCGTTGATCCGCCGGGCTTCCTTGGCTTCCTCGCTCAGGCAGCACGCCATGATGGACTCCAGAGTCATTCTTCCTAACTGGTTCAGACACAACCCCCACCCCCCCTAAAATCGCACGCACGCACACACACACGCACCCCGCCGCTGCCGCACTGGCCCCGGGGGGGACAGGCGCGCTCTGCCCAGGAGCCCCCGCCGGGCGCCGCAGGGCAAGCGCAGGCAGCTGCCTCGATGCCACACAGGGGCGAGCAGAAAGAGGCAGGGCCGCGGGCGGCGCGGATCCCCGCTCCCTGCCGCTGACACCCGCCGCTGCCAACTCCTCCTCTCCTCTAAATCATGCACCAAACAACATGGAAACATCCACCGCGGCGGCCGCAGCGCTACCCAGCCGAGCCGAGCCGAGCCGAGCCCAGCCGCTCGCCACCGCCGTCCCTCGCCCTCCTGCTCCCTCTCCCTTGCCGCCGCCCGCAGCCAACGCGGTCCCCGAGCGTCCCTGGCGGACGACACCCCCACCCCCCCGCCGCCACCACCCCCCCCGCCCCCCCGCGCGCCGCCAGGCCGCCCCTCGGGAAGAGCGTCCTCACCGCCGACCCTCCTTCTCCGGCGGGGCGGCCGCTCGCCCCTCTGGGCCGGGAGAGCCGCTGCCGGAGTGCTGCCGCGGCTCGCCCCTGCCCTGCCAGGAAGGGCGAGAGAGGGGGCGGGCGACGGGGAGCCGCCGGGGAGGAAGAGGAGGCAGGCAGGCAGGCAGGGGCCGGGCTCGCCCGGCTTTTCAATGGCTCGGCTCCGCGGGCGTGGTGAGGCAGAAATATGGCGGACCGTCTCTCCCGCCGCCTCTCCCGCTCTCCCCCCGCGCCGCCGCACGCCGGGGGCGAGCGGCCGGGGGAGCCGGGCCCCCCCGGGATGCCGCCCCCCGCCCCCAGCTGCGCCCGGCGCCCCGAGGCCGCCCCCGCCCGCCCTGCGGCGGTGGCGGAGGGCAGAGGAGGGGAGGCGCGGGAGAAAGCGGGCGGCGGCTCACGCCAAATGGCCGCGAGGAACGCAGCCTGCTCCGGTTCGTCCTGCGGGGCAGCGCTTATCCCTAGCGCCTGGCGCTGTGTTTGCTTGCGCCTCCTTTGTTTTTAGTCGGGGACACACATCTTTGTTCCGTGCCCATCCTGGAAGGGATGACTTGGGTTGGCAGGGACGGGGCGGGGGGGGAGGGTGTTGGAATGTGACAACTGACAGGAGGGAAGGGAAAGGGAGGGGAGAAGTACCTTCCCCACCTTCAGCCGGAATGGCAACGCGACGCGGGACACGCGTACGCCACCAGGCACTGGCAAGTTTTCACACCCGCAGCCCCGACACCCGGTCACCCTGCCGGAGCGGTTCTGCCATGTGCAGTGTGCAGGGGAAAGCAACGTCGTGTGCCACAAGAGCGGTGGGGCACGTCCCCGCCGCACCGAAATCAACCGGCACACTCGCTGCGTTCCATATTCTGCTGCTGTAACCTCTCTTCAGCCAAGGCTGGTCACAGCCACCCTGGCCGGCCCTGGCCTTGCTCGCCTGCTGTCCCGGTCCCAGTAGGGCTATCCTCACCGGTAGCCCCCCGGGGTGATGGCACACAACTGGATGGGACCTACTGACGCAGCTCCTAGTTTTCGTGGATTCGTAAACTCCTTGCAAAATTCCCACGTCAGCCCGTCCGTTGCCTACCTCCATTTGTATCCAGGACTGTTGCAACATCTGCTGGGAAATACCAGCCTATAAAGCAGGTAGCGGGGTGCATCGCTCTTCGTCTGCTAGCTTCAGCTGTGATGTCCTTCCCAGCACCTCTTGACATCTGTTTTGAAATTCCTATGCTCTTTCTTAAAACTGTTCCAACGATATGAATTACGCAGTGTCCACCATAAGGTGTACAACTAGGAGGGAATTAAAAAGTGAGAATAAAATAATCAGGAAAAAAATACAGTCAATTGGTTTTTAGAGCATGAAAAATTTTTCCATTACTTTAAAAAATGCATAATCTCCACATAAGTCTATATAGTATTTTTATGTATAATGTATAAAAACAGTTAATAGACTTGGAATCTTTTTTATCATCACTCTTCTTTATTCCAGTAAATGAATACCTGAGTTTTCACCAAAATTGTGTAATCCTAGTTATTAATAAAAAAATATATTTCATTCAAACCATCTTCTCCATTTTAAAACCTGTATGCCTGTAGGTATATCTAAGTCATCTATCTATGTATCTTTTGGTCACAGATTAATGCCCTAATATTAAATCCAATCAAGATTTCTAAAGATTGAATTACAGGGCTGGCTTACGTAAAAACGCGAGTAAGTAATGCAAGGGAGGGAAAAAATGTCTTCATGAAATTAATTCTCAGCATACCACTGTTTTCTTCTAAAAGCCATGGCCCAAAAGGGTGAAGATGGATGTCTGGTACAGGTCACTCAATGGATGTGCAACTGTTTTGTGCCTAGAACACTGGTACATGGAGTTCAAGTCCGCAGCAACCACCTTCTGGCATCATGTCTAAAAGGAAGGGTATGAATGGGTCGATGAATTTGTGACCATTAGGTGAACTGTATCACAATGCCCCCACAAATTGTGGGCACAGCGGTTCTACTGAAAACTACATACCTCAGACAATACTGTAACATTCCCCAGTAGATGAAGTCTGACTCAACTTTCTTAACCAACTCTTTTATATGCTCAGTGTAGAAGGCATGAACACAGTGTGTACCTGAAATGCAGAACTGTCATTTAATTTTGCATTTTTAACGAGAAAAGACACCCCGGGGACCGTAAATTTAATCTGTATGTACCGGTCCCATTGACATCGTTGGATTTTATACCTCCCCTGAATAGGTATCTTCAGATTTTTAATGGATGAGCCATCCAGCCCTGAATCTAGCATCAGCAGAGAGCCATTGCACACTATTTTACCCATTTGCTTTGCAACTTAGTGGAAGTTGGAAGAACCCCCATTATGGACAATTACATGATAATAAACCTACGAGAAAATTTCTTTCCAGCCGTCGTCTCCATAATGGTTGGCTTTTGTTTTGAAACATGAAACATCCTTTATAAATATTTTATCCTAATAAGAACTATCAGTAAATGACAGACAGTGTTACTGCCCATACAGATAATTATTATCCATAGACATGTTACCTAATCCTGGACAGACACTTCCTGATAAGCCTGCCCTGTAGCATTAATATTCTCATATTCCTCTATCCAAGCAGTCTCCCGTCCATGGCTCATAGCAACCCGTTGCCTGAGAGACATTCTAATGTTGCTTACTGCCACAGGAAATTAAAAGTTAAAAGTGAGACTGAGAGAGGGAGCAAAGTATGATATTAAACACCCTGCATCTTCAGTATTCTTCCTCAGAAGCCAGCAAAGATTGGGAAACCACTGCTCCATTTTATTATCTCCGTATCACACTAATCTATCCCAGTTTTTCATTTCTTCCTTCCATATGACTGAAGATATTTACTGCCACTCTCCTTTGTCTCTTCTGCTTGAGATGTGTTTTCTGTGATGTTTTGACAGATTCCAAGCAGTATCTGAACTCAGTACTCACTCAACAGTAAAACATGTAAAGCAGCATCGCAGGATTTTCGTAGCTAGTCAGCATCCCATCTCAAGCAACGAAGTATCTTGCAAGTGCTTTTTGATGGCCATTGTGCATTAGGAAAATGTTTTCACAGTGCTATGCACAAGTACATCTCAGTCTTGTTTGTGAGTACTTACAGTTAATTTAGAGGCCATCAGTATGACTGAGTAGAGAGATTATCCTTCCAATATGCCATCCTAATGAGGTTTTTGTTTGGTTTGGGTTTTTTTTTTTCTTCTTTAGAACAACAAAGAAATTGTATCTGCTGGTTCTCTACTGTTAAATGAGTAACATCCAGTATTTGCAATTTCCTTCCACTGATATAATCAGCTTGTTCCAGTATGTGTTGTTTTGACAAATCACCTTCTGAAAGTTTGTCCCAGTGTTGCGTATTTCAAAGTAAAAGCTGTCTGCCAAGGTCCTAAGGTACAGACTAATGACTAGGGAAGGGCTGAGAAACCTATCCGTTCACTTGATGTACGTGAAACTTTAAAAATTTATTTCAACTATTTGCATGTCGAGGTGCTTATTGACGACTTGTTTCTGAAAAAGTGCAAGAGCTGTACGATATTCTTTTGCTCTTCAAATGCTCTCTTGATCCCACTGATTTTTCCTGTCAACATCAGCGGAGGGATGTTCTGTAGACAACTACAGCACACGCAGCGCCGCCGCCGTACGCACCACACACGTTATGGCGTAACACAGCACACTGCCCAAAGCCTCAGCGTTGTTTTGTGTTGTCCTTCGCGGTCGCTAGGTCCAAGGGACTCCTTTTCCTTCATGAGTCGCCTTTATTAAGGCTTAGTTTCAGGTGTTTGCCGCAGCTTACCAAATTCCAGCGGGAACTCTTCTAACTCTAGCCCCCGCCGCAGCCTGGCACCGCCAGCCGGGAAGCCAAATGAAGCGGAAGAGGAGCCTCCGGCCGCGCGCCGCTGCCGGGCACCGCTCTGGCCCTGCGGAGCCTTCCGCAGATGGAAAGCCGCTGCGCCCGCGCGGGAAGCTAACAGGAGCGTTTGCTTCTGGGGGAACGCTCACGCCCCGCGACGGCGGCCGCCGCCGGCAGCCAGGGAGCCGGCCGCCCTTCAGGCAGAACCAGCCGGGCGCTGCCGACGCTCTCCTGGCAGGGGCGAGCCCGCGCAGCCGCGACCGAGGGAGACGGAGGGCCAGGAGCGGCGGGCGGGCGGCGCTGCCCGTTTCCTGCTCCTTCGTCCCGCGGGGCGGAAATGGTGGCTTTTCCCTCCGGCCTCCGGCCGGGGACCCCGGTGATGTCAGCGCCGCTGCCTCCCGGCGCCTGCCCCCGGCCCGGCGAGGGCGGCAGCTCCCGGCCCGTGCGCGGGGAGCGGCGCCTCTTGGGCTGCCTGGCCCCCGCCGCGGCGCTGGGGCTGCCGCGCCGGAAAACAGGGCCCCTCGCCACGCCGCCCTCCAGTGCCACCCAGCCGCTTCCAGAAACCGCCCTTCGGGGATGAGAGAAAATTCTCCGTGAAATAACGCGCGGCCTGCTGTTCCTCTCCAGATGTCCGTGCTGACCCGTGGTAGGTTGAGCTCGGGGCTGGCTGAAGTCTTGTCCCGAGCTTGTTCTTCCTCCGGCTGGAGGGGGCAGGCAGAGGCTGAAGAGGAGGGAAGGTGCCCATGGCAACTGCAGGGACGAGGGTGACACACAGGCCCCCTGCTAGGGCGCCGTGGGTGAGATGGCTCCTGTCAGCAGCACACTTCGTGGGTGAGATGGCCGCCGTGGGCAGCAGCCCCTGTGGGTGAGATGGCCGCCGTGGGCAGCAGCCCCTGTGGGTGAGATGGCCGCCGTGGGCAGCAGGCCCTGGTGCCCACAGTGCAGGCAAGCAGGACAGAAGAGGCAGAGGGAGACTTCTGCCCTCCGCCACTCTGCAATGCCCTCCCCTGCGCCATGCCGTCTCACTCTCGGGTCCTCTCCTCTGCCAGCCCTGGCCCTTACTGGCTGATTGAACTCCTTAACTGTGCGTGGAACTGTTCCTCTTACTTGTTTGGTTTTTTTTTTCTTTTTTTTCCTGAGTTAGTTTGCTGTTAGTTCCTGTATGTTCAACATCTGCACTGTAATGCTGTGAATGCTCCAGTTTGTTCAGCGAATATCTCATCGTACATCCTCGGGAACAGTCTATAACCACTAGAATAACCTGGTAGGCCAGCATTCCCACCTTATTTCTTTCTGTGTCACCAAGACAAGGAGACAAGAGTTATGCAGTACCCAGACAGAGGTAGTTCTGTTAGTATTTCATTGGGAAGTGTTATTCATAATTCCTTCCATTATCCAAAGGGTGTACCAGCTGAGGTGGTTTTTTTGCAGTCCAATGTATCTAGAAGATATGTTGTCACCAGAAGAGCTATGTATAACCATCTCATTGGCCATAATTTTGTAATGGGAGACAAAACTGAAATCAAAGCACACCACAATATGTTTCACAACTTTACACCAAAGTTTAGTATGTAAAGTGAAAAATTACCATCTTGCGTTGTGTCATTTCCTCGGTTAAATTACCTGAGCAATGCCTACTGAAAAGATGGGTATGCAGTAAGATTTGCGGTTTTCAAAAATGTTTTTGTATTTCAGTGCAAGCAAAGTGTTCCAGCTGGGATTGAATACTCATAGCACAGAATGTGCTTTATGCAACTGTAAATATAAAGTGATGACCACTACAACAGCACTGGAAGTAAAAAACATTTCTCAGTTGTTCTGCCTGAATAATTCTATAGCAGAGTTAATAATAATTGGATACTCTTGGTGCAGTTCCAGTAGACGCCACACACTACCATCACAGATTCAACTATCATTCAACACCATAAATCAAGGAGAGTCTGCCATTAGCAAAAGATTTAAAGGGACAATGCATTTTAGCGCTCTCACATTTATGTCTGTATTTTCACCTGGTGGTCTTAAAAGGTAGCAAACATAGAAACAAACAGATGTAAATGGAGAAAATTCAGTGTAAAAATTAATTTGTTTGTGAACGCAGACTGACACTTCACAGCTAGGATACTGCAAATACCTCTTTCCACAGAACTTCCCTATAGAGTATGTAAAATCATGAGTCAATGTGGTATTTTTCCAGTGAATATGAACAGAAAATAAATACTCCGTTTCATGTAAAAGTACTTCTTAAAACTGCCTTTTCAATATGCAATTGAAACACAAATTCACTGCAAGAATTTGGAAGCTTCAGTAATGAATCCTGTACTTTGTGTATGCTTTATATATTGTATTAATAGGAGCATCAATATCTTTTGCACATTACCACCAAATCTCTTAATGAAAAACAAAAGGAAACGTCTGAGTGATAAGTGACATAAGGATAAAAATTATGACCTGGTCAATTGCATTTTTGGATGGGCAATTAAATTATTTTTATTGCTATATATAATTTCATAAAATGATAACAGAAGTCCATCAGGTGACCATTTCCAGTCTTTATTGTTTTAAAGGGAGTGCAGAGAAGGATCTTAAGACAACGACTAATCAATGTCTTCCTTTAAGTGGAAGTACAGTAACATTGCAGGTATCTTTCCATCTCCACATGAGAATCCATTAGAAAAGCTTGTAGTACTAAGGAAAAATGGTCCTCCTTAAGTGTTATGTAAAGCCATCACAAATACTTGAGGAAAGTTGGGTTCCTGCAAATGTATTTAAAATAGTGGAGAAAACTGAGTTAGAAGATAGCAAGTAATTGGCTTCTATTTGATACTTCTGCAGGAATGGAGGCACTTAGCTACATACTGGAGTAAAAATGTGGTAAATATTGTAAGCCTCAGTTGGTAGCTACAGCTGTAACCATAAGATAGTACGTTGCCTACGCCAGTATGGGATGATTTGTGAACCTGAACTTAGTCAGAAATAGAGAAAATTCTCATGTCTGAGACAAACAGCTAATGGTAGTAGTACAGTGATTGCTGTATATTAGTCAAATTCCTCTGTACTTAACACTGAATTTATATAGTGCTCTATTCTCTTAAGGAAGATTGGCAAATCTGTAATAATATTTGAGGGAATTACAGAAATTCATCAATAGGGAAAAGGGTAGCATGACTGGTTTCATTTGTCTGAAGAGGCCGAGAAAAGAGGCTTTTCAACCCTTATGAAATGCTGCTTTGGACTTATGTAGAGGGTTGTATAGGGTGCCAAGGTGGTTTCAATATGTATCTGGATAAAACCCATTTGCTACCCTGGTGTGGGTGTAATAATTGAAGCAGGCTGTCAGGGTGTTGTGTTTCTGTTAGCCTGCTTCCTAATCTGGCTGTCTTTTGAATTGTGGCTTTGCATTACCTTACATAGATTCTAAATAAAAATACTCTGAAATTTTGGTTTTGTTTTGGTGGTTGTATATTTAAAGCGATTGCAAGGAGTTAATTTTTTACTCCAAAGTAAAGAATGTTTAATGAATCTACAATTTTGAAGAGACTGGGAAATTTTCAGAAGAACCAGTGGCTGAATTTTAGGTTGGATATTGAGAACAAGTTTAGCTATCTTTTTAATTAACATTGCATATTCAAAACTGTGTTTATGGGGGGAAACCTTTCTCCAGTAATACCTGCTTATGCTAAGAAACTAGTCATGATTCTGTGAGATTTACCAGGAAAAAAGCGTTGAGCTCCCCCTACTGTTCCACTGTATACAGATAACTAGAAAACCTGGATTTTGTTCTGATGAGTAAAATGTAAGTCAGGTAAAAGAAAAATTTTAACAATAAAGAAGTGCCATTTTTCAGTTTCTGGTAATGTGCTACTAACAGTGGGGAGAACTAGAATATTTCATTTGTTTTTCAAGTATTTAGTAGTCTCAAGTTTTTTGGCATTTATAGCATAATGTGCATGAGCGTGTATACTTTTGGCATTTAACAGTTTTCCAAGTTCCCTGTGCAAAAATAGGATTTAATGTTTGTGCATGCATACATTTAATCTTGTTCCATTCACATGTCGGTGAAGAGACTCCTAGATGCTGAAGAAAAAAGGTACATCTTCTTACAATAATTTCTTTTTGCTATAAGGAATAATTGTAAGAATTACATGTTGATAATTGTAAGTTCTAAAGCTTATAATAATCTGTGGTTTGTGATAATAATCTGACAACATGTATGTGCACATGGATGCCTGAATGACGCTGATTACTTTATAAGCCAGTAATGCTGTTCTCCCTACAGATGCTTTGGCTAGAAATCAAATCAATTAGACTGAGCCACTGGGTTCAGCTCAGAACAAGGTAGTTTATTCCTCCAAAAGGAATTCTTAGCTATGTCACACCATTAAACAGTCAACAAAAAATTAACATGGGTATATTTTTCGTATTGCAAGGTGGAAAATCAGAGAAAGAAAAGAAAAATTTAAGTAATAAACACTGACAGGCGCTTCCTTTGTCTTCAGGCAAGCCAGTATTTCTATCTACACACAGCACTCATACCTCTTTTCACAGGTACGTGGAAGAGCAAAAAGGACATACAGATAAGAAATTAAAAGGTGCTGCTGAATTGCGTGCTTGGGAGTGTACATGTTGCACTGGAGACTGCTAACCAGGGACTCTTTCTTCTCCCTTCCTTCCCCCGTATCTTTTTATCTAGATGCACACTTAGAGACTCAGAAGCCTTGTCACACCAGTATTGTATTACAGAGATACCATTGGTTCCTCTGAAGAAACTCTTAACAATATGAGTTGCATTTCTGTAGCATTGCTTATCTACGTAAATATTTTCAGAAGTAGCTTGTGTTTTGGCATTAACAGGCACTGCCAGAAATACGCCCTTTTTTGTGTGAATCCTGGTTAGCTGTTAGCCTCGGCCAGTCTTCCAGGTAGGACATTTTCCTGGGGCTTTTTAATTTTCTGGCATTACTTAAATTTTAGTTCTATTAACTATATTTCTTAAATTTAGGAAAGGCTTTTTGGTTCTCCCTCTCTCCCCCCAACTTTGTTTTGTCTATATATTACCCAAGTAAGAATTAAATAATCAGTGTTAGTGGTCAAAGGAGATTTTATGGATGGAGGCAGAAATCTGTCGTGTTCCAGAATAGTTGGAAACCCAGTCTAGAAGTCAAATATAACACTGAAATAGAAGTTAGCCAGTGATTTACTGCTGGAGAATCTGCTGCATTTTATTTGGTTGTAATGCAGTTGTGCTTTGTAAAGGGTACACTGGAATGTTGTCATGCCACTGTTCATATGACAGACCCTTCAAATTCAGGACCCATAGGTATAAATCGCAGCAAATACATATATCAGAAAGAAGCCGATGACTTTATGTCAGTGGTACTGTTGTTTCTACATGTATTGTGGATGAAAAGACAATCACAATGAGCCTTTAGGTTCAGTTCAGGTTAAGATACAGTTTATTCCTCTAAAACCTCTAGGAAGGAACTCAGGCAGATGTCATATTTGAACATCTGTTTTCTTAGCAAATGCGTGAATGTTACATGAATGCATCTACATAATTTCCTACATATAAAACCTTACTTTCTTTTATTGGCTGGCTGGTGACCACTAAACTTTGCAAGTATTTAGTTAGGGTGCATTTTTAACCTAGAATACAAATAAATGGCTAGAACTGGTGAGAGAGAAGCCCTGTGGATATACTGGAAAACAGAATTTGCTTCTCATGTAGTTGCACAGTGTACCAAGAAACAATGTTTTTCATAGGAAAAGTACCCCTTAGGAGCCTGGAAATGTAAATGCCAGTGGCCTTTAGTGTTCCCTGTTTAAGGCTTAGTTCAATAGTGCCTTGCACACCATTTGTGTTGTAGTGCTACAAGTTTGCTTGGGAAAAGCTTGAGACATACTGTAAGAATTCAGTGCCTAAAAGAAACATCATATTTATTTCTTTGCACAGAAATGGCAGTGTCACTATTATACTGTTTCAGGTAATAGTAAATGGCTACCCTTCCCCTTCACTTCCTAGTGTTCTTGAGTCAAATATACATTCTGGTTTTAATGATCTCAAATGAGCTGGCACATGGCAAAAGGGCCTAAGCATGAGTCAAAATTAACCTAAATGTGTTCTGGCATGCATACAAATGATACCAATATCAATTCAAGATTTTATGCATCATGACTAGGTTGTGGGGTGGGGGGTTTTATTAGAAATAACCAAACAATGTATAGAGAAACATGAAAAGAGAAACATATCATCTTACCAAAATAACATGCAAGTTGAATTTAAATTTAGAATCTTTAAAGGGGGGGAAAACCTGATGCAGTACTGCATAGCACTCTACCCTTAAGAGACTAACATTTTCTATTCAATCTTCTTTGGTTTACTATTTCTTGACTGTTTATCTTTTTATTAATTGACTGTTTTGGTAAAGACAGGTAAAGACAGGAAGTAATGCAGGCAATAGTGAAGTTGCTGTGTCAGCTTTTTTTTTCTATAAGCTGTTGTAAAGAAGATCATGGTATGTATTTGCTTTACTGAAAGCAGCTACTGACAACTTTATTTGACATATGTTAAGTAAGTCCTGTATTACATTGTCTTTAAAAAAGCAGTATAATCTGCAGTATGGTCAAACTTAGAACGTAAGTCCAAAACTTATCTTTTCTCAACTGCACGTATCAGATGTTCTAAAGAAAGAAGTTATCTCTTCCTACAGACTTTGCCTCTCCACAGATGCAAAGAATGTAACGTGTAAGTTGTGTCATTGTTCCTTTTCTTCCAGCAAAACCAGATTATGAGAAAACTATCAGTTCTAAGGTACAGGGAAGTAACAAGTTTAAGTGCAGTTTTTCAAATCCAAAACATCACTGCTGCCATTAGAAATTATATAAAACCAGATGAAATTAAAACAATATGTTATCAGTGGCATTTAGTTTTGTTTTTCATCTGATAAAGTGCCATCCAGTGTGTTATGTAAGCAGTGTACAAAGCTTAGCAGATCAACAGCATTTAGAAAAAATGTTTGGTGTATATTTCAAAGACAAAATCCTGAAGCTAAAACTTGTACTCTTCATTTTTTTACTAAATACCAGGCACTTAGACTCAACTGAATCTTTTTGTAAAATGTTAGAGTTTGTTTCCTTTGACTAAGTAGCAACTTCAACTTAATAAACAATTTAATGGTTACACCCTAAGTGTAATTAAAGCAAAACAAATAAGGATTTAGAGAGATGAATGATTGGCACTCCACGTATATGTTGGATGATACTAGAAAAAGCTACAGAGACAATCGGCAGAAGGTGGTTACTTATCTATCTACCATGATATATGAATGAGCATAGATGTTGTCTTTTGGATCAAATTTGCTTGAATAAAGATTCAGTAGCCATTGAATAAGAAGAGCAGCATGCATTTAGTACTTCTAATATGAAATACTCAAAATTGCTAATTGCCATGATCTTCAATCACAGTTTTGGGTTTTTTTGCTGAAAGACTAATTATTTTATCAACACCTTCTAGCAATATGTCATAATCTTGGGCTCAAATTTAGCTAAAAATTCCATGTGACTAGAAATAACTGTCTCCATAGAAAATTCTTTCAGAAGCTGAGCTCTAAACGGGTACATCTGTCAAAGGTCAACATCAACAAAATGAAAATCCTTGTGGAGAGAATTCAAATACTGCCAGGGGTTCTGGAGATGAAGAAATAATTAAACTGACCATTTAGGCATTTAACATAATTATGGTGCAGTATTACAGGAAGTTGCAAAGATAAAACCCAAAAGGTTAAAAATGAGTTTGGGACTTCCCTTTATAATATGTGAGTTCACTTTGTGATGTGCTATAAAGGTGGAGACATCTACCCGCAAGTCAGTTCTTTGCCTCTAACCCAACAATGAAGAAGTAACTATATTGTAGAATCAAACAGGGATCAAACGTTTTTAAAGGTTGCAAGATCTTCCTTTGATTTGAGGCAACAAATGCTACTGTGCTAATTGTGAGTGGGTTTTGTAGCACTTGGTTCAATCATTTTTCATGATGGAATAAATTTCCATCAGTCCTTAGAATCGGTTCTCTGAAAATAATCTAAATGTCGGTCTGATATGTGTGGATCAAACAAATCAGTAAATATTGGTGCATTCATATACGCAATTAATTTAATTTACTTTCCCAGATAGCTTTCAAAAAAGTATGGTGAATTTTTTTTCCATACAGGTGATTGGGGAACTCCCACATATCAATTGACTATTCGCAAATCTACTTTTTGAAGTCCTTTACATTATTGTCATGGCAAGTAACAAAGACCACTCTTAAGAATTAGAAGTCTGATCCATGTGCTTATTACATTGCAAATACTTTTCACCAAATCTAACTTTTTAATCTTAATGGTCAGATTTGTTTAAACCTTTATCTGTTTATTAGATGTTCTTTTTAAATAAGACAATTTTTCATGAAAAAAACCCCATTAGCCTATCTTTGCACATAGGCTGAGCTTTATTTGGGTTTCTGTGCTTTCATTATTTTAACAGCTGCAAAATACTGATGTGCTGGTTATCTCAAGCATTATTATTATACCCACCCTCATAAAGTTCCTAGACTCTTCATAGGTGACTTTAAGGTTGTGTTGTACACACAAAAAAATAGGTAAAATGCTATAGTATATCATATATATTGGTACTTATGCTTAAGTTTCTTTGTGGAGTTCAAAATTCTTCTAATGAAATCACCTTTTTTACCATTCTGACTTCCAAGAAATAGTTCAGCAAATGGGGAAAGCGTGAGGTAAGAGAGAGATGGTGCAGGGATCTTTCTGGATCACAGTAAGAACGGCCTAACAACAAATGCCGTAGTAAGATAACTGCTTCAAAAAGACAAAAAGAGGAATATAGATAGTAACATCTTACATTCCTTCAGATGCTGGGCATCCTGTGTTCATGCAGCATCCAACAGAGCCCTGATGGATTTGCCCATGGTACCTGTACAGAGCAGATCCTGCCCATATAGAGAAACTCTCCCTTTTGGTCATTTGAGGTAATGTATTATTTCCTTACAAGAAAACAACTCTATCCCTAAAGGATGTTCTCATGACAACTTGTGTGCTGTTAGATAAGGGTAGGGGCCACGCAAGAGGTGTAATTGTGGTGCCAAGCAAGAGCTGCCTGCAGGCGCCTCCAGCACCATGCACGGGCTGGGTCCATCCCTTGGCCAAGGGAGGTGTATGGCTCGGCGCAGAACAGCCTGAAGGCCATGCTGACCATGTGGTTCCTGCTCAGGTCAGCTGCGGTGTACAGTGGTTTCCCAGTCAGGATCAATACATTCCACCCCTTGATCCACACATAGTTTACCTTTCCCGAATACGTATTAACAGTTTACAGACTATATTGATAACATATGGTACAAGTCTCAGTAGCACAGACACAGCCTGTTCAAGATCACTGACTCTTCAGGTACAGTGTCTTCCACAAGGCTCACAATAGAGCATCTTCTTGCACTCTTTTTCAAAGCAATCATGTTGGTCGTTTAGTCATTTGTACTACTTAATGAAAAAATAAACCAGCTAAACCACAATGGTTGATTTTTGCTCCCATTTTGTCATCTCATTAGAGACAGAGCTCTGCAAGATTCAGGAAGACATTTTTTTTTAACCTCAGATCATTCACAATTATTCTGTCCCCTATATCACATAAAGTACAATTTAATTGCAGTTTTAATTGCATTTTCCTGCTGCTAAAGTACCCAGTTAATCATCTTTTACCATTACAAATGCTATCCCTCTCTCCCTTCCTTTTATGCATGGAGAAAACCAGCTGCATAGTCTCCACAAAAGCTTTATAAAGTCCTTCCTTGAGGCTTACATCTGATATACTATAGCTGACCATGCTGAGAACAGCCAGTTCTAGCAGTGAGCTAAGAGTACGGTTTGTTACTAGAATTCTGTGTTATAAACCATAGACTCTACAGTTTGCTTCATCTCTGTTACATTCCATTTTTGCCTTCATTGCCCCATTTGGTCACTTTGTTCACGCTGCATCATTTCATGCGTTAGTACCAGATCTGCTTTGTAATGCTTGTGGATAGACATCAATCAACAGTTTAGGAGTGTATTTCCTTTTTTCTGTAATTCTATTTAGTGTCTGGTACATTTGGATTCCAGTCCTAATTGATAGCAGTTGTAAGAGAAATACATATGGGAAGCCCTGTGTGCTGATACAGGTATTTCAACAATACAAGGTCTTTCAACTGGTACATTTTCTTCTCTTTGTCATGGCAAAGCCCTCTCTGTGTTAATGTATCCCACCTCAACAGGAGTACAAACTGAATTCAGAGGAAACTTCAGCCATGCTCCAAGTAAGAACAGGGTAACTCTTAGGAGTTAAAAGTTCATCACTATTAGTAAAACTTTGCCATCAATTAGCAGCTCCCTTATTACTAAGCAAATATGACTTGTTTGGTTTAGGACATTGTTTCCTTGGTCAGCATTTAGGATATGTTTTGCTTCTGGCTGTCCATTTTCAGGCTTCCTTTTAGCACCTACTGCTCTCACAACCTCTAACAAGCTCTCTCCTTTGAAGGAGCAATATGCAGTAGATGCAGTCTGTGTCTCCACGATTATGAGTTTGAAGAAACACTTCTAGAGGGTCAATTTGAGTTTGTTATTCAAGAATTACAGTGAAGATCATAGAGATTAGTTTACTTTTACACACAGACTTTCATGGCCACATGCAACCAGACATTTTTATGAGCTTTGACTAGTCAATGTGATATTTAGATTTAAAATTCAGCAAAATTACAAAGGCATTCAAGTGTGCTGAATTACCTTCTGATTAAAGCCTCACAAGAGAATGGCAGAGATTTTGTTTCATGAGACAACATTTGCAACCAAGGTTTACCTTTGCAATAAAAACACTATTTTGAAGACTGGGAAAACAGGTTGCCCAACCGATAGTGTCTTTCCTGTTATCTGTATTAGGATGAACACTTTAATACTTCAGAGTTTAACAAGTGTTCAGAACATGTTCTTTACCCCCAAAAATGGAGCCTTTAATTGATAACCTACATTAATGCAGGCCATAAACTGAATGTGTTTTTTTTCTCCCACTAAGAGCAAAGTATAATCAATGTCTTTAGAAATCCTGACTATCTACTCCTAAAGTAGCAATAAATCATGAATAGCAGTACAAACTTGCTTTTAAATATTAATATGTAAATGTGTGTGAAGACTTCAGTATAAAAAAAGTATTTTACTGCATGTGATACAGCAACAAGCTGCTATTCTTAATCTCACTCCATTTTTTGTGTCTCTTCATAAAAATAGGAAGTATCAGCTACGATGTGAAAATTGCAAAGCACTTAGCTGTAGACTCCACTTGGTTCAAATAGATCTACATACATGCATAAAAGTGAAATGATTTTTTAAGTGTTTTGCTAAACAGGTACAGGCTGCAAAGCTAAAAGCCGAAGCAAAAGGGCTTGGCTTGTCTTCCTAACGGTTCATCTCATGGCTAAATTCTGGAGAACTGAAATACCTGACTGCGGGTCTTAAACCTAGCTGTGCTGTGAAAAAGAAGTCTGCATATGGAAAATGCCAGTTGGGTAGTTTAAAAAGCAGACAGTAAAGCTTCATCTGAAAATACCTTTCTTTCCTTAGGATAATTCTGAATATAAAGAAACAGAGAGTGATGTAGATTTGGGTTATTTCCCGCGATTGTGACTCACTGGATCACAGCGTAGGCTCCTGTTGCTGTTGGGGATTCAGTGTAACCCTTTTCATAAATACACGAAGCTCCAATTCATAAGAAATCATTTTTGCCTCCACTGCTGAAAGCAGATTCCAGTATCTGGCTGCTTGAATGGCCGGGGGCTTAGTTTGAGGGTCCAGCCTAAATGTGTTTTTTTATGTGCTGCTTAGTCACCACATAGGGAGTACAGGGATTCGTCAGGTCCCTGGTCCCTGTCCAGAACCTTCATTTGGATCCATTTCTAAGGTACTTTCTCATAACTTTGAATTTGTATTTGTTTTCTTCTAACATTTTCTCAATTGAAAGATAGTTATTGGGATCAATAGAGTTAGCTGTCCAGTGTTAGACAAACAGTGGGTAAATCCCCAATACTGCAGCTTTCGCTGTTCAGGAAAATGTCTCAACACAGTGAACACATTGATTTCAGTAGCGCTTGCATTCTTTTTTGGTGGTACAGGAAGGCATTAGTTTTTACAGTAAATTGTAGTAGCATTGAAATGAAGATCAACTTTGATAAATTTTGAGTCAAAACCAGGAATATCTCTCATTACCAGACCTCAGGGAAAAAAAAGAGTTGAACAGTTAGTCACCCGTCTGATAAATAAGCATCATCCTGCATGTTAAAGCTCTTGATTTGCCACAAAATTAAATGCTAGTCTCTCAACTAACTGGATTAGTAAAGTCTAAGGTTAGAAGGAAAACCTAACAGTAAAGAAGGACTGAAATACAATGGAAGACTATGACTAAGCAAATATGGCTCTGCATAGGCATGCCTTTTCTTGGGTTTCCTCAGCAGTTTTTGAAACATTCAGATTAGAGCAGTTGATCTTGGGTCAGTGACCATCACAAGTAGCCTTCACAAGGAAGTCCCACTGTGACAGTGGAAGAGGCCATGTTAGCTACATATCTGGGACAAGAGCCATTGCCCTCGAACCACTTTTTAGGTGCTTTGATTCATTTCTGCGTTAGTACTCTCCCACACTCTTCCCAGGATTGCATGCAGTCTCTGCGTGAAGTTTCCCAGCTTTTCTTTATATATATTTTTTCAATGAAACCATCAATTTGAAAAACATCTAGCTTCTATTTAGTACTTGGTGCAGGATATTCTCCTCATCTTGTACTCTCCTGGGTATGCACTCACCGAGTCATTATCAGTACAATCTCTTAGAACTAACTGTGATGGCAACTGTACGTACCTTGTTGTCAAGATCACTTTATATAAAAAAATCAGGCTGTTACTGCTGTTTATATATTGTTCCTTCATTGTATTTCTAAGTTTGCTTTCCTCTTCTGACCTGGCTAGAAATACAGTGGGCAGTCACTGCTTTCTAAATTAGCCTGTTCCTTTCAGAGAGAATGACATTGTCATTACCAACTGCTTCATGTTGTCCCTGGGAACACTGGTCCTGCAGGTATCCATCTGCCTGTTATTCAGGTAATAACAGTTAAGTTAGAACATATGGCCAGTAAAAAAAAAAATAAAATACTGAATTTGTGCTTAGTTTTCAGAATAAAACCTTTCAAGATTGAGAAGTGTTTGTGCCTTGCTTTACCCTGATAGTCGTACATATATATTTTCCCTTCCATGTTCCACTTCGTTTCTTGAGGCGGGGGCTGTGGTATGTACAGGGTGCAGTGCCCAGGGGCTGGCAGCCCTGAGGGAAGCTGCAGCCCATGGAGAGCTCACGCAATAAGCAGGCTCTTGGCAGTAGGCCGGTGAGGGACCCATGCTGGAGCAGTCTGTTCTGAAGGTCTGAACCTCATGGAAGGACCTACTCTGGAGCAGTGTGAAGGACTGGGGAAAAAACCAACCCCCTTGCGCCACTTGGGGGTGGAGGAGGTATAGTTGGGAGTGGAGGAGTGAAATTAAGCCTAGGAAGAAGTGGGGTGGGTAGGAAAGTGTTTTTATTTGTCTTCGATTGTCACCATTGTACTCTTTTTTAATTGGCAGCAAATTAATCTTACCCAAGTTGAGTCTTTTGCCCATGGTGGTAATTGGTAAGTTCTCACCCTGTCTTTTATCTCAACCCATGAGCTTTTCAGTCTTATTTTGTCCCCCCTTGTCCTGTTGAGGAGGAGAGAAAGCGTGGCTGGGTGAGTGGAAGCCAGCCAGCCAAGGTCAACTCACTACATACAGCATCGTGCATTAGTGCCACAGTAAAACTTACATCTTTATTAGACTTTTCAGGTGGTAATATAAAATGAGCAGGGACTATATACAAGGACTAAATAATTAAAAGAACAGATAAAATTCTTGCAACACTATGTCATTATACCTTCAAGCTGCATCAGAAACAAGTGTCAGCATGGTTTGTATTCACAGTGTTCCTTGTGGGTTCAGGTCTGAATTTGCAGACTACCAGTTGGTGTTCAACAACGTAAACAAATTGATCTGTCAATAAAGTAACCTAGAAGACACTAAAGGTATATATTCATATGGTGAATTTATATTCACCAGTTAACACATGTTGGAGAGCACACAGACACAGAAACACCATTCCTGGTAGATTCTTTTCTCTGCCAGTACAATGATTTATTTATGACTTCTCTAGAGAAAACTGAAATAGGGCATTGGAGCCACCAGCAGGAGAAAAGGGCATGAAATTATGTTCTGCAGAGCAGTGGAAAAATCTGTGAGAAAAGAACAATCTCCTTCCAGATTGAGACATTACTGGCAGTGAAATCCAGGGAAAAAAAATTATTTACTTGTTGATCAAAAATATTTATATAGGCAATTCTTAGGTACCATCAAACAAATGCCATCTCAGAACTAGGACAGCATATTCTGTACTCCTAGACTCCTAGATGGATACTTCTATACTCCCACTCCTTCATTCCACCCCCCTCCTACTTCCACATGCACTGATTGTGATGCTGGATTTTGTCCTTTAACATTTTTCAAACAATGAGCCTAAGACTGGCTGGCTGCCAGACTATTTTTTTTTTTTCTGAGTCAGGCAAATGTTACTGTGTCTTTATATGTCACTGTTGTGAAAATGTGTTTGTCCTTAGCTACTGTTTGGGGAAAATGGGATGTTTCTCTTAGTGTTTTCTAAATGCCATCAACCATATATACGCTGCAGTTAATTGCTAAAGTCCCAGTCTTCCAATTTCCTATACGATTCTAATTTTGAGAGAGTTCAAGCAGAACTGCAGACTCTCTAGTGAGTCACGTGAGTTGTCTTACTGTAACAGATGAAGCCTCTTTATCTATTTTGTGTTCAGTTTTTCAATTTGTACTGAATACATGTGAAGTACTAACAATATCAGCTTTTGTTTCTGAAAAACTTCACTCCTCCAAGGCTCTTGAACAATAATAACATTAAAATTCTTCCTTAATTTTCTACGGCATCCCAAGCGCTTCATCCAGCCAAGTGAATCCTGTGTTGTTCCAGGCTCTTTTAAGTAGTTACACATATTATCTGGATGTCCTAAGGAGTGCCATCTGACCTCAGGAGCAGCAGCCAGCATAATGTCAAACATTCTTGGTAAATAAAAAGAAGGTAGATCCTTCCTCCCCTGGAGGAGAAGTAATAACAGGAGAATCAATTTTTATATGAAGAAAACTGATTTTATATTGAATTTAAAAAGCTTTTCTGCTGTCATTTTGGCTTTTTTCCTTCTGCAAAACCTGTACCACTGAACTCACACAGTGTAGGCCAAGGATGCAGACCACTGCAGAAGAGATACCTCCTATTCTGTGCTCTGCTTTAAAATTAGTGCTTGTGGGCTTTTATTCTTTTTGAATGAGGAACTGTAGGAAAATTCAGCACTGAAAACATGATTCTCCCCAGAATGAGAGATGCACTAAGCACACAGTGAAATGCTTTTATAATACTTAACTCACAACTCAGGAGGCAGTTCTGGGAGTCGTCACTGACACCTCTCTGAAATCACTGGCCCCATGCGCGTTAGTGGCTGAACATAAAACAGGGTGTTGGCAATCACCGAAAGGCTGCTGAAAACAGGTCAGAGGCATCTCCTTGTGGTCAACACCCTGGTGAGCTCATGGGCTGTGGGTACCAGGTACCACATCCAATTCTGTTTTCTGCATCTCAAGAAGGATGAGCAGAGTTAGAGAAAGCTCAGAGAAGGGCAACTAAAACAGTCATGTGGTGGTACAGCTTATTTGAAGAACAAATTAGAATGACGAGGACCTTGGCTTGGAGAAGACAAGCCTGACTGAGGATATGATTGCAGTTTAAAAAACCATGAAGGTGGTTGCCCAAGCACATGCAGAACTGTTATGTACTAAATCCCACACTTGCAGAACTAAGGGACATGTCCTGAAACAACCTGGATATTTTGTGTAAAAAATAAAAAATTCTTACATAGGAGGCATTGAGTTTGTGGACCTTGCTGCCCAGAAGCTTGTAGAGGCAGACAACACGAGCAACTTCAGAAAAAGGATTACACAAAGTACGGGGCAACAGGTCAGTAATGGACAGCAAAAGGACAAGGTGTGACTGTCCGACACGCCCAGTGAAACAGCTGTTTGTGCTGGGAGGGCACAAGGGGAGTGAAGCGCAGAGAAGTGCCAGGCTTTTCTGCCTACAGAGTGTTTCCATTGGCCGCTGGCTAGAGGGACACCTGGTCTGAACAAGAAGGGCATTTGTCGTATTCTCAGTCTGACGGACGAACATTTGTTGATTGTTACTAGTTTCTGAATAGAAATTCTCTTTCATTTATAAGCATTAGAACACTTGATCTCTGACAGTTCTGAAAACTCAGATGACGATTTTAGAACTTTGGGTAGACTGTCTGAAAATGGGAGTTAGATTTTGCTTTATATGGGCTTCGTTATTCTTGAAATTCTATTCTTAATGTATAGTCCTTTTTATCCAGCCTTACCTAGTTCTGAAAATGGAGCTTAATTTGTTGAAAACTTGAATCTAGCTCTAAATTATATACCCTTGCTATGATTTGTTGGCAAAAAAAAATTAATTCTTGACAGCAGTAATGTTGCTGACTCCTTCAAATTTGTCTCAAGTATATTGAAATCTAGTGGTATCATAGTTCTTATTTTTATGTGTCATGTTGCAAATACGTCCACATCGTAAAGCCTGAAATCTTTTAATGTGCAACAATTTTCTATTGTTCTTTAAGTGCTTTTAAATAGAGAATCAAACTTCACATCACACTATAAGAATGTAGTGCTATGAACTTCTTCCATTATGGTAAGCTAAAATTAATTATAATTTAAGTGCACTGTCTTTTTAGTAAAGGCAAATAAAGAACTAAAATATCAGAGTTTTCAAATTAATTTATACAAATGCCACAGATCATGACACAAAAAACAAGTAACATTTTCTATTTAAATACGTCACTTTTTTCCCTCAGAATACTCTCTTGCACAGTACAGTCACTCTTGAGATCAACTTTTCTCAAAGATGGGTGCTAAAAAATCATTCTTCCTGTGGTAACCTTCTCTCACGAAGTGAAAGGAATTTTGCATTCTGAAGATTTCAGCATTCTCTGAGTAATGTATTTGGAAGTAATACTGTCCGTGTCATTACAGTATAGTCTGTTATTTATTAAGTTTGGGTTAAAAAGTATGCGAGTTCTTTCTTTTATTGCTTGTATGTCTTACACATCGTAGAAGTTAAACTACTTCTATATTGAGAAATAAAGCTGACTTTATAAAACATAAAAGGTCTTTTGGTATGCTTAAATTTTTCTTTTTGGCATTACAGAATTATCAGACTTTCTTCCTTTTGTATATTTTCATAACTTTTAGGAAGCTAACAATCTCTTACTTGCCTTTTAGAAAACTCAGTGCCTGATTCAGTGCCTTGGCTAGATGTTTATGAAGCTGAGTGAATTTCTGTGGGTTTGGTGCTTAAGGTTTGCATATTTGGGGAGCCATTCATGTATATATATGGTCATGTATAGTGAACTAGCAAAGCATTTTTCTCAGATGACAGGTGCAAAAGGTGTTTTAGGAAGATCCTGAAAAGAATATTCAAAATAAAAAATATGTTACTTAAGATCTTAATGTATAATTTAAAACAGCACAAATGTTTAATTTAAAAATAATTTACCTTGAGACTTCACTTTCTTGCGGAAATTAGTAAGCTTCACCTGAAAGAATAGTTTAAAAGAAATTTCCAACTTAGGACAATCTAAAAAATTGAATTATTTACAAAAAGCTTTTTGCAAAGAAGATGTAAAAACAACCAAAAAAAGAAGAGGAAATAACAAATATTGACCACTAAAACAATATAACTTTTAGTGTAATGGGATTACGTGATGGAATACTGAAATCTGGATGGATTTCTAGGAAACTGCACAAAAATTTATTTAGATGAGGATTTTAGTTCATCCTTGGGAAATTATAAATAATCTAGTGAAATATGTAGCTACTACTATCTCAGTACAAAATAATAAAGACTTTCTAATTGTTTTCATGAAGTTTCAGAAGACTAGGCAATGTTTTCTAAACAAGTTCCAAATTTCTATGGGGTTTTGTTATGAACTTTTAATAAAGGCCTTCTACATTTTAATGAAATATACATTCAAATTTTACTTCAGGTCAAAAACAAGGATACATTTATCCAGTTCCAAATATATTTGTTGATTTTTTCGTTCTCTCTTTTTGAAACAAACTTGGATCTGGAAATACAAAATGGTCTATGGATTACCCTGATAGGAAATCTCTCCAGTTCAAAGACATAAGAAGAACTATGCAAGTATGCAAAAATTCTAAGCCTGAGCAAGCTTCATATAATGTCACATGGGAACTTGCCATTAACAGAAAATAAGAAGCCATTATATCTTGAGTAAAATGTCAGAAGAGATTAAACTAGTAATGATGGAAAGCTGAACAGCAGAAATACATTTATTGTGGTAATTATGCACTAAATGTTTGATGAATTAATTAAATTTTATTGACTTAATCCAATGATATTTAGTGCTCTCACCCTGTACCAGTAAGTGCAGGTCTGCTAATGATCTGCTGCCTCCTGTGCCCAGCCTCATCTTCTTCAGGCCAAGGTGCGCAGGCGTTCTGAGGGAGTATCTGGCTGTTCAGCAGCAGTGCCAAGTACAGTAGCTACCTGGGTGTCTTGGTTCCTGGCTATGCCTCCTGGGAGATGTTTTATCTGGAAAATTCTGTTCTTCAGGCATAGGATCCCCTCCCAATACCATCTTAAGTGTTAATATGACAAAGCTGGCATGAGGGTAGATAATATCCCTCCTTTCAACCACTTAGTTCTATGTGATTAAGTCTGTTATGATCTGTAGGTTTCACCAGCAGACAGGAAGCATACCTGAAAGCTACCCTAATCAAAACCCATGTTTTCCATCCTTCTTCAGCACTGTTATTCAAAATTACTATATATTTCAAAATTAGTATATAGTAATTACTACTGTTACTGTAACTTACTCTGGCAGCTCAGGCTGTGCAGGTCTGTGTCGTGAATCAAAACAGCATGACTAACTCCCCGCAACGAAGCTTAGGAAATGGTTCCCAAGCTAGGAGAGAAATTAAGGTCAAGAACGGTTAGCTAAAAGTGCATTATTTTCTTAGACATTCATTATATAATAAATTTTACCTACTTAATGATATTTTCAGAAGAAAAAGATGTTATTTCACACATATTACTTTATGTATTTATGTTATTATATATACAGTTGTATATAATTATACACATTATCCTATATACAGTATTTTTTATATATAGTATATATGATATTTACTGTATCATATATATCAACAGACAGTAAATGATGTTGCTATCTTTGTTCATACTTTCTATATCCTCCACACTCATTATTTAGTTATCTCCTAACTTTGGGGAATTTAATTTTCTGGGTGTTTTTTTCATTGTGGCTTCTTGTTGAAGTTGTAAAAATTTATGACTTTCAGAATTGATCTTAGTTTTCAGTACAACTTTTTTGAGGAATAATGATTTCTTTTCTAAGACTTTTGTACCTAGATAATTGATTTATTTAAACAGCAATTTTGAAAAACAGAAAATTAAAAAAAAATTTAAAAGGGAGACAATGAATGAGAAGGAGAGACAAGAGGGAAAAGGTTTTCCATACATATCTGACAATGAGATGGAAAAACAACAAAATTACACTGCAGGCTAGAAACCTAGCTTTTGAGAACAAAAAGCAAGCCAGTGGTAGACAAAGGGAAAAAAGTCCTATTTCCACTAAACAACTTCTGCTTTGCATTCCGGCTTCATCACATGGACTTGGAGCTTCCGGTCTACTAAAATGAGTGCTAATCCATGGAATGGACAGCATGGCTAGCTATTGCAGAGAGAGAAGAACTGAATCTATTTGGCCTATATCCAACTCAAGACTTCTAAACCAAAGAGTATTTACCCTTGCACTCTCAGCATTTTTTTTTTTCTCCTTAGTCCATAAATATTTTATTCTTCCATCTTGGCCAACTTTCTCCTTTCCTTTCAGGCTGTCCAAAGCATATGTCCTTACCACTGCTTCAGTCTCCAGTGCCCACTCCATGTTTTCAAGAGTTTTTGTGCAATTGCTTATTATCAGAAGAACTTACTTCTTTATACCAAGTTCCATACCTCTTTGGATCTCTCAGTGTGCCTTGGCTGTGAAAATTCGCAATGACCCTTTTTTTTTTTTTTTTAACTTGGTGTGCCTTTGGACTGCCCTGAGTTAGACATTGAGATTTTGTGGTTTGTTTTACACATTTTGTGTGTGTTGAAGTGCCATGTCCTGTTACAGTATAATGCAAATAAGAAATAACACTGTGCACTTGTCATTATGCAATCATGAGCTTCCCAGAAAAATAACAATAAAGCTGTCTCACTGATGACACAATGAAATAATTATTTCCTCCTTCCTTTAAGCAGAAGATTTACAGGCCCTACCAATACATCTTTCTTTGCTTGAAGAACATTGCCACCTAGCAACAAAGTGTCCTCTCAGGCTTCTGGACAAAAGCTGTAAAGAACTGCCCTAGCAGCAGCCCTTAAAACTTTCTGAAATAGTTTTGGAAATTTTGGTTTTGTCCTTTTGCCATTTAGCATTCAATGCCAGCTGGCATTCTGAGGAACGGAGGAAAATTGCTAGTCTTGGAAGCAGACTTTAAAAGGCTAGATACAGAAGTTTAAAAAAAAAAAAAAAAAGACAAAATGTTAAGCTGCTCCTCGAACACACACTATGCAGCAAGAGATAATATGGAAGAACACCAGCCAAGTAGGACACCTTCCAGACATCCTCATGAAGCCAAGAGAAAATATCTGCTGCCCACCCACTGACAGGGCAGAGTGCACAAAGTGCACAGTCCTTTTTTTTTCCCTCCCTGATGCCTCTAATAAAGCCAATGCTGGCTATGGTGTGAGATTGACAAATGCTTGTAGTGTTAAATCAGGTTAAAAATTAGTGTGCATTAAACAAACAAATAAACAAACAAACAAATCCAAAGAGCATATGACCTAGAAAGAAAACAGTGAGAACAAGAATTAGTTCAACAGTTTCAGCAAAATGATGACTGGTGAAGAAGCCATCATTTGCCAAAGCGACAGAATTAGGTCTGTTTTAGGACTGTTCTCTAGAGCAAACATCTGGTATCTCATCAAATCGTTTTGTAGTTTTGATGATCTAAAATAATAATGGGAACTGTCTCTTGACTGGAAAAGCAAGCAATGGCTATAGGCACAATTACAAAAACCAGGACATTTTACATAAAAATGAGAAATGTAGCCAAAGAGAAAACATAAAACACTACAGTAAAAACTCCAAGTCTCATTTTTTAATGCTTTAATGAGAAAAGTAAATAGCTTTCATAATGTCAGAATATTGTCAGAAGTGCTATGCAGGCAATGTCTGAGCATGAATAAAAGAAATACAGCAAAATGGCTTACTCCAAGACCCAAGTACCCTAAAATACATGTTTTTACAAGCATGTCATATGTATTACTTGCTTAAAAATATTTAAATACTACTTTAACTGTAATAAAAAAGGTCTTGTTATTGCTGAGTGAGTCGGGCTTCCATATAAAGCAATGAATAAATGCAAAAAATTAAGAGAAGCTATTTAAAAATGCATTGTATTAGTATCTTGCCAATGGTCTCTTTTCTCATGTCCTGAAGTATTAAGCCTCAACTGTGGCAAGCGCTGATGCTCTAATACGTTTATTTTCTGTCTTCTGTTCTTTCTACATTGAATATACGAGATGAGTGTAACTATCTGGAAGTCTGTGACCACAAAAGACTATGGAATACTTTTGAATGATGGGAAGATAATATGGCTCTTTTATCATTTGCAAAATAAGAGAGAGTGTGGTGCATATCCCGTTCATATAACACTGTGGTTCAGGTTGAAGTGGTCATAGCTTGCCTGTATTTTTTTTCCCCTGGAAATCTAGAACAATTCTTGAATGACAATGTCTTATTAATTTTTTTAGCAACTGATCAATGATCCGAACCTTTACGTTATTTTCAAAGCACGCATAAAAGAGGATTACTTCTGTTTCTAGGCTGTGAAAACCCTACAAATGAAAGACTGGAATGCAGAATGAAGAATCAGCTGTACATTCATCATTACACGTATTACAGCTGCCTACTGCATAAGGCCCGAATTTAGAGCCTACACAATGATTCATGTACACGGAACACTTCTGACACTTCCTCGGTACTCAGTCCTTTTGGCAGATCTGTGCCATGTGTACCAAAATTTGATTTAAAAAAAAAAAAAAAATGTAAAGAAAATAAAATCTTAAACTTTAGAAGAATAAATAGAATGCAAAGCAAAACCAATGCATCAAATGCTGAGGAAAGGGACACTCGGCATTATTGTTTAAGGAAAACAAAGTTTGGTGGAGAGCAACTTGTATCAGGTGCTCTGCAATATTACGAATTTCAGTTTTGGAGATGTCTACTTACTGATGAGACAAATTCCCTTATCATGATAACTTAATTACAATGTATGCTGCTTGCAGTTTTAGAGGTCTAGTGTGATTGTTTCTGGGCTATATCCAATAAAGAACATGGGTAACAGTTTTGACATGCCACAAAATAGCGAGAGCTGTATGAACAGTCTAATCACTCTTCGTCTTGCTTTTATTTCAGACTTATTCTTGGTGCACAACACATGACTAATCAATTGCATACAGATAAGCTTCTGGCTTCATTTACATGCCAGTGACAGTGCTGCTGTGGTTCCAAATTCATCCTGAAACCCCAGTCTCTACAGCTGACAGCATAACTGACATTGAAATAGACAGCAAAATGGAAGTCTCCGATATATAATGTCTGCAAACACCAGGCCTGTCCCTTCTGGAATCTTCACAGATGCTTTCTATTTTTCACAGCTTAAAATGCACAGAATTCCAGGTTACTACTTCTGAAATACCCTATCAAGCACGTTAGGTTAATGTTCCAAAGAAAATAGGGACATGCCTAAAAAGTCCACCCCTAAGTGATTTTAGAAGGTGTGCTTATCATCTTACCCCTTTGATTTATAGGTAAAAGATGGTTTGTAGAGTCAGGCTATACAAGAGCAAAATCCTGAGAGTGAAAAGACCGTCCAGAGAAATGAGTAGAAGAATTTAAAGTACAACAGTGCTTATGGATATAGTAATCAAAGAGAAAATTTCAGACGCACGTGGACTAGCAGTCAAGTAGTCCCTACTCGTTAACTCCCTGTTAAAAAGTGATTTAACTAAGTAGCACAAGCAGCAAATCTTTAAAGATTCCTGAGAACATCTAAATTTTGTTTTGCTTGAGTTTAGCGTGTGGGACCCAGAGATACGACAAGCACCGGAAACCTTTTGTCGTTCAGTCAAGAGATGAAAAACTGCTGATGCCGTTTGGCTGATTATGGCCCTGTGTCCCTCGTCTTTCGTCATGTTCGATGCACAAGATGTCACGGTGAAAACAACTTGTACGGGTGGTGACCTCAGACTTACTAAAATAATTCATGTTCTGGCACACTTGATTATAGCACCCGGGCTACTTCAGTGGCTTCCAATGTTAGCTGAAGACAGCGTGTAACATGACATGTGTGCGAACATACAGCCTTCATCTGTTTGATTTCTCTGGAGTTTGCTCAGCTTTGGAGTTTAAATCCTGCTGCCTACAAGCAGACTGGAAACGTGATTTTTTTAAAATAACCAAATCGCTTTTAGTCGCCAATTTACAGGAATAATTTTCTTAAGTAGTTGGGCATCCCTATCCGTGATTTAACTGCAAATTCTAGGATCACGCGCATGGATTACGTTTGTGTCGTTTTGCCTGAAATGGCGCACCTTGCAATGCACTGAACGTTAGCCAGCACCTGCAGATCCGAAGTCACGCCTGTGCAAACTAACCTAGCAGCCTAACGGGAAACGTAGCTGCCAGAGAGGAGGCGTTTGCTTCGTCCCCTCAGACCGCTGACACCAGCTGACTGCTGTTAGGCCAACACCTTCCAGCATCCATGCGGTTCCTGCCGACAGCAAAGCTAGGCAGCGCGCGTAACGACGCCCTGAAGGACGGTAGGTTTGCTTTCTTCTAGCGCTGTATTTAAGGTTTTATTTTTTAGGAAACAGTAGCTGCCGCTCGGCTGTAAAATGTCTGCCCAAACCCCCTGCTGGTTTTAGGCTCCCCCCTGCCTCGCTCTGGCCTAAAGGCACGCTACGCTCGTGGGGGCACGAGGGGGAACGGGGCGCGCTGAACTTCCCCGGCCCGCAGCAGGGGCGTTTGCGCGGCAGCAGTCACCCACCACGAAAGCCTTGCCGATTCCGCGGGCGCCGGTGCGGGAGGGGAGGCGGGGGAACGGCGCAGCCGGCCCTGCGGCCGGGGCTCGGCGGGGGCGGGGCGGCAGGGCCCCGGGGGACGGGCAAGCCTCCTCGCCACCGCCGGCCGCAACCGCACCGGAGCCGCGCCGGCTGACGGGACCGGCCGGCCGGCCCCCACCGTGGCCAATGGCCGCGCGCCCCCGGGGGCGGGGCTGGCCGCGCGCAGGGGCGGCCGTTGCGGCGGCAAGGAGTACCCGAGCCCCGGCGCGCGGCGGGAGGGGCGGGGCGGCGCGGCCATTTTGAATGTATGAAGGCAGGAGGCTGGGGGGTGGCAGCCAATCGGGGAGGCAGCCGCGCGCGCCACGTGGCGGCGGGCGGCCCGGCGGCGGTTGGGATCCCAGGGAAAACGCCGCGCCGCGACCGGTTCGGCGCCGTGCGGAGGCGGGCGGGTCCCGTGGGCCGGGGGGGTGGAGGTTGGGCGCCCCGCGGGGCTCGGGGGGGTTGGGGGGCAGAGGGGCGGGTGACTCATGTGTCCGCGTCGCGGTGGAGTGGGCGGGGGTGCTGGCGGCCCTGCTGGGAGCCTGCAGGGGCTGGCTGAGGCCCCTACGGGAAGGTGGAGCCGTGCGAGCCGGGGCGGGGGGTGCGGGCGGGGGGGGGAGCGACTGTCGCTGCTTCCCACCCCCCGCGCCCCCGGGCGCTTCTCTCGTGTCCCCGCGGCTGACCCCCGTTCATGCTGGTTCAGTGGTGTACTTCGCTGGGGAAGCGGAGCACTGAAGGTAGTTCCCCGAGTTGGTGGCAATACTGAGTGGGTCAAACATAAAAAAAACCCCTGGTTTACCCCAGTTACAACCAGAGTGGTTTATTTGTGCATTGTAGGTGGATGCTGTAGTACATACTTAAATACAGTGGTCCAACAGGTTAAATAAAATGTGTTTAGCCCCGGCAGACCACCAGGCCATGCTTAATGAAGTGCATAAGCAGAGCGTAAGCATGTAGTTAAGCTTCCTGTGTCTGTCTTGCAGTTCCGGATGAAGGGTATGGTCATTGTTTCTGTGGTCAGTGGTCTTGTATGGAATTTTTGATCCCCCCACCCCAGTAAATTTGCTTAGCTGTTTTTTTTAGTGGCTGTAAACTTGCAGCTTTCTAAAAGCTCTTAGCGTGGAACTGGATTTCTTGGTTTTACTATGTCCTTTGTTTCTTTTTTTTTTTTTACTTTAATTTGTCACCAGCTAATATCGTCTGGTGTCTTCCTCCTTCTGTATTGAAAGTGACGGTAAATAGTTGTCCCCTGTGTGTGTTCTCGGAACCAGTCAAGATATTATTAGGGTTGTGTCAGATGCACTAACTTCCGTGCAGGAGAGTTTTAGTTTACATAGTTGTTTCTCACTTGGAACCCAGCATGGGTCTGATTAGTTTGGCCCTTTTCCTTTCTACCTGCAGGCGGGTTAAACTTCAGTGCTGGCGCCAGGAGCCCCTTTCTTTACCTCATTTAGACAGAGGTGTGGTGTTTGGGTGTTGCACTGAAAGCCACTGTGGAAGAATATTGCTCAAGCTCTGGAGGCAACCAGTACATTGCACATTGGTACATCAGCTGAAGTCAGTGGTGCTTTACAGACTTTCTGAAGCTGAACTGTTGGGTTATAATTAGGTAGTTTCTGTTCCTGTGGCCACAGCGTGGCCATGTTGGCATACAGAGTGTTTCAGAAGATCAGCTGAAGCTTTCTAGTCTTTAACAATATGTTTGCAATGTGGATGATGTTTGATATCATGTGTGGGATACTTAATGCTGTCTTGATTAATAAATAAATGGGCCCTCTAAATATGCTGACAGATATTCCTGTTGAGATCATGGAGTGAATTACTCTTAACAGCTGTGCCATAGCAGTATTTAGAGATTCTACTTGGGATTTTGTACTGGTTTGCTACATGGGTACTAATGTGTAACAAAAATTTATGCCTGAAAAGTGCTTTCTTAAATTTACTGGGACAAGCATGTAAGTTATGTGATAGCAAAATTATTTAGGAAAACACACATTTTATTATGTATTATGATAATTTTGATTAAAGTAGCAGAGAAGCTCACAACTAGTTCTCTGGAATAGTCATTTCTATCCCTTGATGTTAGGTCAGGGAGTGTCCAAGGCTTTTGGGAGTCTGCGCACCCTGACACTACAAAATTAAATTTTAAGAGGAAAATGGGAACTTTAGAGCAGTTAGTGCTTGAACATTAGCCTTTTGTGGTTAGGGTATACCTATTTGGGTGGGAGAATAAAAATGCAGGTTTGTTGGTTGGGATTTTTCACCCCCTTATTCATTCAGCTGTACTTACACAGGTACGCAGGTAGTGAGCATCACAAGACATCAGTGATTTAGCTGCCGCATCAAAGACATGCAAATACTGTCTAATAGGCGTGAACATATTCATGTTTGGGGTATGCATGTTGAATTAAGACTGTGTTGCAAAATCAATTATACATTGGAAAAAGTTTATTTTATTTTTTTTTTCTTCTCCCTTGTTTTAGAGGGATATTTATCACATAAAAGAAATGATTGAGTCAGTCAAAATAAGAAGACAGTGCATGCTGGATTTCTATTCCCATTATGAACACCTCTGTGCTCTTCAAGGCTCTGTCCCACTGAAAGCTGTGAAGGCTAACCTGACTCAGGGAGCTCTTGATCTAGTTGTGGATTGCATCAAAGCTGCTGATTGGGCACCACTTCTGAATGCTGTGAGGCATAATAAGAATCTCACTTCTATTGGAATAAGAAGTTTTCATCAACAGGGTCTTGGAGAATCAGGTTTGTAGTGATGGCTATAAAAGATAAGTATATTGATGTATGCATGTTAGAGTTTGTTGCATAAAACTTGTGTGATTGCATGTGAGGAGGAATTGTAATATGTGAGGAATTATTTCTATTTAAGAAAACGCAAAAAAGCAAGATGTGATTATGATTGCTTTTAAGTCAACAGGGACTGGATTTTACTGATGTGTAATTTTTGTTGTTTACTAGGTGTTGAAAGATATAAAACTTATTTTAGGAGGAGAATTCCAGCAATTCGATCAAAAGACTTGACTGGCCAACTGTGCAAAGCTGTCAAAGGCTGTCTCAGTATATCAGATGTACTAAAAAATTTAGAACTGCAGGGTTTGCTTCTGAGGGAGAGAGATCTAATACTGTTAACAAAGGTGAGAATATATTGGTATACAAATAAATGGAAAATACGCGTAGAACATAGGGAATTAGCAACTAAATTTTACAAATGTTAGTAACAGTCAACGATATTCCTCTTCTAAGATACCTTTGTGTTATCCATCGTATGAATGGTTCTGCTGAGACATTTAGTATAACCTAGTCTTGCTGAACCTGTCAAAATCGCATCACCTTCCCTTGCCCTGATTCATCAAGACTTACTAGAAGCAACATCTCTGCCATGTGTTTGGGGCATATAACATGTGCTTGCGACTGAAAGTATTGTGCATGTTCATTACAGAAGGAAGGTTGTGGGACACCAAGATAAAAACAGGTCTTCTCTCCAGTGTTCACTCATGAGCGGCTTCTAGGAAAGGAGGTTGCTGCTTGTTGCCATAGGCTACAGCTCCTCCTGTGCTAAAGAAATGAACCAGCTTAAACTGAGCGTTAAGGTTCACTTGTTTTGACCTCCCTCTGAACCCCTGAGAGTTTCTTGTAGGGAGCACAAAGAGTTCTGGGCAGTTTGGGTGACTTAGTCTTTTCTCTGTTTGTATTTTTGCTGTTTCAAGCCAGTTAACAAACACTGTTTTTACTCTGAAGGGCTTGGCCACAGCTTCATCTCTGGAGAGTGTCTCTTTAGCCCACTGTCCAATTGGAGATGGAGGATTAGAAAGTAAGTTCAGAATCAAAAATGTGTAAATATAATTATTTTTTTTTTTAGTCCTTTGAATAAGTAATCAAGTTTTTCAGTATTTCCATTTCTGTTTTAAGTTTGTCTGTAGTGATTAAAATAACAATCTTTTCTCTCCATGACTTAATTCAAGTCTTTAAATGCTTTTCTTCACTTGATGCTAGTAAATAGCCATACTACTTTATAATGATGTTTATACTTTTATTTAAAACAACAATCATAAATATTTGAGGTTAATTGTTTCTTGATTTGTTCATGTTTACATAAGTAAACTGAAATAAAATATGTTCTAGCTTGTTCAGATAGTCTTTGCTAAACAGTTGCACTAGAAATACATACTCTTAGAATATTTTAAATGTATTTAATATATTCATTGTATTTCAACACTAGTTCATTGTTGAGGCTTTTTTCTGTTAAAGCTGATTCAGCTTCTTAATATGAGAGTGAAAAAGTCTGTTCTGATAATCTGGCTCTGGTGTGTATAGATAACATGCCTGCTTTTGTCTTCTTTAGCAATCTGTCAGAGTATAAAGAATTCAGCTACTATCAGATACGTAAACTTCACAGGATGTAGCCTCACGTGGCGAGGGGCAGAGCATATAGCAAATGTATTAAAGGTACTTTAATCATGTTTCTTAGAACCAAATGCTCACAAGAACTTAAATACATTTGATTTTTTTTATTTTATCTTCAAGCTCTACATCCATCAAAGTACTTTGTGAGCAGCATGTGTGAGTACTGAAGTTAAGTACGTGAATAGTCCTTCTGAAATTTGTGACTTTGTATGCCCAAAGTAGCTTAGTTTACTGGTGTGGGATTTAAATACAGTATTACTTAGTAAGCATCAGTTAAACAAATAACAGTTCAGACTGATGTATATTTTCGTTAAAGGAGGGTTAGGGCTGTAAATGTCTGACATCTGTTTTGGTGAGTGCTTCTTTCACAAATTTTGAAAAATGTCTTAAGTGTTCTTAAGCATTGAGCAAAAATAATTGAGTTTACAGTTCAGAAGCTACTAAGCCACTGATTAGTAAGCTTGTGACTATTACAATATTCTAATTAATGTTAACATTGGTTTGCATGAAAGCACATAATTTCCTAGTGTGTATTTGCTATTTGAGATGAGTTGAAATTGTCTGTCTGCCAAAAGAAGGTAATAGATGTTTTGTAGCCATATTTAATAATTTGCATTGCAGATTGGATGATCAGAACAAACATGACTTAACTGTAATGTTTAAAAATTACTTGTGTCTTGAACTCAGAAATGGTATAACTGTGTTTCTTGTATCAGCACTCAAACCATTAAACATTGGTTACAAAGATAACTTGTGATCTTCTCCTCATCAGTAATGGCTTTGCCTTTGCACTTGGTAACAGCTTCTTTGTTTGCAAAGCACCAGGCAATGAAAAGACATGGTGAAGCTTGGGCTGAAAGCCTACGTTACCGGAGACCTGACCTTGACAACATGACTGGCTTGAGGCGGATTACTTTCAACTGCAACATGCTTGTTGGAGATAGAGGAGCAAGTGCCCTTGCAGACTGTCTAGGAGAGGACCTTTGGCTAAAAGGTATTGTGAAATGTTGACTCTTAAGATATAGTAGTGTCAGGCAGAAAACTTAAAAATTCTCAGTTATAGGAAATGTAGCCAGAAGAGTAACTCCCTATTTAGCTAGGAAGGAGTAATCTTTTTTGAAAAGAGATTTAGCTTTCTCTTTTGAATTGTCAGAGTGTCTGAATACTATTGTGTCATCTAGTATTGTCCTCCAGTATTTTGGAGAAGTAACTTGTTCTACAGGATATCTGTACAAAATGACTAATGTTGGCGGTGTAAGGCATAGCATTCTGTACGTAGAACCAAATACTTACCTGTTGAAATTGTTTTCAAGTTTGAGCCAGGTGTACAGTTAACATGCATACTGATGGAAGAGGATCAGATTAGAGAATACTTAAGCAAACTGGATGTACAGAAGTCCATAGGCCCTGATGGGATGCATCCACAAGCATTGAGGGAGCTGGCTGATGTCATTTTGAGGCCACTCTCAATAATCTTTGAAGTGTCATGGTGACTGGGAGGGTTGCCTGAGGACTGAAGGATAGCAAACGTCACTTCTTTCTTCAAGAAGGCTGGGAAGAAGGACCCAGGGAACTACAGGCCGGTCAGACTTACTTGCATCCCTTGGAAGGCGGGGATGTGCTGCCATCCAAAGGGACCTCAACAGGCTGGAGAAATGGGCTGATGGGAACCTCATGAAGTTTAACAAAAGGAAGTACAAAGTTCTGCACCTGGGCAGGAATAATTCCATGCACCAGAACATAGAATCATAGAATCATAGAATGTTTTGGGTTGGAAGGGACCCCTAGAGGTCATCTAGTCCAACCCCCCTGCAGGGAGCAGGGACACCACTAACTAGATCAGGTTGCTCAGAGCCCCATCCAACCTGGCCTTGAATGTTCCCAGGGATGGGGCCTCCACCACCTCTCTGGGCAACCCGTTCCAGTGTTTCACCACCCTCGTTGTAAAGAATTTCCTCCTTATATCCAGTCTAAACCTACCCTGCTTCAGTTTAAAACCATTACCCCTTGTCCTGTCACAGCTGGCCCTACTAAAAAGATTTTCCCCATCTTTCCTATAGGCCCCCTTTAGATACTGAAAGGCCGTAATCAGGTCTCCCCGCAGCCTTCTCTTCTCCAGACTGAACAAGCCCAACTCCCTCAGCCTGTCCTCGTAAGAGAGGTGCTCCAGCCCTTGGATCATTTTAGTAGCCCTCCTCTGGACCCGCTCCAACAGGTCCATGTCCTTCTTGTGCTGAGGGCTCCAGAGCTGGACGCAGTACTCTAGGTGAGGTCTCACGAGAGCAGAGTAGAGGGGCAGAATCACCTCCCTCGACCTGCTGGCCATGCTTCTCCTGATGCAGCCCAGGGTACGGTTGGCCTTCTGGGCCGCCAGCGCACATTGCCGGCTCATGTCCAGCTTTTCATCCACCAGCATGCCCAAGTCCCTCTCAGCAGGGCTGCTCTCGATCCTTTCTTCCCCCAGCCTGTACTGATACTGGGGGTTACCCCGACCCAGGTGCAGGACCTTGCACTTGGCCTTGTTGAACCTCATGAGGTTCACACAGGCCCACCTCTCCAGCCTGTCCAGGTCTCTCTGGATGACATCCCGTCCTTCTGGTGTGTCAACCGCACCACTCAGTTTGCTGTCATCCGCAAACTTGCTGAGGGTGCACTCAATCTCGCTGTCTAAGTAATTGATGAAAACATTAAACAGCACCGGTCCCAGTGCGGACCCCTGAGGGACACCACTCGTCACCAGTCTCCATCCGGACATCGAGCCATTGACCACTACCCTCTGGATGCGGCCATCCAGCCAGTTCCTTATCCACCAAACAGTCCACCCATCAAATCCATAGCTCTCCAATTTAGAGAGAAGGATGTTGTTGGGGACCGTGTCAAAGGCTTTGCAGAAGTCCAGATAGATGACGTCCATTGGTTTTCCTTTGTCCACTGATGCTGTCACACCATCGTAGAAAGACACTAGGTTCGTCAGGCAGGACTTGCCCTTGGTGAAGCCATGCTGGCTATCTCGAATTATGTCCCTGGCCTCCATGTGCCTTAGCATAGCTTCTAGGAGGATCTGTTCCATGATCTTCCCAGGCACAGAGGTGAGGCTGACAGGCCGGTAGTTCCCAGGGTCTTCCTTTCTACCCTTTTTGAAAAGGGGCACAATGTTTCCCTTCTTCCAGTCCCCAGGGACTTCACCTGACTGCCATGACTTTTCAAATATCATGGAGAGTGGCTTGGCGACTACATCGGCCAATTCCCTCAGGACTCTGGGATGCATCTCATCAGGTCCCATGGACTTATGTGCGTTCAGGTTCCTCAGGTGGTCACAAACCTGATCTTCTCCTACAGCAGGAGGGGTTTTGTCATCCCGGTCCCCCTCATGCCATCCATTAACTCAGGTGGGGTGAGGAGAGAGGTTCCCAGTGAAGACTGAGGCAAAAAAGTTGTTGAGTACCTCAGCCTTCTCCTCATCTGCTGTTACCAGCTTGCCAGTCTCGCTCATCAGCGGGGGTACGCTTTCTTTAACCATCCGTTTCTGGCTGGGGCCTATGTTGCTGGAAAGCAGCTTTGCAGAAAGGGTCCTGGAGGTCCTGGTGGACAACAAGCTGACCATGAGCCAGCAAAGTGCCTTTGTGGCAAAGCTGGTTAACGGTATCCTGGACTGCATTAGGCAGATTGTTGCGAGCAGGTTGAGGGAGGTAATTCTTCCCCTCTGCTCAGCACCGGTGACGCCAGACCTGGGCTCCCCTGTACAGGAGAGAACTGAAGCTACTGGAGAGAGTCCAGCGAAGGGCCATTAAGATGATGAAGGGACTAGAGCAACTCTCATTTCGGGGAGGGCTGAGGGAGCTGGGTCTGTTTAGCCTGGAGAAGAGAAGGCTCAGGGCGGGTCTCATCAAGGTAAAGAGTTATCTCAAGGGAGGCTGTAAAGAAGATGGAGCCAGGTTCTTTCCAATGGTGCCTGGAGACAGGGCAAGAGAAAGTGGGCCCAGACTGAAACGCTGGAGGTTCCTCCTGAACATCAGGAAACATTTTCTTACTGTGAGGGTGACTGAACTCTGGCACAGGTTGCCTGCAGTGGTTGCGAGTCTTCATCCTTGGAGGTCTTTTAAGAGCTGTCTGGACATGGTATGGGGCAAGTGGCTGCAAGGGAGCCTGCTTGAGCAGGGTGGGTCAGCAAGATGACCTCCAGAGGTCCCTTCCAACCTCAGCCATTCTGTGATACTGTGTATGCACAACATGAAATAAATGCCAAAGCTACGATAGTACTGTTTCATGGCAACCACATAACTTACTGATGCGTGCAAGCAATAAACTTGTAGAAGCATGGACTTAGACTTTTTAGACGTAAGGTGTGTGTTTGTACGTACGATGTTACCTCAGGCAGTTGAATTAATTGTTGACTGGGAATATTATATCTACTAGGAATTGTCAAGAACAGTGATTTTTATATTCCTTCCTTTGCAGTTGTTTAGGAGTTATTTCTTAATATTGATCTATAATACTGATTTCAATTTCTAGTTTTCTTCTCTGAAAGTAATATTCTTGTGTTTACACATGGCTGTTATTGTCATGTCCTCTTTTCTCATGCTTCATGTTCTATGAAATTGAGGTTTTCAGCAGCTATGGGTTAATTTACACCACTGAATTTTTATATTTTTTTTTTTTTTTACCTCCTTAAATATTTTAGCACTTGATTTGCAGCAGTGTGGAATATCCAATGAAGGAGCAAGGTCATTATTAGATGCTCTTCAAACTAACAGAACATTAGTAGTACTTGACATAAGAAAAAATCCATTAATTGGTATGTATCTGTATCTACCTTTGTCCTCTTTATGGTTTGTTTGGTTGGTTTTTTTCCCAGTAATTCTGGGGCCAGAGGGAAATAAACTACTTTTAAGGAAAAAACCTGCAATAGCATTTTGCTAAACACTTCTAAATGGAGGAAGAGAGCAGGGGAGGTAATGTGTACTGGTTATTCAATGATCTGTTTGCATAAATACTTGTCTTACACAGGAAATTCTTAATAAGACATCTTAATTCATTCTAGATTACGCTGTGATGAAAAACATTATTGAAAGAGTTCTTATGAATGGAAATAGTGCTGATTTGGAGGTATGTGTTAGACATTTTGGAGCGAATTGTATCTGCCATGAAGCTGTGAAAATAGCATGCCTTCAGCCATTGCATTTTTTCTTTTAAGGGACACATTTGTTCAGAATGAATCTAAAACAGCTATTCTAATTATAAACAGAAGTCTGACTCTTAAGCAGTTTAAAAACCAAACAAAAAAACACTATAAAGGGAAAAATTAAAAACACTAGCAGCACCATGATATTGGATTGGGCATTTTGTATGATTTCTTACATAATTTAAGATGTAACATATAATAAAACCAGGATATCCATTTAATGAAAAAGGTAACAGAAATGTGTGTGTATACTTGGGCATTATGTTAAGTAAATATTGCTGCTGGACTGCTGGAAGGTTTTCTACTACATGCATCTTGCTAACATGTTAATAATAACTTTTCATTAAAAAGTAAAGGAAATCACAATTTAAAATTTAAAAATTTATTTTGAAACTTTTTTGTCAATAATTTACATAATTAAGATTTTTTGAAGTTACTCAAGACTATCCCTTCTGACACTAGCCATCTAAGAAACCAGAGTTTAGTACAGTACCCCTTACCATCTTTAATAGTCCATAGAGAGCTTGCAGTAACATGCATAAACTGAGTATCTGGACCATTTATGATTAGATATACTGTTTAAATACTGAGTCTTCTGTTTATAACATAGAAAGCAGATTCAGTTCCCAAAGGAGACAGCAAACAAATGAGTGTACTTGTTTTCTTGTTTTCACAGAGCTGCAGCAATCCCAGTTCTTGTTCTGGAGCTTACTGCTCTTTTGGTTTTGAAAAGGCTTAAAATTCAGAGCTGTGGATCTGTAGGGAGTGTCTAATAAACTGAGAAGTTTGTGTGTAGAATTCCTTGAGGATTAATACAGTTCCCCACTTCAATCTATTAAAAGACTTTTTTTGAGAAATTGAGGTTGGTTGTGAAGGAGTAGTCTTTCTCCTTGGCAGATGCAGTCAACACTTGCAAAATGTTGCAGGGATCACATAAAAATAGCATCTGCTTGGAGATGCTCAAGATGATTGGAAAGTTGAACCATGAAAAGAACCAGCTCTTTGGGGAATCTCCCATATACTAAGAGATCACTCAACTCAAGGCATTTGTATTCATCCAGATAGTGCAGTATCTTAAGTCTTATTGGTGATGCTAGTAATTCTGCATACCTCGTTAACCATGTGAGTGAAAAAGGACTGGCCACCAGCTTGCTGAGTAACTTTGCTTCTTCCACAAATAAAAACAGCCTAGAACCTTTATTTTGTAAGCTCTGTGACAAGGCTGTTGTAAGTAATACTTGCTGTTTGTCATGTGAACAGTGCAGACACTCAAAAAGGAGTAATTCACCTGTTTAGCAAGATGAATGCAAACATTTGATGTTGATGTTCATATTCTTTTGAAACTGAAATATTTACTACACTAATCAAGGATTTGTAGTTGGGTTTGAGCTCAGTTACTTACAGAAGTAAGTTATGTTATGAAGAGAAAAACTTCGTTTGAGCCTACTGTCTTGATGTGCTCTATATTGAAAGTCAGCCATGTGGGGTTTTTGTTTTGTGGTGTTGTGTGTGGGTGTTGGTGGTGTGTGGTTTTGTGGGGTATTTTTGTTGGTTTTTTTCTTTTTTTCTAAGGAGTCAAACCTCAGGGAATAAATTACTAAACTGTCAGAGGTATTAATGAAGATAAACAGTTGGTCATTAAGCTCTGTTGCAGAAAGAACTGCAAGGACTGTGTCTTCATTCCGTCAGCAGTCAAAATTCAGCCATACAACTTAAAAAAACCCAATGTACAAGTAAAAACAATTTAAGAGTGTATTTGTGAGAGCCCTAATGACATATTCTAAATTCTGGATCTAACTAACACTCTGATTCTTTCTATTTTTAACAAGTTTTAACATAATACAGAAATGTCAGCTATTTTTCATGTTTTCCACAAATTTTTTTTATGGAGGATCCATTACAGACTATGTTTACAAATTTAAAGAAGCAGTGTTCATTTCTTGTGGCTTAAGCATGTTAAAGAGAATACAGTCAGCATCTACATTGCTTCCTTTTGTCATCTGTGTACTGCCTCCAAACCTGTGAGGTTTCAAAAGGATGTGCTGGCTGGTCCATTTTTTGTAGTGGTGAAAACATGGGTATCTCTCTTGGAAATTATTTAATTTAGTAGGGATTCTTTTATCTTTTACCTTTTATAGTCTCTAGAGATCTGGATTTCGTATTGATAGAAAATGAAGAATCAATTGGAATAAGTTTAGCCTAAACTTCTTGAACACAAGGTGTAAGATTTAATTTTCCCTGTGAAACTATTCTGTCACTTACTCTTGCAGCAAGTGGCTGAACTTGTACCATATCTGACCCACAGAGTTGCATGGATGATCATTCCTCGTAGCACCTCTGGTTTCAGCTTATAACCTGCCAAAGGCTAACTGTCATAATTCTCATGAGTAAAGCTCAGTGAAGTGTCAAATTTGTTTGTATCTGAGAAGTGGCAGAGCTGCATTCTGTAGCACCTCATCATGGCACCTGTGTTGCTTTAGAAAGACAATTTGGTGGACTTTTGAATGGCCTCACAGTAATAAGCCATCATAACTACAAAAGATCATGTCTTGGCTGCCACAAATAGCCTGTAATGTAGTGTCACCACTTGCTTACTGGATACCACTCACAGCAGCCCTTCCATCCTGTTTTGCATAAAAACTGGTTGTTTCTCTTTGCTTTTCAATGGCATGTAGGCGCTTGCCTTTTGGGATGGGTTTTCAAGAAGAGCTGCCTACCACTAATTGCTGCCTTTAAAGTTGATGGGCAGATAAACTAGAGGAAAGGTTTATTACCCTAGCAGCACTGTGCAGCTAGTATAGAAGATTGTAATCGTAGATAAGATTGGGTGTAACAGGTAGTGAAAGTTTGTGTAGATTCTGAAAGAGACTGAATAACTTAAAGGAAAAATCCACTTGAAGGTGTCTATAAAACAAGCTGCTTTCATAGTTTCAGCTCGAGCACTTAGACATTTTTCAACACTGTCTTTAATATGTTTGCTGTCTTTATATTTAGATGTGGTACAACAGCAGCAGGCACTGAGACAAGAGACAGGCTACTGGATGAACTTTAGGTTTAACCTAGTATAGCTGTTCTTTTATGCATGTAGTAAAACAAAATTAAGATACTCTTGCTCTGAGAAGTTTACAGTTTAATTTTACTTTGTCTGGTTTTTAGTTTAAATTGAACAATTCACTTATCTCAGGAGCTAGATCCCAGCTGCTGTAGACCCAGCAAAACTTATACAATGATTTTTTTGAGTCCAGATTTATAAGAAAACCCCATTTTTCTTGCCAGTGATAAACTTGGACTAAACTAGGTTACTTAGAGCACAATAATGGCATTTTAATCTTCGCTGGGCATTAGGTGGGAGTAACTTTGGCATACTGTTCCTAGTGCTCTGATGTGGGGTTTAGGGCTGTCTGAGATAAGCTTTGTGTTAATACCAACTGTGTTTCCTTCAACGGCTGCTTCAGTCCTAGGCTTGGTACTAACTATAGCTTGATGCAAACTGAAAAATAAGTGACAGTGTAACTTAAGAATATCTATCTGGAATAATAAAACTTTTATTGGTGAAAGGGGAACCTTTAAGAATAGAGCTGTTGCTGTAAGGAAATGAAGGTTGAAGTACAGCAATTGCCTTTGATTATCACTGTGTCTTAATTTTAATTTGGAGGCTTTTACTGTGTAAGGATGAATTCTTATTACAGGCAGTGAAAATTAAACTTCATATTTTTTAAGATACTAACTCTATTGGTAATACAAAATCATGCTGGGGAGGCTTTTATTACTCTGAAGAACTCTAGCCTGAGCCAGTCATTCTAAGCAAGCCAGCTTTCTGAGAGTGAAAAGCAAAAGCCAGGGTTTCCTTTTTATAGGGTTGATGCAATTTTTTTTACCATAAAAGGAGAAATGTTCTGCACAGGAGAAAGGAAAATATTGGATGGGATATTACAGTGGTGTTCTGGGAACACTTTCTCATAATGTAGCACTCAGACTCACGTTGAATCTGTGTTTGAATTGGGGCTTCGTGGGATTTTTGTTTTTCCTTAATTTTACAGTTTGTTTTCTGTAACTAGCAGTGTTCTTCATGAAGGTGACAAAAACTCTCTAATCTTAAATGAGGACTTCTTTATATACCAGTTACTAAACCAATTTCTCCTTCTTTAAAAAAAAAAAAAAGCAGTATAAGTGGCTGACGTCTCCATCTTCCAAGGATGCTTTGAAAACTAGACCAAAGAAAAGAACTATTGTCCTAGGAAGTGGTCGAAAAGGAAAAGCTACTATTCGTATTGGTAATACTGTCTTTTTTTTTTTTCTCTGACTATAGTAAATTTTGTCTACAAAATGATCTTTTAACGTTTAAGAGCTTTAATTGTAAAATATATGATGTGTCTAAATGTCAGTGTTTTGCAGAATGTCTTAAAAAATCCATTTATTCTTAATTTGTAATGGGTTTTCTAACATCAGTGGTTTCTGTAGGAAACTTGCTCTTGGTTTTAGTGCTGCTATATACGTGGCTGGAAAAATGGTAGGATATGCTGACTTAAATATGTGGAAGCATTGCATGTATTTATTCCAAGTGCATCCTCTCCACAAGCTTTCACTTCTAGGAAGCTTGGCTGTAGTAAGTTGCCTAGTTCTTCTGATGTTGTAACCCTGCTGTAGCAGACTGTCCTCTGCCAGAACAAACAAGCATGCATTTTTTACTGATGTACAAGGTGTTCTAAGATTTATTTTTCTTTAACTTCATGTAAACCTATTATAAATAGTATGTTTAAAATAACATAGGTATCTTGAATATTTATAAGTACTGATAGCTGCAATACACTATTTTTAGTAACTTATTGAAAAATACATTTGGCTGTCTTTCATCTTTGCTCTAGTTATCTGGAAGCAGAGAGGTAAGTATAAATCAAATTGAAGTCTTTGCACAAATAAACTCTGGTAATCAGGGTGATGGAAGAATAGAATGCCTGACTTAAATGTAATTGTGGTTTAGGTTTTTGTTTGATTGTTTTTTGGGTTTTTTTGAGAGGGAGGGAGTCAGGAGGTGAAAACTACTCTGTCCTGTTTGGTGAGAATGAACTGAAATTTGGAATCTCATTATCACGGTTATTCATTTCTATACCATTACAAAATTAGTTGTTTTATTGATCTCAGAGAAACAATAACCTGAGTTCTCACTAGTTTAACTGTATGAAATATTAAGTGAACAGTTTTCTGGGCTTGTTAGTTTCTGACTCATATAGAACCTGGTGTAAAGTGTTCATCTATCCACACTAGGTATTTATTCTGAGTCTGCTTTGAGTGATAGTGTATGATTTAAACGACACCAAAAGACTGGACTAGCGAACATGACTTTTCATAATTTATTCCTCTTAAGTGAATATATTGCTGGTATTCTGTAGAAGCGATCAACGTGAGTACCAGCTTTAGCATCAAGCATTTTGCCACTTTTTTACACAAAACCCACTAGAGGGCAATTTGAAGCACATAGATAGCCTTATCATCTGTGTGCACTGTCTAAGCTCCTACTTGAGACAATGGAGTTAGGTATCTGAAATTGGTAGTGTGAATAAACCTCTTCAGCTACAAAACTTTGTTGCCTTTTTTGAATAGCAGCGTGTCTTACTTAGATCAACCTAACATAACAGTTAAGTATACCAGCTTATAATTGCATGCAGACAAGCTGCCCACCCCTCTTTTTGAGAAGCAAAAGTTTTTTAAGACTTAAGCAAAATTAGACTGAAAGGTAGATTTCTTACAGTCCCTTTTATTACATGGGAGATTTTACTTATGAACAATAAGCTGTGAATTTATATGTAAATAACTTGGTGTGATGAATTATCTTTTCTCCTATTCTTGCTGTTCAATACAGGATTAACATCTAAAAAGTCTGTAAGTCCTGGGAAAAAAAACATGTCTGTGAAAGATAGTTACTCACCAAAACCACTGCCACCAGGCACAAAAGGCTTCCTTCCTTGGCGGACTGCAGAACGTGCAAAGAGATGCAGGTGAGGTTTTCATAGCACAAGGGAAAATATTAAAGCATAAAACCTGCCTGATAAATACAGTAGAGAGCAGTATTAGTTTCTTAAAATATGTAGTTGAAAGTTACACACAGAATTTTATACTGTATCTATAATTTATCTGTTTATATAAATTTTGAGGATTCTATTTCAGTAAGTTTTTAAAATACACAAAACAATATAATTTGATGGCCATAGGAATATCCAGGTGTAGCAAAAAAACCCCTCCGCAACCAAACCCACCTTGCTTCGTTGTTCTCTTGTTACTAATGATTTAGCAGACTTAAAATAGCTGAAGATGCAATTTCGTGTTCTAAGCTTGTAGTATAGTTGATTTGTTATCCAGTTCGAGGTGTCTTGGTATTTTTTCCATCTCCCCCAATGCCAACATAATTATTGTAATAATCTAAGCCCTGGGAAGTAAAATTAAAAAAAAAAAAATGGTTATACATGGAAGCTGTAATATTATTATCATGCTTCCTTTTGAAACAGTTTTTGGTTGGTTGCTTTGGGTTTTTTTAATGTATTCCCTAAATCTGGGCCTCTCAAAATGGAGGCTATACAAATATTTAAACAAAAAAATTACTTAATGCTTTATTGTAACCGTTTTTATTAAACTTGTTTTTCAAAATGCTGAACTCCAAATTCTCCTGTTAAGTTTAGTTCATAATGATTAACTAGGCAAGATGCCTATTGAAGATACAAACATTAGCATCCAGTAATGTTGCTCTAATTCATGATTAAGTAAGGGTACTAACAGAACAAAATGAGGAGGTAATGAGCATTAGAGGAATGCAGTGTCTGATGCTGGTTTTACTCTTAGTGCTTTACCTGTCCTAGAATCCGGTGTTTGGAAATGGAAGTAATGATGGTGCCATTATATAAACTTACTTTTTCTCAAAAGTATTTTCTTCTAACCTTAGAGGGGGGCCAGTGGATAGTACTGAAGAATTACCAGTGAAGATGCAGGTACTCTGTCCCTCATATGATGGTTTATGTAGTAGATAATGCCTGAAAAAAGATGAAAGTATTCTCAACAGAATCGTATTGTCTAAAAGTTAAGATTGGAACATACTTTTAAAGTTTCTCTCTCATAGAAGTGCAAAATAATAGTTTAAGTCAGCATTTGGTTGAAACTTCTTTGATATTTAGGTTATTCCCATTTCTATATCACTGCCTTTTGGTTTCTTATCCTTATGAGCAAGCTGGGTTTGAGCATGGGCACAGTCCCTCTAGAGGCAATAAGGAGAATTAGCAGCACCCTTCTCTGAAAGGCTCTGCTCTCCCCACCCCTTCCTCTTTTTCCTGCTTTTGCTTTTGGACTACATACTAGTGTTTGAACCTACCTGTGAACCCCTGTAGCAAACATACCAACAGGGGAAAAAAAAAAAAAGCCCACTGTTTGTTCCTTCTCCTTCGCATCTCTTTTCCATCTTCTCCCTTCCACCCCACCCACCAGAGAAAAGCTGAAGTGTGTTAGCGTGTACTAATGAATTCAATTGGCTCACAGAAGGGTCTGATGGTTGCTGAAGCCAGAACGCTTATCCTCTGCCCTGGTGTAGGCTTCCCATGGGCTACAGTCCATTGGGAAAACCTGTTCCGGCACAGGTTGTCCACGGGCTGCAGCTCCTTCAGCCCATCCCTCAGCTCTGGCATGGGGCCTTCCCTGGGCTAGAGTGTGGGTGTCAGCGCCACCATGGAGCACCTTCTCCTCTGAGCCTGGTGCAGCACGGAGCACCTTCTCCTCCTCTGAGCCTGGTGTGCCCTCTGCTCCTTCTCACTCTTTCTGTTTCCCCCTCCTCTGCCTGTCTGGCTTTTTTTGCCCTTAAATAGGCTTTCCCTGAGGCGCCGCCGTGGTGGCTGTGGGACTTAGCCGTGCCCTGGGGTGGGTCGGTTGGAGCCGGTGGCAACTGGCTGTGTCCAGCATGGGGCAGCCCTGGCCTCTCCTCACAGGGGCTGCCCTGCAGCCCCTGCTGCCTACACCTTGCCACATATAACCCAAATATGCACACACATGATTTTTTTGTATTTTTTAATGCAAATTTATTTCAAAATGGCATAGCTGGACAATGTATATGCATTAAGGGACTCTGGGAAATAATTTAGCTTAATTTAAATTACACTTTTGGTACTATTTAATCTTTGATTTTTATTGCACAGTGTAATGCTGTGAGTAGGTGTGTTTTTCTTTTCTAATGTAATTAGACAGGTATTCCTGTGAAAGTGACAGTAGAAAGCGCTTCTACATCTGAAACCGAAGACACAGAAGATTTAGATGATGTTATCCATCATCCCAATTTGACAAAATCATTAGATAATCTTAACTCAACAAAGTATCAACAATTACAGGTAAGAAGCATGTTCTGTGCCTTAAACTCCATAAAGGCAAATTGTATCAGTTAAACCATGTTTTATTCAGAAGATTATGCTTAAGCTAATAACCAGTCGTGGAGCAGGACTCTGAATAACTTTTATATATTCTGCATTATGTCATACAGCCTTCCATTTCAAAAGATGTGTGTCAAATATGCACTGGATTTCCAGTTTGTGAATGGTTTTAATGAAGATGTGTATGCTATAAGCATATTGTCAAGTTAGGGCTATAATAAGGAAGAACTTCACTTAATATGCATAGCTGCAACATGCGTTATTTCTCTGTTCCAGTTTTGAATCATTGCACAAATCTTTTGATAAGTGTTATTGCCTGTAGTATTTCCTTCCAAGTATTTCCTTTATAAATGTAATTTAATGTTATTTCTAAGAGCTAAAATATTGGAATAATTGTTGTGTAAACATAATTTAAGAAAATAACTGAACATGTGTTAAAGCTCCATTTTATAATTGAGCTTGGTAACAAACTATTTTCATTTAGTTTTTATTATTCCCTCTACTTCTTTGATAGTTCTAAAAAACCTAGCAGTAGTGAGACTGACTATTGCTGCAAATGTCTTCACAGGGGATGTTCTTACAGAAGGAAGGGAAAACAAAAGGTGTGTTTCAGTGGCTCAGTAATGCTACTGAGGTAATCTAGCACTATTATAAAGTAACACCCTCATGCGGAATAACTGGGTTGTTTCGGAAGTGTTAGGATTTGAATTTTGTTTAGAGAATCTGCACTGTCTCCAAATGAATACTGCTAAAAATAAGACCTATAGTTAGTCTGGTTTTGGTGGTGGTTGTCATAGAGCACCACACTGAGTGAATGAACTTTCATGTGCATAAATATTAAGACCATGTAGCTGTCTTTATGTAAGCAAAGTGAAGTTGAAACTTAACTTGTTGGAGTTCTATATGTAATGGGAGAGTTAGGGTGGCTTAGAGTTACTGTGGAAGGCAAAAGGACTGTACAAATACTGCGTAAATAATTACCTGCCTTTTTTTTAGCAGTTGTATAACTTTTCTTTAGGCCTACCCTTTTTCTCTCTAGAACTTTTGTTCAGGAAGATTTTCAAGGTTTTCACAGGTTGCTGGCACTTGTATTGTATAGCGGCTTTCTTCTTCTTTGTAGGTGATTTCATATTACTGTTTGTCTGCAATGTGTTGGCATTGTGCTGTGCCATGGCTTCAGCACTCTCAAGAGCATTGTGCCTGGAATCATGGAATTCCATGTCATGTGCATATTGCGCTGAAAACTTCTATGCAGCAAGTACAGTGCTCTAAGGAAACACTTGATGTATTTATTCTTGGTGTTTGGACAGTGAGGAATATTACTTCCAGGACACACTGCAGAGGCAAACTGGTTTGTGCTATGGGGGGGAGGGGTTGTAATATCAACCTATGTTGTCAGTGTTACCTGTAGTATTATGTATAGAGCAACTGTAAGGAAGGGATAATTTGTGATTAATTTGAGCTTCCTGGGAGGTAAAACTATAAATTTTAGGAACCTACCCCAAAATTGGTTCTAAATTTCCTGTGCTTGAAAAGGTCCAGGTTTTCCCGATTTTCTGAATTTGAAAACCAGCAGGGGTTTGTACCAGACGAGCTCCAGAGGTCCCTTCCAACCTCAACCATTCTGTGATATTTTTCCTGGTTAGTTTTCAGCCATCTTAATGACTCACATTGACTTAAGTCGTTGGTGCGTTTCAGGACTGGAGCAGAGTTAAGTGGCAGAAGTCTATGGCTGATAATGTGAGAGGGGAAGTGGAGGACCCTTTTAATCTGCATTGATTTGGCTTAGGGCTGTCATTAAACAGCTCTTCCTGGGGAGCTGACTTGAGGAACTGAACTAGCTGAAGAGTAATCCAGTGTATTTGGCTGTAGCAGGCCTTGGCACAGCCTTTCAGTAAAGTGGGACAACCAGCTGTGCTAGAACTATGATGGGATTGCAGAGTGGGAATAAACAATAAGCAGTGGGAGCTCCTTTAACTGCCACTGTGCCGAAAAAGCTCTCCAAACATCCCTTGATGTGACTAAATGACCAGACTTTCACTTCAGTATGCAAGTCCTTGAGAATTTCTCTGCATCCTTCTGCCCAAAAAGGGGCTTTAAGTGCACTACTTAGTGAAACAGTATTAGTTGTGTTTTCATTTTTTAAAAAAATCCCTTGGCTAAGAAAAAGCTTAATTTCTGCCTAAATGAAAAATAAGAACTGATATTCTTTCCTTCCACTAGAGGGAATCGGAAATGTCAGAATTGCCTCTGATGAAGAATGTAAGTGAGGGAAACTCTCAGATTTTGCAGTTTTAGCTAACGATATAAATGGTGAACTTGACCCTTAATATAGTTAGCAGGATAACTCTTTCTATGCATTAATACTATGTGAATTATGTAGAAGTAGATATTGTGCTGTAACTTTTTTTAAAAATAAGGACATTGTTGTCTGTAGTTACTTAATTGTTGTCCTTAATTAGTTACTAAACTTTTCTTATATTTTTAGTTTTTAAACTTCAATTTTTATACCTCTGTGTAGTGTTGAGTAGTCATACTGCATACAGTAAATCTGAGGGCTACAGTTATACTTGATATTCAACTTAAAGGCTGTCAGTGCTGTCTTTCTGGACTACGCTACTAGAAGGGTCAGTCCTGTAGCATGGATGTGTGTTTAGCACTTTCTGTGTATTTTAATAATTCTTTTTCTGCACAAAGACTAACGGATTTCTCAAAAGCAAATCAAAGAATAAAGCATACATATATTTGTAATTTAATGGTGACAAATACGTTTGCATAGGTGCAAGGCATCTTCCTTTAAATGCATGCTTCTGATACTGCTTAGGAGACGGAGCTATAGTGTTTGCCAATTTTTTTGTGAAGTTAGCCCATAAGGAAATATTGTGTACATCTACAGTGTGATAAATCAAGTTTAAACAAAACTACAAAACCTCTACACTTCTGTTTAAAGAAATCTTGATAATTTAACTGTTTCTAAGCCTTTGAAAATACAAACCAGCAATGTGAAGAAAAAGGTCAGTGCTGTCACCTTTAGAATTGTCTAAAATTTGTCCACAACAAAAATACTGTATAACTAAGGTTTCTAAAGTCGAGTTGCTTGCCAAAAACCCCCTGCACCCTGGAAACTTTAAAATACATATATACGTATGTGTGCACACACTATAAATGGAACTGTAAGAATTCAAGTCTGTGGTACCTGTGACTGATTTCAAAGCTAGGTTACAGGACTCCAGCTTGCATGTCAAGTTGTGAATGTAGAACATTATGGTCACTACTTTCTGTGTTGTGCTTCTGTATCTATAAAAGGATTTCTGCCTCCTATTATTTCCACAGGTTCTGAGGTAGGTTACAGTGAGACTGTGGTATTTGTTGAGGGTTTTCCTTAGAGATTTCCTCCCCACCCTGTGCCTGGAGGTGATTTTGTTACGTCATGGCAGATACTGTTAACACTCTTCCTGTGTTTGAGATTTGGTTTTCCTATACCTTCTGACCTCTGAGAGTCTTTCTCATGTGTTCAGATATGACTAGCTTTCTAGTTCCAGGGTTAGTTTGGTCAGTGCTAGTCTGGGGATCTTGGGAGTGGGTTTCACTGGAAAGTAGTGACAGATCTATAATCTTCGCTCTGAGTGGTTGTCATTGGGAGGACTATATCTAGAATATTTTAGAACCTGCATCTTTGAATCAGATGCAAAAGTCCCTTGCGTCCTACAAGACCTGTGAGGATCTCTTTGCATTTGTAGAAGGATTATTTCTACTGTGCATTCTGTTGCACACCAGTCTTCTCAGCTACTTGCTTGTATGAAGTGCAGTAGTGTGCTCTTGAATAAGCTTTTGATAGTAAAGGATTTCAGTGCTATTTGGATCTTTGCTCCTCTGTAGAACCAATTGATAAGGTGTGTACAAAAAGCCCTGTCCTATGTTACATGTATGTGCCTCTATACAAGATGTATAGAGAAATGAAGAAGCTTTGTATACTGTTAATTAATATAGGTTATCCTCTGAAATACAGAGCAGCTTGGTAATTTTAACAGTTTTCACCTTTGGAACCAGAAGACTGTTAAGGCATATGTCATTGTTTAACCCCAGCCAGCAAATAAGCACCACCCAGCTGCTCACTTCCCCCTGGTGGGATGAGGAAGAGATCAGAAGGGTAAAAGCAAGAAAATGCATGGGCTGAGATAAAGACAGTTTAACAGGTAAAGCAAAAGCCATGTGCACAAGCTAGGCAAAGCAAGGGATTAATCCACTACTTCCCATGGGCAGGCAAGTGTGCAGCCATCCCCAGGAAAGCAGGGCTCTGTCACGTGTAACAGTTACTTGGGAAGACAAACGCCATTACTCCAAACATCCCCCACCACCCTTCTTTCTTTCCCCAGTTTCATATGCTGGGCATGACATCTGGTATGGGATATCCCTTTGGTCAGTTGGTGTCAGCTGTCCAAGCTGTGTCGCCTCCCAACTTCTTGCCTGCCCCCAGCCTACTCACTGATGAGTGAAGTGTGAGAAGCAGAAAAGGCCTTGACTCTGTGCAAGCACTGCTCAGCAGTAACAAAAACATCCCTATGTTATCAAGACTTTCCAGCACAAATCCAAAACATAGCCCTATACTAGCTGCTATGAAGAAAATTAACTCTACCTCAGCCAACACCAGCACAGCATACAAGAACAAAAATTCATATTTGTTCTTTCGCTTCAGGTGCTGTATTAAAGATGATAGTGCTCTGCTGGGTTATGAGAGAATGTGGTGATTGATTATCAAATCCTGACTGCTGTTTGCTGAAACAGATTCACTACTTAGAACTGAAAGTTAAAATACAAGTGTAGGCATCTCATGAATAAGGCTAGAATATATTTGTTAGATGTTTGGGTTTGTTTTCATTGTTGTTAACTCAACACTAAGCTGCCAAACTCACTCAAACATTTTGGGATTGTGAAAAAACTTAGTTTTTCTGCTAAAGAACTAAGTGAAACCAATTGGAAAGAGTACAGTTTGTACAGTTCAGAATTTTGTATTCCTACTGCTCTAATAAGACGTAAAATCCTGGATGAAGAATACATTCTGAAAATCTAGGTCTGGCTACTAAGGGGTTTTTTAGAGCCCAATTTGAGCTTTTGATAAGGTAGGCGTATTTAGTTAAAAATGAGGTTTGAAAAGGCAAAGAAGAGTAAGTAGAGAAGAACATACATTCCTGCTGGTATTGTCCTAGGCCCGAGTCTTGTGCTATAATCTTGCATTATCTATTGCTATATTGCAAATCCGCTAAGTGAATCACACTTATTTCCACTTCCCTGTGTTAATTTTTTGCATCCTAGAGTTATGTACTGGTAGACCTCTGTCATGTATTTTTGTAGAGAATTAAGTTATTGCTTGGAATGCCACATGCTAGTTGTTAACTGGACATATCGAGTTTTATATAATATTGCATGTTGTTCTGACATTTTGAGATGTTTCATTATAGTTTATCTGTGTTATGATAGTTGGAGCTGGAAGAATGCATGGAAAAATTAAAGGAAGAACAAAGAGCTAGAGTAAAGGCTGAAGAACGGATAACAGAGGTAATGATTCTTAACTGTTAATCATCTTTACTTATAAAGGAGGCACCAATGAAACTATCCACTTGCTTAATGAGGAGTAGTAGTCAGTGACCTCTAATGTGGTAGCTTCCAGAGTTTCAGTTCAAAGTCACATGGATCATTTACTAGCCTAAGGGCAATGATGAAATCTGCATTTAGTAATGTGTGTTTGTTCTCCTGATCCTACTCCAGAACCTTGAACTCCAGGTCAAGCTACTCTTTCAATGTGTTTTACTCATTTGGGGTATTACTTATGATGTGGGGCATCCTGATACTTTTCTTGAGAAAGTGATTAAATCTGCTTGCAATCTGCAGCAGATGGGAGACCACAAAGAGCTACCCATCTTCTTTATCATGCTGAAAAGCTGTTTGTTGCAAATCTTGTTTAACTTTAACTGTCCCTTTGATTTTTAAGTTTTGTTACTGCAGACAATAAAAATGTCAGATGGTTTTCTGCATAGTGTGTTGGGCATAGCTGTCAGTTGTTGCAAAGTGCAATTTCATTTCACATTATGACAGAACCAAACTAACGACTTCTCACAGCTAAATTCTGAGGTCTATTTCCCCTCTGTCCATTGTTGCTGACCTAGAAAGATCCATTTGCATGAATAAGCAGAATTCCTCATAATAGTGTGGAGTGTAAGACAGTGTAAATTAATGGATTTAGTTCTTAGATGTGGTCTGGAGTGGAATGAAAGCAGTGGTACCCCTTGGAACTTCAGCAACAAGTGGTACCCCACAGTACAGGGAGCAGATATCCATGAAGGAGACTGCACTCTACAAGGTTCATTGTAGTCCTCCGGTGTGGCCATCCCTGTCTTCCTGTAACCTGAGGTGCAGCAGTGGCCTCTGCTGTGATATCTGTTGTTTGAATACTTAAATGCTTTTTAGGCTAAACAGCCACTGCAACAAATCTTTCTCTGTCATGCTAGACTGCTTGGACCTAGCACCCTGTCTCAGGAGAAGGAATAAACTAAGTAGCAGTAATTTCTAAAATTGTTCACTTTGATACACAGCTACAGTGCACTACACAGATCTATAATTTTTTTGTCCTTCTCTCGTAAAAGGTGAAAGAAGGACAGCCTGTGGTAGCAGTGATTGCATAGCTGTAATCTTAAATGAGTGTCTGAGTTAGTTTCCCTCAAACAGAAACCCCTGTATATCCTACAGTTACCATTCAGCTTTCAGTTTGTCATTGATTAATGTTCAACATGAAGAAAAATCAGATCATCTTAAACTTTCAATTTTGGGATGCAGAGTGGAGGGGAGATACAGAAGTATGCATTCCCTCTGATACAGAAGGGTGAATATAAGGAGAGCATTGGCCTTCATTAAGGTTTTTTATTAGTAAAATAAACTCTTTGGTATTAATGTGTCATATAATACATGCAAAATAACATGATAGGAAAGCTAATGTTTTTTCTTGCACTTGCTCTGCAACATTCTGTACATACTGAAGACAATGCTGAGCCATCAGTTTTGTGTGCCTGAAGCAATTTCACTGTAGTAGCACAGAATTGCAGCTGTGGATAAACAAACCTGCACAGTGCTCAGTGTAACAGTGCCCTCAATATTTCTGGTACAGGAAGCTATATCAGATATGTCAGTTACTTTGGGTATTTCTCTTGTGATACTGCTCTGTAGGCTTGCAAAGGTCAGGGTTGGGGTTTTTGTTTTTCTTTTTAACTGACAATGATAGAAATTACCTTTTTTCTTTTTTTTTTTTTTTTTTTTTCCCCTACCTATAGCTGGAAATTGAAAATGCAAGATTAAGAAATCTAAATATCTCCCTGTCGGAGGTTCTTCATGCACAGTCAGTAACCAACATAATTTTGGAAGATGAAGGTGTTCTAGGCAGCATTGAGAACTCTTTCCAAAAGTTTCATGCTTTTTTAGACCTCCTTAAAGATGCTGGGTAGGTTGTCACTTTACTTAAGTCTTACCGTTTCTGCTGAGATCTCTTTCCAAAATTATCCTCCCAATGAAGTGTGTTGCCTCCTCCCCCCAGATCTCTAGGACTGTACTCGCAAAGAGCAGAGAAAGAAAAATTAACTGTATGTACCTACTGTTTAGTCTCTTCTTGGTGGGAAAAACCTAGTCCAAACACTGTCCAGCTGAATCTGTCCTTGGGAAAGGCTTTCAAGAAGCCCATTCCAAAAGAGAAGAAAGCTTCTGTCAAAGCATGTTTCCCAGTCTTTATTGGATCACCTGTGGCTGTTGGCATTCCCATAATATGAAAGGCTTAAAATGCAGTTGAACTGGCTTCAAAAAGTGCCCTGTTGCCTTCGGCCTCTTACTAATTGAAGTACAGAAATCTAAATGGATGAATCTGGCCTCTGTATTTAAATTCTGGATTATTTATTATTACTTGAAATATTTTAGAGAGTGTTGATTAAAGTTTGTCTTAAGGTTCTACCGCTGTACCTACAGTTTCACAGAGGATGGTTCATCCTTCCCGTTTGTCAAAGAATTTCAGCTGAAGTTCTCAAACCTGTTTTATAAAGCTTATGTAGCCAGGTATGGCAATCCTGCCCAGGAGAATGAAGCACAGAAGATTTTATTTGCTCTTCCTGCCTCCTGCTTCCATCTACCTCCACATTGTAATAATGTAACTTAATGTAAAGTTCACCCTGAGGCTGTGTTCTAATTCTGTGCCAATCATTTGGTAGAGTTTCCATTACTTAAAGAATGAATTTCAAACTTCGGAGGAAGGAAAAAATGCTCTCTTACTACATAAAAAATAAATTTTTCAGATGGGTCCTACATCTCTTCATGATAATAGGGAGCTGCTCTGAAAGCTACAGAATCTTCACATTAAGCTTCTGTTTAATGCTGTGCTATCAATTGATGGCTGCAACTTCTCACTTCTTACTGAGGCTTAAAACACCCAAGTGATAGGTTTGGCCAACTTGTAAGCTGGCAGGTGAAACGACGTGACTGTATTTGTGAAGCATGTAATTGGATTTGGCTGTTAGAGATTATGCTAGTTTGGGACATGTGCCCCAATCTTCTGCTTGAATGATAATCTTTGTTCTGCCTGACAGGGAATCTACTTGCAAGCATCCTGCTCTGAAATCAATGCTAACTGGGAGAGCTTCATTCTTTGCATCATAACACTGAGTGAAGGCTGACAATTTTGAGTCTGCAGGCTAATTAGTGCAAAGATAGGAAAGTAGCTTTAGCTAGTTTTCACCTTTATTAAGCTATTTTGGGCTTCTCAGAAAATAATGGAAAAACTCTTCAAAGCTTCAAACAGATTCTGTTCCTTCTTCTGGTTTTGAATGTTTAGATCTTGCACAGGGTAGGAATTTTTTCTGTCATTTTGTATTAAACTTTATTTTACAGACTTGGACAACTTGCTGTATTAGCTGGGATAGACCAGTCAGATTTTGGTCTTCTGGGGCATCCACAAATGAATTCTACTCTCAGTAAGCCTGCTAATTTGCTAAAGGAGAAGTCATTTGAAGAAGACAGGCAAGAACATACCCAGAACAGCAAAGTAAGTCTATAGAGGGAATGCTAGTGGCAATGGACTTGACACTATTTAATGTATGTTTCATTTCATTGTTATCCCCCTCTGAATGAAAGCAATGATTACCAAATGATCCATGAAGTTATTATTGCAATCTTTTGCTGTAGCTGTATTTATCCAGATCATAATAATCCAATGATTAATGTAAGCTTTTTAAGTGATTACCATTTGGAACAGAAACCATAGTATTTTGTAATGTTGTAAAGAAAGAGTTGCTGGTAATTATGTTGTTTCTTATTCTGAAATATGAAGTTCCAATAGTTGTATGCATCCATTACAAATGGAAAATACCATGACTAGGTTTTTTAGAAACATTTAATAATGAGGTATAGTGGTTTTAAAAAACTTAGTCTGATAATAGAGGGTAGTACGATATGCCTATTGAACAGCAGGAATTTTCTTAAGTTATTGCAGTGTATGTGTCCAGTCCTGTTAAATTTCTACATGAGCTGTGCTGTGAAGACTAGGCTTAAGTTTTTAAGGCAATTAAAAATTAAGGTACTGGCAGCCTATAGCCTCATCCAAGTTGGATAAAACTGTCACACTAAGAATCATTCTGCATTCCAGTATGTTTCTTATACCCAGTGTCTTCCCTGTTAAGTGTTCAAAATTCCTCCAGAACACAATGAGCTTCTAAAACATGATGGTAAAAAGTGTTGGGGTTTTTTAATGGCGTGCAAAGCAATTTCCAGTTTTGCAGTTTGAATCTGCTAAAATTATTTGGAGTAATAGAGTAATTCTTGTTGTAGGTTCTTTGACATTTGTTCTAGTTTGGCTTGCCCACAGTGTCTTCAGCTGATGGACTCTTCTGCACTGTGACATGAACTTGTTCATGCAGTTTGGATCATTGTTTCTAATTCATCTGCATTTGGAAGCATGAGCTTGAAGTGTTTTAAATATGCATGGCAAAGGATGATTTACAAAAAGCTTCCAACTAATACTTAATAGTACTCATACTTATCTCCTAGTACTGGTTAGTTCAGATTCTTTTAGCAGGTAGGTATTGTGGGATAGGCTATCAGGATCACACTACTGTGAACTGTGAGCAAACGTAATGAATTGCAGGTCTTTCAGAATGACAGACATGTCAGGTTTGGTTCCTGCAGTATAACTGAGACATTTCTGTATTAGAGGGTTCGGGTTCAAGCTAGATGTGAAACTGTAGTATGCCCACTCTGTGTCACTATCACCCTAGCAAACTTCTGAAACTTGCTTTCTTTGAAAGGTAATACAGATTGAGCGATTGCTGTTAATCTCTGAATTTCTTCTATATTATGTAAAGACTTTATTTTGCTATACAAATTTTAGGATATGGCAGTTGCAATACTGGATTTTTTTTTCTGTAGTTGCATCAGTATCTTCATTGGAATCTCTTCTTTCAGAACAGAGCTGGAGATCCAGTCAATTTTCTTTCTCTGAAATATCTTCGAATGTAAATATCCAAGTTTCTCTTCCTGGTACGTTTCAGTCCCAGATGGTTGTGAGTAACACCTTCTCTCCTCTTAGAGAAATACAAGAACTTCAGACTGCTGGGCAACAGAACCAGCCAGGCTCATGGAATGAAAATGAAGCTCAAACAATTAACCAATATAAAGAGGATAAGCCTCGAAATAGTACTCCAACATTCTCTGAGAGAAGAGTCAAACAAAATGAACATGCAAAAGGACATCACTCAGCAAGGCAATTGGTTACCAGTCTGCATTCATTTTCTGATTCCAGTGTACATAGTAAAAGTAATGGTAGCAGAATATCCAGTGGTGCTTATAGTGAAAAGAGCAAAAATTGCTCCTCAAACAAATACATCCCTAGAACAAATGAAACGGCAATTCCAAATGATGGAGCAAGAGGAGATCAAAGTAGACTGCCGTCAGTAAACCGCTCTGGAACTGATACTGTAGGTTCTGGCTCTGAAAGACAAGGAAGTATCCAAAGTGTTACCAGCATTTGAAATGGTTCTAAAATGTTTGACCTGTTCTTTTACACTTGCAAGATTAAAAATAAATTTTGGATGCCTCAGTATAGTTTCTGATTTTTTTTTTAAAGTAATGTAGACTTTGTAAACTTTCAAAGCATTGCATGCTGTTTAGTATTCCTGTTTCATGTTTGCATCACTTGTCACTAGACTTCTATTTTTGGAAACGTAATGCACTGGTAGAGTGGTAGCCTTCAGTTTGTACTACTTACAAAGGATTCCTGGCGTATGGATTTTATTGTGTGTCACAGATCTCATTATAGAGTGTAAACTGGTTTTAGCTAATAAAATTAATTTGAGTATGAATTTTGCTTTTCATTTATTTCCAGTGTATTGTACTGAAAGTGGAAAAAATGGTTTTAGGGCAAACATCAATTCATGCCTAACAGGGTGTGGGTATGATATTCCCAAAGGTAGTGGAAATTTCAGATTTGAAAATGAGCACAGAAATATTTCTAAAATTAAATATTTAAATACAGCCATTCCTCCTTATTGCTGTGACTGCAGATCATAATATATATGTGCTGGAAGGGACCTCTAGGGGATGTCTATTTCGAATCAGTTCGGTTGCTCTCAGGACCTAGAGAAATGTGAGAACATAAAACTAAAATAGTATCTTTGTTTTAAAGCTCCTGCGTTTTGCACCCCAGCTTCTTGTTCCTGTCCTTTTGCACAGGCAGCTGATTTGCAGCTTCTGAACTACGGCACAGAGTAATATAGATCTTGATTTGCCTATTGTGGCACAGAAAATCATATTGTTTTGCACCAAGAATAGTAAGAAGATGCACTTCAGTATGGCCCTGAAAAATAAAGCAGTATCTTTACATTTGTACACTTGCCTGCGTGCCATGATAAGGCAATCAGTCAAAAGCCTAATATGATAGCTATATAGTTATCAATTTCCTGTTGGTTTGCATATAAATGGGAGTTCTGTAAAATTAAACTTACCGGCAGGGGTTGTAGAGATGACGAAGATGTTAAGTATTTAAGCAAATTTTAGGAAAAGCGGTTTTAAGCAATGTAAAATTTGCATTTGGAAGAATGAAAATACCTAAACTGTTCAAGTTTTAAGGCTAGGTCATTTAGCTCAACAAGTGAATTTTGCTTTTGAATGAACCAGTCAATTCTATTTCCTTAAAATAATTTTTTGCTATGACTCTTTTCGCATGCATGTGCTTGTGTCCTGATCTAAAAGGAATTTCTGAAATCGTTGTAGTGAACTCTGGGGGATTGCGTGGTAAAATCTGACATACAATGCTTATCTTCGGGAGAAGGTCAGATGTTGAAAACTCACCATGTTGTGCAGTGGTGGTGAAAAGCAGCCTGTGTAAAAAATTTAAGTGTTTTGCCTTTATTTCACTATTTACAGAGTTAGCTGAGATTTTGAGTGATCATAATATTTTAAGCTGTTTGATGTGGACTTCTTTCCTCTCGGCAAGGTGTGTTCCATTTGCAGAGTGAAGGGGACAGTGGGTGATGGAGCGACAGAAGGTACTTTTCACATACAGGAAATAGGCAAGGTGATTTGGGCCAAACTGGGGAGGGGGAATACGGTGTAGCTTTCTTTTTACTCTGTCATGAGAGTTCTGGAACACAGGAGACTTGTAGAAATTCCCAACTCAAATTGCTAGACAATTATGAAGAAACTCATGAACCCTCAAATGGAAATTTTCTATTGAGCAAATAGCATGAGATTACCTTAGCTGTTGCAATATTGCACAAGTAATTGCACAATGAAAGTACATTATTTATACAGACTGTGTCACTTCAGAATAATAGCAGGTAATACATTAATCTATGAAATATTTTAGATATTCTCCCAATCGTTTGAGGTCGATTGCTTCAGTCATGCTTCTTTGCTTGTGATTCCAATTTGATTGAACAATTACACACAATCAGTTTCTTCAGCACTACAATGCTATGTGTTGTTCCCTTTTTAAAACTAAAACTCTAGAGCTAATCACTGTGAGATGGTGGACAAAATTATATATTCAAAAGTGTTCAGATTTGTGAGGTTAGGAATTACAAATCTGTTGTTTGTCCCTAAAAATACCATAAAGAACTTCAGGCAGTTTATGTATTGTAGGCCTGTAAGTAGGTGGCATAAATACCTTTTATGTTAAATCATGCTAGTACTTGCTTTTAAAGTGTGAATTACGTTGAAAATCACCATTTAAGACAAAATTTAGCAGGCAGTACATAACTTAGATGGGCATATTTTTTCTCAGTGGGATTAGCACTTAACCACCTTTTTTTTGAAATCAGAAACATGAAGGATTCTCCGTCTCGTCACTGGTGCTGTTGTGTGCCCTGCTCTTACGGTGAGAATCTGGTGTGCATGCTTTATATAGAGTTGAAGATTGGATCTGAAGTCAGTAGAGGTAATGGATGTAAGTTACCTGGGGGAGAAGCATTTTTTAAGGCTATCACGAGTATTTCTGAAGTTTCTAGGTTTTTACTAAAGATTTAAAAATGCATTTCTGAAAAATATTATATATATATGAATAAAAATTATGTATAGATAAATATATTTAAGAATAAGATAATTTAATAAAAAGTTAAAAAAATATTTTTGTGTATATATACCTACATTTTAAATGATTATGAAACCATTTTACCCCGAGTTTGGATATGAACTGTTTCAACCTCTTGCTATTAGTTAATGTTTTACGTATCTGTCTGTGTTCTTGTTTGACATAAAAGCCTGAAATCAATAGGCCAGCTATTTGCTGGAGAACGCGTTACTGTTTACTTAGAAAATTCAGGCATTTTTTCTCTCTTGATTTGGGCTTCCCAAGAATCACTTTTCACGCTTCATCATTGCAATATTTGGAGCAAGACCTCTGAAAACCAAAATAACCCCAAATCCTTGCCTGAGCTACCTGTGCCTTGTTTTAAGTCCCACCAAAATTTGCTAGTCTCACTAGTTTGCTGGGCCAGACATCCCATCTGCCTGCTGGAACAGCTGCCAGGTTGCTGTGTAGCCAGCAGTATTTGCCTTTTAATAAATGACGTCAGTTTGTCTGTTATTGTACCAGCCAGAGATCTCGTGTGCGCTTGCTCTCCTTGAGTGAGCTGATTCTTTTCCAGCAGTAGTTGATGAGGGTTTTTCCATCCAGCACAACATGAAGTCACGGTGAACCCTATAAAAGTTGACTGAAAACTCCAAAACTTTATTTTAATATTGCAGTTTCTCTGATTTTTTGTTTTGTTTTGTTTTTCCAGTTATGCATTGTAGTAATTAGAGCGCACTCTGCTTTTGCTTGAATTATGCCAATTCATGTTTGCCTGCAGGGATTTGTGGCAGTTGAATGGTCAGGTTCTCAGTCAGATGCTGAAAGCCAGAAGCATTCCTGGAAATCATGGTTTTGAAAGCTTGTATCTTACTGTGGATATTGATATAATGAATGTATGGGTTTTGATGTAATAAAAATATTTAATCATAATTGTTAGTAGCAAAATGTTAAAATAGAAGAAACCTCAATTCAATAGAAAAAAAACTCTGTTGTGACCTCACCATTCTCTCCAATTGTAAAAGCGCAATAACCCCTTGCATGTAGCACAAATGGATTGTTCCCTGTCCAGGACACTTTCTGGTTTATACAGCCTTGTCAATTTTACCTAGTCCCCGTCAATGCATAATGAGATTTCCTGAAGCTCTGGGTGGCAAGGCTTCCAGCACAGTTGTCCTCTGATCTCATGGGAGCTATTTTTGACCCTTCTGGTCAAGATAGGTCTTTCCTGAACTGAAAAACTACAATACCTGATACTTGCTCCCCGTCCTCTGAGCCGATACCTGCACCAGCTTGCCTGGTTTCTATTTTTGTGTTCAAGCTCTTTGTGCCAGAGGTTCGAATTACACTTTTAATTCCAAATTTTTAATTTACCTTGTGGTTTGTGCCCCACAGTTAGGATTCAAGACTGATCCTGCTCGGATGTTGAAGCGCTTCCCATAGTAGTGACCAGGCTTCCTGACCTGAACCACCAATCTAAACTATTTCTGACTGCTTCCACTACCCCTTCCTACCTAGGAAACCTTTACCCCAACAAGTTGGGGTTCAAAGCTGCCTCTCCGGGTAGACGTAGGTAGTCTGGGTTTAGTACTGGGAAAAGCCCATTTTGAGGAGCCCGTATCTCTTAAGCCTGTTTCTGCTAGAGACTCCAGTGAAAATAATTGTGTTGTGCTCACATCTCTGTTGTCACTGAGCATTTCAGCTAAGGCTTCTATTTAATTAGAGCTCATTTTAATAATTAGAAGTAACGTAGTTGTTCTGGGCTTTGTAGTCTGAGACATACCTTAAAAATACCTTGGTGTTTTGTAGAGAATGTACTCAGCTTGTAATGTCTGGAGGTTTTTTCCAAGAGGTTGGAAATTTGGGGGTTTTTTTAAGCTTGAGCCATTATTGAAATGAAGGTTATCCTTGCTCTAAATCCACTGCCTCTGTTTACAATCTTTCAAACAAAATAACTTGTGTGAGATGAAAATTATTAATTAAATAGCAGATCAGGCTGTAACCTGTAAATTCTTTTTATCATTCTAGGTATGACCAGGCTTGACAGGAAAAGGAAAAAAATTCAAGTAGTCAGTATTTCTTCAGTGAAGTAATTTGTAATGAAAAACGACCTTTTACATAAATCTCAGTATTCACAAAATAATGGACATCAACACTTCCATTTCTGAAAAAAAAAAAAAAATGCAGATTTGGTATATGGATGGTTGATGTTGATGATAAACATGGTGAACATGCACGGGACTGCAGCAGGCTCAGCGTTATGGGTAACACTGGGCAGAATAGGTGTCCGAGAGCTGTGCTTCATGCAGCTACGCATGAGAATCGTGAATCTCCTCCAAGATAGTTGAAAATTACGGGACTCTGTAAAGCCCACCTGTTTTCAATCATACTTAATGGCTTGTTTTGTCAAAACTGATTTACTGCTCTGCCCTTAAAAGCACTTCTGAAAACTGATTGTAAGGCAGTCTGCCTCTCACTAAAACAATTAGAAGAAATGGGATGAGCTGCAGCCTTCCCTTCAGTTACAACAGCTTAAGTGTATTAAATCTATGTTCCCAATGAACTTACAAGAAGGTGTCTGTGGAAAGAATGGTTTAGCATTTAGGGATACGAGCCCAGCGTTTGGCAGACCTCAAGGCAAGTCCCAGCCCTGCTACCCATTCTGTGAAATTAATGAAGTTTCAGAGCTCTCCTGGTTTTATTCCCGTTCTATGAAATCCAGATAGCAAATTGCCTGCAAGAATGTAAGGATCCTGCTCCTCTAACGAGGAAAGAATTTCACACAGAGTATCGAGACGTTTGGGTACTGCGAAACCACCTCTTTCGCGATGAAATCCCACCTGATTTCCCTTCGCTGTAGCTAGGGACTGCTATTTTTAACTTCCTGTGCATCGATACAGATCACATCTGGAACAAGCGCCCTAGCCCTGCAGCAGCAACTGCGCGGGGAAAAACCCCGGTACAAGTCACTGCGGGACGCGCCTCCTGTCAGTCGGTCTATCGATCCGCCCACGCACCGGCCCGCCGGCGGCTGCATGCGCAGCGGACCCTTGGCGAGGTTAGCTGAAGTTCCCCCAATGCAAGGCGCGTTTAAATCCCTTCCGCCGCTTCGAGTCCTGCCCTGGAACCCACCGGTTTCGGCTTCTCGGGGTGAAGCGGACGCCGCTCCCCGGCGCCGCCTGGGCCGGGCCCGCCCAGGGGGCGGCACCCGCCAGGGGGCGGGGCCCCGCCTGCCGCGCCTCTCGCGCCGCGCCTCGCGCTCCTCCCCGCGCCGCCGCCGGCCTGGTCACGCTGCTTCCTCGTGGCCGCGCTGCCAATAAGGCGGCCGGGCCGCGGCCGGTGGGCCAATGGGCGGGGCGGGCCGCGTCTGCCCCGCCCCCTGGGTGTGCGTGACCGGAGCCAACGGGGCGGGGGCCTCCGGGTGGCCGGCGGGCGGCGGGGGCGTGTCGGTGTCGGTGTCGGTGCCCGTGCCCGTGCCCTCGTCCTCCCGGCGGTGCGGGGGGAGCCGGGCTGGCGGGGACAGGTGGCTTCGCCCATGGGCTGGCCCGGGCTGCGGCGGTGGGGCAGCGGCGGGAGCCCGCCGGGCGTCGCGGCGCCTTCTGCCTCCCAGCCTGCCTCGCCGCGGGCGCCGGCCGCGAAGCCAGGTCGGGGGAAGCCTGCGGAAACCGTAATAAAAAATAATTACCCGCCTAGCGGCGAAGCCCCGTTTCTTCTCCCCCTCCCCACCCAGTTAATCGCCCTGGTGAGTTCGGGGGGTTTTTTGGAAGCGCACCCTGATGTGGTTTTAGGATTGCTCTCCCAAGAGTTTTTTTCTGAGTCCCATCATATGGTCGTTCGTTGAGGGGTCTTGGTTTTGGGATGGGAAAGTAAGTCCTCAGGTGCACAAGGGTAGCTGTGCTGGGTATGTTATTTGTTCAGCTGGTAAATAACATGGTAATTCCCTGAAAAGTCTTTATTTAAAAAAAAAAAAAAAAATAATGGTGAGCCGAGCATAGACTCAACCCTCTGGAAAGTTGCATCAGCAGCCATAGATTACCCAGTTACGTATGGAGAGGGGGTGGTTGCTGCCAGATTGTGCACATCTGACTTTCAACCTAAGAGTTATATATTGTGGAAATCTTTTGTTCTTCTCTTAGGTTTCTTCACAATTTTATTCATTATTTCGTGTGCTATTTCTTTAAAATTTTCTTTAGGTAAATAAATTTGCCATACAATGGCTTTGTTGTTTTGTTTTGTTTTTTTTTTTCCCCTCTCTCTTCTTATGCAAATATCCTTTGTAGATTATGAGCAAAGAAATTTGTTGTGCTGTCTTGAACCCTTGGCTCCAAAAGGGGCTCTTATTAGAACTGCTGCAGTATCAAACTCTCCAACAGAGAGTACTGAGAACTGGGTTTAGGGTTTGAGGAGAGCATAGCTAACTCAATATTATTAATTTGCTTTCCCCTCTTGAAAATGCAGTACACTTAAACGGACTACTGTATCACCTCAATTGTTTCACTTTCATTGCGAGCTGATGCCACGAGTCAAGTGCTCAGATTCACTGAAGCAAGAAGGTAGACAGAGCCCTTTGTGGCTATTATAAGGCATATCATAAGGTCTACCGTAAGGCATGTGCAGGTTGTCAGATAAAGAATGCTACTAACAGAATTGGACTTCATCAAACAGTTTAACAAGTACTTTCTAATAGTCTGTGTGTTCCCTTTGACTTCTCCTTTTTTTTTTTTCCTTCTCTGGCATGAATAAGTTTGCACATGAAACACAGTGGCTAAAACTTCATAATCTCTAATATCACAAGCAGCACAGTTGTTTCTGGTTGACCTCTTGGTGACCAGCTGTTACAGTTGGCAGGCCATGCAGATACCCTGTTGCACGGTAGATTTCTTGTTCCTGCAACTGTCCAGAGCTTGTGGGTTTTTGGCAGACCTTGGGGCGCATGCATTAGGCATTTGTTTTGGTGGCTTTTCTTCTGGGGCTCCTTCTCCTCCTGCTTCCTTTAGGAGGAACAAAGAATGCTCCGGCTCTCACACAAGAATCTGCTCGAATGGGAAGCTGCAGATCCCAATAGTCAGAAACTAATCCTGCTTTGTTGATATGTGAGAGCTCTGGAAGAAGAAATTTAAAATGGAGGTCTGAAGCAGCAGATTACCTGGCTAGTGCTCCTAGGAGTGACCTGTATTTTTTGGTTGTCTCAAAATTATGTTTAATTTCTTTCTCAACTTTCAATAACATAGAGAAGGCTTATCTTCAAAAAATATGGGACTCCATTCTGGGAAGCCAGGCCTTGTCCTGTTAGGTCAGTTTGAGGTATCCAGTTCCCCAAGGTGATTTTTTTTTCTTTGTGTTTCCCTCAATACCTTGGTTGTCCTATTTGCATGAGTCAAGTGAAAGAACACAGGGTGGAGGGATGGGGGCGGTGATTTAAGATGCTTGATTAGAAAGAGTGCGCCTGCAAACACAAAGTGTTCAGTAAAAGGTTGGGAGTTTTGTCCAACTCATGGAAATCATTCTGAGATCTGGAAATGTAGCTGTCGAAATAATAACTTAAAACATGGTCTCCACAACAAGCATATGATTTAATTATGCTGTCTTATGAAAAGTGTTCACCTACTAGATACAATTAAATTATATTGGTGACGATATTTCTGTTAATCTTGCCTCACAAGTTATTGCAATACAGAGCAGCTGGCATATGCATGATGCATCAGTGAATCCAGATAGCAGAAAATTCCCTTAATTTATTTGTGGATTTTTTCTTTTGTTAGGTATTGCTAGAAGCACAGAAAGAATTGGTGGACTACAAAGGACTTGGTATAAGTGTTCTTGGTAAGACTTTAAATATTCTATATTTTTCAAAATGTTGATGTTTAGCCAAATTGTTTAATAAGAGCTTTTGAACTTGGCATTTCACCTCCTTTTCTTTTCTAATACCTTATTCTCTGGACATACATGTTACCAGCATACTTTTTCATACTGCTTTTCTACTATTCATCAGGAAACCATAAAATGATACATAGCCAGATGTTTAGTGATCAAAAACAAATTACTAGAGACAAAAAAAGATAACAGATCATATGTAAATCTTTAGTACTTTTGGATCTTTGGGCAGGGGTGTGTGTATATATAAGCAATATATAAAAAAGATTTTATATGTAAAATACTACGTATGTATACACATACTACACACAGATATGCTATACCTGTGTGTGTATATATACATATAAATATACCATATATAGTATCTTGTATACTATATGGCAAAAGAATTCAGATGTATTTGATGTATAGCATCCTTCCTATTAGGAAGGCCATGCTGTCCTGTCATAAGGAGGAGGTATCTTCTGTGACATATGAGTAGCTGACTGGCTTTTCAGCTTTAGTTGCACAAAAGCTTTATGCAAGAAGATGGTCAGCATTTTACTAGTCCTGTGAAACTGTTTGGTTGCTAAAAGCAGAATGTGCAAGAGCCTCTGCAGGATTGGGATTCATGTTTAAATTGTACACTCTTACAGATGGAAGAAAGAACATGGATTTAATAAAAGGGATTTCGATTAAGTGTCCTTAATGTTTAGTTAGGATTACTGCATGAAGGAGCCTTGTTAAAACTGAAAGAACAAAACAAACCACCGCACCATACTCTATACTTGCTACAGCATTAGTAGCAGAGAACATTCTTAGAGTGAGGAAAACTTACACCTTTCTAGGGAGTATTTTTTCACACAGATGTAGCTGTTCCTGGGGGTAGTAAGGTCATGTAGATGCCAAATGTGAATGGACTGGATTTGCCTGGATCTGGACAAGACTAGAGGTATAAGGCTTGTGTGGGTAGTTAGGAAGGCTCAGCAAAAAAAAAAATAGTTGGAACTAGGAATGGGAGCCTTCAGGCATTTGGGATCTGTAATATAAAAGGTTTAAAGCTTAACACAATTTTTAAATCTCATTCATCTCTTACCATTTTGGTTTGTGTTATTTCTTCTTTTCTTTCCACCAAAGAAATGAGCCATCGGACTGCAGATTTCACAAAAATTTTAAATACGGCTGAAAATCTCATGCGTGAATTGCTGTAAGTGAATTATTTCCCTCTTGTTTTTGCTTTATACTTGTGCTAGTTGCACCAATAATGACTAATGTGGAGACCTTTCCCTCAAAGCACCTGTTTTTGTGGTGGGTTTTTTTAGATACTCTGTCTGATATAATAATGGTCTTGGAGAAGACATTGGTCTTCTGTTTGTCTGATGCCGATTTATTTGAATGTGAAGGCTTTTATTAGATTAATATGCTTTATGTGTCTACTGTACACCGACTAGTTGACTTTCTTCTGGAATTTTAACTTGTCACCTTCATAGGTTTCATGAAGGGCAGCACCTTCCTTCGAGAAATAAATGGGAACAATAGAAAATAGTTCTCTAGTGGTATACATTACTCTTCAATCTGATTTTTACTAACATAAGCTCTATGCATGTGTTTTAAAATCACTCATCTAGAAGCCCTTTTCCTATTTGGTGTGACACATTTTTAAAAGTTTGAAATAAATATATTGTGTATTAGAATTAATGTTCTCATAGTAGTTAATAACAGTGGTAATTTCATATAAAAGCTTGACTCAGTCGCAGTCAGAATTATTGACAGAGGGGTTTTAATGAGTAATTTGAAGAAGTAATTTTTGTGGCTGTATGAATAACTCCTTATGGCACTTGCTCTGTAAGTACAATTTACTGTACAGTTGCACTTGCAAACTGAAGGGTCTCAAAGCTGAGTTCTACTGTGAGCACTTTGGTGTGAAGTCCTTAGCCTGACAGAAAAGCCATGAAATATCAATAGACAAAATTACAAGTGAGCATTAATTCTGTTACAATATCTTTCAAGTTTGTGTGTACTATGATAGTAGAGCTACTCAGGAGTGAATTTGTTTAATGCTATCCAAGCAGGGAACCCCCCCCCTCCTTGTTTTCAGCAAATTTTTATCAGTAAAAATGTATAGCATTACTCTTAATACTTCAGTTCTTACTCACAACCAGTGCTAGGGTAAGTTAATGGAATTTGGTCTAATGTCTTGGCAAAGAGTCTTCTAAAATGACAGTGTTCTTCCTCTGTTGCTGTTAAATGCATATCAAGTGGTATGCATCCTGTGTCTTCTGGGAATAATACAAATGGTTGTTTCTTGCATGCAGAAATATACCGGAAAACTACAAAGTTATTTTCCTCCAAGGAGGTGGATCTGGTCAGTTCAGTGCTGTCCCACTTAATCTCATCGCTTTAAAGGAGGGAAAATGTGCAGATTACGTAGTTACTGGAGCTTGGTCAGCAAAAGCAGCTAAAGAAGCAGAGAAGTATGCCAAAGTGAATATCGTTCATCCAAAACTAGGAACCTATACACGTAAGTTGATGATTACATTCATCTATGTAAATGCTTAGCTTTTTGAATCACACTAAAAAATTTGTTCAACTTGCCTATTGGGTTACTGAATGTTAACTAGTTACTAAGTTGACTGCCTAGCACTCAGAAGATTGCCTGCTGCATCTCTCAGTGTTCATCACTGGGAGATCTGTTAGATGATTTAACAGTCTCCAGCAGAAAAGAATTGCAGAACCAGGCTGAGCAGATCCCAGAAAATAACTGGCAAGAAACAAATGTGTATCGGTAGGGAAATGGTCTGGGCTGTTTGACTTCTTCCTTTTGTTATTTAACTGTGTTCCTAAGCTATTTGCAGGGATATTATGAGGTATTTCAGGTACACTCAATAATGAGATTGCTCTGAAATTTAGAAGCATGTCTGGAATCTTAACCTTGTTGGCCCAGGAGGTTTGAGACCTGTATTCTTTCAAGGGTTCCCAAATACTTGTCTTCCCCACCCATGTGTCATATCAGGCAGTTGGCTCTGGAATAGAAGAGGTGTTTTCAACTCCTCCTCTTGAAGCTTGCTACTGGGTGTGACATAACCTGAATGACCACAGTGTAAAAGGAAGAAAAAGTTAATTGTAATTGTGGCATTGGGAATTTTTATGGGAGAGTCTGTTTCAAGAACATCTTAAATGTGTAATTTGTCACTGGATATATATAAATGATTCTTGGAGCAGGGACACCTGAGTCTGGTTTCTACTCATGACAATCATGCTTACTTTTCTTCTGTCTAGTCCAGATTATAGCATTTGAACTGTGAAGGGTGGCAGCAGGGGAGACAAAGAATAGCCCCATATGATTTGATATATTAACTGGTGATTAGGGCACTAACTTGTAAGACAAGTCTATATCCTCTGAGGCACAGCAAGAAATTGAACCTACAACTTCCCAGTCCAGGGGAGTGTATTCACCATTTGGCAGCTGAAGATAAGGGGAGAGGCAGTAAATAATGGTGGAGGCCACAGCAGCACTTCTTCCCCCTCATGTTTTGGAGGAGAGAAGAAAGGAAGAGCAACCATTTGTTCTGTGCAAAACCTGTTCTGTGCTGTCAGGGCATGCCTGATGTTGCCTGTTGACAGAGGAAATCTTAATTTTGCAAATCAGTTGCAAAGCTTAAATGGGAGGTAGGTAGGTAACTTTGTGTTCAGCATGGGCAAGACTGAAACACTTTTGGCGATGCACAGAAACACAGCTGTAGAGAACTTTGCCAGTGAGAATTCAGATGCTTCAGTGGTTCCAAAGGCATCGGGAGGATTCTTGGACCCCGTGCCTGAATTCCTCTGAAATGCTGTTTTGGATCCCTAGGGCAGTAGTCTGTAGCCTGGGACTGCAAACCTGATGAAAATTCCTTGAGGAATAAAGGCTGAAAACCAGGAGGGTGCTTGCCAGCTTAATGATGGTTCACCACAGACTTTTAGGAATGCACTAGTGTATTTCCTTTGCAGATAAATTGTATCTTCCTGGTAACAAGATAATTAATATTTTATACTGCAAAACTGTTCTGGGTTTGCACTGGAATCTCGTGTTCAAGTAAACTTGCATGCCAGGAAAATTACTTGTCTCCAGTGACCTTTGGTTTTCTTTTTTTTGTCTGTCTCAAGACATTCCCGACCCAAGCACTTGGAATCTTAATCCAGATGCATCTTACGTCTATTACTGTGCTAACGAGACTGTTCATGGTGTGGAGTTTGACTTTGTACCCGATGTCAAAGGAGCAGTCTTGGTTTGTGATATGTCATCAAACTTCCTGTCCAGACCCGTGGATGTTTCCAAGGTACAGTATTGGACACAGTGGCTGCACAAAGCATTTCAAACTTGAATATGTATAATTAGGCACTTTGAAATGACTGGATGGCCAGAGATTCTTAGCAGTGAAATTAAGGAAATCATGCTTTGTTAATTTGGTATCTGATGGTGGATACAAATGTTGAAATTTAAAGTCTGAGGTTTCAGTGTCTATTTGTCATCCTTTTTCTTGGTAAAAACATACTGAACTTATGTTCATGTTGATAGCTGTCCAAGATTACTTGTCTACTGTGTGGTCTTCAGTGATGCTGTAGCTGAAAAGGTATCTTCTGAATCATATTTAAACTGTAGATAGTTTATATGGCTATAGTGGGGTGCTGTGAATCAGAATTTTGGATCCTACCTCTTACATGGAAAACCTGTAACCCCTTTTATGCTGCTAAGGCTTCCTGTGCCTCACAATTACTGTGCCTGTTCCAAAGATAATACCGAGGCAGAACATAGTACTTGCTTATATTTGTAAAGTGTGTTAAGAGTGGGAAGAGTTACTGACTAGTGAAGTAGCATGTTTGACTGTTCTTACCTGTGTGTAGCAAAAAGAAGGGGCAGTTGTTAGTGCATTCATCTTGGCTCTTCCTCATCTGCCTCTGTGAACAGGTGGATTATATGATGCCCGTTCTGAAATACCAGATCGGTTGAAAATACTGTGATCTATGTATGAATTTATTTTTAGTAAACTTGTTTGGAGTACTGTGAAATGGGGACAGGATACCTTGAGAATTACTTGTAGCTACTAAATAAATATTTAGCAAATCATTGGGAAATCTACTGTGATGATCTCCATCAGTTGAATGGAGATACATGGTTCTGATAATAGACATACACAGGATAACAACTGTAGGTGTAAGTGCACTTTGAAATTAGAACTCCTCCTAGCTCTTCTTTGGCCTACAGCTTGCTCATTGTCAACATGTTCTCAAAGCTGTTAGCTGAGTTGTATGCCTGTTGTATAAAGATACTGGCATTTTACTCCGCTGTAAGATCTGCAAGTCAATGAATGTAGCAAGTCCTTCTTTTCTTCTTTCTGTTAAAGTTTGGTGTGATTTTTGCTGGTGCTCAGAAGAATGTTGGCTGTGCTGGAGTTACTGTTGTAATAGTACGTGAGGACTTGCTGGGATTTGCACTGAAAGAATGCCCTGTAGTACTGGATTACAAAACACAAGTGATGAATGGCTCTTTGTATAACACTCCACCATGCTACAGGTAACTTACCCTGCTATTTAGTATCTCTTATTCGGAAAGCTACTGCACTGCCATCTGCTGCTCTTACCGAGAAAAGTTTCAGAACTTGAGTATTTGCCTTAAAGTCACTGATACGTTTGAGTGTTCCACATGATTCCAGTGAAAACATGGGAAGTGTCCAGCCACATGACTGTGGTTGGCTTTGATGTTGCCTAGTGGGACTCAGCCACAAAGGACATAGTACTTTTAGAAACTTTTAGAATTAAATATTGTGTGTCATAATTCCATTGTAGAAGTTTCAGGATCCAATTCTGACTTACACAGACACAACTCTAGTCAATTCAGTGGTGATGCTTCTATCATTGCAAGTAGGCAATTTGGCACTTAGTCTTACTACTTGAATGCTCAGTACAGATTTGATTTAATTTCTTCCTGAGGTTGTTCTCAGCATTTGAACTTCCAGATTCCTATCCCTGTAAAAGATTTTTTTAAAGTAATTTTTAGTCTTTGCTTTATTCTCTGTTACAACTTCCCATATTTCTTTACCACCTCAGTGTTTGACTTGATGTCCAAAAATAAAATTGATCTAGCTTAATAATCATTGCTAGCAATCAAGATCATAAAATTGGCATGTACAACAGCTTGCTCTTTTAAAATTACTATCTCCTAGCTTCTGATAGCTAATGAAATGATCCTTTCTTACTGGAATATTTAGGTGTTGAGCCAGTAGTATCTACCGGTTCCTAATCTGGAGCACTTTTATACCAATGTCCACTAAAATGATTACTTTAAAAAAGAATCTTCAATCCAGGTATCCTTTTTTTCCCAGAAGCTTTTTTAATTACTTGGAAAAGAATTATCTTGACTCTTAAAGTTAAGGTTTCCTTTTGATTCAGATAATTTGATAATGCAGTCTTGTATTTTTGATGTTTAATATCAGCTCTTACAGCTTTTTCATACATGCCAGATTTGGCAAATGTAAGTTGCCCAATGATGTCCAACAGATACCAAATGTACTGTATGGGCCTAAAGTACAGTCATTCCTGTGTATAAAGCCTGCCTTAATGCCATCGCTTACTTAAATTCAGTAGACCTTTCGGTGATACTAATTACATCTCTGAATCTCCTGATTCTCACTGTGGGATGTATTATTGTAATGACAGAGACAGTTATCTTAATTTATCAAAAGAACAGTAAATCTTGCGAGCATATGTTTATTCCAGTCTTTACAGTACCCAACTAGTTTTCCCAAGGAGTGTGCATACTGTAGACCATGCAGTACTGTAATGATGTATTCTTGCTGTCAGCCAGTCTGCCCCTCGGCTGAGTTAACTCAGCATCCTTAGGGCTGGTGTCTAAGAAGCGATTTAACCTTACAATGTTTCCAGATTTTTGTCATCTTTCTGAATGTAGCTTTGTAACACGGGCAGTATGTGTGTCTTTATCCTCCACCCCCCTGATTGATAAAGCTTCTATTTCATGATCGATTATTTTCCTGACTGCCAAGTCACGCAAACCGTTTTGGACACTGTGTACTTGCACATGCCAGGTTTTAAATCCAGCCATTCATGTTTTCCAAGTACAAAGCTATTTCCATTTGAAAAAACAAAGTTCTACTTAATCTCAGCATTGATCACTGTTCCTCCTCTGGTTTGAAAAGCAAAACAAATTACATTCTGCAGCTTTATTTTAGCCACTGCAAAGAACTTCTGAAAAGAAAGTGCTGCTTTAGCTGTAACTCAGGATCTAACAGGGTAGTGGGAGATTAAGGGAGCAAAAAATAAAGTTGAACTGACAGTCTTTCTCCTTTCTGATCATGGTCTTGCCAGATTTCACTTCATGCTAGAGTCCCACATTGGAGTACGCTCCAGAATCCAGAATGTAACACAGACTGAAGTGTTGGCAGGGTGCACATCTGTTTGGTTTGGCTCTAAATGCCTGTTCCAGTTTTTGTAAGGAACTGGCAAAACTGCTTAGTTCTTTCTCTACTCTTTTCCTTGCACTCTCTAATGGTTTGCTGGCAAACAGGCAGGAAAGATTAACTGAATTTGCAAAAGCTACTTCAGCAGGATGTTAAATTAAATTAAGGTGATGCTAATGGCTTTAACCTCTTGGTGCTACAGAGCTTGACTTTTTGACCCTACTCTGCTTTGCTGAAATTAACAATGAATTTGCTATAAAAATCTCACTTCCAAGCTCCAAGGGTTTATTTTGCACTTAAAATTGCTCCAGAAACATTATTTTGACAGACGTGAAAGAAGAGGAAAAATTTTCAGCTAGCTGAGTTTTTTGGATGACTCTAAGGCTGACTTCTTCAAATCTTACTTGTACAAGAAGTTTCACTTGAGGAAGTGAGGGCAGGAGGTGCATGTGGCCATGTATATTTGGCAAGGGCTAGGCTATACTTTACTTAACATGCTGTCAACTACCCCAGTGTGGAGGATTTGTCATAAATGTGTTAAGATTGTGCTCTCAAAGCTATAAGGTGCTTTGTATAAAAGGCAATCTGTAACACCAGTTATTCTGCAGTATCTCTGCAGTGTTCAAAGATTTTGATGCTGGCATCCCCTGAGAAATTAGAAGTAGCAAAGTTTAAAACAGCCTTCTCCTAGATTTGTTAGGCAAACTTGTAGGGTAACATTCTCTGAGCACTCCCTTGGAATCTTTAATGAAGAGATTAATAAAAGCAAACTTTTTGGAAGTGTGCCATAAAAACTTGTGAACAGTTCATTATGCAAAGTGTTGTAGTCGTGGGAAATGCCTGAACTTAAACAAGTTGGGTTTTGTAGCAAAAGCACAAAGGCAAAAGGCCTGGGGGATTTTTTTATGTTGCACTTAGTAACTAGCATTGAAGTACTTGGTCCCAAGCCACGTGATGCCAGCAGGCTTCCAGATCTCTACTTAGAACTTGAATGGTAACAAATATTTAAATGTAATACACCATTATTTGTTTCGCCAAACTTCACTGTTCATGTGGGAGAAAGTATTAGAAAGTATATCTTTTTAGACAGAAATGGGATTATAGTTTTTTTGTTTAACATTTGTGAAAATGGAGTTAGATTTTTGGCATAGTTAATGCACAGACATTTGAGATTCACCCCTGCATCTTTGCTAGAGCAGCTGCCAGGGTGGATGCTACTAACTTCTGCCTTAACTGGCTCTTTCTAGGACTTCACAGGCAGTTGTGTGGTTAATGAACTGGCAGTCCATGTGGCATGTCTGGGGATGTCCTTGGGAGCCCTGCAGGGCTGCAGGAAGCCTGAAGGATTTGTCTTTCTGTGGTACAAAGGATTAACTTTGTTCCAACAGATTTGTGTAGCATTTGAATTTCAGGATACTTCATCTGTGTCCAAACCCCATTGAATTTCAGGATACTTCATCTGTGTCCAAAACCCATTGCCTGCTTAGAATTGTCATAATGTTTAAAATAGTCCAAATTGAATTGTTCATCTTAAGCACTCTAAAACCAAACATAACATTTTGTTGCTGAAACATTTTGTGAACTATTAAACAGGACTGTTATTTTTTTCTGTTTTTTTTTTTTTAAATAATCTGACTGAAAAACGTTCTTTCCTCTTGCAGTATCTATATCATGGGATTGGTACTGGAATGGATAAAGAATAATGGCGGAGCTGCAGCTATGGATAAACTTAGTTCAATCAAATCACGAATGATTTACGATATTATAGACAAATCTAATGGATTCTATGTGTAAGTTGCTACGCTTTTCTCCTTGGCTTCAATATTTGTTGCAGAGCCAAATGTATTTGTAATTTTCAAGAGTCCGACTGCAGCAATTTTTTAAAGTTACCTTTTCAGTGTATACAGAAATTTTGAGGAATCCTACAGGAATTATTTGTGTAAACCATTCACTTGATAACTGAAATGGATGAGTCTTTATTCCAGCAGGAAGTTACTTTAAGTTATCCCGTGTAGCTCAGTTGTGTTAATAACATATGTTCTAAACTTAAAAAGATGTAGGAGCCTAGTAGAAGAGTATACAAAAAACAGGTATGCAGATTCTGGTTTGTATGCTCGCTGAATCTCTTGGGGAAACACAGGCCAAAGCAGAGAAAGTGCCTTGTTAACAAGCTGTAGAGGCCACTTTTGCATACTCTTCTTACCATTTCTTTCAGTAGTCAAAGACTCTATCAAGCTGAGCATTTTTATTAGCTAATTTTGTGAAGTTCTGAAGCACTTTCTGAAATAAAAACAGGAAGATCATACCTAGATGTAGACAAAACATAATAAATTTTCATTATGCAAAGTTTATTTCTTCAGTTATCTTTGTTTTTTTCCAAAGCAAATTTAACCCCCTGATTTTTACATATTGTTGCAAGGTATTTTTGAGTTCACAGGACCCAAAAATATATAATTAAAACCCGATGTTGTAATTTGGAATAATTCTCATACTTACCAAGCTCAAAAACTAGTAATTGACTATGAAACTGCGAAGTATTTTCCTTTACCTTCAGTATAACATCAACAGTTTTGGGACCTAATTAACTTTCAAGTCAAAGTTAGGGTAGGGCAAATTAAATTTGGATTTTAAATTAAAGCTGGCTGCAACTTTAATTGGCAGGGTTAAAGCTTCATAACAATATTTAATACATTCTGCTTATCCATTTAGTTAATGAGAACAGCTTTGCCTCTAACATTGTCATGATCAGGATTTTGATCCTACTCTGCTGAAATCCAAGGGGTTTTTCATAAACCTCAGTAGGCAAATGAAGCCTTGAAAAAACACTTTGTGACAAATAGAAGTCTGTTTCTGGCAAGCTGGTCTGTAAGGCTGTGAGTGGGAAATGCAATGCGGATGGGATTGTAAATACTCAATTGGGAAGGCAAAGCAAGCTGCGCTAACTGAGCTTATGCATCTTACTAAGCAATACAGTTAAGACTGTGGGTTTTATTTTTTTGTATCTGTGACTAAAAGGAAGATTTATCTGAAGCTGCCTTCCCAGCTTAAATGTGCCACCTAATCTGTGGCATGCGTCACTGGGTGAGCAGTGTGACAAGCCACTTAGTGAACGGAGACTTTCTTCCACAAAGTGCTGTGTGCCATTTGCAGTTTGCTTTCCAAAGGCTGTGTACGAGGTTACATGGCATTGCACAATAGCAACTGGATCTTCTAAAAACTATAGCATAGCTACACTTATTCAAATATGGGAATGCTTACAAGCATAGGCCTTTTTTTGAAGAGTGTTTTCCTGATTGCATCTGAAGCAGAAAATTTGCACAGGCAGATATTACGATTTTTTTTTTTTTCTCTTCATAATGGAGACATCTGTACAAAGGAGCAAGGGAGGGACTGAAAAAGAATGATACCCTTTCTTTGTCAAATAGACTAATAATAGATATGAAATCGACATGCAGTTTGAGGAAAACTATTCCTAATGTATCCCTGCAAGAATCTACATCACACCCTTAGGAAGGAGTAAATCTGGAGGCTATCTCCTTTAACTAAAGAAAAATATTGAAGTTTTTTTTCCCCCTGTTCTTACCTTCAGAAAATAATTGAAGAGAAATTTTGCTTTAAATGTAGTTTGAATTTTCTACTTTAGATCAAAGGTAACTTTAACAGTTCAGAGCTGCGATACACCTCATACATGTTGTAGCCAAGTATGCAATGCAAGATTTGTTCTAGAGATACCTCTTTTCTACTAGAGATGTTAAAGATTCTGAATAGTAATGTAGAAGAAGGACTGAAACTACTAACAGACGTCTCTAATGTCCATGGAAATTTCCTTATGCTATGTTCTTTAGCTCTGTTAGCTGAGTCAAGCTCAATTCTGGTAGCGCTTGTGATTAGCTGAGTAAAAATAAGTGTGTCAGTCTTTGAAGATAAAGGGAAGAAACTGCTTGAGACTTAGTTGAAGTTCACTGTGACTAACTTCACTTACCCTGGGGAATGTAACCAAGACTGTTGTGGGTGGAGTGGTGGGTTTTGTTATGTGCCTTTAAATCAGGTCTGTTCACAAGCCTCCTGTGCATTCCCCTGGGGCAATTTGGAGTATGTTGTGTTAATAAGCCTTGGACTTAGTGCTTCTGTTGTTATACTTGGTTAAAAAAGGAAGTTTGCTTTCTTTCACAGAAAGTATTTTTCTTTTAAATTATGGAGAAATGACTTAGGTGCTAAACAGATGTAAATATTCACTTCCTGCAATTGTACCTAGCTGAAAATGTAAATTTGGCACAAATGGATTAATCATTATGTTCTGCAACTTTACTAGATGTCCAGTGGAGAAAAAGAACCGAAGCAGAATGAATGTCCCTTTCCGTATTGGCAGTATCAAGGGTGATGAAGCACTGGAAAAGAAATTTCTTGAGAAAGCTGTGGAACTTAACATGATATCCCTGAAAGGGCATCGGTAAGTGCTGGAGTCAGATGAATCTTTCCTGTGAAGAATAAACTGTAACTACAGTGATACAGCAGCAGGCATTGTGCGTTGACTTACCAGCCTTTCTCACTCACAAGCTGTTCCTCATATTGGTTTAGCAGTCTAGAGATGGTAACCAGAGACTGCTGGTTGCTCAGCTACTGCTTAGCTTTGGCAGGGCTCAGAGCTTTCTCCTTAAGTCTGTTTTCTTCTCCAATTTGATAAATCTGGCTCTGTGCAAATGCCAAAGAAGGTGACTCTTGAGGTCAGATTCTGTCACTGTATAAAGCCTTTCATTACGTGGCTTGCCTACCTGGTTGCAAGAGTTCCTTCCTATGATCCATGGTGTTTGTGGGATTAAAAAAAATTTTTGATGTCACAGGGCTACAGTGTTGGAGCTGTAAATAACTAATAAATACTGAGTTTCTCTGGATTGCAGGCTTGCCTTGTGTGAATGAGAAGCAACATTTAATTCTTCAAAATATGAATTTTATCCCTTTGGAGTAGAATTATGTTTAAGTGTCTGTGAACGTTATTAATGTCTTTTTTTAGAATTTATAAAACATTTCTATTTTTTTTCTTCTCTCCTCTTTTCAATTCAGATCTGTAGGAGGAATCCGTGCCTCTTTATATAATGCGGTGACGGTAGAAGATGTCCAGAAGCTTGCAACATTCATGAGAAGCTTCATGCAGACACATCAGTCATAAATGCCCATGGATTAGAGCCATGCTGCACATCTATGAAACAAAAGCTAAATGGTTTAAAAGTTACTGTGGTACTGCACAGCTGTAGCACACAAGATATATTTTATTTTAGTTCCTGTAGCTATTTTAGTTAACTGCATGGGGTTGAGGCCCAATCTTGCACTGGCTTGGCAGCCTTGGCTTCACTGAAGGTGAGGATCCCCAGACTGATCAAGATTGGTTCCAAAATTTGCAAAAATAGTGTTCTTAATATGTAGTTAAAACTTGAGTAGTGTTGTAAGATTCTATGGATCTGACTCTGCTATTGCTTATAGTCACAAATGACTTCTTCAGCAATGCCTTGTTTTCAGGAAACTTCAGGAGGCAAAATTTGTCGTAAGCTTTCTGTAATGCTTTACAAATACTCTGTTACTGCACAGTGAAGCTAGAACTAACATTAAGTGTTCTCTAAGGATATCTAGTTGGTTTATAAGATACATTCCAGAAGCACGCCACCAGCAGTATTTGGGAGTTAATATCTGTGTTCCTAACTTGAGGACCTTGCCTTCAGACTTCTGCTCCAACACTTGAAGTACTTCGTAACAGTTCCATGTAAGGAACCGCATTGTGGTTAAATCTGTAGGACTGGGCCTTTTTTCGTATCATCATTTATAGGTTTAAAGCTAAGATGCATGAGTCTGTAATTAAATCAATTTATAAGATATTGTTTATTTCTCTATGCAATAATGTATTTTACACTTATCTAGGTTATTAATGTTATGTTCTTATTTTGGAGTGTGCATATTTGTTCCTGCCAAAAATCTATTTTTAATTTGTTAACCTTGTGCCAAACTGGATTGCTGTATTCCACTCATTGGATCTGTAACTTCCTCTGCACCAACTTCCTAGCCCAAAGTACAGCAGACTTTCTTGTCTGGAGCTTCTTAAATGTTTTCCCTCTCTAATTGCTCCAGTATTTCCTCTGCCTTTTCATTGCTTCAGTTCTGCAGCCTTTTGTATGTGCGGCTTTGCTCAGCTGCAGTAAATACAAGTCTTGGCTGCTTTGCCTTTTCCTGGCACTACACCACACTTCTGGTCCAGCTTTCTTGATTGATCCTTCTGGCTTATTCCAGACTCTGATACTCTGGGCTAGAGAAGGAACTGTGCTTATGCAAAGACCTTCAGAAGTTCTTCTGTTCTAGTACCCTTGTGTTAATTTTCTTTCTCAGCTTGTGAACTTACTGCCAATGACCATATAGTGACACTAGCCTTCTGCTTTAACTTATGTAGAAACTATCTGCTAGTATCATAGTGTTTAGCGTTACTGCAGCTGGTTTCAGACTGCAAACGCTTTTGGGGATTTCTTGATTTTCATGTTTTTATGATTTTTTTATGTACCGGTACAGTAGTAACAATTTATTAATGATGGACTGTCCCTTTCATGGTGGAACCTCACAGCAAGTTGGTGGATTTGAGTTGCATTCTTATCTGAAAAGTCATCATTTTATGACTACTCTTCTGAGATTTTTGTCAGCTTTGTGTAACTCAAAGTAATTAAACAAATCGGGTGAAGAAAATAAAGCTTAATCACAGCATGCTGTGAAGTACCAGTGTGTCTGAAGCGTTTGTTTTTGTCACTTTCAGAAGGATGAGAAGTCATGCATAACGTGTGTGTTAATTTTAGATTCCAGTATCATCCTTTTCCCTAAAAAGCAAGCTTCCTTCATTTATGTTTTATTTTCTTTCTGAAAATAGTCTTTCCTACAACTAGCATGGAAACAAGTGTATTACTATGAGAAAGCTTCGAGAACCATTTTTGCCTTGCCAATAATGAAAATCTTATTCAGGTTCCATATTAACTTTCTAAAATTGTGTGTATGTGTTTTCGTCAGTAGCTGTGGCTTATCCCTCTTTCCAAAAGTTAATAAACCTTTCTATTTTATAATAGCCTTGCATTCCCCTTAGCAGGCACACTTTTATGTGTGAATACAAAAAGCTTGCACTGCTGTATGCAGCTGATTCATGAACCCAACAGGGAACCTCTTTGTTGCTTACCTGAATTGTGCCTAACTTCTTGTCAGTTAAGGGCCTTTTTTTTTTTTATCCAGAAAGGCAAAAAAAATCATGTAAAAGTGAAATGCAGAGTGAAAACTACATTAGCAGGCAGTGATTGACGGAATATCATGTGAGGAGGGTGCAGGAATGGTGGGAAGACTGGAGCATGTGGCATACTTGAGATTTGCTTCAGAGTTGTAAATGCAACAGTTCTACCCTTCTAAGCGGCATCCCTGAAAGATGTAATCAGGGTATTGAGCTGTGGTGGACAGAGAAATCCAACTTCCCTTTGTCAGATTAGCAGGAGGAATTTCAGCAAGAGGTTACTGAGAGTCTGGGTCTGTTTGCCTTATGTCAACACTTTCAAGCTGGGTCAAAAATGGTAGTGTTTGGAAGTAGGGCTTTTCTTGTTGTGATATGAATACTCCTGAGTCATTCAAAGGTGTTGAAAAATAGAAGTAAAATACTGGTCTCATCTGAGTTTGTGCATGTAGAAAAGGAATTGTAAGATGAGTTCTCTTCAATGAGCAGTGCTTTCAGTTCATCTTCTAGTGAGTTGCATCTATTGCATTGCCTAGCTTTTGTCTTTCATTTCATGAAAGCAGTTTCTTGCTCTCTTCAGTTTGTAGTTTGAAAGTTGTTGGCCACAGTCTTTCCCAGGCCTGACCTAAAAAGGAAGCTGCAGAGGAGGTTGTGCACTCCCTCTGTTCCTGCTCTGCACAGTGAGGAGCCCTTAAGCCCAGGTGAGAACTGTAGACCAGGAAGGTACCCTGTCCCAGGGGATTCCTGTCAGTTGTCAAGGATGGGGTTTTTCCATGCCAGTTGTGGTACCATCTCTAAGCCTGGCACAAAAGAATTAAATAAGAATTAAAGTCTGGATGGATTTCCACATCCTTATTTAACTAGTAATTCTAGTGGAGATAAAATGTATCATGTGGACAGTCCTGACCCCATGCCAGCTAATACTCTATTTTCATATTTTTTCCTATCTCTGTTTAATCCTGTTTCTTTTCAACTTGTAACTGGCTCAATATTTTTAGAAGTACCCAGGGATGTTTGGCTTTAAGAAGTTTAAGCCTATTCTTGACTTTCAAGTAAATGTTTGGAATGAAACAGGAATAAAAGACACTATACATTGATGGATTAGAAATTGTCAAAGTATGCTGAAAGCATTATTAGGTCTGGCACTATATTGGTGTATTATTAATGTTTGCTGTATTTCATTTTCTGGGTAGAAAATAAAATGAGGGTGAACCTCTTTATATTTGATAAGGCTGTACCTAATTAAAAAGTGAAATGTTACAGGGTTTTACATTAAATCAGTCACTTTAATTGGAAAGAGGTATCCCTGTTCCTGTTGGTAATTGGACTCTTGATAATTTAAAACCAGGATTCATGACAGTCTGATAAATTGTTCCCTTTTAGGCTAAAGAAGCTAAGAAGTTATAATTACCGATGGATTACTGAATGGTTGGAGGAGCATGATCAAAGAGATGCAAGAAGATATATAGAAGAGCTGGTAGCTTGTGAAGATGTATTTGGTTTTTTTTTAAGTAGCTAAAGAATAAATGCGTATTTGATGTGACAAAACCAAAAGCTGTACAGTTTTTGAAATCCTAGAAAATTTGAACTCAATCTCCTACCCTTGCACCATGCATAACAAGCAAAAATTGAATGTTTTACTAAATGGATTCTTTACAAAGAAAGGTATGAAGAAATCATGTGAGAAAGGTTGAAATTTGCTAAACTATTATAAGAGAAACTACCATTAATATAATGAACAAATTGACTATGATTATTTGTTTTAGTTCCATGATGTAAACTGAAGACATCTGAGAGACATACTGATAAAACTAGGGATGGTAGTAACATACACTTCTTGCTGTATAACTGAATGAATATTTTTCTGTAGTGTGAGCAGTAGTTTTTGGACTTGAAATAGACTGTATGAAACTTGCAGGCTCTGGTGGTAGGTTTTGTAGCTGGGCAAACCAGAACTAAAGAATTGTGAAGTCTGGAAAACTTAATTCTGGCTGGCACTGCCCTGGCAGTGTAGGGTCACATTGGCTTGTGGCTTTTCTTCCCTACCAGGGCAGCCCCGATCATGCTGCTTTTGGACACATTTTTATTGTGAAAACAGATCCTCCTGCCTTAGCGCTAGGCATGTATTAGTGCTCGTCTCACTTGTGATTTGTGCTTCACCTGATGTCCCAGTACTCTTGAGTGGTCTGGCCCCTTTATCAGGACTGAAATTAAAAGTTTTGACTGTGGAGATATTTCAGTCAGCCACCTCAGCTGTAACTCCTCCTTCTTGGTATGGCATGGAAGCGTGTCCTCAGTTCCCTAAACCTGGCTGGTAATGCAAAGTAGTTTGAGGTAAGACAAGACATTGCTCTGGTGGTGTGAGGGGTCCTGTGGCGTGGCAAGAGAAAGGGCGATGGACACTGACAGCAGAGCTGTGCTCTGAGACTTTGGAAGGAAGGAAGCATTGGGCCAAGTTAGTGGTGAAGTATGTGCCACGTAAATGCTGGGTGACAGCCGCTGAATAGGGGGATATATTGTGAGGCTTTGGAATTAAGTTTTGTAAAACTAAAGGAGACTAATAGAAACAGGAGAAAAATGAGGATAATACAAGATAAAGTTGTTATATTGGAGTAGGCATTTTACCTATTGGTGTACAAGTTAGAGTCGCTTTAAGAGGTGCCCCTCTGCCTTACTACCCTGCCCTCCTCATCCAGGAGGGGTACTGCTTATTTTGTGGCTCCATGACTACTAACGTCCCCATAAGTGATGTAGCAAAAATGTGCCCAGAGTGGGAAGCCTGGCAGAACACACCTATGTATGTCAGTTAAATGTGAGGGTGAAACTACACTCTCGCTTTGCATGCACAGGCACAAAGTGTACCCCCAATGTGTAATGTTCTCGGTCCATGTTTTAACAATAACTGCAGATGAACAAAATTCTCCATTCAATTACTTCTTTGAATCTCTGTTGCAATCGGAGAAGCAGTCCCATTGTGTTCTGAATGCCCTCTAGCACCGATTTTAATTACAGAATTACTTTGAAAGGAAGTGGCTTGTTTGACAGTGCTAGCCCGAATCTTTCACTGGCAATTGAGTGTACATTTCAGTAAGTGAAAAATAATCCACTGTTGTTACCAGCAAACCTTTAGCCTTTTCATGCAAAACACGCAAATTTGTGTGTACAGTAAGCCAGAATACTGCTCCTGTCCCTACCACATCTGGCACAGAGAAGGCAACCACGTATCTGGGAATCTGACACTAGCACTCTGCTGAGTTTTGTGTGGTTTGGTCTCTCACTGCTGGTTGGTGGATGCTCTGAACCAGACCTGAATGAAAAAACCACCAAACCTATTTTCAACACATGTGAGGGAATGCATCCCAAAAATCAGGCACAGATCCTTCAAGGAAATATATTGGTTACCCTTGGTATTATGAAGTTTTAATTTGTGTTCTGATCATGTTGATTCCCATGCTTTTACACATACACTGAAATGTGACTGGCTTATCCAATACAGAGACAGTTCTACAGTTCTTCCATGGCTATTGCTTTCAAGACGTTAAACTGTCAAAAAAAAAATCTGTATTGACTATGTATGAAATGATGCTCTGGTGAGACCCCGCCTGGAGTGCTGCGTCCAGCTCTGGGGCCCTCAGCACAAGAAACACATGGAGCTGTTGGAGCAGGTCCAGAGTAGGGCCACAGAAATGGTGAGAGGGCTGGAGCACCTCTCCTGTGAGGACAGGCTGAGAGAGCTGGGGTTGTTCAGCCTGGACAAGACCTCAGGGAGACCTCACTGTGGCCTTCCAGTGCTAAAAGGGGGCTTACATGAAAGATGGAGAGACCTTTAACCAGGACCTGTAATGACAGAAGAGGCGACTGTTTTAAACTGAAAAAGGTAGGTTTAGGCTGAACATATGGAAGAAATTCTTTATGATGAGGGTGGTGAGGCACTGGAACGGGTTGCCCAGAGAAGCTGTGGATGCCCCAGCCCTGAAGTATTCAAGGCCAGGTTGGATGGGCCTCTAAGCAACCTGATCTAGTTGAAGATGTCCCTGTCTGTGGCAGAGGGGTTGGACTAGATGACCTCTAAAGGTCCCTTCCAATCCAAACCACTCTATGATTAAACAAATCTTTTTCTTTGGGGTAAAACTAGTGTAAATCTTATTTCAAGATTTTTACCACCAGCGAATCTGTTCTGCACGTTGCAAAACAGCAGAAGTTTAGTATGATTGACAGTCTGTGCTGAGAAGGGGATAAATGAATAACAGGTGCAGTTCACAGATCAGAATAGCCTTGGCTCAACAATGCTGAAATAACACCTGCAAATATTGAGCCAAGATGCTGCTGAGCATTGTTAAATCCTTACTGAAGCAAAATGAACAGCACCAGGAGACTGTTAGGCCCAGTATATTTGCTTCCAGTTCTCGCTTTCATAAAAATTGTGTTTATTTAGACAATTTATTTCATTTAAGATTCTCATTCCTGATTGTAGGAAACATGGAGCTTATTTTATTAAGAATGCTCATGCAGAATGAGAGGCATTGAGGAATTTACTTAAAGGATCAGATGTCTGGGGATGTGATAGGAAGCAGCACACTTTCTGTGGCTCTCTCTGTCTCTGTGAAAGGGAGGACATTTTGCACAAAGGCATCTTGTTAAGAGGTTTAGTCATGGAATAAGGCTAAGTCAGAAATAGACAGGAAGTATATGTCTTTGTAGAATAATAAAACTATATTCACAGAGAAAGATGCTCCGAAGAGAGCATAAACAATCTGGAGTGCTGATTATCCTCTGTGTTAACCCCCAGAGAATGTGAAAGGCTCCTTGTTACATCTTTTACACACAAAGACTAACCTTGTATTTCAGTCAGATGTATTTTATTTCAGATTAAGCCAAACAAACAGGCTAGCCATTTAAAAGATGTGAAAGGCTGGGAAGTTCTTTGTGTCTCAGGAGATATTGATGGGAAAGAGCCACAAGGGCAGAAGGGGATCAGTGGTTCACGGTATCGCGCTTCTCCTTGCTCTGTACTGAAGTGTCTCACACTGCTTGCTAGCGCTCCATGTGCCAGTGCGTGCAAAAGACATTGGGACAGAGCCCTGTTCAGTGTAAAAGCAAGTGATCGATGCTTAGGTGTGAGTAAATCTGGAAAGTTCAACTCCAGGCAAAGATCATAAAAGGCCAGTGAATGCATTAGCATGTTATGAGGCTTAACAAGCTTGCATTTCACTTGCAAACTGTAGTTCAGGTCAGGGATAAATCTATTCTCTGGACTATAAATTGCTTAGCACAATTCAGCTCTATGTAACGAGAAGATCCAAGAATGCAAAACAGAGGCAGTTTGTAAGTCGCACAAGAGTGAAAAGCCAGATGAGCAGTATTTTACTTGAACCAGGGCATCATCAGAGATGGCCAGAGCTCTGATGAGACTTGCAAGCCTAAATCTCCTGCCTCAGCTTACTGTCCTGGCTCACAGATGGTAAAGTTTCCAGTCCTCACAGGCAGTCAGTGGCAAGTTGCAGTACACCTCTGAGAAATCATGAGTTCCTGATACTGCAGCATGGAACTGTGAAAGAGAAATTGATTTCATCTAAGGATTAAAAGAGCGGTGAATAGGCTGTTACATGTCTGACTGACTGTGTTCAGAGTATCCTTAGGCTGTTTTGCAGATTAGACACATAGAATCATAGAATCATAGAATGTTTTGGGTTGGAAGGGACCCCTAGAGGTCATCTAGTCCAACCCCCCTGCAGTGAGCAGGGACACCGCTAACTAGATCAGGTTACTCAGAGCCCCGTCCAACCTGACATTGACTTTCCAGGGTTGGGGCCTCCACTGCCTCTCTGGGCAATCCGTTCCAGTGTTTCACCACCCTCGTTGTAAAGAATTTCCTCCTTATATCCAGTCTAAATCTACCCTGGTTTAGTTTAAAACCATTACCCCTTGTCCTGTCACAGCTGGCCCTACTAAAAAGATTTTCCCCATCTTTCCTATAGGCCCCCTTTAGGTACTGAAAGGCCGTAATCAGGTCTCCCTGCAGCCTTCTCTTCTCCAGGCTGAACAAGCCCGACTCCCTCAGCCTGTCCTCGTAAGAGAGGTGCTCCAGCCCTCGGATCATTTTAGTAGCCCTCCTCTGGACCCGCTCCAACAGGTCCATGTCCTTCTTGTGCTGAGGGCTCCAGAGCTGGACGCAGTACTCTAGGTGAGGTCTCACGAGAGCAGAGTAGAGGGGCAGAATCACCTCCCTCAACCTGCTGGCCATGCTTCTCCTGATGCAGCCCAGGGTACGGTTGGCCTTCTGGGCCGCCAGCGCACATTGCCGGCTCATGTCCAGCTTTTCATCCACCAGCATGCCCAAGTCCCTCTCGGCAGGGCTGCTCTCGATCCTTTCTTCCCCCAGCCTGTATTGATACTGGGGGTTACCCCGACCCAGGTGCAGGACCTTGCACTTGGCCTTGTTGAACCTCATGAAGTTCACACAGACCCACCTCTCCAGCTTGTCCAGGTCTCTCTGGATGACATCCCGTCCTTCTGGTGTGTCAACCGCACCACTCAGTTTGCTGTCATCCGCAAACTTGCTGAGGGTGCATTCGATCTCGCTGTCTAAGTAATTGATGAAAACATTAAACAGCACCGGTCCCAGTGCGGACCCCTGAGGGACACCACTCGTCACCAGTCTCCATCCGGACATCGAGCCATTGACCACTACCCTCTGGATGCGACCATCCAGCCAGTTCCTTATCCACCGAACAGTCCACCCATCAAATCCATAGCTCTCCAATTTAGAGAGAAGGTTGTTGTGGGGGACCGTGTCAAAAGCTTTGCAGAAGTCCAGATAGATGACATCCATTGGTTTTCCCTTGTCCACTGATGCTGTCGCACCATCATAGAAAGACACTAGGTTCGTCAGGCAGGACTTGCCCTTGGTGAAGCCATGCTGGCTATCTCAAATTATCTCCCTGGCCTCCATGTGCCTTAGCATAGCTTCTAGGAGGATCTGTTCCATGATCTTCCCAGGCACAGAGGTGAGGCTGACAGGTCGGTAGTTCCCAGGGTCTTCCTTTCTACCCTTTTTGAAAAGGGGCACAATGTTTCCCTTCTTCCAGTCCCCAGGGACTTCACCTGACTGCCATGACTTTTCAAATATCATGGAGAGTGGCTTGGCGACTACATCGGCCAATTCCCTCAGGACTCTGGGATGCATCTCATCAGGTCCCATGGACTTATGTGCGTTCAGGTTCCTCAGGTGGTCACGAACCTGATCTTCTCCTACAGCAGGAGGGGTTTTGTCATCCCGGTCCCCCTCATGCCATCCATCAACTCGGGTGGGGTGAGGAGAGAGGTTCCCAGTGAAGACTGAGGCAAAAAAGGTGTTGAGTACCTCAGCCTTCTCCTCATGTGCTGTTACCAGCTTGCCTGTCTCACTCATGCATCCAACCTGAAAAATCTGTTATCTAAGGGAGCTTATGGGGCAAAAGTTACCAGGCTCCTGAGTGTGGGGGCTGCTTCAAGTTTATCCTAAAAAGTGATGCTTACCTTATGATTTTTTTATCTAAAAGGGATATTCTGTAGTCTAAAATGAAGTCTCAAACGTTCCAGTCCCTAGATTAAAATCTTGCAATAGTATTAAAAACTCAGTTATAGAAAGAAGTGACTATTCTCTAAAAAGAATATAATTACTGTTAAAAATGTAGGCTAAAAGGGGATTTTATGACCCTCATTCCATTACTGCTGCTCATTGAAATGATTGGGATTACTTCTGTTTTATACAGCTGTTAAGGAGAACTGATGTCAGATTGTTAGTTACAGCAACAAGTTGTAAAGTTACAGTAAGCCAGAGACCTCATTGGCAATGGGCCTCGGTATGTACTATCCTAGGTATATTCTGAGTCATGGCGCTTCTTGAACCTCTTTCCCCATTCAAACCTTCAGTCAGCCAGGTTAGCTGGTTGAAGGTGACAGACTGTCAGTGACAGTATATCGCAGGATACTCTACAGTTCATCACAGAGATGACAATGCTCCCAGAAGCTGTGCAGCTGCTCTTAATGCTGCTAATGCCACTGCTTTCCCTATTGGGTAAGATACATAAGGATTAACAAAGGGAGAGCAGCTTGATCAGACCTTGGCTTGTCACCTGATATGTGTCCCATGTAGGACATGTGTAAAGGAGAAGGAAAAGTAATTTCGATTAGTGGAGGGACAATTATTATGAAGCACACAATAAATTCCAGCTGTGCTGCTTATAACAAAATATGGTGCACTGGTTTATCACCCTATTACAAAAATACTATTCAATCAGAGATATTAAAGACAGAGGTAGTTTGGATTCACACTGAAACAATTTTCTGTATTCTGGGCAAGGGAAGTACAGGGAGTCAGAGGTGGAGCTGGGAATAATAGCAGAGATGAGGGCAAAGCAAGAATAAAAAGTGTCTGTTTTTTCAATCATTGCCTTTATTTGGCTGATTCTATGATTCTATAGAGTAGAATTTAGTCCGATTTTAGTTGGCCAATTCTAGAATTCTATAGAATCATAGAATCATTAAGGTTGGAAAAAACCTCCAAGATCATCAAGTCCAACCACCAATGTTGGACTGATGCAAATCCAGGTCCTGGGGGGCAGAGCACCGTCCATCATGTAGCAGATGTACTCCATTTGCAATGTCGTTTGATGAATGCACAAACTCCCTTTGCTATGAGGAGCACAGGCAAAACACTGATTCCAGTAGTGGGTGTGTGCTTTTGTAACCCACTCGGAAAGTGATCCTTGTAGAGAAAATGGCCCATGGATGGGATTGTTCTACTTCCCACATGTCTATCCATGGCTAAATAACAAAACTATTTACAGGGAAACACATTTTTAAAGCTCCTCTGAAGTCATTCCCACCACATCATGTAACAGTGGTGATTACAACTGAAATGGTTACAGCACTAGTACCAAGACTGCCTGAAACTTTGTATTTTAAAAGCCCATATTCACTATCTTGTACTTTTGCTAAAACTTGTAGGCAGACATTTTCCTTCCTAACCATCTGCCTCAAGCTGATCTTCCAGGAAAAAAAATCTAGGGAAGTAGTTTGGCCATTTCTGAGTTCCAGAAAGAAGGTAGGTCTGTTGGCAATGAGGAAGAAGAGATGACCAGAGTTAGTTAACTGATGAGTTCCCATATTTTGGAGCAGGATTTGGAACAGTGCTTGCAATGAAGTGCTTGACCTCCTTACTGAACTTGGCCGTGCTATAAATCTTTCAGAAATCACACCTACACATGTTTAATAGGCAGTTGGTTTTGGTGGCTTAGGTTCTCAGAGAGTCTGTCCTTTGCAGAGAGACAGATCAAAATGGTGTGGGAGATTGAAGGCTGGGTGGCTGCGGTGGTGGAACATGGAGACTGATGGAGAAGTGCAAAGCAGAAGGGATGAGTGGGGTGGGTGAGAAGTCAGGACTTGGGCACCGGTGTCAACTGATGCCATTGCTGCTGCTGACCGGTGGGACAGGTGCTCACAAGCTGAATGCTGATGAGCAGGCTGAGATGGCGGGGCTCTGTGTTAAAAGATGAAAAATTAAGTATCTTTCTTCACAGAGCTGCATTAAGATGGCAGGTGTCTCCCATCAGTCAGGAGGTCACTGTGAGAACAAGACAGGCTCCAGCTGGGATGCTTCCCACCATCCCCTCCCAGGCTCACGCAGCAGTAGGCTGAGGGTCCTCCTGTGAGAAACCTGGCCTGCAGAAGTCTGTAGCCCTGCAGCCTTAGTGGTGGGACTTTTGGCAAATGGTGCAGAGCAAATGACCTGATTATTCTTTTGCTTTTAAAAGGGACTGAAGAATGAGTTTTTCCTTTTGCTTTCCTCTTTCTTTCTTAATCTGTGACAATTAGGCATAAGATAGTCAGGGCCAAAGGGGAGGTAGCTCAGCTTGCCGGCTGAGGACCTTTTATGGCCAAGGCTGCCATTTTTTGTGGAGAGGTGGATGAGTCTCCATGTCCTACATCCAAGCTGCAATGCCCATCCTGTGCCCTTCCACCTGGGTGATAAATGACAGTATACCCTGGAATCCCCAAACTCTTGAGGCTAAGTGTATGGGCATTGGTGTAAGGTGATATCCATAATCAGTGAAGCAAAAGGCTTTGGAAAAGGCCTTTTATTGCACTCACTGAAAGTTATTTCAGTCCCTTCTTTATAACAGATAACTTCTTCCCCCCGCCCCCAGAAGCCTGTGCTGTGGTGCCCCTGTTACCCATAGCTCCACTGCTTCTATCATTTGCTTTAACGGGAGTGTTTAATTCTCCAGATCTGACTTTCCTGAGGTGGTGTTGAGTACTGCTTGAAGCATAACTGAGTGAATGGCTGTGGACTTTATTGGCATAGCTATTTCTGCTACACAGCATTCTCCTGGATGCTGCAAGATAACAACTTAGTTTTCTAAAATATGATTTAAAAGCTTAACTCTATCAGCAAATGAGCAGTTCAGGGGATGCTTTAATTGGTCATTAATGCAGTGTTTAGTGATAGAAAGTAAAGGCTGTCTGCCACACAGTTATACTATGCCTCTGTTAATAGCCCATTAAAGCATACTTTGTAATATCTTATTTTTTGAACTGTCCACCTCCTTTTGGTTTGGGAATAAGAGGATATAAATTGAATTTAACTGGCTCTTGGAACACTAAACCAGTTATCTTTTCATCCAACACATGGTACCTAAGAGGCTGAGGGATCAGATTAATCTGTTTTGAACATGTTTCTCTTAAAAAATAAAAGTCCCATTAATAAGTATGAGTAAAGTAACTGTAAAAGTAGGGCTTTTGACATATAGTTGGCCTTTCTAAAACCTATGGATCAGAGCTACAGGCTACTGAGTTTACCATAAAGCCAGTCTGTGGGTCCCAGACCAGAGTAGGGAGCTCAGGTGCCAGCACAGGCAGTGAGGCACTGGCCGGCTCCAGGGGATGTCTCCCCTTAAGCAGAGGTGAACCCCCCCTCAACCTCAGGTTATCCTTCTGTTTCATGGGCTTGTGCCATGGGAACGTTATCAGATGCCTGCACTGCAGGTGCATGGAGCGACAGTATTTTTTTTTCAGGAGTGGGGGAGGCATAAGATGGGGCTGAATGAGTGAATGTTATGCTCAGACAGTGGAATCAGAAAAATTGGGGTGCAGTTTCATCCTGAGGGGTGCAGTTTTGTCCTAAAGGGTGCTCTGCAGGTGCCCACTTTGTATCATGCTCCTCTCCATGATAGGCTCTGATTTCCAAGTCACCCCATGATCTACCTGTAACCCAAATACAAGACCTTCATTGCTAGTGATGTTTAATATACATGTATTGCCCAGAAAGGAACTAGTAATTTGCTGAAGAGCAGAATGAAGTTAGGATGTTACTTGTTGACACTGGGCTTAAAGCTGAGAGGACGTGCAAAAGTGAACAGAGATGGAGCTCAGGTTGACAGGGAGCATCTGGTGCAAGGCCCGGGTCACCTTCAAAGCCATGAGGTGTACATACACTCAGCACAGTGAACATAACCTTGCCATTTTAGCCTAGATTCTCTATTTTATGAATAGAGAACTCTCTTGTTTTACTCCTGAGTTATGTCTCTCTTTCCATGTAAGATTTGTAGGACACAGGGACTCATCTTTTATTTGCTTTTATGATGGTGATACTCCTTCTGAATAAATGATGGCTGCTCCTAGCAGGGCTATGGTTTTCACTGTCACTTGGAGAAGCCACTCAGGATTTAGTCAGGTTGAAATAAAGACTGAAGGTCTTAAGATGGCGTGTTGGAGTAGGAATGAGGAAGCAGCTGCTCTGTCACTGTTATAAGGCTCTGGTTTGGACTCAAAGTCCCTTTTTTTGTTCCCGCTGCTGGAATGGTTGAAATAAGCAACTACTGCAGACAACAACCCAGCCCTCAATTTTACTTTCACATACTACTCAAGGGATGTCTGTTTGATTTTCTTTGAAGAGGCTACTAATCCCTTTCTCTGCTGTCAATGTGAAATGATAGCACTTGATTGCTGAAGACACAGAGCCACAAATTTCGTGTCTGATGGCTTTTATTAGGAGAGCTCCCTTGAAAGTGGTGCTGCTCAGCAGGTCTAATTTAAAGTGCTTTTTCTCTCACAGATTGATGTAACTGTTGTGGGGTGCAGCTATTGCTGAGGTTGTGGAAGAGCCTCCGATTCCCAGGCAGAAACTGGGGAGTGGGGCTGCTCTTCCAGAGAATCTGTAGGTGTACTATGGTCCCTAAAGAGCGTAGTACCTGACTCAGGAAGTCCCCTGTTGTATATTACAACAATAACATGAAATAAAAATGTTAAATTATTTGTCATCAGCTGCAGTTCTTGACATTTTTATTCTGTATCTCACCATTTAGGAAATGAGTTTCTGAGCTGAAGAGAATACTGACACAGTAAGGAAAGAATAAAGCAAGGCTGAAATTGGACTTCAACAAAATTCTGTACTTCAAAGCACTCTATGCCTTTTAGAAATATTATATTTATTTTCAACAACTCTACTCATCGTAATAGCTAAAAATAAGCAACCATTGGAAGGCTCATCTTTTATCCCTTGGTTATACGGTCCTCTGTCACTTGCTACTGTAGATTTCTAATTCACTCCTGCAGCATGCTGTAGCCAATGATATTGAACTGCTCTATAAATATTAATTAAGCATTCAAATAAATCATCCTGATAGTTCACAATGTTTTTATTGTGCCTGTTGCAACACCTCTGATAAAGACATGGATACCTGTATATATGTACCTTCTTGTATGAATCCTTAACCATAACCAAACTAGAGGTTATGCCTACAGCAAATATTTTTATTCCTTCCTTCAACATCCAAATGCTTTTTAGAAGCATCATTATGTTCAAGGAGCAATTAAAAGACACAACATATCCCTAGATATTTATGAGTATAAAAAAATATCAACATAAAATGTAAGAATCGTAATGCAGCTGTAGTGGATGTTTTCGGAATTCCAATACTCATGATTATACAATAGTCTTAAATTCAAAAGATCACCAGTCTGAATAATTGAGTACAGCATCAGGAAAGTGGCCTGACAAAACTGGAAGTATTGGGATGCTAGAGAGGCCTAGGGAGTGGGTGGTACATTTAAAAAGAATCACTGCTTTCTCCCACTTCCAAAGAATTTGAGATAATTTTCTGCATATCCTGACTTTTTAAAATGATGCATGATTTTGGAGACTTGCTGAATTCAAATGCTATAATGGCATTTAGAATTCATGGTGAGACTTGGTCACATTTCAAGCCTGTGATCTTGGCAGAGTTTTGTTACTGCTGACCGTCTTGACAATATAACATACTGGTTGAGTTTATACACTGTTTTTATTGATTTCCGTGTGGTAAGAATTTGGCTTTTGCATTTCTCGCTGCTGTATTTCATGCTGAGTTAGTGTCTGCTTCATGTCCATCTGTTTAGAAAATCTGGAACCTAACTATGAAGAGAAGTTCTCAAGTATGTAGTCCCAAATCTCCCTTCCTGAAATCTCCCTTTCAAAGAACCACAATTTTAAATTTTTGTTTTGTACAACAATTCTCTTGTTTCTAAGATGCTAAATAATTAGAGAAAATCCATCTGAAAATTTCTTTAAGTCTCCTCATTCCATGGTGTGTTCCAACCATAATACCAGCTACACCTGCTCATTGTGTTAGACTGCTTTGTTAACACTATTACCAGCAAATCTCTATGTGCATTTATGATGCTATAGTAAGAATGATTATTTTTTTACCTTAAAATTTTACAGGTATGTGCATATGCAATTATATTTTTTATAAATATGCCTTAGTCATAGCACTTAGACATTACAGTGAGAGGAGAAACATGAGGGCAGAGAAGGAACTAATTTGGGTATGTGAACATAGGTTTTGCTGCACACCAAAGAATCACCTTTGCTGAGAAGCACTTTGACTGGTGTCATGAAGTTAATAAATATACATATCGCAATGTGCTTGAGAATTTGCAGAAATATATTGTGAATACTATAAAAAAAAAAGCACATTAAATTTTTAAATCTCAGAGAACTGTCTTTGTGAACCGGAAAATAAGTCAGAATATCACCAAAATGCCAGGAGGGCAATCTGAACAGAGAAGGCTGGTTAGGAACTGGATTGTAATTTGGGCAATAAACCCTGTTTATGATAGTCTCCCAGACATTAACTGTCTCTGCTGCCAGAGGAAACTGGGACTATTAACTTCCTCTGACTGAACCAGAGGGGAAAAGCAATAATTTCTTTTACAAGCAGAAGGAAAGGTTTTGCTCAATAAAGAGCAATTAAACATTTCCTATAAAAAAGAATGCTTAGGAGCTCATGCCACTGTCAATAGACAAGTGGCCATCAAAACCTTTCTTTTGGCTCTTTGAAGGATATTCCATGCTGTTTGTGTATTTATTACATCTCTGCAATCACAAACTTGCCAGAAGCCAAATTTTGAGCGGGGGGAATGGTTCCATTGGATGACTAGTGATCTAATGAATTTCCTTCTCCTCCCAAACAGGTAATCTTTGATGTATTTTCAGAGATGAGTGCTAAAGATGAGCTCTTGTATGTTAATCTTCCTTCATATAACTAAGGATGTCTTTTTAATTATTCAGATACCTCTCTCCTTCTGCCTCTTTAATTAATTTAGATTTTTTTTTTCTCAGTAAGATATTTGTTACACTACTATCTTGGATCAGTGACCTGTTCGGGAAATTATACTGTATCATTGTGCGTTATATAAAGAAATATTTCCTTTCAGTCATATTAGGTTACAGAAAAGTATTTTGGTGCTATTATGTCTGTCAGAAGATTTAAATCTTGTGATCCTTGTCTGGATCATAGCATTCTGTGGGCTACAAAATGAAGATAACTCCTTTTTGCATGGAGATCAGAATTGGACAGGAGTGAAAGATGCAAAAATAGCAGACATGGCTTCTAGCTGCAAGAAGAATGGCCTGGGAAGAGAATGACTTCATTTTCATAATATACTGGTAGCATTTAGCCATATGAGTAATTTTCTTTCAAGGAAACGGGTAATAAATTATTGCCAATTACTCCTTCAATTTATCATTATCAGCATATAACAGTCATATCACTTTAGCAGTTCATAAAAATGTGGTATTTCACACGGTTTTATTAGTATTGAGATTGCTCTACAAAACAGCTTTTAGAAGAGGGAGGCTGCATCATTCCACTGCTTCCCATCCATCACCAGCTGGCTATCAAAGGATACAGGAGTAAAACAAACAATGAAAATTACTGCCCACATGCTGGTCCTCTTTCCACTATGGTGTCTGCAGTAATTGAAAGCTTGGCTTGTCTAACTGCAGCTGAATTTGTGCAGCATCTAATGCCAAAAAAAGCATGAATATTACTGCCATTTCAAAACTCATTTTCAGTAATGTTCCTACTGGAGACTATTGTATTTTGGGCTAAGTACTTCAACATTTAAGCAAAATCCTCACTGAAGGTCAAAGAGAATTTGACTTGACTCTACATTTTGGCCCAAGATCATTCTATGACACTGCATTAGCAAGAGTATGTGACAGAAGTGTGGGAGCTCTTCCTCATCCCACAGACAAATCACCCCATCAGTATCTGTCGTCTTGTGACCTGCTTATTATTCAACTCCCTCAGGATGGGTTACAAATCCTACTTACAACTCACTGTGGTTGCATTTGCTGTCTGAATAAAAGAAGATGTAAAAGTAGGAAAGCAGAGTTAGGGAGACAGAAAATATTCAAATGCAGTTATGGCAAAGAAGGTAGCTGCTAAAGAAGCTCTGTGAAGAAACTTTGTTCTAGCTCTGCTATACTGCCTTTCTCTTTAGAGAGGTAAGAAAAGGTTATTACAAGGAATACTTCAATGTTCTCTCTATCCCCCTGTTGGAGGGATTTTCAAAGCAATAACACTAACAACACTATTTCATTTCTCCTTTAAATAGGAATAGTGAGAACATGTCAGGGTGATAGGTTACAACTTCAGAGAGCTGTGTGCTGTCCTGCTGAAGTCAATGGAGGTAGAGGTTTATGGAAAATCAGATCACAGACTGCTGAGTAAGAGAGAATTCCTGTAACTGAAAGTATGCAATGATTTGAGAACTGCTAATATTAGAAAATACTAAAGGAACTGAGAGTTAGAAAAAGAAGAAAAATTTTGATGCCTCCATTGACTGAAAAACATAAGCCTCAGGTAACATTTGAAGATAAAATCCTCAAAAAGTTTATAATCATTTAATGTCCTCCAAGTCACAATAACAGTAAGACTGTGTAAATTGTTTTAGATAATTACTGGCTACATAATATCAAATTATTTGCAGACTCATGGCTAAATTATAAGATTCTTTGCCTAAAGATCCTGTTGTTCAATTCCTACTTATTTTACCAAACCAAAGCAAGAATTAGCTGGAAGATTCTCGTGACCTTTTGGGGAAGCAGGGAATGGGAAAAGAAATGATAGCAAATATATCCAAGCTCTACGGAAGGGCTACAAAAGAGATTCTTTTCATTAAAAAAAGGTATTTTATATGCTTTAAATACTGCTAGGATTGGATCATCTAACTCAGTTTATTGAAAGGAATCTACCAGGCCTGACTTTCAGGTGTAGGTGGCTAAAGCTTATATGAGAAAAGGATTTGGCCTAAGGTCTTCATTCTCCTTTGGGAAAGGTACAGATAGCTAGCAGCAAAGAGAAATGGAAAATTACAAGCCATTGCTGATGGGATGGCTTATAGCAAGTACGAGTCATGTAACTCAACAGCTGAAACATTGTGGGTTTATTTCAGACTCCCATTTGATTGAAACAATGGCCATTGCTTCCCACCCCCCCAAAAATGAGTGCATAGTAGCTGTCTGTGTGTGTCCCTGTTTTTTTTTACTGGAAATACTTGGAACATTCTTCTACAAAGTTCCAAGAGTTCATACAAAACTCTTATGTTTTGTATATCTGTTTTCTTTGGAAACACTTTTTCTCCTATCCTGAAGGTTCAAATGTTTGTGTGTCAGATGCTGTGCCTTTCAAGGAATGTGACCTGATTTAAACAGGAAATTTGTTCTTTTACCAAGAAAGGCTCTGCTCTACAGATTCCCTTAAAAATGGGACCATATTCAGTGCCAGAAAAGTTAAAAATATAGTGACAAACCTCACAGTTGTCTTGGCCATTGCAAATATGAGAAAAAGGAAAATAAATGAAAAACAAAAGGGTAGATTTTATATAATGTGTTTGAGGCTCTTTCCTATGTACTATTATCTTTCTTTTAAAAGAGTCTCACACTACTTAATGAGTTGAGACATAGATGTGTATGTGCATCAAAAATGTATGATATATGCACCTTAGCTCCATATATTCCCTTTGGAAATAAAAACAGGCAACTTTACTAAGATATTGCAGAATTTAATAATGCATTAGTTTAAGATTTAATGGTATGTTTCATCTGTGCATTAATCATTTCTCTGCCTTCTGAGGTTAATGCTTTTGAAAGTCATTTCTTGATGAGATCATGTAAATTCAGCAGTCTGGCAGTTAAAAGAAAGGTTTAGAGGTCTTGGATAAGTTTTTGCAAAATACTATATCGCAGGTTACCAAGAAATGTTAGATACGGTATTTTAGCAGCGGAAAAAAATCAATCATGAATCACAAAGGGACTGCATTGATTTTGTTCAGTCTAGTTTGCAATTTTTCCTGACTTGCTTTTATCAACTACCCATTACATAGGAAGTATTTACTTTTCTGAGAAATACTCATCTTGCTTTGCATATGACTTGAAAAAAGAGTTTAAAACACTGCCTGCAAATATTTCAGAGAGATCTTCATTCAAGTTTCTCACAAATTCTTGTTAACTACAGGCTGTGAACACATGAGGGAGACAAAGACTTGCTTAACATGACAAGGTTACAAGCGGAGATCAGATGTCTTTTGTCTTCCCCTGCTAGAACTGTTTAAAACTAAGCTTCAGAAAAGAAACGCTTAGAATGAATACAGCTGGTGAATTACAAGTATTAGGTATGATTAAAAATGATATTTTTATCACATGCTGTATTGCTTTATAAATTGCCACCTTACATTACTCAATGAGAAACAGTTTCCCCTTTTTCTTTTTCCTTTACTAATTGCTGCTACTGCAATAATTTATTAGCGTATTTCTGGAAGTGGTATCATGGAGAGTCTTCCCTTGCTGCCTGTGCCTATAGCTGATGCTGGGGTGTTTTTGCCAGTAGAAAAATTACATTCAATCACATTAAAGTTATGTCATCACTTACTGCAGATTACACCACTGGTACTTGGAGTAAGATGCACTTATTTTTAATTCCCTTGTTTTTAAAATATAACACCATTTGGCATGTGCTTATAGTGTTTTGAAGTGCTTTCTCTCATTTGAGAACTCTTAGCAAACAGACATGATAGAGATTGATATTTAAAACCATTTTCTTCCAAAATTTCTTGGCATAAAAAATTATCAAACCATGACTGCGACATCTTTACAGTCTTTTGTAGTTTGCAGTGAAAGCAGAGCTGGGAAGACCTGCTGGCTGGCTGATAGCTGAGAGACTGAAGTCCTCTTTCTCTATAGCAGAAGTACAACAATGTGCTTGGCCTTGCCAATGTGAGTCAACCATAGCTCTGAAGAAGCCTCTCCAGAATTCATTTTCTTTGTACACTTGGGGTCTGTCTGCTGAGACTGAAAATCTGCTCATTTGTCTGATTGCTGATATGGTTTCCTGCTTGCTGAGAGGTGAACTGAGGCTGCTTACACTGGCCATCAAGGAGCCAGAGGTTAGACTTTGTGTTGCAACCACAGAAACCACAGTAAAGAAAATAAAACCATCTAAAAATGCATTGTCTCTGACTTAAAGATGGCGGCAAAGAGCTGGATATGATAAGGCAACAAAGTGATAATGTGGACAAACACCACCATGTGGGTTTTACCATGTTGGCTACCCTGTCATTGTAACACTGCTTTTGTGTTTTATACCTGCTTACAACATTTTAAGATGATAATAGCAATTAATCCTTAGCTTTTGGTAGACTAAAAATGTGAAAAGTAATTCCATGTGATTAGAAATTAATACTTTAAAGTGCAATTAAGTTTGGGGGATGATGAGTTGAGTAAATTGGTCAGTTCTACTCTGTACTGTAGAAGTGGATGGTTTCATATCCTTCTCTCAGACCCCAAATCACCCAACCTTCTCCATGTTGTTATGAATTGTAACTTAGTAAGCAACATTTCCAAACTGTATCAAAGAACTGTCTTTTACTTCCATGTGTAATTTATAGTAACAAGAAATATATGTAAATAAAGGAGGGCCATACTGGACATTTAAAACCTCATGAAACATGGCTAACTTACATGCTATTAAAAAGGACACGCAAACCAGATGTTTAATGGAATGATATGTTTAGACTACACTTCTGCAACATCTGTGTGACTTTTAGATCAGCAAAACAACCTAAAAATAATTTCTTCTGGTATAGAGAAACTCATTGTATTCCAGCAGCATCAGGAATTATTCTTTAAATAAGAACAATTTTGATTGTAAATTGAAAGGCACAAACCTATCTAGGACCTGCTTAGGGTCTGTGGAGCTATTTCATTGCTATTTTTGCTGGAACAGTGTATAGCCAGAGCTTTAAAATAGGTACCAAAAGCATTTCTCGGACAGTCTGGGAAGAGCCTCCTGGGCTGTGTGGCAGAGGCATTGCTCTCCTCTCTGCTGTCCCTTTTCTAAAATGATGTGACTGCCATGCCAGCTCTGCAGTAGGTCTTTGCTGGGAGTAGTGATTGGCACAGCACAAGCTGCCCGAGTTTTAGTCAGTTGGGTAGTTCTGAGCAGCTCAAAAAAATCTAGCCATTGACAGTCAGGCAGAACTACAAGATGACTATTGCACCAGTGGGAAATTTTAAGAATATGTAACTGTAGACACAGCTAGTGGCTGTTGGTAGGCTCTTCACTGTAACTCTTCTGACCACCATGACATGGCCTTCTTTCCCAGCTCTGTGTTTCTGTCGCCGCTAATCCCATAGCCCTGAAGCAGAAAAGAAGGTTTCGTTGAAACAGGAGAAATTTGTTTCAGGAGCATGAACTTGTCAGAGAATGGAAGAGGAATGCATTTTTAGGTTCATTTTTAGGTTCTGTGTTCTGGGTGTACAATGTGCCTTAGAGGTCTGCAGAGTGGAAGGTGATCCTTCTCTCAGGTGGAAATAGAAAATTCTGCCTGTAAACTTGTTTTAATTTCTTCTAAAACTCAGTTAAGTACATGCATTTGTAATTTATTTTTTGAACGGGGAGGCTGGGAATGGAGTACAGCAGCTTATTCACTGGCAGTAACTTTGAAACATAGCTTAAAAACTTGGCATCAAAATGATATTTGCGCTCTCAGGCTGAGACAGTCTTCTTCAGACATGAGGCTACTAGCCTGATTTATTATAACTTCTTGTGCAGGAACTGAGTGTATGGCATAGTTCATCATCTTTGGAAGCTGGCAAGGACGGCCTCAGACTCTTTCTGTTTGTTCTTTAAGCAGTTGTCAAGACAGTCGTGGGGATTCCAGCTGCATAAGACTCTTAAGAATTTCATCCTATTTCCACACCTGAGGAAATGAATAGCATTCAAAGGCTGAGATGGTGGAAGTGAAAGTATTAAATGAAGACCGATCCTGTTGATGGTGGGACGAGATGGCTCAGAAGATGGGTAAGAGGATGCAGAATGCTTTAGTCTGGGCTATTAGGCCAGTGGCTGTCACTCCTCTCCTGGTTAGCATCTGCTGCCTCATGTTCTTTCCTGCATGGGGTGGGGGGGCGCTCTTTCACAGGGATCAGGATCAGAAAACTCTACTACTCCCAGAGCATCTGGCCTGAGACAGAAGGAAGTTTCTCTCACTAGGTGTGATGGCTCTGAGCTGTAGCTGGGACACAGCACCTGAGAAATGTTAAGAAAACTCACTTTGGATAATGCTAGCACTCCAGTTCACAGTGCCCTCTCCTTTTACTGATGCTTAAGTCTCTGTTTCTCATCCCTACTGGTATCCCCCAGTGCCTCGTGTAGGTCAGGCTCACTCTGCGCTGCAGGGGTACCCTGGCTGCCTGCAGTTCATTTGGGTGGCGGATGATTCAAGTGCATGCTGGAGGCATCCACCTGGACCAGATTATTGCCTCATAAAAATGGGAATGGAAGGAAAAATCTGTGAATGGATTTCACGCTGAGGATGAGTGTTAATGATTGTCAAGATCACTGTCACTATTCAGAGTGAATTAAGATTTTGTTTTAGGGCAGCACAACTAATCATGTAGAGTGAAGAGGGGATCAAGAATACTGCTTTCTGCATCACAGCAGCCATACTTCATAATAATAAGCAGAGAGACATCAAGGCTGTCACATCAATATCAATGATTCCATCATGCAAACACTGTCAGCAATATTGCATTATTTAAAAAATATAATACTCCTCACAGAGACTGCAACACTAAATACGCTCGAGAAAATAATAAAAACAAATGCGCAGAGAGAGAAAGCAGAAGAGCAGATCACATGTGTTAGCATTGATTCAGTAGGTTTTAGTTTTCAGCTTCCTGGGAAATGAACAAAAATTTACTGTTGTAAAATTTCAGACACAGAGACATTTAAAGAGGAAAGACATGGGAGGACCATGTCTCTCAAGAAGAAATGAAGATGTGGACTGTTCCGGGAAAACGATGGGAAAAGCTGAGGCTCGTATACGGTCTCTGGCTGGCAAACCCCTGTGGCTATAGGTCTGCTGGTTCATTTGGGCCTGATCTCACTCCCAGTTGTGATAACGGCTGAACTTTTGTGGGCTGGAATGGAGCTCCTCACAGCCCTCGATTCTGGAATATTTGGTGGGCAAAACAACACAAATGGTGACAGAAAGGTCATGTCTCTCAGAAGGGAAGGAATATCAGTCGTGTAGTTGTTCCCACTGTGGCTTGAGTGCTGAGGGAGAAATGTGACTCGTTTACCTTATTTCATTGCTAGATTGCTTGTTTTCTTTGTATCAGCTTCTGCATATATTTTGTCTTCTGTGTCAATAGAAGGGAGAAGGTAAAATAAAATGAAGAGAAGAAAGCTATGCACCTACTTTTTAAAGAGGAGCTTTGTGTGCTTGTGCACAGAGAAAGAAGCAATTTTGCAAGTACTGAATGTTACCTGGTATTCCTCAGAAGTACTCATTTTCCTGTGCATGTGGCAGAGTTGCACTGTGAGCCCATCTTAACAGATTGACACATCTTTAACACAGTAGAGTGGGAATTTATTTAAAACATGAAGTTATTTATTACTGATGAGTTAGAATTATGCATATAATGCAGCAGCCTATACACTATTGTGTAAGTGGATGACTTTTACTACACTTCTACAGATATAACTTTTACAATATTTAAGATTAAAATCTTTTGAAATATTAATGAAGTTTCTGTATAAATTACGATTATTGTTTCACAAAATTGCTAGCCAGTTTTTTTATTTCAACCCTTTACACATGCATTTCCTTTACACCAAAAATGACTGAAATAAAGAGATAAAATACAAGGAGAGGATAGACTCAGTAAAAGTGGTCTGAATAACATAAAAAGGGAAAAAGGAGCTCTGCAATTACGATTGACAAGTTGGTTTAATATCCAGTGAAAGAAGAATACAATTCTAGAGCAGCTGGATTAATTAAGTAATATGGCAAAACAAACCATGGGTTATTATCATTTTCAGTATGCCTCAGGACTTAGGGAGGCCTGAGGGCTTAGAGTTCAACTTCTCTCCACGCAAAAAGTGCTGATAACTATAATTATCTTGGGTGTCAAGATACAAAATGTATCTTATATACATAATATAATTATATATACGATACATTTTATCCAAAATGTAAATAAGGTCTATTTTATCTCATACATATTATTTTTTATATTATATGAATATCTTATATCTATCTCTGTATATATATAATAGATAGATATATAGATTGCTGTGATTAGAGATCATAAGCCGAAAAAAAGGGGGAAAAATCCCAACCTCTAATATGATTAGAAATAAAATAATCTGAGGAAGGAAACCAGTGAGTGGTCTTGAGGAAGTGAGTGAAATAAATGATATGACCCAGTTTGCTTTTACTGGAAATCTGCTGTTGCCTGGGGCGTTATAAAAATCAATCAGACAGGTGAAAATAGAAAGTGAACGACCACTGGATGGTCTAGCAAATCTGTAAAAGTTTCATAGAAAACCTGGAGACCCTGAAAATGATTCTGAATAAGTTCACACACAAACTGCAAAAAGACACACAGATCACATCCTAGAAAATGACACTTGCATAAGCTCTCATCATGGACATGAGTAGGCCAGCAGACTGTTTTAAAAATCCCCTCAGCCCTGGATGTCAGGCGAAGAGTTGTCACTGCGACACAGCACCAGGAGTGGTACAAAAGACACAAAGTAGTGATATTCTGTAGCAGATGTGAAGAACTCACTTCTTGTCACTGTGGAAATTAGGTATGGTGAAGCTTTGTTAATTACAGGGCCAACTGCCTTCCCCAATTACAGGTACTGGTTGGTCTTGCTCGATCTATTGGGTTTGATCTGGATGACGGATGAAGGATTGCTAATATGTGGATGACCCATGGATTTGCATTAGTTTCTGTTGACTGATGACCAGGGAAAGCAGAAGGGTCAGAAACAGCATGACATAGGTTTGAGAAGGATGTGGCTGTTGATATAATGGGAATTCTGCTGGCGAGCATCTGGGAAGCACTCACTTTGCAAAAGTCTTGAGGCAAACCTATAGGCAATGTTTGCCTGCGTACACAGACCTGGGCACAAGTGATAATTTTGTTCTTCCTGGCCGAGGTGGCGACCATCCAATATTATCTTGTGTTGGGCAATGAATTGTGGATCTGCTTGGACTTTGGGTGCATTTGGGAGCAGGTGGGACACAAATACTCAGGTGAGGGCTGGGTCCCAAAAAGGGTGAACAGAGGAAGAATGCCAGTCCCTACTGCTTTGGAAATACACTCCCTGACAGACAGTGTAAAGGTGAAGACAGAGTGGACCTGTGGCAAGGTAAATTCAGGTAAACTGGTAAGTGACAGTGAGAAAACCTTTCATCAAAGCGTAGAGAAAAGTGTTCAGTGGCCGGGATCTCAACCACTGACTTGTTTGTAAGACGAAGCTAAAAATAGACCTGAAAAGAAAATAAAATACCTGGGCAGCATGAAATGAAGTCTAATAGCAGCAACAGACAGATGATGTGAGCAAAACTGGCAAAAACATGTATTTCCTTTCAGAACAATAAAAACAAATACACCAGTGATTACTAATAGAGATAGGAACCTGTATGAAATGTTGACATTTATCAAATATTCTGCAACAGAAAATGAGCTTAGCTTGACAAGTATCATGTTCCAGGCCCGAAAGCATATGAAATGAGTAGCGACACAGAGACAGTCCTATATTTTGAGAAAAAAGTTGCACAGAACAGTGAAGAAGGTAATCAGTAAAAGCAATCAAGGAAAGCATCAGTGAAAGCGGTATCAGGTTATGCTTAGGAGCCTGTAAGTAAAACCAGCTAGAATCAGAAATAAGGTTATCATGGAAGACTAAAATAGTAGTTCTGCCGATAAATATGACATAAATGACAAAGCAAACCTTAATTGTTCCATGTTTGTGACTGTTTCTTACCACACAGTAGTGAAAGAAGTTGTTTACTGCCTTAGCAGGCCAAAACAATGCAATTTTGTTGTAAATCACTATACTTGGTCCAGTCCTGATGTCATGAAAATTAGTGGCAAAGCTGTGAGAAAAGGTTATTTAGAGATAAGTTTGAATTTCTAAAAGGAAGCACTAAATCTCAGAGAACCACCACAACCTGGACTCTGCCACAGGCAATAAATAAGCAAAAAATTGTATCTGAAAGAGAGGCAAATATAAACAACATTCCAGTCATTACACTGTAATAGGGAAACACAAATTGTGTATCTGTACTGCATAATAGGAATTGTGTTCTCTATAATGAAGTTACATTCAACAAGTAATCTACATATTCAGTCCTAGCTTGATATACATCACCATTCAGCGTATGTGAAAAAACACTTGCAAATTCAAGGCAAACAACATACTGAGAATTCTGTTTTCTAATTTATAAACTCAGTAAAGAACTAAATGCACTTGCACGGTTTAAGCATTTTACTACTTTAATTCTTCTCAAAATAAATGTCCCTACATATTCAGTGTAAAACACTTATGAAGATACGAAGATGGCAGTACACCTTTCTTTTGGATATTAAATACTAAAAAAGCCAAATGTTCACAGATATTGGCAGAAGACTTCATTATACTGGTGCTTATCAATTGAGAATGATTTAAAATAATCTTTGGGGGCAAGGTTTCATGAGCAAGAGTGTGATATGTGCTCCACAAATCAAGCCAACAGTTTCAGTGGTGCTCTCTTCACTGTCTCGTCTTGCTTAAAGAAGTCTTGCTGAACACATAGTCTTCCATGAGAGAGACTGTAAAGATAAGACTATCACACTCCCTTCTAAAGCAGTCTGAGATCACTGCATGGTTAGGGATGACAGCAGCACACTCTGTCAGGGATGAATGAACACCAAGGTGATTATTGAATGTCTGTCTTTGGCTACTGCAACCTTAACTCCTTTTTAATATTTTATGTTGTTTAACATTGTTAATTACCATTATGTACAGCAACAATAATAATGTGCATGCACTTTCTTATTTAAAACACAGATGTATGCTGTTGTCTCTAGTTTCTGTACGGTGTCAGTGTGTATGAAATTCTATTTGCCTCACAAAATATTTTATCTCTTGACCTCCTTAATGCTTTGCTAATAGAATCCAACATACACACATCTTTGAGCCGTTTTATCTTCTACATGGAGTTCATCCAGGAAAATATTCCCACATAAATTGGTCAAAATATTAAGTAACATATAACCCATGATCTGAAAAGGAGAATACCTTATTATAAGTTTGTGGTTTAAATATCATGTCAGACTATAAGCAGTACCATAGCCCAAGATTACTTTAGACAAATTTCTGAGTGGTTGTAATTGCTTTCTACATATGCCTTATTTAGGCATTTTTATAGAGGTATTTAATTACAATGCCAAGTGTATCTTGTTCTAGCCCAGAACAAGAACTAAGATTGGTCAGATTCCTCTGTTTAGCTTTTTCTGAAAAATACAACTGAAAAACTGATGAAGGATTATAAAACCCTAGTATGCATTGGCATGGAGGAACTCAACAAATAAATGCATTCACTGTTAATGGATGACTGCTTCAAAGTCAGCGCAATTTCAGAACTGGCACTAGAAAGCAGTCAAATGTCACAAAGCATACAATATACCCACAAACAGTGGGTTTGATTATCTGCATCTGTCCCCTCCTCTCCAGTGCAGGTTTCAGGAATTTATGCAATTTATACACATAGAATATATTGCTGATTTGCCACAATACTTCTAGATTTACAGAAAAGCTAAAATGTTAGTCAGATATCACTTGTTTTTCAAGTAAAATATGCCAGTGAAGATTTGTTGGCCTAAATCAGAAGCCATCCATCATGTCAACAATGAAGAAAGCAGTGTATAGCTTGCATGTGATCTTTGGTGTTGGGAAGTTTTTTGAAGAGTTTCATATTCCAGAGCTCTAAGAATACCTTGGAAGCAAGAGAAATTATAGCTGTGTCAATATGATGACTGGGAACAAACACATTACCAAATCCATGCAGCTGAAGTCGTGTCTGAAAAATCATGCTTGTCCAAAATGAAAATAAAACAAAGAAGGTTTGGAGGTGTTATGTTATGCTTGGCTTCCATTTTCCTACCTTGAAGATTGTTGGACCAATAGAAAAAGTTGTCCTCTGCCTGAAAGGTTGGGATAGGGATGAAATATAGCCATTGGGCCAAATTCCCAGTACACCTGGGATAATATGAACAGAGAAAGGCAAAATTAACTGAAAGTCATTAGAAAACCTACATCATTACTTTAATGCTGCTTTACAATCTACCTTCTTAAGGTCTTAGATCTGTAGCTGCCTGTCACAGGCACAGTCACACTAACAGTAGAAGCAGCTTGTATTTCCTATCATCCCTGCTTCCTTTAAATGTGGAATTCTGGCAGCTGTGAGCATCTAAGACATTCGTGCTAGTACTTCCTTTTTTTCCCATGTGGATGTCTGAGGAAGACCTAATATTTTGGGCCTTTGGGATTTGTTTTTCTCCCCTAAAGCCTGGGTTCTAGTTTTGCTCACCTGCAGGTGACAGTTAAGCTCATCAGGCCTCAAGCTTTCAGTGGTGAAAGAAGTGGTGACTATTTTGTGTGTGTGGGTAGAGATCAGCTTCAAAGGTTCAACAAATATGTTTAGATGCCAGTTTGGATTGTGAAGCCTTTGGTAGGAGTTCTGATCATGGCAGCTGGGCAAAAAAAGATCTGTATTACTGACTGCATGTGGCACATACTGGGCTTATCTGAGTAGCAGTATACAAACTGATGTATGCTCACTAATCTGCTCCACTGCTTCACAAACGTTTTCATCTTAACATAAAGCCCAGGAAAAAATTCACTGCTTTCAAAAAATCAAATTTGGTATCAGACAAGATTGATTTTCTTTGCTGTTATTAAACAAATTAACATATAATTTGAATTAAAAGCTCAGCCTCTCCATGGGAAAATATCTATATCAAAGATTTTGTCTAAAGGATTTAATGAAGTCATTTTAGTAGGTATTCTTTCAGGGAGAAGGGGAATATTTACCATAAGTGAGAGAAGAACTTTGTGATAAGAAAATTCTATCAGAAGCTTTATTAATTAATGAAGGCTTTCAGAAATTTCAGCAGAGGACGGGAGATCAGTCTGTATAGGAAAAAGGTTCCTCTCTAACACAGTTTGCATACTTACCCCAGCTTAGTATTTTTCCTCCATCTTCCATCACCACCCAAATTTTGAATAACAAAGATTTTTAATGCCACTCTTGAAGTAAGCTGCCCTAAATTATTCAGACTTCTTTAGGAAAAGAATAAATTCTATTGCATAAATTCTATTTATTTAGGAAATTCATAGGACAACCCATAATTTCTGGCCACACACCCCTCACCCCCAATTAGAGGGGAGAAGCCATTAGAGGGGAGAAATGTGCTAAAACTGACAGGAGAGAAGAGTCTGCATGCAAACACTTGTCTTCAATAATTAGCAAGTAATAGGAAAGAAATCATCACACATATACAAATGGCAAACAAACTCATGCCTCAGCAATATGCTTCTTTGCTATGACTGAACATCCAAGTTCATTTTTAAAGCAGTAATTCCAATGGCGTAAAGGGAGATGTGTTTGTTTGCTTCCTCCCCCCCTCCAAAGACAGAGCATTAGTTAAAAAAACAAATGAAGGAAAATTCCCCAAAGAACCTTAGCAGGGAACAAGCAAAACATCCATTGTAAACACCGGGTGGGTCTTCTGACAGGCTTTGTTTGCAAATGATAACAATTACAGGTAATTTTTCATTTCAATTGGAAGAACAGGTATTAAAAAAAAACCAGGAGAGTGAGAGAAACAGAGAGCGAGCGAGATTTCCCAAGTGTCTTATTCCCTCCCAGGTCTACAACCTAACAGGAGTGTAGAGAGCTCAGTAGTTTCTTCTCATTCCATTAAGTGAGATCTAATTGTGTCTCTTCTGTCTGTTGGCAGATGCGGTTTCTACATAACAACAGCCCAGAGACAGAGCTGCCTGATTAATGCCTCCAGCTGTCATATGCCCCATTATCTGTGCATTTGCATAACTTAATGGTTTAGGACAGGGGAGAGAGGATGCTTAATTTAATGTTTAGCAGGCCCTTGATAGCTGAATAATTTAAGAACTGTCAAGGGAGGTCAGTCCTACAGCGATTCAGCAAGACAGCTATGATTTCTGAATATCATTAAAATCCTTACTTAGGATAATTTGAAAAAAAAAAAAGAAGGGAGGGGGCACAGAAGAACAACAATGCCTGAAAGGAGGCCCTGGTTTTCTGTTAACTATTCCTTCCCTGAGGACTAAGAGAAAGACTTGGGGAAAAAACATCAATCCGTAACATGGCCAAGAGAGAAAGGGTTAACTGCACGCTTTCTCTCTCCCATCCCCCAGTCTTCTTCTCATAGCTAAAGGGTGGAAATACAGAATTTACTTAAATTCAACTAACAGCCCAACATGCTTTGAACAGGAAACACTCTCGGTTTCATTAGATGCTAATGAATATTATTAAGCTAATCTGCCATTTGTTTTCTAATTATGTGTCAGAAAGCACCACAGTGGCAGCTGAGGCAACTGCCAGGGTGCATTTATTTATCTTCCAATCCTGTGTTTACTGACCGACTATAGCACAGAGCGATTAGGATCAAATAAAAAGGGATTAAAAAAAAAGAAAAAAAAAGATTTTTTTTTCCAGGTTGATTACTGCTGTTCTTTTCCAAGTTCATCAACTTCTGCATGACATTTGACTGTATTTTAAGAACTGATAAAAGAGAGTTATTTAGGCCTCCCTTTGAGGCATTCTGTCATAATATGAAAATGAATGAAAGAAGCATTTTGTGGCTGGACTGACCCTACCTATTTGGTAGCCAAATGAAGGGCTTGCTCAATGAGTCATGGAGCTGTGCACTGCTATTTCTGTTGAGTTCATTGCACTCATCTGGCCCTGTCCTCCACTTTCCCAAAACAGAGCTTCCTGAGATCTGGCACTTTGAAGACCATATGGTTAAGATTTAAACAGCTTCAGAACACAACTGATTAATGTTTCTGCTCAGAGCAGTAGTTGGTAAGTTGAGTGTTACTCAGTGGAATGACATTACTTGCGTGGAAGCCATGTGAAGTTATTTCACTGGATGAGGCAAGCCTGCTGCTTTGCTTGTGTTAAGCAGGCTGACTTTCTAGCCAGTGCTTTGCCCCTAAGCACTTCTTGCATGAGTGCCTGGGCGACCAGTTCTTATCCAGCTTCATCCTCTTTCTTTGATTGCTGCCTGTTCTGCTTTGCCCAGCTTCAGTTCGCCTGGTTCTAACAGATTTTCCTTGGGTTCATTGTGTGGACCCTCCTTGCAGGTAGCTTTTAGGCAAGGATTTCTGTTGCTTTACCTATGCAATACTGTAAAAGATCTGAACAGCTTATTTAATTTCTGATTTAATTTCCATCATGTACTGGCAATCGCAAAATGTGCTGATGGTAATGAAATGATCTGTGAAACTGCCAGTACCTTATATACATTAGATCAGCATGTATGCACACAGTCCATATATACCTGTACACAGAAACCTACGTACACACACCTGGGTGAGTTACCTAATTTTTTTGTTTTTTCCCATGTTCTAGATCAACAGCTTAGAACACCATCTGACATTGGAGCATCTAGTTTTCCTCCGAGATTCAGAAAAAAAGTGTAGGGAAAATTGAGTCAGAGGATTATACTGAGGTGAAGGAGAGCAATTGCTATGGCTGGTTGGCAGTTGCCCAAGATTTTATAAGGGATTGAGTACCTCCTGTCTTTGTGCTGTCGAAATCTCCTTCTAAGCCATTTTTTTCTTTATATTTTATAAATGTGGAAACTCAACAATTGTCAGCCAAATTAATTATTCAACTGGTTTAGCCTGTAAATAACAACCTGCATGCTCACCTTGCAGTTCTTACACTTGACAAAGGCATTTAGTGGGGTGGGGCAGTAGAGCTGTATCAGCATGGAAAAGAAAAATAAATCTGCTCCTCCATTACTGAGCTGGTTTGTCCTTTTTATGATCTTTCCCTGAACTATGCAGTACTCACTGAAACAGGACTCAATGGCATGTTTGTCGGGTGTTGTGTGGTGATTTCTATACACAGAACTGATCCACTGTAGCAGTCATGGACAGCTCTAGTGTGTACTCCTGAGGAAATGAGAGATTACACTCCCTTTTATTTTTTTAGCTACATTACTGTTGTCACTTTCAGAAAGCAAGATTTTTTACTCACTGACGTGATTTTTACTGTTTGCTTGATTTTCTTTTCAGTTGCTTTGTTTTAAAAGGGGAAATTGAGAAACAAACATGCATTGTGAAGCTTAGTTTCTGAGATGCAGATTTCCATCAGTTTCATTTTTGGCCATTGCCTTTTTGTTGCTTCCTAGCAGGGAATTGATTAGAAGCAGTGTGAAACCAAAGTAGAAACTGGGATCTTTTATTTGGTGGAAACATGTAGTTCCAGGTTATGAGACCTCACTTTTAAGCATGTATTCCTGCACTGTTGGCCTTGGAATAATTTCGTTCAGTTTTTTTTCAGAGACAAATTTAATATTAATGCTGAAAACAAGTAATGACAAGGTTGTCCATTCTTAGGCTTCTACTAGCAGAACAAGAATAAGAAATGAAATGGGAAGGGAAAAAAATCCTTATGTGTGCTAACATAAATCATCGCAGTTGTTCCAATCAGCACATATGGTACGGTAACACTGCCCACTGCTTTGAGACCCTCTAATGGAAGACCATATGGGCTACTGCTGCATCAAAACACAATAGGCCTGTGTTTAGGAGTCCGCAGTGACCTGGATTCAGAACTTCCTTTCTTTTATTGGTTTGTGTGTCTGCATCAACACTTTTTCTTCTAACATAGTGTTTTTTCTTTTTTTTCCTGATTCGTTTGTTCAGTGACAGATTCCTATGGATAGAGCAAGACAAATGTGTGCCTGTGGTTTTTGTATTTCATGTGATTGCCTTTGCATATTTTAGGACATTTCCAGATTTCAGAAATAGTAAGAGAACATTACAACTGGATCACTTTGTCAGAATAAATTCATAGAGAGAAAAAGTATTTTCCTTTCTCTGGTGCATATTTTTTGAATCACAAAACCGATTTGTTTGGAATCATGGAAATTAGGGTGCCATCCTGAGAGTTTCCAATGGTTCACAGTCAGTGCCTTGAGAAAGTCATTCTGTCCCATGGCTACACTGAAAGAGCCGCAATGCAAAGTGTTGTTAAAACTGTGGTACTAGGGTGTTACGAATTTTATTTACCTAAAGGCTTATATGCAATTAGTGAAGTAGGCACAACAAATACCCCTGGATCTAAACACTTCAGCATGCTGATACTTGGTACTAAGGATATTTGTTATAAGTAGAATATACTTCCCTGCTTTTTCCACAGTCACCAATCCCTAAAAATAATTAGGCACAACTTCTTTTTTTCAGGGGAAACATGCAAATCCTCCATGGATTCCACACTGCTTTCCTTCAAAAGGTTCTCTTTGTCTTCAGTCATGTGTTTTGGCCAGCTCTTGTTACTGTCTTGCTGTTTTACTGTACCGCTTAACTGACTTTAGGCCCCTGAAATCCATTGGACTTACAGCCCTCCAGCAAGTTACAGCTCTTTAGCCCAGCCCTCAGCTGGCAGAGGGTAGGTGAGATCCTCCATTTCCTGCTCACTCGTCAAAACAGAAGAGCAGCAGACAGATCGTGGCCTCTCCTGGACCGTACTGTGGTGTGCAGGTCACCAGCACCCCTGGCTTTGTATGTGATACCCCTCCTTCTCCTCCTCCTAAATTACCTGTTACACATTGATCAAGGATAATGTTCTTGATCTACTTGGCTTTTTTGAAGTATAACAAAAGTACAGTCACCAAGGGCTAGACATTCACCAAGGATCTTCCAATCCCAGTGTAAGACAGAGGACAGCAGATGGATATGGAGGACAGATGGGGATGTGGTTATTAACACAATGATAGAGGGTTGTTGGCTGGAGAATGGTTTCCCTTTCTGTTCCCAAAGTGGACAGGTTTTCTCTGGCAGCTGGGGCTAGCTGGTGGGAATAAGTACAGGCAGAGGAGGGCAGATGTCTTCACATTGGTGAGCAGGGAAATAGGGCATAAAGCTCCCTTCAAGTGATAGCTCGTCTGCATCCAGGATCGGTTTAAATTGATTTTTCCCTTCCAGACAGGGGTTTTGAGAAGTACCAGGCTCAAATGGCAGTGGGTGTATATGGAAGCATAGGGGGCTTAAATGGATTGTGAAAGGGCTCAGACCATGGCAGAAGGATACATGGGTGCAGTGAGGCAGAAAAGTCAGGTGTGACTTACTAACAATATGAGCATATTTCTGTCAGCTTTTTATAACCAGTATCACTGAGCAAGGATACAAGTTTAGCAATCTAGCTATGCAACAAAATCATCATTGTTCCAGCATCAGGTAACTGTTTATTTTGTAACTGCTTCTTCTGTCAATGCTATTGCTTTGATGTTCATGCAGTATGAATTCAAAATGAATTGTATTACCTGACACTACTTTACAGTACAATAAGTAGCAAGTTAAGTAGCCACACAGCCCTGAGCTCTTGGTTATTTTCAGGTAGAGAAAAGGCATGGATAAATATTTTTGGTAAATACCTTTAATTACTTTAATTTAAGGTACCTCCCTTATTCAACTTTTTTTTTTTTTTTTTTTTTTTTATTTCCTTTTAAGATTTTTCTTCAGTACTCTGTTACACCTACAAGTTTCCCTACCCTTATCTGGTTTTTAAGCTTTGAACCTGTTCAGATAAGCCCCATAGCAATGTGAAATTCTTGATTCTGAAACATGGGCCTGAAAATTCTGTGAAATCTGGCAAAATGGACAGTAATTGCTAATATAGACCAATTCAGGAGCAGGAAGAAACAGGGAAGCTTCTTGTTTCTTCTCTATCCGTCTGAAGTAGATGGGATTCTTCCAAATCTCAAAATTAAGTTTGGTTTTAGGGAATGGTTCCAGTCAGTGCTTGTTCTTCTAAATCAATTTCAAAACATAAGCCCTGCGATAAATGCCTGATCTCCCGCATACAGATTCAAACCCCACTTTTCTGATTCTGTCTTTTTCTGTCACATAGAAAACACCGAAAAGTCTCACATTCATATTCTCCCACTCATGCATTTAGTGGAAAACAATGCAAATGTTCTTCTGCTGCACTAGATGTCACCTAGATGAAAATTTTAAAATAAAATATCCTCTTCCCTCATTTCCAGAGGCGATTAGGATGACAAGTTAATCAAGACTTCATCTGAGCCCTGCATTTTCCTATTCATCATATCACAGCTCTTCTAATGTAGCTGTCCAAGTCCACTCAAAGCAGGCTTTTTAAAAGGACTGGATATGTTGCATTTTTACTTTGCTGAAAAATCCTTTAGCCTCTTCCTTAACTAGCCACATATGAAGCAAAACCCAGAAAGACTGCAGGTGTCCCAGAGAGGTGGCTATTAGGAGGATAGCTGGAATGACCTCAGTGCCCTGAACTGAAACCTAAGGAGACCCAGAGAGAGTGCTTGGCAGAGTGTCACGCTTCCCCGTGACCTGGGGAAATCACTTACACTCCCTTCTGCTCAAGGGTTCTCATTTGCAAAAGAAGAATAATTTCTCTTTGCTTTAAGGGTGCTGCACCACTAATGACAGTGAGTGTTCAGCTTCTGAGCTGATGAAAGGCAGTCAGATATATGCTGGTCATCTTTAACCTACTTTGTGCCTTTTGGGGTCCAATGTGTAAAGAATACAATTTTCCTATACCACCTACCATGCTACATACAATTTGCGGGAGCTAAATAAGTATCTGCAGAATCATATAATGTGATGTGACAGTCACAAAGAATAGAGGTGGTTAAAGATAGACTTTCAAGAGAGAGAACAATTGGGTTCAAAGCCCTGGGTATTTGAAAGCTACCCGTGAGTTCAGTAGAGAGGCCAGTTGCAACCTCCTGCTGCCTCAGACGTACCCTGGGCTGCTCTGCAGTCTGAAAGTGGGAAGGGAATGGTATTTCGTATGTATTCAACTGTTGTTTTTCTTTTGTTACCATCTTCTGTAGCTGGTATATAATGAAAAGACATTTATTTAAAAGCGTTATGTTTCCCTTCTGAGGTTTTCATGAGAAATGCACAGATTACAGCAAATTTTCTACTCTCTGTAATATGACATTTTACTTTTAAATGGACTGTAATGTTAATAAAGTCTTTATAAACCCTAGCAGTATAACAATAGTGATAGAGCTTGTCTTTTTGCTCAGCCATCAAAATAAAGAAAATGTGTCCAAAATAATTTTTTCTAAGAATATCTAGCAGAAATCTCTTACAGATGTTAAATGAAAAGGATGCTGTGAAAACTGGGCTAAAATAAGTACTGCTCAGCTCAGCCTGAGGTGGAAGTCTCTCTAGTCAAGTCACTGTGTCTCTGTCTTTGGTTTTGTGGGTTAAAGCCCATCAGGAATATGTTTATGTCTTAAACCTTCTGATCTGCGTCATGAGTAATAGATTTTCAGTTCCCAAGAGATCAGAATAATTGAATATATTTAAATGTAACCCAACTTTTGTTGCCTATTTTTATTATTGACTTCAGAGTTTCTTTTGAGTGGCATATGTGGGAATCTAAGAGAGCGGAAATGGAAACCAAGCAAGTCCATGTGTGGACTAAAGGTCCAGCCCATGAAGTGACCTGGTTTCTCTGTTCTGGTCAACAGCTTATGAGAAGAGGTCTTAAAAGAAAAAAAAATTGAGTTTTTGTCTTTACACAAATGCATATGGTGACGAAACTCCATGAGCTGTGAAGGGTCTAAATACTTGTTTTTACTGACCATGTACAAAGCTAGCTACATGTATGCATTCCTGTGTTGGCAACTTCTAATAGAGGTGCAAATTATTTCTTCAGCAGTATCTACGTGAACACTATTTCATTTAATGTCTATGTGAAATGAGCTAGCAGACACGAGGCAGTTCTCTTCCCTACAGAAATGACACTGTCAGGAAAAGGAATAGTTTGCAACATGATCTGGGATCAACAGAACAGCCAAAGTGTGAATAAGCATGGGGACTGAATATTAGTATGTCCCTAGAGCTGGTCTCGCTTTGTCAAGCTGATGCAGCAGGAGAGTACGCACTTTGAGGAAGGCTGTATTTTTGTTTTGTTTTGTTTCTTGTGTGATCAGTGGCTAAAAAAATGCTATAGACTTTTGACCTGTGTCAAGCCAGCCATTTTCACCAGCGCTACTAGACACTAAAGAAAAACTAGTGCTGGATGTCACCTGTAATCACAGAATGGCAAGGATTGGAAGGGACCTCAGGAGATCATCTAGTCCAACCCCCCTGATAAAGCAGGTTCTCCTAGAGCATGTTACACAGGTGTTCGTCCAGGCAGGCTTTGAATATCTCCAGAGAAGGAGACTCCACAACCTCCCTGGGCAGCCTGTTCCAGTGCTCCGTCACCCTCAAAGTAAAGAAGTTTTTCCTCATATTCAACTGAAACCTCTTATGCTTCAGTTTGTGCTCATTGCCCCTTGTCCTGTCGCTGGGCACCACTGAGAAGAGTCTGGCTCTGTCCTCGTGACATCCACCCTTAAGATATTTGTATGTGTTGATGAGATCCCCTCTCAGTCTTCTCTTCTTCAGGCTGAACAAGCCCAGCTCTCTCAGCCTTTCCTCATAGGGGAGATGCTCCAGTCCCTTTATCATCCTTGTTGCTCTCCTCTGGAGTCTCTCTAGGAGTTCCTCATATCTCAGTTGTTTCATGAGAAGAATGTGTTAAGTGCTAATTTTTTCTGGAAACCTGGTGATCTATTTTTTACTGTGAATGTTTGTTTAGCATTTGTGCCCTTACTGAATTTTTGAGACACAGCTCAATAAAAAAAGAAATTGTTGCCCTGTCACCCCTGTCAACGGAGCACTCTGCCAGCTATTGAAGTTCAGCCTAGGATCACGCTTTGAAGACATTAAAAAGTATTACTGCAGGCAGAGCTCTTTTGTTCAGTTGAACAAAGTATCCCTCCATTTACCTGCCATCAAAATCGTGACTATGAACACACTTCTGATAGGAGGTAGAAAAATCTGTGGCTTATGCTAACAAGTCTGAATGAAAAGTGCTGGGGTTAGGGAATTCGATGTGGTGCAGAAATGAAGGACTTGCAAGTTAATTGTGCAGTACTACACCAAGGCCAAAAGGGGAGCCAAATTCTTTCATTGTGGGGTGCTTTACAGCTTCTCCCTAATATGTAGCTTTCCAAAGCACAGGAGATGAAAACACATTGCAATTTTGCTTCATCTGCAGAGTAAGAGGGTCTTGAGTGGTCTGCATGTAGATTTAACTGCAAGAAAGGGTTCAGACTGAAAATGCTCCTGGCACAATGGAGACTACTGCTTTATGCTTTCCTATACTGTGCTGCTTATTCCCATTTGAATTTATCCAGCAGATCCAAAAACTCTCATGTGAAGATATGCAGTGACCAGCACACATGTGGTAGAGTGGGAAATAAGGACATACTTGTCTTTTCCTTACTCTTCCCTGACTGTATGCTTATAGTCACCACTGGAAACAGGACACTAGGCCAGATAGACCCTTGGTTTAAAACAGTATTCACTTCTCCTCTACAGGCATGTGTATCTATTAAAAGGGTGCAAAACCACTGAGACTAGTGAATGTATTCAGTGTTTCATTTAAATTTTTCTGTAGCATTCATGTCAACTACTAATTAACACTGATTAGTGTTAACTCCCCTCAACCTCATTCTAACAAGCCACTGTGCATGCATCAGCTTTGCTTTTTGTTTGTAAATAGCTTGTCTGAAACAAAGCAATTTAAAATCTCCTCCTTGCTTTTATGAATAGAAAAGATATGCACTCTTACTCACTTTATCAACCAGTCAAACATGTCTGTTTTGGAGCCTGATCCAAAGTCCATGGAAAGACTCCTGCTGGGCTAAATGTGTTTTAGATCAAGCTCTTAGCAAAGGCAGCACTTTAATAAATCACAGTCCTGCAACCTCTTTGACAGGCTGCATACCTTTGTGGTTCTCTATGGCCTCCTAGCTTTAGGGTTTTCTTCATCTTTTTAAGAATTTTATTCTACCCAAGAAACCCTGGCTTATATTTTGTACAGCCCCACTGAATGTAAATAGAGTTTTTACAGACGGTACGTCAGAACTGACTCTGTTTCTCTGAGGTTGTTTTTTTCTGATCCAAGGTTCACTGTCATACTAGCTTGCCTCTTCACATCCTCTCCCCCCTTCCCCCCCCTCCTGCCTTCAAAATTTCATTTTACTCCTATTTCTGTGTTTCCAGAGCTCTGGCCCCATCATTCAGATGCTAAATCTCTGTCTCTATTGGGCTACCATCTTCCTCTCAACTGCCAGATCTTTTCTTGCTCCCAGCAATCTTCTTTCCCTCCTCAAGTGCCATAATGTATTTGCTGCTGTTTAATGAGATGCCCAAGATGGGTGAACTGACACTCTTGTTCTGTCTCCCAGCATCCTTAAATGGATAGCATGATAAATACAAGCCAAAACTCAGTGTTTTCTGCTGAGGAATCTGAAACTTCTAATAGACATGTCTTCCTAATTCTCCAAAATAGATAAGACCATGTCCTTTGACAGTGTCTTGACAAAACTCCATTGACTTCAGCAAAGTTACTTTGACTTATGGTGACTGAAGATTTACCTGATAGTATAAATGGAGCTTGTGTTCCACGGAAAGATGTCAAATTACTGCAAGTTCCTGAATTAGTAAATCTTAAATTTACGTCTGAGGTTAAATTAAAATTACCATTATCTAATGGAAATAGCTCTGTACTATATCTTCAGTGACAGTCATGAGTTTAATAATCTAACAAACCACTGGATGTCTCTACTGTGCCATACAAGTCCAGTTAAAATATATATATCTGGCACAAAAGTCTACTTAAAAAAGAAGGCAATTTGAACACAGTAATATTTGAAATGATGGGACAGAGATTTGAGATAGATCTCTCACTGGATATGTTATGAAATGCAGAAGTTGCCTACACAGTACAGTAAAATTTAATTTGTTCTTTCAAACAAGGAAGTTCCTTTTCTTTTTATGATTTAGATAGTACCTATTCTTCACAGGTGTAGGAAACCACAAATCTCAAGTAGAGTGAATTTTGTTTGCTTTTATTTCTTTAACTCAACTGAATGGCATTCTTCATTGGGTTTCTGTGGCAAGGTCTTGGTAGTGGGGGGGCTACAGGGGTGGCTTCTGTGGGAAGCTGCTAGAAGTATTCCCTGTGTCCGCTGCTGGCCAAGGCCAAGCCAATCAGCAACAGTGGAAGCGCCTCTGGGATAACATATTTAAGAAGGGAAAAAAAAAACATCTGCGACTCAGTAGCAGGAGAGAGAAGAGAAGTGAGAGGATGCAAGAGAAAACAGCCCTGCAGACACCAAGGTCAGTGAAGAAGGAGGGGGAGGAGGTGCTCCAGGCACCGGAGCAGAGATTCCCCTGCAGCCCGTGGCGAAGACCATGGTGGGGCAGGCTGTCCCCCTGCAGCCCATGGAGGTCCATGGTGGAGCAGATCTCCACCTGTAGCCCGTGAGACGCCGGGGGACCACACGGAGCAGTCTGCTCCTGAGGGACTGCACCCTGTGGAAATTATTGGCCCATGCTGGAGCAGTTTGTGAAGAACTGTAGCCCATGGGAAGGACTCACGTTGGAAGTTCGTGGGGACTGTCTCCCGTGAGTGGGACCCCACACGTGAGCAGGGGAAGAGTCCTCTCCCTAGGAAGAAGCAGTGGCAGAGACAACGTGTGATGAACTGACCTCAATCCCCATTCCTGTCCCCCTGCGCCGCTGGGGGGAGTGTGTAGAGGAGCTGGGAGTGAAGCTGTGCCCAGAAAGAAGGGAGGGGTGGGGGGAAAGGTTTTTAAGATCTAGCAGTTTTTCTCCTCTCCTTCTCTGATTTTGATTGATTGATAATAAATTAATTATTTCTTTCAAGTGGAGTCTATTTTGCCCATGATGGTAACTGATAAAATGATCTCTCCCTGTCCTTATCTCGACCCACGAGCCCTTTTGATTTACTTTTTCTCTCCTCTGTCTGGTTAGAGGGGAGTGATAGAGCAGCTTTGATGGGCCCTGGTGTCCAGCCAGGGTTAAACCACGACACATTCAGCTTTAAATTTTAGTCTTCCTGCTTCAAACACCCTCCTAGTGCCCTGTTCCTTTGCTACCCCTCTCCATGGACTGAGAATGACAGAGATACTCCTCTGGAAACTCTAAATGTTAATTAAGTAACAAAAGGCTACATGAGGACCAAGGCAATTTAGAATGGGAAGGACAAAATCGTAAGGACAGGAATACCTAGGGGTGTCCAATGTATTACATGGGCTGCGTGCTTGCATGTGTAGGGGAAAGGGGATGAAACCTCCGATAGATACCAGCTGGATTTAGTCACCATGGCTACACATGATTTGTTCTGGCGGTCCCTTCAAGCTGTTTTTCCAGTGAGAAGGACTGCAGGGCTGTGAGGTTTCTGTGGGACTGGCATCACACTGCTCCTGAGACGGGCCAGCAGCAACACATCCAGGCACCTGACAAGGAAGCTACAGGTGTTTCCTCATTCAGACACCTCACTGGGTGCAGGAAAGTCTGTGCTTGAAAATAAGGCTGGTTTTGTTTGCTTGGCATACTGCGCCACCACATGCTCTTTTGGGGGGCTGTTTGTATTCTGTATCAGGATGCATTAGTTTGTTAAAAGGATTCTGAAAATGCGTTGTGACTTGTGTTATGTAGACTCGGTAATCTGTATGTTCCTCTGGATTAAATATCTACTATATGACTCAAGTTGTTCCTTCCATTCTTATTTTGATTTGAAGTTAAAAAATGAAGAAGCAAAATTAATAATAAAGAACAATAATGCACAATTTTCAATTTATCACAAAGCTACCCATCCGTCTGAGTAGTTATAAGTCATTATCAGTATGGATGCTTTTGCTTGATTGCAGTCCCTCACACAGTCACTCCTGCTTCTGAAGAGGAATCAGGATGTGAAAAATGGATGCCTGGTTTGAGAACTGGGAGTTATGACACAGCCAAATGCTTCTTTGTTATGCCAGTAATGACAATTCACTGGCATCTCTAGTATGGCTGCCAGGTATTCATGCAGAAGAGATGCCCTGTGTGATACTAGAAGGTGGTGATGGCAAATTATTGTGTTAGGCTAGCAAAGTTAGTTAACGCTAGTTAAGGAGCATCATCAAATACTCACAAATTACTCTAATCTGGGAAAAGGTAATGAATGGGGGCTAGACACTCTTACCTCAGTCTTAATGACTTTGACTGTAGTTGGTACTTGGTTTTGTTTTGGTTTTTTTTTAAAAATCCATAAAAATCTTGAAATGGAAAAAGCTAATGTCTATAATGACAGGGGCTTCAATTTTACTTCATCCCAGAACTTTGGTCTGAGCAGAGAAGTTGCGTTTTAAAAAGACTGCTCTATTCTCCCGTATCTGTAATAAATTCCTGCCTAGCAAAGTTTAAATATGCAGCTTCAGGGAACAAAGGAAGCCACTAAAAGGTAGATAAATCATCAGCTTTTATTCAAAGGAACCTTTTCACCTATTCAGTAGTACGAATCTTGCAAGACAAAAACAATATTTTGAATTTTATAGTGCCTTTTATCCAAAGCACTTTGCAAAAAAAGAATAAATTGGTTTCCCCTCATGGTATGGTGTTTGCAAATGTTGATATTTCAGTTTCAAGATGGAGTAGGTCAAGACAAAATGAGGAATGGTGGTTTCTCCAAAGTCCAACACAGGTAACCTGTGCTATGAGTCAGGGACAATACCTGGATTATCATAAGACAAATGTCCTGTTTACTGGATTTGGGAAATGAAATAATGCAGAGGACAAATCTGTGAAGAACCCAGTCTACTGGTCATAGCAGAGGATGAAAAATCACCAAATGACGGTAGGTGTTTCTGCATTGAGAGTTGAATAAAAGTTAACAGATGCTAACTTTATACGTAAGCATACTCCTTTGCTGATGGCTTGAGCTAGGTCAGGTTTGTAACTATAAGCATGGCAATGCCAGAACTCATTGGGGTTTAGCTCTTAGTCTACATGTCAGTTTGAGACTCAGAGAATGGGAGTAAATGTGTCTTCTTACTTTGCAGAACCCCTGCAAGGATGAATATAAGGATGTTAATGGATTTCAGGTCCTTAGTTGAATCTGCAGCAGTAAACACTGTATGTGTTTTGCCAGAGTATCTTACCTACTTTGTTCAGGTTCCCACATACCTTGACACAATATTGTGCATATCAGACACAAAGATTTACTCCTTTTTCCCACTTGTGGTTCTTCCCTAATGTGCATTTCTTAGTCTTACATCAACACAAGTTTGAATTTTCCATAATAATCAAATTCGCAGTTTCACTTGGGGAAATTATTTGCTATCCCAGTAAACTTTCTGATACTCTATCTGCACATCTTCTTGATTCTATTTCCATGTATGTCATTATACCTTATGTATTGCTCCAAATAACTCCTTTTATTTCCATTGTTTTTATACTTTTCAAATATTTGGCATAGAATCATGGAATCATAGAATCATAGAATGGTTTGGGTTGGAAGGGAGCTTAAAGGTCATCCAGTTCCAACCCCTCTGCCATGGGGAGAGACACCTTCCACTAGATCAGGTTGCTCGAAGTCCCATCGAACCTGGTCTTGAACACTTCCAGGGATGGGGCATCCACAACTTCTCTGGGCAACCTGTTTCAGTGCTTCACCACCCTCATCATAACAAATTTCTTCCTTATATCTAATCTAAATCTACCCTCTTTCGGTTTAAAGCCATTACCTCATTACCCCTTTACAGTCCCTGGTAAAATATCCCTCTCCAGCTTTCTTGAAGGCCCCCTTCAGGTACTGGAAAGCTGCTGTAAGGTCTCCCTGGAGCCTTCTCTTCTCCAGGCTGAACAACCCCAGCTGTCCCAGACAGTCTTCATACGAGAGGGGCTCCATCCCTTTGGTCATGTTTGTGGCCCTCCTCTGGACTCACTCCAACAGGTCCATGTCCTTCTTATGCTGGGGTCCCCAGAGCTGAAATCTCCTATTCTGTCTCCCCATGATGCATTAAGTCGTCTCTTAGTTAGGTTACCATGCAGAATTAGCTCCTATAATCTTGCCTTATTATTCACCTCTAGACCACTAATTTATTCTGTGCTCTACTGTAAACTCCCCCCTGTTTGTCAATATCTTTTGGGCTGTGGATTGAACACAACACAGAGTGTGCATATAGAACAGTTGTACAAAGGCAGGACAAATCCATTCCAGTTTGCTAATGTGACACCCAAATTTAAGTGCTTTGATTCTTTTCACTGCTTTAGAACATCATGAACTCTGGATTGCCACCTCCTGTCCCTTCTCCATCCTGCTCAACGAATTCAGAGCATTTCTGCCTGGAGAGCGTACCTCCCACCAACCTAATGAATGCTTATTTCTCTTTACTACCATTCAGCAAACACAATGAACTATCCTCAGCAAATTACTAAAGAAACCCTCTTTCTCCCCACTCTGGCTGCTGAGTCATTGTCCAGCCTGAATGGTTTTAAACAGCTGTTTCAGACCATGCACATGTTGTGCTCTGTTAGCAACAATTCATCCTGTTGTTTCTTCTGTGGAAGTATCTCCTCTATATGTCCATAGCCTCTTAATCCATCAGTCTTGGCCTATCTGTCTTGGAGAAACCCATGCTCAGTCTACCAGGCTCTCCAGCTGCAGTGGGATGATTTGCTTCTCTTGTCCCCAGATGTCTGCCACTAAACTGCAGCATGACTAAGGTAAAAGTACAGGGTGAAATGCAAGTTGAACCTCTTGCCTCCATGCCACAGGATGTTCTGATGAGGTGCGGTGGTCCTCATGGCTGCTGAGTCAGCAGGCTTTCATTGTGGCCCCCGTGCACCGTGCAATTCCCCTGCACAGACCGGAGGGCAGGACGCCTCTGTTTCGGTTTGTTACAGGCACTAATGATCATGAGAGTCTACTTGGAGTCAAACTGGACTAATAGTATTGCCAGTGCCTTGGAAGAAGGAGGGGGAGAAGGAGTGGAGTTGCCTGTGAAATAGGAGGCTGCAGGAGGACTGTGCTTTCTACAACTCTTCTGAAAGGCTTGTAATGGTCTGCTTCATGGCCTCATTAAGCGAACAATGTCAGAGCTTTAACAAGAGCCCTCTGTGATTCTTGCACTGGGCTGGTAATACATGTCACAACAGATATATATATATAGAAAAGCAAAGGAGCACAGAAATGTGCCTTATGGTTGGACCCCAAAGGAAAGAGCTAGAACATTTCTTCTTTCACCCTCTACTCTGAATCCTTGCAATAATTAGCCAAAGTAAAATGAATATTAGCTTATGCTTAACTGCCTTTCCAGCATGTTACCCTGCGTTGACCCAGTAGTGCTAAACCAATTATTTTTTGAACTTTATGGCTTTAAATAATCCTCTGCTCTAAAACTCCCTCTACCCCTCAGCTACTTAACCACAGGCCCGACTGCCCTAAATCCTTTTCTTATACTTTGTAGCTTTTTAAGCAAGCCCCCTCTTTAAGTAGACATAATCCCTTCTCTGTAGAAAACATGAAAGACCTTGAACAAATCAAGATTTCTCCATGGAGAATTTAATCCTGTGCTTAGCTCCTAACAAGGAAATCCATCTCGCCACCAAGCACCCCATTACTAGAACTAATGCCTGACTTGAATAACAAGCAAATTATTGTGCTTTAATTGTAGCACTGCTCTGTCACATGGAGAAGTCAGAGAGGAACGTGACTCTGCTCCTCCAGGAAAGACAGGTCACGCCTTTTTGTTGTTGTTCAGGTTGCTGTGATTTAAAGGCAGACTAAATTAACTATTAATATGGACTGCACATGCTTCAGATTAGATGAAACAGCTGCACTGTAGCTCTGTAGTACACTTTTTGTAAAACAAGTGCTGTTATACTGGATTACTATTCTCCTTTACATTGTCTTTTGACTGTTGTGAAATTCGTATGCTGGGGCTTGAAGGGATATAATTGTGCCCTTGGGGGGAGGGAGGCATCAGCCATTTGGTCACAGAAAATTATGTTAGTGTTAAATCAGAGTAAAAGCAAACTAATCCACAACACGGATGCATGGTCAGCACTTTTTCCCAGAAGGGCTTCCCACAGCACGAGCTAGTTGCTGCTGTGGTGGTAGAAGGGAGAAAGAACAATTTGTGGGAAAATAACTGTACATATCAAAGAGAAATGGAAGGTGCCTTTCTGGCTCTGGGGTAATAGTGTTAGCACTGGTGTAAGCTGCGCAGCGGGTACCATCATAAAATGGAAGCAGGAAGAGGACACCTGGTACAGATCCCAGGTAGAGGGAAGACACTGACCTCACGGGCCACTGGCCTTGGCATAGCCACTGCAGTTACTCCTTGGGTCCCTGGTGGTTCAATAGCCACATCTAGGTTGGGAATGAGCAGTCCTGTGGGAAGCAGGCTGTGTGCACCTCATTGTGTGTGCGTAATGAGCATGCTACGGGGATACGCATGGCTTTTCCCCCAGCTTGCATGGGTTTGGTGGGAGGTGTCCATTGCATTCAGTTGATGGCTGTGGAGGCAGATACGGGGCCAGGAGCCAGTGTGTGAGGAGTGAGCCATGAATAGGAAATACTCCTCCTGACCGATGTGTTCATGTAGAGCCGTGCTGCCTCTGATTTGGTCTCTTAATCAGCTCCACGGCATAGAAGCATTGTGTGCTCCTTCTGCTGATTCGGAGAGTTTTGTGAAGCTCTTCTGGGTGCCTTGATGGAGTGTAGGGCTACAGGTGATTCCCCAGTTTTTTCTGGATGAAGAAGAACAAATTCATTTGGAAGATGTCTGGAGGGACTCCTGGATTAAGCAAGGAAAGGTCTTTGATGCTGTTTGGCAGAGTGGAGAGAATTAACTGTGAGAACTATAACTCATTTCTATGCCTGATAAAAGCATACGTGTATTACTAGACAAGAGTGATTGTAACAAGACAAGAAGAAATGCTGTCTATTGCACTGTGATGAGAAATTAGGATGAAATATCTTTTTTATTCAGGCATGGCTTATCATCGTATGTGGAGAGCACAGGATGCATGTTTATTCTCTTGGTTTATAATGTGCTTTTCTAAGTAAGATTTTTTCCTCTCTGTATAATACAACTTAGCTGTGGCTGCTGCTGTAGTCATGTCTCTAGATCCTGAAAAATAACACTGAGGGATGGGTGGGATTGGGGAGACAAACAGCAGCATTACATGGATTTAATGCCACATTAGGCAAATATTGAGCAAGATTTTAATTACAGCAGTTATGGAAAATTTTCCTGCTCTGGGAGATGTCAAAAATCCTCCTATATTTAGCAACCTGAATACAAGAACCTCATTGCCTACTCTCTCCATCTCAGGCTGCATGTAAAGTGCAGACTAGGAGAGTTAATGGGCTGTAGTTTAAAGGGAGTTCCACTAGATGATGGTATAAATCTTCATAATGAGCAAGACCAAAGTGGGCAGCTTAAACAGGAGTCCAGGAAAAGCAAAACGCCACACAACCGGAGGCAGTGACAGCCCCTAATCTTCCCCTGGCTGCATTAGAGTGAGGTCCCGACAGTTGCGCCGGCCACATGAACACCGGCAACATCCAGCAGCATCGCAGTCGGCTGTGGCACCACGCAGGCAAACTGAATGGAGGGGTTGATTTACTTGATTTAAAATCAAGTAACAATTTGCTTAATTTATTTTGCAAATTAGACTGGGCTAACATCAATTCATTTTTAAATGATACTATAAATGAGAGTCATTGTGTAATTAGCAGCAAATTAATTACAGGACAGAAGATCCATTTACATGAATCTGAAATAAAAAATTAAATCTGGGTCTTACATTCCCCCAGCTGACAGATGTCAGGGTGTTGTTGGGGCACAAGTCTCAGTCTGTCTGCCTCAGGAGGAGAAAAGAAACAGCTTTTTGTACAGCTAGGTAGCATCCTCTGCAGCTCACTCAGATTGGCACTGGAGGCCTCAAACTGGAGTTTCATGGAGACCTTCTCAGGCAGGAGGAAGATTCCCTGATGAGATATCAATTAGGAGAAAGGGCATATGGGAAAGACAATGTAATCAAGTAAATCTGCTGCGGAGAACAACCTTTGAAACCTGTCAGCAATGGAGAAATGCTTGCCTTAGTTTCTGGGCGGAGTGTAAAAGAATATGCCGCCTCTGGATGCCAGTGGGAAGAATAATACTCCCAAGTTTCTTCGCTCTCGCCTGAGGGCTGGTGCAGCTCTCCTAGAACATGACCGCACCATTCAGCCTGAGGAATGTAAAGCCCCGTGTTCATTTGCATTTCCATTTCACTGCTCTGGCTCTGGCTGGGATGGAGTTCATTTTCTTCAGAGCAGCCCATAAAGCGCCGTGGTTTGGATTTGTGCCGAGAACACTCCCGATAACGCACCAGTGGTTTGGCTATTGGTGAGCGGTGCTTGCACAGCACGGAGGTGTTCTCTGTTTCTTACCGAGAACCCCCCTGCCTCCTTCCCAAGTGAGCAGGCTGAGGGTGGGCAAGGAGATGGGAGGGGACACAGCGGGGACAGCTGACCCCAGATGGACAAAGGGACGTCCCACGCCGTGTGACACTGTGCTCAGCAATAAAAGCTCAAGGACAGGAGGAGGAAAGGGGGCATGTTTGGGGTTGTGGCATTTGTCTTCCCAAGCCAGTGCTAGGGGTGCTGTGGCCCTGCTTTCCAGGGAGCGGCTAGACACCTGCCTGGCCATGGGAAGCGGTGAACGAATTCCCTGCTTCACTTGGCCTGCAACTGCAGCTTTTGCTTTTACCTGTTAAGCTGTCTGTGTCTTCATTCCTGCATCTTCTCACCTTCCTTGTATCTTGTCCCCACCCTGCAGGAGAGGGGAGTGAAGGAGCAGCTGTGGGGTGCTTGGCTGCTGGCCCGAGCCAACCCACCACACATGTGTACAGTTTCTTTTCACTGGAGATTCCTAATAATTATAGAAATCACCTAGAACAAAACAAAGATAATCATTATGGTTCCAATATATTGTTTTACATCTCTTTTCACACTCCTCTTTATGCAGTGGAACTGTAAACACATATCACTTGCTCACAGTCAAAAACAATTCCTGCAGACTGCTTAATTGGACCTTTTTTTCTTAATACTTTTCTTTATTCAAATATCTCTAGTATGGTGGATTTGTTGCTGAGAAAAGTCATTAATAAGGCAAATTAAGTTCTTGGCACTGGACACAGAAAATGGAAAGTCTGGGCAAATTTTCCCACATTTCATCTTTTTATCCATGTCCTGGAAGAGCTCATAGTGAAATCTGGAGAAAGCACCATGCTTAATGATTTAGTTTATATCAATTTCTAGCATGAGGGAGACATCCCACACATCCTATAAGAGGAACTTACCAAAAGTGCTGCTGTTCTGATTCTACATCCACTTAGTCCACAGCCTTTGCCTTGTGCTTGTGAACATATTTTGTAACGCTGCTTCCATGTCCAACCATGCTCATTTTGCAAATAAATTTGACCTAAAATTACTTTCTTTGTTACTGTCAGACTCACCTCATCCAACTAATAGTATTTAAACACAATGAAACTGTTAGGACTGTAAGCAATAGAATGCAGATGCTTTAAATGGCTTTTGAGGTGTTACTCCCAACATATGCAAGTGGGGGCATCTCTACACAAGCAGTTACTGCACAGCAAGTAACTGTGGGCTGCTGTGTCTCAGCTGCTTAGCATGGAGATCTCTCCTTGACAGTTTCAGAGAGGGCAGAATGGCACTTGATACAGAAAAAAAAGTTCCTTTTCTTGCTATTATGGCCAGTTGCCTAGGGATTTAGCCAGCAAAAGTCCTAAAGCTGCTAAATGAGGGCAAATGAGATTAGTAGTTGCTGTACCTGCTTGGCTGTTGGCATCTTCCCACTGGGTTACCTTACCCTATTAACTTTTTAGTCCTTAAAATCTTCTGACCTGAGAGGATGCTTCCCAGGTGCCCTATTAAAAGAACTTCACAAGATTTCTGCTGCTCTGGTTTCACCAGGTGTTTCATTTAATTTGGGGGAGGGCAGTCTCACCTAGGATTCATTCTCTCAGTTGTCTCACAGAGCCTTAACCTGAAAACTGCTGACAGAATGCCCACAGCTGCGTGTCTTGACCATCATTCTTTTTAACATATTTACAGTATGAACATTTTGCATGGTAATATATAACAACTGTGTTGCAGTCTTCATTAACCTAATCAATATGGCTGTAATTCATACTCAAGTCCATTTTGTAATTGCACTTGGCAACATGTTGTGTTATGCTCATATACTATAAAACAATTAGAAAACATATAAAAATAATACTTTTGACATTTTTACTCAGAGCTAAAGACTCCTGAACTTCTATGTTTCATTGTACTATGTTACAAGCTTAAATATTTCAGGGTTCCCAGCAGGACACCTGAATCAAAAAAATTGCTGTAATTTAATTATGCCTATTAATGAAATTCTCTAGACTTCTATCAGCCTGAGCTTTATGGTGAATGTCTGAATGTCAAAACTCACACAGCTGAATCTCGTTCAGAATCTGGCCTTGATGAAACTCATTTCAGTAAATTAGGCTGAGATAAGCTATGCAAATTTTAGATCATTAAAGGGAGGAAGAGTCTTGTGAAAGAAAGTAATTGTTACACCATTAAATGCTAGCATAAAGAATTCCTAGCACAGAATCATAGAATCATTAAGGTTGGAAAAGACCTCTAAGATCATCAAGTCCAACTGTTAACCCAAAACCACCATGCCTACTAAACCTGAATTGAATTATTCATGAATTATGTAAATTTACTTTTTAAATAAACAGTTACAGAGAAAGATCAGTGTCCAAGTGAACTTAATATTCGGTGACATCCTAGCTATTTGAGGCTCAATAAGTACCAGCACAATCTTAGTATAATAAAATAAATTGTTAAACAATTCCAGTCTTTTATGTTTGTGAAATCAGATCTTTTCTGTCTTCCAAAAACGAGAAAGAAGAAAAGCGAACAATAACATGCACACACATACACCTCCTACTTCAAAACAGCTATATATGCCAGTATTACCTTCATACCTGTACAGGGTATTCAATTTTCTACCACTTTGAGATAGAAGATAGGAAAAAGCTCCCTAACAAATGCTGGTGCATCTTTTTACAAGAAGACAGGAGAGCTCCTCTCTTTTTCATTGTAATAGATCACATATTGCCAGAACCTTACACTGCTTATGTTACTTTGAAGCTGTATATCACAGACGGCAGCAAAGTCCACCTTCCTCCTGCGTTTATGCTCTTATGTGTATGCAATTCATAAAATATTTATGTGTGTTTCCTCTCCTTTTGTTTTGGAAAGCAAAATAAAGATGTACCATAATTTTCTTTCTTCTCAAGGGCATGTGTACTCATGAACACATACATGAGGCAGTGTAATTAATTTACCTTGTATCACCTTGCTGGTAAGTCAGGGGACCCTCTCCTTACATCTTGATTATGTCTGCAATTATCTGATACTGAATGCTAATTCCACCACCTTCCCACTTCTTCTCTTCTTCTCTTTCTGCCTCTCTCTTTCTCCTTTGCTTTTTAACAGCTTTGAACCATTTCCTGTTGCATACTGGCTGAGAAAGCTCTCTCAAGTCCCAAGTGCAAATCAATAAGTTATAGTGATTCATAAAAATAAGACTGTCATCATTATTGTTCAATTATTGCTGGGTCTGTGGAAAGATTCTTCAGGAGTTGGAGGTTTCTTCACTAATATTTATAATCTGCATTGAACAGTGCTAATGAATGAGTGGGTGTACATTAGGCTAAAATGCAGTGGTATTTGATTTATACTAAGTCCACGTCTGATTGTTAATGTTAAATCCATTAAAGTGTCTCTTAGATCTGCCTTAATGTACTTCCCTGCATACAACAGAGCTTAAACATTCCCATTTACTTAGCTTTTCATTATTGGTTGAATATTTGTCTTTATTACATCATCCTATGATAAATTGGACTTGGGATAGTTTGAAAAATAACACTTTATTAGAGCTTCACTTGTCAGAAGTCAGTATCTTAATGTTTGGTAAAAAATAAACAGCTGATGCTAAAAATGTAAGAAGAAATTCCAAATATTAACCCTAATTCATAAAACCAAATGCTCAAGGAAGAAATCCACATTTCATCTTGGGGAAAAGAAATTCACAAACAGTTTTCATTTGGAAGAATAAAAGATACTATGTTTACCTAAGCTGTCACCTTCTGAGTGTCTCCAAGGGGGGAATTCTTTTCTCTAGCACAAAATTTCTTCCTCCTGAAAAAAGCCATTAGACAAAAGTATAAATAAGAAAAACAGGGTAGGGAGAACATGCAGAAAATTGTAAACTTCCAGATCAGGTCAGGCATTTCACAGCAATTCTGCAAAGTCCATCGAGTATTAAATACACAGACTGACTACAGCATTTCTTCCCATCTACAAGAGTGTTCCATTCACAGTACATACGAACCCAGCCCAGGGCCGCCAAGACAGCCTGGGGTATATTTCTGATGCTGCCTCCATGCTCTACTTTTTTTCTTACCTGAATGTTTCTGTTGTTGACTAGAATCGGAGTTACTCTGTCGCTATTTAGCTACTATTTTCAACCCCTTTTTCTGAAGGAGTAAGCCAAAATCAGAGCTGTAGGCCTGATTTTTATCTTAAGAGGAGTGATTGGTAATTGGATGGAATGCAGCTCATTTACAAGTAAAAAGTCCTTCTTTTCTGGTCCAGGAGACTTTAAACAACATAGCTTCTTTCCTCATATTCCCACGGTTCTTCTAGCCAGATATTTTACTCCCTAAATTTCTCTCAAGCCAGCAGCCCCATCCTTGTTCACTCTGCTGAAGCACCCTTGAGCTCTGATATTCTAGCCCTCTTCTCTCACCCCTGAATTTTCCTGCCTAAACTGATGTTCAACAGAGGTTCTCCACCCAAATACCAAATACCAAGTAGTTTTGCTTTTGTTTGTGCAGGAATGCATTATTACCTGCTTGCCACACACATTAAATGAAAATCAACAGCTGAATTTAGCAATCTCAGTACTGCCACTGCTGTGCAGCATATGTTAGAGTCAGCTTCAGAGTTGTGCCTTTCCAGCAATGCAAAATCACTAGAAGTACACCTTTATCAGCTCCCCGAGGGTTTCTGCTTGCTAAGGGTATACAAAACCCGCATGATATATGGAAGAATGTAGCTATAAGGTGTCAATCTCTGAAAACAGGTTTTGGCCTGAAAGTCCCATGAGCTTGACCAACCCTGGCCAAACGTCACAGAGCAGCTCCTGCGCCTTAGAAAGGATGACTCTCACAGCTGTACCATGCAAGCCACAGGGTTTCCCAGCCTGCTTAACTGTCTTGAGCAGTTTTTTCATTGTCCCACGCTCAGAGATCTGTCCAGAAATACAGTGTAGATCCAAGTGTATAAACTGCTGTAAATTATTCCAACATATTTGGAGAAGATTTTAAAAAGTTCCAACAACAAACATCCCCTTTTGTTACATCAGTTATATAGTAGTCTAAGTAATCACTGAGTTTATCACTTTTTGTACTAGGTTTTCAACAGTTTCCTTGTTCTGTATTCTTACATTCTGATCTCTTCAGAGTCTAAGAACTGAACTCAATCATTCACAAATAGCCCTGCCAGCACAGGCAACCTGGGACTCTTTGCCTGTGTCACTGTAGACTTGGAGAACTTCGGAATATGTGAGTTTGGAGTGGTAAAATCCTTTGGATAGATCTGAGCTTGGTTCTTCCTAAGGTTAACAGGGAGTTTCCTTTAAATCAACACCTTAAAGTTGATTGTGATATAAAGGGCTGTGAAATTATTTTCACTTTCTTGCCACAAAACGGTTTTTTATCTCTTTAGTACATTTCTATCCCTAGGCCTGACAAAATGTGGCCTTCTTCAGAGACAGCATCTGCTTTCCCAAGCTGGAACAGGGTTTGCTGGCTCCCAGAATTTGCAGGCAAAAAGAATTTGCAAGTGATACTGGCTCACTACTGCAAGCAGAAGAGTCTACATGCAGATGAATGTTGGTTCTTGATAGTACCGTGGATCCTGCTGCAATCTGTCTCCCAGATAAGACTCCAAATTGTGCAAAATGTTGCAGTCTCTGCTTAGCAGCAATTTAGCAACTAGACAGCGTTGATAAGTGTATGTAGACCACTGAAGATCAGTTCTGGTCACAAAAAGGGTATGTTTTAGATTCTGAAAATGTCAGAAAATCCCATTAAAACATCACTCTCTCTTAAATAATAACCCTGAGACCTTCTGGTATATTTTTTATTTTGATTCACTTCTTTGATAGAGGTTACAGAAATATTTATTACATAAACTAAGTCATATAGGTAGCTAGAAGAACAGGCACAAAAATCTGCAAATACTTTGTGATATTTTCATTCTGGTTGTTTTTAATTTTATCTTGACATTTTCTAATTTTGAGGCAAAACATCAAGAATAAAATACAAAAAATAAAAAAAACCCTTAATATCTTACTGTGTACCTGGAGAGGTAATAAGTGATTTGTTTTGGGTTTTTTTGTTACAAGGAATGATATTTTCTGAACTCATTCCAGTTAGGAGGGTGGGGAGAAGGGATATCTGATGTCCATGTTACACAAAAAACACAGTGGATGCTGACACCCTTACAGACAGTCTTAGCAGAGGAACCAAAAGAGAATTGGCTTTTGGGAACAAAACCACTTTGTCCATGCTAGGTTTGATGGCTGACTTCCTGCATCTTGCTTTTCAGTAGTCAGCACAGAAATTTCACACCAAATGTGCCAGGGAATTTTAATGTTTCTGAGGCATATTTGTGCCCTGCTGACACTACCCCAAAAGCCAGATCAATCTTAGAGTAATTAAGCAGCCTTTAAGTTGCACAGCCACGCCAGCCTGCCCACACTTCCTAGATTATCTGTCAGTGGCCATATGCCTAGGAGATTCTCTGCTAACCAGAGCCCAAAATTTTAGAGTTTCCACCATCCCATCCTAATTCCCATTCTAAGATTATTACTTTGCTCATTAAAAAATAGAGGTGTCTGCATATATCCGCTTTCAGGCAAACTGGTAGCCAGTGCCTGGTATGAGAAAAATCAGGTATGTCTTGTTAACAAGATTGGTGCTAGAACTTCCTAAAAAAATTATACCTTTATGAAATTAATTTCTTCTTATTACTAGCAATAGTTCAGATCTGTTTGCAGTAATGTGAATGGAGAAAATCAAAGCACAAATGACAAGACATTCAATCCGAGCCAAAGCAAGATATAAAACCTGAGCTATTCTCTCACCCTCGTAGAACATCCTTCTAAGGGAATGCCAAGGTTCTTTAATAAGGCAGTGAAGGAAACTTGCTATGGCAAGTTGCTTTGCCCACAATTAACTTGCACAGGAAGCAGTGTTTGGCTTTGGCTGTGATAATTTGCAGTTACCAATCTGCTGCTCCCACCTAGCATGTTTCTAGAATGTCCTTTAGTGTCACAAGCATAAGCACACTGGTGCTTCTGCATCTGGGAGGTATTTTAAAAAGAGATGTATCTTTCTGTTAGATATGCACTCTCTGGTGGAACACATATTTGCCTTCTTACGGCTCAATCTGGTTTCCAGTGAAGATAACCGTCTTTCCATTTATCTCAGTGGTAGGCAGACCATAATTTTTATTATCTTTCTGTGGCAAAGAAAACACTTGGGGGTAGTGAGTAACAGGGATACCTCCTACTTATGTGTGTCCTAGAACTCCCGCTACAGTAAATCACCACCATTTGTGTTCCTCCATGGTAAAACTCTGCATAGGGAAGTAGGTTTCTTTGCTTGGTGTCATTGTACACCTTAAGGGTCTGGACACAACCCAGAGGTAAGGACATTATTAAAACAGTACTACAGATAAGGAAAAAATAGGCCAGCAAATTATCGCATTAAGAGAGGTATGATACATCCTGGAGCCCAGGTTTCTGTGATAAATATGCTTCTTTTAGTTAAATAACTATTTATAATTCATCATTTTGGTAACAAGAGGGGATGGTTAATTTGCACAGAAGTTGCACTTCTCAGTCTGGGCAGGAAAAAATTGGTGCTTCATTTACTAAAGAGCAAAATCAAACTCAGAGGACAAACCAGACTCGGAAAAATAAATGGGTTGTGACAGTACGTAGTATTTATCATGTTTAAAAAGAAGCATGTCTTCTGGAAAAAAGCTGTAATATCCTTTTCCTAGTCATATATTTCTATTCCGCAGCATGCTTTAAAGACAAAAAAGGAACCCTCAAACGTAATCCTTTCTCACTAGATACCACATTGTGATAAAAGTTTAGAAATCAGGTCCTGATGAAGGGAATGGCTGGCAAAGAACAACTGTTTGTTGGGGAATGCTGTTCTGCAGAGACTTCTCAAGAAAAAAAAGCAGGACTTGACCCAACATTTCCTATTATGCACTTGCCAGTAAATCAGCAAGTTCCTGAAAGGCTGGCTTTCTTTTGCTGAATTCAACCCTATAGGTCCAACAGCTTTCAAGGAAAACTCAATCCTGAACATGCAAAGGAACAAACTTCCTTCTGTAGGCTGTGAATAGTCCCATGAAGTCGATGGGACCAATAAAAGTGTGCAACGATATACATCATTAAGCCTCTCACACTAGCGCCTTACATCGTATTATTTACTTTTCATCATATGCCTTGAGTTTTATGGGCATTAACCACCTAACTTTATAAGAAAAACAAGTAGTCCATCACGAAAAATCATTTTTCTTGTAGCAGTGTTTTATCGATATTGTACAACCGTCCTTATTTGCTGCTTTAATAATTTAGTATGTTGTCCATTAGATTGGGAACATATTCATTAAAATTTTCAGCAGGTATTATATCCAGGAGTGAAAAATAGATCTGAGTTAACACTCCCTGTGTGTTTGTTTCTTGCATATCATCTAAGAAGTAGACCTAGCTCTATTCTCCATTATATTTTATCTTGGTGTAACTCAGCTAATTTAATTGGTTAATGTAACATCTCTTAGTATGTGTATAACATTAAACAATTTTTCCTCAGAGGTGCAGAATGAGTTTGGACAAGAGAGCAAACTCGCTGAGACAGTAAGCCCTTAAGGGCATATAGGAGCATACCTGCAAAAACGTACATATTTCTAGATCTGGCTAGGTCCCTAAATCCCAATGGTTTCAGCTAAAGTTCGACATTTAAACATTTTTATGGTTTGGGGCCACATTGGCTGCAGTAACACGCAAACTTTCACTACTGTCAATTAAGCTGTCTTAGCCCACTGCCTGTAAAACCTGTCCCAATAACTGCTTTTAAATATGCATGATGAAATAAACTTTGTACACACGCATACTTGCATATACGCAAAAACTTTTGGGTGTGGATATATGTATGTGCATGTGTACATGCATACAGATATATACATACACAGAAGTATCAAAATATGGATTGATGTACCTACCATATACTATTACTTTTCATAATCGTGGCCTATGATATGCAGTACATGTGTGAGGCACAGGACTGACATGAACAGATGAAAATAAGTTTTAATTTTAAATGAAGTTTCATCCGTGATTAATATTGCATCCAAAATGATAAAAGTTTGAATGGTTCATCTATCTAGTGAAGTTATTCACAGAGAAGCATATTTTAAGAAAATAATGCAGAGAACTTGCAGTGAGCTGACAGCAAACTTGCAGAGAAAGCCCTGCTCCCAGAACTGCATCATCCTCCCAGCCATATCACCGTTTTTCACAATATGCCAGAAGATATTGTAGGTGCTTTGAATACACCCTGCAATAACCAACAAAAGAAAACAGATATCATTAACTTACGGTTGACCATGAATTTGAAGTAAAATGCTGAAACCATAAGGTGCTTCTGGATGTCTGTAGTAGATGACAGAAGTAGTTTGACAGGCAACCTCTACAACTGTCAGGCCCCCAAAGCAACAAAGTAGAAAATAAAAGTGCTCCCAAACACATTTAAAATGATTCATCTCACTGTTTCGCTTTGAAACGGGGAACAAAAATGGAAGCATTCCTATTCCCTATTGAAAGTAATCACAGTTTTATATCCCTCAGTATTTACATAGAGAGAGCTGTTTATTTAGAATCCTTGGTGATAAGGACACAGCAAGCTCATAACTTATTATATATTCTCTTTTCATTTTGTCTTTTTTGGGTTGAGAATTATGTATATTTTATGATAACCCAAAATGACTTATACATAAAAAATACAGACTTTAAAGATAAAAAGGATTAGTAGCAGGTAATGCATTTTCCATGAGTGGCTATAGGGCTCTCAGTTCCAGAATGTACAGGCTGCATACAAATGAATTGATAAAAGTCTGAGGCTGCGGATGGGTAGAAAGGCTCATGCTTTGCTGGAGATGATTCTTAAAGTTACAATAAATCAGACAGACAGTGTCGGCCTTTGAGGATAAACCTGTGATGGCTTGTTGTGCCTCTTTGAATCGCCTCAGAGGCCCAGGGACTAAAAAGTGCCTAGATGTCACATTAAATCTACCGGGAGGATGGAGCACTTCAAAGAGGAACGCAATCAGATCTGATGGAAAATACATTTTCTGAAAGCTACTGACAAAAAAGTAATCTTTGATGTGGATGTTGAATAACAATTGATATTGTCTTTCCTGACATTTTTCATTATTGCTGTCTTATACAGCCTACTTCATGTATTAAAGCAATATTAACTGTTTGACAGGGACAAATCCTCAAACTACCACATAAGCAATTGTTTCTGAATTGTCTTAGCCCACTGCCTGTAAAACCTGTCCCAATAACTGCTTTTAAATATGATGGTATACTCTTTTCCTTGACTAGCTAGACAGTGTCTGAGCCTTGGCATAATACAATAGAGTCTAGGGGATATTAAAAATGGTTAGGTGGTTATGAGGTGTCATTTGATTATAAGCAAGGTACAGCAGTGTTTTCTGAAGGTGACTTTTAATGAGAGAGGTCTATAAAAAGTTAGTCCTTATTATTCCCAATATACAGTACACATTTACAGCCAGTATATCTACCCCAGAAATTTCAACTCTCCTGCAATTCTTGCCGCTTAAAAGAAGAAAAAAGAAATGTACAGGAGATCTTTGTTACTTATGCAAAGAAACAAAACAATCTGTAGCTGTACAAAATGCTATAAAATATACTGCAGTTAAATCCCTCAGTTGCTGCTGGAGAAAAATTCAAGCAGATCTAGAAGCTACATGTCATTTCAAAGGACTGGATGCCTCCTGAGGTTTGATGCCTTAGCCTCCTACTGTAACAACACGCTGCTTTACCAATGTGCCGCTTTACCAAAGATCTTTACAAATCCAGAACCCCTGATTCCTAGATGACCCCAAGCTACTGAGCAGGTAGGTGGAAAGGCAGCTGTAGCTCTAATCAGGCTGGTATACAGGGGTTAACTGCATTAGCACCAGGGAAAGGCACACATACAGAAAACCCAAGCCTGAGAGTAAATTGCAACAGCGAGATAATCTACTGCTCTCAGGCTCTCACAAGTTACTGGCATTTCTGTTGTGCTATAAAACAGTGAAGCTGTGGCTGTCCTTGCGTACTTCCAATTTCCTTCACAGCCTTCAGTTTTTCACAGTCCTGGAAGACGGTTTAACCAGCTTTTTCTCCCTTATCATGACTACCACTACCAGAGCCAACACCAGGAGCCTTCTGCAATCACTCACTTGTTTCAGACAATTGCTCCTTTTCATGGAAGAGTCCCTTGATAAGGTTTTCTGTGGAGTCCCTCCCCAGGGAAAATGCTTAATGGTGTACAGTTAACCTGTTGTATAGCATGAACTGAGAATAGTTCACTTAAAAGGCTCCATAGAGTAATTGAGAGAGTATCTCTAGCAGGAAAGAGTAAGTGGCATTGCTGCCTGACTGCACAGTGTGCAGCTGTAATGCATTAGATATTTTCATTAACAAGCAGAAGAGTTTGAAAGAGAGGATTCGGCTACACCTCTCTCTGCTGCCCAGAAACGCACCTCTGTTAACAGGGTTAAAAAGTTGGCATCTGCCACTTGGCTCCACCACCCTTTGCCTTGCCTTCGTGTGCTTTGGAAGGTGGTCATCCCCAGGAGGGCAAGGGCAAGTCGTGCTGCCACTGGCATTTCTGCCAAACCCAGCCCACACATGGGTAGTGCCGAGGTGCTAGACTCCCTGTGGGACCAGGTGTTTAGGCATACTTTGCTTCTGCCCAGGAGGCAGTTGCCGTCTTCCCATGAAGCAGAGGCAACAAAACCTTCTTCTCTCGGATGATTTGCAATTGATAAATGACTCTACCACCACCATGAAAAAAAAAAAAAAAAAAAAAAAAAAGAAACAAGAAAAGAAAAAAATGAAAGGAAAAGAAGACATCAGCAACATTCTCAGCAGCTTCAAAGGTTATTCTTTCTTATCTCCCAACCCTGACTGTTGCTTATTATTTCAGAGTTGGCTGAGGCCAAATACATCCCATATATACTTCAGTCTAAAGTTCATGCTGGCCCCTTCAGGACTCTAGCTCCTTGACACTTCAACCCCAGTTCCACCAGGAGGGATTTATTTTCTTTCATGCTCTCCATCACTCTATCCCTGGTGGGAACTCATCCACTCCCAGGTTTCCTAACTCCTTCCTTCTGAGTTATTGAAATGAGGCTGCTTGGCCAGCTGAAACTTCTTTGAAGTCTGGGAATATTTCAGATGTCAAGTCATGAGATTTCCCCTCTCTTTATTTTAGACTGCTGCCTGTGCTTGTAAAAATCTATGAACTACTGAGCATTAAAACCCCATACACGGTGAACTGCTGGCACTGATTTTGCAATCCTACAGTAAATGGAGGAAGGGAAAACCACAGAAATTACCATAATGCATCCTCTGTGGAAAAATTAGAAGACTTGTTGTTGTTGGGGGAGGGGGAAGTAAAGATCCATTAGTTGGCAAAAGATGCGTAAAAAGCTTTCAGTTCTGTTTTTATGCCACTGAGGTCAAACTAACAATCTTCTCCCTGCACGGGTCATGGTTTGACAATAGAGGAAGTCTGGCTAGCACCACATCAGAAACATTGCAGCCACACGATGCAAAGTAGCCAGCCGGTGTGAACTCACACCACTGCTTCACGTTTGTCCAAAGTTTTCTGATTGGTTAATACTGTGCACACAGGCTTTATGACAGATCCACCATTGCCTGTCTTCCTACAGCCAGCAAACATTTCATCCTGTGCACTCTGACTAGGACTGAAGTGCTAGCACGTGCCCTCACCTGACTTCTGCTGCTGCTTGGTCTGGCAGGGGTTGGGGCTTGATTACACAAAGCACAGAGATAGAGTTTGCAACTGCTAAGTTCAACAAAACAAAACAAGAAGCAATCAGCAGGTCAGTGCATAAAAGAAATGCAGTCTTGCCTTAATGAGAACAAAGCAGTCAAGAGACAGCTGATTTTCAAGGGGGGCAGGCAGAGTGATTGCCCGGGGCTCCAGGTTTATGGTGACCCATTCAAAGCTGAAGTTTGGCAGCAGTAAAGGGTCATCACTTGGTATACAGGAGGAAGGAGGAAGGGGGGAAGGGGCCAAGCAGTGGCTCCTTCCCACGGTTCTCACAAGCAGAGGCTTGCTGCAGAAGCAACCAGTTGCTCCTACCAGGTAGCCGAGGTCCCATACAGCATTAGCACAGCAGCTACTACGATTCAGCCTAGGTCCCTCTGGAAACCACTGTCCTCTACTACCTCTGACCATTTCCACATGCACAAAGCAAAGAAGTCCATGACATCTTACAGGCTTTGAATGACTGCTGCCAGAAAGTAGGAGCCCAGATTTAGCGCTTAATTTTGCTCATGCCCATTTGCAGCCCCTATGCACACCTCTGCACATGGAGCTGGGCTTACAGATTCATGGCTTTCCTGAGCAGAGCTGTGAAAGGATGCAAATTGCTCCGTAATTACTCAGATGCCTTACAGAGTCCTGTGCTACTCAATGTCCAATTTATAACCAATCAGCCCTGTACAACAAGCAGCCCCTCATACAATAACAGCTGATTCTGGCTGGCTCACAGCTCTTAGAAGTTACATCCCTGCAGAATGTAACAAGACAGTTTTATAAAGCTGTGTGGGTAAAAAGAATCTTCAAGGTCACCATTTTCAAAAGCACCTAGAGCTGAAATGAAAGATTAAGCAGATGGTGTGTGGCACAGAGTCAAACCTTTCCTAACTATGGTCCTTTTTTTCCAGCTCCTCTGACAAAAGTGCATGTGAGAGTTGTCTATATAAACTCAGCTCTGAGTTTAAATATTTTGCCGTAAGACCGTTAAACTGATATCTATTAGTACTGTGATGTTTTCAGTGGTATTTTTATGAGCATATAATTCTACCTTTGAACAAGTAAGCACTTACAGGTATGTGGAATTTGAATGGCTGCAAGTACTTCAAGTCCTAGCATTCAAAATTATGCATTTCCCATTTCTTTTTGAATATACTGATTTACAGAGCAGAGCTGCTACAGGATCACAGAGTATCACCTTCACACTGGTTAGATCAGGACACTGTGGATCAGTATTAGAATCATAGAATCATAGAATGTTTTGGGTTGGAAGGGACCCCTAGAGGTCATCTAGTCCAACCCCCCTGCAGTGAGCAGGGACACCGCTAACTAGATCAGGTTACTCAGAGCCCCGTCCAACCTGACATTGACTTTCCAGGGTTGGGGCCTCCACTGCCTCTCTGGGCAACCCGTTCCAGTGTTTCACCACCCTCGTTGTAAAGAATTTCCTCCTTATATCCAGTCTAAATCTACCCTGGTTTAGTTTAAAACCATTACCCCTTGTCCTGTCACAGCTGGCCCTACTAAAAAGATTTTCCCCATCTTTCCTATAGGCCCCCTTTAGGTACTGAAAGGCCGTAATCAGGTCTCCCTGCAGCCTTCTCTTCTCCAGGCTGAACAAGCCCGACTCTCTCAGCCTGTCCTCATAACAGCCCTCGGATCATTTTATTCTTGAGCTCTGTTTTCTTTCTCATCACTAGCTTACTCTTTGATGTCTTTGTGGTTTTGTTTTTGTGAGTTTTATTCATATTGTAAATACAGGCACTTGTACAATTAGCAGTTAATTCATTACAAGGTAATAAATCCACTATATTAATGTGGTGCATTGGCTCGGGCCAGCAGCCAAGCACCCCACAGCTGCTCCTTCACTCCCCTCTCCTGCAGGGTGGGGACAAGATACAAGGAAGGTGAGAAGATGCAGGAATGAAGACACAGACAGCTTAACAGGTAAAAGCAAAAGCTGCAGTTGCAGGCCAAGTGAAGCAGGGAATTCGTTCACCGCTTCCCATGGCCAGGCAGGTGTCTAGCCGCTCCCTGGAAAGCAGGGCCACAGCACCCCTAGCACTGGCTTGGGAAGACAAATGCCACAACCCCAAACATGCCCCCTTTCCTCCTCCTGTCCTTGAGCTTTTATTGCTGAGCACAGTGTCACACGGCGTGGGACGTCCCTTTGTCCATCTGGGGTCAGCTGTCCCCGCTGTGTCCCCTCCCATCTCCTTGCCCACCCTCAGCCTGCTCACTTGGGAAGGAGGCAGGGGGGTTCTCGGTAAGAAACAGAGAACACCTCCGTGCTGTGCAAGCACCGCTCACCAATAGCCAAACCACTGGTGCGTTATCGGGAGTGTTCTCGGCACAAATCCAAACCACGGCGCTTTATGGGCTGCTCTGAAGAAAATGAACTCCATCCCAGCCAGAGCCAGAGCAGTGAAATGGAAATGCAAATGAACACGGGGCTTTACATTCCTCAGGCTGAATGGTGCGGTCATGTTCTAGGAGAGCTGCACCAGCCCTCAGGCGAGAGCGAAAAAACTTGGGAGTATTATTCTTCCCACTGGCATCCAGAGGCGGCATATTCTTTTTTAACAATTTTTTTTAAGTGGCTGGTGCCTTTTGCAATGTATTTGTGTTCCAACTCCATCCTGAGTTAGGAATAAGAAGCCGATGTTTTGAAATGCACTGAACTGTCATTATCAGCCGCTCACAACACTGTCAGGAGGCTGACATATTTCAGTTCACAGACAGTGTGTTGCACTGCACTATCACTATTGCAGTTTTCAATTGCTTCGGTCAACAGTAGTGTTTAAAGTTGCAAACACAAAAAGGCAAGAGAGATAATTCTGTCTTCAAACCATGGTAGACAGGAGATAGTTGCTGATTGCGGACCTCTATCATACTATTGGCATTATGCATTAAGGGTGTACAATAATTAAATCTTTTATTGATTGCAGGCAGTTAAAAATCACGATAACCAGAAGATTGATCACTGCTCAATGACAGGGAGGCTGTTCCCTTGGAGGGTAAAAATCAGAAGTTATTTCTGAATCAGAAGTGTGGTAGAGAGCAATTCTCAACTACTGGCTAGCAGAGATAGAAAAGATATATGGTTTGGAGAGCAAGCTGGCCTGTATGAAACATGGTATGTTAAAGCCCTCGTCCTAGACCAGGCACACTGTACCACCTGAGTGCTAAACAAGGATCGTGAGTATCCTGATTATTTCAAATTGATACACCGACAGAAAAAGCTGTTGTGTTGGTTTTGGTCACATTCTGTTCTCAGCCATACAGGCATAGAATCTGGAGCTTTAAAGGGTTTTCATTACATGATCCTAAAGACTAGACCTAACCTCGATTATTTTTTCCCTCCAAATAAAAAGGAATATTGTACTCTAGAAGAAGGGTGAAAATTATCAAAATCCAGGGGGACAATGGAAAATTATGCTTTTTCTGTTGCATAAGTATGATGAATGAGAGATGAATGACAATTCGTTAAGCCTATGGAACAAAATACCTAGTAAAAGAAGTAATAAAAAGAAATAATGCTATCAGGGTTTTCCAATTCTGGAGCTCCTGACTGACTGTGCATCAGACTTTCCTCTGAAATCAAGGGCTTCCTGTAAATGAATAGAATGAATAGACATAAGATGGTAGTTTAATTCTCATTTTCTTTTCTTCCATTGTAAGTTAGGTCTAGCCATTAGCCTGAGGTCACAGCCTGCTATGCAGTGGGGGATTGCTGTCTTGAGCTCTTTTCTGGAAGATACACATGTATAGAGCTCCAACAGGAAAAAACCTTCAAGCCTTTGAGATGTTTGGCTCTGGATTTTGGTTTGCGCCTCTTGCTGTTAGAAGTGCCTGTATTACTGTATTTAGAATTATCCTGAAAATATTTTACTCCAGGTGATTTTGTGGAAAAGGACACTAAAGTTAGTTTGCTTGCTTACATTTTAAGCTTTTAAAAAAGCACCAACTGGCAAAACCCCCTTCCACTCATTTAACTAAAATACAAGATTTCAGTTGCAAATTATGGTTTTTAAAATAAGCAGAAAGAGGCTTATTATTTGTTCAATGACATTTTGGTATTTTGTGGAAGATAAAGCTTTGAAAGCTCTTGTATTTCTGAGGCTTGTAGAAAAGAGTATGGCATAGGCAAAAGCAAAATAGACCTGTGCCATCCCACTGGCATTGCTTCTAGAATGGGAGTCATGGTCAGGAGCTGGCTGAGACTTTGACTTCTTTCTGGGAAATGCTAGAATGTGTGCCCATTAGAGTCGATTTTCCTATGTTGTGTTTTTGGATTAAGAACACTAATTGTTTCCATACAGAGCTATAAGGAAAAAGGATAACGTTTGGTCACTGCTGGTCTGGGACGAAATACACATAAATCTTCTCTCATAATCAATTGTCTCAGAGTAATACACTTTCTCTGATACTTACAGATTAATTGCATTAAAGGCTGCTTTTTAAAAAAAAGTTCTTTACTGTCCATTTAAACTCATTTTCATTTCTGATGGGATAAATATATAAAATAATATTTAATTTACTCTGGATGGTGCTAAAACCCTTTCCATGGGTAAGTTTTGTTTGCAGAGGTCATAAAAAAGGTTTTTTTGTAAAATAACTTGTTACCTACCTGTCTTAAGCCTATCCTCCTCTTTCACTATGTCAACAAAGTCACTGGGCCAAAGCAGCATATTCCAACTGTTTTGTACAATGCTGATAATGTATAGCAGCTGTAACTTCCATTTACATAGGTGCTTAACTTGTGGGAAAGCTTCTTTGTGTCGTGGCAGGAAAGTGAAGCAGCCAGACCATATCTGGACTAAATATGCCTCCCAAAGTGTACATTATTTCCAGTAAGTGCTTTCAATATACCCTGATCAAACATGCTTGGTAAGCTGAATGTTTTCATTTGAGTAGGAAAAAAAGCTGTATCTCCCCATCATGTAGTATTTTAGTGGCAGGGACTAAACTCATTTCCTTGGTATTTTAGGTTAGACAGCAAGTAGAGTGGAAACTTTCTGTAATTCAAATCAAAAGGACACAACAAATGGTGTTTGTTTTTAGCCATACCACTCGCTCCCCCTTGGAGCACAGCTAAGATCCAAGGCAGGGAGTACTCTGCAGGAGCTCCCTTTTAAAAGTACTGTCAGAGCGCAGTCACCTGTGGGCTTTGTGTTTAGGATGTAGGGCTCATGAATGAAACTGAAGAAAGAAAAATTTAATATTAAGCATTTTTTTTCTGCTAGGTTTGACTGCCTGTGCCAGGCATGCCATGAGTAGAGGCATCTGCTACAGCAGGTGCTGACTGCTAAATTCAATGGGGGGTTTTCTTTTGGAAACTCACTTGCCCTGTTCACTAGCTTCGTTTCTGGGCACATCCAGAACATAGCCTCAAAGCGGCAGGCCACGCTTCCTGCCTTTTTTTTTTTTTTTTTTTTGTTTTCCTTTCTGATACAGGCTTGTGGGGAGAACTGGACGTATATTTTCTTTGTCCCTTTTATCATGAGACTGCTGGCAGCGAGCTGAGTCCCTGGCAGCTCTCCCACCTTTGCTCCTGCAGCTGAGTCTGTCTGCCTTTGCCTTCCTTCCTTGGCATGCGCGCGCGCCTTCCTGCCTACACCCAGCTCTCCCGTCAGAGGATACCGTCCTTGAACTGAACAAAACCCTCACAAGCTCTGCCACGAGTTGAGTCGCTTACCTCTGCCTCTGGAGGAGTTTATCTCCCTTGACAAGGTTTTGTCTGGTTTTAGTGGCATGGCTGGTGACAGGCCATGCATGCAGCAGCATGTGACCCTGGCTTCTTGCATCCGCGCGGGCAGTCGCTGGAGCTGTCACACCGTCAGAACAAGTTAATTCAACGCATGGAGAGAGAGGTGCGGGCTGTAATAATATCAGGCCTCTGGAGAGGGTGCTGTCAGACAGCATGTACCAGCGGCTGCTGCCCCAGCTGCTCCCTCCTGCCTCCAAGGATGCAGGCTGACAGCCGGCAGGTTTATTCCCATAGAGTTGGTTGGGGAGTGCGCATGTTAATTTTCTGTCTGTGCAATGGAGCTGGTAAGATTGCTAGCTGCGGTGTTTGGGAAGCCACCTCCTGCCTCCCACCTTGGACTATTGCTGGGCGCAGCAGGATGTGTTTGCTGGGGTGTTCGGGGGGTGGCAGCAGGTCTGGGCATCCTTCTACTGCAGGTCTTGGGCTGGTCCTCCTCCGAGTTTCCTTACCATTCCTTTGCTCACACAGGTTACTCCATACCTGTATTTTTCTCTCCCCTTTCGACAGGAGTTCCGTGCTTTTGGCAGCTAGCTGCCTTTAAAAGTTTTAGGGCAAGTGTCTCCGTTCAGTTGTGTTTGAGTGCATGTATGTATACCAAATATATGTACTATATATCCATATGTACACACACACAGTTTCCTGAAGGATTTTCAGCTCTGGCTGAGGCGGAGTAAGGCAGAATCTCTGCCTGTAGAAAGTGTGTAATGCCATAATGAAAATAATAATCATAATAACAGTACTTTATGTCAAGCAAGTGAAATTTCTCTTCCCTGACAGATATGAGAGGTTCCAGAACTGGCTGGTCAAGGATTCCCTGGCTATAAACGTCCAGGCATGATTAAGCAAAACAGCAAGACCCTGTAGCACTCAGTTTAGAGACCAGAATTAGCATGTGAAAACGGTGGAATAAAACACAACCGAGGGAGAAAAATCCCTGTGTTTTTATTTTCTCCTACTCTCTTGCCCAAAATACACTTAATCAAGGAATACAGCAAGAAAACTAGAACTGCTGCCAAGAAAGTAGGAAAATTGCTACCAGCCCAACAGGCTTCTGCCCGGTGGGAGTGGGAAGTCTGCTGGAGATATTGTATGTGTAGACATGGGCAGAGCTCTGGCTGTTAGTCGGGATGTGAATTAGGGAAAACTCTCATCCTTGCCTGCAGCTGTACTGGATTCTCCTGTTCTTCAATTCCTTGCATAAACTACACCAGAAAAGCCCTCTAATGAGATAAATAATGTCTTGTCTACATAGCCAAATAGTACCTCTTCTGTCATAAGCTGTTCTGCAGTTGATTGACCTGACTCAGGAAAAATGTCACTTTGATTTAATTTTTGGCCTGGTTGAAGCTATGGGAAGGAAAAAGTGGGAACAAAATCCACGGGAAAAGTCACTGCCCACTGGCCTGTCCATTTGCCTTTCTTGTAGCAATGCCTGAGTGGTAAAAACAGAGAGAGGACAAAGAAATTCTGTTTAATCTCTTGACTACAGTGACTGAATTTGGATGAATCAGATTTGAGATCCACACATCTGAGGCTGATTCTAGAATTACATATTTAGAAATAGAGACAAACCCAGTTTTTTAGGAAATGCAGATTGAGAGTTGACTCATTACAGCTGAATTCTGCCGTGGGCTAAGAACAAAGGGAAGGAAGTGCCTTTTCATACCATGTTAATTAAAACTGCAAACTCTTTTCTATAAAGACGATGTTGAAGCCAAAGTTAGCATGAGTCACAAAAAGGGTAGGACATTGATAGCTAGCAAGAATATTCAGAATTGCAACAGCTAATGATAATGCGTACTTCAGAAGAACTGTTAACCTGAGAACTTCCCAGTTCAGACCTCGGGCAACTAAAGAATAAACCATACATTATGTGTAGTACTGCTAAGAGTCAGGAGCAGGATGACACATTATTTGGACTGCATGTTCTGACCCAGCTGGACAACACAGGGCCCAGACGGCTCAGGGCTCTGTCTTTGTATGGGACCATTGTGACTGGGCCATGAGGTCTTGTTTGCTTCCTGAAAGCAAAGTGTTAAGTTATTCTCATTTTTGCTGGCATCTAGAGCCAAAACATGACCACAGATTTTTAGAGCATGGGACGAGAAAGCTGGTTCTTGCTGCCAGGACAGGGGTAGAAGGGAGACTCAGGCAGACACTTGCCTCAGAAATGGCTAGTGTAAGATCAACTTTACAAATAGTACTGTTTTACATATGACTCCATGCCACTAAAAATATTTTTTGGCTGTTAGGTAAAATTAGAACTTTACGATTCCTTACCATTGTCATATGATAAAAAGCATGTGCATTAACCCATGAAATGTCAATCTCCTAGCATGACAGCTGGAATGGATCCCAGCTGGGTTTATTTATTAGAAGTTTGCAATAAGGTGCAGTTTTATTAGAGTAAAGGAATTAAACTTCTCCTTGTGTAAGACTTTTTGAAATTTCAGAATGGTCATATGGTAGGTCATAGAGTGCAGTGTGTTCTTAATCACTTTACCTTTCTTTAAGAAACAGAATATTGAAATAGATAACATATTGATACTATTTAAAACTTGTACTTTGGCAATGTCCTTTTATTAAGGGATTTGAAATTCCTTGAAATATCCCAGCTTGTGTGCAGTGGCTTGTGTAGTGAGACATAACCTAAAATCATACTATTTGTGGCACACATGTAAGATGTACTGGACTAGAGGGGCATCTTATGTTGATGCTTAAATGATGCACATTGTTGGATCTTTTGATAAGTGGTTGGTCTATGAATTTGACTGTGTCTTGAGTGAAGTCTATAAAGTACAAATGAGCTCATCGTGTGCTGCTTTTCTCCTCAGTAAGGTGTGCTGGGAAGAATAGGAATATAATGAAGTACTGATTTGCTCTGGCAGTGCTTTCTTTTTTGGGGTAAATGAATACAATTATATTAAGTCAGTTTCCCTTGGATTTCCAATCCTTTCAACAAGGGCTGTCTCAGAGTTTACTTGCATTTATGGTAGGGGCTTCAGTCTTACAGTTTTTTGCTGACTGAATGTAAAGTACTTCCCCTCAGTTTTGTACCTATCTCTGTAACCGTCTGTGTCTTTTCTCCTAAAATGTAGCTCAGGTTTGTTTGGTGCAAAGTCAGTGCATTAATTTTTCATTTCCCCCACTGTTTGAAGGCATATTCACCCGCATCAGGGACGAGCAGATAAGCCGCGGACAGATGGTAGGTCTGCCTCAGCCCCCTGAGCAGCTGCCTCTGCTGACAAAGATGCTCTGTGTCTCCTCAGCTGAAAGAATAGGAGAGGGCTGGGAGAACCTTTGAATATTTCATCCAACCTGAAGTGGAGAAGTGATTTTATGACTTACAGTGATTAAATTAAATCGATTCTCTTCACATATATTTTATCCATTGCTTGACTGTTTCTTATTTTGGAGAGGAGTGGCAGTATAGGCTGTAGCCTGACTCTCTCCCTCTGGCTCTTGCACACAAACACTGTCCCCTTTGGCTCCCTCCAGAGATGTGCACAAAGCCTTTGGTTCAGGTCTTTCTTTCTGAGAGGGGGGTGCAATATAATTTTGACTAATCTGATGGCATGTCTTGGCTGCTGGATGTTTAGCCATTACCAAAGTTATTGGGTGAGACATCTGAGTAGTGTGTTTTATTTTCTGTGTTGTTTTTTTCCCTCTTGTAGCTCCCAGAGATGTAGGAAGCAATCCTAAGGTGTGGTGGAGATCTGACTAAAAATCCTCTGACACTTGCTCACTACTGTCTTGTCAGTGTAGATGAAGTTTCAGCAGATCAAAACACCCCTGCAGGCAAGAACAAGACAGCCTTTCTCTCTAGCCTGCTGCGGAAAAGCCTTTAACAGAGTGGGAGTCAGTAGATTAACACTGGCTATTACCAGGTTGAGAGGTTTTGCTTAGCACTTAGCTAGTTTTGTAGTCATGTGGCTTGGATTTAGGATGGGAGGATGATGGTGAAATCTTCCACACGGCTTGTCACTTGGCTACCCCTAACCATGCGCAGGATGAATCTACAGAGATGTAGAAAATTGGGTTTAGCAGCACTGTTCACTGCCAGTGTTCCTGGTGCTGGTTTTATGGATATAAAAGGTCGCACAGTGTCAGATCAGTCAGCTGTTAGACATGACCCTACAGCAATCAATCAGCCAGTGCCATTTGCCCAATACTCTCCTTTTGATCTTCACGCTGGGGATGGCTAAAGCTGTTCAGCATAAGAAATATGTCTGTGTCTTTCAAAGAAATATTTCCACTGTGATTCTGGACCCATTGAACATTTTGGTGTCTGTCAGCTATGCAGGAGGAATGAATGTAACATCACATGTGAAAGGGCAGTGCTTGGGAACAACCAGAGGCTGGGACGTTGGCTTAAATCACAGCCCCTCTTCACACCCTGGCTGCAGAAAAAAATGGTGTCATCCTTACTAAGGGGGAGAATAGAAGAAAAGAAATTAAAATTAGGATTGTGTACTATTTTCTCCCCTGAAATGGAAGAAATAAGATACTACCATCTCTCGCTCACCTGGAATGTGGAAGATCACTGTGTTCTTGTCTGAGATGTGTTGAAGGGTATGTTGGCTTGGTGAGGAATACAATACAGAGAGGAGAAACTGAAAGGTTTCTTTAGGAGGCAAAGTAATGAAAAGTCCTGAGGAGAAGGGCTGGGACTCTCAGGTCCCAAAGTCTGATACCCTTCAAAAGAATATATGCTGGAGTGATAGGAGCGAGGAGACACAAGAGAAAGAGAAAATAATGGCTGTCTGGAGAGACTAATAGGAAAAAGGTGATTCATTTGAGCAAAGATACTAGTCTCCCCCCACCATATCATTCTTCATTCCCATGAAAATATAAGAGAAGAATTTGGCTTTCCCCTTAATATTTATTGATATGATGATTTACATTGAAGTGTGGTTGCTTTCTGGATAACTCAAGGTTAAGCTTTAGGAAAAACACTAATGGGAGAAACTTAATGCAGCGCCGGGTACTTTCGTTGCAATCCCGCTTTTTTGAAAAGAACATAAAACTTCTCCTTCCCTCAGTACAGTAGGAGCTGCACAGCAGGAGCCAGCCTCTTTGCTTACAGCTTTGTCACCTTCCCAGCCATTGTTCAGCCCCAAAGCCAGCTCTCCGTCAGCTTTTTCTCAGGGTCATGTTGCTGTTGCTACTGTGGCTGTGTCTAGTGATGCGGCTTTCTCACTCCCTTTGCTCTTTGTCCCTCTGGTCTCTTGGCATCGCTTTTACAGACACACAAAACCTTTGAACATAATACTCAGTGAACCACTTTCACCCACGGAGCGAGCTGGAAGTAAAAAGTTCATTACGTACATAGGTTCATCAAAACCTCTTCCATTCTGTTCAACAAAGCATAAGGCTTTTGTGGTCCAGGCTCATTTCTTAGTTCTCGTTCAGCCTTTATTGTGTAGCATCAGGCAGGATGCTGGATCTGGCTGTCGTGGTTCCCCTCTTCTTAAGGCCAAGAAGGGGTGAGGTGGCATAAGTTCATAATGTCTGCAGAGAGCTTTGAGAAGTCAGGCTGGAAATTACTGCAGAATGAGAAAGCTGCTACATAGATGTGATGAGGTTCTGGCAGTGTGAACACAAGAACCACAAGAAAAGCAGAGGCCCCTTCTGCACCAAACAAATTACCTCAGGGGAGTGCAATGATCATGACCTTGAAATGAGCATATGACTCCACGAAAATTGTGTTGAAAAGAGCAATCATAGACTGGCCAGTTTATTGTAAGAAATAAGTGGAAATACATGCCAGAAGGGCAGTAGTGGAATTTGTAAAATGCCGTCCTGATGAGCCTTGTCTCTTATAAAAGATGCAAGTTTGAGAGAGTTGTTACAGTGAGTAAATTAAAGAAGATTTCCAATATTGAACAGATATGTCAGATGCCCTTTTCTCATAAAAGTTTTGCTGATGAATCAGTTTTATGCCAGTATTTTCTTTCTGCCTTATACATGCACCATTCTTGTTTCCTGACTGTGTATATGATTAATTTTTCCTTTTTTTTCTTCATGAATTAAAAAAAAAGATATTGCTTTGATTGTTGCTATGAAGAATACAATAAAGCTGATTATCTCTTTTTTTTATTATTTTTCTGTATTTTGTATCTTAGAGTTGTATTACTTTACAAAAAAGTAAAAGAAAGAAATGAAGGGAGGAAATTTGGTCTGGAATCCTCTTGGTGGTTGTGGTATTTGTCAGAGTACGCCTTGTAATTTGTGCAGGCTATATTTGTTGTTATAATGGGGAACTGGAAGAAAACATCCACTTTCAAGTGTTTCTTTTCCTATGATTTTTCCTGGACATGATCAGGGCTGGCTGCTTCTGTAATTTGCAGCAGTGCTGGCTTTCCATGTGTGTTTATGGATTTATTTGGCATTCAGTATAGGGATCATGGGAGCACAAGCAGGGATCTGGTCATGTTCCCTTTTCCTCTACTTGAGTATCTTACCTTTGAATGCTGAAGGAAGAATATCAAAGAAGCAGCACTTCTCCAGCTCTGGGATACCAGAGAACTTCCTTCATAGGGAGGGAATTTCTAGATTAATACTGTGTGATGTTGCATTGAGCTTTTGCTAATACTGTGTTTTAAGGCTGTTCCTGGGAGTTGTTGGTACCTACAATTTTTTGGAAAAGACAAACATTATTGATACCTATGATTTTTAGGAAAAGACAAATGTTATACTGTGCAAAATTTTGTGTGTCAAAATGGTACATGGTGTGTAAACCAAATTTTCCTTGACCTGCATGATGGTATCAGGTAATTTTCAAGTACTCTATACCTGTAACGCATTTGGAACCTTTGTTAAACTTTTGTGATATGTTTGAAAATAAGATAGAAATTAATATTAGCTTCTTGAAACTTACAAACACACCTAACTCAACCTTACTTTGGCTGAACAGCTAAATTAATATGAAGGGAAAATATTACATGAAACTACTTCTACCAAATCCTCCTTGAATCCTCCATCTGGCCACTCCAGGGCAATTTTAAGGCGTACTATCATAGAATCATAGAATCACCTCGGTTGGAAAAGACCTTTAAGATCATCGAGTCCAACCGTTAACCTAGCACTGCCATCCCACCACTAAACTATGTCCCTAAGCACCTATCTGTCCTTCTTTTAAATACCTCCAAGGATGAGGACTCCACCACCTCCCTGGGCAGCCCATTCCAGAGCCTGACAACCCTGGCACAGCTTCAAGCCATTCCCCCTAGTCCTATCGTCTTTTACCAGGGAGAAGAGGCCGACCTCATATGAAGGAAATTGTTTGTTCCTATTAACACATGGTCAGGATTGTGACCTCACCTCAGTTTTTAAAAGAAGCTGTATAATGTGCCTTTCAGTCCTTCAATTTTCAAGTCATCCAGCATTTAGCTCATTAGCAGTGTGATTCCCATCTGACTATAAGGAATGCCTACTGATCCATGAAAGCAGTTAGAGCTAACCTGTCACCACAGAAACCTGTGGAAACTGAATGACTTTCATATGCATCTTCAGCAATCTTTGTAGCTCCTATTAGAAAGATAAAGAAAACTTTGCCATGATATACATTAGCTTGAAGCAGAAAGTTCAAGAAATCTTATGGGAAAGTTCTTTTTTTTGGTAAGCATTCCAGACCAGGGATACACACCTGAAAGATTTAGGTCATTTCAGTGTTTATCTTCAAGATTTTTTTTAAAAAATACAGTGGAAATGGTACCAAAATTGAACACAATATTGCTGGTGCAACCCTAGCAATGCCAAAGAGACAGTGTAATAATTTTTCATCTTCTGGCCAAACTCCTAACGTAGTGTCTATGTTTGTCTTATTTTGATGTGAGAGCACATTTTGGTTTCCTTGTTGTAGGGAATTTCTTTATTGTATTTCACTTTATTTACCACCTATTTTGTAAAAATACTAAGTGTTATAAATAAAGGTTATATTTATAATATCTTACCCAAATAATGCCTCAGTAGCATTTAAACAGCCTAGCATCACTGTAACTGAAGACAGTGATGACATTATGAAGTTTCTCTTAAGCCACAGACAAGACACACTTAAGTTAATGGCAGGGCTGCACACACTGGCCACCCGCTGCTAAAGTCTTTCAAGTAATAAATGGGTTCTTCAATTTATATTCATGTGCATTGCAGCATCTGTGCTGAGACTGTTCACGAGGAGGGCTAGCCCTGATCTTGTTTTTATTTTATTTTATTTTTTTTTTTAAATTTTTTGTTGGGGGGGGGCATAAACTATTGCTTTATAGGATTTGAACCTTTAGCTCATTCTGGCTGCCAATAGTCATCCTAGTTTACCTATTCCCAAGTAGAGGCACAAATAATCCCGATTTTTCTTTCCACTTTGGCTCTCTGATTAGTCCCAGCAGTATAGAGGGAATTACTGGGCTGATATGACTGGTACCTAGAGAACTCTTCCACTTTACAGAGGTCTCCTGCTTTTGCACAATATCCTACAATATATTAAGTGGTTGAAAAAAAAAGCATCTGTGGTGATGTGGTGCTCTATCTATTCCTGGTTCCCATAATACATGGTGAGGACCTTGAGTTACCAGTAATTTTTACAGAGGACTCAATGAGTTCCAGGGAAAACCTGAAGATAACTGATAGTCCCCCATGACAAATTCTTTAACACTGCACAAGGGAGACATGGTAGGGATGAAGAATCTTTTTTTTTTTTTTTCTTTTTTTTTTAATCCTAGGTGTCTGTTTTGTCTTGAGCAGCTTAAAAAAAAGTTTGAAAGCTATATTAATAATTTGGACCTAGATTCTGAAAAACTCCCTTGATGAAACAAAACCCTCTTTCTCTCAATAGTTCAGTGTTTGAAATATGTTTCTGGCTGAAAACAACAATACCATAAAACCTCACTAAGAATAGGAAGTTGCTGCAGGAATGAAACTCCTTTTCTGGCTAGCAGGGCTATGTTTTCCTATGCAAATGCAGCAAAGCCCAGAAATTAGCAATGACTGCTAAATTAACACACTTGAAGAGCTTGGCTGGTTCTAATAGGCAGTCAAATGGTCTTGTTAATTGTAAGGCCAAGTAATTGAAGTGATTACTGTTGCTCATGAGCAGCCCTTTTGAAGTAGAAGTCTTTTAAATTATCCATAAACGTTAAATGTCAGACACTATTGTGTAATTATACTTTGTAAACGCTGAATGTCATAAGGCATCACAGGTAATTGAGGTTTACAGAGAAGAGCTTTATCTAAACCTAATTGGGCATCAACTCTTTGTCACTATTTCTAAACCTAATTGGGCATCAAATTTTTGTGCCAGGGGACACTCCAACACCTCATCACAGCCCTCCCCCCATTGCTGTCAGCAGGGAAATACACATGACAGCGAATATGACCGTCCAAACCCAGGACCTCTCGCAGCCCAACCTGTGCAGCCCCGTCACTCCAAGAAATGAAAATTTGAACAGGGAACTGGGCCTCTACATTTCCTGGGTGCAGGGCATCAGCAGCTAATGGTGATCTCCCAGTTCACCCGCATCGTGACTTCGGTTGTCACACAACCAAACCACTGTGGTAGTCAATAGAAGCTTTGAAATGCAAGAAGAGAAGAGCTTGGCTTAGCAAAAGTGTATTTCTTTTTTCATTTACATATATTTTTAAAAATTATTTCCGAGTATTGGCATTCCTAGGAGAGGTTATGGTACAGAGCACAGAAATCTGTTTTCATGCTGAACTTTTGGCTTTTACTTCTGTCATTTTACTAGTAGGCAGCTGTTAAGCTCTATGAGACTTTCTTCCACGTAGAGTTGCCCACAGAAGTGTGCTGCTAGGATCATTCACATACAGCAATTGATTGCATTAGTATGTCTGATTTTTACATCTGACTTCTTGATTTTGACTTTTTCTTTTGCTTTCGTGTTTCCTGAAAATCCAAGAATGGCAGTCACGCAGTCTTTACCCTCCGTTCTTAGTGTACATCTCCAAAAGCAGACCTATTTTGCAGAGCTGAGTCCCCTAGCCTTGTTCATACAGAGTCTGATCCAAAGTTTAGTGAGGTCATCAAGTGCTGTTGCCTCTGCCTTCAGTGCATTTGGTTTGGAAGCCTATTAAACCAATCCCTTAAAGTCAAGAATTCACTCATCATAAGATGCAGAAGTCCAGAAACTGCTTAGTACTGTCACTTTCGTATAATTTTGTGTCACAGACTGTTTTGCATGTTTTCTTTGGGTGCTAGTGGGTAGTGAGTGTTGAAAGCACTGATTACAGGTAATGATCTTACATCTACTTTTTATTTGTTAATTTTAATTGTGTGTTATGACTGGGGGAAATTCATGCACTTACAGGACAAAACTCACTGTGTGAATGTGCATTTCAGGGAAAAGGGTGCAGAGATTTTCTAAGACAAAAAATTCGATCTGAGAATCTCAATGCTTTTGCAAAGGAAGAGTTCTCACTGGTTACTCTAATACTTGCACTGTTGTTTTGGCATATTGTTATTTACTCAGAAAACCCTGAATCCTTATCAGAGAGAGGGTAAAACAGAAACTGTTCACCCACTTGGGGAAAAAAGTATTTATACTGTAACTTTTCTTTGCTTCAGCAGCTCAGACCCTTTTTTACACCATCTCCCTGTTTTCCTAGCCTGTGCACAGCCTGAAGCACATGGAAGGAGCAAAAGAAAGAAACTTAAACTGACCAATTTTGAAATGAAGCACAGGCAGCTCTTTTATTTATACTGCACAAAATATTTGAGAAGTGTAGGTGGACTTATGAAACTAACTGTCACAGGAATGGGCCCCTAAGTTGTGAGAATTTCTTTTTTCCTCTCTTTTTTTTTTTTTGTGGTGGTGTTCTTGAAGTGATCTAATTAATTTCTTTTAGCTTTACTATATATTTGCATTTTAGAAAGATAAGAGAATACCAATTTCACTTCTGGACAAATGCACTGAATTAAATTGTCCCATAGAATGTGGCCAAAATGGAAAATAATAAAAGGAAACACTGTGAAGTGTATCAAGTGCATATCCAGTTATATTTGAGATCCGTCACTTTGATGTTTGATTCAGTCGTATCATCTAGGTGTTTGATAGCCTTGGACTTTCTCTCTCTCATATAAAACCATATACATGTCCTTTCATGGTATGTGCTGAAGACTGTTGTCAAAAAGGCGTTTCATTCTCAGTTGTCTGCAGGAGTCCTGACATGACTGCTAAAATATCAGAAAATGAAATTAAATCTGACGGCTATGCTATCCCCAAAGGGCAGAGAACCTGATTTCACTCAAGGCAGAACACACTAATCCACAGCATTAACAACTTGCCAAGGTTGTCTAAGTCAGTGCTTGTCTTTGTCAGGAGTGGGAAGAAGGAGAGGTGTACATGGAGCTGGTGGGTAGGACAGTTTTGAGCAGAAGGAAATTGGTGCTAACCAAAAAGATTAGCAATAATCTAGATTTGGCAAAGACCAAAAATAGATTATGGAACAGAAAGAAGAGAAAAAAATGAGGGAGAATAAAAAATATCCATTTTTTTGATTTAGGCATTTAACTTCCTTTCAAGGTTTTCAATTTAAACAAAGTCAAGAGTTGTTCAATAATGTATTTCTTGAGGTGGTAAGTGCTGGAAAATGTCAGAGATTTTATTGCACATTTTTTAACAAGTTAACATAGTCTGTGTTTAATGTGGGGAAACAAACATGAAAAAAGAGATATTCTAGTGAACAGTCTTGTTAAAGACATAAAAGTGTATTTCCCCGAATAAGGATGAATATCTTAATATGTTAATTTTGAACAGGTAGCCCTCCACCCCCAACAGATCAATAATAGCAGAGTGTCATTTGATAGCTAGCCAATAAGTCCAACACCTTCTCCTGTTAATCTGGAAAGGCCTGGCCCCTTCCAGCAATGCTGAATCTACAAGAGATAGGTGTGGAGCACTGTGGTTTTCAGAAAGTGTAAAAAGGCACCACTGTTTTCTAGCTACTCATGTTAATGCATCAGAAGAGTTGTGATAGATGACTTACACCATGATCTTGCTTAATTTTGTTTTCTTTCTAATGTTTTGACTATTTCTTTTACGTTCTTGATTCCATTTTTTTGTTTCTAGTGTTTTTCACTTTTTTTTCTAATGTGTGCACCTGCATCACACTTCAGTTTGGTTTCTGTCATCTGACTTATTCAGGCTCTATTTACAACAGAACCGCAATGTCCACATTTGTATTAAATGTCCAATGCTAGATACTGTGTGGGCTTGACAGGGTGCTTCACTTGTCCTTTAATGTCAGCTCATGCAATTCTCTCCTAATTTCCGTTGAGGAGTCCAGTCTGTATTTCTATTGCTTGTAAAAATATTTGCAGCCAACAAAGTTAATGTAGATGTTATAGAAATAAGGATATTCCATTTATTCTTGAAATAAAATATTATACCTTCTGATCCCTATCTGATGTCTCCTGTTCATCCCTCACTCTCCTTCCCACTGTGCCTCATTCACTATTTCTCAGGAGTGGTCTGAGTAAGCCCCACACACTCTTATTCTCATCACTAAACCTTTAAGATGAACTTGAAAGAAGCTACCCCTGCCCATTAGCTGAAAAAAAGGAGTCCAGAAGCTGTGTGTAAGAGGAAAGGAAAAGGAACTTAAAATGCAACTAGCTCTTCTGTATCAGACTCTGACCATGGGATATGCTGGCAGCAGTAGAGTGCAAGCAAAATGTTTGTGTCAACCAGTATTGAGCAAAACAGCCCCAGGACTTGCTGATTTCCCTCAGAAGTGCTTTCACCCAACACTGACTCCTGCAAGAGCTACACACACTGCTCAGTCAGGCTATGTTGAAGGGCAGTGGTCAAGAAGTATTAGTGCTTGTGGGCTGCTTTGCTTTTTGTGCTGGTGGGTGTGATGCTCTAGGTGTGGTTGTCCCCACTGATGCATAATTCCACAGAGACAATGTGGAACTTGTGCTATTTTATTTCACCTTTGTCATTTGCTGTTTTATTTGCATTCAATTATTTGTTTTTATTTTATTTACTATTTTATAATGGAATTTTTTTGACAGATGAATATTTCATAAATGAATTATGTTTAAATGTTTAAAAATGTTTGGTTTGTTCTTTCAGTAAACAATTTTATCAGCACAATAACACTATCCAGAGCATGTGTTTGGTGGACAGTGCACACACACCTAAGCTCTGTTATTACAAAGGCTCCCAAATATTTTCACAGGGCAGACTACAGTTCCCTCGGTCAGGCTGACCTCTTCCATAAGAGTTATTTAGGCTTCATACAGTGCAGTCAGACACTGACCTTGCACTGTTCCTTTGGAAACAGCATAACTTTATTGCCTGCAGAATGAATATTAGAAATCCCTTTTTTGTTTTCTTAACCCTTTTACCAGTGTGACCTTTTTCTTGTCCTTTACCTTTTGCAAAGCACCCTTGACACTTGTGAAGTTAAGGAATGTGGCTCATCTTTTGGAATTCCAGATGCTTTTACAGATTTGGATACTTTTGTCACAAGCTACGTGGGTTGTTCCTGATACTCTTGGAGCCAAAAGGGTGGTGTCATATCCCAGCTGGCTTCCCTTAGGCTATATTACAGTTCAGACACATGAACGATGCTCTTTAATCTCACTGGACACTTGCTATTGCCCAGTGTAAAAGAGTTGACTCCTCTCCTGGTGAATTATGCTGGTTCCATGTCTTATCAGAGTATAACCTGAATCAGCATCCACATGATTTTAGTTCAGTAATAAATCATGCTTTTTTGCTAGAAGCCATTGTCTTCTGAGAGAACTGGTGGTGAATGTTCAGGTAGAAGTGGTTGAAATTAAAATATCTTTCAAGTGGGAGAGAAGCTTACTCTTGGATCGTGGAGATTTGATTCCAGTATTAGTTGCTGTTTCCAACAGCTGGCTCCTAATTTCTTGCTGTGTCTTGTACTTGTTACATAAAATACACTATATCCAGACAAACTCTACTGTGTAGGAATGGAATGATCAGATTTCACTGGTAAACATAAAGCTGAGTCTACACTGAAAGCAGCAACAGTTTTTCCGGAACATGGGTAAAATCACAGCATGCTCAAGCACCCTTACCAAGTAAATATTTTGTTATTTGTATGCTGTTAATTGATCCCTACAGTTATCATTTGGTTGCTAATTTAAAAAACAACAACATGGGAATTACAGAAATTGATAGGTACTTGGGTATTTAGCTTGACTTAATACCATAAACAAAGACAGGAAGAGAACAGATGGTTTACATCCATGGTTGACATCTATCCCAGCTGGGATCAATTTCTTGTTGAGATGAAAAGAAAATAAGTTGAGGTATAAGCAGGGTAAACCATTGCCATCTGGGTCAATTCTTGTGGTAACTATAAAGCAGCCACTCCATACATCCTTGGTTTATCCTTCCTGTTTCCTCACTTATCAAATATTTATTGTCAACAACGGGCAGTTCTGTTTGCACACATTGCAATTGGATAATGAGATAGTTAGGTTTACTTCTGTTATTGATGGCGAGGGCTGATGGCATGAATAATTTCCTGGTTTTATAAATGGGAATTGAATTATTGATGCTTCATTTAGGCAGTGATAAAGGTATTAGTAATGTATTGCCATGGCTGTAGGTTGGTGGTAGTAGTAGCCAAGATGATACTTGCAGGTGATGGGCCAATTCTACCCTACATCTAGAGTGCAAATTGGAAATCAGTTCTCATGAATACACGGATTATGGATTTACTGCTGTACAAATACTGCAGAATTTGTCCTGATAACTTTGCGGAAGACACTGTTGCTAGTAGACGAAAGACTACATTTCAACAGCCTCATCTAACAGCATTTTGCTTATAATTCCAGCTGTCTGTCACAAAAAAGCCCCAAACCCATTCCAGAAGTAAGGAGAGAGGAAACAATGGTTAATGAAATAATAGTTTTTTGCTTGCATTCAAGGGGCCTCTAATGCTTCAGAGAGTTTACCTGAATTTTTCAGACTGACTAATTTTGGACTTCTTGAAGCTTGAGAGTCACTCTTGTAATGTGGTGATTTGAGTTTCTGCAATTCAGGCTCTGAGATTTCTACCTCCAACCCCCCGAGAACACTTCACATTTTAAAAAAGTAATCTGTACAGAAATGAGTGGCATTTGCATGACATCTTTTGAAAGAGGACATGTTTGAGAGAAAAGAAATGGCTTCTAGCACTCCAATATATGACATTAATGTCCCTTGCCAAATGTAAAAGGTTGAAGTGAAACCTTCTCTACCCTATTTGCATTTCTTCACTTTCTGCTTGCTGTACTCTTCTCTGTCCTCTTTTTCAGTTCTTCAGTAGACTCAAATTCCCTCCTGCTTTCCCTAATCCCAGCCATCCCACCAGTGCATGAAGCATAGCAGTGCCTTCCCTGGCTGCAAACCTCCCCTGGCTGCACCATGAACCAAGTTCTTAGAGAAATGGCAGAACAGTGTGTTAGGAAATGAACACAATGCACATTTGCTGCCTCAGATCATAGTTAATAAATTTCAGAAATGTTGTGCTGCTCTTAAGTCTTCCTGCCTCCCCACTGTATTTTGAACCATGGGGTGATGGGGAGGAGCCATTGCTAAAAGTTTTGTGCAGTATTCCTGATCATCAAGTACAGAATAGATCAATAATGTAAAAAGAAAAAAAATAGTGTAAAGAAGATCTCAGGCCAATTATTTTTCTACAAAATACTTTATGTGACAACAGCGGCAGCCCCCAAAGGGCAGCGTGTAACAACAGAGCCTAATTAGAATGATTTCACTGTAATCATTAACTAGCATCTAACACCTACGAGAGTATTTCTGTTTAAACTAAAACATGACCTGCATGGTGGAGAGGCCTTGTAAACTGTCTACGAAATAAAAAATGTGACAGTAAAGGTCAGAGCTGTGCTCATTTGAATTTCAAGCAGGAAGCAGGCTCCACAGTCGGCATGTACAGGAAGAGTGGTGGCTCTTTTCCTAGGCTATCCTTGCCAACAGTAGCAGTTGGAGAAATCCTCCAGGACTAATTACTGGGGCTGCAAAACAAGTATTGTTCTTTTGTCTCTCTCCCCGACCTGGTGAAATGCAAGGGTCCTAATTATATTGTGTCAAAGATGCGGTTTTGTTTTTCACTGTCATGTGAGTGAAAGTCACAAGCTAAGAAAGCCAAGTGGCACCTTACATCTCTCTCCAGCCACCTGCCGACAGCTTCCTCACTGCTCCTGCTAATCACATCATCTTGCTGGAGAAGCAGGGGAGGGAGGGCTTGCTAATAAACTCTCCTTCCAGAGAGTGATGTTAACACATTGTGTTCCACTGGGCCACCTAAAAGCAGCTCTGAAATCAGTGAGATTTGGCTTGATTTGCAAGTCTCTGGTGAAATTTCAGAAGGTAAAATTGTAAAACATTCAGTGGAAAAAAAGCGTGAAAACATTTTTAAGGAAAGCATTTAAAAAGTCAAGAGACAGACACCATAATAAAAAAAAAAAGTTGTCAGGAAGGGTGTTATTTATTCATTTTGAAACATTGAAAAGAGCTCTGTTAACAGCATTTATCTGCTTTCAAAAAAATCCAAGAAAGCAAGTGCATTAAATTAATTTCCTATTTCCTTTTGTGACTTTGAAAGCGCTATATACACATAGAGAGCTTTTTACACTTTGGGGAACTGACAAAGCTATAACATCTAGTACATAAGCCTTGCTATACTGAATCTTTCTTCTCTTTCTTCCCACCATCCCAATTTCCTAAGTTTTCTTTGCATTGGTCTTCATTTTCCCCTTTCCTCTTTGCAGTGTGAGGTTTCTTTTATTGATGGCCCTTCAAAAAATTTCCAACTTTTGTCTTTCATTGTGTCCTTTCTTTCTTGAACTTTTGAGTAGAAGTAGTGCTTCTGAAGTGATGTGACAGCCCTGACAAAAATACTTGGTGAGTCCACAGAACAAGAAAAATCAGTAGCAGCTCATGTGCAAGAAATTTTTTTTCCTTTCTTTCATTATCCCTATCCTTTGCCATCAAAGTATTTCTGGCTTGTCTTCAAAGGGTAGACGACAAATTATTTATACATAAATCATACATTTATTTGTATCTCCACTAGATAGTCACAGGAAAATAGATAATATGTAAATTGACACAAAAAAATATGTAGTTATTATGATATTATATGCTGTGACTGAGAAACATCTCTGGTATCAAATGTCACCCAGCGGAGAGGTGTGTAGCTGTTTGGTGGTGTCAGGTGTAATAAGGACAAAATGGGAAGAGAAGGCAGGCCCTCATAATTCATTATTCAGTTTAACTGTCTGTTCTTTTCCTTCCTGGAGAACTTCTTCCTCTCAACATTGTCATAATATGTTTTGTGCCACATCCACAAGAGGTGTAGATAGTAAAATCTTTCTTGAAGCCAGTGTAAATCTATTGATTGTCAGTGTCGAAGGTCTTGTGCTTCTAGGAGGCAAACCACAGTGGAAAATAGGTTAAGGCGCAGTGACACAGCTGAAGACTATTCCTATCCCCTGCTGCTCCATTGTCGCTGGCTGTGAAATCCTCAATTACATTATAGTTTTGGGTGTAATATCTGCCTGTGATAGATCACCAAGGAGAATGAAAATTCATAAGGAAAAATTAAATTGTATTTCAAAAAACTTTCTGTGCATCTTGCTTGCAGCTCCATTACAGAGACTTAGCCATTGCATGTCTTACAGCCTAAACAGAGCATCAAATTAGTGATGTTTTGGTAATTGATTTTAGTCAAAGTACATTATTTCTACAAATAATTCATATTCTATGAGACTGGTAACTTTTTCTTGTTTTTGTCTTAATATTTTCTCCTTCTACTTGTGCTGGAGTACTTCATGGCCATGCAGAGGTATGACTGAGGGGAAGACTGAAGTACTGATTATAACTACTGGAGTAAAATTGGAGTAACCTCATACAAGCCTATTAAATGGCATGAAATTTGGTACTGTCATGTGATTAGGATCTGACCTGTCATTGCTATAGTCTATTTTTGTTCGGAGGCAGTGACTTTTGTGTGGTTGTACATGGCTGAACTGCAAATAACTTCTTGAGTTTGTGTTATGTCTTCAGTCTTCTTCTTGGATATCTACCTTGCTTTTTCACCACAAAACTTCCTGCAAAACACAGTCCCCAAATCTTGGAAGGAAATAAGTATGTTTTCTAAAACATGAAGTTGTTTTCTGTGCTAACAGAATGTTGTGAGGAGCAGTGTTCCTGAAAAGATGTATTTATTTCATAGAAATACTGTCTTTACTTACTAGTTGTTTTAAGTTAACAAAACATTGGCATGTTGCTTGTCATATCTTGATGATAAGCATTTGGAGTTTAATGGATTAATTTTAATAATTTTAGTTTTATGGAACTTTTAGGAATGAAGACTCTAAGGTAAATAAATAGAAATGTGTGCCTGAGATGAATTCATTTTGCCTACCAAGAATGTCAGCTTTTACATCCTTAATGCTCAGTTTGGTTGTAGTGTTGTGATTGAACAGCTGTTTCAGAGTTTCTGAAAAGACATGTGAGAGCATGGTAAAGTTAAAAGGAACCTTGCAGAGTGCCATGCCTCTATAAAGCTATTGTTGCAGTTTTACTATGAATGGAAAGAGTCACTGCAATTCTGCTTTATTTACTCAACACAAGGACATATATATCCTTCTGGTAGACCAGGCAATTGATTATCCTAAGGAAGATTTTCATTGCCTTACACAATTTTTGATGTTGTTGTTCTGCTTCTGCCTCCTATAGCAAGAAGAAGGGAATTTAATAACAGTGTAAAAATTCTGTAAAATCTATTATTTAATGTAAAATCATGTCTTCAAAAAAAATTGTCATGCAGAATTTTGCACAAAGGTCACCAGATATGATTGAGACACTGTTAATGGCATTTCATTGGCTTTCTGCTTAGGCCCATAATGTTGTGAAAATAACCTGTTTGGTTCTGTATTGCTGTTGCTTGGAAGGCCAGTTTTACATGCCTTAGACATGTCCTTTGTGGTGGTGTTGGTATGTCTGTAGATCTGGGATTTTCTTATGTCACCTTCCATTAATAAGACTTGATTTCTCCTTCAAGCTGGTATAAATTCATTAAACAATAGATGATGCAGAGAAATGTGAAACAGATACAGAATACTGATTGATTTTATTGGAGACAGTGGAATTAGATGAGTGTGAAAATGATGAAAAATCTGAAGGAAATACAGTTTAGGGAATTAGGCAATGAATAACATCTAGCAGTCTGCTTTCCTGGTATGCAATGTACCTTTTTGTATTGTGGGAAGAGATCTACCATGCCCTACTCATGACTAGGTGTCTGCTGAGTCATCAGGATGAATGCAGTCTGGTTCTCCCCGGTGCAAGGTACCCACTGAACCCACCCCTAGTGTCAGAAGATGCAGACAGTGTCTACCTGCAGTAACTTGCTGGTGCAGAAATGCAGTAGAGGTCGAAGAGGTGAATCCTGGCATTGGATGGCAGAGCTCTGACTTGCAGAATGCACTGCAAGCTTCAGTGATAACTGGCTCTGGCCCCTGTTTTTTGTAATATCTGAAAAAGAATAGTTGTCAAACTCAGGGTGCTTTAGTGTGAAGATCAGAATCACAACTTTAAAAATGGGGCTGCAGCATCACCAGTGCTGAGACAGGAATCAAATAAACTAGCTTTGGGCACTGACAGTTTTGCCATGAGGAAAGTGAGATTTAAGGTACTGTACTGGGGATCATTTTCAGTGTTACAGAAGAGCATCAGTCTAATTAAGTGTACTACATTTCTGCAAGAAATGTACCACCTATAGTTTGTTAATAAAAAGGCAGTTTGCAAAATATTGCAACCATGCTGCTTTTAATAATACTTTCTAAATTTTTAAGAATTTTTCTTTTTTTTTTTTTTTTCTTTTTTAATCATCACTTTGCTTAAAAAATAGTCTGGAGATAATGGTGGAAGCCTCTGTAATTAGTCATATCAAAACATAGACAGAAGAAAGAATCTGACCTATTCTTTCTTTTACTCATTGTCTTGTGTTCCTCACTCCTGTGATATTAACAGATTCTCGCTGTAAAAGAAATTGATTCTTCACTCCCAGGCAGGTCATTATAAAAAAGGTTTTAAATCATTTGCTCTTCCCGTTTCTGAAATATAGACTTCACTTTAATCTTCTCTGCATTACCAGCAATAAAACCCCCATAATTTGTGAAAAATGAGCTTTTTCTTCAATATGTCCTCTGATAAGTAGTATTTCTACTCCTTGATCACTTGTCCCACACCTGTTAACCTGCCGAACTAGTACTCAGTACATCACGAAGAGACTGTATTTATCTCTGTTCCATAGCCACATGAAGATTAAAAACCATGTTAGGGGCTGGCCTCTCAGTTGCTAATAAATTCCCTTTTTTTGGTTACATTGGCACTGATGTTTGATCATTCACTGAGTGGATGGGTGCAGCCTCATGTTGGTAAGCCAGGGTGCACACACCTGTGTCTTTGACGTCACTCTGAAAGACAGGTAGGTAGGATGTAAGGAAAAGGATTCTTTTCTGCTGGCAGTGGTGGTAATTTGACTGGTCTATTCCTGGAAATACAACAACCTCAGGGCAGTCAGAGGAAGGATACATTTTCCACAGTAGAGCAAGCACACTTTTAGGAGAGTGAGCCTGGTGGCAGCTCACAAATTAAGCTTCTGTGTATTTAAAATAGCAACATTGGCAGTTGGACTAGATGGTAGTGGTAGGTCCCTTCCAACTGAAATATTCTATTTTCCTTAGGAAAAAAAGATACCTATAGATATATCTATAGTTATACATGTATCTCTTTGTGATTGCCATCTTACTGGAGCATCCTGGACCCCTGTGTTATGACCACGGCCAGCTCCTGTCCTCTTCATTCAGAGCTGTCGGGGTAGTCATGTTCTACTTCAAACTCAAACTCTCCAGGTGCTTGGTGTTTGGGTTTTTTTTCCCCTGTTGTTTTATCATCTTCCCAAAGCTTGTTGCAAGGTTGGACAGAATGCCTTTCCCAAGCTAATTAACCATTCTTAATTAATTAAAAGTATTAATTCTGTTCATCCTGCTCTAATTTGAACCTGCTGGAATTGACATGAGAAGGTCAAGACCAGACACAACTAAATTCCATATAGGATAAAAAAATTGAAAAAGGCAGAATATGTTTTAGATTATGTTCTTGAATCAGATAGAGGCACAGAATTATCTTAGATATGTACAACATTAGGAAAAAATATTGATTCTTGAAGGTTCTGGGTGAAGTGGATTACATTTCATAACGGAATGCTGCATGCCTTCGTACTCACAAAGAATAGCTGACCTCCAAACATTCTAGTATCATCCACTTAAATATGGAAAGGATGCGTTTTCATATGCTTGCAACGTGTGTATTTGCTTAATGGAAAAAGATAGCAAGTGTGCAAAAATGACCAAACGAAACCAGATAAGGGTGAAGTTGGAAGCTGGAGGTGGAACTCATGAATAATGTACTGAAGAGGACGTAGGTCAAGACCTGCACAGTATAAAGCTGCCCTTTAGGTCCTCTTTGTTCATTGTGCAGAGTGAAATGGAAAGCAATCATTATGGTGTGTCATCAAAGCACTGATCTCTCTGGTTAAAATGACGAGACCACTGGGATTGCCCTTTACCTGTGATCCAGCACTGATTTCTGTATTATTTATACCCTTTCCTCTTTCCTCTAAATAGTATTTCCTGTGTTACTGGAGACATAGAGTTGGAGGACTTAAGGAAAATATACAGAATACATATGTGGCAAATTTACTTTGAAGATAATATTTTTAAGTAAAGATGCACTTTTGTACTATTAAACATGTACATAGGTAGCAACTTTATGCTGTACATCTTTTTACAAAATTCTTGTTTTTCAACAATATTATGACTCAAATCCAGGCCTTTCTGGGTAAATTATATTGTATTTGTAATTTGCAGACCTCACATGTTCTGAACTTTTTTCCATAGTTGATTTAAAGTATGTTTCTTTAAAATTTGCTTTCTGTTTGATTTTAATTCTTGTGTCTCTCTGCCCTGCTTTGCTGCTCGTTGTCTATTTTAGTATATTTTAAAGTTTGCAAGTAAATGACTTCCCATCCATTTTCTAATGATATGGTGCTAGGTTTAAATTTCTCATGGAACAGCATGGAAATGCATGCTGAAACCTCTTTCTGTTCTATAGAAAACCATTTTCTGGCATATGTTTGTACTATGCCAACCAAAATATTTCCAGTTGTGGGTGTTTTCATTCAGGCACCTCCTCCCATCAGCACTGTCTGTAACTCTTCTGCTCTTCAATTAGTAAGAAAGAAAAGGCTGACTCTCGAAAACAGAGTACCATTTCGGTTTTGCCAATTCAAAATCTGAGCTGCCCTCTGAATTTCCAGGGTTACTAGGTACCTGTCCTGTGTACTTAATGTTTGTCAAACTTATTATGAAATAATTCTCCAGTGACAAATTGAGTCTGTGTATAGGCAGGAATGCTTTGGAAAGTGCACTGAAGAAACATAGCAGCAATATCTAGATAAATGATAAATCTGACATTCAGAAGACTACCAGATGTCTGGATTTCCCTGGACATGTATTTTTCTCCCTGCCTGGTAATTATATCTTGGGAGATTGTGAGGAAGTTCTATATTTTTCTGGGATTTCTACTATTCAGTAGTTACAGCTAGGCAGCTATATGTCTGGAAGGTCTGGCCATGTCCACCTTGTCTGTATAGTAAATTTAGTGTGCACCAAAGTAATGATTTACTCTGTATATAGGTACGGTTTTCCATGGATTGAACTTGCTATGGAAGTTTTAAATGGAAAATGTGCACATATTTCTGCCTGGAAAATAGGTTAGCCATACATACGTTCCGTGATAATGAATAAGTTTGATTCCTGTTTTTACCACAAAGACTTGCCCTTCTTTTTCAGTTCGCTACCTTTTCATTGGGTAAACTAATTTTCTGAATTAACAGTTAGCTCACACTCCCTTTGCATATCCTCTTTTCATTTGCATCTTAGAGTTTCTGGCAAGAACTTGGCATGCATTTAGAGATATTTTAGGCTAATACTAGGTAGACATCTCCTTCACTCTAAAAATCTGCTCCCATGTCTTTTGCTGATCAGCTCTCCTTTTGATCTTTCCATCTCCAAATTCCCTCTCCCTGATCACTATGCCTTTCCTTCAGTGCCTCTCATTTTCCCTCCTGCTTTTCTACTTCAGGAAGAAAAAGACACTTTTCAGACACTTCTCTTCTTGATTTGTCTGATCACTCCTCTATTTCCGTTTCCTTGCCCCAGTACTGCAGCTTTTCAGACCTGTCCTTTGCTGTAATACCTATTGCTTCAAAATGCTCTTTGACTTAGTTCGTGTCAACATTTAACATTATCTTACCCCTGTGCCCAGTTTCAATCTTTGCCTTTATCTCCTTGTTCCAGCAAAGGCTAGCAGTAAGTCTTCCTATCACCTCTTTTCTCACCAGTTCTTTCTCTTATGTGAGCTATTGCCCACTAAATAAGATAGATAACTGGGAGCCGGGAATGTTTCTTACCCCATGATTTTGCATGTACATTTTTAGTAACACAAAGCAATAAGCAATAAACAGCATGACTATCAATGCCTTCTATACATTGAATAGCAAATTACAAAACTACTGGCAGGTTTCTGCTCCAAACTGCACTGGAAGACTGTCCCAAGCCTTAAATTTTGGTGTCCCTTTTTGTGGCATCTTCCTCTAGTAGCTGCACGTGTAGTATGTTCTCTGGACTTCTTCCAGTATCTCATGCGCTGTTGGAAATATCATTCTTTTAGTTAGTACTGGAAAGGAGATCCTGCATTAGAAGATTAATGAAGGGAAGAAACAAAGAATCTGAAGAAAACCAGCATCCTTTGAAGGGCAGGCAATGGCAGCACTATTGTCAGAAACAACTTGTTCTGTATGGGAAGTCTTGTTTCATAGCTGATTCACATGGTCTATAGAAGTACCCTGGCTCTGGTGAAGAACTATTCCTGCATATGTCAGATAAGCTAGAATGGAAAAAATGGAGCATGGATTTCACAATCCATCTCAAAAAATGCAGATAATGTATGAAATTATTTTTTATTATAGGTACATACATTTCTCTGCACATCTCTTTAACAGACTGACAATTAGAGGCATTAATACCTTAATAAGATATGTTCTCTGTTTTAAAGTTGACACAGCTGGTCTGTTGGACTTCCTAGAAATCTCTCCCAACTATTTGATTGTAGTTTCTCTTTAAACATTTACCAGGTATACATATGAAGCCAGAACAAAACTGTAACGAAACCACTCACTTAGCATATCTTAGAGCCATTTATTTTAACCCATTTCTCTTACTGTTTTTAACAATAATGTTTATTTAGTGGGACTAAAATAACAGCAATTTTCTGGCTTTTTTTGTAAACTTCCAAGACTTTAGAAAAATACAATGTTCATTTTTGGGATGCTTCAATTAACAATTTTTAATCCCACTATTTATTTTCAACCTTTTAAAAATCAAATAAGGTAATTGAAGTTGTTCACTGTTGTTTGCAAGAGCCTCATTGTCACTGTTGCTTGGTCTGCTGGAGAGGGGTAACCTGGAAAACGCACCTTTTCAGAGGTTCTTACCAGAAAGGGAGAATGAGGTTTTCATCTTTTGGGCTGCTACTTGTTTTGCTGACACGAACATTGCTAAAAAAGGGCTTCTGTTGACTGCAATTACTTGGAATATCTGCATGTTCCTATTGAGAGAGATAGCAGTCTCCAATATGCCTGATGTACACCTAGCAACTACTGTTTATTTGTAGAAATGGCGTTCAAGTTATTTTTAGTAAATATATCACTACCTGTATGAACAGAAACTAAAACTGAGGTTTAAAAAATTTAATTTTCACATTCTTCCTCAAAACTGAAATTAGATTTCAAAACTGAAACTAGCACTACGCATCCCTCTGTACTTATAAATAAAATCTTTATTGATTGAGAATGCTGGTCTTTTGCTCTATGTATTCCCTTCTTCTCTCACATATTTTTTCCTCCTTGCTGATAAGCTGCTGCAATAAACTTCAAAAGACAAGGTCGCTTATTTGCTTTTTGATTTAAGCACCCTTAAGAAAGACCTTTTAAAAGAAATAGATACACTGATGTTGTGCTTTAACCCCAGCAGGCAACTAAGTACCATACAGCTGCTCCTCACTCCCCCACAGTGGGATGGAGGAGAGAATTGGAAGAGTAGAAGCAAGAAAACTCATGGGTTGAGATAAAGACAGTTTAACAGGGAAACCAAAAGCTGCTCATGCAAGCAAGGCAAAACAAGGAATTCATTCACCAGTTCCCATGGGCAAGCAGGTGTGCAGCCATCCCCAGGAAAGAAGGGCTCCATCATGCTGCTTTTCCATGTGGGTGCCAATGAAGTAGCAGTAAGTAGCCTGAGGGTGATCAAAAAAGAATTCAAAGCCTTGGGGCGATTAGTGAAGGAATCTGGAGTGCAGGTTACTTTTTCCTCGCTCCTTCCAGTGGTGGACAGAGACACGGGACAATATGAGCAGACTCAATCTGTTAACATGTGGCTTCGCGACTGGTGTCGCTGCCACAACTTTGGGTTCTTTGACCACGGGATGGTCTACAAGGCACCGGGCTTGCTCAAGTCAAATGCGAGCCAGCTTTCTCAAAGGGGGAAGAGGGTCTTTGCCCAGGAGCTGGCGGGGCTCATTGACAGGGCTTTAAACTAGATGTGAAGGGGGAAGGGGAACCTATTGGGCTTGCCAGTGGCAGGCTAGGGGATGAAACGCAAGGGTTAGAGGGACTGGGAGCTAGTATGAGCCTTCAACCTGTTGCCCAGCAGTGTGCCAGGGGCACTGCAGAAAAGTTGAAGTCTGGCGGAGGTGAGCCGGAGGCTCCTGAGGTAGTAGGAGCCAACAAGGAAAAGCCTGTGAAACACCTCAAAGTAAATGAGGGGTGTTCTGCTATGAAGGTGACGAGGCTGACAGCTCAGATGAGATGCCTCTACACAAACGCACGCAGCATAGGAAACAAACAAGAGGAGTTGGAAGCTATCGTGCTGCTAGAAAGCTACAACCTGATTGCCATTATGGAAACTTGGTGGGATGAATCCCACGACTGGAATGTAGCTATTGATGGCTACAGGCTGTTCAGAAGGCACAGGTGAGGAAGGAGGGGCGGAGGCTTGCCCTTTACATCAAGAAATCATTACAGTGTGAAGAGCTGGCCCTGAAGAATAGCCACAAGCAGGTCGAAAGCTTATGGGTAAGAATCAGAGAGAGAGGCAACAAAGGGAACCTGGTGGTTGGTGTCTGCTACAGGCCGCCAGATCAAGAGGAGCCGACTGACGAAGCGTTCTTCCTCCAACTCCGGGAGGCTTCATGCTCGCAGGCTCTCGTCCTGCTGGGGGACTTCAACCACCCTGACATCTGCTGGAAAACCAACATGGCAAGCTGTAGGCAATCCAGCAGGTTTCTCGAATGCATTGAGGACAACTTCTTAAGCCAGGTAATAGACACCCCTACCTGAGGGGATGCAATACTGGACCTGGTGGTCACCAATGCAAGTGAGCTCATCGGAAATGTCAAGATTGGAGGCAGCTTGGGTTGCAGTGATCATGTGCTGGTAGAGCTCATGCTCCAGAGGGAAATGGGAAGAACAAAGAGTATAGTCAGGACCCTGAATTTTAGAAAAGCAAACTTCCAGCTCCTCAAGGAGATAGTCAGAAGGACTCCCTGGGAAACGGTCCTCAGAGACAGGGGAACAGAACAGAGCTGACAGATCTTTAAGGATGTGATCCACAGAGCGCAAGAGCTCTCTATCCCTAGGTGTAAGAAATCGGGCAAAGAAGGGAAGAGACCGGCATGGCTGAGACGAGAGATGCTGGTCAAACTAAGGAGGAAGAGGGAACTGCACAGGCAGTGGAAGCAGGGACAGGCATCCTGGGAAGAGTATAGGGACGTGGTCCGGTTGTGTAGGAATGGAGTCAGGAAGGCCAAGGTGCAGCTGGAGCTAAACTTGGCTAGGGATGCAAAGAATAATAAGAAGGGTTTCTACAGGTATATCAGCCAGAAAAGGATGGTTAAAGAAAGCGTACCCCCGCTGATGAGCGAGACTGGCAAGCTGGTAACAGCAGATGAGGAGAAGGCTGAGGTACTCAACACCTTTTTTGCCTCAGTCTTCACTGGGAACCTCTCTCCTCACCCCACCCGAGTTGATGGATGGCATGAGGGGGACCGGGATGACAAAACCCTTCCTGCTGTAGGAGAAGATCAGGTTCGTGACCACCTGAGGAACCTGAACGCACATAAGTCCATGGGACCTGATGAGATGCATCCCAGAGTCCTGAGGGAATTGGCCGATGTAGTCGCCAAGCCACTCTCCATGATATTTGAAAAGTCATGTCAGTCAGGTGAAGTCCCTGGTGACTGGAAGAAGGGAAACATTGTGCCCCTTTTCAAAAAGGGTAGAAAGGAAGACCCTGGGAACTACCAACCTGTCAGCCTCACCTCTGTGCCTGGGAAGATCATGGAACAGATCCTCCTAGAAGCTATGCTAAGGCACATGGAGGCCAGGGAGATAATTTGAGATAGCCAGCATGGCTTCACCAAGGGCAAGTCCTGCCTGACGAACCTAGTGTCTTTCTATGATGGTGCGACAGCATCAGTGGACAAGGGAAAACCAATGGATGTCATCTATCTGGACTTCTGCAAAGCTTTTGACACGGTCCCCCACAACAACCTTCTCTCTAAATTGGAGAGCTATGGATTTGATGGGTGGACTGTTCGGTGGATAAGGACCTGGCTGGATGGTCGCATCCAGAGGGTAGTGGTCAATGGCTCGATGTCCGGATGGAGACTGGTGACGAGTGGTGTCCCTCAGGGGTCCGTACTGGGACCGGTGGTGTTTAATGTTTTCATCAATGACTTAGACAGAGGGATCGAATGCACCCTCAGCAAGTTTGTGGATGACAGCAAACTGAGTGGTGCGGTTGACACACCAGAAGGACGGGATGTCATCCAGAGAGACCTGGACAGGCTGGAGAGGTGGGCCTGTGTGAACTTCATGAGGTTCAACAAGGCCAAGTGCAAGGTCCTGCACCTGGGTCGGGGTAACCCCCAGTATCAGTACAGGCTGGGGGAAGAAAGGATCGAGAGCAGCCCTGCCGAGAGGGACTTGGGGGTTCTGGTGGATGAAAAGCTGGACATGAGCCGGCAATATGTGCTGGCAGCCCAGAAGGCCAACCATACCCTGGGCTGCATCAGGAGAAGCATGGCCAGCAGGTCGAGGGAGGTGATTCTGCCCCTCTACTCTGCTCTCGCGAGACCTCACCTAGAGTACTGCGTCCAGCTCTGGAGCCCTCAGCACAAGAAGGACATGGAACTGTTGGAGCGGGTCCAGAGGAGGGCTACTAAAATGATCCGAGGGCTGGAGCACCTCTTTTATGAGGACAGGCTGAGGGAGTTGGGCTTGTTCAGCCTGGAGAAGAGAAGGCTGCAGGGAGACCTGATTACGGCCTTTCAGTACCTAAAGGGGGCCTATAGGAAAGATGGGGAAAATCTTTTTAGTAGGGCCAGCTGTGACAGGACAAGGGGTAATGGTTTTAAACTGAAGCAGGGTAGGTTTAGACTGGATATAAGGAGGAAATTCTTTACAACGAGGGTGGTGAAACACTGCCAGGGGTTGCCCAGAGAGGTGGTGGAGGCCCCATCCCTGGGAACATTCAAGGCCAGGTTGGACGGGGCTCTGAGCAACCTGATCTAGTTAGCGGTGTCCCTGCTCCCTGCAGGGGGTTGGACTAGATGACCTCTAGGGGTCCCTTCCAACCCAAAACATTCTATGATTCTATGATTCTATGTGTAATGTTGACTTGGGAAGTCAAACGCCATCACTCCAAATGTCCCCCTTTCCTTCTTCTTCCCCCCAGCATTATATATGCTGAGCATGACATCACATGGTGTGGGATATCCCTCTGGTCAGTTGGGGTCAGCAGTCCCGGCTGTGCTCCCTCCCAACTTCTTGTGCACCCCCAGCCTCCTTCCTGGTGGGGCGGTATGAGAAGCAGGAAAGGCCTTGACTCTGTGTAGGCACTGCTCAGCAATAGCTAAAATATCCCTGTGTTATTAACACTGTTTTCAGCACAAATACAAAACATAGCCTCATACTCACTACTATGAAGAAAATTAACTCTATCCCAACCAAAACCAGCACAACTGATTAATATACCAAACATATCTCTGCATTTGTAGCACCCTTTTTTTGTTCCATCTGAATTTACAAAGCTTCTTTCCTCTTTTAAATGAATATTAGAGGAACAAGAGTGTTTGGTTTTGCTTTCTCTTAGCTACAATCTCCGTTGGTACTACCTGTCAAAGATGAAATATTAGTACATTAAACATTATTTCTTCTTTTGCTTTAAAGGTGACCTGCTATTTCTGTGTTTTGGTTTTTTTTTTCTTTTCTTTTGTAATAAACTAATTGATGACTGTGTGCTAAATTTTCCAGTCTGAGAGGAGATAGGAACATTCATAAATGACGCAGGTGCAGTCATCCTTGATCATCCTTGTGGCTTTGTATCAGTACATGCTTTGGGACTGTTCTGCGTTAGGTGGATGCAGCAGAGATTAATTTGAACAGGACTGTCTCAGAAATCAGTTTGTGTTTGTTTTGGTACTAAAGGGGGTTTTGATCAAGGCTACACACTCTTCTATCTTATTTTTTGAACTTATTTCTTTGAATGCATCTTATTGCAAATTTGGCTCTAATATCAAGTACATTGTGCCAACATTTTTTTGCTGAGTACTACTGAGCTGTTGCCTTGTTATTCTAATCCTAGAAGTCATAGATAATACAGATATTTATCTTTCTGATGGCGCAAGATTGTTCCCAGCATCATGCCCATGAACTTTATTTAGTCTTGTTTTGAGTGACTAGGCCAAGACTGACCAGAACTCAGTGTCAGGAAATTATTCCCAGCATTCATTCTAGTTTTCCTTCAGTCAGTTCTTGTTTTCCCTGTACCACCTTAAGCTGTTATTTCCCCTCATTTATCTATGCCTCTGATCAAATGACAGTCGTGACAACGCATGTAAAATCACACGTGCTTTTTTTGTCTGAGTGTTGCTTTCATCAGTAAGAAAACCTGGTATTCTCACAATCTTTAGCTGCTCAGTTGCTCTATGTCTGTATTATGGAGTTCCTCCCTCTCACACCAGTATAAATCAAAAGGTGTTGGTGCTAGTAATGCCACTGTCAGGATAAATCTAATACTTCTAGCATCCTTTCTGAATTCTTGACCAGGCTTTTAGCTAATAATATGTCAGCATAAACTCCATGGAAATCAATAGTCACCTATATCACCATGGATTGGGCCCAAGGTATTATGTGATTTAAAGCATGTTATTTTTTCTGCAAAAACAATTTTATGTGCTATTGATTTTAGAGTTATACTGCTGTTTGGGTTCCTCTTCTTTTTTGTACTCCTTTTCTAGAGCAGTGTTCAAGGACATTATGGACACCCTAGATCTTTGGGGCAAGTCATAGCCTATGATTTACTTGTGCCAGTTGCAACATCTGCTGTTTGCTATTTTCTTTGGACTCAGCTTTGAGCTGGCAGAAATTTACACATCATGATCTCTTTGGATATTGGCTTCTGAAAATAACACCCTTTGGGTTTTGAATGAGGGACCTTTTAAACATGTGCTTATGTTCTGCAATGTGATAGTTCCTTTGCAAATGTAGGTCTCCTGTGTTCGATCAGGGTTTAATTCTGATATGAATCCTGTTCAGTTCTCTCTGCATTTGTGTTTTACACCAGCAGAGCTCCGGTGACTTCAGCAGAGGCATTGCTGTTCTTGAATGATAAAACAGGACACGCAAGTCTTTGTTTATTTATTTATTTATTTATTTATGAGCACATGTCTGGTTGTGTAGACCAATGCAGATAAATTGGAATCAGTGAACCTGTGCTGATTTACAACAATCTTAAGCATATGGCCAGGCCTGAGGATAATAAATGAAAACTTTATGTTGCAGAATTTTGGAATCCACAAAAGATCTGATCTGACCTGTGTAATATAGCCTGTATTCACCAAGTTATCACAGTGTTGAGGCCAGCAACTTCTGTTGCCTCAAAAGTAATTATTCTCAGTTTAAGGACACATGAATTTCTTTGACTCCTTCAAGAAGCAGAACCCACCGTGAAGCGAGTGAAGTAACAAAAAAGTATAAGATGAAGCAGAAGCTATGTAGGGAATAATAAGAGCAAAGAACTGATCCTGCTATGGTTTAAACTTTCTCACTGATTTTCACTAGCATAGATGACTATGCAGGAGCAGAGGTTATGGGAAATTGCTTTGAGCTGTTCAAAAGAAATAGCAAAAATTCATGTGCTTCTGTGCGTGCTAAGCATAAACTTGTCAGTCCCATTGTTCTATATTCTAAAAAAGTCATTGGGATAAAAAGGTCTGAATTCTCTGCATATCTCACTTCATTAATTACACATGTTTCTCGCATCCGGATGCCTGTTTCTTTGCCTTCATGCCCTTCTTGTTTTCATGCTGGATTAATTTCAGAATGATAACAGACTTCTATCAAACTGTACTATAACAATCAGTAGCAGACTGTATATTGCCTGGGTATACCTGTGTATCTTTTACAAAAGCAATAGAGAAATGGGTAAAAATTATTTGGGAATAAAAAAAAAAAAGGCAAAACGTAAATGCAAAAGGGGGATGCCACTGCAAGCAGTCCCTCAGCCAGGGAAGATCAAGTGGAAAAAGAGTAAAGGTTTCCTGTTTTTCATTCATGCCGTATGAGAGGTTTCTTTAATGATTGCTCTTTTGTGTAGCCAAAGCAATGCTCATTTATCAGTCTGTGGTTTAATACAAATGCATCAGGATGAAAAGTGAAGGAGGATGAAGGTTAAATGACAGGCACACCCTGACTTAGAAACTACAGGGCTGATGAATGTCTCAGAAAGCTGACTGAAAGGAAATCTGTTTTCAATAGACCCTGAAAATAACAACAAAAATGAAGTGAGCACATTTTGATTTAATGGTACATTTAACTAACTCTGAATTACTGTAGAACCCTTTTGGAAGTGTTTCTCATAGCAGCATTAATACCAAATGAATTCATTGAGATCAGTGTTATTGCAGTGAATAATAGCAAATAAATTAATATAATTATGGAGAAATAAAAGTGTTAGCAAAATAATTTATACACCTAATTCTTCACTGCTAAGCTCCTATTTGTTCTTTCCTGCATTAAGGTCCCTCTGCTTTCTCCTTCTCTCACTGCTGAGGCAGAGTTAGTAATTCTGGTGATTCACATGCAAGGTACAGCATTGTAATCCCCAGGGGTTTTTGCTCATTCATACCTCTCTGTGCGTATATCTCTAGACTTCCAAGGTGGTATCAGAGATATCCATGTAAATCTTAAGGGACTGATTGACTACCAGTGATTTTTCTGAGTTTTACAGAGGAAAAAGAGACTGTAAATCTTGCCCGGGGTTGAATTTGAATATGTGAATAATGGTTTCACCCCAACAGTCTTTTTTTTCCTGTCTCAGTGCTCCACTCATTTATGCTGACATAAGTCTAGAGTAACTTATCTGAGGTCAGTGGAATTATCAATGTTAAATTAGGGTAAATGAGAGGAGAACTAGGTCTCCATGTGTATTTGTCCTAGGAGAGCTCTTATTATTTGATGATCAAGTCAGCAAGATGAGGAATAATTTTCTTTATTATGTAAATAATACAATTAGAAATCAAACTAAATTTATTCTGACTTTTCCTGTCATATTTCCTCCAATCTAATGTGAATTAATCAGATAAAGAGGATTCCTCTGCCTATCTGATTGTACAACTCATGTTTGTAAATTTAAAGGAAGAGAAGAGCAGAAGGCTTTTGGAGTCCGATGGAGGATCCTTATTTGATAAAGCAAGGAGAAGAATTTGATCTAGATTAATTAAAAAAAATTAAAAGGTAATAGGATTAGTTAAGCTTTGACTTCCTAGTACTGATATTTAAATTCAGCAGTGAAGCTAACCAGAGGCATTAGTAATTTCTCTTAGTGTTTGAGGAACTTGCTGGTTTTAGAATGAAATGAGGTTTCTCTGTGAGTGCCATGGGAAACATCAAGGGAATTTGCTCTTCCAGGCTCTCCAATTAGATAACCTTTCAAGAGTAGGCTTTCTTTCTAGGAACTGGATGTTAGTGGTTAGGTGAAGTCACTGAGCAAAAAAAAAGGGAATTCCTGAATTTAAGGACATTTCTGTTGTCCAGTATGCAGTATGAAAGAAACTGGGAATATTTTCTCATTCTGTCTTGATGATACCTGATCTGCCATGAGCCTGACCTGTGATTGCTGAACATGTGCTACCATGTGTTGGGGGACACTTCTGCAGTCCTCAGGCACCTATGCAGGAATGGCCTGGAGCACGCTCCACCACAGCAGATACCACAAAGAACTTCCTTTTTGCTACTGTACTGGTAGATTTTATATCCACACATCGCAGGAGGGCTCTCCTGAGTCCCACATTTCCCTGAATGGTGAGGAATGTTCTTTACACTTCCATCCAGCTGAAATAAAGAAGAATGCATAATAGTTTCTAACTTTTAAGCTCTATTGCAGGAGTCAGTTTTGGCTTTGCCTTGAGAGTTTGGGGGACAATAACTTCACTGAAACTAGCTTATCTGTTTCTACTTTTCTCATCAGCCTTGCTTAATCAGAAGGAAAACCTGGCCATAAGTCAGAGCTGAGAGGCTTTCGATTAAAAAAAACCAAACCAACAACCTAAACACTCCCCCCCCCCCCCTCCCCAATTTGATATATAAGCCTTTATGAGTTCTTGTCCCCATTTTTAGCTGTACAGGTAATTGGTGCCTGGCATCTCATTCCTACTGTATTTCTTTGGCTTGGCTTTGTGTTAATTACTTAAATTTACTCATTTAGAAGCATCACTGCATGTGGTTTGGCAGGAACATGTTTTCCTAAAGAGACTTTCATGTATGCTTTTCTGCCGGCACTGGAAGCTGTGTTTACTGTACCGTACTTCAAAATGTTATTGTTTGCTTTATTTAGTCAGATAAACAAATATTATGATAATGAAAAGAAAAGTCCATGAACAAATGGTGACAACAGCAGAGCACTAAACATAAGAATTAATTAACAGGAACAGTCAGCTATCCCAGATGTCTGATGTAATTTTGAAGAGAGAACTTGAAATATTGAAGATGTTCAAAGCAGCACTTAAGAGGGTGAAAAACATCTATGCACTTTAACATCTAAATTACAAATGTGATCTCTGTATCTTATCTACTGACTTGCAAATGAATCACACCAAGACTTGCATGCCTACAGCTCATCAGGTGCAATAAAAGAGGGCTATTCCTATGCCTGTTTTCTGCTCACGTGGTTCTTCCCAGTTTTAGATTTTTTGTCAAGATGGGTCAGGATCCAATGGATGGTGGATGGATTCTCCTCATTGTTGGTAGTTCAGACCTTTGCATGTTATTCATGGCCAGTATTTCTAACGTCATAGGCATTTGCACCAGTTTCTAATCTCTCTTACTTGTTTTGAAAAGCTGATCCAGAGCTCACTAAAGGTAAAAGATCATGCTGGATCAGGAATATTTCCGTTACATCTGTGTTTTCCCCCATTTCTTTTACTCCACTCTTTTCTGTGCTACATAACTGTTGTAGTCATCTAGTCTTACTCTTGCTGAGATTTCAAGGACCCATCTGAAAGCCAGGTCCTGCTGCGCATGTGAGGGTCCAGGTATCTCAAATTATGATTTACCTCTGATATGTCCTGACTCAGGCAACTGCATTATTTTATTTGGTTGTAAGTAGCAAGTAAAGTTGCTGAGAAGCTTCGGCTAACCATGGACAGCATGAATCAGTGCACATCACCATTTATGCCATTGGATCTCTGCTGGTACAAAAACTACTCTGCAAATAGCATCTCAGCTGCTGAGCTCAGCAAGGGCAGTCCCTAGGGGGCCAGACTTCCCAGTGGATGTTGCCAGCCTGCGGTTCAGCTCCTTCCTGAAGAAAGGGGACAAACTAGATTCCCTATTGTGAACTTTGGCATAACGATATGCAGTTCAATTACAGCTGGCAAAGGTATACTCTGGTGTTCTGGGAGGCAGGGAAGAACCACTTCTATTTTCCCTTCTTTCATTGTTATTAGGGCAAGGCTTACTAGAACTTGCTCCTAAAGAAAAATTGTGCTCAGAGGTGGTCTTTCCACCTCAGGTATGACCCTGGGAATTTAAAAAAAAAAAATAAGTCCTCTCTTAGTTAAGCAGATGACATCATGGGGGGGGGGGTTGGTTATGAATTTAGATAAAGATAAATGTGCGGTTTGACTTCACTGGAAACAAGAATTGGCCCCGAGTGCTGAACCTGATTTGTAAAACAAGGAAATACTCACTAAAGCAGAGCATCGGCATATTTTCAAATTAAGATCACAGTGAAAATGAATACAGTGCACTCTCGTTATTTAACTAACTAGATAGATATGAGAAATTCTATCTCCCATGACTAACACAGGATGCCTTTTGATCTCAGTACAATAAGAAGGAAGACAGAGCTGCTGGATGTCTTAACAATGTTGATTTTGTATACTCAATAAAAAGTTCCCAGAATTGCAAATATTTAGAGTGGGTATATGTTCTTGTGTAGTCATTTTTCCATAGCCACATTATCTCCATTTAGGAGATAGATAATTTTAGATAGATAGATTTAGATAATGTCTCTGTTCTTGCTCCATCTCAGAATGAACCATTTGTGTTCCATTTCTTTTTCATAACAGCAACCAACCATCGCCTGTGCTGCCCCCTTCCTAGAGAGAAAATGCAGTGTAGCAATATCAGGCTCTACCTCATGGGCTTTCTCCTAAAAAAATTTTTAAAATGGAGGTGATTCTTTCCCACTTCTATTTCACATATTATCGGTTTCTCTTTTTTCTCCCGGATATTTTATTAGCTTCCTCCGTGTCACAGCACTGGGGGATTTCCAGGAGCCTGGATATGGTGTAAATGTGCAACAATGGAGGGAAATCCTTGCTAAACATCTGTCACCTGCATGATGCTTAGCATCACTTCTGCAGGAGGGACTTCTTGTATCATAGGAAAAGCCCACTTTTCCAGGCTCCTGCTGCACCTCTGGCGTAACAAGGTGGCAGGTGCCTGTCCAGTCACAATATTTAGGCATAAAATTCCAGCCAGAAACATAGCAATTATGTTGGGGAGTAGTATGGAAAGGGCAGCACAGTAACATAGGAAGGTGGGTAGGCAGCTGACCTGTGGTACAAACAGCCAGCTCGAACAGTTTATACGCATCCATCTAGTGGCCACATCACTCCCTTCACCTCATTTTTTTTTCCTGCAAGCAAGTAGGGTGTGAGCTGATGTTTCCCTTGTCAATAACCAGAGGTGAGGGAGGAAGAGGTAGGGTTGTCAGGGAGAAGTAAAATGGGGCTGAAAAGCAAAGCAGGTCCTAGGAGAGAAGATATTACCATGACTGTGATAAGAAATACACGAGGATTTTTTTTTTTTCAGGAAGAGAAAGAGAAAGGTGGGTAAAAGAAAGACAGAGTAAAGAGAGACAGAAAAGTGAAAAAAGTTCTAGACAGTTGTGAAGGAAAAATTATGCTGATTAATACAAGGAGTATCATGAAGAATACAGAAAATGAAAATAAAGAAATACAAGAACAGAAAAAAAAATACAGTTTTAGGACTGTTTATTGTCTTCTATTTTATTGGCAGACATTCTTGAAAGGCTTTATGAAGGAGGTCAGGTCAGATAGCTGACTTCTGATTACTAAAACCAATATTGCTGTCTATTTCTCTGCTGTGGAGATTGCAACTGGCATTGTTTGCTATTTTGAGTTAATATCTTAATGACATACCCGCTTACATTTTATTCTGGTTTTAGTGTTGGTCTTTCTTCCCTCAACAACCCTAACAAGACTCTGAAGTGACAATATGAAATAGTGGTGTAACATGGAATTACTTTTAAGACAAAATAAAAGTTGCCAAGTGTAACATTACAGGCACTTGTTGGAGCAACTTCAGGGGGTAGAGTCTGAATGTAATGTGTGTAAGAATCTATAATAGACTTAAAAATCAACACTGGAGTTGTTACTTCACAAGTCTGTACCATGAGTCTCATAACTGAATAAAAAGGCTTAAAGATATGAAATGAGTTAAACTCATCTTGCTGTGAAGCTCAGAACCTAGAAGGAAAATACACTTCACCGTTGTTATTCACAAAGAGATCATTATTGTTATATCTATCTCTAGATTTTTAGGACACTTGATTTTGAACATTTGGGTTGGCAATACAGAACAGTAGCAGAGTAAAAATAGCTTACTGCTTTGTAGACAGCCTGTGGCAAAGGGCAAATTTAATGTGAGCATTGTCAAACTCATCCAGCTGTGTCTAAACTAATTCTGATTATCTACCAGGGACTTGTTGGAGCAGATTGCAACTCCTGCGTAATTTATGCATCCAGACTTCCTTTTTGGGGGGTCTAGGGTAACAAGAAAACCAGATACAGGAATTTGGGTTGGAGTTAGTAGTTACCTGGGTCAGATGTTTGGGTTGTGTTAGATGTTTTGAAGTGCTCTGAGGCTTTTCCTCACCCACCTTCCTTGACCACTGCCCTCTGCAGAGGTCTGTGCTTTCTGCATGTCACTCAAACAAGGAAGACCCTTACCTAAAGTGATATAGCCCACCTTCCAGTTCAGAAGAGGCTACTGCTTGTGCTATAAATGTAGATGAATCTTGAGGAAGCGTGCCTCAGGCCATTGAACCTTTTTGCACTGCACTTACTGCAGAGGAGAGATGAGAGGAAGCCATGCCAGTGAGATGTGTTGCCCCTACACCTGCCCGTTCCTGTGCTGGAAGAGGACTGCTGAGAAATGCTGCCAGGAAATACCGTGTTCCTCACACAACCAATTACTTGCAGCAGCACCTCTGAGTTTCTTCAGTCCAGTTGACAGCCAATGAAAGGATGCAGACCCAGTGCCCAATTTCTAAATAATTCAAACCACCTTTAATCCCCTGAGTTTACAGCAAATACTTGTTTCATTCCACTTCACTCTGCTACCTCTTATTTGAAAGAATAACCTTCACTTTGTCCCTCATTACTCCTCTGGCCTACAGCACATGGTGCCAACAGTAATGATAAACTCTGGTGCTACCATCAACCTCATCTAGCTGCAATAGTGTCTTAAAATTACAATTTTGCAACAACTTTACATATCATACACTTTAATACTTTCTCCCATTTCTTTACTTTGAATATTTTATTACAGGAAACATTGCTGTTTGGGTTTCTTTTCCTTTATTCTTTTTTTTTTTGTCCCGAGGAGAAAATGTGGCTGTAATAAACAAGGTCTGACTCTCTTCTCATGAAATCTCTTTTCCACTGAGGGGCTCAGCTGTTCATTACTGAGTATTCTTCATTTTGAATGTGTTTCTGACTTACATAACTTAAACAATTCTCACTATCTCCCCACTCTGTTTATATGAAGGAAAGTATAGAAAAATGGTTGGAGAAGAAAACAAGAGACATCTTCCACCTATCATCTACCAAAATTAAAATCTGTTTAAATTAATATTTGTTAGGATGTAATTCCACAGCAAGCTGGCTCTTTTGGCGGTGGCTGTGGTGACTGTTTTACTCAGAGACAGTGGTGTGTAGGACACAGCCAGAAACAACCATAAACCAAATGTGAGATTGAGAGGGAATCAAAGCGGTACAACTGGCTTACAACATAGAGTGTGTCCTCTGTAACTGCTGAAGCTCTTGCTTGGAAGAAAAATTATCCCTGTTGATCCTGACACAAACCCAAACATCAGGAAAAAAAGGCTTTGGCAGATCTCCTCTGGAATTTGCAACATTTTATTTAATTTTTCTGGTCTCTGTTCCATTATCTCAGAAAGGGGGATAACAATCCTTCTCTACCCACTGTGGATGCAGACCTATGAATTCATTGCTGTTTGTAAAGCACAGGGAGATCCTTAATTGGAAGGATCAAACATTTCCTCAATTGGAAAAACCAAACATCTTGAATAAATAATTTTGTACTGGGCATTTTCTTCGTACTAAGTACGAAATGGTCTTAATGGCCTTGGATATACAGCAAGCTTTAATCTGCTCCCAGGTGGCCATTAATCCTGGAGAAACATCCAATTTTTTAAACAACTGGTTGCTTTAGTAATGACTATTTCTAACGAGAGTAGAAACTGGTCACAATCAATGTATAGTACAGGACACCTACTGGTTTACTTCAAGTGGTGATGTTATTATTGTTAATATTCATAGTTTAAAAAAGTTTGCTGCTGCTGTTAATTTATTAGGTTCTCTAATGTCCCAATGGGAAACACAACCTTTGGATTAGAGCGAAGGAGGGCTTTCTGGAAAGCTAAGAGAGTGTACATTAAACCTGAGGAGGGGTAACAGAATTAGGGATTGCTTATGGCCTGGATCACTCCAGAGAGACAGTTTTACTCCAACCTTACCTGTGGTTAGTGAGAACAAGTTCAACCAATGTTTGCCTTATACACAGACCTCTGAGTTCCTGAAGATTTTGAGGTATTTTGATTGTTCATAAACTGCCTGGCTCATCTTTGAGTAGGAAATTTATCAAAGACTGGTAGAGCGTATTGCTGGTTTTTGGTGCTTTAGGGAAGCGATAAGGTGTAAATGATGTTGCCAGAAATGTGCTAGTAGTATTCTCCTACAATGAGTGCAGACTTATTATTCACAACAAGCCAGTCTTTTTAGTGACAGCTGCCATCAATACTCATTAGAAATACCAGACCCTTACACTGTTTATAGAGCAAGGATTTGAAAAGTTGAATGAGGTAATCCTAAAACCTGCCACACATTTAAATATATCCACTTGCATGAACAGTCATTGCGTTCACTGAAAGGCTCCCACTTCTGATTGTTCTGGTGATATACTGCTGTACTGAGGCTCCTAAAATAAATTAAGTCCTATTATCTTATAACTGCTCTTATTGGAAAACACATCATTGTTATGTATTACTTCTATGGAGGGTGTCATTAAGATACGGCAGTGTGTGCCATTCCGTAAGTATATACATTTTGCAGATTAATCATAATGATAGTGCATAGGTTCAAATTATGTCATTTTTCAGCTTCCTTGAAAGTCAAGAATTTGAACCCCTCTAATAGACTCAGAATATAAACACTATTCATGTAACTTTATATCTTGCAAGTCTCCTTTAGTGCTCTGTTATTAAAATATTATGAAAAATGAAAGAGCTCTGATTAAATATGCCTACATGGATAAATTTACATTAATGTGAGATGATTAATTATAAGTTAATATCCCGTTCAGAAAAAGCATTTTAGGTGGCATAATGAACAGGGTGCAATGATAATCCCGCAACAGTCCTCTGTTGAGGCAATCAAAAGCCAGATATAAAGTGCTATTATGCATTTTGGAGTTGGGCTGATAATAATCACTGTTCTGTACTCCCGCTCAGCTGTGCTCTCTTTGCACCACAAGATGTCACTACACAATCCAGGATGATTTTTAGCTTTTAAACTTTTTTTTCAAGATTTTTTAGGCTAAACTGAGGAACATGTTTATTTCTTTTTATGTGTTCTCAGGAAGAAAATAAAGCTCATAGGATAACCTACAGCAAACACTAATCACGCCTTTCAAATAAAGTAATGGGTACAGACCTGCCAGAATCTTGGGAACAACCTCTGGCTCTATTTCTTTTAAACAATAGCACATAGATCCTGCCAGCGGTCCTTGTGAAACTGCTGATGATCCATAAGAAATCCAGAAGCGTGTTTATGGCGGTTGTTCCTAAGTGGCATTTTTAAGGGGGTTATTCACTATTCAGTCTTCCTTCTCATCTCTCCAACAGACAGTGCTGGGGGACAGGTTTTGTCTTCTCCTACCACAAACAGACATCCAACTAGATGGAAATAAAGTGTGTAAGAGTATTAAGTTGTCAAAGAATTACACCAGTTCTAAAAAATAAGAACAATTTCCTGTACTCCACGCTACAATTAAGCAGTCATAATATGGCAGCCTATAGATGTCAGCCCCAGAAATAATCAGTTGAAAAGATAATCACTGACAGAGGAGATCTCATTTTCCACATTCCTGTTTTAGTGGAAAAATATGTGTTTAATTTTTCTTTGGTTTGTTTCTTGGGAGGACAGTGATCTTTCACACTTCTGTCATATTTGGCCTGGATTTGTTAGCTTTTTTTTTTTCTGGGAGATTAGATAAGGACATGCTGTCTACACATATGCCTCTTTATGGCTGCTGCCTAAATAAGTAAGGCACTGTAACTTCAAGATAAGGCCAACACCACAGTCAGAAAAAACGTTCTCTGGGAAAACGTTGTGCAAATGAACACTTCATCTTACCTCAGCTCTGGGGTGGAATGAGAAAGCCACACCTAAAGTATGTTTTAAGTGACTCTGCAGTCAAAATGTGATTCTATCTTCTGACCAGAGGCTGGTTAAGGCACACAGCATGGAAATTTGAGCTATTCAAAAATATCTATTTACAAGCTAAAGATAAATTAGGGAATTCTGAGAATGAGGACATGTGTATCAATTATACATGTCTTTTTCTGAATTCATCACCTCATGGAAAAAGGATAGGATAGGCCCTTTCTCTGATGCTACACATCAGCAATATCTCTACAGCAAAAGAAACACAGACCCTAATACTCGGGTCTTGCTGATCAGGTCAGGGAAGAAGTAAAGTTCAGATGCTTCCTTTTGATTCCATGATATTAGGCATACACCTAAGTTTTGTTAGGAATATGGTTGGCTACTCTTTCTCACTCTTACATCTTGATTTCTCTTACTGATTCTATACTGTTCTCTTTCAACTTCCTTGAGGTAAAATTTTGCCTGAGGAGCCTCTGAAATATTCTCAAGGGCATGCTCCTGGCACTGTACCCACAGTGCTTCTGGGTAGCCATGGGAAGGCCCCCTCCATCCCTTGGCCTGACCCATCCTCGCTCCTGGCCTGGCCGCACATTTCTGTCACAGACATGAGATATGGCCTGTTCCACTGCATAACTTATTTCACTCTTCAGAGTTTCCCAAATGCCACATGTTTAGATAAAACAGTTCTGTGGTACAGCTTGGGGCAGTGAGTGTTTTTCCTCCTAGCAGCCAGTCAGTTGTGTTCACGTCCCCAGGTGTGCTGCTGGTAGGGGTATGTGCAGGGGAAGACTGTCATGGAGAGGCCATGACCATACAGAGCTGGCTTTCTAGCTGAGGAAGATGACTGTGATTGCAGATAGCTGTCGGGAGAGTGGTGCTGTGCCAAGGCAGAGGCAGTGAGGGAGCCAGGTCAAGGGTGGTAACCCCTGTTGTATTAGTTGGAGAGAAGGGAAGAGAAGTGTTTTCACCCAGGATCTGAGATGCTCTTAAAGTCCTTGAGAAAAGGGCCATTGTGTACCCTGTATGTGGTAAGTGTGGCCATGTTTTCAAGTGGTGGGATGTTGGTCACCAGGCATGGAAAAGGAAGGGTTATCAGACACCCAGAGGGAAGGAGCAGCAGAAACCTGTTTTTATTGACCCTCTGACTTCCTCTGCAAAGGATGGTATTGAAACATTCGGTGTTCCCGTGTAACTCTCACAGCCATGACAGTGATCACAGCCTATGGCATCAACAGTGGTGTTATAAATTTTATTTATGCCTTTTTAAACCAGTGCCCACTCTATTTCCCCCACCGCATTGTAGTGTCCAGGTCACAGCATTGCATACCCTGTCCCTGAAGGAGGCGGCATTGAAAGGCTAACTGACCTTTCCTGTAAAGCAAAGAGAGGCAAGAAAGAGCTCCAGGACTGAATGCCCACAAGGATAGAGAAGAAAACTGGAGATATATGTAGTGTCATTCTCCAGTTACACCTGGGACTTAGCTGGCATTTGGGGCCACTGCATACGTTCGCTTATGCTTGGCACTGGCCAGGGCAACAAATTCATAACTGCACTTGCATCTGCAGCACAGGTATTAGAGGAAGGATCAGAGATCAGGAGATACTTGTGGCAGTGCCTGAATGTGGTGAGGGCAAAGAGGGGTGCTACAGCCCCAACTACAGAGTGGGAATGTATTTTTTCTTTTTGGACTACCAGACTGGTGTGCATGGGGCAATGTGTGGTCCCTGAGAGAGGAGAGAAGACCTGTCCCCTCCTTCTGTAAGCTTTCCTGCTGTTTATGCTGGTTGTAATGAGCCTCAAAAGAAGGATATATATTTTTTTTCAAATGAAAGGGGCTGAGAGTTTGCTGGTAGTTCATGCATGGTTGCTTTCAGGCACCCTTGGTGTAAGCCTCCTTGCACCCGCCACATTGGGTGAGCTCTGTGCATCACTCAGCTGGTGAGGTAGGGCCTGATGTGCTAGTACTACTTTTCATGCTGATGCCAAGGATAAACAGTGTCAACAGTTCTGAGCTGCTGAAAATTGCAATTGAATATCTGGCAGGATAAGAAGGCGCAGTTGAACTCACTCCCTGTTGATCCACTGTCCGTGCCTTGCCCAGTGACAACATCTAGGTACATGGATACATGACTCCAGGGGATGCACATTAGAGTGCAAAACCAAAAAGGCTTCATGCAGACAACAAAGGAAGCTATTGTTGCTGGCCCATGGCAGCTTCTGAGACCCTGGAGTAGAAGAGATTCATGTCTCTACACATAATCACAGCAAGTGTGGGCCCTCTCCTGGGGATATTTGAATGCATCTTGTTTAGCTGCTTTTTGGGATAGAAGTTGTCATTAAGAGGTGATAAACTGGAGGACATGTGGCCTCACAGGCTCCTGTGATAAAGGCAGGTGCAGGGAACTAAATTTCTGTTCCATTTGAATGGGTGAAACAGAGAAATGATATAAATGGTCCAATAAGCAAAACAGATAAAAATGGACCAAAAGAGTAAAGTGGGAATTTAGAAACTGGTATACTGCCACTTGAGCTGGAGGATTTGCATCTAGAAGACAGGTACCTACTGCTGGCCAACATTTTGCCTGGGCAGTGGCATTGTCCACTATTAAGTGCTTGCAATACATGCCCAGATCAAACACTTCAGTGGTTAAGCCAGAGCTGTGGCAGGCTCCAGCAATGTGGACATTAGTGAATCTGAGAGTGGCTGAGGTGTTTCTTATTACAGGATGTAAGCTGTGGCCCCTGAGATGAGCTGGCTAGCTTGTAGAAAGCATCAGGATACAGACGTATCTTTAGCCTGGTCGGTTTGCTATGGAGCATACCGATTCTTCCCCTAAACCTTGCAAGTCACCATCTTTTGCCATGCTGGCAGAGATCAAAAGATGATGGTAATCAGAGTCCTTTCAATGGGACATTGTTTTAGATACATGTCTGGCTTAAAGTTGCTCCAGGTAACAGTGGGGAAATCCTGAGGGCTGTTAGGCCTGCAGTAAGGACAAGGATGGTGAACACCAGACCACCTTTTGAGTGGCCCTTGAGAATGACCTAAGGGAACAGCACAGCCAAAGCTAGTAGGACTTGCTTCTCAAGTATAGTGTTAATTATTATGAAAATTGGCATAATTGGGCCCTTCATTAGTAGGAATCTCACATGGTTTGATCTAAAGGAAGCCATTTTACTGTGCTTAAGACAAAACTGTGAACTACTCTGAGAAAGTTGGAAAGGGAAAAAAGAAAGGTTTAAATATGGTGAAATTATACTAATAGCATGTCCTCAACCTTGAAGAGGGTTAGGATTTTTAATATGACCATTTAAAAGAATAATACGGCTCTCAGAAAACCTTTCTATTCAAAATGAACTACTTTGCTGGCACCTGACTGACAAAGATGTTTTTTAGTATCAGACACAACATACGGTGCACAAGGACACATATTTTCTCACTGGAGAGCAACAGATTATTGCCTGCATTGCTGTTTTGTAACTTCACAACCTAAATGGCTTTTATGTTGCGAAAAGAAAAAGCAGGGAGGAGAAAGGAAAAGCTTTTGAAGAAAAAAATAATTTTCCAATAACCCCCATTAACTACAGAGGTCATTGTGGCAAAATGAATGGGACTAGAAATCCACTAAAAGCTACAGTATAAGGTTCGTTGAGACTTACAAGCCTTTCACCAAGTAGTTACAAATGGGACTAATGGTTTAAACTTGTTAGCCATTGTCAGAGCCTCTGATCCTTGAGTCAGCTATGGAGGGTATGGCAGAAATCGATAAGGCATCACTTACACAGTGAACTGCTAGACCATATAGATTGCCTAAAGGGAATTGCTCAGTTCCTCCTGTTCTGTAAGCTGAAAGCAGCCAGCTGAATCTCCAGAATGATTGACCACGCCACCCTGGGGCAATTAGGTCTTTTGCCACTTTGATAGTGATTAGTATAAGGGGAGGGAGAAGAAGTCCAGCATGAGAGATTGCAGGCTGGACTTCCATGCTGTGGCAAAGCTTGTGGTGTGTTTTCACCCATCATCTGTGTCATTAAGTGGATGGCCCAAGACTGGCATATTTGCCTCAGAAGTCACAGAAGGCATGGCAGTACCATCATTGGTATGAACAGTCTGAAAACAAACTACATATAAACTACTGGGGATGTGGACAGAGATATTGCCTAAGGCTGCCATTCCGAAACGGTTGGAGAAATCCCTTCCCGTTGGCACATTTTGAAACATTCTTGTTGTATTGATCAGCTGCTTTCTGGTGGAGTACTACAAGGCTTCAATTAAACGAAGCATGTTTTTGTAACAATTATAGACAAGCTACAAATTCTCAGCAAGCTGTGAAAAAGAAATGTTGGTACATGCATGCCAAGAGACTCTGAAATATAGAGGGGTGCCATTGGTATACCTGGTGCTCTCCTCACCATCAGAGTTAGTTGTAGCCTCCATTTCTGTTCAGTGTTGCACAAAGCATTGGTATGCGTGCTACAACTCAGACAAAGTTCTGAAAAGGTGGCAGTAACCTGTTAAGACATGGTGGTCTCTCTACAGCTTTCTAGTTTTTGTTCCCCCTCTCCCAGAGGTTTACTTATCAGCCAGCTAAGCAACCCTTGGTGCTTTCCCCCCACCCAGCTTCCTTCATTTCACCTCTCCTTTGCCTGTCCAAGACAACCAAAAATCAGTGACACAATTTGTCTCATTTATTTTGACTACCTATGTTTGAGGAAAGACCAGTTCCAAAATAGTCAATAGCTTGGTGGTTAAGCACGCCACAGTTTAAGCAAGAATTAAAATTGAAGATGCTTTTCTGATTCAAAAAGTGTGTGGATGAAAATTTGCTATCCAGGCTCGAATTTTAACAGTGTTATTGTCTATCCTGGAGTAATTGTGCATATGTGCTTTTCTGCTCATGCTTCTTTCTTTCCTTCTTTCCTTCTTTCTTTCTTTCTTTCCTTCTTTTTTCTTTTTTTTTTCTTTCTTTCTTTCTTTTTTCCTTCTTTCTTTCTTTCTTTCTTTCTTTCTTTCCTTCTTTCTTTCCTTCTTTCTTTCTTTCTTTCTTTCTTTTTTCTTTCTTTCTCTTTCTTTCTTTCTTTCTTTCTTTCTTTCTTTCCTTCCTTCCTTCCTTCCTCCTTCCTTCCTTCCCTTCCTTCCTCCTTCCTTCCTTCCTTCCTTCCTTCCTTCCTTCCTTCCTTCCTCCCTCCTCCTCCCTTCCTCCCTTCCTCCCTTCCTCCCTTCCTCTTTCCTTCCTTCCTTCCTTCCTTCCTTCCTCCCTTGCTCCTCCTCCTTCCTCCTTCCTTCCTCTCCTTCCTCCTCCCTTTCTCCTTCCTTCCTTCCTTCCTTCCTTCCTTCCTTCCTTCCTTCCTTCCTTCTCCTTCCTTCTTCCTTCTCTTCCTTCCTTTCTCTTCTTCTTCTCTCTTCCTTCTTCTTTCTTTCTTTCTTTTCTTTCTTTTTCTTTCTTTCTTCTTTCTTTTTCTTTCTGTCTTTAGCTCTTCTCCCTGTCTCTCTCTCCCCCCTCTGCCCCTCTCCCCCCCCCCTCCCCGCCTTCCGTTCCTTCTTTCCTTCTTTTTCTAATTTTCCACAATTGTGTTCTCATCCACAGTGGTGTAAAAAATTCTGAAAACTTTCTGTGAGTAAAGAAACAGTATCTTGTACAGGGATAACCCCAGTGATGTCTTTCCTGCTGGAAAATGTTCAAAAGGAGCAAAGGCAGAAAATGTCAAGGTTGTGAATTGATTGTTGTCACTGTATTGTCCTCTCTCTCTCATAAACGGTGCATTTTGTCCAGGTTCTCGCTACTCAGAAAATGACTTTATTGTTACAGTTGCTTGATTGCTAGTAGAGAAAAAGAAGACGACAGCCTGCTAGAGGTCACTAAGGACCTTTTTTTCTGAAAAAGGCTTGCTAAATGATACAGTAACAAGCATCTGGCTGGTCAGAGAGTGATGAAGAAAGTAAGCTTCAGCCAGATACTGTGGCTTGTTTTAGTTCTTAAGAGGCTGTGTAGGACATGACTAAGTTTTTCAAATTCCTCATTGGGCTGGAGATAGCATATTAAAAAACCTACACGCACCTCAGAGGAAAACAACAAAGTCAGCAGAGGTAAGCTAAGAGCCATTATCATGCATGGTTTAGAAGGGGTTTCCTTAGTGGCTGAACACCAGAGCCAAATAGGTGGCATTATTGTTACACAGCAACATGTAACACGAAGGTTATTTCAGATCATTTACTGTAATGACCAATCAAAGTAATAGCATATCTGCGGCAATGTACATGACTAAAAGGTTCTGTGGTATCAAGTGGGCAGATTGTGCTAAACCCTCTCCAGTATTTTGTGGTTTGTGACAGATCGTGGTATGACCACACTTCAAAAAATTGTTGGTGTCCAGAAGCACAAAGTTTTTTGAAAAAAGCCTTGGGGTTTTTTCCTCATTTTTGCTTGGACAGATTTACTCCAGAGGAAACTGTACAATTACACAGCTCTATGGCAGGCTGTTAGCTCTAAATAAACCTCATTTATTTGGCTTTACATGACTTTCAATTTCTGCAATACATCTATCACAATTTTACGAAAAGTTGCTGGCAAGCATATGTGAGTTGATAGTGGAAAAGTCCTTCAAATGCAAAAAAGCCTCCCAGTGAGGTCAAGTCACTCATAACTGCCTTGGTGCAGAAACAGTTGATGATAAACACTAGCTAAATCTATAGAAGATAAATCAATTCATTCCACTTACGAACCATATGCCTCCTGCTTTCTTTTGCATAACCACAGTAAGGGAGCCAGAAGCAGGGGGATCAGAGTGTTCAATAAAACCATTAAGCAGTAATTTTTGTATGTGTGATTCGACAGCACTTTGAATGAATACCTAACACAGCTTTTGCAGTACTGAAGAATCATTCTTGTGAATGTGTTTTTCCATAACTCTCATTCCTTCCCAAACTTTTAAAATTGTGCAGTAAGCATAACACAAAATCTCAAAAAAAAATGTGTCCACATTCATTTAACTTCTTGTTCATGGTGACTGACCATTCTGCGAAGTTGCTCTGACTGCAGGGTTCTCTCCTCTGCTCCGCTGACCCATATCAGGGCTTGTTTTCTGTGACCTTCTGCCATCAATTAATTTTGAAAGACTACCTATGACCAATTCTCCCTTGTGCTTCATCTGACCTTTTGGCATGAGCTTTGATTGAAGTCTTCTTCAGTCTGTATTTTTTGTATTCGCTGTGTATAACTCATGTATCAAAGAGTCCCGAGTGAGAACTCCTGGTTCACTGTCCAGAAAGTTAGGTGTAAGTGGTAATGTTAGAGGAGACATTTAAATGTGTTTCTTGTGGTGGAGAGAAGATAGATATGACAGCTTTCAAGAGTGAAGATACTGGAGTGGAAGAGACACAGTTGTTATAAAGGAAGTTCCCATTATGACTGTTCTTCACTATGGGAAATTTTGGTGATTTCGTATTTTCTGCAGATAGCAGTGGTGTTTGCATTCATTCTTACAATGATGTCTGCATCCTTATCTTCATGAGTCCCCTTTGCTGTCCTGAGTATACTACGGGTCTGGAAAATTTGTGACAGAGGGTGATGAAACAGCTCTGGAAGTAGCTTAGGAGTTAGGGAAGGGAAAGCTTAAAATTAGGAACAGAACTTCAAGTCTGAGCCTCCATGTATGGGAAGTTTTTAAATTCTTGGAGTCTGAGGGCTCCAAGTGGCACAAGTCAATCCATTCTGCTTGGGATGAAGCTGTTGTGTTTTCAGTCAGGTAGAGCTTTTCAAGACTGCTGCTGTTTCAACTGTGGTTGTCAAACAGGGAAGTCATGAATGTGTGGATTGGTTGTTATCTGGGAGCATAGGAGGGAGCACAACATTTTAGCCAGCCATAGAGAGAAAGAGGATTTTTTTGTGAGTTGGGCAAGATATGGACAGAACATACGATGATTTTGAGTACAATGTATTTCCCATAATGCAACTCTAAGAGAACATGAGTGTGTACTGCAGAGTAGTCCACTGCAAAGCACTGAGATCTGTTGTCAAAGAAAAGAAAATCCTCTTGTTGATGTATCACTACACAGGTGAACAGCAGTCCTCTCTGGAGCCAGGGTATACCTGCCTGGCTCTATTCCCTTAACCAGATCCAGAAGTGATTGTTCCACCTTCTGTGATAGCTGGTACGAATAAGTCAGCACTAAGAACTACCTCTGGTTGAGGTAATTTCAAAATTAGTCACTTCCAGACATCTAATTCAGGATAAAAGCCAGCTAACAAATGTATGAATTTTATAGCAAATCCACAAATGACTAAATTATGAACTTTGCAACAATACAGTAAATCCACATGAGGGACTTGCACTTTGGCTCTTATAGAACAGTGATAAAAAATCATGCACTACTTCTATGGCTCATCATAAAAAAAACTGCTAAGGGGATGGTTTTAAAGGTAATTTTTCAGACTCATCCATGGTTTAATACACTGTGACCTGATTAGTTCCTTTTAGTTAAAAGAATTAGGAGCCTCACACACATTTGCCAGAGAAGTTGATCTAACTATTAGCATGATATAGAGAGGCCTTAAACCTGGCATGTTCACCTTTTTCAGGTCCCTGTGTATAGTCTTAGAATGGTGAAGGCATCTTTATATAAATTGGTTTCAAACTCCTGTGTCTTGGAGTGTACTTAGAGAATACTTCATCCATATAAAATTAATGGATAAATGTCAAATAAAGACAACTTTACACTTTATTCTCCAAAGCCCATGTTTTATTGTGGAAATATTACAGTCTTTATTATATTATTTGATTTAACAGAAGAATCTTGGAGACTAGTAGTTAGAGTTCCTAGCTGAACAAGGGTAATGTTTTTGCTGTGGGTAGTAAGTTTCTGGTCTGAATGTTAGTGTGAATATCTGAAATGGTCTATTAGCACATGAGGAACTGATGGGCTTAGGCTTCATGAAAACATTGTGCATTAGCTAACAAACTTTTCACAGGTTAAAAATAAGTAAAACTATGGGCCCAATTTCAAACAGCTACTTCATTATAAAACAAAAATGGAATGAGGTCAGCAGTATTACACAGTGCTAAACTGCTAAGAGATTAAGAGTTGGCCCTTAAAAAGTGTAACATCATTTATGCTGATAGCCACTAATGTGATGTCCATAAAATATATCTGTTTATTAAGGAAAACATTTCAACACCTCTTTCAGATAGTTTTAATTCTTTTATCTTTGCTTCTTTTTTCTTTGATTTTTACTGACTGTATAATCCAGATTGCTTTAAATGTTGATAAACATACGTTGCACATTATGTATTATAACTAATCCATGTTCTTTCTTTTGTTCTCAATCCGTCTAGGAGGAGAACTGTTAGGGCAGTGTAGTTTTTGGTTTTCTTTCTTTTTTTTTTTTTTTTAAGTGCATTCAGCTATACATTTAAGTGGAAGAAGGCAGATTAAATGTGTTTTTCACAGAGTGGAAAATGCAGAGATTTGGGATGGCCTTTGGTTTTTATGGGATTTTGTTTCACAGCTGGGGCGGTCCCTTAAAAATCTATGTCAGAATGGCTTCTCATGGCGGTAGACTTACGTTGATTCAGTTGTTCCATTGCCACAAACTAACAGCACCCTGACCTGCTCTATAGTTTGGATACCAGAATCTCACCTGTGGGAAAAAATGTAATAAAGAAGCATTCATCTGTAAGCCTAAAACTGTATGTATAGTTTCCTGCCTAATTTAATTCTGTTTTTAAAAATCCAACACCAAAAATTAATGTATTCTTAGAAGTATGGGAAATTTCTGCCAGATTATTTTCTCTGCTTTGACCTCTTCATTCAAACCAGCAATCAGAGTGTACATTTGGTAAGAACAATGTGTTTCATTTTAAAAGTTGTCTAAAAGGGAAATGGCTTAGGGTGTGGTCAATGGGAATTCTTTCAATCATGGGTCATCAGTCTAATCCTACAGTATGAAATTTGAAAGGTTTGAAATAGTTCAACTCATCCTAGATTACAAAGTTGTGTGAAAGAAAGTGGTTGGCAGCAACTTCATGAAAAAAGACGGATAGAATATATTACTGTACTACGTACTCTTTGGCAAACTAAAATACAGGCAGATTGATGCAAACACATTAATTGCGAAAATTTATTTTGAAGAAACTGGGAAAAAGGTTCCAGCACTATGTTCTGCTCAGTACCTTGAAAAATATGAAAGATGCATCTTGAGATAAATTATTGATATTATTGTTATTGATATTATTATTTTGATCGTCTTTTTTTTTTTTTCATACACTATTTGTAGTTATCCTATTTCATTCCTGGTTGCATCTCTTGGAATTACACCTCTTTTCTGGCTCACACTTGTAGAAGGGACACCTGGAAGCATATACTTAGCAAATCTATTTTTTCTACTCCAGGAAGATATTTCTTGCCAGTGTGGCTGATAACAGGCTAGCAGGTCATGAAGGACTGCTAAATTTCAAATGTCATTGCGTTAAGATCTATGCAAAGGGTTGATGTCCAGACATTGAACATCTGTAAAACATATATATGTATGTGTATATCTACTTTTCAGAGAGGAATATAATAACTCTTACCTTTACTAATAAGTTTTATATTATTTTTCTTTTTTTTTTTTTTTACTAAAATGGGTAATTTAGTATGAACATGAAAATAAAACTGAGAAACTGGACAGAGAGATGCTTTTCAAGTCCTGTGAACAGTTTCTGGGTCACTGCTATATGCACCAGAACTAAGAAAGATCTTGAATAGACCCATCAGTTCAAAATATATGAAACCAGTTAGTTTTGTGAGTTTTTTTTTTTTTTTTTTTTCTATGATGGGACCTGATATATGAAACTAAAGGGGAATAGGAAGACAGTTTGCACTTAAGCACATAACTCTGGACAGCTCAGAATTATAACATAGCAAGAAGCTGCATTATTTCCATTATATTATGGCTTGTAATGTCACCAGCTAAGATTCTGAAAGTTTAGAGTTCAGAATCTTGCATATTTTCTGGCTTAAGAAGTCAGTAAAAGAAAAATACTAAGTCAAAGAAAAATAGTCCCAGACTTGGAGCAAAATGTAATTTATCTAATTTAAAACTTTTGGTAACTAAAGAATAGGTTGTTGCTTTATTTCTATGTCTGCCTAGTCTATTCAGGGTAGCTGTGGATGATATGTTACCTCAGCAGAGATTAGGTTTTATGGGACAATCTAGACAGGAATGTAGTTCCTGCAGTTTCTGTTAAACTTCCAGTGAGAGTTACAGCTACTTAACTCTCCTTAGGAACAAGGGTCTGATATCCAGAAACTTGCTGGGTGAGGTACATAGAAATCTAAATTATATGTGTTAGCTGCATTGCACAAGTTTTTTTGTTTGTTTGGTTTTTTTTAAAGTTGACATCACTCGCAAGATTTTCCTTAACACAGAGCTTGAAGAATATTACTTAAGAATAGCAGCCTTTATACTTTCCTAGCTCCTGAAGTATTCAGGGTCCAGTTTGACTACCCTCAGGATGGCCACCTTAGTGAGCACCAAAAGTAACAGAGAGGTGTGACACGCTGGCCACATCTGCAGTTTCTCTGCAGATACAGGACTAGGATTGCCCTAATCCACAAATGTATTCACCTCACCTTAGATAGTGCTTAATTATTTCTTTAAGGTAGCTGTTTGACTACAGTTGGACTAGATGATCATTATAGGTTTTTTCCAAGTGAACTATTTCTTTTCTATTCTATTCTATTCTATTCTATTCTATTCCATTCCATTCCATTCCATTCCATTCCATTTCACTCCATTCCACTCCATTCCATTCCATCTATATTGCACAGCCATAATGAAATCACATGATATGTTCAGGAACTCAGTGCCTGGAAATGGTGTTTTGGCAAATCAGTCTATCACCCTATGTGTTCTCACTAACTCATCTCACTCCTTGTCCTGAAATTTAAATGAAGAGTGTAAGGAACTAATTATATCAGAATTCTTACCAATGTGCATGATCATCCCTTTGTCCTATTTGTAAGAAAATTGTCTTAGAAAAGATGCTCTTAATTCAGTATGAAGCCAGATGTTTCTGCACACATAGTACCACATGTCCTGAGCCGTTGAGGAAGGCTCTGACCTAAGATACATAAATGCAGACAAGATGAGCAACTTCCTTTTAATGGATGGACACAGACCCAGAGCATCCAAGATACTGAAGGCTGTAATTCCTACCAAATCCCTTTCTAAATGTGGAAAAAACTGTATGCTCAACATAATATAAAAAATAACTAAGGATGTCCATATTTTGTTGCTGGATCAACATGTTGTCTTTTAATGAGTCAACTTAAAATTTTGCTTTTTATGATGTTCCAATTTAAAGAATAACAGAACTTGCAGAATTTTTACAATAGTTTTCTGGGATCCATTGTATTTCTTCCAGTGTTAACACATGGTACATGTGCATGGGACAACACTCTACAGAAGGGTTAAAATGACTCGGGAAAGATGTTGGGATGTGCAGATTGATTTACATTTGCCATACATCTTAATTTCAAGTCCAGGGTTCCTATGATATTTAATTAATTTTCTCTACAGCTTTAAATGGAGTGAAGCTTCTATTAAGTTTAATTAGTTTCCCTGGAGGCTTGCAGGGTAATGGTACAGGAGAGCAGCTTCTAATTGAGGGTAGCTTCTAAACAGATACATGTAGTTGAGTACATTCAGTTTTAGGGCTGGATTACTTCAATGAGGTGCTGATGTATGTTCAGAGATGAATGTGCTGTGGGGTTAATTGACTTGAAGGATGCCAGAATAACTAATCTTTGAGTTTGTGTGACTCACAATTCCAGTGAGTAAGATTTTTACCATTAACTTGCAATGGAGAAACTGAGATAAAGGGCAAAGACCTGACTGTTTGAGCTTTTTATGAAAATGTGCACCAGGCAGTAAAAAACCCCACAGTTGCATCAAGATCCAAGTACTCCATGAGACTGGTTTTGAAGGAAAGACCTTGGCCTTCAAAAAATTTGGACTACCTTCCAAATTTATCAAGGAAAGTAGAGCCTGAATCCAGAATGAGGCAGTTGTCCCTTTGCAGATGTTAATTGTTGAGGACGCTCTGACTTGGTGCCCATGGTAACCTAGGAAACCCAGAGACTTTTGCTGTAATGTTTTGGAATTAATGCTGGCATTGTGGCTGGTTGTGTCTGTCACTTTTGTGATCTTAAGGAAGAATGTAACTGCAAAACCCCAACAGCAGGGCATTCCCAGAACAATACTTGGAAAATGTATACAGGTGTAATATGGGAAATGGGTGTTTTCACAGTAACTTCCCCAAATCTATTTGCTAATACATACTTAGACACCTGTACATAGAAAATTCCCTTGAAAAATCTAGTGTAAAATGTTGTACTGGATGATGGGGAAGTGGTCTGCATAAAGCAGTAAGAAAGGGAAAGTGGGTTGTGAATGGCGGAGAAAGAGGGTTGCACCTGTTGCCTTGATAATCCAACTATTTGGGAAGATATGAGAAAGATCTGTTATATTTTAGATATGATTTATTTTTGTGGTCTGTCACTCAGGGAAAAACTTAAAAGAAGAAATTAAACCCCAACAATAAATATAAAGGACTTACCTAGAATACATTTTATTTTCCAATATATTTTGCTAAGGAAGCATAGAGCTCCTTTGATATTCTCATTTTTCAGCACAAATTCCTGCTAGACCCACAAAAAATATGTTATAATTTTCATTCTCTTATTCCTGGGATTATTATGATTTTTTTTATTCTTTCCTCCTCCCAGCCTCCATCTTAAGTATTTCTGCTAGTTATTTAAAATCAGTTAGTCCCTATAAAAAAATTGCTGCTTTCCCCCAAATAAACTTGATATTCTGTTTGTCTGAGCAAGCAATAAAATAAGATAAAATAAAATGCTGTTTATTGATGTCTGCTACTAACCACTTCATGGCCAAAATCAGATATTTGTGTCTCAAATGCTTTCATGTGTCAACACAACTTAAATGCTTAACTACCCTTGATGACTAGGGCTTGTGGCCACAAAATGTGAAGATAGGTCCTCAGATCCATATTTAGACATCTGAAGAAGTAACCTGATTTTCAGGAATGTAGAGCCAGCTTCAAGAGGATTAAAAAATGCTTGATACCTCTGAAAAACATGAATTCATGCAAAGTTTAAGTACTTAAATTTTAGCAGCCCTACTTGAAAAGGTTGACTTTAGCTTATTTGTACCTTGCCCCTGCTGTAAGAAGGATAGCAATGCTTTTCCTCCTCTCTGAAGAGTTCAGTTGAAATAGCTTAGGGAAAATGATGCTTGCTGCAATATAAAACTAGTCATCTGAGGCATAGGTGTCTTCTGTGAACAAACAGAAAATATTCAAAAAATGAGTGGCTATAGCTGTTTTAAAAAGAAAAGGTAAAAAGACATGATAATTCAAAAAATTGGATGGAGAAGGTCATAGTTAACATCGCACACTGTCATACGACAACTTTCATTTAAGCAAAGAGCATTCTTATTCGATTCCATGTAGAGCATAACAGGACTAGTCCAGTGCAAAGAGCAGTTAGCATGGCTCATTTTAGCATTTGCTGCTAATATCAAGAAATGCCCTTTAATACTTACCTGTTCACTCAGAATGCTTTTAGCTGTGGCATTACACTAATGTACATAAGTAGTATCGTTTCCTTGCAAGTAAAAAAAAAAAACAAACCAAACAACCACCAAACACCAAAACCAACTTTGAAGAAATTCTTAGTAGTTTTAAAATTCCATGACTTTGGTCGAAGGACTGAGAAGCCAGATATTAAGGATTTCAGGCCTGTCAGAAGCTTCCTCCAATAAGAGGGCTTCTGTCATTCACAGTTGGGCACCTTCAAGATTTCCTGTGTTACTTACCTTCGTGCTGACAGCTTGAGCGTCTCAGGGGACTGTGGGATTTTCTTTCCCCTTCTTTTTCCTTTCAAAGTGTTTTGAGTGTCAGAGGGAGCCGAGGAGCAATGAGAAGGAGTGAGAATGAGATGGGTTTTTTGGTGTTTCAGCTACTCTCTGTTAAATTTCAAATAAAATATTGGCAATTTGTTAAGGCTTTCCCCCCTAACTAATATTTAAAAGCATTCAATTAAGATTTTATGTGTCCAATGAGTTAAACCGCCCCATGATATTAGAAAAATATTACATATATAAATAAAATACATCAAAGCATTAAAAAGCTATTACACACTCTGAACATAAAATGGCAGAATAATGATGGATCCTGCCATGCAGCAAACATATTCAAAAATATTATCTTCCTGGTAATGAAATGCCATCCGTTTCATTTTAAGCTAAATACGTTAGACATATCAGTGGAGTCTGTGCTGACACAGCAGTGAGTTGAAATTGAAAATCTGAAATTATATATATGATTGGACACAGTGTTAAAGTAATTTATAGGAAAAACCACAAATGTGCTGGGTCTGCACCTTTTGGTGAACTCATTTTAGAGAATCAGATAGAGGAAAACTCTACCATTTCTAATGTGCAGTTAGAATGGCAGCTCGCCAGGGCCCCAATATATTCAGTATGAGGGGCAGAAAAAACAGGAGAGAAAGAAAGAAAGAGGCTAGGGAGACTTGATTCAAATTACAATGATTCTGCATAAGCCATCAAGAAAATGGCATTCGTTTTCATCGCTCTGACCTAATATGATATAGCAGCTGTAGGAACTGTATTAGCTATCAAGACAAGTGGGAGATAACGGGAAAACATTTAGAGAGGGACATCAGGATAGGGCTAATTTCAGCTTGGCTGCAGATGCTTCGCATGCTTTGCCATGGAGAGCAAAGTGGCAGCAGGAATCATTATGACAATCATCTGATACCCAAAGTTTAGGCTGAAATTCAGGTTCTGCTGATGGGAATGGAGCCTCAGTTATTGCACACACACACACACACAGGCACACACAACCTTCCCCCCAGCGTGCATGGACAATTTCTCTCTCTCTCCTAAGTATTTTGTTCTTCCTGGCTGGCTCATCTCCAGTCAACTACAGAAAACCAAAAAAACAACAAACATCAGGAATGGTTTTGTGCATGGAGCAGGTCTCTATGCCTCACTTTCAAGTATCTTTTGTCCTATGTCTTGCAGTTCTTTCCTGAATTCAGAATGTTTTTCTTTTAATTTGGGGAAAGAATTGGAGAAAGAAACAGTAATTTGCTATTAATATATTAAATCAGTCCTAGCATTACTATTACAGTTATTAATGTGATAATTTAAAGCATTAAATAACATTATAATTATTTATTACTTGTTAATCAGAAGTAAGGTAATTGGATGGTGCAAAATATAAAGTTAGACAGATGCTATCAGAGAGAAGTTACTTTCTAAGCAGATCAGACACACATGCCATTTTGGGGTTTTATATTAATCTCATACTTAGTCTCCTGAAAATGCCCTAAATTAACCTGATTTTTAAGAGTACTGCTGTCCTGATTTCCTTTAGACATTATAGTGGTCCGAAAACATGAACAGAAGTGATGACTGGGACTTTGAAAAATATTTCACATAGTTCAATTGAACCACTGTTCTTGCTAATAACAGAAGCTTTGGGAGCAGTGTGTAAATAGTGTGTGTGTGCTTTATTATGGATGGGTGTTGCTTGTTTCTAATGCAGGTGAGAGTTATCTTCTAATTTTTTTTTATTATCTGAGTACCATAAAGAGAAGTTGATTTGTATCTTGTTGATGGAATGTCTACAAAGTTTATAAAAGCAACCCACTACAGTAACTGGCAAATCATATTCTGCTCATATGAGAACCATGACTGATGATTTATTGACCATAGAGAAAGAAGCCTGTGTACATAGTGGTTACATTTGTACCACCTTGCCTTCCCTGCTCCCGACCACATGGTCCTTTGGTGTTGGGCAAATCCATTTTCCTCTGGGCAAGTCTGAGAAGCTCTACCACACTGCTCACCTGGAAACCTCCTCCAGAGGAGTCAGAGTTGATCTGTAAAATGTTTCTCCCCTTAGCTTTAGATCAGCTTCTGCTTCATAGCTCCTGTGTGATGCCTTCACCAGTAAACCCACACCATGGCAGGTTCCCTGTTCACATTGGCAAGAGCTGTTAGGACCAGACTTTCAGTTCCCATGAGTTATCACTTGTGCTGGGTCCCAGGGACATCTTTCCAGTTTGAATCGGTGGTCTTTAGAGAGCTTCCTTAGAGTGTTCTGGGAATGTCCTTCCAAACTTCTCAGGGAAGCTCTCATGGTGGCCCTTTTTATTCTTAAAATCTCCTCAGACAATGAGGAAAAGAAAACTTTATCTTAAATAGCTTATTCTCTAGCTTTCCTGGGCTTTTTTGTCTGTCTCATGAACAAAGTTCATGCTCCAAATGGCAAATGATTGCACTTGCCAAGTATGACTCTCTACAGTGTTCCCCTGGGTCTCCTTGCTAAGCCTTCTGGAGGGCTGATGTTGACTGGAGTCTTTTCCTAATTTTACAAGGCAGCTTTGTGGGCAGTTCTCACCTGAAGAAGCTGTACAACAGAAGCAGGACACATATGTAGAGTTAGCCTATAGCACGTAGTTACAGTGTAGGACAACTTTTCAGCACTTTCCTTTTTATGTCTCTATCATCATCACTGATAAAAATATTTCTTCTACTTGTGTAACATTTCCTTGAATGTTATTGTTAGACCTAAAGGTATTTTGAAATCAAAGACTCCAGGAGCAAAAAAGAGTTAAGTTCATCAGTCTCTTGTGGTTCTGATTATGTTTGTCCCAGGTTATTTAAGAAGTGCCAGGACTCTTACTCACTGCTACATTTACATTACTAGAGTTCACAATAAGAGGATGGAGGCCATTGCTTGCAGCAGTTCACCTGGACTGCGTCACTGAAATGCTTTCTGGATATATTGTCTGATGGTTGCAGTAGGAAGCATTGAAAAAAAGAGTTTCTTCCTGGTAATTACTTACAAAACAGAACTAAACCAGAACACCTGATGTTCAAGGAGATCAAACTTAATGAAAGATTAAAAATCTGTAATCAGCATTTTATAGCACATGTACATGCTGGCTGACTTGTATACACAAGAGGTGGAGGACAAACCATGAATTTTTGCTCTTAATGGATTGTCAAATGAGTGCTGGGACATGGGAGCTCTCATTCTCTCTGTCAGCCTGGTGTTGGGTCATGATTCTTCTGTTCTTTCTGCTACTACTATCATGTTTCATGTGTGACTCTGTCTTCAAGCTACAGGAAAACATGATATTTCTTTGCAAATAATAAATTTGTTGCATTCACCCATGATGGAAAACTGAAGTTAACATTGGTTTAACAATCAGGGATTTTAATGAAATACTGCTTAAATCATTACAATGAATAGGGCTGATGACTCACAAAATTAGACCTTTTGGCAAATTAGTTAATGACTGACAAAACTGCCTGAACATCTCTACTCATCGATGTGATGTCAACACCACTATGAAAAGTGATGGAAGAAATATGCTAAGATGGTCTAGTGCAATCCCACAGTAGTATATTATCAGGCAAAGAACAGAGAGAATTACTGCTGACATATCTAGGCATCTTCATAGACTTACTCTCTAATAATCAGAATTAACTCAGTACCTGCATTTCTTAAATAACTGTTCCATTGGTTATTACTTTAATTACACCACCGGTTATTCAGAATGCAGACAATTATGGCATTGACAGACATTTTTGAGGATGATGCTAAGCTGCAGTAAATTAATCTTTTAAATGTATCCAAGCTATTTTTATGTCTGGAGATAAAATAAGAATGCTAGTAAATTATTTGGAAGCCCAGAAACAACTACATACACTGGAGAATTGGAACAAGTTTTCAATTTTGTACCTTTTCCTTGCTGTCTGTGGAGAATTGAATAAAGTGCTGAGAATTTATGATGTCAGGACAAAATGGATATCCTCTGTGAAAAGAAGAGGCAGGACATTAAACAGCATTCAGATCTGGAATGGAATTTGTCTAGTGCCAAAAAAAGTCAGTCTGAAACCCAGGCAACTTCTCTTTGGAACATGGGATAGCACAGAGATACCTATGACACTTCCGAGTGAGGCCTTCAGCAAAATGGACCTGTAGGAAAGGGGAATATGGGCAGTGGAGCCCCAGTGAGGCAAAAGAGGAAATTTGAGAATGACAGTGAATGGCAACCTGTTCTGTGGAGGTGCTGAGTGCTCACTTTGCATCTAAATTTTTGCCACACTTCAGGTTTTTATTGCAGGTAGTTAAAACTGAGAAAGAGTGGCTATTACATGTATATATTGCTACAGTAAGTGCAGATATTGTTATTGTTACTGTCTGATTGGAAGCAGAGTCCCAAACTTCAATCTTTCCACTTTTTCCTTTCCTTCATATGGGATCCTGCAAGTACATAAGTGTCTCTCAAGTGTGTAGCCACATGAATAATAACAGTTTCATTCTCCCTCCCCAGTCTAAAGAAGAGAAATATTTAGGTCATTGGATTGTTCACAGAAGTGGGTAAGCCTCTTTGCATGAGGGTGGCTATAAGTAGTGGGCCCAGGAAGCAACTCATTCCTTTTTGCCCTCTCAGTAGGGATTCCAGAAGTTCAGTTTTATCTAACCAGTATCAGCTTTCATGGTGGAAACTGAGTTGTGAGCAGGGTTGGAGTAGTAGAACCATGGTTTCTGCTGATTTACACCTATCTTTGTTGTTTACTTTATCTGTTTTCCATGCTTGTATTGAAAAGCCTTGATGAAAATCTTCTGAGATCCGTTTTTGGTGCCCAGGTGTGATCTCAGAGGGAATACTTAGAGCTTCTGCCAAAATACTGGGCCACATCCTTGTCTTCACTACACTGGCATATATCCAGGACTACCCGATTGATTTCAGAGAAGTTACTGCTGGTTCACACCAGTGTGCATAGCTCAGAATGTCAGAGCTCTGCTGGGATGAATGCTGTTCAATTAAGATGAAAGTGGCATCACAATGTTTTCCCGTTGTTAAGTCAGAATGTATGTGCTGCTTCCTAGATGGAATTTCTCCTTATGAAGGGGGGCTACGTTATTGGTGCTGTACTGGGTAGCCACATTTGTTCCAGTTTTGCTCTCAGTTTCACGGGGGATGCTGTCAGATAGCTGCATTCATATTGGACCTACTGTTGCCTTAAATCTGAACATGAGATCAGTGACTGGCCACACATAGTCAAATTAATTTTTATTAATGGAGTTAATTATTATTAATATTAAAATAATGAAGATGAACATAGACTTTGCCTTACATAAAAGTCATGGGTGCTTTGGAAATGCTTGGTGACAGCTGGAAAGATAGGCAAGCCCCTACATCCGTGAGGTAGACTCTCTCTTCTCACAGACAATATGTCACCGAGCAGAAATGCAGTTACTCTTTACAACCTTCCTGTATTTTCCTTCAAAGCTTCTCATATGCTTGATATTTCAACTTTTGATAGTTAGGCAGTAAATGAGATAGACAATCTTCTGTAGCAAGATTTAGACTGAAGCAAATCCCTTTCCTAAAGCTGTAAGCACTTTTGTCTAGTAGTAGTAGTAGTCTGGGTAGGGATCAGGGTTGTTATATTGGCTGTAATGGGGGTTCCACAGGGAGGGGGGAAAAAAAAAAGAAAAACTGTAGGTAGTTCTCTTTAGCTGGTAGTAAACAACGTCAGAATCAATGTGTTTTTCTTTACTCTTGAGCTATTGCTTAGTGCACTGGAAAAAAATTTTATTTCTTTGCCCCATTTAATAGTCACCAAGTGTGTTGTCCAGTAACACCTGATAAGAGGGGGATGGTTTTCTACAATTAAATGAATAAAATTACCTGAAGCAAACCCAGATGTCATCACTGAGACATCTAGATAAAGATGTGATGTAGAGTTTTCCCAATGTTTTATGGCAATTTGCATCATATATGGCAGACCCATAACGATGAAAATTGCCATCAAGTAGGATATTTCAGGCCATTGAAATGCCATAAAACTGCAGGAGAAATAAATTATCATCCCAGAACTTTGTATTCAAATGGCTGTTGTGAGGAATGAACGTAAACCAGTCTCAATCGTTCCCCAAGTTTGCTGGGCACCATGCCAGCCAGAAATTATTTCATTACAGTACATCTTTGTTGCTGCCAAAAAAAAAAAAAAGAAAAAGTAGACAAGAAAAAATTGGGATTTAAAAAACGAGAGAAAAGGCAAGAGAGAATAAGAATTATATTCTTTGAACACAGCAAAAAATTTTGTAGTTTTTCTGTTAATACTTGTTTTCTGATTTCACTGACACTTTGCACCCTTTGTATCAAGGTCTGAAATGAACTGATTTGTAGAATTGAGAGAATAGATTATGCCTTTTTCACAGAATACATTTTTGACCCTTATTTGTAAGAATCAAGCTTGACTTTGCACTATAATTTTCTCTGACTTTACAGAAGTGTATTCTTTCTACTCTCTATAAATTTCAGATATAATTTAAAATTTATATGACTACATATGAAAAAAAAAATTTATTCTTTATTGTCATCTGAAACTGGTAACTTTGGCATAAAATCTGTTCAAATATATTTATTTAGGCCCAGAAAGCCTATTCTGTGTGCTAATAGATAGTTACTGTTTTGCCTCCTTTCCTTTCCTGTTCTTCTTCACCTAGGAGCACCATTTAAAAAGACCTGAACTAAGCCTGATTCTTTGGTGGGTGCTGCATGTTCTTTGTTCCAGGAAAAGTTGACAGGGATCATGTCATAGCTTGCAAGATATATTCTGCATTCAAAAGCAGTAATCACATCACTCAAATTGAATTGCTTTTGTAATTTACCTGGTAGCATACCTGCTCTATCCAGTGTTGCTAGGAATGACATTTTCTATGTTTAAAAGAAAAAATCCTTTGGATTTCCCTTAACAGTTTTTAAATTTTGCAGAGAAGTGTCTTGGCTTGTTTCACTAATTGCACAGGAACCTTACATTTTTTACACTTTGGCAATGTTTTCTACATGCACAGATACATGTGGTGTTACAGCCATATAAAAAAAATAATGTTATTCCTTCTTGTGTCTTCCAGAACCCAAATGTTCTACGGGTATCTACTATAAAGTCTGCATATTTTTGTACCCATTTATTTGGTTTTATTCAAAAGTCATCTGGACATAGACCTAGGCAATTGGCCAAGGACAAGAATGTCTAGGACCAGGTGGTCCTGCTTGAACAAAGGGCTGGGCCAGTTGACCTCCAGAGATCCCTTCCAATCTCAACCTTTGTGTGATTCTGTGGTTTTAATACTTGTTTATTGTGAATATAAAACATGGGTAATAGAAATGTTCCATAAATGTGAAAATAAATAAAGTAAATAGCAAGGGGTGGCAAGAGTGAAGGGACAGATCTTGGAGCAGGCCGTCCTGTCAGCTTGAGCATGACTCATATACTGAGTGTGTGAAACAAATACATTTCTGGAACATTCGGTTCTCTGCTGCCTGATAATAATCTGTTGTTTTCAACTGTGAAAAATATAGAGTAATGAAAAGTCCAGAGTTTTCCAAGCACCAAGCTGCTGGCTGCTAAGTATGCCCTGCCTTTGGTGGGTGTGATAGACTACAGATGGAGCCAGCAAAGCAAGGAAGCTGAACTAGTGCTATGCAGGAGACCTATAGGGGCAGGATGTGTGGTCATCCAACCCCCTGTGCCCTAACTTTCTCTCCCCAGGAACATAGCTGCCTTCCTCTCCAGCCAACCTGGCTAAGAAATGCTTATGCTGCAAGGATAATTAGGGAACCTGGAGGCAAGTGGGGATCTTGACATCCTGGTGATACCCATGTGTCTGGGAGGTGGTAGGTGTGCAGCTGCTGTTGCAACAACACAGGAGGACACTGCAGTCTTTAAAGGACTGAGAAGTCTGCAAAACAGTAAAGTACTGTTATCCCAGTGTTACAAATGTCTGAACCATGAAATTAAGTACAAACTGTCCAACAAGGCCCGTGGCCATGCAAGGGTATAAACCCAAATCTACAAAGTACTCGGGAAATTCCATCAGACTCTCTATAAGCAGGAAATGTTAAAACATCTTTTTTTCTTTTTTTTTCTTTCCTGAAAAAAAAATATTCTGACAAAAAAAAATTCATTACCTAATATGGAAGTACTTTTTTTGTCTGTGCTTTTTTATAAATAAAATTACCATTAAAGAGTAACGAAAGAAAGCCATTGTAGTCTACTTGATAAATAATATTTCTAAGCAGAATTTTTAACACCTGTGACTTACAGCTTTACTACACCAGAAAAAGGGGTTTAAAATAAAAAAAATAAAAAAGCAAAAATTATTTTATTTTCACTCTTTCTTCTGTAATGTAAGACTAATTTGGATATTTATTTATTCATTTGTATTTATGAGCACTTTCTATAGCTTTGTCTTTTTCAAATGATCACAGATTTGTTTTTCTTTCAGATTAGATGAAATTTCAAAAGGACATTTGTAAGGGTTTTTTATTCTTCACAAGGATGTTTTCTCTTTATGGGATATCTAAGATAGCCTGAATCTCAGTATCAAAAGGAGAACTGAATTATAGCCAAAGAATTGCTATACTCATAAATGGTACAGGAATGACTTTTTTTCCTTCAGAAAATACCTAATTGTCCAGTAGAAATAAATGCTGGAGACTATTACTAAGGCAAAGATTTTAGTATGTTAAGAAAATTTAGATAGATGCCAAAATCCACCATCTATTTATCGGATAAGATAAACACAAAAGAATTTTCATATGTAAGTCATATATTGCTTAATTTAATTAGAAAAAGCCTAAGCAGTTCACAAACTGTAGTGATGAGGCAGCAAATGAAAGGCAGTCTTCTGTACCTGTATTTTATACTGTCTTGCATTTTGCCCCAAAACACTGTCTACTACTTCTGTAAAACCCTCTTTCCAGACGAGATACAAAACACCAGGAGCTTGCTAGGGCAGTTCCACATTTCATCTTGCTTCTATATTCCTTTGGAATTTTTTCTGTGAGAACATTTTTTTTTTTGAGTGGTGGTACTAATAACAGGCATTTAATTTTGTATTTAGTGGCATTAATTATGTGCCAAGGCTGTACAATTTCAAGCTGGGTTTCCACATTATAATTTTTCTGTGTTGTAATTGAATGAAGTTACCTGTGTTCTTCAGCATTAGTGTTTTCAGATGCTACCTAGTAATTTGTTTTTATTGTGCCTTACTGAGGACCAGTAGGATGCTCTCTATGGTTAAATTCAAGTGAACTGACCAGCAAGTGCAAATTGAAGAAACTCCAGGGTAGTCTCTTTTTTCTCCTGCTGGTGCATGCTGTTGCCTCTTTCTGACACTGAGTGTGGTTCTCTTTGAAGTAATTTCTTATTCTGGACTCCCTTTATGAGGTATAAGCCATTAGCATGTTATTTGTATTTTTATTATTGTTATTTCCTCACACCCCCCCCCCCCCCCCCTCATGATACAGGATTCCAACTGTGCAGAATCTGTTCAAACCCCTTCAATTAATCAGCTCTTTACGATATCCTGAGTCACTCTTTTGGGTCCATTCAGTGCTTATGAACTTCTCAGCCAATGGGTAGCTTGTCAAGTAAAGAGACAGGATGGAAAAAGTGCTTTCACATCGGTAGTGAGAATGAAGGTATCGTCTTCCTGGGATGTGGGTGACCTAAGACGAGCATTAAAACTGAAGTGAGGGAAATTATTTTAAAAGTGAGAGATGACTTTTGGAATCCAACTTAAGACCAGAAGAGGGAAAATGGGAGGAGAGGACAGAAAAAAAAGTCCATGCTATTGTCTGTAGTAGTAAATGAAACATGTTACATGTTACATCTAGATTGTAATTTGCCCTTTCTTTTGCTATTGATAGCAAGTTAGGGTAATAATAACAGAGAAAAGCAAGGCAGGGGATATCAGACAAATCTTTTCACTTTATGTCACAGTACAAGTCAGTCCAGAACAGAGAGCTGCCAGTGCCTTCTGGTCTGCTCTAGCCACTCTTTCTCCTCGAACGATGGAGTGTCCCCATTCAGTGCGCCAATACCAACAAGACATCAAGAGGGTGCATGCAGCTGGCATTTCTTCATCCCTTCCTGATCACCCTGGAGGATGAAGCAATAAAATGTTTAAGGGTGTGTGAGCCCTTTTATTGGGACTTATGGGTTTCCCTGAACCCAAAAGACTGCTGACAAAATAAGACCCTGCTAAAAGCTTTCTTATTTCAAATAGTCACAGATCTGGCTGAGATCCTTCTTTCTGGATGCTCACATTTTCCTCTCACACGCAGAGATGCTGAGAGATGGAAACAATGCAGTCTATAAGGAAAATGTAATACAGGTAAACACACATCTTTGTATTGTGTTCTTGAAATACCACTATTCAGTGATATAGTTCAATCTACATAGAAAAAAAACACTCAGCATTCATGGTGGTTTGCATTTTGAACCAGGACTTTACCTTTTTTTTTTGTTAAATTGAGACTTTTTTGGTTTGTCTCTTTCTTCTATGTTCAAAGACATGGTCTTCTTTTCTTCATTGCATGTCTTTAATCCAATTTTGGGTGAAATAATTTCACAGTATACTTCTAAGCATGAAGCCAGAATAAGATAATTCATAATTTCCCTTTTCCATAATTCAGGTATTATTCATTACATGCAGTTTTAATCTATGATAAATTCCACAGGTCACAACTGAAATCAGGGCCAACTTTTATTAAAGATGGTGCAGGTTTTAAAGCAATCTCTGCTTGGACAAACTTACCATTTTCATGGGTAGGAATTAAGAGTTAGCTTCTAGAGCTGATCATCTAGCCTGGGCAGAAGTGACTTAAGCTGCTGAGGTCCTAATGTTTTTGTGACAGTGGATTGTCTATGCTTGGGCTTCATTAACAAGACAATTCTGTCTGTTTTAAAGGCCAGTCTGAGTCCTTATAGCTCTGATATGACTTATTAGCTGTTTTTAAAACACCATATTTTTGTATATAGGGATGTTTCTGCAGTGGTTGTGCAGAAGATATAAACACTCTTGACCTTTGATTTGTGCAGAGGTCTCTCTGGGGTGAAGTGATATTGCTCCTATAGCACGGTATAGAATTTGAGTCTAACATTTAACATTCTGTAACACACAAAACTATATTTAACATTTGGGTATCTTTTATTTTCTAGCAGACTTTGTGACGCTTAAAATTAAAATAGCTTTCACAGTGATAGAATCATAGAAACATTAAGGTTGAAAAAGACTTCCAAGATCATCAAGTCCAACTATCAGCCCAACACCACCATGCTTACTAAACAATGATCTGAAGTGCCATGTCTACACCATTTTTGAACACCTCCAGGGACGGTGACTCCACCACCTCTCTGGGCAGCCTGTTCCAATACTTGACCACTCTTTCAGTAAAGAAATTTTTCCTAATGTCCAATCTAAACCTCCCTTGGCACAGCTTGAGGCCATTTCCCCTCATCCTGTCGCCTGTTACCTGGGGGAAGAGACCAACACCCACCACACTACAACCTCCTTTCAGGTAGCTGTAGGGAGCAATAAGGTCTCTCCTCAGCCTCCTCTTCTCCAGGCTGAACAACCCCAGTTCCCTCAGCCGCTCCTCATCAAACTTGTGCTCCAGACCCCTAAACAGCTTTGTTGCCCTTCTCTGGACATGGTCCAGCACCTCAGTGTCCTTCTTGTAGTGAGGGGTCCAAAACTGAACACAGTATTCGAGGTGCGGCCTCACCAGTGCTGAGTACAGGGGAAGGATGACTTCCCTGCTCCTGCTGGTCACACTTGTTCCTGATACAAGCCAGGATGTCATTGGCCTTCTTGGCCACCTGGGCACACTGCTGGCTCATATTCAGCTGCCTGTTGACCAACACCCCCAGGTCTTTTTCTGCTGGGCAGCTTTCCAGCCACTCTTCCCCAAGCCTGTAGCGTTGCATGGGGTTGTTGTGACTGAAGTGCAGGACCCGGCACTTGGCCCTGTTAAACCTCATACAATTAGCTGCAACCCATCCATCCATCCTGTCCAGATCCCTCTGAAGAGTCCTCCTACCCCCAAGCAGATCAACACTCCTGCCCAATTTGGTGTCATCTGCAAACTTACTGAGGGTGCACTCAATCCCCTTGTCCAGATCATTGATAAAGAAATTAAACAATACTGGCCCTGTGAAACACCACTTGCGACCGGCTGCCAACTGGGTTTAACTCTGTTCACCACAACCCTCTGGGCTTGGCCATCCAGCCACTTTTTTACCCAGCGAAGGGTATGCCTGTCTAAGCTGTGAGCCGACAGCTTCTCTAGGAGAATGCGGTGGGAGACAGTGTCAAAGGTTTTACTAAAGTCCAGGTAGACAACAGCCACAGCTTTTCCCTCATCCACTAGGTAGGTCACCCGGTCATAGAAGGAGATCAGGCTGGTCAAGCAGGACTTGCCTTTCATGAACCCGTGCTGGCTGGGCCTGATCTCCTGGTTGTCCTGCACATGCCTCGTGAGTGCACTCAGGATGAACCACTCCATAACCTTCCCTGGTACTGAGGTCAGACTGACAGTCCTGTAGTTCCCCAGATCCTCCTTCCATCCTTTCTTGTACATAGGTGTCACATTAGCAAGTCTCCAGTCATCTGGGACCTTCCCAGTTAACCAGGACTGCTAATAAATGATGGAGAGTGGCTTGGCAAATTCCTCTGCCAGGTCCTTCAGTACTTTCAGGTGGATTCCATGTGGCTCCATAGACCTGTGGGTGTCCAGGTGGTGCAGCAGGTCATAAACTGCTTCCTCCTGGATTATGGGCAGCTTATTCTGCTCTCTATCCCTGCCTTCCAGCTCGGGGGGCTGAGTATCGTGGGGATAACTGGTGTGACTGTTGTAGACTGAGGCGAAGAAGTCATAAGTACCTCAGCCTTTTCCTTATCCTTGGTGGCAGTGTTCCACCTCGCATCTAATAAAGGATGGACATTCTCCTTGGCTCTCTTTTTGTTGTTAACATATTTGTAAAAACATTTTTTGTTACCTCTTAGAACAGTGGCCAGGTTGAGTTCAAGCTGGGCTTTTGCCTTTCTAATTTTCTGCCTGCATGACCTAACGACGCCTCTGTATCCTTCTTGAGTGGCCTGCCCCTTCTTCCAAAAATGGTAAACTCTCCTTTTTTTCATGAGTCCTGAGATAGTTTTCCTGTTGTTATTATTAATTATTATTTTATGTCTTTATTATTTCACAAAATTCACAATGGCTCACTGCACCGCTGCAGACAGTTTTACAACCAAAGGTGCTTGCTTTTCTGTTTCTGGCATTCTGTTAAATATTTCTTATTCCTTCAGACTGCACTAGAAGGACCATTTCACTGTCCCCTTTGGCTTCTGCATCTTGCTTCCAGCGTGAACAGACAGGTAATAACCATTCAGCAGGGCCATTACCTCTTCTAAAGACTATTATCAAAATGGTCATTACACATAATGGAGATTATTACAGGCAGCTTGAGAGATTTTTTAGATACATCTCTACAGTAATAGGTGGCCCTTTTTAGCCTTACACATTGGTGGGAATAATACTAGGGCACAAAACACACAGCAAATGTTGCTTTTTATCAAAACTTTTTTAGCTTTTAATGTCTTTCCAGGATTGACTTCTGGATTAAAATAATATTTATACAACATCTGTGAACAGCACTTGTTGATAAGTATATCAAACTATAAGTGCAACAGTGAAGAATTACAAGTTTAAAAGGTAGGCAAGGTATATTTTCTTCCTAAAAAGCTATGAAGTTATGAGAAAAAAAGAAATATTATAATACATGAGGTTTCCAGGCAGGTATATACTTTACAAAACAGTTAGAACTCAATTACTGAGGAATCTCAACCTGTTCCCCTATGGAAAAAGAGACCATATGAAATTGCTACTTGTCCTCTTTACAGCAGCATTTGTTTTCCAATTTATGATATTTCTATTTAACTTTAAGTTTGGAATGCAAAATCTTGGCTAATCCAAGGAATATCTCCAGGGGAGCTGAGCCCAAATCTTGAAGAGATGTCTTCTCACTCTACTTCAGCAATTTTCCCATTCCATCCACAATACTTACAAGAATATTTTTTGTAGCCCTACTTCCGCACTAGTCTGGCACACTGCAAAGAGAAATGCCAAACAAAGTAAAGTGCATTTACATCTTGGGTTTGGCACAACTGATTTTGTAGAAATGCTGTCCAGAGGAATGGGCTGGGTGGTGAGGGGGAGGAGGTGGTGAACTTTTTTCCAGTTTATTCATGACTCTCACCCGGAGGAGATGGGCATTATGCATACACATCCTTTGAAATTTTCTGTATTAGGAGGCACAGCTCCAGTGTGCCAGATTTACTGGTAACTATGTCTCTCTTCCTCTCAGTTCTACCCTGTGTTCAAATCACAGTTCAAAGCAACCCTCTTCTAATAAGAGCTGAGTGGATACAGGATTATTATATGTATTTTCCTTGTCTTGATTATCCTTGCTACATGTTGATTATATACCTTTCCTCTTAAAGAACATTCTCTCTTTCTTTTGGGATATATATACTCTGCCTACTCTGCTTCTAATAATGGCACTTATCATTTGAAGGAAATCAGAAATGGCCTCCTTACCTAGCCTTTTATTTTCCTTCCTCTGCCATATAGTTCATTCATCTCCTTTTTTCATTTTGTTGCAGCTATACAGATATCTCCCAAACACATTGTATTTCTCATCACACAGTTCTTGCTGAAGTGATGCATCGCACAGTCTCTTTCTGACACAGCCCTGGCTAACAGGAGAGCACTGACCTTTGAAATGTGTGTGAACAGGCAGTGCAGAAGGAACACAGGCAATAACAACTGCAACGAAAAGGTGATCAAAAGAGAGATTCTGCCCTGCAATATATTTTCCAGAATCCTACTTAATGATGGAGGCTTTTTTTCACCCCTTCAGGCTCTTTAATCCCAATCCATTATCCTCCAGCAGCCTTTTCTAGTCAGGCAATTATGAGAATCTAAATGCGTGCATGGCTTGCAGAGGGGCAGAAACAAGGACACCTGACATAAATTTTACTTTTGCACCTTATGCAATGCACGTGAATATGAACAGGACCGTTCTGAGCAATGACAACATCTATGCCATCTTGTGGCTTGCCTGTTACGGACAGGCTCTTAGGCTTCCCATCCTCTGGTTTTCAACAGTTCTTCCTTTCTCTCCTCAGCTGTCCTGCAGACATCAAACACATGACTATTTTTGTGAACCCAGCCCTCACAGCCTCCAAAGTGCAGGCGTCCAGGAGCTCGAGTCTTTTTCTGTATTAAAATCTCACTACTTGTGGCATCGAGCCATCTGTTACCCAGGACTTTTGGTGTTAATAAGTTATGGTGCTGAGTGACAGCAATTGACCAAAAAGAGCTGTTTGGCTCAAAACACTACTGGAAATAGAAGTCTGAAGATAATCAGAAAATGTTTCCTCTTTGGGACTGGTTGCTTTAAATCACCTGAATCTGTGATTCCCCAGATAACATGATCACAAGTGCCAAGAATAATGTTTCAATCACATAATATTATTATTGGTTGTGAATTCATATTTTTTTCCCCCCGGTATATGTAGGTGTCAGATATGACAGATTTTGGACCTCATTCATAACTAGCACTGAGGAACCCTCTCTGCAAGAGAGCAATGGCATAAAACTTATGTAAAATTCAACTGGGCTCTCTCTGAGGTCTGTTCCTTGTAGGTGCGGGAAATTAAGTTGTTGTGGCAGCTTGGAAGTCTTATACTCCCCCTGTCATGCAATACCTTTCATCACTAACAAGGACTTGGTCCAGGTCTGTGATTTCTGTCAAGTGAAAAAAAAAAAATGTCAACAATTAATAATACCTGCATTAATTTAGGTTAGCCAAGAGGGACTGCTACACTTAAAATCACAGCCAGAAACCAGGCGTGTTACAGCTATATCCCTTCTTTGCCTCATTTGCAACAGCAAAATGGGTGGGTGGAACAAGGGCAGTAATAGGAGGTTTCTTGATAACTTTAACATTAGAGAGACCTTTTTCCTGTTGCCAGAGCCTCTGAGGGGTTTAACTGCATGAAATCCAGGAATTGTCACTTCACTTAACCAGTGGCTTGTAGATTATTTGAAAGAGAGAAATTAAATGTACAGTGGGAGAAGAATTTAAATAGAAATAAGATTCTTATTTTTTCGAATCTATTCAATCAGCTTGCCAGTTTGGGTCTGCAGGAAAAAGCATTTAAATGGCTGGACAGCCAAGCCTCACTGCTCCTTACACAGCGGTTAAGTTAGGAGCTGTAAATGCTTAGCAGTATGTGAATTAGTTTGCTAGTTTGCAGCATCCTTTGACTCTGATGGAAAAAAAGAAGGGGGGGGGGGAATGGAGGGAGGGAGAGAGAGAAAGCCTGCCAGCTATTTGTGAAGTAAATGTTCCCATTTCTTTTAAAATACAATAGCGAGTGTAATTTTGTCACATGCATCTGTTGCTATCACCTCTCACTTTGTGCTGAAGTGCTCACCAGAGCATTTACAGAAGTGATTCTTCCTCCCACCCCTGACATCTGCCACCGAAAATGCTGCATTATTCATCAGCGTGCTAATGGCAGGTGATGAGATCTTTTCACGCTACATCCCTCTCAGTAGGTGTTTATTACTCTGTTCACCAGCAGCCCTGCTATTACTGCAGGGCCAGAAGAACTCTACATACTTGCTTGACAGGTAATGGGAAACTGTGCTCTGCTCATTTGGCTCACAAGTGCAGATGAAGGTTATTACTAGGGCAGCTGCAATATCGTGGGTGCAAAGAAGATGGTCACTTTAAGTGAACAGCTTAATTCTGGAAATCCATACAAATCATGTCAGCACCGTGATAATCCATCTTCTTTACCTTCTATCATTTCAGCAGTCATCACACTGTAATAATTCCTGGTTCACCTGTGTCTCTATGATGCAGGGGTGGGGGGGAGTGGGGGGAAGAAGGAAAAGAAGATGAGTTTGGCTTAGTGTCTGATGATCACACTGGTGAGGAATTTATCTCTCTCTAGTAAGCAAGATGCTGGTGTGTGTGTGCATGTGAATGTTTGTGTCTTGAGGAGGGGAGAACCTTGCAACCAGCACTGAATGTGTGTATTTAATTTTAAAAAAAACCACCTTGGCAAGAAAGGCAAATCTCTACTGATTTATTTGAAGCCTTGTGACAAAAATTACGGAACATAAACATGCCAGAGCACAGGGGAAATTGAAGGAGGAGGAATTATTTTTACTCCAGAGAACTCAGTTCACTAACAAGACTTCCCTGGTTGTCTTCCTTCTAGGTTTCTCACTTAGACACATTATATTGTCCTGAGTAACCCATAAAAAACCTCACCCCACACAGGAATAGGCAGACTTTTTTATAATTTAAAGATGGAGCCTCGATTTCATACAAGAGTAGAACTTTCTGAGCCTAATGTTTCCTTTTCTAAAACAAAAGGTGCGCAGGGTCTGCAGAAATCTCTCAAGTCCCTTGAAATGAATGATGTGGTAAGGTGCTGTGGTTTTGGAATGTATCCTCCCAAAAATGAAAGCTAGGGAGATCTTGGGGCAAGCAAAATTGGTTGCAGTTTTATACATATTACAACTGCTGAACTGCACCTGTTTCCCTATTAGGACAGCTTACAATAATTACACAGAACCTGAACTGCGAAAGAATGAAATCTCTCTTCTCATCAGACTTTTGTCCTTAAACTCCTGTTTCTTATTTCCATGTCATAACTGCAGGGTCATTTGTTATGCCTATAAGAGGAAAAATGCCTTTTAGCAGGGCGAACTAAAGGTAAAGTAAAAAAAATATCAGGTATTTATTTCATTTTCCATCCCTCTGTTTTTGGCAAGCACGTTAATTCTTTATTATTCTATATTATTAATTTATTACTTATTATACATCTGTTGAACTTCTGTATTAGTCCAACATATCAAACTTTTAGATGGGCAATATAGATTAACATATGCATTATTTGCAAATTAAAAAGTATCACAGTCCAGAGGTGGAAAGGAAAATAGGTGCACACAACAACACTTGTCAAAGCTATCAATAGTTACCTACACAAGTAACTGGGATGGGAGTAAAATAGAGTTGTCTCAGGACACCAAAAAGTCTGTGTGGGAGTTTGCTTGCACCTGCAACCGAGGCGTGCTTTATGCTGGGGAGGGAAGCTGATGAGTGGCTGGGTGTGTTCATGGAGTTACAGCTGCAAAGTGTTAATCTTTGCCTGGGGTTTAGGCAGAGGAAACAGAAACAACCCTGGAAATGTGAAGCATTTTCTGTGAAAATAATTAGTTTGCCTTATTTACTAAAATGTTGATTTCACTAAGGGATCACTTCTCATTCCAGTGGTAGTAGAAAAGTAAGCTGCAGCTTATTACTGGCTGTAATTTCTCTGTTTCGGTATATGAGCTCCAATATAGCTTTAGCTGAAGGTTTTAGTAAGATGGTGACAGACTGAGTACGGAAGAGATATAATTCTCCTAAGATTTTATAGGAATTCAGTTCATAACAAAATGACAACACAGATGTATTTGCTATAATTGGAAATTATTAATTTCTTTGATTTTCATATGATCAAAATGCCATCAAAAGAAATTTCTATGTGCAAGCAAAAGACAGCATCTCATGTTTTTTTTGTTGCATTTATGGTGATGACAGCATTGCTATTGAAATGTAATTGTGATGAAAGTGTAAGTCCTTGCTTTGGGCCCAGCAGGTGTTCGAGAGGAATTACATTTAGGAAATCACTCTGCTTACCTTTGATATTAATAAAACTCAGTGAAGATCAATCTAGATTGTATAATGCTGAAGTTGAGAAGGAAATGATGACTTTCTCCTTACCCTAACTTCCCCTTACTCTTCCTCTTCAAAGTGGCAAAATAACAATTTGGACATGTGAAAGCAGTTCACAGGCAGTTTTCTCTAGGCACATATAAATTTTTAAGTCTAACAACAGAAATAACAAGTAAGCATGACAGCAAAAGGTAAAGAAAATTCTATTTTCTTTAATATAATCAGTATTAATGTTATTGTGTTATTGACCAAAAAGAAAAAGTGACCTACAAAAAGCTATGAGAATCCACATAGCAAAAAATGTGTTTCTATTTAATATCAACTTCCATTCCATTTCTACAAGAAAGGGATTGCAGAATCTTGTACCCAATCTACTGAAGAGCACAGCGAAAGTTTGTCAAGAATATTGTAAAATACACAGTCAAAACACACAGTAGGAGAAAGATGAGAGTTTCTTTCATATACAGGTTTTAAGCTTGAGGTAGCAGTGTTCAGCATATGAATGTGGACTCCTTTCAGAGGAAGGAAGCAGCCAACATAGTCCTGCAGCTGAATCATCCTTCGCACTCCCTCTCAGTCATCAGTAACCTCTTCCTATTCATGGGATTGGGAATATTCCCTTTCCAGTCATCTAACAGAAATTTTTAGGAAAACTGTTCTCTAACTGCATGGTAACTATAACTGGCTAAAGAAATTTCTCATCGGACATCTTGGGAAAATTTTTGTCTTTATCACAATGAACAAAGAATAAAAGTCTCAAAATTTGGCATGTTTGATGACGGAATATTTTGAGTATTAATTTTTTTTTTCAAATTACATATTTTTGTGTTTTAAACTAATGCTCCAAAGGTAGAACATAATGTGCTGATGTTGTCAAACAATATCCTTATCCACCAAAACTAGATATTTTTCATAAATTCATAAGAAAATTTGAATTTTCTTGGGTTTGTTCTTTTTTGAAGAACCCTCCAAAACCCCCAAAGTACCAGAAATTTCAATGAAACTGGGAATGTCATTGTTGCTCATCTTAACTGTTAACTTGCACTTGTGCTGGCCAGTGGAATATAATCAGGATCAGTTTTTAGCCTGAAAAAAAATATTCCTTATTGCCTTAACATCTGAATGTTGCTATGGTTCACGTTGACCATCAATGTAGACCACAGAAGCCACTGAAATATTCGCAATTGTTGTTGGGCTAACTATACCTTGTGTGGCCACTTGAATTGATCAGAGTTGCTGTGATTTTTGATTCTATGTGTTTGCTTCCTACAGCTATGCTTGTTTCATGAAGGTGAGTGCACAGGACAAACGTAAACCAGTGGTGTTTTCCCAGCTATTCTTTGTCTTTCTATAAATTTTTGTATAACAACAGATTAGATAGCAAGTCAATTACTTTAGAAACTGAAAGTGATTTTGGAGAGACTTGGTTGATCATAGAGTGATGACATGACTTCCAAGGACTGCTACGATGAAGGAAGGACTGCAAGCACAGAACAATGAAAACAGAAAGCAACTCATCTAGTAAAATCCCCATTCTTTGGGCAGCACAACTAATTTCCTGCAGGACAGTTGAAGTCCAGGCTCTGAGGAGGAGGGCTAGTGTCCTTAATGCTGTACTTTTTCCTTTGGCTTTACATATTGGATATCCAGATTTTCCCTGTTTTATACTCATTTATGGACTGTTGCACAGTCATGCTGGCAACAAACTGTTTTTTTTAAAAAGTTGCTAAAGATGTAAAGGGAAAACTGGATACATGAGATGAACTGTGTAGTTAACAAGCTGGGGACGTAGTTGTCAGGTGTGAGTTACACACAGAATTGTGAAAAAGGGGTCTTTTTTGGATTTGGGTTGGTTGTGTTGTTTTACATTCATGGCTTGTTTGATGGGAATTATTAAAGTGGTGGGGGTTTTTTTGTTTGGTTTTTTTTTTTGGTTTTTTTTTTTTTTGTTTTTTTTTTTTTTTTTTTTTTTTTTTTTTTTTTGTTTTTTTTTTTGTTTTTTTTTTTTGTCCCTGGAAAACAAACCCTTCTTTTCAAACTAACTCTGAAACTGGAATTTTTTGGGCTGAGAAAAATGACAGCATTGCTGATGGCACTGCTCTGGAGGAAACAGAGCAGCTTTCTCTGTGGCATTGATCTGTACGCAGACTGTCATGTTTGCCTTGCCCTGATGTCCTCGGGAGGACAGAGGCACTCCCTTCCTTGGAATGGCAGTCAGGCACGTTGTCGAGAGGTGACAGTCAATAACCACCCACCCTAGATTAAACAAAATAAGCTGTTATGGACTATCTGTGAAAGGAAAAGAATGTAAACAATGTTTTCTCATGAGGTACTGTCTACCTTCCATAGATGCAACACAACATCAGTGCCCTTAACTTATGTCCCTACTTCCTACAACTAAGTTGTCTTAATAAATGATCTTGCTCCTTTCTTGGTCTGTTAACGCTGAAAGATGAGTCTTTTGATTGGTTTTCTGAGGAAACATACTGATAGTCTAAAGACCAGCATAGCTGACTGTTTCTGTACAGCTGTATCTGTAGTTGTATGGTTCTTATATTTTTTTTCACCCAGAGCACTAACTATATATTTCTTTCTCCCTTCTCATGATCTGGTTACTTATATACCAAACTTGTTGCATGTATACAGGGACAAACTACTGTTACATTCATGTTCTTTATAATGATGGTAGTACAATATATATCAGTTCAGTTACTCCTGAAGCCTAAGCTTTGTTTCAACCTGTGACTATTTCTCTATACACCTAGCTTTATCTGTGTCACACCTAGCTTTATCTGTATCATAACAAGCTCTGCTAAATGGGTGGAGGTTATCACAGTTCATAAGATTAAGCACAGGTATCACTCTTTGATGGGGTATGGCCTTTCTGTTTCTCAGTCTGATTCCTCCAAAGTGAGAGCTTTTAGGCCTGGATGTAGTGTAAAACGCAGACAATCCTGTAGACTTTGGCCTGCAACTAAAAACATATTCTTTTGATTTCTTCCTGGACTATAAAACGTTTCCTCATCTTATCTGATGACAGCTATCTTATATCTAGTACTTTAAAAAAAGGAACAATGAAAAAAGTATTTTCTTAAATTTCTCTTTTTGTCCATATGTCTTTTTTTTTTTTTTTTTATTATTATTATTATTCCTAAACTTTTTTCTGTGATGAGTAAAAGCTCTGGAGGAGCAGGCTCAAAGTGGCTGTCAAGCAGATTTTTTTCCCAAAGTAAAAGGTGCTGACAGACAAAAGAACTATGTCATGAAAAATTTATAACCAAATTTCCCACAACAGAAAAGGGGCAAAACTACCTCACATATTAAATGCCAAATCTTCATGCATATCTGCTCTAGTGCTGATTCAATGGCAAAATAACTTTCAAAATGTTTTATGGTCCAAAGCAGCTATAAAGTAGCTACACTTGTCATTTTAGTAGACTAAAATCAGAATTATACTAATATTCAGTGGGGTGACAGCAATATATTATCTTGTCAAGCAGGAGATCTGAGTTTGCAGGAATACATTGTAGGTTAGAGAGAGGAACTGTATGAAGGATGCATTTAATTACATAAATAATAATAACAGTAATGATAAACTATAAAACTAGTTTTACACACTAGAATATATATAATAATATGTGGATATACATATTTATATTCGCATAAGAATATTGGCAAATACCAATGCATATTCTAAGCTAACGTCTCATCTTTTACATACCTTACGGCTCTTATTTGTATAAATTTATTTTTCAGATTAAAATAAACCATAAAATACTTTTCAAATTAAAATAAGATATGAACTGATGGGCTCAGCTTTTGACCCAACACAGACAGATAAGACTTTGGATGTGCTCATTGATCTTAGGTTGTGCATGAGTCATTAATGTGGTATGTCAGTAAAAACCAGCTAATCTGATTTAGGATATATCAAGGAAGATATTTTCAGTAAAAGTAATAGTGTTATTAATGCTGTTGTACAAGGTACTGGTGCCACCAGTCACCATGTCCAATTCTGCTTACCCTGAAAGCAGAATTTAGGCAGGGGGATGTAGCTCAGTGGGAGAGCGCTTGCTTCGCATGTAAGAGGCCCTGCGTTCAATCCCCAGCATCTCCAGCTCCTTCCCTCTCACTACAAGAAAGATGTTGCATTGCTGGAACAGGTCCAGAGGAGAGCAACCAAGCTGGTGAGGGGTCTGGAGCACAAGTCTTACGAGGAGCGGCTGAGGGAACTGGGGTTGTTTAGTCTGGAGAAGAGGAGGCTGAGGGGAGACCTGATCACCCTCTACAACTGCCTGACAGGAGGCTGTAGTGAGGTGGGGGTCGGCCTCTTCTTCCTGGTAGCAGATGATAGGACAAGGGGGAATGGCTTGAAGCTGCACCAGGGCAGGTTTAGGCTAGACATTAGGAAAAACTTCTTCACCGAGAGGGTTGTCAGGCTCTGGAATGGGCTGCCCAGGGAGGTGGTGGAGTCCTCATCCCTGGAGGTATTTAAAAGAAGGGTAGATGAGGTGCTTGGGGACATGGTTTAGTGGTGGGATGGCAGTGCTAGGTTAACAGTTGGACTCGATGATCTTAAAGGTCTTTTCCAACCGAGGTGATTCTATGATTCTGTGAAAGGCATACTCAAATTGGAACGGGTACAGAAGAGGGCACCTGAAAAGTTTAGGAAACAGGAGAAATCTCGTATCAGAGGACCCTAGACAAATCTGGTTGTCAGACCAAGGTAAAAATGATTGCCGTGTTTAGAATCATTATTGCGTTACTCCTCTGAGAAAGTCTTTAATGGCAATTACTGCTGGTACACAAGGACACAAGGAATGAAGCAAATAAAGGGCTGCAAATTTGCATGCTTCCCTCTGAGAAATCAGAGATTTGAGAATAGCTTTGGCATAGGGGAGCACAGAAATTCTTTGGGGAAATGGCAAATGCTTTACCTTGTCTTGGTAGAGTTCAGTAAATATATGGATGGACTTTACGATGGGACTTCTTGTGGGATCTATCAAGCTTTCTCCAGAACGAAATTCATGTGGGTGATTTAAAAAAAGGACATAACAGAAGTCAGGTATTTTAACTGTCACTGGATTATGCCAAAAGTGTTGGTGTTTCTAGTTGCAATATCTTCCTAAAACTTGATGTACAAAACCTTAAGGTTCACATCAACAACAATCAAAAAAGATTTCTAAGATAAGCACATGCATAATATTTTTTTCAAACAGTAACAAGTTATGATGCTGGGCACTTGTGTTAATGTCTCTTGGTAAATCATGGCCTAAAGATACTAGACATAAGTAAACAACAAAATAACTATTTGAAGGTCTTGATTCTGTCAGCATTTGTACAAATTCTTTCAGTAAGTTTGCAGGTGGACTTATAAAGGCACTGGATTTGTTTTTCTTCTGATTTAATTATTTCAAATTGCAAAGACATTAATGATTTATCCTCAAAAAAGAACAGGTTTAGTCTTTAAAAGATTTATTCAGTTTATAATAACAAAAATTATAATCGGTAATGAAAGTCTTCTTGTAATAAAAATTTGAACTGTCAGCTCTAACACAGGAAAAAATGCCACCACTCAGTCTAATAATTATTTTTTCTCTGTTTTTTAAAGAAACTTTTCAACATTGATGTATTGTTGTAGGAGACTTTATATGATAAGAAAGAACATTTTCTAGCAGGAAAATATTCCCTTGGTAAAATTTCCTCCAGCTTTAAAAGCGCTTTAACTCACTAAGGAAAAGCAACAGTGAAATGATTACATATAAAATTCTGTCAACTGTGGTAACTACGTCCATCCCCCCTTCCCCAAAAAGTAGGGAAAAATATCTGATCCTAATCTCTTCCAGATATTTAAACCTCAGATCTTATTTATAATAATTTGTAGGTAACAAGAGGGAAGGATGGTCTTAAATTTAGATTATCCCTTCAACAGGACTATTAAGCACTAATTGCTGCATGTGATATTAGGTTTTAGGCAGGAAGCAGCAATCTTATTGAAGATTTCTAGCCCTTTATGTAACATGACAAGGGAATATTAAAACTTTCTAAAACTGCTTGGTTCCTTCTTGTCTCCTTTTGATCCTGTGTAACTTCTGCGAATCATCCCACAGAAAGACACATAAATATTCTGTTCTGTGTCTTTTGATTATAAAGCTAGTTTTCTTCTTTCTTAGGATATAGTAGTATGCAAAATACATTCAATGTTTGATAGAACAAGGTAGAGTCGTTCCCTCCTGAACAGAAAATAAAATCCAAGTGACAATCCTCTCATAAAGTAGGAAACAAAATAAAGCAGTGAAGGATTGGCTGCATTTTTGTTTGTACATGTGAACCTACCTACTTGCACATCCATAATGTTGTCCCAGATGCCCTGTCTACTCATTAGCTCACTGGTTTCTCATTGCTATTATAACAGCTGGGTTTCTTCAGGACATACTGAATTTTGAAGAGGTCATTGGCTTTGCTGATAAGCTAACAAGTGCGTTTCATGCGAAGTGGAAGACTGGACAAAAGCATAGTTAGGCTTACAGAAGAACATCAGCATATTAAGGCTGACAATTCTGTGGAAGAGGAACAGAAAATATGTTTATTTAATAGAAAACTTACAACACTGTTCACACAGACACTTGTGCTGTTTTGAAATCAAACATTTTTGAACTTGCAAGTTTGAAAATCGAGAGTGAAAATTGGGGTGAAAAAAAGCTTTTCCTCTATTGCTGGACAACATTCTGCATTCAAGTAAAATGGAAAATAGGTTAAGGTGTCTTTATATGCAAACATCTCCTATTGATTTAAAAATCCAGCCTGGAAAAATACAGAGTAGATATTTAAAATGTGCATAGTGCATGAAATTACCTCACATTATGGGTAATGCATGCCTTGTAGCAATTATGTCACTTATGCTTACACTAATTAAGTGTTGATGTGTGAGCACTAAGTTGCAATGATGTTGTTAACTAATGTACATAAATATTCCCTTTAAACTGTAATTGCACTTTGCCATAACTTAAAAAAAGATATGCTCAACTGGAAGTATTCAGTTCTGTTTCCTTAAGGAATAGATTGCAAACTTTACAAGACTGTCAGTAAATACAATACTTGAGTTCTGTATTTTAACTTAAAGGGGAAAAAATCCTCTTGTCATGGACTTTTCAATATACAGTCCTGTCAGAAAAATTTACATATTACACATTTAAAAGGACAGCAGTGATGTGCAGGGTAAAACAGTTCAACCCACAAGGGCTAAACATCCCAAACCTAAAAGATGAGATGTGACTTAATCCACAATTTATCTGCAGTAGACATTAACTGCACTGCATTTCTGTCAAAAGAACAGAGCTGATCTTGGGAAAATTTGTATTGTTCTACCCATTCAGTGAACACAAGATTTTTGATGGCCTAAAGTTAATGTTTTTTCACTTTTCACACTAGAAATCTAGTCTGTGTTCTAAAACTGAGGTGGAGGAAGAGTCAGAAACAAGTGTTGTCCAGAATTCTCTTTTCAACTAGTGCAGCTGCAGTGCCATGGATCCACAGAGCATTACTGACCTAGGACATGCATCTCAGGTCATTGTGCTCCAGCGTGGATGCACCCTTTCCATGGGGTGCCGTCCTTCAGGAACAGACTGCTGTGCGTCCCCTGTGGGGTCAGAAGCCCTGCCAGCAAACCTGCTTCAACATGGGCTCCTCTGTGCATGGGTCCACAGGTCGTTCCAGGACCCTGCTCCACGCTCCGGTGGGCTGCTCCCCCATGGGCCTCCATGGGCTGCAGGGGGACAGCCTGCCCCACCATGGGCTGCACCGGGGGCTGCAGGGGAATCTCTGGTCCTGGAGCACCTCCTCCCCCTCCTTCTGCACTGACCTGTGTGTCTGCAGGGCTGTTTTCTTTCATGTCCTCTCACTTCCCTCTCTCTGCCTACTGTTCCCCATCAGGTTTTTTTCCTTCTTAAACATGTTATCACAGAGGCGCTACCACCATCACTGATTGGCTTGGCCTCGGCCAGCAGCGAACACAGGGAAAACTTCTAGCAGCTTCTCACAGAAGCCACCCCTGTAGCCTCCCACTACGAAAACCTTGCCATGCAAACCCAACACACATGGCAAACCTGATAATAGCCAGTTTTGGAAAACTATTAGGTCATTTTTACCAAAGTATGCCTTTGTGATGAAAGAACAAAAGGAGTACTAGTGTTCTTTATCATGTATGCAACAACATATATTGACTTATACTACGAAGAAAATGAGAAAAAAATGTTCTTATGATTCTAGGCAGTGCCAGCTGGGGCAACAACTGCTATCCAATAAACCTCAATTATATTGAGAAAGCCAATACTGCTTGGGAGAAAAACCAAGATGTTTATATGCTAAGTGCTGGGAACTATATGAATTTCAACATCAGTCTTCAGTAAAAGATTGGGCTTGTTCTGCTTCAGTTCAGGAAGATTTCTTCAGTTAGCTACTGTCTCTGGCAGTATTCTTCTGGACAAAATATCCAGCACACAGCTAGACAAGTCTATAATACATTGGGTGAGCAATAGGCTGACGGGTTGGGCTCAAAGCGTTGTAGTAAATGGGGTTACATCAGGCTGGTGGCCAGTCACCAACTTTAGCACCAGTGCTCTGTAGTGTTTTTATTAATGATCTGGATGCAGGAATCAAACATACATTAAGTAAGTTTGCTGTTGATACTAAGCTAGGAGGAGCTATGGACTCCCTCGAGGGTAGAGAGGCCTCACAGAGAGATCTAGATAGACTAGAGAGCTTGGCAATCACCAACTGTATGAAGTTTAACAAGAGCAAATGCAGGATTCTTCACCTGGGACAGGTTAATCCTGGTTATATGTACAAACTGGGGGACAAAAACTGGAGAGAAGCCCTGCAGAAAGGGATCTGGGAGTTTGGGTTGATGGCAAGTTGAATATGAGTCAACAGTGTGCCCTGGCAGACAAAAGGGCCAAAAGTTTCCTGGGATGCATCAAGCACAGCATAGCTAGCTGGTCAAGGGAGGTGATTGCCCCACTCTACACTGCACTGGTGTGGCCCCACATTGAATGCTGTGTGTAGTTTGGGGCACCTCAGTATAAGAAGGACATCAGAATATTTGTCCAGAGGAGGCTGACCAAGATGGTGAAAGACCTTGAGAGAAAGACTTATGAGGGGTGGCTGAGGTCACTTGGTTTGTTCAGCTTGGAGAAGAGAAGGTGGAAGGGTAATCTCATGGCAGTCTACAACTTCCTCAAAGTGGGGCAGTGGAGGCAGAGGTGCTGATCTCTCTCTGGTGACCATTGATATGACATGAGGAAATGGAATGTAGCTGTTCAGGGGCGGTCCAGATTGGACATTAGGGAAAGGTTCTTCACTGAGAGGGTGGTCGGTTGCTGGAACAGACTTCCTAGGGAAGTGGTCACAATAAGTCTGGCAGAGTTCAAGCAGGTCTGGATGACACTCTTAGTCATGTGGTTTAGTTTTAGGTAGTATCACAAGGAACAGGGGTTTGGACTTGATGATTCTTATGGGTCCCTTCCAACATGAGATATTCTATGATTCTATGTTTCTATAATGCTATGATTAGGAAGACAGATTTCCTAAGAATAGGACTAAGTGTTTTCCCAAAGTTGTGATTTGTGACCAACAGCAAAATTCCTATAGAACCTCATAGATTTTGACTGAAGTTACAACTATATGGTTTTATAAATTCAAGATGGACTTTCTGGAGAAAAAAGAGAGAGAGAAAGAGAGAGCACACAACTTTTCCAATCTAAAAATGACTGTTTACCACAATGCAAAACTTTATTGCCACCTTCAAAAGACTTTTTTATTCAAGTGCAGAGAGGAAGAAAAAAATTGGAAACTTTGAAAGCTGTCATCAAATAGAATTGTTGTCTTCTATCCAACTCTAATAGTAGCTAAGAATAGCACCAACAGTATTGCTCTCCCTCCAAAACCAGAGAATATGAAACAGAATGACTCAGCCTCAGAAGAGGTTAACTGACATCACTGATGCAGTTTAAAATGCAGTTTATACATAAAAACCTTCAACACTCACATGATCAGATGTGTTAATTCAGTTAAATGTATCCATAAGGCATATACGTTGACAGAGGACAACACATGGACTCCTTGAGCCTGCAAAGTTGTTATGTACACAGCAGGTAAAACACTGAAGTCAAAAGCAAGCCAGTGCAACTCTAAAATCCATCAGGGGTATCGTGTCCCCAGTGGCTTGTGGCAATATGTTTCAAAGCATAACATCTAAAAGCCTGTTCTCCCAGGATTTAAACCTACTGTGAGACATGTTTGGAGGACTCAAAAGAACAAAAAATCTGTTTTAACAAGAGAAGCAATGCTACCATATATATAGTACATAAATTACTTGAAAATATTATCATAACTCACAACAAGAAAATCTTGAAGGTTTTGAAGAGAAGTAGACAGAACTAAAGGTACTCCTGCTGTTTCAATCTACATTAGCCAGGTGTCTGTACTAGTCTAGCCTTTAAACCTGATGAGTTTTTCAGGCTTGGGTAACTTGGGTATTGCCTCTAATATTGTTGATAAAATTTAATGCTGGACATATTTTAAAAACAATCAACAAACCTAAAAAATTCACCTGATCTTTACAAAGAAATTCAACAAAGACTTTCTGCAGTCTGAGTTTTGATGAATCATCACATTCAGTCCTGATTTATCCAACCTGCTTCACCCATGTCTAACAGCAGATTTTTCCATGATGGAAAGCTCAAGTATTCCAATAGGTTGCAAATATTTACAATAACTTGAAAATGAATTGAGAGAAAATCTCTCAATGTACCGCTGCTTCAAAAAAACGGGGACCTTGACCTGCAACTCGCTGCAATATTGTCTGTGAAGAACATGAGGACAGCACTGAACTGCCAGGCTTCACTCCCTGATGGCTGAATAATCCTTGCTGTATGTTATCTTGGTCTGGTCTACTAATCATATTGTTTTACTGTTGGGGTGGAATTTGTCTTGACTCTTACTCCTGGATGTGCTCAGAAGATGGGGAGAAGACAGATGGACCCTCAAAATGTTTTTCTTCCAGAGCATCCCTGCATTGCCAGTCAGAATTTAAGCCTAGATGTGAGCTGCATAAAAAGCAGAATAGCAAAAGACAAGAAACAAAATGTAAAATGTCCACTCATGGTGAGGAGTGGTCTGCATCACCTCTGGGTCAGTGCAGAGAAGGAATGTTGATTTTCAATGGCCTCACTGCTCTGCAAAGGAGGAGGAGGCTGCCATAGTACTCTTATTCATGGAATAAGCTACTCATGTTGTGTTCACAGAACAATTTACACTCTGGCTTCTTCAGGCAGAAAAGAGAGTGGATAGAGCCATGGCTAAACCTGCCCTTTCCTACCCCTGTGCTTCATTGTCCCACACTAAGCCTAGCGTCCAAGCTGGAAAAAAGGCTTGTATGTGAAGAAGCTGTCAATTAAGGGCTATGATGATTTAGATCAAATTTAGTCATCTCCCTACAAAATCAAATTCCTTTCAAAATAATCATGCAGACATTTACCTTCATTTTAAAGATAGGGACACTGAGAATGGGTCAAATCATGCAAAACCAGAAGTTGATCTTAGCTAGCTAAGTTAGAGCTAATATTTTCCAAGCCTGCCAGGCATGAATGTTTGATGTATTTCTGTAGTATCATGTATCCGGTTTCCACTGTAGTCCAATGTGAGTGCTAGAATGTCTACTGCCGTTAGTGGTATATCTCATATCACAGCAAATGCCACAAAAAGATGACTCGGCTCGTGAAGCTGTCCTAGCTGCTACCAAATGCATGACGTACCAATTGCAAAATGCTGACCACTTTCTCTGCCTCTGCCACATAGTCTTGTCAGGCATAACAACATTTCTGTTCAGACTCTGTAACCTCATGTAACCTGGACTGGTTGGACTGGGAGTATCCTTATGAGTGCTGTGTAGGCCTGTCATTGGCCTTTTTGTTCTGAGGTGACCTGAAGCCATTTGCTAGACTGCTTCCCAAATCTTTTGGGATCACCCTTCAGTCAGCCAGGCCCCAAAGTAGTCCTAGAGCAAAGGAAGCCTCAGGCTATTTCAGACTCCTACAGTGCCCTGTCTCTCTGCTCCAGCTGCTTCTCCAACATCATTCTCTTTGGGTTGTCCGTCAGTAGTGAGAAGGTCCTTAATATTGTCTATTCCTACCGAGCTCAGTCAGCTTTCTCACACCTTCCTCCTGTTGAAAGACAATTTGCTCTGAAGGAGGGAGACTGAGGTCATAGCTAGTAACAAGTCAATGGAAACCTCAAGTGGCTTCTGGGTTTTACTGCCAGATGGGGTACTGGTGTTGTACACAGGGCATATATTTTGCATACATATATGTATACTTATATTGTATACAGACCTGTGTTATACATTTCATAAACCATATATTTGGATTCTGCTGTGCTTACAAAGATCCTTCATATTATATATGCTGTGCAAAGAGCAAGAAACACAAATGTGCCTTTTGGTTCTTATTTTGAAGTTTATCTGCTTCTCTCTCACACTAGTTTGGGCCAATAAAAAATATAATTAGTTTTTAATTCAGATATTTTTTCTCTTTACTTCCTTATCTCTTCCAAAGACTTAAGTGAGTGTTTGTATTTGAAGTAATGGAAGAAGTAAAGGTCTGCCATGTTGGGATAAGGTATTAAGTAAGCCTCTGCAAACTCATCAAGATCCAAGGTCGCAAGACATTGACTCTAAACAGGTACTGGTTATCAATAAAGAATTTAGTAGGAGCTGGTAAAAGACATCTGAGATAGTATATGGTGGTTTTGAATGACAAAGAGTTATCTGAAAATTTCTAACCATTGAAAGTTTCAGAAATTAGAAAGCAGTAAATATTGAAGTACCACAAAGCAGGGGACAAAGTATCCTTCACTGATTCCAGGGAAAAGCAACAGGAAGGATCTTCTTGATTACAGGAAAAGATGGCTTTTCTGATATAGCTACATGTGGGCCACTGAGGTATGTATTGATAGATGTCTTTTTTTTTCTTTCAATGAGAATTCAATTGCAGCCTGAAAACAAGTATTAGGAACTCCAGCCCCAAAGACATTTTTGGGGTGGGGAGGAGAAAGAAAAATTCTATATGTACGTAGACCAGAAGTTTCTTCTTATTCATATTGGCAGTTCTTACAATTCTGTAACCTGTGCGTTATTAGTTTTTTTCTGTTTCCTTGAAAGTTTTTATTTTATACATGGAAATGTTTTGGTAGTTTCATTTTGGAGAGGCATTCTTGTTATCTTTTCTCCATTCTAGTTCTCAAGGTGAGGCATGGTAAACATCACCTGTGCGGCCTCTCCATGTTGGTGCTGGGCTTCCTTGCAAAGGATTGAGTGGTCTGGCCAGATCATACTATGATTCCTGTTTTCTATTCTTTATGTGACACCTCTGCTTTCTCTTCTGAGCAAGTGTATAATAACACTCTCTTTTCAGCTTGTCATGTTGGATTACAACAGGATGACAATGACAATACTCTTTCACGCAAACGTTAAAGCCTCTTAGTCTACTTTGTTTTCTCTGATTCTTTTTCTCATGTCTCCATCTCTTTTTTTGCAGATCCAGTAAAGCCAATGATGAGTCAGCCATGTTTTCTTTACTGTTATCACCGGCAAAAGCAGGACATCTGAAGACTCTTGCCATAGATTACCAGGGTGTTGGTAAACTAGTAGCCTGAAAAATTACCATCTTGGGCAGAAAATCAGGTTATTCACTGTCTGAAAATAAAATAAAATTGTATTTTACTTGGTAAAATTAAAAAAAAGAAAATAAAAATTAAAAAAATAAAATTAAAAGCAACTTCAGATCACTTTTTTAGTAAGTGAGCAGAATTTTAAACAACATCAAAACCTGAGAGATCAGGAGGCATTTCGATAAAATACAAAGGACTCATCTCTCAAAGGTATGCCAGGAGAATTTGAAGTCAACCTTCTGCCATCGGCTGTGGCATACAGTTCCTGACTTCACTGAAGGCAAAGCTCACCTTTGATTTGCAAGGAATCAGAAATCTGCTCCACTCTCCTGCAGTGATGGTTGTTACCTCTTCACCTGGTTGGTCACTGGGCACAGTTGCTTCAGTGCAGCTCAATACTCTGTGGAAAAAAAGTCTGGGTCAAAGAAGAGATAAGGTACCAGGGGTAGGTACAGTGTCACATCCTTTTGTCATCTTCTTCTTTAAAGGATTGGCGGTTGTGAAAGCACAACAGTTACTGTTTTGATGTTACCAATGCTTCTGTGCCTTTCCTGTGTTTCTCTTAATTAGAAATACAAAGTAAAGTGATGGATTCTTTGCTGCACTTTCATAAGAGGCTCTATCTATGCTGTCTTTTTCTTTTGTTGTAGTCTTGGCTGTCTTTTTCCCCTGAAGGTATTTATTTTAATATTCTGCTTTGTGGCTTTTATCATTCATTCTTTTTGACATAAAACTGTGCTCAGCTGACACGAATGAGCTTATAAACTTTGTTCATGCTGTCACATTTTCCTGCTCTCATCAGAGAAAAGTGAGTAATCTCCGGTGAATAATTTGTTAAATTTAGCCTCTTTTTCCTCTCAAACTACATGATTTCCTCAAATGCATCTATTATTAGGCAGTGTGGCACAAATACTCAGGGCTTTATTCCATTTATTGAATATGAATATTCAAAATCTGAGCTGTTTAGTTTGGTAGAAAGAGGTCAGGAAAAGGACAACATAGTATTTCTCATTACTATTTTTCAAAAGCATCTTAGTGAGTTAAAAGCTCAAGTTGTCACTGTGGTTGTTATGGAGAAGACTAAAATTCAATTTCTTTTCTACCAATCATTATTTATCTGCTATTAATGTTCCTAAAGAAATTGCTTTGATTACTTTTTTCCATGAATGTCCTGAACTTAGCACTGGTTGCTGTGGCTTGTGTATTTGAGCAAAACCCATTCAAATCTTCTTGAGATTCGTATTTGGCCTTTTTATAGTTTATGTGGAAGACTAATTTCTGTGAAATGATGTATAGAGATTCAGGATATTGTTATTCCAAGACTGAAATCAAAGCACCATAATGGTGATTATTTTATTGCAACATTGTAAAACTTTATAAAAAGCAAACACAAACAGAGAAGGCAGATAAGAACAATGGGAAGATTCACGTTTTTAAGAAAATGTTATTTATTCAGAAAAGAAGACTGCTGACATTTCAGGTTATGTTTCTTTCTCTATCTGTCTCAAACAATGACTACATAGAAAACCAAGACTTGAAGAAACCTTTTCCCCAACTGCTCAACTTGTTGGATTTGAAGGAACTGGGATCTAGGGTTTATTGTACCTATTTGAATAAATACAATGGTTGTCTCAGTTGCTGTATTTAGTGAGTAAAATGAATGCAGTGTTGGCAGAACTACTTGATTTATTCTGTACCAAAAAATGGGAAATCCTGTTCCTGCACTTTTCATGCCTTTGACTGCCATAAGATGTCTTGAAAGTAGCAACACTGATAATTCTTCCCAGCTTTCTCCCCTGCCACTTGGGTGCAGGAACACTCCCAAGTTTATAGTTCTACTTTATTGTGAAGAAGATCAAACGTCTTTAGTTTTGTTTTTCAACTTGTTTAACGTGGGAGGAACAGAAAAAAACTCCAACAATCACCCATCCATCCAACCAAAAAACCCAATGTCATCTGAAGTTTCAAACCATCTGCAAAAGAACTGAAGTTGAAATGTGACTTGAAATTTTGAAGTTAAATATTTTTAAATAAATTATTACTTTAAATTCTGTACTTTGGACATTCCCCTACTGAGAAAAGCCTGTGTTTGCAACTTGATACAAAATCAAATTTGATGATCTTTAGTTAGTTCTGTATTTATTGGGAAATACCAACTCCCTGGAAATGTATTAAGCAATTACAAATAAAATTTTAACAAATAATTAATTTGAAATATTGTCTAGAGCTGGAGTCCTAATTCTGTGTGGTAGGCTACTTTTGGTAGCCAAGGTTATTCAAAGATATTTTTGATAACTTAGGACTACATTGCGTCATCTTTTTGAATTTCTCTTTTTCAAACACAAGCAAACAGAACTGAAGACCAATGAGTCTTCACTAGGGTTTTGTATGATGTCAGTACTTTCTATCTCTACTGGAAATATATAGGCTAATACAGGTAGGACCACATTTTCCTGCCTCCTTGGTCAGAAGTTATTGACAGTATGGCATGAGTTCATGCTAAATTCATAAATCTAGATATTTCCACTCTTTTATTAGTGCAATATTCCAAGCAGAAGTTATTGCTACTAATCACTCTGCACTTCTGCTATTAAATTTTGTCCAGATCTTGCATGCAATGCTATGCCAGAGGGAACATCTAGAAAGTATGCCCCAGGCTGGAGTGCCCTGTCTGTGCCAAGTGTAGAGGCCTTGAGGAGAAGGAGAAAATGCTCTATTTGAGAAAGCCTGTTGACTGGAGATATTCAGGGATAGGAGCTGCACCTGTCCTATTGCTTGGGGAGAAAGACAGTAGGTGTAGCTCCAATCCCTCCACTCAGGCCACATCCTCTGGTGAGAAATATCCTGGATTCCTCTGTGATGTGGGTGGACACCTGGTGTCTATGATGGCTAGTTCTGCAAAGGAGATGCTAGTTATTCTGCCTGTGCTGGGCAATTTGTGGGGAGACCCAATGTTTTTGTGGATGCCAGCTCCCAGGGCAAGGTGTCCTGGCTGCTCAGCCTGGGATGGGGAATGTGCCGCTCTGTGTTCAGCAGCTGTCTTGGTGCTGTTGGCAATGGGATGGTAGGTAAATGGAGAATTGGAACTTTTATTGTCAGCAAAGAGAGGGAGGGGAAAGGGGTCACATCAATGCTGGGACAACCAGGTAGCTCCTGTGTGTCTGGAACATAACTCCACAAAGGCGGGCAAGTTGTGGGGCCTTTTTCATCTGCTGTGTGGGTCTGCAAGGGACTTTTAAGAACATATCTTGTGCAGGTCTCAGTACTGTTCCTCTTTGGCAGCACAGATTGCTGTCACTTACTCCATTTCCATGTGAAGAGCTGATGGTAATTTCAAATCTAGTCTGCTTAGAAAATGAGTTAAAAACAGTTCCTGCCACCACATTTGTTCCCAGGTCCTCCAGGTGTGTTTAATCTTTTTACTTCTTATTTTAAACTGTGCTGTTCTTTTTTCTGCAGCTGCTTGAGTGACCTCTACAAAAAAACACGTGAAGCTAGTTAAAATAAGGAAAACCAAAAAGCTGCAGAAGGAAGTACTTTCAAGTGTACAAAGTAAAGAAAATGGAAGCATAATTTTCTTGAGTCTCTTTGATTCTAGATGCTTTTGGTGTTATTTGTAACAGTAGGAGTTGAAAAGCATGTGAACAGAGTGTGATCTTTAAGCTGATGGTGTCTTGAAGGGTCTCAAACCCTTCAAAGGGTCTTGAATGTGAGTGGGTACAAGATGCAGACAAAGAATAGAGAAAGACAGCAGAAAAACTTAAAGAAAATTTAGAAAATAAAACAAGAGCCTGGAGGCCAGAGAAATAACTGATGGAACACCCCAATTACTTTCAAAAAGGATCTAAAATATTGCAGGAAATTAGACCAGTCAGTTTGACATCAATTGTTTAAGTCTCAGAAGTGTTTTTTAAAGGGTCAGATGTGGATGCATACAAAAAGCGCAGCTTGAGAATAGACAATTAGTGTGGCATAAGGATGGGGTTATGAGATTTAAGTAGTTTGTTTATGTGAGTATACATGTATATGTTTTAAAGCTATTAGAATGGGAAACGGGGAATGCAACAAATAATAAGAAACAAAGCAACTATCTGACAAAATCTCCCTTTGATTTAAGAATTAAGGCATGAAGTCCTCATAATAGAGGAAAACATGGCAAGTACAATTGATGGCTAAATTAAGCAGAGGAATATATGTCCTATCTTTGGTTCTTGTTGGAGTAGCTCCATTTCACAGATATGAGTTATCAGCACCAGAAAGCTCTGGCAAGCACTCTGTATAGCTTCAGAAGCTCCTGGTGATCTTGTGTGACAGATTTCCCCCTGTGTGCCAAAGGTATTAAACAGAAAGTATCAGAAAAATGGTGCCTTTTGTTTCAAAGGACTGAGAAAAATATCATACTAGAGAAAAACATTAATCTACAACATTTTTTCTGACATCAAAACCATTCAGCTTAATGCGTGGGCTATGTGTACAGTTGGTGGGGCATGGAGAGGAGAACTGATAGAGCTCAAAGCGGTAGAGAAGCAAGTGCATAGGGGAAAGATGGATCCGAATGCGTGAATGATGTAATTATTTGGTATTTGCATAAAAAGGACATGTTGCCTTACCGAATTCTTGGATGCCATATGCCCAGGTCCTAACAGGCATGGCTGAGGGCAGGGAAGAAGGGCATGATCAGAGGAGTCATTTCAGTGAAGTGTAACACCCCCTATAGGGATTACAATGAGACACATATCTCTGATATAAAACTCACTTGTGTATGCTGATAGCAATGAAGAGAAGGTTTGTCTGTTTTCAGATGCTACTGAGTTAGAAGCCATAGGACTCTGTAGGAAGATGAGAGAGTAATTCTGTCACATATATAGATGGTAAGCTCTTCAGGTAACATGCAAGTCACAAAACTGGGATGAAGATCTGCATTTTAAACTTCCCAAAGCTTCACTATGTAGGTAGAAAATACATATAAAATTTCAGAATTCAGTTCAGATTTTTAAACTCAATGAAGGCTCAAACTTTCTCTAAGAGCTGGGAAGCACCCAGAACCCTAGTACACCAGTACACATAAGTTGTTGTTGAAGTTATCATTCTGCGGCATTTGTCATCAGAACAATTAGATCATGCAGTTTTGTCATGCTGCACATTGAATGTTAAAGGTAATCTGAGTTATATTTGCAGCCACTACTTCAAAGTATTTAACAACCTGGCCTGGAAATATTCATAGAAAAAAAGGGGCAGAGGGTAAATGCAGGCAAAATGTGATGCCCTCTGTGATACAACAGAGTCGCATGTGAATTCAAAGCAAGCACTGGATGCAGTGTAACAGCTTTGCATAGCTGTTTGTCTGTTCTCTCTTTTTTCCCCCAAAAAGCCATTGAAAAGAATATTTTTGACTCTGTTGGCCTCAACTGACAGAGTTACTCCCTCTGTCAAAGAAGATGGGATTAGGTCATGCCTTTTTTGTACATTTGCAGACGGCTCCAGTCCAAAATCCCTGGAATCTTCTGTAATTGTTTTAGCTGTTCTGTGTTGGTGTTCACCACTTACACAAGGTGTGAAGAACTACACATTTAAAAGACACCTGGCAAGAGCATAAGACTGACTGCTGTGTCATATATAGGTTCACATAATCTAGTGCTACACAGACACTGAAGGAAGCAGACCCTGACATGTACCTGGGTGATTTCTGAAAAATCTCTATTACACTGGCAATTTTTGCTATATCTCCACTAGTTGAAAGCAAGCACCTTAGATGGCAGGGTCTCTTGACACCACCACTTGGACGTGTCACTACTGTAAAATTTGTATCTAACCAGGTTGGCAAAATAGGAGAAAGTGGCTATAGCCAAGTACCAGTTACAACTTAAAACTTATTATTAATCAGTCCTATTCATGCCGTGTTGTTTTATGGCTCTCCCAGATGACCAAGGTGTGGGAAGCCCCAATTAGATGGGTTGCCTGCTAGTGGCAAACTGGAATTTGTGCTTTCTGGGCTCAGAGTAGTTCACACTGTGTTGCTCACTGAGTCCCTCCTCTCCATCTCTGTTTGACTCGAGGTCAGCTGCAAAGTCCAAAATTCTCTTGCATCCAGCTTCTCTTTTGGTCCTGGGTTGTTGTGCTGCTGCCAACCAACTCCTCAAATAGCAAGATACTTCCTGGGGGAGCATCTGCTCCCTCTCTTTGCTGGCCAGGAGAAGGGGAAGGGACTGTGGCACAGCACAGGAGGGGGATAGCAGCTGAGGAGAATGGTCATTCTCTGCTTGGTAGATTCCTCACAGTCTACTGCCTTCTGGCATAACATTCATGTCCAAAAGAGAAGTGCAATCAAGGCTTTACAGATTTTGCAAATGCTAGAGCAACAGACTGAATTAAGTCCACCTATGTACTTATTTTCTTGTCCAGTTGTCATGACTAGTTCCTTTGTTAGCATCTCTCTCTGCAGCATACATTATGACAGTCTGACTGTTCCCTTATGCACTCTGTGGGTTCTGACAACTTTTTTTTCCCAGAGAAATCCAGAAAATCTTTAAGTATGTTATCATTTCTTAAGGTTGAAGTATTTATTAACTGAAACTGCTGTGCAGATTAAAAAAAAAAAGTAAAATCAGAATATAAATGAACAACTGTTTCCATTCCTCCAGAAACATTAAAAATAAAAGCAGGAACAGGAAGTAATCCATGAATTTTCTTTTATGTGCATAAGCTCACTTTGGGAGAAGGATGAGAGAGAAGGTTTTCAAGACTTACACGCTGCACCTATCACTACCAAGACTGCTTCTCCACCACCTGGTCCCCTGCACAGTAATTTATCATTACATGAATTGGATTCATACTAACATCACTTCCACCATGCAGGTGATCCACCTCACTTCATCAGGAGTCCTTGTGTATTTTGGAGACTGAAGGTTGCTATAAAGTGTCCCGGTTTCACCCTTTTACTGGAGAGACATATAACTGATGGACACCTTGAAGACATTTTGTACAATGCGCCTCCTTCCTGCTTCCCTCTTCCCAGGGCTGACCTGCTGTCTCTGCTGGGGGCGGGGGGAGGGGGGTGGAAAGGCTGACAGGAGCCAGCTTGTTATTCAGACCTGGTACAACAGGGATGGTAGTGTGCATTACACCAAACCTGCATACCTGGTATTGCTGTCATTCTTGCCCAGGAACTGCCTGACAGATGTGGAGTTAAGCACGTGGCACTGCATTTCTAAATTAGTTACAAAGGTCCCTGTTGAATTTCAATCTGACCTGAAAGCTTGAGAGCGACCATATGGCTGCCCTCCACAACTGAGGTTACTGCCTTTGGATTCAGTTGACTCTTCAGATTTGAGTAGTCTAATTAAATCTGCCCACTTCTCCACACAGATAATTATCAGTCTTTCTATTACTCATGTTACAGCACAACATCCCCTCTCGATGACTTTATTCATTTCAGACAGGGACAGCAGGTGCCAGATGGCAAACCGATGCTTTGTGATACTCAGTATTTCTATCACTTGGTGCTTAGAGTTTCACCTTGCTCCTGTGCGTTAGCCTGATGGGGATGATTGCTTCGGTTTGCTCTAATAAGCTCTGGAGCATGGGAAGTGATAGTGTGTCATTGCTTTGGAGAAGCAGTTTAAAGGCAATGAACATTGTTACTGTCTATATAAAAAGGGACTGGCTGTAGCCTCTTAGACTTGTAAGGAAAAGAACAGATTTTATGTCTGCTCTTTTATGTATCAGCTTTCAATTTCAACAAGTATATTAAGTGCTCTTTAGGTTAGGCTGGAATTTACTGAAAGAACTCCAACTCAAGGTTTAATTATACAGGCCACATTTTTTCCATATAAGGAAGTTCAACACAAATAGGCAGTGTTCACTACTTATCCATGGTAGCAGCAGCGGTATAGAAAGCCACAGTGGCCACTAGAAGGTGCATTTTGCATTTATCTTCAGCACAATTTGCAGCCAAAGACAATACGTGGGGGTAAGTCTGTTTTCCTTTTGAAATTGTAAATTACATGAAAAAAAGAAAAAGAAAGAAATTGAAACATGAATAGACAAAGACTTTGTTTATTTATTGCCAGGAGAGACCCATTAGGATTCAGTGCTGTGTTTCCATGGCATCCCAGACACATAAACAGAAAATACAGGCTAATGCATTCAGTTAGACAGAGATTTTAAAGTCTAATGCACGATCTAAATATATATCACATATGCCCACTATTTATTTATCTATTCTATACACTGCAGTGAGACGGAGAACTTGCTAACTATTCCAGGGCTCTAATCTATTTACAAATGTGTCTCCTGCAGATGTTTAGTACTTGTGGGGGATATATGTAGGCAGTATTATTTGGTTGCCTTTTGGATTCGTCTTGTTTCTCTCCATACCGTTCTCCACTTTGTTGCTATCCTCATAACTGTAAGTATCTTTGTGGCATTTCTGGTTAGGAAGCCCAATTCAAATTCAAAGACCCAGTCCTTCAGGACTGGATCCTGCTTAGTCTGTTCTTTTTAGTGGGCTAAACATCCCTGCCTGTTTGTTGAGTGTTTCGATTTATGACTGCAAATGTTAAGGCTTGTGCCATTTCTCCCTCCTTGGTTTAAAAACAACCTTTCCAAAACTGTCTAAGAAGAAGAAAAAGTCTAAGCAGGATTGTCCTTTCCTCCCTGCAACCCACAGTTTAACTTCAGTGCTCAGGAGCACATCTCACAGTCAAGATGTTATAAATGTTGTGGAGCTGACAGCACCTCCCCTGCTATCAGGTTTTCACCTGCTTGTGCGAGGTATGAGTGGAGCTTCTTGGTAATGCTGCAAGAAGGCTGGGAAGGCATGCCAGAGTGAAATACCACCTTGGAGAGAATTTTAGGCTGTCTTTCCTGTGTGAGGTCTTCTGGCCTGTGAAATCACCTCTCAAGGGATGCAGTGTAGGCCATTGCTGCTTGAGCCATTTAAGACCCTAGTACAGAGAGTGCTGGAGAACGCTGCAATAAGGCACAGTCTGGACTTGTCAAATAAATAAAATAGGACCCTGTTGCACAGAAATGCTTCTGAATGGGGCTTTTCATTTGAATAAATGCCTTGATTCATATCTATTATCTGCAAGCATTTAGAGATTCTCTGGGTTTTGTTAAATATTTTTCAGTGAAAAGGGATTTACTAATCCCACAAGTTTAGAAACAAAACATCTCTTCATGCCATTGTTCCGCTCCTTGTAAAGTCTTGCAACTTCTACTCAGAAAGTAGTGGCTTTGATAAGCTACAGACTGCACGAAAGGTCAAGGCACAGTCTGTGAGTAAGCCACCATTTGTCCAAACCAGTAACTCCCCGTGCATCCTGGGGTCACAGTGATCTGCTATAGGTGTCTCCTAGAATTTTGGGTTGTCAGATCTGAGACTGTGGGCAATTCTGACACACTGTGAATTCTCATTCATATGAGGACTTTCCTCCATCTTTTGGCAAGAGTTCACCAAATGTTAAAGTTTTTGACCAAGGAGCAGCTTTGAATGAAAAGTCATCATGTTGGAAATATCTCAACTACTGTTAATTTTTATTTTTAACGGCACCCTTCTGTGCTGTGATAAAGCTACAGAAGAGGCACTGGAGCTATTTTGGAGACAGTTACTTACCTTTTCTATTGGAAAGGGAAATTTCAGTTCCCTGGGAAAATGTAGTTTGGCAAGGAACGGGAATAACTGGGGGTGCTTTCTCAGGTGGCCCCTTTCTCATGAGATCAATACATTTGAGATGGGCAGTGGAACAGGCAATGGAGAACAATTACACAATGGAAGACAGGAAAAAAAAACAGCAAAAAACCAGAGGTGGATGATCACAGTGGATATCAGTGTAGGCCAGGGGATTTCTGCTTAAATCCTTCGAAAAAAATATAGAGGTACATTTGTAAATGTTTTTTAGCATTTTTTTCTTGTATCAGAGAAAAAAAAGGATTAAACTTGAAGAGCAAGGGAAAGACAAACAGAAAAGGGCTTGTGGGGAGCTAAGAGGGAATGTAAATGAAGGAAGAGCAATGTAAAAAGAGTTTTGTGAAAAAGGTGAAAGGGAGCTGAAAGAAATAAAAAACATCCATACTCTCAAAGAGATCTTGCAATTCTTCATCACCATTTCTTCTGTTTGCATATAATTGTTTCAGAACAGAAACTGTTCTGACCAGAGGTGATCTGACTTGATAATATTTTATTTAAACAAAATTTATTATAAATAAATTATGATTTTTTATAAATAATTAAGTATAATTAAATAAGTATTCCATTATAAATATTATTTATTTTAAATTAAAGAAAAATCTTTAGAGTTTCTTCAAAGGGCTGTTTTGTCCTTCTAGGAGGTAGAACCTCAGGAGAAAGCTTTGTGCAACATAAAGCATAGCTTGCATGTGAGAAAAAAAAAAAAAGCTCCTTCTGCAGCAGGCTGTTACAGAAGAAGTATGCTTGAGAAGTTTCAGAACCCAGCTGGTAATCCAGACTGACCTTACGATTTGTATCGTAAGACACAAACTGTCTTCTTCTTAAGCTAACAGGCCTTAGATTTGTTGGTCTCTTGCATAATCTACTGCTAGACCAAGTGTGCTCTCATAAACATCCAAGACCATACTGCTGAAACCAATTCCATCTGTGCAACTTGCATGGCAATGTTAAAGTTGCACAGTAAAAATATCACAAAAAGTGATCCTGTACAATGACTTCCAGTGGGATTTGTAACTGCAACTGAGAACTGAGTTTAGTATTCCATTTCCAGACAGAGTTGTCAAAGACAGCTCAGGAAAGAATGCAGGAGCTTAAAACTAAACCCATCGAGTTTTCTTGCAAAAGAAATGGAAGAGCTTCAAAAACAACTTTCAGAGGAGCAGCTAAGTTGCACCAGTATTTCCCTCTGAGATATCCAAAATCCGAAAGGTTGCATGCTGCACTGCTGAAGACTGGAGTGCCTTCACAGGACCGGCTGAGATGTTTCCTGTTCCCGTATTCACTGCCAAGGCTCTTGAATTAGGAGGTACTAACTTGAGCTACTTAATACTGCTAACACAGCTACTGTTGCTGCTACTAATGTTACAGGTAATGAAAACATTATCAGTTTGCCATGTATTTAATAGTTTTGGAATGACATAAGTCCTGGAAAAGTTTCTATACAACAGCACAGGCAGGAATATCTGGCTCTGAAGAACAGATTTGGGCTGGGTATGAGACTGACACTAGGCTGAAACAAAGTGGGCAGGTGGCTTGGACAAGAGATTGCTGGGTTTGAGGTGACTTCCGCTAGTGGTCACAAATCTTGTGCCTCTTGTTTCACCTCTGGCAGTGAGAAACTTGTTGTCCAGGGATACCCCCAGCATCCCCATCTCCGTGGGTGCTGCTCACTTCTGCTCACCCCTTGGCCTGCCCATTGCTGCCTGATGAGAGAGGTCTTGTACCAGAGTACCTCAGATAAGATGTTTAATTTTGCTGACAGGCTTCAAGGCTCCAATTTCTTCTGACTCTAAAATACTGGAAAAAATGAGAAGGTCAATTTAATTCTGATATGCGAAAGTGAAAAAGATTGTGGCCCTCTGGCTTTATTTTCAGGTTCAAACGTGTCAGCCCAGACCTCATTAAGAATTAGCTAGATGCTTACATTTAAGGCAACTGTTTTAATTTATTCAAAGTGGTAGTCAAGATTTAAGCACTCTGGAATAAAATCAAGATATGAATGTATCACACATTTGTCATACAAAGCCAATAATTTTTACATTTTTAAAATTATTTTCTTGAAATAAGTGGACAACAGAGAAGCAGATAAAAAGATTTCATTTCTTTATACTGTCTTAATTGTGATGACTATAATATTTTCATTGCCTTTTGAAGAGACCTGAACCATTCCTACCACCTGCTTATTAAAACATCTTATGTAGATTGGGTATTGTTTAAAATGATAAGCACTATGTATTATGCATTGTTAAATATTTAAACACTCAACTACTAATATACAAGAAAACAGAAATTTTTGATTTTTAAACTTCAATTTTTTTTCTCCAAAGATCATTGTTATGTCACTTCTTCCTAGAAAATATAACTTTACAATTTATCCCCCAAATCAGATTTTTAAACAGATAAATCAAGGAGAAATATGCAATACATTTAGGTTTAAGGAGCACATGAAATTATCTAAGAATCTTGTCTTGTGTCCTAGCTTTAGTATTTTTCTCATGTTCATATTCAAGACCAGAAAGAGACATGAATAGGCCCTGATTCTCTGACTTTTCACAATTGTACAAGTTTTGGCCTGAGGTAGAGTTAATTTTCTTCGTGGTAGCTGGTATGGGGCTATGTTTTGGATTTGTGCTGAAAACAGTGTTGATTACACAGGGATGTTTTCATTATTGCTGAGCAGGGCTTACACAGAGTCAAGGACTTTTCTGCTTCTCCCACCATCCCACCGGTGAGGAGGCTGGGGGTGCATGAGAAGCTGGGAGGAGACATGGCTGGGACAGCTGACCCCAACTCACCAAAGGGATATCCCATACCATGTGACATCATGCTTAGCAGTAAAATCGGAGAGTGGAGGTTGGCAGGGGCTGCTGTTGCTCAGGGACTGGCTGGGCATCAGATGGTAGGTGGTGAGCAATTGTTTTCTTTTGCATCACTTGTTTCTCTTGGGTTTGGTTTTCCCTTCTCTTCTCCCCCTCCCTCCCACCCTTTTAAAATTATTAATCTGTCTTTACCTCAACTCATGAGTTTTTGTACTTTCACCCTTCTGATTCTTCCCCCATCCTACTGAGGGAGGTAATGAGCAAGCAGCTGTGTGGTGCTCAGTTGTCTACCAGGGCTAAATCACACCAGTAGTGCATGTATGGCACCTCATTGCTGGTTCCCCTATGGAGTGAACAAACTGGATCCCTATGGGAAACTATAGTGATCTCTCAGTGCAAGCAACAAGGATTAGATTTCATCAGGTTTGCCCTGTGAACCCTACAGATGTTATACTGTCTTTTGTACACTATCATACATCACATCATGCTACATTGCACTCCTAAGTGACCTCATCTACCCTCAGACAAATACCCCAGACCAGACAACACCTACCATTAACATGGCACTATGAAAACCTCATTCTGATAACAGTTTCGGGCAGAGTGAAATAAAAAAGTTCATAGATAAAATCTCAGTGGTGACTTAAAAGTACTGAGCACTGAGGAGAGCTGGGCCAAACCCTGGGCAGTGTGTGGATGTCAGTGGTCAACCATAATTTTAGCTCCAAAAAAGACATGAGCCAGCCTCTACCATTTGGCCTGGTAACAGAGCATAACATTTTCCATCATTTCTGATCCAGTGGTGTAGACCCAGCCTTAATGTGTATCATTTACAATGTGTATCAATTACAATGGAACAAAAAAAGTTCTGTTGTATATTCTATCAGTATTTTTTTTCTTATGCTGATAAACAGTTTTAATTAAGTGTTTAACTATAGACAGCACAACTGTAGTCCAAACATAAAAATGGGATAATGTTTCTGTAATCACTTGACTTTCACCATACTATTGGAATATTTTTTTTTATTCATTCATACAGTACTAAGTCTTTTGAGCTCTATTCACAACCTCTGTCCTAGACATTTAAATGACCATATTGCTTAGTATCTGTAATCCTTGACTATTTAGTATATTTACTCTCATAACAGCTTTATGATGCAGGAAAATACTGTCCTCATTTCACTGGAGGGCCCAATGTGTTCTTAGAGTTTGCTGAAATCTTGCAAAGTGTAGGTTTGATGTACAGGATTCTGAGTTAAGACAAGGTGGAATGTAGGAGTTACCACATCCTGGGGCTATTTCAGTCATCCAAATTGAGGTGCAAAGAGTATTGTGGAAAAGATGCCAAAAAGCCTGTTGAATCTCAAACAAATAACCCCTTAAGTTTCATACACTGGAAAGAAGTGAAGGGGCATTTAACAGTTCTAGTTGTACTTCTGGAGTGCCTCTAGTTGGTGTTTCCTGCCCAAGGAAGTTAAGTTTCAGCTGGTGTTAAGTGAAGTCAGCAGTACTGATGGCATTGAAGTTAGACTGGTTCAATTCTGTAGAAAGTCCCGTGTTCTTTGCATGAATAAGTGCAGTATTAAGTTTGGCTTAATGAACATTTGGTTCCTTTCAGTTCAGAGTGGAAACTTCAGTTCAGAGGTTAGAAGAAAGGAAAAGAAGGGACATAACAAAGTCAAAGTTTGAATGGGTGAAATAATCCATTATTTTTGTGCCTAATGGCACTTGCAAACTGTGGAATATTTCACTGATTCAATACTTGTTTGTTTACATCACCTTGTTTTTTTGAATTGCACATTTATGCATTACATTAACATTTCATGTGCTGCACACTGCATTTCATGGTGACACTAAAAATTAAATCCTACTACACTAAGCTCTGGATCTGACAACAAAGAAAAGTGTTAGAAAAGCATTCTTAAAACACTCCATCGTTAGGCAGCAACATGAAGAGCTCTTTTTTTTTTTTTGGTAAATGTGTTTATAAAATATTTCTCTCATTCACTGTTTGCCACAGTAATTTTGTATTTTAGATAAAAAATTTAAACTCAAACAAATATTTTAAAATAAATGACATTTGTGGAGTTCTTGAAAGGTGCCACTTGACAGCATGCTGTTCACTTGTTGGATATGTAATAACATTGGCAGCAACCTGAGCTTATCCATAGCTTGGAATATGGAGCTGGGGGGGCACAAAGGGCGGGCGCAGGAGGTGAGACAGTGGGAGAGGGAGCCCTTCGCTCAGTAAATAGCTGTTACTCAGGGTGGTCCCTTTTCAAGGCCATAGGTCCCATCTGTAACTCCAGGCACGTGATTTGCTATATCCTCAGCATGGGCTGCGCTGACCAATGGAAAGGGAAGCAGCACCCTCTGTGTGAAGATGACCTGTTGCTGTTTCTTTCTTCATGGACCATTGAGGAAAACATGTGGCCCATGAGCCTGTTTTAAATCATAAGTGTAATTTGTGTCTGTTTCTGACTAAGGAGGGGAATGAGGCCAGCTGGAGGCTGGTGACCTTGCCTGCACAACATGACGTGTCAGAGGATGGACCATCCTGCACAAAGGCTTTGGGCACACTCCTCCTTGGGACTGGACAACACCAGCTGTACACAAAGAGTGACCAGGACCTGGTCAGTGGCAGTTTGCCTGTCCAACATGCCTCTACCTTTTTCTGTGAGCCTTTTCTAGTGTTTGTGCAGTACCATATGTCCTGCTGTGAGGGGAGCTTCTGAGAGACAGGGATGAGAAAAGGAGAAGACAGGGATAGGAAAGGGCAGTGGGAATGGGGGTAAGATGGAGAAGAGTATGTTGAGGATGGAGAAGGCAGGAGGGACAGGGAAAACTGCAAAGCCACAATGTGGCACCAGGCGTTCCAGGCCAAAAGCATTTCCTAGCCTCCACCCTCATTTTTTGCTCACTCACCAATAAGTTTGGTACAATGCAACCCTGAAACTTCCCAAAGAGAGAAACAATGTGTTTTATCTTGAACCCGAAACTGTGCATTAGCCATTAGGCACTTGAAATGTTATGCGCTATCTGAGATCCCTCCCATCAGAATGATGAAGAGCAGGAGCATTTCTTTGGCCCTGGCAAATTGTGGCCATATTTCTATCCCAGATGAGTTAAAGCCTAGGGTTCCTAGTCTAAAAACATGGTGATTTCTTCCAGAGAGAATGTAAACCAGTTGATTTTGCCTTTCAGGAGTACAGAATTTTCAGTGGTTTTTGTGTAAATGCAGTTTAATGAATTTCTTGCATTTCTTTGTGTTCACTGTTTTCAACCTAGAGTTATATGGATGCACTGTGTTGGAAAGCATCTCAGTTCTTTCCATGTTAACATATAGTTGTTGTCGGCCTTTAGAAAGGTGTCGTACTTACTCTGCACAGTTGATAATCAAAGGAACTTAGCCTCTGTGAAATGTCAAAGGAGGTTTCCCATGCTCCTGACACTGCATAGTCAGAACTTTAGTAAACTCCTCCCTTGCATCTGTGCCCAGTGTCTCTGCCCTAAAGTCACATGTTAGCTCTAGGTTTGTTCAGTACATTCATCCTGAAGAGAAATGTTTCTTTAAAACTGAACCTGCTGTGCCTCATCATGTAATTCGTGTTTCATCGCATGATATTGGTACGTATCAGACATCTAACAGCTGAAGTGTCGTGTAGGAGTGGGTGACAATATCAATGTCTGCACATCCAGTTCCTGGGGGTTTTGAGATTGTACTAACATTTTCTCTTCTGCAGGGGAAATGGTATAACCTTGTGAACTCTGCAAGTCTAAATGGACAAGTGCTTTCCCTTACTATAGGTTTGCCAACTTTACAGGGAGCCTAGGTGTCTGTGGTGTAAGCAAGAAAATGACCCTGGTGCAACAGAAGAAAAAATTAGCTTAGCCGCAATAAACCATGTAGCAATTATTAAGCTGTTTTCCAGATGAGATTTCTGAGATGCTTCTAGCTTTATCCTATGTCAGGCTATGTCGTTTCATATAATACTGCCAGTTCCTTATTTTCCCTTTTTATCCTTGAAGAGAGATTGTTCACAAGGATTACTCTACTTTATTGTCCAGAAATATCAGCTATGATTAATACTCTGCCTTGGATAGTACATCATATTTTCCCTTTGGGGCACCAAGTGCAGTGTCCTTTCATACACCTTTCCATCCTAACAAACAGGTTCAGCTATATTGTGTTTACACAATGACATATTTTCCGATGTTTACTGTCTGCATGCATTATCAGATTGGACTGCAGTATCTAGGGCTTGAGATAAATCCAAGCTAAGCAATATATGCCTATATGACTATTGAAAACTGGAATTTTAGAAAATGTGTTGCATTATCCTGGTTTGCAGCTCACTACGAAGTAAAAACAAAACATGAACCAAATAAAATCAGGGCCTGAGTTCACAAGATAAAATATAGACTGTTGCTAAAGAAGGAATCAAAGAAGTACTTTGTATTCAGTGAATTAAATGCAAAGATAACACAATATTTTAGCTCAGTACTAAAAAGATGTTCTTATATTGAAGACATGAAGCAGGATTAATCACCACTAGCAAACTGAGAAAATTCTTTCTTCACCAGTGGAGACTCTGCTAATTCAAGGGCTTCTGTGTCTTTCATTCTTCTGACTGTATTAAATATGTCCTCTCCTCACTAAATGATGCAATATGCATGAACATGACCAAAGACTGAAGAAATATTGAGACTTTTACTCTTCCAGGAATGAAACAGTTCCAGGGGGATGAAGGTATTTTAAGTGGGAAGACAGGAAGTGAGGAAGTGAGGAAGGAAGACAGGAAATGAGGAAGTGAGGAAGTGAGGAAGGAAGGAAGGAAGGAAGGAAGGAAGGAAGGAAGGAAGGAAGGGAGGAAGGAAGGGAGGAAGGAAGGAAGGAAGGAAGGAAGGAAGGAAGGAAGGAAGGAAGGAAGGAAAGAAGGAAGGAAGAGAGAGGGAAAAGAAAAGAAAGAGGGAGATAAGGTTTTCAGGACACTTTGAAATATCCTTGTATGTTAGGCATTATGTCTGGATGCCAGTTTCAGTATAAAACGCCTTGATTGACTGACAGTAAATCATATATGCCTGAAATGCTGTATTTCTAGCAGACACTACATGCACATAGGACAAACAATTATGTGTGTATGAGTTTGCGTGTATGTAGATGTATGTGTCTATGGGTATGAGTACCTTTAGTTGCAAAAGCTAAAGCTGTATGTCTCTCTGGCTCATTTAATTACATGACTGTGAGGCCTCAGCTCTGCTTTCTGGGGAATAGTTTCATAGTACCCTAGGCTGTGTGTGAAACAGCACGTGTTCGCATACCCATCAGCTCGGTGTAGGGAACTCACTGGGCTCTCTTAAATGCTGTTCACTGAGGTCCTCTTACACAATTACTGCTTGTAAATCTGAATGCTTCTACTTCAGCAGCTGCCATTCTTACCTGTCTCCTTTGATTAATTACCTTGAAGAAAGTCTCTGGCTCAGAAGACTTGTGATAGACAACTTAACAGTAGGTTGCTCATACATTAACATGCCAGTATCTGCTCACCATGCTTAGTCCCAATTTCAGAGAAAAACTTCTTATCTCACCAGAAGGTAACATCTGGTCCCATACAAGAACATATGTAGAAGTGTAAAGCGGTTTGCCATAGCTGTTTACTTTACCTTTCTGTAGTTGTTGGTTTTTGTTGTATGACTAAACATGAGACCTACTTTCCTCTTAACCACCCACTATTCTCCACAGACTTCTGCCACTTGTGCTTATATTGTGTTTTTCTTCTTTGCCTGAGAGCTTCTTAAATACTCTTTTAGTCCTCTCCAGCTTTGTAGCACTTTCCTGGATCCCACACTTGTCTGAATTAAACCGATGGCCCTTAGGGTCATGCTTATTTTACTGTCAGTCTGCCTATCTGTTCTACAAAGTACATTTAACAGAAAAGCTAAATTGCTATTGAATGCAACCACACAATGACCATAGATAGCTGGGAAGTCTGTCTGCAACTGCTGCATATGTGACATGTTGTAAATGCAAATGATATGTAAGAAGTTTATCCTTTTGAAAACTCTGGGAGTAATTCCCTGTTCAACTAGACACCTGCATCTTTTTCTGTACTCAATGAGAAATTGCCTTCTATTTTTAAGCAAGACAGAAGATAGGATGAAGACATTTGGAAGCTGACCTAAAGCATGACATTGATTCAAGACCTGAAAATGTTATCTAGAAACGCTTTATGAGCAGATAGTTAGCCAGTTGTTCAATCATGCACTTTGATGTGGAAATGTGTTTATAGAACTTTGATGCCAATAGAAGAATGTTTAAAAGTGAATCATTATCTTTTTTGTTTGTTTGTTTTTAAAGTGCCAAGGTATATTTGTTGTAGTTTATAGCTTGTTTGCAAAACTTCCTTTGGAAAAGGAAGCATTTTTATGCAGCTTAAATTACTTATCTCTTTATTTCTAGAGTTGTACCTACTTAGCTTTAAAATAGCCAAAACTCCTTCTAAATGCACGAAATAAATAAAACAAAAAACAAGCAACAATCAATGAAACAAAAAGTTCCAATTTACTCCTCAATTAAGAATTTTTTTGCCCAGTTGCAGGCTGGAGTGAATTTGTACAGTTGAGATATAAACTGATAAACTGCTGAAAATCTATTTTTTTTAATGGAAATGCTGACAGACCTTAGATGTAGTGGTGTTCATGAGAGCTAATAAAAAAAAAAAAAGTAACAACACAAATCTCTTTAACTCTTGTAAATCATATGTGCTTTTCTGTCCTCCAGCGGTGATGCTGAGCATAGGGTAACAGCTGCAATGATACAGTCAAAGTATAAAACTCAAGAAACTTAGAAAACAAAAGGTTCATTCAATTTTTGACCAACATCTGTGGGAGCAGGTCTCTTAATGCCTCAATTACTTTTTGCATTCAGCAGCAAAACAGTTAATTGCCTGGTGCAAAATAGGAAGAATTGTTGCTGTTTGTTGACCTGTGTATTCCTGTGGTTTGCTGAGCTAAGCAGACTAGAGGCTTGAACCAAAACCCATGGGACCACATAGAAAGACTTTCCTTGGCATCATGGGGCTCTCTGAGAATGGCATCGCTCATCGTGTAGGTAGCCATTTGGTCTGACAGCATTAGCTGAAGGAGAAACTCTTCTGAGTGGCTTGGGTGCTTCCCTTGGGCACAGGACTGAAATCTCAAGTAGTTTTTCTTCCATGAAGTTCAGCAGGAGCTGGCTCTGACTGGCGACTCAGCTCCTTTGATGAACAGCAGAAGAACACAGATACATAAAACCACGAATATGTAGAGGATCATGCATCTGAGAAGCACTGGTCTAGGAAGTGTCCGTCCCTAGGAGATGCCTGGGAGGGCTGTGGTCATGGTGACCTTTGCTAGGTACGGTAACAGTCTGTGCCAGCATGGTGAACAGGGTCCTGGGCCTACTGTCTGACCTCTGCCCTCAACACAGCCCTTGGGAAAATGATTGCAATAGCAATCTGGGCATTTATGGGAAACTGGGACCTGCATTTAAAATACTTCCCTTCACATGTGTGCTCCCTGCTTGCCAACACTGAAAGGAGGTCTGATAATTCAGAAGTTTTGTGTTATTTGCCTTTGTAATTTTAAAAGCCTCATTTTTTGCAGGAGGGAAATGTTTTCCAACTGATCCTGCAAATCCCAGATTCTGTAAGTGTTTATCTTGACAGACTTGTTTCCCTTTAGTTTAGAAGATTATGAAGTCCTTGCTGTGATACGGAAAGTAAACCTGCTTGTACAGACTTTAGTAAACTTCATTCTTACCCCTTTTCTTTATGTCTCACATTGCCATAATGTATGCAAAATGCTTAGCTACTCAAAACATCTTTACAGGTCATTTTCCTCCCATAATAGCCAAATCAGCAGCAAAAGCACTTCATGGTTTAAATGTACTGACAGAAGAACTCTGACTGTAGAAATATGTACTATATAGTAACTTCCATAGTCACAAAGGCTCAGGATTTTCACGCATGCAGAGATTTCTTTTTTTCCCCAGGTATTGTGTAGATGTGAGCAAAAGACAGTTTTTGGCTCTGCACTACCAAGTGCCCTTAACCTAATGACATTATTGATTTTCCACTCTTGTTTTCATTTATAAAACTATAAAATTTTGTCTATGAGAACAAACTGTGCTAGTGATCTCCTTCAGCTGTTAATTGCGATCTGTATGATAAGTGTGCAGGAAGCCCTTTAAAGAAGAACAGCATTCAAATAAACATTCGCATACATGTAGTAACACACACCCAAAGAGAAACAGATATATGTGCATATCCTCTGCAGTGCCGAGGAAATTATTTTGATACATTACCCAGTCACTTCATCTTTTTGTGTATTTAGGAATAGATTTTCATTTGTGCTAAGTCTCCTATACACTCTGACAAGGAGTAGAGGGACATTTAAATGAGTACATCCTTTATGAACAGAGGTGAAAAGGATCTTATCATAAATAAGGATTAGACTTTTAGGGTAGTGTTTAATTCAGTGTGAGAAGATGCTACATAAGTCATTTGAAGCCAGAGAGCTATACAAATATAGGCTCTGTTTGCTATGTAACTGACAAGGCTGATGGAAGAAATTGGGCCATTTTCAAAGTTCGGTTACAGTACAATCACTGATCATGAGAACGAAGCTTGTGTGGTTTTCAGTAATGTCAAGAACTAATAAATTATGGTGGGGCAGGCTCTTGGCTACTATAAATGGTCATCTCTCTCTATTGAAGTCATATAAATGTAGTTAATAGCCCTTCTAAAAATGGCATTTACCCAGACTTTCTAATATTTATAGAAAAATCTCTTAGGAACCGCATTTTTGAGGGAGATACCTCAGTGAGCTGCAGTTAGAATTTACTGGCATCTCTAGCATCTTGATAGTGTGGCAAATCTTGGTCCTATGAGTCCAAATCATTTTTCTCTGAAAGAAAAAAAATCTTTATGGTGTTTTGGAGAGTTTTACTGTTTGTCTCTGGAGAAAAAAAACCCTAACAGAAATGTGTTCCTTGTCACCTATTGTTTTAGTGAATAATTCTTCTAACTAAAAAGATGCTCAAAGTAGTCAATTAGCTGAATATCATCACTTTTTTGTATGACTTGTTGTAGTCATGTAAAGTTCTGGGCTTTTCCTTTCTGAACTGCACTCTGCCAGTATCCTTAATTTCTTGTGTGTCTTTTTCATACTCAAATAATCAGTTTTATTTTATATGTCTTGATGACTTTCTACACATGCCATACAATATAAAATCACTTTAATTCTGTTTTATCCACTAGGTTTGTATTTGCCATTTTCTAATGTGTTCTCTATCTTGATATACAAATGATTTTGTGGACAATCAGCAAATCAAGAAAACATCAATTCTGCTCTATTTTTAAAATTTTATCCTCTATTATTTGTTTTTGGAATGTCTGTATACTTTTCTTATTGAAATGGCAAAATTTCCTCCTGCCCTCAGCATTGGTATAGGTTAACTATCTAGATTTATGCTTGTAAGCAGGGCAATTTTACAGAATATATCCAATGCCTTCCAAATCTACAGTCTGTCATTTTATATCATTCTGTCAGTAGAAAATATCTCCCTCCAATACTTATCTATGCATTTTACTAAAGGATTCACTTAAGTGGTACAGGTGTGACTCCTCTGTGACAATCTGAAGTTCACTAATCTTATGTCACAGAGGTGAGGGAACATGGAAAATGAGATACTTTGCAAGTATGTGTATTGTGACTTGAATCCAGAATTGGAAAACTGACCCATTTAGATGTTTTCTCTTGCCAATAAATGATATTCTATTTCACAACACTGCAACACATCAGTATCTCTGATTCTTACTGATACTTATTAAATGAATGAAATCAAACTTAACAGTGGCAGTTCCTGAGGTTAGCAGACAGGTGCTGCTACATTCCTGCTGCTTTGCAATCAGCTACATGCTGCAATGTTAAATGCAGATCTTTTAACACACAAGACCTAATTCTGATTTATTTACCTTCCTTTTTTCCACTCCACTTTCTTATTTTGTTGATTTCCAACACCTTTCACTCAGCTTTTCTGCCACAATTTTCTCTTTGGCATGTCCTTCCTTCTTAAGCTGGTTCACAAAGCTGCTCAGTGAAATCTCCCCCAACCAACCATTTATTTATTGCTGTGGAGAAACCGGCTAACTAAATGTTTGATTTGTCTATTTATTTTAGGACCCTACTGTTCAGTTCATATATAAGAGGGGAAGGAAATTGCTTGGTAGATAGACGGGGAGTGAATAAGCTCAAACTGATAGCAAAATACATGACAGTGAATGTGGGAAAAAGCCAGGAGTATTGAATGATTATGGAGAGCATGGCGAATAATAAGTAAGGAGTTTTAACTCATAAAATTAGGAGCACAAAAAGACATTTGTATCAGCCATCAGACTAGTCTTCTTATGTGGTGTTTGTATCCTTTCCACCTTCACTCACTTTTTTGAAGCAGAAGTTCTTCAGCTTTGATGCCTGAGAAACACCTCATGTTTTAAGACCTGGTGCATCCTAAATGCCTTAACTCTAAATGAGAGTGGAATCCCATCCAAAGTAACATGTCTGTCGCTTCTGAAACTTTAAGGCATAGTGGAATCCATAGGCTTTAGGCAATATCATCTCACAGTGCTGTGCATAACTAGTGGCTGCATTTTAACATTCTTTTGTCCAAGGGAAGGGATCTTTTGGCTGCTTTTGAAAGTCTAGAAGCTATATTTTCATTTTAAAGGGCCTATTTAAGCATTGGTAGGAAGTGGGCAACAGAATTCAGAATGGGAGCTGTGATTGGCAGACCCCATTGAATCCTGAAAAACTGCAATTCTTGCTAATTCCACTCCCCTACTCTCAGAATCAGTATAATAGCAGGTTAACTGTCTAACACCAAAGGCATTTACTTTGCTTCTCAGTTTATTACAGCATTTTCAAATTCACTTGTATCTGTTCTTTGTTAGACATTTGCAAAGTTTTACTTTGATCTGCCCTACCCTACAGACTTCCAGAGTAACTTGTGAAAACATCTGTCTTCCTCAAGGAAAGCATTCCAGGACCAACACTTCCAGCTTCGCTTAGGAACTAATAATATGTATGTCTATGTTTGCATTTATAATGCACTGGGACTGTGTGCCAATATTAGGTAGCTGCATGTATAAATTATTAGATATGTGCTTAAAGCCCAGCTAGAGAAAATGTTGATATAGGTATGCTAACGTTATGCTCTAAAATCCCTGTTTCCCTTTAGTTATGTCAAATGCAATGACTTCTTTTTTGCACCGGGTTACTGGGGGTGCTGGTGACAAAAATGGCCCAAGTGCTCTATTATGCATAGGCAGCCAGTTTCTGCTGCATTTCTGGAGTGGTCCTTTGACTCATGGAAGATGGTTGTTGAAGCCAAAAGAACTTCTGTCAGGGTTGCTGAGGCATTGAATAATGCCCTCAGAAGGCAGACTGAGAGTATCATTACCTTGTCTGCATTTAACCACAAATTCAACAGGACTTCTCCATCCATGAGAAGAGTCTGCCAAAACAAAGCAATTTAACCCAATACAGTTTCACCTAGTCCACAGTTTCCCTTATTGTCTCATCCAATGTCTCCTCCAGGTGAATATGCTTGCAACCTGCTATCTGTCATCTGCAATGGGATGTCCCTATGTTGCTAAGGTAACCCTAAGCCTTAAAATCTGTGGACCACCCACCCCCCTGCAACCTTCCTAAGCTTGGAAACAGTGGTCATGTGTAGGTCCACTTAGTTCTTATACCTAAACTAACTGGATTTGTTCAAGTGCAAAGAACTGCCAGAAGGTGTGATGCGAAGCAAGTATTAGCTATGATGTATTTCTTGTGAATGATCACCTGGCGTACTTGGGTAGTCCTGGGCATACGGTCCTTCTGTGCCTAGAGTGAGTTGTGCATAGCTCTGCTACATACTGTGTGCTTCATTTGAACCCAAATATTTCCCACTAAGTATTTTTTGATGTTTTCTTTTTTATTAAATATCAAATTGAAACATTAACACCGGTAAGAATGAAACAAATTATTCTCAGCTTCCAACCAATCTTGACATTAGAGATGCTTTTTTTAATCAGAAAACCTTGAAAAGCCAGACATGAAAATGAGCATCTTCCTCACCAGACTAACAAATGCGCGAAATTTCATAGAAATCCATTCTCGCAGTTTCATTATGCAGAGGATTAATGTTTAATGCTGGCAGGCTGCAGGTCCACACTAATAAGAAAAGCTACAAAAGGCTATTGTACAGGGGAAGAAAATTTCATCAAACATTCTAAGAACATCTAAAAGGTTTACAGAGTAAAAAGTTAGCTAGAAGATGTTCTATTTGTGTTCAAGCAATTTCCTTGATGTAACATGAAATTTTAATCGTTCTGCAGTTTCACAATGTCCATATTGCTACTTTTTGTCTTCTTTCATCTTTGACCTTGATCACACAGGTGTAAGAATTTGAATTTTCTTTGACCTGTTTTGTCCCTTTATAATTCAAAATGATTTGGTTTTGTTTTCTTCCTTATTAGATTGAAATTAATATCCAGATTGTATTTATCAATCCTATCATAGTGACTGAAGGAGTGGACAGTCAACAAAACATCACTCATGATCGTAGCTTTTTAAAATAAAAAAGAAATTATTCAGATTTCTATTACAAATTTGTTGCAAACATCTACAAACATTCTTGTTTGGAAGTTTGCCAGAATATTAACAAAAACCAAAACAAAAATAGAATTTGTACACTGACTGGAAGAAGATTCTTTTAAAAGCTTGGGCAGATATTTCCAGAAAACTGTTGTCAGTAGCTTTTTTGCTAGACTGACTTTCTCATTCTTAACTTATTCCACAGCACTATAAAGGGTTGAGATGAGAATCCTTCTCAACAGGGGATTTTCTGTTGTGTTCAATATGTCCTGAATTTCACTTAAGATGAACAGCTTCCTACTTATATGCTAACAAAATACTATGTTCTTAGTCTAAACAAAACCAATCCCCCTCAAAGGTATTGTATGAACAAAATTTGAACAATACAGTGGATCTAAATATGGAATGAAACAATCTACTTTATGCTCACTAGAAAAAAAGTTGCAAAATGCACTAACTTGAACAAAATAATGTCCTTTTCAGAACTATTTCTGAGACATTTTGTTGAAAGTCAATACATCACCAAGCCTTGATGAAGCAAGTTAGTATTTTTTTTGGTCCTTTTGAGGATTTCTGAAAGCTCCCCCATATATTTTTCAGGATATCTCAGAAAGGAAAAGCTTAGCTGAGTGTTTTACCACTGTAAATCTACAGAAATAGTATTGTAAGGGCAATCTCAGAAATGATGTTTAAGACTTGCTTGTTACCTCTTCACTGCTGACATCTTAGCTGTTTCAGTATGAGTTCATAGACTCTAGGATGGATTTCCAGCACATATTTTTTCTGTTCCACAGTCACTTGTGGGCAGAATGATTGTTCAAAACTAATTTTATTTAATCTTTTGCAAAGGTTAGTGATCACATGCGGAACTGAATCTCTTCAACACGATGGCCAATTGTCAGGGTTGTGAAGGGCTTTGTAATGGCTTCTTCAGCTGGATCAGCTGCGACTCCCTGAGCAGCTGTTCTGATGTATTCTTACAATCCACCTGGTCACAATGTGCACAATCCATCTGTTGCTATTGATTATCTTAAACTAAGCACAACAGAGTCATACACAACTAGGTGGTAGAAAAGGCTGTCCTACATGGCTATTTCTGTATCTGCAGGACTAGTTTCTGAAATTTACTAGGGTCTCGTCTGTGTGCAATTTGGTCAGATTTGCAGCTGTAACTGCCTGGGGGCATCTCAAAGATGACCAGAATCTCCACCCAGGATATTAATCAGTAAGTGTACAAATAGTGCCCATCAGCTGGCCTATGCAGCCTGGCGGGGGGGAGGGGATCTTCCAGACTCCAAAATTCTCCTGGAGAGTCCTGTAGCATCTAGCCAAAAGCTTTGTTGCAAAGGTGGCTAGAGGTGGAGGCCATCACCACCCGTTAGGCCAGTCTGTTTCACACCGGTGCAGAAGCTGGTTGCAGTGTTCCTGGATGACACGGTGACTTGATGACAGGATATGCTGGCTTTGCACACAAGCACAAACCTGACACCCAGCTAGAACACAACTGTGGCTTGAATTTCCTCCTTACATTACAACTGTACCTCAAATTCCTTAGATTATCCTCCAACACTTACCAAAGAAAAATTTCAGATTAATTTTAATAATTTTAATTCTTTAAATAAAAGCTTTATGAGTGCTGCATATGCCCAGCAAACTATTCCTGAGATCTTAATATATTTATGTATGGAAGACAGCAAGAATGTAAGTATACAAAACCCCAAAACTCTTTGGGAAATGAAAGCATCTTTTACCCCAAGCACTGGTATCTGTCACCATTTTCAGCAAATGTAGTTCCAGAAAATCATTTGAATTGTATGTATGAATGTTCATATGTTGTTCATCATGTTTAGCTTTAATGTGTAGCATGTTTACAAGAAGAACAGGAAAAGAGAGAGGGAGCAAAGGAAACTTCACAGCAAAACAGAGAGAAGGAAGATAAAAATCGGGAACAAGTAGCAGCCTGAACTACTACTGAGAGAGGTTTATCTAAGAAAAGATGTTTTTGGACTCTGTTCTGGCTGAAAGGGTTTGGACAAAGGGGAAAAAATTAGCCTTCCTTGCTGGATTTCTTCATGTTCAGAGAAACAGAAGTTTACTTTTTACTCCCAGTTATTAATAACCTTAATCCATACAGGCAGACTTTCTCCCAGATCTAGGACTTAATTGATCTCAATATTAGATATGACACAAAAACCTGAATAGAACTAAATAGGGCCACAGCTGATAAACCGATGAAACACGCATCTGTAGTGAGTGTTATTATTACTTTAGGAACAGCTAGAGTTACCAATGAGTTTTAAGAAGTTAATTTGTCATTTCCGTTTCAATAAAAGGGCAGCATCTGATTCAGCTGCCATTTTATTCTGACAAGAGAACGAAGATGAACGCCAACCAACATTGCACCTTATGAATGATGGAGAAAATAAATGTTTCTGTAATGATAGTCTGTTCTAAAAAATCAACACCAACGGCTAATAAAAAAAACCTTCTGAATTTTTTCTCTTCTTTGCTTTTTGAAAACAGCACTAAAAGTTCTTTACTTTGACCCCCCAACTTTTAGCTGGTATATCTCGTACACTGATTCAAAATCACTTGGTTTTATTTGAAAAAGTTCCTTCATAAGGGGTGTAGTCTTTTTCATTTAGGAAAATGCTTGGAAAAATGTAGGAAACAAAAAGAACCTAGCTAAAATACTTTAAAACCATTGTTGGCACTCTGGCTATTTTCATACTAATAAATGTAATTTACTAAACAGTAGTTATTCTGCTTTGTTGGTGTAGTGTGTGGCTTGAAATCTCCATTAAAATTGTGGTAGTACTCTGACATGCACTACACCAAATACCACCTCATAAACTGTAGTGATAGGAAGTCAAATTAAACTAGGAGGGAGTTAACAGTATGAAGTTAGCAGAGGAAGACAGGATGAGAAAACTTGCAGAAAATTTTTACCAGCTAAACTAATTCCAATGCAGAAGATAGTTACCTCTCTATCACTCAAGACCGAGTCAGTGTTCTAACTTTATTTCCCTATCCTGGGACACCTTGGTGTTTACCCAGAGTGTCTTTTAGTGTATTTAATTGTATTTCTTCCCTTCCCCAAAATGCAGTTCCTGTCCATTTGCAAGATGTTAAAAAACTGTTGAAGGGAGAGGACCGACAGAAAGAATTTTTTACCTCTTGTTTCTTCAGTCTAAAAATGGATCATAGTTTTAGAAATTTGAATTGAGCTTAGTAATAATTTTAGTGCCTAACAGCCTAGAAAAATCTTGATTTTCTGCAAGTGAACATTTCCATTGTACCTGAATGTGCAGACATGGAAAGCTTAGGGGCAGTAGGAAGTTTTCCTATAGTTATCATGGATGATGAGATTCAACTATATGGATCACCACCTCCTCGCCCCCCTGAAAAGGAACTTAAAGCTCTAGTATTGTCTTGATAATAGTCGTCCCCTGTACAGCTTTTGACACTATTAAGTATACACTATGAGAAATATTTATAATATAAAGACTGACTACACCTGAAAGTAGGGATGGGATAGCTGAAGACACGAGGCATAACACTCAATTATAAAGCATTGTATAAAAAGAAAAGGCTGATAACCTTTCATTCAAAAACAAAAAGCTCTAGCGCTAAGTGCAATATATTTTATGGATAAAATTTGTCACTATAGTTACAATACAAAGAGGTGAAATCCACTATAGATGAGAAGTGTTATCTAGCAAATTCTGAACTGGAGGTAGAGGACTCTCTCAGCTTGTTCAGTGCCTTGGAATAATTCACTAATGAATGCTCTTCACCTGGAGATATCCTAGCCTGAATTTTCATGCCAAGCTTAAATAGATCCTATTTACTTTTGTGGTTCACTTCAAAAATTGGCAACAAAAATAATAAGAAGGGTAAAATGAAATGGCAGTATTCTTCATAGGAGGTGTCCTCTCTCACCCATAAAGCTTTAAGATTATATTTGTTCTATGCCTTTGTATTTGTGGACCCTCTATTAACAGTTATATTGTTATTTCAGGACTGGTTGTGAGAGTTAATGTCAGAGTTTCAGGTGATGCATGCTGCTAATACGCATTTCCACATAAATGTATATCATGCCAACAGCACTATAGCAGTATTACAAACAGGGTCTTCTTCCTATGAAAGAAATAAGAGTTGCTACACTCTAATGTACAAATATATGTAGAACATGCATGCCCATTTATTGCAGCTGAAGTGGATTTAGTAACTATGAAATGTCAGAGAATGGTTTTGTGTGTTGTGTTTTATTCAGGGAATAGGTACAAGTCAGATAATGAAAGTTAACTCTAGAAATATAACCTGATCTTTAGCCTGGAAGAAATATTTCTGACAAAGATTTAATTGATTTTAAATAACATTTTCATGCTGAGATTTATACATTTCATGAAAAGGCTTTCACTTTTCATTTCAATGTGGGTGATTGTCCATAGAACTCACCAGTTCATTCATATTTCTGCAACTGTCTATATGATGAATCCAGCCTTTTACTGGATCAAGATATAATGCTCCCAGTCCCGAGTATAAGTATGGTTTCCACTTTTAAATTCTTATTTACATAATTTCCCATTATTTCTACTTTTTAAATGGCTCTGGTAATTCCTTGCTGTTTGGTCAATTTTGTTTTTTGTCTTTTGATGTGATTTGGTTTCAATTTTTGGTTTATTATTATTGAAGTGCAAACATTGGAAACTGCTTAGGAAATCTTAAAAAAAAAGGTTTTTTTCTATCTTATTGAGGATTCACTTTACTGTTCTTTTCATTAAAATTTCTGGGCTGGACAGAGACCTGTGTAGCCACTGTAATGCTGAAATGAAATCATTACTCCAGGCTATGTAAAGGAAAAAAAAAAACCCCACCAAAACCAAAACCCACAAGCATGAGATTTTTTCTGCTTATTGCCACCTATACATTTTTAATTCTCATACATTCCCAGGGTAGAAATATAAATTGTAGGCAAAGGCCAGTAGAGTTTCTGGTGGGTATCTCTGAAAGCTGACTTTCAGAATCCCTTAAGACAGGGATAAAAGTGGGACCTTTTAAATACACCAAGTACTCACAATAGCTTTATTACCACATTGCTACTTCACTTGGTAGATTGCACAAAGGTCTGGAGACTAATTTCAGCAACAGCCACAATTTACTAGCTATAGTAGCCCTCAGATGAATAGTTTCTTGTAAAATCAGTGGCAGCTTTATCCTACTGGAGCACAAATAAATCAGCTCTTATTATTCCACATTCATTTAATCCTGGGACATTAGTCAGCGAGACCTTTCTGCAGCCTAATAAACAGCAGCAGCAGCAGTTTTTCTTTATGAGAGTAGTTGTTCATCCTAAATTAGAGCCGGCATTAGGGGAAGGCAGAAACTTTTGCAGCATGATTTAAAGATATATATGAGACTATAATAGTGTATGAAAACTGCACCCGCGTGTATAAATATAGCAGGGTTATAATTTTGCTATATGTGGGTTACTTTAGAACATGTGGGTTATTTTATCTGTATATCTTGAAAGTGTGTATTTTGTTGTGGTGAGTAATATTCATGTTATCTGGTTATTTCCCTGGATTTGGCGGTAGCTTCTAACATTGTACCTTGGCTACCTTGTGCAGGGGTAAAAAAAGGTGAAATGAAGACACTGATTCAAAAAGATCATTTAACTGTACGTTATTGTTTCCATTTTACAACCCATAACCAAGAAAGCATCTCTGAGTTCCTATTTAGAAAAAAATACTTTGCTTTAAAATGTTTGGTGGTGGTTGTGAAATGGACAGTATCTGGGTTTTGAACACATGCTCTCCTCTTAGTTACTGCAATATATGAAAAAAATGGCCATTGCTTCTTTTAAGAGTTCTTATTTCAAACTATTTTGACAATTCTCCATTTATGGATATCAGTGTAGGCCTATCCTATATACAATATAGATAAAAGGTGGGTAATGTTCAGAATGAAACATGAAACTTCAGAAATTCAGTTTTCAAGAAAGGAGGCTATTTGCCTGAAATGTGTACAAGGGTTCTCAACCTCTTCAAAGTCTGAGCTAGGACCTTTAGGGCTTTTCCTGGTTGAAAACTGCAGTCTCAGTTAAACTGCTTGGGATTATGTATTTGCTTGAATGAGAATTCCAGAGTTGTGGAAGTAAAAATCTAGTGCAGTAGCTCAGGATTACATGGCTTGTGATGAGTTACTTTGAATTAAGACTTTTGAAAAGTTTTAGCATTTAATTTTTTTCTGGTGAGTGCACTGTGTCTATACTGCTGCCACAGTATGTAAATTACTGTTATTGTTATTTATTGGATCTGACTAATAGTCCATTACTAAGAATCTTCCAGTTGAAAAATGGTGTCTCTTGAAGTACTTATTTTATGTCAGTTTGGATCCTTAAGTAGGAAAAATAGAGGAGGGGTCTCTGTTTGGAAGTGATTTATATACATCATAATTTCATTTGCTTTTGGTTGACAATTTTCAGTTCCGCTATTAGATGAACTCAATCCTATGTCTGCATAAACATATATGCAAACGTATATACATACACACAGGAAAGTGGATGCATATTAATTTATTAATTCCTACAGTTTTATCATTAGCTATAGTCAGAATTTTTACAATACTGGAAGTGATTTACTATTCCTTCATGTTCTCCATATAATCTGGATATTTTCTTCTATTTTTAAATGGATTTTGTCAGTACCTCTTAGCTTGATTTCATTCTGGTATATTATTGAAATAAAAAATAGAGACTGAACTGATAAACTCTATGGTTGATATATAATAAAAACGAAAATAAATCTAATATGAGCACTGCTTTATGGGTTAATTGTCTGTTTGTGACTGAGTGGATCTAGGAATCATATAATCGCTGCCAAATATCTGGATGAGTCTTTTAATGAAAATTACAGCTTTCATGCTTGCCAACAGTGCCAGGAAGACAGAGCAATTGGAGAAAAACCATAATTTAGTACTGTACTTCCACTCACTTCTACCAAACAGAGAGCACATCTAATGCCTCTGTTTCTATGTGGTTGACATACAGTATGGGAAGATGTTGATGCAAAATACCTGCTGCCCAAAAAACTAGCAACTACAGGCTACTACTCTTGCGCCGTTAATATTTTCCAGGATCCTTTGTTTCCTTTCATTCACATACACTGTCAGCCTTGTAACAGTCCAGAAAAATAGATTACATTTTTCCTCATGAATATTCTTTGAATAATCTCAAGTGGATCAAGAAAGAAACATCACAAATCTGTTTCTGAGTAAAAAACACCTGCACTCCTTTTTTGGTGCTTACCTTCAAGATTCATCCCTCCTGCCTCTAAAATCTTTTTTTTTTGCCTCTTTTCTGAGAGATGTCCCTTGTATGTCTTGCCTGCAGAATATGTTGTTGACTTGAAGCACAAATAGAGTAGCAGAAAACTGAGGGTTTCTTCTCAAGAGCATCACTGATGGGTTTTGCAGAGGTGCTATGGGCAAAATTCAGCAAACCTATTCTTCCATGGGGTTGACATGCCTTGTGGGGTAACATGAAGAGAGGGTCTTTATGCACTGGCCTGGCTGAATGTTGTTCACAGTTCACCCAGGAATACAGGTAGCGTGAGATGCACAGTGGCCCCTTCACATATCCCACCTCAGACAGCTAGGTACAAAATGCAGGAGAACTCGCTCAGCCTTTTTCAGAAACTGAGTGACATTTCAGTGCACTCAGGCTACTGCAGTCCAAGGCAAATGCCGTGTCTGACTACATTTGACTAATGTACTCAGGCCTTGCTTGTATAAACAGTACACCTGATTCAAAGGATCTGGTTTGAAATTAATGTGGCTAGGCACATGCACTCTCATGTTCATACCTCCAATATCTCCCTTTAAATTGTAAGCCTGAATCATTTTGAATGTGTCTCATGGTGTATCATAACATGGGCTGCTTAGTGACAAGTGAACTGCTTGCCTGGAGGAGCTGATATAACTAAAGAATAATAGCTGGTGCTTGATGTCCTTCCTGCTGAAGCAGGAAAGACCAAGAAATAGATTAGCAACCTAATGCAGAAGTCCTTAATATCTAGGATTGCAGTGCATGGTTGAAATATGTGGACTGAGTCGTAGCCTGGAAGATATCCCCACATTCTCCTGGGAGAAGGTGCTATGGGGAATGTCCTTCTGCAAGCCTAAAAAACAATAGGCCCTGCATTTTGTGACTCCCCAGCTTTTAAAGACGTGACACTATTTCCTTTACTGTAATACCTAGATCTGAATCTGACATGGGCAAAGATTGCCCTTGACAGGCGGTCTGTGCCTTCTCAAGCATCTGGCAGTGGTCTGCGTTGGAGAGGGAAAACTGCAGTAGGCTGGCAGGGTGGCCACAGCCAGGAGAGGGATTTCAGTCCACCAACACAAAGAGGGGGAATTGGAGGATGCTCTTGATTTTTATTTTATTTTTCACTTTCTCTCCAGCTCATTCTGATTCCATCTGTGGAGACGGACAGTCTCTTATGACATCCAGGGTTAAATTTCCAGTGTGATATGAGGATTAGTTGCATTCTCCTCCCCATACCAGTAATGAGTTGTTCAACTCAATGCCTACATACTGTTCTGAACATTTACCCCCAGGGTCTCAAGTATCAGTGAGGAGGGAGGGTGAGAGCTCAGGAGACTTCTTCAGCTTGAGAGATCCCAGGACAGGAAAATTGAAAATGGCAATTATTGCATGTGGTAGAGAGAAAAGCTCAGGACTGGAATAGCAGGGGGATTGCAGTTCAGGATTAAGTCACATTGCCAGAGTGGTATGGGGGAGGCATAACATAATGTGCATGCTCACTGTGCCTGACTCTAGCCACTCTAAGTGGTGACCCTCTGATCCTGTATGTTGGACAAGGGCAGAAACTCCGACATCATGGTAGATTAAACAAATTATGTGAGCCCAGTTTTCAGCACTCTTTTGCATATGCATTACTCACCAGGGAACCCTCTATGGGCAAAGGCAAGTATCTGATTTGCACACTCAGATTTTGCCTTCATATTCTGCATTGGCTCATCGCATGCAAATGTATGCATTCAGTTGCATTCACCCAGGTCTTGAAATAATTCCTCTGGTTTCAAGGAAGAAAAAGACAGAATAATAATCACTCCTGAATCCCCCTGGCCTCCCCTCCCCCAGCCTATTGTCAACAAATTTCAATTCATCACTGTTGATTTTGCTGAAACCTACTTTGGAACGTTACAGCTGGGATTGATGTTATCCAATGCGATTTTTATCAGGGTTTCACTGTGCAATACAGAGTATTCAGGGGAGTCACTGCAGGCTGCTGGTGCCCATGATTGCCTCTGACATGTTCAGCTGAAAGGACTCTTATTCCAAGAATGATCTTCTTTTTTAGACTGTATTGAGTTGGGACTGATTTTGATAGCCAGTTTCAGTCAAGAATCATAAAGTTATTGCACATTTAAGACCGTCAGTATGAGAATCATTCTCTGTCTCTCTCTCCCTCCCCCTCTTAGCGTTTTTTCCCCTCCCTTTCTCTCTCTCTCATCATTTCACAGGACTGCAAGGTTACAGAAAGGTCTAATCAATTGTCAAACTCTCCTTTATCTCTGAGAAGGTGGTAAAAAAATCTAACTGCCCTGCTGTAGGGGGTTCTTCTGACTACACAGCACCCTTTTTCACATACAATGCTACCATGATTAATGTCCTCCCACCTCAGACCTTGTTAAAACCTGTTCTTTAAAGCAGGCTGGTGCACCACAGTGAGAGCAAGAGCAAGGTTGCATAAATCAACGTGTTCTCACAGCCCCCAGGATATCCATTATAGATGCCAGCTGGATGACTGGAAGATAGAGAAAAATGAATATTGTATCCTGTGGCCTTTTGCCTCTAATGACCACTTTTCAACATTTTTGAAGGCATGATTAAATTTTGATAACTGGGGAAGTCACTCTGAGCAGGCTGAAATAGAGATAAATTGACTGAGGGTCTGACATCCCAGTGGAGAGCAGGCAACTAATTAGTGTGTGAATCGCACTCTGAAAGAGATGTAAAAGGGAGGCTGGTTTAATCAGAGGAGCTGCTGAGGTACAGGAATAGTCAGGGATAATTGCGGCCTAGGTAGAAATTACAGGCTCAACGAGCAGCTTTTTCTGTCCGCTTGATTGGCAGCCGCTGACCTAGTGTCCAAAACCTTTGAACTCTTACAATAGTAACAGCCTTGTCAAGGCAATTTGCTTGCAGCTTTCTATGACCAGTTATTTCAGCTGTGGAGCTGGGACACCCAATTTGAAAGGGCACTTTGCTCCTCTGCTGCAGTGGAAGCTGGGCGGAACAGCCTCATTATTTTTGATGACTTTACTTTTGAACCCTTTATCTCCCCCCCGCCCCCCCAGGTCCTCTCTTCTCCAATGCACTCCACACACTGCGTACATACCCTCTCCCCGGGGACCTTGCTGTACGGATGAAGTGTCAGATCAATTTAGCTGTTGATTGCAGCAAGGGAAATCGGGGCAGGGGAAGGACAAACCCCCACCACCCTGCCTAACACTGTGGTTTTATTGCAGGAACAGAGCCTCCTCGATGCCTGAATTGGTGCTGCTGTTGGACATATGAAACACGAGTGCATCTGAAGTTCCTTTCAGGTGGGTTTAGAAGAATTAAAGACAACATGTTTAATCCCTTTAACGAGTGGCTGGGATAGCACCTCCTTTAGTTAGAAATGAAGGGTAGTACACATCAAGAGATGACTAAGATAGCATCTTTCATGTAATGCTTCCTATTTACCGAGCATTCACATGTAGCTTTTTGTTTGTTGTAGCAAGAATGTTCTGACTTAAATTGGTGTTTAGGGGAATAACAATAATAATCCCCTGAAGCGCAGTAGCTGGTGAGGCAGATTCCTTTTTTTTTTTTTTCTTGGAGGGAGGGTAGCTGAAGAGGGAGTGAGAAGATAGGGCAGAAAGCTTGCTGTCTTATTCCATTTGGTAGTGTGAATTAGTGTTGCTCTGCATTATTTTTTTTGCCTGGGGCAGACTAGTTTCTCTTTTTAAACTGATCAGTCCCCCTGGGTCTCGTATTATACCAAGGACCTGGTATACCTGATGTGACTGGGTTTTGATGTGATAGCGTACTGTTTCTGCAAAGCCTTCAGCTAGGATTTTCAAACCCAAAATTTTTCACATGAATATGTGGACCAGTTGTAACTTGGTCTTCATAATTAGGCACCTGCTGTATATTAATACTTTATTACTAGGTGGTTTAGTCTAGTGGTAGCTTGGGGCATGACAACATGAATAAGGTAAGCCCAGACGCTGATTGATAACATGCTGGCTACTCCACGGTCCTTCCCCATGTCCGTGCTGTTACCTGCAGCACATGACTGGAACTGCATTTATGCTCACACAAATCTCCAGTGAGCAGTATGCAGGCTGCCAAAGCAGGATGGCTCCTGACCCTTCCTGATTGTGTCTCTCTTGCCATTTCTTTCTGAATGGAGCAGGGTTTCTTTATCAAACACATGGAGACAACTTGGGCCCACATTTAGGCCTAAAATAAATGCATTTCAGCTTCTGTGACTCTTGTCTTCTCACTACGGAGGTTATACACTGGGGGGCACATGAACATCCATTTCCCAAATGTTTTTATAATCTAGAGTGGCAACTTGGAGGTCCTTATCAGAAATACATTATTGTAGTAACTTCCCTGAGATGTTATAAAATGCTTAGGGATATAAGGAGGAACTTGATCTATGTTTAATTTTGGATTGCTGGGAAAGCCCTAAAGAAGCCAAGGTGTGCAGGTGTTTTGCTGAACCAGGGTCAAAGCGCTCAGCGTTTTGAATTCCTGGGTCACTACTAGCACTACTGCTCAAAACAAGTAAGGAAAACAAGGTACAAAAATGTTAAATGTTTTGTCTAAGTCCGTGCAAAAGGTCAGGCATAAAGCAAATCATTATGGTCTAATTGTTGGCTTCCTTTCCTGATCAGTTTAGGAATATTAAGAAGAAATAATGAAATCTTCAAGTTGCTAACTAGACTGGGAGGAAAGAATTTGACTGCTGTGCATATTAAATATGAGGCTTGTGCTAAAAGTCATCTCATGACTCCTTGCTGACCTGCTGTAGAGTAGTGACAAGCACTTTGCTTTGGTACTGGAAGCAGCAGCCACAGCAATGAAATTAAAAGAAGAAAACCCAACGAACCCATCACAACTAGAACAACAACAGTTTGTAGTGAAAGTTATTTATGCATCAGGACATTGGCTTCTATGAAAAAACAAGAAACTGGCATGCCAGAAATATGGGAACCTTGTATAAATATTGCTCATAAACAAACCAAGAATTAAAAGGTGAGCTATACAGCTGAGACACCTTAAAAACAGATGATTCTGATGATGTGTCCCTGTGCATATTCCTGGTTCAGAATGAGAAATGTATTTGAACAGACCTGTATCTGCAGCAATGATGATTACATGGGGAAACAATGTTTGAGATGCAGAGCCACTTACAACTGTGTTAATATCAGTGGAACATAATAAAAAATAAGAGTTTCAATTAATGACCTTTCTTTTTCTACCAGTTTTCCCTGCATGATTTCTGACTTTGGTGTCAGATTGTGCAGCAAAATGGTTCTGAAGGTATGAGCAATAAAAACAGACACAATAAATTTGTGTAGGCCAGGCAACTGTGATGACTTAATTGCTACTTTAGTGAAAAGGCTGCAGCCATTATGTTAATTATTAAAAATAACACCCACTGTAATTTATCAGAATTTTAGCCATTACTGCATTTTTTAAAAAAAGTATCAGCAATTTTAACATTACAATGTTTGGGATAATAAAAGTCAGCAGGGGTAGTTTGAAGTACAATACAATGGTGGTAGAGACAGGAATATATATTTATGTCAGCCTTACCAGTTTTTACAGCTTTAGCTCTTGAGGCTGGAAGACTTAGAAGATATACACCCTTTGTGCCCATTTGAGAAGAAAAGGGAGGGATTGTCATGGCTAGGGATGAGGTTCTGAGGCCAGGAAATGCAGTCGCCCCATCCCATCCCCTCCCCTCCCCCCACCCTCACATGCTGCTGTTAATAGGTCTGCTTTTTTCTTCTTGTGCACAGCATTTATGTGAAGGCTCAGGCCACATGAAGGCAGTTCCAGTTGCTCATTTGCCAAGCAAGGTAACTGCAAACTTAAGCTTTGTCATGGTGTGGGCGATCTCTGCCTGTGTGTTTATGTCTCAAAGACCTCATCTATCCAAACTCTGAAAGTAGCAGCCTTTACTAATAAGGTGACCTTTCAGAAAGCACGCTTTATGGTGAAATACTCATGTCTTGCCATTTATGGGTATCTGGATATTTCAAATATCACAAGTGAGCTTTCCCAAAGGCACCCCAGAGACACAGGTGAGTCCTGAAAGATGCTGTTCAGCAGAAGAGGAAGAACATACGATCCTGATTCGTACTCCTTTGAAACCTCTGCTTTGACTAACTGAAATGCTTTCATGAGTGAAATGAGAGCAGTTAGAGCTGCCAGTCCCTCAGTGCCCCTATGGCCAGCACAACCTAAGGAATTTAGTCCTTTTGCTTTTAGGCAGAATCAGAGGTTCTCGAATAACCACACCTGTCAAGGAACTGAGCCATAAAGAAAATTGCAAAAGATGGGAAGACTGAGGAAAGAAAAGGCTGGAGTTGTTAGAATCAGATGTAGCTGTACAAAGATCCTTAAACATTGATTTCACTATGTGTGCCAGTTATGATGCAAATATCTCACAATCCCCTTACTCATGCTTTAAGAAGGGATGGGAAAGCAGAAAAAGTAGGAGAAAAGCTATGACAGCAAATGGCATTGCTATCTGGAACTCTGGCAATATTATAAAGCAGGATTAAAAAAAAAAAAATCATAGAATCATAGAATGTTTTGGGTTGGAAGGGACCCCTAGAGGCCATCTAGTCCAAACCCCCTGCAGGGAGCAGGGACACCGCTAACTAGATCAGGTTGCTCAGAGCCCCATCCAACCTGGCCGTGAATGTTTCCAGGGATGGGGCCTCCACTACCTCTCTGGGCAACCTGTTCCAGTGTTTTACCACCCTCATTGTAAAGAATTTCTTCCTTATATCTAGTCTAAACCTACCCTGTTTTAGTTTAAAACCACTATGCAGTGTCTCTATCTCATTTGTCCAGATGGATGTTTCCACAGTGTATATATTTACATACATGCGTGTATATATAAACATGTGTTTCAGTACATGTGCATCTTCACATGGAGATACATAATTGAAGCTATTAATACCATTTAATAGCAGTCTATAGAATGTTGTGCCCTAAACATCTCATTGTACAGTCTGTCATAATGACAATTCAATTAAATCATACTATATTATTATTCCTTACCCTATGTGCAAAATCTAGTGAAAACACTACTGAAATTAGAAGGAACCATTCTAAACATCAGCAGAAAGGAGTGTTTGATTAGAATCAGAACACTGCCTTTCAAAACCTCTGACAGGTAAATTATGAATATTTACAGATATGCTATCATTATATAATGTTAATTTGAAGTACAAAGGTCAGACTACCCATGGGGCTTTAAAAATACTATAACATGCATTCAAAGACTGAGATAAGTGGGGCATATGTTTCTCAAAAAATAAAAATAAGAGCTTCAACTGGTTTTTGACATGTCTTTTTCAAACACCTAAAACCAACTTGGAATTGGTCCTAACTCCTTGTTTCTGTACTAATACAGAGAATAATGACAAGCATCTTTATTTCCCTCCATACTGAATACTATCTTAGAATTTTTTCTTAAGAGCAACTTGTGCTAGAGTTATTGCAGTTTTTGAATCCTGTTTTCTTGGAGATTTACAGCTACCACAGTCTGCAAACTATATTTGCTGAATTTACTGAGTTAACTCTTCTGTGTGATAGGCCAACACATTTTTAAAACTGTGATGCTCAGTCACTGGGAGAAAAACGGGAGATCTTTTTTAAAAGGCTACAAGGATGAAGATAATTACAGAGCAGAGCTCTTAAACATTTTTCACTGAGTGAATTACATACTAGTTGGAAAACACAGGACTAAAGCACAGAGAAACACAGTGTTGGAAATATTGTTCAGAGGAAAAGATATAACAATAATTGGCACAAAAAAAAAGAAAATAAAAAGCTGATCCAATACACTTTTATGACATCTCTAGCAGTTGAGAAGTGTACAGTCAAATTCATGATCGCTCTTGGGGTGTTGTGTGGCATACTCACAATCACACACATCTAATAAATATTCAATAAGTGACTCTATCCTTACAATCTTTAAAGTTAAAAAACTTATGTATAGATTTTAAAGTAAAAATCAGTTTTGGTAACCTGCAGATCTTGATCCATACTCAGGGAATTATATGGGTCCCTCTGCATCTTTGAAGCACAGGGATTTGCAGTCAGATCAGGTTTTTAATTTGAAAATGCAGCTGAGTTGAAGTGTGCTGGCTAAAGTGTTGAATGGTGGCTTACCTCAGTGAATTATGAGGCCATGTGATGGGTTGACCCTGGCTGGATGCCAGGTGCCCACCAAGCCACTCTATCACTACCCGTCCTCAGCTGGACAGGGGAAGGGGAAATATGACAAAAGGCTCAGGGGTCGAGAAAAGGACAGGGAGGGTTTGCTCACCAATTACTGTCATGGGCAAAACAGACTAGACTTGAGGAAATTAGCATAATTTATGACCAACCAAATCAGAGTAGGATAATGAGAAACAAAACCAAATGATAAAATACCTTCTCCGCACCCCTCCCTTCTTCCCAGGATCAACTTCACTCATGAATTGTCTACCTCCTCCCCACCCAGAGGCACGGAGCGATGCAGAATGGGGTTTGGGGTCAGTTTATCACACGTTGTCTGACTGCCTCTTCCTCCTCCAGAGGAGGACTCCTCACACTCTTCCCTGCTCCAGTGTGGGGTCCCTCCCATGGCAGATAGTCCTCCATGAACTTCTCCACTGGGGGTCCTTGACATGGGCTGCAGTTCTTCATGAACTGATCCAGTGTGGGTCCTTTCCATGACATGCAGTCCTTCAGGAACAGACTGCTCCAGCATGGGTCCCCCATGGAGTTACCAGCCCTGCCAGCAAACCTGCTCCAGTGGGGGCCTTTGGACCCCCCTGGGGGGTCTCCCCCGGGCCACAGGTGATCTCTGCTCCAGCACCTCCTGCCGTACTGGCCTGGGTGTCTGCAGGGCTGCTCCTCTCACATCTTCTCAATCCTCTCTCTAGTTGCAGTTGCACAGCAACTTTTCTCCCTTCTTAAATATGTTATCTCAGAGGCACTAGCACCACAACTGATGGTCTCAGTCTTGGCCAGCTGTGGGTCCGTCTTGGAGCCAGCTGGTACTGGCTCTATTGGGCATGGGGGAAGCTTTTGGCATCTTCTCACAGAAGACAACCCCGTAGCCCCTCCTGCTACCAAAACCTTGCCATGCAAACCCAATACAGGCCAATTTCTGACAAGATATCACACCCACCTGTAGCACGAGGGAACACAAACTAGAGGAGCTCATGTAAAACCTGGTACATGAAGAAGTGATTTATCCTCAGGAGCTAAGTATGTGTTGCTCTTTGCCAGACAGTAGCAATAAACAGTAAGGCATTGCTTGCAAAAACTTGAATACAGTAATATAGTCCCTGGTTGGCCCTGAGAAAATATTTGACAAAATAGTTGAATGGATTTTTGATTCCAGATAGAGATAGGGGTGTTCAGATCTTGCAATAATACTATTTCTCAGAGACATCACCTAGCTAAGTTGATGTCCTTCAAATTAATACCCTTCAAAATAATAATTTCCAAAATTTGGAATGTTATGCTGTATCCTCATTTTTTTTCCACCTGTCTTATAGAAATGATGATTTACAAGTACTCTACAGTGACCTTGTGAGGACATCTTAAATAATATAATTTTACCAACACACCTGTTAAAATGCACAATCCCAACAACGCAGTAACATTTTTTTTTTAATTTGAACATCATGAAACCACAACTTGTTATCCTACTGTTATAATATTAATCTTTTGGTGACCTTTAAGAGTAATCTCTGTTCCTTTAATATTTCAGCATTGACAGAAATGGCTGGCAGCAAAACTACCCTATACTTTATAATGCTTCATGAGGATCTATCAGAGGAGTTTTCCAGGCTAATAGAACATCATCTTGCTTCATTATGGTAATTAGTTTTTTCATTTCTTGAGTGGCTAAACAAGGCATGTTTTGGTATTTTCTGTGCTGTGAATACTTACAGTATAAAGTAAATTAGACAGAAGTTGCAAATACAAATAGGAAATTTTGTATCACATATCAAGTTAGTATCATATCAAGGGTTAACACTGAAACCCTGAGCAAAATAATTAGTGGACGTGCTTTGCCCTTGGAAATGTGGCTGGGCTAAGCTGGAGAGAATTATGCCGTTAAGAAAGGGACTATGAGAAGAGCTTTAATTTTTGCTACTCTCTTGTTTCTGTGTTGATCTGGGAGAGAGGAATCTGGCTGTGAAAAGTCCTTTTGACTCCATTCAGTAGGCTGTTACTTCTTCTAACCTTAGCTTTCCTTAGAAAACAGCCAGATTGGTGGTAGCGGAATGTAAGTATTCTTAGATCTAACAGCTGAATAAAGGTAATTTTAGGCAATTACAATAAAATACAGAAAATAAAAAGGAAGATCAAATAGCTATGATGCAAGCTAGGAGAAAACTGGGGTTTAAGTAGGTAATATAAAAGTATGGAATAGTGAAAGGACAGGAAATCCCTTTATTTCTAGGGCTGGTTAATTGAGGTCACATAATTAAACACTATGGCTGTCAAAGGGGGCAGCAAGTTATATTGCTTTTGGCATGGAGCTCCAGTGGCTATCACTGGTAGCCCTATGCCTTTTTGGATTGTCAAGGAATCATTTTAATACATATGAAGTTATAAACAGAGTTGTACAATCAGATTTTAGACATTGAATTTTAAGTCATTTGTGTGTGTATTTCTACTGGAGAAATGCTGTGGGAGGGAGGTCCCTGCTGCAATCAACCAGTGCTCATTAGTTCATTATGTAGATGCATAATTTGACAAGAAATATTGGGAGTGGTTTGCTTCTGAAGATGAAATGAGCTATTAAAAATATTACTGACTGCACTCAAAATGTGTTTTGAGTTTTTTAAGGCATATCTTGGCACTTGGGGAGGAAAAAATGATTGGACTTCTCTAACTGTGCCTGCAGTGATGCTTCAGCTGAGGATGAACAAAGAGGTTTAGGCAGTACCACAACTCAGCACTGTAGTGGAGAAAATAGGCACTCTGCCTCCCACTGTGAGATGAGAGCCCTTCTGCAGATAGTTTCCTTGTGGCCAGCTGTTCCAAAAGGAAGAATGTGAAGAAAGCAAAATGGTGTTCCTCCTAAAAAAAACATTTGTCTTGTGTCTTCTCAGAAAAGAAGACAAAGTATTTTCACAGGACTGGGAACTACTCAACTCTAAGCGGCGGCCACAGAAGAAGATAGGAATACAGCCAATATAATTGACTTCTTATTTTAGAGTGGCGGGTAACTGTTGAGCTGTTTTAATGACTTCTTAATGCATTTCAAATACGACCATTGTTAGTGCAGGAATTTATTGTGATCATCTTGTAGTTCATGATTTGCTCCTAAAATAACTTCATGCTTTACACAGAGTTTGCAGGCAGCTTATCCACAGTGTCTGGCTTTCTCCTGAGTGCCAGATAGACAAAGGGCTACATGGGTTGACATTTCAACATTAATTCAATTAACCTTCCTGTGGTAAGAAAAGTTTTATTGTCTCCGAGAATGAAGTTCACATAGATGGAGTTAAATAAAAAAACAGGCTGTCATAAAGCCAAACATTGCATTTGGGTTTTTAGCTTGGAATGCTTTGCAACATTTTGAGGAAAAACCCATTCTTATACAAAATGTTTGGTGAATTTTAAGCAGCTAACAGAGCATAAGGCAGTGGGCCATCTCCATCATATGCTATTACAAAAGACAGAAAGACAGCAAATATTCAGGGTGGATGAGGAAAGCATATTAGGAATGTAATGACCATCAGTCTGCTGGCAGATACATCTGAATACTGTGGTAAGAAGCTGCAGTGGCACATCTAAACTGAAAATATAACCAATAATCCTGTACTGACTGCTGTTGATAATACCTCCTTTTTTTTTGTGTAGTAGTACTAGAACTGTATCTGCCTTTCTCTGCACTCTGCTTTTTGCTCCATCTTGTTTCTTCACTTTTTGCAGGATGTACAGATGGAAAAGAAGTATTGGGTCATCTGGTCTTAGCTTTGCAATCTTAAGACTCTAAATACTTCTGCTACAGGATTTTGGATATTGCAGTTCACAAAAATAGGTTGAAAAAAGGAAGGAAGTAGTAAAACTTCTAGTTTCTGTTGCAGACTCTATTTCTTCTAAAATGTCAAATATAACAACAGCTTTTTTCTATTTCTGCTATTCTGTTATATTTTCTCTTTTCTGTTGAAGGAAAACTATCTCTGAAAAAAGGGGAGAAGTCAGCAGGAAAAGACGACTCAGAATGTTATTCCTCCATTGAGAAAACAAAGTCATATAATCCTGGCTAACAGTCTTTACTCTGACTGCCACCATTGATAAGAAGAGAATAAATAAACTTTGCCAGCAGCAGTTACAGCTAAGGCTGTCAAAAGGGCAGGAAAGTATCAGAGAAAGGTGAGTAGCTGGCATGACCATGTCTAATTCAATACACACAAAATAATTACAGACAAAAACTTTAACAGTAGGATGTAAAAGAGTACGTGTAGTCTAAATGTACCCAAGTCTGCGTACGCTCAATGTATGAGTGTACTCTGTCATAGCAGGCATCTGTGCCATCTGATAAGTGCTCCAGGAAGCTAGCTTGAAGAGCAGTAAAAACTCCCAAGGAGGTCAGCACGTATATTGAGTAAACATGAAGAGAGATCATCCTTTATTGCTTTATTCCTTGCTAATGTAAGTGGCTCTAGTGTGAGCATGAAACTCGATCGTGAGACAAGCTAGGACCCCTCCCCCCCCCCCCCCCACTTTTGACACTTACAGACCTCCTCTCTTATCAACTAACAAGTGTGATATGAAGACTCCTTGTGAGTCCCAAGATGACAATGGAAAGTATGTTACTGCCTGGAAATACCATTGCAGAATCAAGTAATCAATAGCTAAATAGAACTTCTTTCACAGCTGTGCACAGGGAGGGAGAAGTGGACAGGGAAAGAAGTTCTATCACTGGTCTTGAGTGGTGGGTGAAAGCAGCTGCTGCATATTTCTTCTCCATAGGCACATTTAACTCCTGAGCTCCAGATGCATTGGTATAGCAATATATAAATATATATGTATAAATATATATGTATATATATGTTGTACGTACATATAAATATTTGCCAAGAACAATGCAAGGCCTTTGGGAATAAGACTCCTATATAAGTTATGCCTTTTTACGAAGTAGGTAGAAGTTTGTTAAAAAAAAAAAAAAAAAAAAAGGAAAAAAAAATGGAAAAAAAAAAAAGAGAACCTCCCCCAATGAAAGTAATGGACAAGTTATTTTTCTTGAATAATACACTGATAAAATTCATGCTGGTTATTCATGTGGATGGTTCCCAGAATGATGAAACCCCACAAATTCTGGGATGTGGAGTCTTTATTGTAGTTACCATGGCTATTAGAATATTATTACACAGGTGAAATGGAATTGTCCCCTCAAAAACCATCAAAGGCAAAGGAGTGAAGAGAGCTGTTTCAAAGAATGCTGGTCCTCTGGGTGTCATATATTTGCTTATACGGACATTTGTATTTACCCATACCGACCATCCTGTGTTCATGGGCAGAACATTCTGTGGAATGGGAAATTGCCACTCCATTGCTCTTGAAGGACTGTGGTTCCTGTAGGGTCTGCTAATTCTGAATAGGTAAATCAAGTTTTTGCCTAAAATAGAAGCCTTCTGTTCAGATCTTTTCTGATGGATCTCGCTATGAAAATGTATGGGTACTAGCCTGCTGCCTCCTGTGGGTGCCTGTGAAGCAGAAGCATCACAATGGGTGATTTCAGATAGTATTTCAACATCTCCTCAGCATGATTTAAACTAGCATTGACTCAAATCCTTTTGTACTGAGCTTTCCAGTCTCCTTCCAGAGTTCCTCATAAAAATGGACAGTATGATGGGTGAGACCTCAGGCACTGTGGGAACTTGCTACAGTTAAGCTCTCTGGGACCAAGAGTTTCCACCTCTATCCTTGGCCTTTGGTGGATCCACTTAGATCTGTGTAGCTTGGTTTTAATTGTTTCCCTATCTTTTCTTGAGACCAGACATTCATATTTGTGCCTAAAGAAAGGGCCAGTAATGATTTTACTTGCAGATGGGTTTCTCAGGAAGCACTATTATGCTAATTGATCTGTCTATGGTGATCTTCAGACTGCATATAAATAATCTTTGAGTGCCTAGTTACTTGAATTTGTTTAATAAACATCTGGCCCTTTTCTGAAACACTGGAAACATAAGGGTATTTTCAGTGGGACACTAATGATTTGGCTGTACCAGGTGCTTCCCTATTATCAAAATACTGAGACTGAATGTCTTTTGCAATCACAAAATTAGGGAATATATAAGGTCATCTGCTCCGATCTCCTGCTCAAAGTGAAACCAACTTTAAGGTCAGTTCAGGTTGCTCCAGTTGTCCAGGCTAATTTGGAGTATCTGCAAAGATATTCCACAGCTGCTTTGAGTAACCTGTTCTGATTGACCATCCTCACTGTGAGGTTTTTTTCTTGTATCTAATCAGAATTTCCCTTGATGCAGGTTTTGTCCATGGCCTCTTATCCTTTCACTGTGTACCTCTGAGAATAGTCTGGCTCTGTCAAAGCAGTCAAAGTCATCAGTTAGCTCATTTCTCCTTAAGCCTTCCCTCCCTTCTTCATTTGGGCTGAAGGAACATAATGGATAATTATGCTGCTTCTGGTCTGCACCAAAGTTTGTGATAGAGATGTGAATTCAGTCTTCACTGATTCTTCTTTGCCTCATTGTAACCTATACAATGATGGTGCTGACAACTGAAACCTGTTGGATTGAATCTTTATTACTGTGTCATCTTCCTTAGTACTAGATGAAACCATGTGAGCCCTGTATCTCTAGACAAGTGTCATTCTTTTCCAGTCTTTGTGTATAGGTGGGCGTCTTTCTCTGCAACTGTCATTCTGTGTACCTATCTTTATTACGGAATGATAGGGAAAGTGTGCTTATTTGCATAAATGAAACAAGTAGAAGGTATGCAGTAACTATATGGAATCTGATATGGCCATGAAATTACTAACTATTTTTGCTTCTGAAAGTAAGATAATTTCATGCTGAACTGCCTTAGATGCCTTAGCATTTCACTTGCTTTTCATGTCTCAAAGCATATTTTATTCATTCTTTTTTTTAAACATCCTTAAAAAGATTTTCTAACAGTTTTAACTGCACATCTTCAGAACTATTATGTAATGATTAGCTCAGTTTACTTTCTCACCAGTGTTACCATATTTGCTAAGCATAAAAGACAAACTTGGTTTATAAATCCTGTGTTATCTTCCATGGAGAATTAGGATTAGCTGGATACAAAGAATACATACCAGGGTTTCGTTTCCTACTTTTCATCAATGCCATCAGAATTTTATTTTGTATTAAAAAAAAACATAAGGAAGGTAAAACCAATCTTTCTAGCATCTCTAATCACAAAGGAAAGCTTGAAAGTGCAACCTCAATTTAGTGCATGTCCAGTTCTGCATATTTCTAGTCCACTTCCTCAAGGAAACATATCCCACTTCCCATAACTGTTTGTCCTCTGAAATAGATGGTGATAGGAACATGGAGCTCCAGTGGCCCTCATTCAGTCTAAAAATTGCTAAAAAATATGTTATGGTTCTACAGACAAAAATAAGAAAGAGCCTTAGCAGCTACAGGTGACATGGTCCTCACCAAACACTGTTCACCCTGACTTTATTTTTCTGCAATGGGAAATCAAGTAGGTAGAAATAAATAGCAAAGCTCAAAGAAGGTATGGTCCCTTCAAGAAACCTCACTGAAATATTCAGATATTTTACAATTTAAAAATATGCTTTTTTTTTTTTTTTTCCTGTGGTAACTCTATTTAATTAAATGAACTGATCCCACCTTTGCTAGTTTTTATGATTCTGGTACAAAGTAGCTAAACTGAATAAAATGCTTCTACTCACATTCAATTTTGGATTTTGAAACAAAATAATACAACATACGTTGCTGATCTCCATGAGGTTCATTGTAGCTGAATGGTAACATCACAAAATTGTTAATAAAACCTGATACTCTTTTTGGCAGCTCCAAAGAGAGCTCACACACTCACTTTTTGGAGAAGGAATTGCCTGTCCTTGTGTAAGGTCTGGTTTCTTTGTAGCAAGGCTGAGGCTTAGCAGCAAGTAGCTTCCCCCAAAAGCGGTGTTGCTGTTTATGTGGAAGGGAGGCAGTACAGTCAGCCATGCTGCACCTTTTCTATGGGCAGTGAGTTTCAAAGGCTATCAATCCAGCCACTTTTGTGAGCTTTAAATGAGAAAGAGAGAGTAGGAAAGGCAGAGATAGGGAAAAGACACAAAGCCTTATGGCATGAATATCAAAGGACTGTTGATTAGCAAATATACAGCCAAGGTGGTGTTACAGTGGATTCTAATCTCTGAGATACAGGGCAAAACACAGCCTCCCAGTAACCTGAAAAACAGATTAATATGAGTAGTACACTGACAGCTTCCCTGCTTTACTTTATCCATCCCCTCCTACCTGTTCATATCTCAGAGGCCAAGTAAATGGAAATCTTATGAAAAGGCCTACCTGAGAAAGTGGGAATCCTCCCATTTTCCTGAGAGGCAATTCAGCTTCCCTTAAATTTGCAGAGTTCCCAGTGGCTGCTAAGAGTACCCTTGTAGTTCTGCAACTTCTGCCACTGTGAAACACAAAACTGACACAATTACAAGACATAGATTGAGATGTTTCAATAGCTTCAGCCACCCATAAGGACAAGCAAAAACCTAGGACACAAGCCTCTTGCAGAAAACACCCTTTCTTTTCATTGAATGCCTTTTGAAATTGCCCTCATTATGGTGCAAGGTAACATGCAATGGGGTTGCCTCTCTAAGTGACCCTGTTAGAGATTGCCACTTGTGAGAAAATCCATTCAAAAGTGGAGGCTGGATGAAACTGTATAGCAGGTCAAATGGCACTAGTTAGAGAAATGAAGAGAGGTTCTTCAGTCCAATGATTCTCTGGGAAGTTAAGCAACAATAACAAATTCCATGAATACAAATGCACAAAGATCAGAGAAATGAAAACCTGCCAGAGGCTAGTGAGAAAGATCTCCAAGCGCTTCCTCCTTCCAGGCTCCACTGAGCAGAAGCAACTCTTCAGTCTTGGGAAGAATGATGAAATCTCAGAAAATAAGCATGCCACGTGGTCTAGAAACACCTAAATGGAGATCTTTACAGAGTTGCTTTCACATGGGGTGTACCTAGGTTATCCCACTGCTGTCAAGGCTGTCCTGCAGCCTAGAAATACAGCTTTTGAGTTCTCTGTCAACAGTGAGGTCTGAGTGCTACTGCAGAGGGGTTCAGAAGAAGTCCCACTCTCTCTGTTCTGTCAAAGCCCAGTGCAAAACTCAGCTCATTTAATGGACAGGAAAAAGAGAGATGAAGACAACACAAGGTTCTAGCGTTATTGACTCTAATCACCCAGGAATGGACAGTCATTTTGGTGTGCCTCCTCTCTCTGCAGAGATCACTGAGTTCAACAATCAGCTTTCTTTTAAATACAAGGCAGTTGTCCTTCTTGACCTATGACGAGGACAAGGCATGGCACAAAAGCTATTTGCAGTAGGCAGGTGAAAATGTAGGGGAGACATACTGGTTTGAAATTGGTTTCTTTTCTGGAGTTTCCTGTGATGACTTTCTGCTCATCATTTTTCATTTCAGAGTATGAGGACCAATCAGTCAGCTGTGTGCTTTTCCTTTTTGCTGAGCAGTACTTGGAAGTCAACACTCACTGCAGGTTACAGAATGAAACAAAAAATGGAAACAGTATGCTGCAGGTTATTTACAGATTGCTGCTGAGCAAATTTAATCACAGACCTCTGTAACTCTATCATCATTTCCCTTGATGAGAACATCACAGACTTAAATTTTGTAAAGGAGGGGAAAAATAGACATAATCTATGTATAACAGTAACAGCCAATTCTGCTGTGATGGGAAGAGGCACTGTATTAGGGCCAATACATTAGACCAACTTTTGCATTGCAGCTGGGACTCTTAATGGCTATTAAAATTCCTCTGGCATTTCCCTGAGAAGGTAACTGAGCCCCTCAAAGCAGCTTTCATTTTTAGCCCTATTGAGAAGGCAGGATACATCATAATCACCTTGCTTAGTCACCTCCTTATGAATTCTTTGCATGTAACAAATGCTTGAAGTACAGTAATATATATCTTGGAGTTCAGTGCAAGTGCCAGGTAACTGGTGTGTGTCGTGGATCATAAGGAGGTTTCCAATTATGAGAACCAATTATATGGGAGCTTCAGTGCATCTCCTCTCCTTTTAGACCTGAATTTACCTTCAGGTTTGGATAAGAAACATCTGTTATCCCATCTATCATAATTTCTTTCTAACCAACAGAGGTGAATTAATAATTGCCAGAAAAGCTGGAAAACAAATGTTGTATAGCTGAGGACTAATCATTGCAGGCTGCAGTTTCTGGTGATCAGGGTCCCAGTGCATATGTGTATCATTGTCAGTTTGCTTGTGCAATAAAGCACAAAAGTAATTGGAAACCTGTTCCTTCCTTCTTGCTCTTATCACCCAGACTGTTCTTACTTTGATCTTCCAGTTAAAACTTAACTGTGGCTTTTGGCAATGAAGTTCCTAATTATAATTATCTCTTGTGCTCTGCTTTCATAGTATCTCATCTTTTGAAACCTCACTACTGTTGCTCTGTGTATCGGGTTTGTGTGGCAAGGTTTTGGTAGCAGGAGGGGCTACAGGGTGGCTTCTGTGAGAAGATGCCAGAAGCTTCCTCCATATCTGATAGAGCCAGTGCCAGCCAGTTTCAAGACAGACACACTGCTGGCCAAGGCCAAGCCCATCAGCAAAGGTAGTAGCGCCTCTGTGTTAACATATTTAAGAACAGGAAAAGAACCTACTGTAGAGCAGCAGCCGGAGAGAGAGGTGTGAGAATATGTGAGAGGAACAGCCCTGCAGACACCAAGGTCAGTGAAGAAGGAGACGAGGAGGTGTTCCATGCAGGAGAGCAGAGATTCCCCTGCAGCCCGTGGGGAAGACCATGGTGAGGCAGGCTGTCCCCCTGCAGCCCAGGGTGGTCCATGGTGGAGCATATCTCCACCTGCAGCTGGTAGAGGACCCCACACCAGAGCATGTGGATGCCTGAAGGAGGCTGTCACCCCATGGGAAGTCCATGCTGGAGCAGGTTTGCTGGCAGGACTTGTGACCCGGCACTGGACCAGTCTGTTCCTGAAGGACTGCGCCCTGTGCATAGGACCCACACTGGATCAGTTTATGAAGAACTGCAGCCCATGGGAAGGAGAAGCACCCACACTGGAGAAGTTCATGGAGGACTGACAACTGTGGGTGGGATCCCACACTGGAGCAGAGGAAGAGTGTGAGGAGTCCTCCCCTGGAGGAGGAAGGGGCAGCAGAGACAATGTGTGATGAACTGGTTGGACAGGGCTCTGAGCAACCTGATGTAGTTAGTGGTGTCCCTGCTCACTGCAGGGGGGTTGGACTAGATGACCCCTAGGGGTCCCTTCCAACCCAAAGCATTCTATGATTCTATGATTCTATAACTGACCCCAAACCCCGTTCCCCATCACCCCCGTGCCTCTGGGTGGGGAGGAGGTAGAGAATTCATGAGTAAAGTTGATCCTGGGAAGAAGAAAGGGGTGTGGAGAAGGTGTTTTATGATTTAGGTTTTGTTTCTCATCAACCTACTCTGATTTGATTGGTCATAAATTAAACTAATTTCCCCAAGACAAGTCCATTTTGCCTGTGATGGTAATTGATGAGTGATCCCGCCCTGTCTTTATCTCGACCCCTGAACCTTTTCTTGTAATTTCCCCCTCCACTCCCTCGCCTCCCCCATCCAGCTGAGGAGGGGAGTGACAGAGTGGCTTGGTCGGCACCTGTCATCCAGCTGGAGTCAACCTGTCTCACTCTGCTTCTGTGAACATGCTTGTTTTCTTAGATATTTGTATATACAGCTATCCACCATTACATTTAAAGCCATTAATTATATGTATTCCATGTTCATGAATTTCATCCACTTCTTTTTGTGCAGTCTTTCTGCTAGTCTGTGCTTTTTCTGGCCTCTGTCTCCTATTGCTATCTGTATTTCTTTTCTCTCTTGCTTGTTTCAGAACCTCTCACCATGCTTGCAACGGATTCTAACTTTAGCCAAAAATGCCTTTTTAAGCTTCATACTCTGGGTTAGCACTAGCATTTTCTACCAACTTTCATACTCTGATTCTCTCAGTGTTGCTGTCTGCTTACCCAGAGAAGAAACCCTACAGGTTGCAACAGAAAAAGGAAACATTTCTGCAAGGTTTCAGGCAGGAACCTCTTATCTCTAAGGATAAATATTTAGGCTGAGGTAACTAATCCATAATACCCTACATATCTTCCAGGATTTTTATTTTTTCTTGTACTGTTTATGTCCCTCAGCAGTGAAAGTGCCTGAACCACTGGAGTGAAAATTTGAGTAATCATTCCTTGGCAGCTCATGAATACTGAAAACGGCCATCATGAGTCACTCCTTTTTGGATAATTTTGTCACTGAGAGAGGAAGTTTTCACTATGTTATAGTTAAGTCTAGTGTAATGGCCAGAAGTCTTTATGATTTTTTTTTTCCTCTGTTGTTAAAATAAGCCCATCTATCAGGCTGTCAGCTCATGTGAAAAACAAAGCAAAACCTAATCTGGAAAAGTCCACATACGGCTTCCCAAGTGTCAGCCATGTGGGTTATTATGACTAATTTCAAAGAAAGAGCCTCTGATGTCCAATGTGACTCATTTCAGTGTCTTGAAGAGAACGGTGAGTAAAAATCTGTACCAAAAGAGAGCCTGCAAGAGTAATTGCTGAGTAAAAATGTCTTATTCCAGTAAATTATACTGGATTAGAAAATTATATTAGCTTTGGCATGAGTGGGTTTCCTTCTGAGTGTGATTTTAATTTTTGTTTTGGTGTGATAGCTCTCTTGCCTCTACATCACAAACACTGTTACATATGGGTGCAACTCATTTCCCCACAAGGTCCAACTGTTTTATTTCTACAGAGCATTTGAGCAGGACTTAGTGTTATCTCCACATCTAAATGCGAGAAAAAAATGAAAAAGCTATGATTTAAAAAAAGGTTTTGTGTTGTTGGCTGCTTTTTGGTTTCTTTTCTGTCTAGTTCTCTGTCAACTACAAAGATTTGTATGTAGCAGTAGGAGACTCTATCCATCAGAAAACAAATAAAGGGACCAAGCTTTGAAGAGACTTAGTGTACATCTGCATATAGAAACAGGGATCTAGCACACTGACAGCTACATTGCACCATGGTTATCCACTTGAACCAGGGCAGCAGGTTCAGCCTGGCAAAAAAACCTCTTACCCTCCTGGTATGAGTTACCTGTATATAGCACCAATCTGCATGAAGTCTTTCAGTAGGGTCATCTGTCTGGTCTTTCAGGGCTGCATTAGTTTGAGCTTCTCCTTTCATTTTTTTGCCATGCATTTTAGTGAGCATACTCCTGTCTGTATGGGACTCCTTAATGGATGTGTCATCTTCCTGGCATGGGATATACTTGTACTTGTGGGAAGCTGTGATAGGGTATGTGAAATGCTTACATCAGTCTAGTTACTGTTTTAGACAGTGGAGCCTCATATGGGCATGAGATGAGCAGGAGGCCTCATAGGAGCAAATTTTTATCCAGATAAGGCACTAGAAGCAAAAGATATCATTCATGTTACACATAATTACAGGGAAAATGGAGGAGGCTCAACTGGACTGCTGCATTCAGCTGGCTTTTAATAATACCATCTTCCTGCACAGACGAGCAGTTTTGAACCAAAAGTATAAATGCCGAGGAATAATAGTCTAATGCATGCAGGTGTAGCAGGTCCCCAATACCTGGAGGAAGGAAGTTACCAACTCAAGCTAAGCAAGAAAGACATCTCTCTGGGGCACACAGGTGAGACCAGCCAGAGCCATTCAGTGGAATGCTGCTTTTCTTATGTGTCAAGTAGTTGCTCTGTATCATTGGAGCTGGGTATCAGAAGGCTGAATTATAAGGCAGGAAGCTGTCCAGTGGAGACATGCCAGTATTTCCTCTTTCAAAGCATGGGACTGAGCTGAGGAAAGTTACCAGGGGAGCTTCTCAGGTGCCATTGGGTTTCATATATGTTGTAGCTTTTGGCAGGTAGCCATCCCGTCTGTCCTGTTGTGAACTGGAACTTGGGTTGAGAACACTGAAAATCACCAGCAAATCCTTTGCCAAAGTACATTTTCCTTACTACCTGTATGAGTGGAGGATGATGTGAGAAACAATTCTGGTAACTGATGACACACTGCAGTCTGTGTAAGGATACTTGCTTTGTTGTGGCAGCCTTCTACAGTAGGTATGAGGACAAACTGGGGGATCATTTGCACCAGTCTGGAAGAAGGTCTTTTTTGTATATAGATCAGGCTCAGGTAGCCAAGTTTCAATCCAGAACAGTAGTAAGAAATGACAAATTTTTCTAACAACTCGTTCATAACTTTTCTACCAGGGGCATAAAAGAAGTATGAAAATGTGAAAACAAATAAAAGACGTGTTTTCCCATTTCAAGAATTTTTGTGTTACTAAAAAGCAATGACTATAGCTTTATTTCAGGAAATGAAATTCTATACCACAGTTTCTGGCTTCCACCCTGAGTATGAAAAGTTGTTTTCCCTTCCCACCTCACAATGGTTTAGTGCGCTTGGACATGGGAGGTAATGGTAGTCTGAGACAGCAGAACAGTCCCGGTGCTGCACTGAAACACTAGCTTAGGTTGCAGCGTCACTCAGAACTACCTATAAGGATGATATGGCTATTACTCCAGCCTTCTCGTGTCATATATTCACCTGTGTCAGGAGATAGTTTTTCTGTCTCTGGAAATGTATGCAAATTAATTTTATTAATTACTTAGTGGAACAACTAAAGCGTTGTGCTGCCTGGACTGGAGCTCTCTGGGAAGGTCATAGTTGTCATTCTACCGTCAGGGAACAGAAACGAACAAGTGTTGAGCATGTGTCCGACAGACACAAGCCTTTCCAGCTTTCCTTCCTTTCCAGAAAAGAAAAGCCTGAATCCGCTTTTCAATTGTTTTTCAGGGACTCTGAAAAGTCTGATGTGTACCACCTACTTTAAGCGAGGAACTTATTTCTTTGAAAAAAACCAGGCTACTACATAAATGTGTCTATTACACAAGTCAGTGCTAGGAAAAGCATGCTGCAACGTTCACTGCACGGTTGTCGCAGTCCCACTCTTATTTAGTGCATAAAGGCATTTGTAGGTTTGTGTTACTCATGCTCTGGGTGTATGTAACAGGATGTCCTGCTATAAACCAGTGTTTGTATGTTTCATTTTCTTTCCCTGAAGTCACAACTGGAGCCCATGCAGATGTTGGAGGTAGAACAGTATTTCAGCTTTACTAAAATGAGAAAGGTAGGTCCCTTACTCTGAAATGCAGCTACAATGGGTATTATTCAGCTGCACTCCCTGGCTGCTGTTATAACGCAGAGGAACAGAGAGGCAAGAAGATGGGGATGAACACTCAGCATGCTGGCTAGCAGAAGTCCTTTGTGACTGGAACATCAGTTTTTCAGGTTTTCCATGTTATGAAGAAGAGCCCAACCTTATGGCTTTCGCCTAAGATATCAGTCACATCTTTCATAACCATAGCAACAATGATTACTTACTACTAAATATGTCCTCACTAGTAATTTTATCTTTTGTCTGTTTCTGAATTTCCCTCAGCAACAAATTGGAGCCATGAGCAAACTTTGTATAACTCTAATAATGAGGATTGTCCAGCTGGACCCCCAGAGGTCTCATTAAAGCTTAAGGTGGTCAAGGCCATCCTAGCCTCTAAACCATCCTCAAGTATTTTTTTCCACTTTCTCTTGCTCTTAACATTCCCAGAGATACTGAGGTGTAAACAGCAGAAGCACTGGAGAGGGCTTGATCTGACTGTTCATATTAGAAAAGCTTTTGGGACTTCAATGGACCATGAGCTGTGGTCTTCTAGCATTACTAACAGCTTGACAATTCCACACTGAGGAATCTTAATAGCTTTGTCAACCTAAATTTAGTGATCTTTATGGCTGAAAACTGTAGAGACTCTTGCAGCGCAATGCTCAAGATTTCAGGCTCCACCTTAGGCTGGGTACTACATGCAAAGAGGGCCATTTTCCTCTGAGCTCTACTTTAATGTAAAGCTAATGCAAGCTACAGATGCAAAAGGACAGGAAGCTGCACAGTAGGACTCAACCCAAATATTGCTTGAGGGAACATATGTCAGCTTTGATAATTTCTTCCTTACTTTATGGACTCAATCAGAAAAAAATAAGAGGACTTTGGAAAGGTTCCCAAACACTCCAAGTCAGTAGCTGCATCGGCAATATATTGACTAATGTATTCATAAAAAATGAAATTCTGAAATTTTAATAATTGAATTGTCGTAATTTTTAATTCAGAGCGGCAAGTTATTGACCCCACTTTGTCTTCCTTCCTTATTTCTTCAGATCACTGTTTATATAACAGTGGAGGTTCAGACTTGATGTTAGGAAATATTTCTTTACTTGAGGAGATAGTCAAACACTGGAACAGGCTTCCTAGACAGAACCCAAAACATTCTATGATTCTATGATTCTATGGTTAAAGTCCCATGCCTGTCAGTATTTAAGAGGCATTTGGACAATGCCCCTAATAATATTCTTTAAGTTTTGGTCAGCCCTGAAGTGGTCAGGCAGCTTGACTTGATGATCATTGTAGGTAATTTCCAAATATTCTATTCTATTCTATTCTATTCTATTCTATTCTATTCTATTCTATTCTAAAGAAATTATATCTGGGTTTTATTTTTCCCTGTTTTAATGTTTTTATTCCCTAAAGTTTTTAGAGCTTAGTTCAATAAAGTAATATATATATATCTGAAGAAGAAATGCTATGCTTTTGAAATGAAAAAAGAAAATAAACATCCAGACTCATGCAAAAAAAAGAAGAATTACAAGATGTAACTAGTTGTTTCTCAAAAATATGGAAATGTACTTAAAAATTTAATCAGAAATTTCAGAGCTTGACAAACAGAAAGAATTCTAAAAGGTTTTTTACCTTGATGTAGAGAATAATTTTTTAACCAAGCACATTTCATAAGCCCTGTACAAGTTTATCAGAAATAAAAGTTGGAGGCAGCTTTTAAATATTGAACAGTTGAAGTGACTATCTAGGTTCTCTTATCAAGTAACTTTCAACAGAATATTGTCAATGAACAATATATTACATGTGATATGAAAATATCTGTTTCCTGAAAGGGAGAAGGTTCATGTGGTTTCAAATTATTTTAGAGGAAGGAAGCAGCATCAGGTTGTCATGCAATTTCAAAGACAGAAATACATTGACACTACACTTAATGTTTCTAGATTGATTTCTAATGATTTCTAGGCACATCTTTAACATGACATTTACAATGTTGTTTCACCCTCCCTCCCAAATGCTTGTGTGTAATTTATTCTGAAAAGTTACTCAGCTAAAAAAATATTATTCTATTTGATCTGAATAAAATGTAGAATCATAATTGTAAACTTATTTTTTCTTTTTTTCTTTTTTTTTTCATTTGAGAGGGTGATAATTTCAGCTCTGTTCAACTGGGAAACTCAGTGGAGTTTATGTTTATGCAGAGACCTATAGAGACAGAATCTGGCATCACTAGTAGAAGAATGAAAAAAAAGTTTATTTATATACTAAATATTACCTTTTCTGAAGTCCTACTGCAATAAATGATATTTACGTCTAGATGTCAAAGTCATTGCTAGAAAATAAATGACTGAAATGCTATTTTAAAAAAGTGATAACTCTGGCCATAACAGTTTTGAGGTGAGAAATTGTAATAATTTTGCTGCAATGTGTAACTAGCAAAGAGGAAAGCCTCACTTTTTCGTGCCCTACCTCAATGATATGATGTAATATTGCTCACTTTATCACCTATTGTGCACTAGATGTTTTAGATGGGCCATTGCTCAATGAGCTGATGATAAAAGAAAGAAACATATAGGAAAGAAGTGTCCTTTTTTTTTTTTTCCTTCTCATGGTATTACGTATTTTATAGTTTTTGTATTGCTGTAAAAAATGAAAACTTGAGAAAAGATTCCATCAATTCATATAAAAAAGTTCTTCATCGTTACTCCCAAGGAATGGCAGTTGTTGATCTCCTACAACTCACAAATGAAGAATTATCTCAGCCATCACCTGGAAATCATATGCACCAGAAAAAACAAAATTCAGGCAGTCTCTGGGAGATGAGATTTTGCATATGTTTTTAAGTGTGTGTATATATATATATATATATTTAACTGGGATCAAATACACTTTTTCTTGTCAGAAGTGCCTGTATGTAAGAAAACAATACTTACTGTAGTTTGTACACAAAAAAAGTTCTATTGGCTTAGATAAAATTGAACAAGCCCATTTTTTTTCTAGTAGGCCTAACATTATTATAGTAGGATGAAAATTTATTTACTTTATTTTAAAAGCCAGGGTACCTACAAAAATCATAGTTCATCTTAATTTTGTCATTGTTAATCAGTGGTAGATTTTGCGTTGGCCTAAGCTGAGATCCTCTCCAGAATTTTTTGATTTCATATTCCATTACCGTTTCTTCTTTAATTCTTTGTGCTTGAGTGCTATGCCTTGGAATTTCACTAGGAGTCATTTCACATTGTCGGTCTATTCAGATACATCATTTAGGGTACTGTATAGTAGGTAAGATAAAAATCATTCTTAAAATATTTCTCAGCAAATGGGGACATATGCCAGTTCCACAAAGGTGATGTTGGAATATTTTCATTAATACATCGCCTAAGATAATCTTAGCCAGTATTGTATCCTGCTACTTTCCATCAGCTCCAAAATTAATATGTCTATACTAATTTGTTTGTCTTCCTGACTGTCAATCTCTCTCTCTCTCTCCCCCCCCCCCCCCCCCCCCCCCAATAAAAAAAACAGGGAATGCTGTTTTTTGGCACCAAGAACAAATGCATGGCAAAGTTTTCACCAGTATGGGTACATTCTTCCATTTCCTCTGGGGTCAGGTTGGTCTCACCTGCGCTGTTATTCAAAGGAATCCCTCCCATATGCTGTAGCACAGCCATGCCTGAAAGTTATTTTGGAAATGTATGTTGGTATGACTAAAGGGAGATGCTAACAATTAAATAGTATTGGTAAGTTTGCTTCTGTAGAAACAACCTAAGGCCTCAGGTTGGGCCACTGGCTCTGCCACAGTTCTGCCTCTCCAGTGTCATGAGATGTTGAGACTCAAGCACATTTCCTATAAAAGAAAACCACACACATGATTTCCATGTTCCCTGTACCATTCATAGTGATTCACACTGCTGTTTTACACCCACTTTGTAAAGTGGCACATAGAGGAACCAGTCAAAATGTAGTAGAGTTATATGTGGTATATTTATCTTCTTCCACACTTATATTTGCATTTGTTTTACATTGCTTTTTTCCTTTGAGGTATTTTTATGCTATTAATGTCATTGTGGGACATGGAATTCAGTGAAAACCAAGTATAATTGGTTAAAAAGGAAAAAAAAGTGAACCAAAATACTTTCAGATATGTTTAGAGCACCTGGAGGTGTGCAAAACAATGTTCTAATTAACTGTTGATTTCAAAGAAGATAGTCAGGGAAACACTGTAAATGCTGAGGAATTATTTAAAGTACATCGGACTATAATGACAACTCCTTTTAATACTAGAGCTTTGGAAATTAACCAGTGAGCTAAAATTCAGGAATTTTAGTAGAGGCATGATAAAGTGGCTATCACCAGAAGAATATAATGAAAGTTGCATTAATTATGTCATCCATACTGACTTTATTCAAGAAAAATTCTGAAATTACTCCAGAGAGTTTTGATTAAGAACTGCGAGATTTGATCTACAAACAACAGTAACTTTCAGTGAGAAACGCTAACTTCAGCTTGCGGCTTGAAAATATATTTACATATATTTTGACTACTTTGTAGGTATCTGTGTATGTACAGATCTTGGAAACAGGAGGCAAGCATACATATTAGAAGTAGGGACATTTTTCATGAAGTAACAGGCTGTAGTCTGATTTTCTTTCATTAACGGGTATCTTCACCCATTACTGGCATTTCACTGTCAGAAAAGTATCCTCAATTCAGAGGACACATGTTTTGCAAAGGAAATTCAAGTGAGGGAAGATATGTGAAAACTCATTCTTTCCCTTTCTTAACAGTGGGAGCTTTTCACACGCTTTGCAAGGTCAACAGTCTATTTTCCTAGCGCAAGTCATTCTTGAACTTCTTAGAAATAAAGAATTAGATCTATTTTTTTGAGATAAACACACGCACACACAGAAGTCTGAAGCTGACTGGATGAGATATCTCCACATAAAAAGAAATAAAAATGCCACAGATCAAGGGTGCTCATCAGAAGTATGTTATGTGTTAAGCAAAATACAAAGATTGCAACTGCAGATTACCTTCTGTTTGAGACAGAAAGGTTTTGTGGTTTTTTGGGTGTGTCCTGGTTTCAGCTGGCATAGAGTTAATTTTTGTCACAGTAGCTAGCACAGTTCTGTGTTTTGGATTTAGTACTAGAAGAATGTTGATAACACACTGATGTTTTTAGTTGTTGCTAAGTAGTACTGAGGCTACTCAAGGACTTTTTGAGGTTCTCCTGCTTGGCCAGGTGCATAACAAGCTGGGAGTACAGCACAGCTAGGACAGCTAACCCAAACTAACCAAAGAGCTGTTCCATACCACATCACATCATGCTTGGGGGGAGTTAGTCGGTCAGTCACGGGCAGAGTGATCGCAGCTTGGGCAGAGTGATCGCGGCTCAGGGGGAATGATCACTGCTCAGGACAGGCTGGGCATCAGTCGGTGGGAGGTGAGCAATTGCATTGTGCATCACTTGTTTTATATATTCTGTATATTCTCTTACCGTTATTATTATTACTATTGTTATTCTTCTTTCTTATTAAACCATCTCTATCTCAACCCACGAGTCTTACTTTTTTTTCCGATTCTCTCCCCCATCCCACTGAGGTGGGGGGGGGAGCGAGCGAGCGGCTGCATGGTGCTTAGTTGTCAGCTGGGTTAAACCACGACAGGGTGGGGGAACAAAATGCCAGATAACTTGCAGAGGGAAAGGAAATGGACCAACAAATTCCACTGATGTCAATGTGGGGCTTGTGAACAGAAGCAGAAACTTAGAGGAAAATATTAGGCCAAATTTTGATGATGATTTACTAGTGCAAGGAGTCTGCACAATTTTTACATGTGATATAGAATTATTGTAGGGTTAAATGACTATGATGTAGTTGCACTTCACATATTTAAAACTGCTGTTTACATTTCTGTTGACCTGTTGGTGTTGTTGATATTTCAGTTTGTGCTTTAATATATGTGAAATTTGAGATCTAAAATCTTTCCATAATAGGAACTCTATCTCTGCAACCAGATCATTCAAAGATTGACCATACAAGTGGTGTCCCTGTCATTTGAGGGTTGGACATTCTCCTGACCCAGTAGAGCAAGTATTTTGGTCCATGCTTGGAGTCCAGTGTAGATTTCATTACGTTTCTGGAGTTATTATGGTCACAACCTCAACAGGAAAAACAGGCTTTAGAAAAAAAAACATTTTCAGGAGAGGTTTTTAAAGTTGCCACTGCAAGTTAGCTGGCCAACTCCTACACATCTTCACAAGTTCATTTATGCCTTTTCAATATTCTCCCATAAATTTATATTTTATGAAAGCCTAGAGCTAAAAATGTGAGAAGCATGAGTATCATGTGATGAGCCAGTTCTCTGCAGGTTGAATGTCCGTGGATGAGAGGCTGCAGCTGCTAATTTATTTCATTACTAGAAGAAAAAAAATGGCACCATCTAATCAATTAAAAAATATTCCACTAGTACAGAGCCATGTGTTATACCAAACACCTGATCTCAATTACTGGTGGGGGATATTCATCTCTAGTAATAAGTGGTTTAAGGACGAAGAACAAATAGCTAATTTATGAAGGAAATGAAACATTTTCTATAATAAACATACTGACAGGGAAGTACGAGGAATAGTAACAATATTTCATTGATCTGTGGAATGAAGCATTCTGACACAAGCATGGTTAGAGTCACTTGAAAAACTACTGTAAGAATTAATATTTATCTCCTTGCACCACCAGCTGTTTATGGGGTCAACAGTGTGAGCCATGCTTTTTGTGCTGTTATTCTTCGATGTACTGAATCTTGAATGCAATGCATCTAGAAATAGAATTTCAACACAAAACCCCCTTGATTGACTAGAGCCAGAATGTCATTTTCATAAGTACTCCACTCTTGTGAATGCACAAAGAGTGCATATTTTTACTTTCAAATTGCTGCAGCAGTGTACCCAAGTTTTATATGTATGAGCATACCCTGTCATGTTTTGCTGCTCATTCTGTTGTTATTTTCTTAACAAAGGAAGAGATTGCAAATTGCAAATCCTTTAGTTGATCTGAGAGAAATCAACTCTGAATACAACTTAGAATACAAGTTAGAGGAACCACGCCTAAAATTTGTAATAGAAAGCTTCAAGTACAGTTCTGAGAAAGTATTTTCAATAAATTTTGCAGACCAAATGAAGTATGCAGTGCACACCCGCCTCTCAGGATTAATTCTCAGGTTACAGTGAGCTTGGAAAATTGCTATTTCTTGACCTAAAAGGAGGTTAAAACACTTTCACTGGAAATCGATTTACTTTAAAGTATTTAGCACTGTTCATATTTTGTAGAAGTATGTATGACTGAGCTGGTTTCAATTGGTACTTTATGTAGCAGTTGTGGGAAGCCCATATACATAGAAAGGAATCTGAATGAGTGTTTAACAAGATGGGCCATTTCGTTATTTTGCTTCTAGCTAGCTGAAAGAGGAGCTGCAAAGTACAGATGTGCTGTATGTCTTGTGTTGGTGCACATGACTACTCCACATTCTGAAGGACAGTGATTGTTACAAAATCCCTTTGCTATTAACCTTGCTCTTTAAATAAACACGACATTCAACATCATGAAATACTATTTCATGCTGCAAAACATAGGATGCATCTTTATTCTTCATGCTGTAGTTCCAGTGAAACCATGGTTGAATCAGGACAATTCTGAATGGAAGTAATATATCACAGACTCAGAATTAAGACCAGAGACAACTAATAAAAAATTTAGACCACGCGTTGGCCTGAGGCAGGGACACTAAACATATAGCATTCTTGACAAATATTTGCCTAACCTTAACCTCCACCGATAGAAATGACCATTTGTGTAGTGGCATTATTGATGGAATTATTCAAAGGTGTGCAGAGAAAATTAACCAGCACTAGAAGCAGAATTGGACTATATAAATCCTTTGCAATGCTATACCTTACTTAAAGAAGGTCAAACACAAACTCAGTAACGCCCACACATCCTTTGGCTTGCAAAAACCAGCATCCATTGCTATTTTACAGGGAGGGTAAAAGTAATGAAAAATAGCCCTGCAATACAAAAATTTTCATATAATGAACAGTTCTAATGCCTGTCTCTTCCCGTGGCTATGTTTACATGAAGAAGCAATTTGGTGCAATAGGAAAGGATCAAAACTGGAATAGGTTGTCCAGAGAAGCTATGGAGTCTCTGTCTTTGGAGGTTTTGAAGCCTTGACTTGGGTAGGTCAAAACCCTGAAAAGCCTGAATCTGGTCTGGACAGGAAGCTGGATTTAGAGACCTCCCTTCCCACGTGAGTGATTATCTGATCAGGAGACTGGAGCAGCTTGTACTGGACCCTGGCATCGGGACTGTGTGCTGGTTGTAGGTCTTACTTCAGGTCTTAATTAGTCCTGTCTGCTGGACCAAACGTTGCTATCAGGTTTGGGGCTGTGTAAGATTCAGTTGCAGCCCTGGATCTCTATGGGAAGCTGGGTACATTTGGTGAATGGCTGGAGCTCAGGTTCAGTGTTAGCATCCTCCAAAAGGAAGCTTTTTCACGCTTATAAAAATGAAACAATGTGTAGTCACTGGTTGCATAAAGGGATTTGCTTCAGAATAACATTTTGACTCTGAAACAAAGGACTGAAGTAGACACAAACCTTGTATAGCAAACTAAATTTGAAAATTCGTCACTCAGTACCCTGGCAGGCTTGTGCTGTCTGTCTTCCTTGCTCTAGTCAGGTGTGATTTTGTGAAAGTCTTCCTCTCAGCCTAAGGAGTACTGCATAATCTGAGGTAGACTCTTTGAAAGGACAAGGAGTTTACTGAACTTTAGGTTTGACTGGAAAATTATGCATTAGCTCTATTTTAATTTTAGCTGTGAATTTATTGAGGTGTTTTTGTTATTATTTATTATCAAGAAGAGAGGGAAGAAACTTAAAATTATATCATAGAGCTCTATTTTATTGCAGCATTTAACTGTTCTTCCATTTGGACCTGTAATTTTCTTGTCGTTCTTCCTCAGCCCCTGAGCACTGACTGACAGGGAGACTTTTGTTACTCTAGTATCACTTAAATAATTTTCTGAACACTTAGAAATGAAGTGATAATCATCCATCCCTCTCATGTACTCCTGAAATATCTGAGACATAATCAAAGTGTAAAAGAGAAAAAGTCTTCCCTACACAAAGAGTCAGGATGCTCTCTGCTACAAACAGGGACTTTTTCAAAGCAGTCTTGCTTAGAAATGTAGAGGAAGAAAGGCAGATAGAGCTGTTCGAACTGCCCCTTGGTAGAAGAGCCATATACTGCAGCAGCACAGATTTTATACTATCTTGTAGTAGAGAAGTCTTGTAACAAGATATCCCACATCTATTCTTTAAAATTTGACCCAACTTTTTTTCTCCTTCCCTTGCATTCCCATTCAAGTTTTTTAGTATGACCATTGGTTTCTAACTTTGGTTGGGAACATTGCAGTCAGTCATTCTGGCCTTCTGTCTCGCATAAACTATCAAACCTCACCTGATTTCTGTGGCAGATCAAGAGATGCAAGAAAGGTCCTCGTCTGCTCTAAAGCTATTCATTTCCATAAGGACTGGAAACAGAACAATACAAGGAACAGTGAGAGTGAGGTGGAAAGTGCAGTAATGTGACAGAGAAATTACACCTATGCCCCCTTGCTGCTGGTTCTCCAGTGAAAAAGCGAGTTTTGGAAACTTAAACAATGTAGTCAAGAACTTACAGGTCTACATTTTGTCCCATAAGCCTGAATACATATAGATAGGTGATGATTTATGCAGAGAACCAACAGAAATGGAAGATCAATAGAAATACTTGATGTGGTGGGTTGACTTTGGCTTGATGATAGGTGCCCACCAAGCTGCTCTATCACTCCTCTCCTCAGCTGGACAGCAGGAGAAAAATACAACAAAAGGGTCATGGGTTGAGGTAAGGACAGGGAGAAATCATTCACAAACTACCGTCAAGGGCAAAACAGACTCAACTTGGGGAAATTAGTTTAACTTATGACCAGTCAAATCAGAGTAAGATAATGAAAAAATACAAACTAAATCTTAAGACACCTTCCCCCCATCTCTCCCTTCTTCCTGGGATCAACTTTACTCCCATGTCCTCTACCTCCTCCCTCCCAGCGGCAGAGGGGTATAGAGAATGGGGGTTGGGGTCAGTCCATCACACATTGTTTCTGCCTCTCCCTCCTCACACTCTTCCCCCACTCCAGTATGGGGTCCCTCCCACAGGAGACAGTCCTCCACAAATTTCTCCAGTGTGGGTCCTTCTCCATCCCCTGGGCTGCAGTTCTTCATGAATTGCTCCAGCATGGGACCTTTCCACAGGGTGCAGGAACAGATTGTTCTAGTGTGGGTCGCCCCCAAGGTCACAAGTCCTGCCAGCAAATGTGCTCCAGCCTGGGCTCCTCTGTCTCCATGCGTCCACAGGTCTTGCCAGGAGCCTGCTCCAGCGTGGGCTTCCCATGCAGTCATAGATGCCTTTGGGCATCCACCTGCTCTGGTGTGGGGTCCTCCACAGGCTTCAGGTAGAGATCTGCTCCACTGCGGATCTCCCTGGGCTGCAGGGGAACAGCCTGCCTCACCATGGTCTTCCCCACAGGTTGCAGGGGAATCTCTGCCCTGGTGCCCTGCAGCACCTCCTCCCCCTCCTTTACTGACCTTGGTGTCTGCAGAGTTGTTTCCCTCACATATTCTCACTCCTTTCTCTGCAGCTGGTGTTGTGCAGCAGTTTATTTCCCCACTTCTTAAATACGTTATTGCAGAGGTGCTAGCACCATTGCTGACGGGCTCAGCCTTGGCCAGCAGTGGGTCTGTCTCGGAGCTGGCTGGCATTGGCTCTATCGGACATGGAGGAAGCTTCTGGCATCTTCTTACAGAAGCCACCCCTGTAGGTCCTCCTGCTTCCAAAACCTTGCCGTGAAAACCTAATACGCTTGCATGTAATACGTACCCTGTATTAAGACAAAGGAGAAGGATGTCAGAACATGAGGAGTGGGTGAAGTTCCTTGTGCCACCTGTGAAATGGTGTATTTCCCCAACCAACCCATGTCAGATTGCTTCTGCATGTAATTTAAAAAAGCAAAACATTAGTCTGCCTCCTGTGACTCCTCACAAACAGCAGTTGCTGTGCAAAATTCTCCTTTTTTTCTCTTGAAGGCTGATTTTTTTTTTTTCTCCTTCCTTGTATATCAGCCTTGGAATCATTGCGTTGTATTGTATTGACAGTACTCTAGAAGCATCTTCAAAGACACATATATCCCTGTCTATTTTTGTAAAAAGCAAGCAGTACTTTAGATAGTTTTTTAAAAAAATGGCAGACTGCTACTTTCTGGGATATCTGCTTTGTCATTGTAAATATGAGTGCTAGAAAGTCACAACATTGTCATGTGAAGTAAGGTACTGGTAATTCTGATGGCTTATAACTGGTAGTTTCCTAAGACAAGCATCTCTTAAGACACTTAATGTTTTTCGGTCGTTACCAGGCTGGTTGGAAAGTCCGCCATAGTTTTCTCCCACTCCAAAAGAGCCATAGCGAGAATTCTCTAAACCCATATTCTGAGCCTGTTAAAATTCCGAGTTACTTGATAATTTGGTATTTTATTATGAAGTTTAGGTGTTTCAGTCACAAAAATAGGCTGTTCCCTGCACACTGGTAAACACAGAAGCTGCAGGCAAGATTCAACAGTGCGGACTGCTTCTGAGGAGCTGGCCCAAAGGACTTTGTTCAATAAGGAGCAAAGTATCCCTCTGACCTTGCACTTTTGAATCCATCTATTGACTTCAGTGGGATGTATACATACTTGAATTATGCAAGTATTGAAGACCCATGATGAACTGGATCCTAAATGAGGAGTCATGAATTAATTATGCCATTTCTAGTCTTTTTTAACAAGAATTTTCTGTGGCAATGATTGCTTAAGATATTTGATGCTATCCCATAGCATTTGTAATGTCTGTTCTATGGCCAGTGACAAATGCTCTGGGTCAGCCACCTTACTCTGGATGATTTAGGACGCAATCTTCTGTTTAAATGATCCAGGTAATTCTATACCTTAACATCTGACTTCAAGGAGATTCATTCTCCTTTAATTTGTTCCATATCATTTATGACTAGGAAAAAAATGTGGTAAATGTTCAAAACTTTTGGGAAGCATTAGATGGTGTAGACACAGTACCAGCTTCAGCAGTTTGGGAAGGTACTTAAAACTACAAGCAAGGAAATAGAATTACCTTTAATAACTGTTGGATTAAAATACCACTGTATATTTAGGATATGGTTTTGTCTGAATTTGCTCTAGCTTTACAGCTCTTCAGCTGGGTTGATTCACTACTGATTTAGACCTGCAGAAGTGAACTAAGAAATAAAATTCTTAATGTATTACCAAATGTTGGTTTTGTTGATTTCAATGGGAAGCATAAGGAAATACTATTTCCAAGGCTGACGTGTTGCTAGACTATGACTTTTAATACCACCTGGATAAAGTTTTATTTGTAAATTTAGGAATACAAACAAATAAAAAAAATCAATAAATGTATAAGGAAAACAATAGTTATATTCTTCCATTTAATCAAGAACACACGACAAAGTCAAAAGTTGGTATGGACTATCTGATAAATTACTGTTCTTTTTTAAGTGGTCTGATATCTTACTTGCTTTTATCTTTGCAAACAATGGCTGCATCTTTTGATTTTCATCTCACAAACAAATGTCCTGAAACAAAGATGTATGAGATGCTTTTCCTTCAAAAGATATTTCTTAAAATAGTACACATAATGCCTCAACCGTGTCACAACTGATTTCTCTAGTCAGTGCAGTACTACTGTAGTGTCTCACTCAGAGGTTCTTGCAGCTTTTGGCAAATGTTGATTTTTTAAGGGCAGCCACTGTATTAACATTGTAGCAAAATATTTAAAATGTACATAAGGAGTTTAGGAGCTTTCCCCTAAGTTTTAAAATATTAGGTATTTAAACAGCTGTTTCTCATTGACTTTTGACTACGTTTAACTTCTGAATGTCTCAGTCTGAACTGAAACAGAAACTAGATTCATAGTCAGGCAAAACCTTTTTCTCTCATCAAATGAATATTCAGATCCTTAAAAGAATTTGAAGCTTTGTTTAGATTTAATGAAAAAACATTTTCACGTTTTCTGGTAAGATGAAAAAAAATACTTTTCTCTTGACCCATTTCATTCATTTACTATTCTGTTCTCTTGGCTGGAAGCACCTTGGACTAAAGTCAAAAGATTGTCTGTACCATTTGAATTTTGGGTTGAAAAAAGTGTTGAGTCAAATGGTTTCAAAATAATTTATTGGGAAAGAATTTATGTCTTTTTGGAAGGGAAAAAAAATCCTGAGTCAGTCAGTAACCTCAAAGGGAAACAATCTAAACAAAGTCACCACAAAACCTTACATTGTGAGTCCCTTCTCACTAGTGTTAGGCATGTGTAACTCCATTGACTATTGTAGTAGAACTGATTTATAACAATATAAATGAGAAAAAAGTCAGGCATAATTTTTTTGTGTTCTTAGAAAGGGGAAAGCAGCACCTAAACTCATGTGGACACCCAGACACACAGAAGCACATGTGCACACACACACACACACACAAATGTTGCTTGAACTAAACTGAAATTTAATTCCTGAACATGAGATGAGACTTCCATCAATTAATCACCATTAATCTGTAATATGGGGAAATCTTTATGGATTGATCTATCAATTTATAATACAACCTACAAGGAATGTTCAAGGAAAGGTCTCTTCCTAAAGACACTAGAGTATTTCTACTTTCTTATTTCTGTTTTCTTCATAAAGATCCAGGAAATTAATGAGTTGCTCAAATATGTGAGGCATTCTTATCATGTTAATGTTATCCTGAAAGGATTTGATATTCCTTTGTTTTATATAAAAAATATGAAGATTCGCAAGTAATGGCGCTGTGTGAGAATCCAGGCTTTACTATAAAAACAGAACAATAAAAACAAGTCAAAGGTTCTTGTTCCTTAGGGCATAATGTGAGAAAGAACAGATATGACATCACAGAACCACAAAATGGTTGAGGTATGAAGGGACCTGTGGAAGTGATCTTGCCCAACCCCTGGGCCGTCCAGAGCTCATTGCCCAGGATCCAGATGGGCATGAACATCTCCAAGGATGGAGGCTCCACAACCTCTTCGGGCAACCTGTGCCAGTGCTTGGTGATTCTCACAGTGGAAAACTGCTTCCTGACGTTCAGAGGGAACCTCCTGTATTTTAGTCTGTGCTCATTGCCTCTTGTGCTGTCACTGAGGACCACTGAAAAGAGCCTGGCTCCATCTTCTTTGCAACCTCCCTTCAGTTATTTATATACAGTCCCAGCTCTCTCAGACTTTCCTCGCAGGAGAGAGGCTCGAGTCCTTTAACCATACTTGTGGTTCTTTGTTGGACTCTCTCTAGTATGGCACTGTCTCACTTGTACTGGGGAACCCAGAACTGGAGATGGTATTTAAACCATGACCTCAATGGTGCTGAGGAAAAGGGAAGGATAACCTCCCTCAGCCTGCAGGCAACACTCCTAATGCAGCCTGGGATGTTTATCCCTCTTTTTTGCCTTAAGGGCACACTGCTGGCTTGTGTTCAACTTGGTGTCCATCAGGAATCCCAGCTCCTTTTCTGGGAAAGAAATAGCCCCTGGAAAGCATCTGGATGTTTACTGGATGCAACAACAGGCAAAAAGCTGAGATTGCAGCACCATTCTGCCGATGAGCTCATAGGCTGCAGCTGCAGGGCCAGCCGGGCACTCCCCTGTGCTTGACAGGGTCTGCTTCCAGCAGCTGAGTGCAGGAGCCTGCTGGGAGAAGACCCTGGAGTTGTGCTGGGTCTCTGTGCTTGGGGGCTCCCCACAAGTCCCCTTTTGCCAGTAGAGGGGGTGTTGTTAGTGGCTGAGCTGTGGACCCTCTCTCTGATCATGTTCCTCTAGCAGTGGTTGGACACAGTATAGAACTGGAAACAGTATGCCAGTGGTGGCCTCACCAAAGCTGAGAAGAGGGGAAGGATTATCTCCCTCAACCTGCGGGCAACACCTCCTAATGCAAGACACCATTAGCCTTCTTTACCACAAGGACTCATTGCTGGTTCATGGTCAACTTGTTGTCCACCAGGACTCCCATATCCTTTTCTGCCAAGCTGCTTTCTAACTGGGTGGCCACCAGCATATGGTTGTGTCCTGCCAGGTGTAGGACTTTTGTAGAATCACATAATTGTTTAGGTTGGGAAAGACCTTTGAGATCATCAAGCCCAACCATTAACCTAATGCTGCCAAGTCCACCACATCTACACATCTTTTAAATACTTCCAGGGATGGGGACTCAACCACTTCTCTGGGCACTCTGTTCCAATGTTTTACAACCCTTTCAGTGAAGAAATTTTCTTAATATCTAATCTAAATCTCCCCTGGGACAACTTGAGACCATTTCCTCTTGTCCTACCACTTGTTACTTGGGAGAAGAGACCAACACCCACCTCTTCACAGCCTCCTTTCAGGTAGTTGTGGAGGGTGATAAGGTCTCCCCTCAGCCTCCTCTTCTCCAGGCTGAACAACCCCAGTTCCCTCAGCTGCTCCTCATCAGACTTGTGCTCCAGACCCCTCACCAGCTTTGTTGCCCTTCTCTGGACATGCTCCAGCACCTCAATGTCCTTCTTGTAGTGAGGAGCCCAAAACCGAACACAATATTTGAGGTGTGGCCTCATCAGTGCCAAGTACAGGGGCACGGTCACTTCCCTAGTCCTGCTGGCCACACTATTCCTGATACAGGCCAGGATGCCATTGGGCTTCTTGGCCACCTGGGCACACTGCTGGCTCATATTCATACCGCCAAGGCAGCTTTCCAGCCACTCTTCCCGAAGCCTGTAGCGTGGCATGGGGTTGTTGTGACCCAAGTGCAGGGCCCAACACTTGGCCTTGTTGAACCTCACACAATTGGCCTTGGCCTGTCCACATCCCTCTGCAGAGTCTTCCTACCCTCAAGCAGATCAACACTCCTACACAGCTTGGTGTTGTCTGCAAACTTACTGAGGGTGCACTTGGTCCCCTCATCCATTTAAAGATATAAACCAGAACTGGCCCCAATACTGAGCCCTGAAAAACAGCACTCGTGACCGGCTGCCAATTGGATTTAACTCCATTCACCACAACTCTTTGGGTTTGGCCATCCAGCCAGTTTTTTATCCAGCAAAGCATATGCCTATCCAAGCCATGAGCAGCCAGTTTCCCCGGGACAATGCTGTGCGAAATAGTGCCAAAAGTTTTACTAAAGTCTAGGTAGACAACATCCACAGACTTTCCCTCATCCACTAAGTGGGTAACCTTGTCATAGAAGGAGATCAGGTTAGTTAAACAGGACCTGCCTTTCATAAACACATGCTGACTGGGCTTGATTTTTATGTCCCCAATGTGCCTGGAAATGGTTTTGATGATCAGCTGTTCCATCACCTTTGCAGGGATTGAGGGGAAGCTGACCTGTCTGTAGTTCCCTGGGTGCTCCTTTTTGAACATAGGAGTTACATTTGTTTACCTCCAGTTCTTGAGCTTTTCTTCTAGTTGCCATGATCAAAGATTATTGAGCATGGCCTCACAATGACATCAACTAGCTCCTTCGGTACTTGTGGATGCATCCCATCAGGGCCCATGGACTTATGTATGTCTAGTTTGCTTAAGTAACCATGGACCAGATCCTCTTCCACCAAGGGTACTTTTGCTTGCTCCAGTCTTTCCCCCTGGTCTCTGGGACCTAGGATTCCTGAAGGCTGGCCTTGCTAGTAAAGTCTGAGGTGAAGAAGGCATTCAGTACTTCGGCCTTTTCCATGTCCTGTGTAACTGTGTCCCACAACTTTTTGTGCAATGCCCACAATTTTCCTAGTCTTCCTTTTGTCACCTATAACATAAGTTATTTTACATATGTAGCACTATGCAACTCATTAGATCACACAACCCATAGAGCAAAGTACTGAGGCAGAAAGTACTGAAGCTGAACTCAGCTCTTAGATCAGAAGTTGTGGGGACAAATAAAGGCTTCAAGGTTCTTTCCAGGATACTCTAAACTCAGCTGACAAAAAGAGCCACTAGCCCACAAAAACCCCAACAAAACTGGTAAAGAATTTTCAGCCATAAATTCCTGCAAGGCTCAATCCACCAAGAAGCTCAAAAGCTTTACATCTTAATTTAGGTAGTTTTGTTTTAGTAATCCCACGCTGTGATTGGCCTTTTTTCTTCTGAGGAGCTGTAAGATTTCAGTTTGGATTTCTTCTTAGTTTGGAAAAACTGCTTAAAAATAGGAACATATCCAAAGGAGGTGTATGCCTCCATTACACTTTGGCTTATTTCAAATGAAAGTTTATGCCCTGTTTATACATTAAGATACCACAGAGAAAAGTTTTAAACAGCTTTTGGAAAACTTTAAAATTCATAATTTTGTATCTTCTTACTACTTGCTTATGTTGTTCTATTCCATCATACAATGGATACAAGAATTGAAAATTCAATGTTGTAATCAAACCAAGTACATCATAATTAGGGGGAAAATATTGTTGCTAAGGTGAGTGGGTGTGAAATTTAGTGCGCTCTGAAAATCTTCAGATTGTGTTACATTTGCCTACAGGACCAGACAAAGATCCATTTAATAACAGCTTATGGAATGGTGCCAACTAGCTTAGATGCCATAGTTGGGAGTAAATGTCCCAAGAAAAATGGTATTTAATTTAAAAATATTTTTAATCCACTTATTGAGTGTATATAACTGTACTATTGATTTTTTTAAGACATAATTTTTCTGCTAACAACAAATTAGGAAGCCAAAAAAACCCCGAAGCTTCCCTTTTAATTTATAAAGTTTCAATGAAAACATAGAAAGAGATGACAATAGAAAAATAGCTGTTACTTAAATTTAGAAATCTTAGTTTAAATTTGCATAAGGAAATATATCAGGAACGTGAAGGACTGAAATATGACCCTACAGAGTACTTCACAGAATCTTACCAGAACAAGATCAAGAGCAATTTTAACAGAGGAGAGTTCCAAAATAGACAGAAAAGGGATACACAGATGATTTTTAATTAAACACATCTATTTTCAGATTGTTTTATCTTGCTCCCTGTAGACTACAAAAAGAGACAGTGTTCAGGCAGGCACTATTTCCTACATTTTTGTGTCTGTCCAAAGACTTGTCATTTTATTCTATTTTGCAATTTTATGGTCCTGCCCTAAGTTAGGACAGTCTGGGGGTTTAGATTTTAGACTTAGACAAAATCATTCATGTCTTCCCATGTAAATGGTTCATAAGAGACATTGTAAAATTGATGATTATGCTCTGTTAGAAGGCAACATGCTTTGAAATAAGTATTTAAAGTAAAACATGAGCTACAGTATGTTGTTCAATCTACTTACATAATTATAGTCTGGAAGTGGTATTAAGGTTCCTATTTATAGGAGTGATTTATAGTTACATTTTAGTGCAAATGTTCCTGGTGATTTGTTAATCCTTAAGTGGATTTTTCAATTAGAGATGCATCAAATTTTCTCGTAACATATATATATTTGGACATGATGTTACTGTAAGTAATGAGCTGGTAGTGGTATGTATTTAAGACCCTCCAGTGGTAAAACTCTGTGTGTATTTAAACATATACAGAAACAATTCTGTCAAAATCTCACTTCAGCTATACATTGTCTACATGCTGACAACATCATAGCTTATAGCAGCTTCTGATCCTAAGGCACGTGAAGGTTGTTTTTCAGTATATCATTCAGTGCTCAATTATTATCTTTCATTAGGTGGCATAAACATGATTGGTGGTCTGTTCAAATAAGTTTTCAAAGAAAGCTCAGCCCAGCTGTTAGCAGAAAGAACTTTCTAGAGAGCCTCCACTGAGTGATTGTTTTTATATTTTTCTCCAACTTTGGGAAAATTTACACTTTACAGCTTACATTAAATAAGAGAATACAAAATTTATCCCAAAGACAACCTGTTATACCCTTTCAAGTTTTTTTTGATCAAAATTGGAGAAACGTTACTGCATATTCAAAATGCAAAAGATCTGCAACTAAGCAATAAATAGAGTCAATGCCAGAAATTGACAACTCTGGAACCCTAAATGGAGATGGGAGGTGTGTACTTGGTCTTTTTCAGGCATCTGTTTAGGCTCCAGGAATAAATCCGTGATGATTACAGGACAGTTGAGATGGTTATCTGACTGTAAGTCTGAAGGTTCACTGTTTGTCTTGGCCTGCTGAATATAAATAATGAAGAAGCTTGCAAATGAGCAGAAGTACAGCAGTGCTGTCCGGAGTGTCACACGACTGATCCCATTCACTGAGTCAGGAGTATTTGGAGTAAGGAAGGATACTGGTATCAGAGAGGGTGTTTTGTCACCAAACACTTCTGGAGCATGGAGCATTTACTGAGATGCTGAAATATGGAGGTATCATCCCCAGCTTACATTTGCATTATTGTGGTGCGTGTAGCTTTCAGGTGGGTAATAGATAAAAAGCTGCTGATGCTACTGGTCTTCTTGCCCTGAGTTAGGGTACTTGGTGGTGATGCAGTCATATAACATGCAGAAAAACCTGGAGTTGGCTTTTTTTCCTGTTGAGCAAGAGAAAGGAACCTGCACCATCTCTATCAGCCACAGGTAGAATGACCCACATTCAGAAGTGGCAGAAGCGCAGGAAGTTCCCACTGCAAATACTAAACTTTAGTCCTCAAATCAATGGAGCATTTTTGAGTATTCCCAACCATAACAGCTCATGAGAAAGCAGCACAGGAAGGTGCAGTATGTCCCAGGCCCCAAATGCAGCTCTTGTCTATCTGCCAGTCTATCATGAGTCAGCTAACACAAACTGCCACCCTGATCCAGAGCAGCTGTCTAATTACAATTTTGTTATTATTAATTACTGGGTAGGAAATCATTTGTAATTAGCTCAGACTAAATCATAGTTTAAACAGCCAAAAATTACATTACAAACTAAAGTGTAATTAAAGCACTACACTAAAGTGTTTATTTAAACCCAGTTTAGTTACTGCAGATTTTTCAATCAGGTTCTCAGGCTCATACATAGATGTAATTAGTCTCCAGTACTGACAGCATACTGCATTTATTCATTAAGCATCAATATTGCTGAACAAATGTAAATAAAATTTAGACAGAAATTCTTTAAAAGGACAGTCATAGAAACATCTGGGTGAGATAATGAGGCTGAGAATGATATGAATGTTAATGAGCTTTCGGTGCTGCTCTGGTACCCATAGAATTTTTAGAAGGCACACACTTTGAACTCCCACTATTTGCTCGGGTTTTCAAGCACCAGTGATCCTGCTTTTACTGGTGTGTAGTTTGCTTACATAGACTGCTTCAGTGGATCTATGCATTCAGCATCCAGGCAGATTCCCACCAAGCACACAGGATAGAGTTTCAGGGGCTTCCGACTTGAACACTGGGAAGGAAAACGGCACACAGCACTGACATTTCTTAACCTAATTCACTTAATTTAATGTAAAACAAAGGATCTTAAAATATACAGACAGACTATTGTAGGCAAAATTTGTTTCTTCCAGTTGTTATTATGTGGAATGAAACTAATATATCTCTTACGGAGTGTGTCACAGTCATTTCAAAAATCTGACATTAGCTATACATTGCAGGGAGTAACTTCTTTCTGAGTTCCTGACTGAGAAAACAGCTTGGAACAGTGGCAAGAAAAGCAACCTTGCTAGAGAGGTGAACATACTCTGATACCAGACTTTGGATTCTGAACCTCCTCAAATTCCAGGACGCCCATGGACAGGGTTTGGTGGTGGAAAATGGCACGGAATGAGATGTAGCACATTCACTATGGACAGAACAAATGTAATTTCCCACACAGGGATATAGACACTGCTCTGGAAGAAATATCAATATTGATGCAAAAATGCTATACTAGACTGGACAGCTCTCTGTTATAATAAGGATATGCTGCTTCAGCTCAGCTATTGACACCATAGTACAAACCTCTGAACAGCCCAGGATTTTATTATAGAGCAAGTGTGCTACCACTGATGTTACAGAACAAGTGAAACTCCTGCTACCACACTATTAGCTTCAGGGGTCTAAAAAGCCATAAATTCTTTTTTCCAGTCCTATTCAATGATTACCATCAAGGGAACTTCTCAGGAGTCATGTGCTCAGGTGAATAACAACTGCAAGATCTTTAATGTACATACTCATCTCATCAAGAATCCAATCTCTTGGATTAACTCATTGCTAGTTGCAGTAAGACCTGTGTTTTAGGATGAATAAGAAAAGCTTGTTGCTAAGTCTGGAACAATTATTGTGGTCCACAGCTTTGCTTCTCAAACACAACGGAGCTCTCCATCTCCGTCACCTCATTGCAGCTGGAGCAACCCGGAGGTCTGGTTTGGGTTTTGAGCCTCCAGAGAAATTAATGACCATCATTACATTTTGTTTCTAGTGCAGACTATACCTCTTCCTACTAATCTTCACTGGTGTAAACACATGGCAGTGTAAATGTATTTAATAAAATTGAGCACAATCACACTAAAATAAAACAGGATGAGAACATAAGTTACAGCATTTAGCACTTTCCTGGAAGGTGCTTAGGTACAATGTAAACAGTCATGCAGCAATCTTTGCAGATAGCACAGTAAAGTGTACATGTCATATGTATCATCTGAAGAAAATACTGAGGTAATATAAGTAGTTAGAAAATGGTAATTTTTGCCACATCATAACCTAAGATATCTTCCCATTAGCAAAATGGCAAGTTGCAATTTTTAATTAAACAATAACATCATTAGATTTTTGTGGTAAAATGGAGACTTAAAGTAAACTGAGGGATACACAGAATGCTAATTTTATTTGTTACTGAAATGTTGCTATATTCTCTTTTGGGTTTTGTTTGTTGTTGTTGTTTGTTGTTTGTTTGTTTGGTTTTTAGAGGGAAACAGATCTGTTATTAAAACCTGCAGCAGGTTGCAGATGCTTCATGACTAGTGCTGTGCATCTTGCCAGCAGACTGTTAGAAGCTACCTTAGCCTGGGGGAAGCCAATTTAAAAAGAAATAATCCAGAATTTTTAGAAGCCTGTTTTGTCTTATTTTAATCTTGGAACATTCAAAACTTGGCTTTCCTAAAATTAGGTTTAAAAAAGTGCTCAAAATAATGTCCAAGTCCAGCAAAGGCTGTTCAAAATCATTCACTGGCAACCCCATCCTAGCTTTGTAGGTGGCCTAAAGATACCAATTTATAAGGGAGTTCTGTTGAACTTGCCTGTGTGAGTGTACTACATACTACACTACAGCTTCATAACACAAGAAGTGTAAGCAAATGAATTTCCATCTGAACTAGTGTTCCTTCACTGTTTTGCTAAGATACTCCTTATGTCAACACTGCAGTCACTAAAGTGTGTTTATAATTTGTTAGACATGATGGTGCTCTTATTCTGTGGCTCTCATTCATGTCCTCAACTCTGTCCTGTAAACAACCTCTGACAGGACTTTGAGAAGCAATGCACATTATTTACACTTAATACCTCCACTTCCAAACCTTTTGACCTAATATAAAATTCCTTTCCTCTTTTCCCCCTTTATTGAAACTGGCTCTGTGACAGCCTTGAGTTCCACATGAAAGAATTCAGTAACCATCCACTAATAAGACTTAATGAGAAGGGGCTTTTACCTGTATCACCACATATATTGCAGAAGTTGGCTCTCTTTATGAAACTTTGAGCACTATAAGCAGAAGGCCAGCAAAGAAAGCTTTGCATCTGGACATATTAAAGGTTTCCCAGAGATAAGAAATGCTCAACAAAAGTACTATCAATCCTACTTGAATAGGCAGTTAACTTATTTCAAGAGTGTAGGAGACACCAATTTAGGTGTCTAAAATCCTAAGTATCTGAGGAAAGCAATCTGTCTGGGTCTGCCTATCAGCCAGTTATGATGTTTTGGCTGAAATTTTAATGGTGCAGAACCAAGACCCGTCAAGGCAGTAATGGGCTCCTTTTGCCCCAGTGTGTGGGAGAATCTGGGCTCTTATTAGGAAGCTTAGACAAGAAGCCTAAGAAAAGTTTGAAGATATCCTAGTAGGTTAATCTATTTTTTTAAATGCAGGTCTATCCCTTTTTCATTTAACTTCCAATAACCTCAAATTTCATCTACGCTTCTGTATTTCATATTTTGTATCTTCCTACCTGAAGTAGGTAATAAACAATGTCTTGGATGACCACAGTAAATTAAACCAGAGTCTTGGTCATCAGATTGAGTAACTATAATAACCACTTTTTTTATGCAAGCCTGTATGAATCATAGTATGCAATGGACTCCTCAGTTCTGAGCACGTGCAGGCCAGTCATGAATCTTATGTGAAGAATGTGGTCTTAGTTTTGGTAGATCAGTTGATTTGAAATGGTGATAGCTGTCTTTCAAAGTAAAATCAATTACATGTGTATTTCAAGCCTTTGTTGCAAGAATACTTAAAATGGAAGCTTGATTCCATCTCTATTCACAACTATGTGCATGCTTAACTTTAAGCACATGCTGAATATGTCTTTTTAAGAGGAAATGTATTTTCTTCAAGGAAACCATATATGATATTTAGTGGGTTTTTTTCAAGGTGGGGAATGTTTATTTGCTTCCAAATGACACTCTCCCTACAGGTTCTTTCAGGTGTCTTGACTAAAATGATTGCCACAGAGGAGGGTGTTCTAAAAATTATAAATGATACATAGTGGAGTGAATAAAAGAAAGCAAATTTTATGTCTAAAAATTTTACTGGGCTTCTGTCTGATTCAATTGGAAAAAGAATACTTGGTCCATCAACTGTTTAAGGGTTAAATAAAAGCCTTGTTATTGAATTATAAAGACTTAGTTGATTGTAAAAATCTATACAACTTTAGGCCTTTAAATGCAAACAGTAGAAATAGTGCTTCTCTCAATATTCATCTTATGGTGTGTCTGTTTGCTGACGTTAAAGTGAATTTGACATAATGGTAAGTAGTTCAAACAATCTATGTTGCTAGAAGCTTTCCCTCACAAACTATTGATTTTTCTACACCAGCTGCAGCATGCTCAGAAACACTTCCCATTCTGTTTACCATTCTGTACAGCTAGAATGCATCGTTTCACACTGACTAATGGAATTAAGCAAACCTTGGGACGCATTTTGCTGGAAAACGTGGTATATTTATTTGTAGTTCAACATAACAGGTAGAAAAACCTTACTAATTTAGCACTGAAACCACAGGAAGTTTTTATTTTGGTAACCTCCTGTTTTGTTTAGGGAGAGGCATGGGTGTTGCCAAGCAAGGACAATATCCTGAGGGAAGCTCAAAGTACCTTCACTGCAGATTAAAAGTGGCTGAGTTCATCCCCTCCGTGTCATGAACAGTCAGGGTGAGTGGTGAGCCTTGGTAGGTCGGTGTGTGAAATGGCTCTACACAGACAACTGTGCAGGATAGGTGTCCTACCTGATAAATTCCTATGAGGTAGGGAAGGAGTTGTCCTGGGACACTTGAGAAAATCCACAGGGAACGTGAGCTCTGTTGCGGAAGAAGGGAACCTCTCAAATCACTTGAGGAGCATATTAAGAACCATCCACTCTACAGGTGACATGAATTTAAAGGGAGGTGCCACAGTGACTTTCAATGGCCTGGCTGTTATTGTGAAATATTGGAAGTATAAACATAAGAGGAGTGTAAAGTGTGAGAGAATGTAAAGAAGAAATGCCATTTCCAATAAATACAGTTGTGTTGTGGCTGAGTTGAACATGGGATTTGCTATGATTTTGGGGACGAGCTATTATCTGTGCTACTTTGCTAGACCTTTTCGAGAGTGGGTGGGTTATTTTGGAAACATAGCTTCTTCCACACCCACTTGGGAAGGATGGGTATTCATAAAGTGTTTTAATAAATGTTCAGCACCATCCTGCTTTGTGGTTATGAACCGATCATCATCTCACTTAGATGAAGCATTACCTATTGCAGGTCTACTTTTTTGTTTTTCCATCTCTCAATGCATTGAGATTTTGTGAACAAACTGATATGGATCTCAATTTCTCTGAGCATCTCTCTCAATGCCGAACATGGATGTGTGATTTATCCTGTTGGGAAATTTCCAGGAAATGAAAAAAATAGGAGTTTCTTGATCTTACACATGTGACATGTCAAAACTCCTCAGAACTTAAAGCAGACAGAGGCTTTGATGCTGGTGAGAGAAACAGACCAATGGACAGGGCTTTTAGACCCAAATGCTCCAGACCTGTCTGAAATGGTACCCATATGATCAGTCCTGCTTTGTTCAGTAAATGAGAAAATAGGCTGATGAGAGGGAATGTGAGTGCTGCAAAATAAAGATGAAGAAGACAGCTGCTAAAGCACTTCAAAACATTAAAGAAGTCTTTCAAAAAGATCTCTTGTCAACTTTTCCAGATGCTTTTGGATGACAAAATAATTTGTAATATTGCTAGTATACTGCAATTTTTTTACGAGGGCAAGAAAAGGGTGTCTGGACAGACAACTGAAGTGTTTTTTGCATGTTTCTTGTGTTTTGAAGAAAAGAGTATGTTTTGTGATTTTTTCCTTTCAGGAAAGATGTGAATGGCAATATTGTATATCTGTGTTATTTATATCCATTAATTTGTTTATATCTATATTTTCTGTAGCTGTATGATTTGTTGTACTATTGCAAACTAATCCTCATCTATAAATAGGAATATATATGCACATATTACTCTTGTTGAGGTTTACAGTAGGAAAGAAGTAATTGCCTTCTGGGCTGAGAAAGGGACCATTAAGTAGTATTATTGCCCACTGGAGATCAGTATTTTAACCAAACAGAGCAATGGTTTTACCTATAAAACAGAAACTCTAGTCTATATATGTTTTATTATACCTTTTAAAAATGTGTTTCCTTGTAGCTTCAGCTACTTTCTACTTAGGTTTCTTTCTTTTAGCTTGCTCACAGCCCTCAGTCCTACAGGCTGGCAAATGGTTTTCATACTTTACACATTAATGGGGATTATAGCTTATACTAGCTATTTCTCTCTTTCTTTTTTTTTTTTTTGTTTAGTTTTTATTTTATCTAGTCCTTCAGATAAGGGATTTTAAAGATGAAAAAGAAAATACCGATAAAGTGTAATGCTAAAATCATTGTGTAGTTTTCTCCATGATATCATTTTCCCAGAATCACAGAAATGCTAGTTGGAAAAGACCTACAGGGTCTTCAGCCCAAACTCCTGAAGGATCGTCGCCAATACTTGACCAGGACAGTCATGGTGTTGTCTAGCTGAATGTGCAAAACCTCTTAAGATTCCCTAGCCTTTGCAGGTGGACTCTTCCTGTGCTCTGCCACCAAGTGAAATGTTTTTTTTTTTTTCCTGATCCTCAACCCAAACCTTCCAAGTCTCTATCTGTGGTCATTTCCCTTTGTCAGGTTGTCTGACACCACCATTTCCTGCACAAATAAATAAACAAATATTGTGTGAGGAAATCAGAAGCTGTGTAGAAGAGCAACTAGCAAAAACATCCATGTTTGTCCACGTAAGCTATAGAGCCACTTTGTTATTTTCAGGAAGATCACAAGTTGTGCTTGAAGTTCAGCAGGGTATTGAGAACTCTAGAAGCAGAGAGCTGACAATGTAACTGCTGCTATAATGCTTAGAAAATCATAGACTCCTTGACTTTGTTATTTACATGATGTCCTTTTGCACAGACATGATATCTCTTCTTTCTCAGCTATTTGGTGTGTGTTCACAAACAATATTGCTGGCAACTACAATCAACCTAGCACTCCCTTGTCATGAGTCACTGGCAAGGTGAAAAATGTGAATGTTGTCTTCTACCACTTGATTGCAGAATAAACTGTAGAAGGAGAAGTCATTCGCCTTGCCAGTAAAAAGAAGATTAGTGGTTTATTCAATGGGCATTACCTGGGCATTTTAAATAATAATTCTGGTTAAACAAACCTTTATGCATATAAATAAAAGGACTAGCTCTTAGGAAAGGTAGGCATATTTTTGATGAGGTGACTGGGGCCATGTGTGGAGTGAAATTTCACCCAAGAGTGATGGAGTTACATTTCCTTATAACGAAATAAGTGATTTGAATGAACATATTTAGACTGTATATCACTTCCTGGCATGTTCTGATCTATTTTGGCATACATATATATATATATAATGACTCTCTGAAGTAAGATAGTTATCAGATTTCCACAATTGCTATATTTAGCAACTGGTATCAGTAGCAAGCCATAAAGTTAATTTTGCTTAATATGATTTGTCATACTCCTGAGAATTAGCTCTAATTACATTCATTATCCAGATCAGATGGTGTCTTATTCAGAATAGAACATTTCATCATTCAAACTAAGAGAAAGTGGCTTCCCTGTGCTGATCAGCACTGAAGCAAATTTTTTCTGTGGTCAATTTTTTTTTACCCTTATATTTAAAAAGCTGATGTTTTTGAGGAAAAAGGGAAATATAGAACGAATATTTCAGTAAAAAAAAAGAAAAAGTGCTTTTTAATATAAGTATCTTTCATTAGCAAAAACCTTTATGAAAATTATTGTTATTAAGACAAACAATAACACTCTCCTGAATCTTGAGCAGAGAATAGAGAAACCAAGAAGAATTAAAGATAAAAATGAGTTAATTTTTGTCACTTAACCTGTAGGCACTATTAAAACTAACAAAGGAGTAGGAAAATATATTAAAAATGTTTTTCATAACAGGCTTCAGAAGAACAAGAACCAAATGTCTGTTGCATGTCACAGTTCATATTTTTTTCATCTGTAATTGAAAGTACCATTATATGCCTGTTCTCAGAGTAAATTCAGAACAGATAGACTTCTCTGTGTGGGGAACTCACTGCTGCAGAACTATGGGGACTGGAGTAAATTTACTAAACAATGCTCAGTGCTGCAGGGCACGTGTATGAAGTGAATAAATTAGCTGGGGAAAACAGGCACTGACAAGAAACATGTCATGCACAGCAAACAAATGGAGGCAGTATACAGTTGTGCTTATAGTTTTGCTTTAAACCCTGTACTAGATTTTGTTATATGAACACTTTTGTGGAGAAGCCACTCCTCAGCTCAAGCTTGAAAGCCTGAAGCAGGAACACTTTAGATCAGCTGATTTGCATGTTAAGAAACCCCAGATTTGCCTAGAGGTCATAAAAGACAGAGTATGAGAAAATATCCTGCATATCCAATCCCAGCTTCATGCTTCCACCTAGTTTTATACACATACATTTTTTTACCACCCTTTTTTTTTTTTTACCAACCCGTCTCCTATATAGTTACTCACAAGTGAAAAAATGCATTTTTGTTTTGATTATAACTGGATCAGATGTTCAATTCAATTCCTTTTCTCTTTTCATTCTTTCTGTCTCTAAAGGTATAATTAAGGTCTGATGTCAGATTGCAGCTCAGGGCTCATCAATTCTCTCCACTTAACCACTTTTGGGAAGACAGCCTCATGGCTAAGTTAAAAATCGATTCACGGACTTATGTGTTAGCAGTAACTTAAAAAAAAATATCTGATAAACTTCTGATACTGATGAGATCCAAATTTACTTTGGGGTCATACTAGCAATTTATACACATAGACTTCTCTTCAAAAGCACAGAACAGCAAAACTGTACATAGCCACAAGATGAGCATTGCCAGATGAAACAGTAAAATCAGATTTAATAAAGTAGGTCTATTTTGCGGAATAAGCATTTCTGCTTTTAAGTTCAACAAGTTAGTGAGGAACATGACATGAACAGATTTAACTTGATGTCAGGAGATACAGGATTTATCTGAAGTAGTTACCCTGCTATTCAAAAGGAATAAGAATTACCATAGCAACTCCATATAACCTGCCCTTCATACATAGACTGGGACAGATTCTGATCTCAGTCTCGTCAATGTAAATCTGAAATAACCCCCATATGAATGACGAATGAGTGTGTATTACATGGAACATTGTAGCTGGAGACAGCCTAAGCCATCACATACGGTAAGTATGCTGCCCTCTAGAAGAAATTTATATGATGATAAATTTCAACTAACCAATGTGTAATACCTATTCTTTTTCAGGAAAACAGGAGAGGGGATAGTGGTTGTTCTGTTAAAGTTGGTTATAAGAGCATTATGATTTTAGCAGATCTTAGAATGTACTGAAGTTTTCCTCAAATAAATAAAACACAAGTTGCACAACAAGTGATTTGCAAACGAAGGCTCTGATCCTGCACAGATATTTGTACATGTTTAAAATGATGTCCTTGCGTACCTCCCTGGACAACTTCTTATAAGCTTTACAGAAAACAAAGTCTACAAATCTTTGGAGGACTGGGTCCTAATTTAAGACCTGACATATCAAAAGAGAGTACCATGACTTGAGGAAGAAGTAAAGAAAAGAGAAACACTTTAGCACATATTTCTCGTTTCATGTGATCTGATTTACAGGAAGAGAGGGCAGTAGTTTGCACAGCCTCTACTGTAAGTCGGGGTGGAGTAGAGTGGTGATAGAGTTTGGGGGAAGGACACCCTGCTAAGACCAAGTACTGCACTGTCATAAAGCACAGCTGATGAACACAGAGTCTAACTCGTGAGAGGAGTGTATGTATGGACTTACCATTGTAGCCACAGTAAGCAGCTGCTCCGCTTGGCCGGTGACGAGGTACAGCCCTGCTGCAATCCCAGGGAGCTGCTGTTCGTGCCCACTGCCCATTCTAGGCACACTCAAGCTTCAGGGTGCATGGGAAAGAGAGGCATGATGTCCAACAGAAGCTTGGATATGAGCTTCACCCGGTCTACACATCTGTGGACATTCCAGCCTTGGTAACTTGCCAACACTAAGCTTTGCTGTAAACCTGAAGAGCAGGTAGTCTTCCCTGGAAAAGCCTGACTGCATGACAGACACAAATGCAGCTGGGTTTTGTGAGGAGCCTGAGCCTGGGCTGCTCTTTAACGTTCTGTTACAGGAGTCTGAGTTCCAGAAATCTCTTATGTATAAGATGAACAAGACTGAATCACAGAGTGTATTGAAGATTAGTCCACTCCCTTTCTTGGGCTCTTATAGAGTGTAGTCACAGTAAATATTACTTAGGACTAAAACTCCCAACATTTTGTAGGCTGTAGCTTTTTTGTGCAGAGTAAACAGCCAAATAGTAATAATGATAATGGGTGACCGAGTAGGACTGAATGCCAGAGAAAGATGCAAGAAAGGTTATGAGGCATCAGACTCCAAATACAGCCTGGTCTGGCAGCTGTCCCATGAATAGTCACACTAATTCCCTCTAAAACCACATCCAGGAGCTAGAGAGCCAGAGATCAATAAGAAGATCCAATTCCAAGTTTGTGTGCCTGTAGTAATAGACAGCTGTGTACACTGCTCTGAAGGTCTTTAAAAAGAAAGACCTCAAGTCTGGCTCCTTTTGTGGCAACAGAAGTTGCTGAGAAAGTTCCCTTTCTTTTTGACAGCCCTGTTGAAATGTTCATGCCTGTATACGTACATATAGTCCAGAGAGAGGAAATACCCAGGCAAATCTATCCTTATGTTAAATTTGGTCAAAAGTTTTTAGATCCCGCCTTGGTTCTTCATGCGTGGGTATGTGTAGGCAACCTTAACAGCACATCTGGAGCAGCGGGTGCAGACTTGCGGCTTCCAATTTCCACATAAACCTGTGCACACTTAGACAATAAATCACTGCATTTGACTCATCTGTAAGCAATGATGCTTTTCATACTACATTTTTCTCCTACTAATGAGGTCCACTCTGGTTAGTGCTGCACAGGTGACAGGATAAAAAAATGTTGCTGAATGACTGAAGATATGATGACTTCCCTTTACTGCAGATATGCAGCCCAGGTACAACCTGCACCTCTCTTTAATTTGCAGCATGTTCTGAATATATGATTGATAAACAATCGCTGTGTGGCTTAGGTGCTGTCTTTCACTACCGCGTATTTTTAATATTGGGGTGGGGCACAACCCTCAGTCTCCTATTTTATTTGCTTCCTTTTCAATCCCACCACACACAAAAGTACATCAGGCTAATACTTCAATGATTAACTCTTTTGACTTTCATTTGAGGTGGATAAAAGGTGCTAGTGAGTGTGCCTTTGAGAGCCATGTGAAGAGAAAACCTTTAAAGAGCTTTTATTTCCGTCCCATCATCTCAAATTATCTTGTTTACCCCCTGAATTCTGAACAGGTACCATTACTGCACTCAGTTGTCCACATCACTCTTTTGAAGGGAAAATTAATTCTGAATTACTGGCCCTATAACTGCCTACTTCTTCACATCATCTGTCAGCAAAATAAGCAGACAAAAGCTGGCTAAGTGGATTTCTGTTAGCTGCCATTCAAAAGAAAAGGGACAGGTGTTGAATGAAGCTTCTTTTTCTAACTGCTAGTTAACAATACATATAGGAGAAGTTTAATTGCTTGCATCCACCTGCACCCTTGTCATTTCTTGGCTTTATTGATTTTAATGAAAATATTAAGTGCACTTCAGGAGCAGCAGCTAAGTGACATGTTGATTGAAATATACAGGAAAATGTATAATGGAAGCAGGCTATTACAGTTTTAATAGAATCTGAAAGAAGCAACATCTAGAGCAGCACTTTCCCCTGCTATTCTTATGCATATACCAAGTTCTGAGATGAGTAATTGGAAGCTGAATAAATGTTTGGTTGTTGTTAAAGAAGCCTTTCACCTTAATAACCTAATTTTTATTGAATAAAGTGACCCAGGCTTTTTGGCATATTTTATTCCATTAGGTACCCTTCAGGGTGCCACATAAACACAACAAAATATGTGTATGAACACTATCCAAATCATGATAGTTCAGCAGCATTGTAAATGACGACAGCTTTGTAGTGGAGATATCAACAGCAGCCTCTCTGTTTCAGTAAAAGTCTGTGGAATGGCTTGGAGTTTGCCTGAAGCTACATTCTCCACTCTTATTTTTAGAGGACTTTGGACTTAAGGGAGCAAGCAGTATAAAAGCAACCACATCAGCTTTTGTTCAGAAATACCATTAAATGAAAATTGTATTTTTAGTTCTTTGTATTCAAGTTTCTTGTTTGTTATACTGAGTGTATCTAAAGCTGGCAAAGAATAAGATACATACACCCTTTTGATTGAAGAAAGATTCAATGCCTTTTACTTTTCCTTTAGGAACTTCTATTATGCTAATACATGTTTATCATGAAGGAGGCTACTCAGCTTCTTCTCACCCCCAGTTCAATGCATCTTACATGTTTTGAAACTGCAAATCCCACACAGCTGCAGATCCCAAACTAAACTATTCTACACATTTAAAAACCCATTTCTTATATTCTTCATCACATTAATTACCACAATTTTTATACCTTTAGAATCCGTAGTCAGAAAACAGTGTCCCTTGTTGCTTGGTGCTGCACAAGCATAGATCAGAAAATGTTGCTACTCAAAAGGGCTCACAATCTAAGCATAAGACAAGACAGACAAGTTAGTAGAAGACAAAGAAACAGGTCACAGTAATTGGCAAAGGTCAGCACATAAACTACCTGCTTGTCTGTCGAGTTTTTTTTGTAGGACTTGTGGAAAAGCACGGATTCAGGGAAAGATCCTGAGATTACCTTACCAGTGTTCACAGGCAAGTCCTCCCAAGGCCGAGGAACAGGATGATGGAAAAAGGACTTTCCCAAACACTTAATAATGTAGGAATGATCACACCAAGCCCATTATCCTGTCTTTGTTGTTAATAAGCATGCCTATAAGAACGGAGCAAATGCGCCATAATAACTTCCCTTGAGTACTCTCCCAGACTCAGAGGGAATTTTCCAAGAGAGACTTCTGGGTATTCCTTTACCAATTTTTCTTTCTTGAACTTGTTTAATGACTATCTGAACACCTGCATGTTTTGAACCCTCACAATGTTTCCACAGCTTAGCTACTGGAAGAATAATTACCTCCTTGAGTTATCTTTGAACATTCCAGTATCATTTATTGTGCCTCATTCTTGTACTGGAAGAGACATTCCCTGTAAGGCCTTTCCAGATTTTGCAATCTTCCTCCACCGCTGAAGGGTCCTTATATAAAAATCACTTTGTGAGTAACTTTGCCTGTTATTTTTCTGTACTGCTTCTCCAGTTCTACCATACCTCTTTCAATATGAGGAAACTAAAAGTATGGACAAAACTCAGAGTTACTAGCACAACAGATATTTATGGAGAGGCATAAAGAATTCTTTCATTTTCTATCTGCGCATTTTCTTAATGACTGAATCCTAGCATTCCAGTTGACTTTTTAATGACTACTAAGTATTGAATCAACATTTTCAAAAACCAGCTTTTATAAATTCAAGACTTTTCTTCTCAGCACTAATAATCTAATTCCAAACCTGTTTCATAAGATTTGAACTTTTTCTCCTGTACACATTACTTTACATTTAACTGCACTCAATTTCATTTGCCATTTTACCCCATTACCCAGGCTTTCATCCAGCTTTTAGCAAGTAGCCCTTGTCCTTACCACCCTGGAAAGCATAGTATAATTGCTGTCTTTTCCAGATTGCTTGCAAATATGCTGAACAATACAGACTGCTGTAGGATTCCACTAGTGAGCTACTTCCTACTGTTTCTTTTCTATCTTTTACTTAATTACATATATATAGGAGAATATTTACTTTTCTTCCAAGAGTACCTTAGTTTCTTTGTCAGACATCAATGAGGGGTTTTATGAAATGTCTTTTGAATAAAAAATTGTCTACCTTGTCCCTGTGTTCAGTGCCTCTTTTAAGAAAATTCAATAGATTAGTGAGATTCCCTGTGCAGAAGCCACATTGGTGTTTTTTCTGTACACCATATTTAGTCATATAGGTTATAATTATTCTTTAAAATAATTGATACTGGTCTGTCTGATATGCACACTGGGCTTCCTGGTGTGTAATACCCAAGATCTTCCCTATGACTTCTCTAAAAATTTTTCATCATGCTGGCCACCATTTATTCCTATGACACCAACAGAGTTTTAAATGAGAGATTACATGTTGCAGTTAGTAGCTTGGCTATTTCATCCTTGAGTTCCTTTAAAGCTCTTAGGTGAATACCATCTGGTCCTGGTGATTTGTTATTGTTCATTACAATCAAGTGGGATGTGCAGGCTGGACTGAACATCTCAATAGTGAGGATAATAGAAAGGGAATAAGTTGGGAGTAATGGAAATATCTTAAAAATAAAACTAAGCAGTTTATGGTTGACATAAAGGGCAATAGAGAGGGACTCAGTGAGAGGGATATGGTCACAGAGGTGGTTTTAGACAATGACCTTTGCAGGAAAAACTTTGAATAGATCTGACTGGGTAAAATTTGCCAATGGTACAGAAAACGACAGAGAAAAATAAAGATTAGCAGAACCTGGGCAATGTACTTCAAAAACGTACTAAAAAGACTGTGTTTATAAAAGCTGTGGGGAAAAATTCTGCATGTGAGAGCCTGATTGACCAAACTAATTTGTGAGAGTTTGAGTGTCAGAACCTGACCCATAGGGAGAAGTGGGTAGCCAAAAGTGTACTGCCTTGGTATTGTAGTCTGTCTGCCATTTGCTGAGATTGACATAACAAGGAACTGTTGTAAAAGAATAGGGACTGAGGCACAATAGCTTAAAATGAAGGAGGGCTGTCTGCATGCAGAGTCATAGAGAATAAAGAAAACTTGTGATTGAACATGGGTGGGATCTCCAGGGAGTCCTAAAGGGAAGTTAATTGAAAGTTATGGACATCGCATTTAGTAGTGCTGACGTTGTACTTTATTTGTCAAGTAAAGTACTATTATATTTCAAAATGCTTTGCAAAGGCAGTTTGCTCATGTCGGTCATAAGTCTTTTAAAAAGCTGAATTATAAAAGAGTAGCTTCACCCACTTTCATGTGGTTCTGGGTAACTGTGAATTTAAGCTATGTAAGAGAACAGGGAAACAAGACTGGGACAGCTGTACTGTGTATTCCAGCTGTTGAAAGGGGCAATGCATAACAGAACTGCAACTCAGAAAAAATAACTGATGTAAGAGAGTGTCAGACTATGATTTAAACTACAAATTACTTCTCATATCCTTTTGGTGAGTGGTCAGTAATATGTAGTCAGCCAGATTCTGACCAAAAATATCATCTTCATTTTCTGTTCTTTAAGTAGACTTAATAAGAAAATGTTTCATCTCAGCTCACAAGAAACTGTGCTTCAGTACAGAAAAAAATATTTCATAAAATTGGTACACATAGTTTTTTATACTCTGTTTTCTCTCACTAAAAAACCAACTATGTGGACATGTGAAAGAAGAGGACTCCAAAGGCCATACAGCAGTAAATAAGGTTATCAGGAAATGCAATGTGAACAAACAGGAAAAGTTGCTATAATTGCTCCATGCAACCCCCAAACTTGAATAAGAAAGCATGAGAAAAGTAGAGGGGAAATACAGGCACAAACAAGATAATTCTTGCAAACTGACAGGAAAAAAATATTCTCCTTCCATACACACCAGTTTGTGGCAACATTCAAACACATACATTGACATTTTCACATAGTTTTTGGAGGGAGAATGAAGAATTTGTTTGCATGCAACTAAACCTGTTTGGAATACTGTGTGCTTCCCACAGCTAGATTCTTCTCGCTATATAGGCAAGTCTCATGTAAGTGAACTCTTTAAAGAAGTATGAAGCCCTAAATCTTTTCATCATATAATTTCCTAAACATCACTTTCACTTATTACATTGTCAGCATATTACAGGTGTTCACATCGCCAGATTCTAGCTGTGTCACCTGACAACCTTAAAGAGAAGAGGAAGCAAATCTGAAAGACAGAGAAATGTTTTTACTAATGACATTAATACTTCTTTTTTGTGTGGAGGCTATTATATTTGAAATAATAATGTGAGAAAGAGGGTATTTTATTTAGAATAATAGTAGCTGAATTTATAACAAGCATGATGACTTTGGAGATAGGCAGATTACTAACTTTGAAAAGAATATTAATTTAGTAAATCTTGAAACCAAAATCCAGTCCATTATCTATAATAAAGATGTTCAACTTTGGATATGATTCTGAATAATTTTTTCTGGAATCAGCTTTTCCTTTTTCATGTTCCCTTTTGTAATGTTGCTTTTTCAAGTGACATTTAATTCAGATGGTCAAAAAGGTTTTGCACGCTTATTGCCAAATGAAGTCATAATGTGCGTCTTAAAAAGAAAAGAGCCAACTACTCAGAAGAAAAACATGCAATAATATAATTTATTTAGAAATGCTTATTTAAAAGGAGAAATATTTCTGGCATTGTAATTGTAATGGATAGCAACAATTTTATCTTGGTTTTAATAGTGAGCATATCATTATGGGCTGTACTGTTTTTGCTTTTTAGTGCTGTGTTAGCACTCAAAGACTGTGGTAGGTGAGATGCAAAAAAAGAAAAAAAAAGCTAACATTTTGGAAATTCTGAAGTTTTGTTATTGTTTTCATTTGTAATACAGCTGGCAAGACTGTGTGACTCTGAATATCCCGGTCATCAATGGCTGTTCTAAAAGGAGCAGATTGTCAACTTCTGATATGGTGTATTGGTGCAATGTCCTCAAAAATGAGATATTCCTTACAAGCGTCTCCCTGTGAGTTCAGACCATTTTCTTAGTGTGTTTCACAGGGTGTTTCTTACACACTGTAGTTAAATTAGTCAACACAACAAATACTTAAATATTTGATCAGGGTTTGGAGGACTTATTTTCATGTATATTTTCTTTTTCTCTAGCTTTAACTTATTTTAATTTTGTTTTTAATCTGGGATTAATTTTACTTCTTAGGAAAGTCCAAGGTAGTAATTTTGGCTCAAATATTCTCAAGTAAACCTCATAATATTTTTAGCTCCCTCAATGTTATTCTTTTGTTAAATTCAGGACAACTAATGTCTTAGCCAGAAAGAGAGGTATAGGGGATCTGCCGTCTACTTGGACTGATGACTGGCATTTTGAAAACAGTAGGGGAGATGAAACAGAGTTCTTATTTCTCGTTTCTCGTGCAAATGTGTCCAGCAATGTGTGGGGTCATCCATGGTGTGAACCACAAACTTTACTCACCCCCTGATTAGCAAAGATGATCTGCTCCAACCATGAGGTAATAAGATGCTTCTACTTCTCCAGGGTCTGACACTGCAGTCAGCATCCAACTCTAAAAGCTTAGCCACAAGCCATCAAAAGATTTACGGTGGACAACAAACTTTCCTATGAATCTAGGTGAGTGTATTGTTTTGGATGTTACAGGATAAGAAATAATAAAAGCAAAATCTGAAACAGCCTGTATTCCCAGCAAATAAAAATTGAACTGAGTTCATTATGTTTTGGCAGGATGCTATTTAAGCTCAAGCAAATACCATCTGTAAATCTCTATATAAACACAAGGCATGATTTATATTGATTTATTTTAATTTATAGCTACATCTCACTTGGACAAGTCTCACTGCTGACTGTGCCCCCAAATTTAAACACACTGTGTACAAGTATGAAGAAGATCAATGAATGTCTGTAAGTTGTGTAGATTGCATTATTACCTCTAACTATTCCTACATGTTCTTTGAATCCTAAACTCAGAATAGAAATTGTTATTTAGCTAGTGTTAATTCCATGTGATATTTTTCCACTAAAGAAATTATTTACATAAATCTTTGGAAAGTAGAAAAACAGTGGTTTTAAACAGTTGCATACATATCTCATGGCTCATACAGCTGCATTGGCTTGCCAGATTTTTCAGTAAAGTAATAGCAAATAGTAATTATACTCAACCTCTCTATTGTAAAAGCTGATGTTCTGGAGAAAAAGAAAAAAAAAAAGTTTTGTCTGTTTTTTCAGCCCTGAAAAGCAAAGAGTAATCAGCTTTATTATCTGCCAACTTAGCTGCTGGTTCGCAAAGATTTGACATATACATTTTAGAGTTAGGTATGCATGAAAAAGATGGGATTTTTGGTCTGTTTAATGACTCTTATCCTGTCTAATATTAGTTAGTAATAAGATATGATTCTATCAGACATCTGGTGTCTAATCTACTGTGCCTTAATCATGCAAGAATATATCTGTGTGCAAAAATTGTGACACTATTAAATATCATGAGTTAACAATTAGCACAGTGCAAATTATTTTGTTCATTTCAATAAGCAACATTAGAGAGGGAAAAGTTAGTCTTAGCAAATACCTTTTTGCTGGCTATGGAGAAGATCGTCTACAACAAGGAAAGCACTTTCATGTGGAAAAAATAAAACTACCCTTGAAGTGTCTGATGAATATTTCATAACACTTGCAACTTGCAGAGTGTTCTAACATGTCTCTTTGTACTCAAGTCAGCATTGGGTTAGAGAACGTCATCTTTACTCATATCAGTAAACATCAGTCACATACAAAGGACTAAATTTGAAATTGAAATGTAGGTTACACTTGAACCTTATAAATTCTCTTTACGTCTTGGAAAAACAGCAGGGACTTTTAGGGACCAACTTTACAGAACCTGAAATGTCATGTTTGTCATTTTTAGGATAAAAAGGCAGCCATTTAAAGAAGTTTTTTTCTCTTCTTATTATATACTTCCATTATAAATCAAATCAAATATTATTTATTGCATTGTACCCAGTCTTTCTTGGCATTTTGTAAATTCCCTTCCTTTCTTGACTGCCACTTTTCAATGTGTGTCCATATATTAAAACTATCTTGAATTGAAGTAAAGTAACATCACTAATTTAAAGAAAAGTTATGTTACAACAAAGTTATAATGACAATGCTTTTTAAGGAAAAAATATAAATTCAGAGAGTTTTAACAGAAATTCAGGAAAGATAAGGTATAAAAATGCACAATAAATGGAAGATGGAAATGTTAAATTTATCCTCCAGTCAATGTTTGTATAATAGTACTAATACAAAGTAGCAGTTGTAGCTTCAGATTAGATTAAACTAATTTTTAAAAACAAATAAGAATAAACAATTCTATGGTTGTCTGAGTAAAAATTAATTTTAAAGAATTATGGAATTAGGAAAAGTCTTACGAGTTTTGTGCAAGAAGTTCACTAATTTTGAAATAAGTCTGCACAGGGGAAGTGCAGCAGATCATGCTTAAAAATTACTACGGTCACATAACACAAGGTCACATCAAATATCATTTGATCTGCTCTATATCAGAAGCCACTACATTTCATTGAGGTGTTTCTTTTCTAAAGCAAATACCTTGACTGTGATTAATGAGTGACTTGTGTATTGCCTAGCCCTCAGCGCTGCCTGGCATCTGTGAGTGGGAGGGATATTTACTTTCTCATACAGGAAAAAACTGAAGTACTCAGACACTATGCTATGAATTTCTGAAGCTATGATGGAAGAGCTATGATGGAGATTCAGATGTAATGTTGATAGGTACGCACAAGCTTGGATTTTATTTGCAGTTAATTTTTTAAAATATTGTTTACATGTGAAGATGAAACCTGTCCAACAAATAACAAATACTGCTACCATCAGCTAATGCAATAAGAAAAATTATTCAGATAGTTTAGTATTCAATTCTACCAAACAGATGAATTTTTAAATCTCATTGTATTGAATGAAATGCAGCCACACGGTGATTTTAGTTACGGAGAAATGCTGTTGGAAATCAATAAACCAGCATGTTTTCCCCAACACAACAACTTTCTAGTCAATAAAAGTATCAAGTTATGTGATATAAAAATGTGATATTTAGGTAGATGTCTTGAAAAACTCAGACAGAGTTTATGGATAATACTTTTCCAACCTGCTTCCCAATATGTCTTTTAATTTGATAACACTTAAAGTTCTGAATCAAGATTACATATGTGTCAGGCCAAAACTGCCCATCAATTCCCCAGCAATTCCTAGTGACAAGTCTTTATATAATACTACCTGTTCTTGAGAAGATTCAGGGTGCTGGAAATTTAGCTTTCTTTATCATTACACAAAAGTTCTGTGTTCTGAATGTGAGTTATATGCTGTTGTACAGAAAAAAAAAAACCCCACCACTTTTTGAAACTCCCGAGTTACAACTTATTTGTGTATCTGACTTGAAAACAAGGATTCTGTTTCCCAACTGATTTTTGAGGCTTTAACGTGAGAAATAATTTCACATCAGAAAGAAGAGTATACATGGGCAGTCCTCAGAGGATCAGCCTGCCCCTAAATGGGAAGCAAATACCATTGCAGAGCTGGACAGCACATTTCTTTCTTGAGTCCTTTATGTGTGGCAACACTGAGCACCCCCGCATGCTTGACTATATTTGTTTATGTATATGCATTGCAAGACAACACCTCAGCTGGGAAGGGAAGAAAAACACCCAAGCTGATCTGCATTTGCCAACGAAATAAGAATTATATTGGCTTGGGATATACTGCTCTTGAATGTCACTGACCAGGTTAGTGCTGACAGGTGCCATAAAAAGCAGGTATTTTGTAAATACTGTCTCCTGCAACAAGCTATAATGATTTTTCCAGTGCTTGCCGCTTGCAGAGGAAGCTGGGGGAAACAAGGACCGTTTGTGTTGCTCATTGCAGTCAGTCGCAGTCCTGGCTGTCCTGATGCTGTCTGGGAAGTAAAGCTCCTTTCCTCACCCCACTCTGCTCCCATGTTCTCTTGAGAAAATGCTGCCTTCAGCATGGGTCTGAGATTTTACATATTATGTGTGTGTACATATACCCACATACATGTATGTATATTTACACTTATATACACCCACAGCATGTGTTCACACACATACATTATACATACGCACTCCCTTTAACTATATATAGGTAACAGAGCATATGTGAGGGCAGAGCCTGTAAATCATAAATGATAGAAGAGCTGACACACAGTGACAACGGTGAATGAACTGAACCATTAAAAGGTGTAAGTCTGAGCCTGTTGAAAATACTGGCCAGGGAAAGTAGCACATGTGCTATTTCCAGTCATGCAGGGCAAATATGAAGGAAAGAAGTGACCTTGCACATATTGGTTCTGCCTGAGAAACTCTAAGTGTGTGGGAGAAAAGCTGAAGGCAAGAAAATAAAAGATAGGTTATCTGTATGTAGCTACAGTAAGCCCAGCTGGATCAATACAGCAGGTCCCAATCATCATTAGCTGGGCCTAGAAAGAGGGCTCTAAGAGACAAGGTTGCATTAAGAAGAAATGTGTGCTTCCTTTTAATGGGGGTGGATTGCGAGGATGCTTTCATTTTCGCTTTTATGCCTTCTCAGAGCACCTCCTCCTTGCAAAGGAGGGTATTCCATACACTCCGGGCAATAACAGGGCTGTGCTCAGCCCCACCTCCCATGAACAATGGGATCTTCAAAGCTCACACTTTTCTGGAAGTTACAACAGGATCTAAAACTCCTGTGGAATTTCCACAGTAAGGAGACGATTGAACCAACCTTAACCCAGATTAAATCCTTTCGGCTATAAAATCATTAAGCACCTTTGACACCACAGAAGCACAGAGCCTCAAGGTATAATTTTTTGTATTAAGTTTAATAAGACCAGTAGAGATGGGATTCAGGAAATATAATATTATCATGGTATGTAAAGCACACATTTTAACAAAAAGATATTTGATAATGTAGGAAGTCTGTGTATAAATACAAGTCTACTAGGTGATTGAGGTATCTCTCAGACTTCACTGGGGCAGTGCTCATTCCCAGAGGTGCTCCGGCAGGCTGGTACACCCTGTGAGTTTTCTGAACATCTTGCTGTTTTCTGAACAGCTTTGCACTGAGGCTAGTGAAGGTGTCAGAGCCAATTCTCTGGGAATTCAAAGGTCTACTTTAGAGCTCATTTTTGAGACTTCTGTGAATAGCGGTTTGCTTAGCCTTTTCCCCCCACAAACTTACTCCACTGCACTCCCTTGCACAAATAACAGAATGAAAGAAAAATCACTCAGGAAGTGAAAACACAGTAGGTACAGAATAATATGTGTGTGACATTACCCATGAAAAGGACCGCTGAAGGAGATAAAGGTAATGTTTAGTGTTCATCTGCTAATGCTTCAAACAGATGAGTGCATTGGCTGCTAGTGCTCAGCATGTTGGCATAAATAAAAATGTATTACCTTGGTTTTTCCAAAGATGTTCTTTCCACCCATGCTCAAATATAATCTCTCTCTAATGAATTTATAAAGATAATAATCCCAGAATCTTTTTTCCTAAACAACTGCAATTTGAGTTTGCTTGAAAAGTATTTCTTGCTGAAAAAGCAAGGTGTACTACTTCTGGCACATATATTGTTTCTTGTAACAGATCATATAGTCATCTCAGCCACATATAGATGACTCCATTGCCTTTTCTCTTTCTTCATTTAATGGGGTGCATGGAGGTAACTGGGGACAGAACTATCTCCACCGTGGAATCCCCGTGAACAGTTCTGTTGATGACAGGCCAGACCCATTGCATTCATGCTCTCTCTTCCAGAAATAAATGGACTCTGTCATACTGATTGGAAGTAAAAATGCAATCAGAGCAGAAATGAAGGAAGCCATTATGACTTTAAATTTGTATATGCAGGAACAAATGTAGATCAGAAGGAGCTGAGGAAAGGCTTTTTCCAGAGCAGAAGAAGATTTGAGTATTTGCTATTCAGCTCAGGCTTCAGAAAAGGGGAACAATCCATGAAATATAAAATGTATTAGGAAGGCTTGCACTGTGATTTTCAATGATATGTGAGATCTAGGTCTTTTCTTTTAGCAATTCCTGTGTCAGCCTTCTCTGCTCTGCTTGTGGAATCCAGCCTTTTACATGCATGTCAGAACTTGTAAGAAATCAAAACAGATCCTGTTACTCAGTTTAAATACTATCAGGTGTTTCTTAAGGAAGATGATAAGTCTTCAGAGAGCATCAGATATGACTATGGGAAGTAATAAGAAATATGTTCCTTTGATAGCACTGACAGACAGGAAGAACACAAAATGTGTAAAACTCAACCTTTGGCTCCTGATTCTTCCCTTTTGTTGCCTATGCCTAGAAGCGGAAAACAAACAAACTCAATTTTATACATAGTTATTGTGCAACAGAGAAATGTTATTCTGAGTGATTCTTGTTCACTCTCATGTGCTTTGGCCAAAGCTTGGAGAAAGGACAACCTTCCCTCAGTCGAGGTGCATCAGGTTAGGGATCTTTCAGTGAAGCTGGACACCCACAAATCCATGGGTCCCAATGGAATGCACCCGCGAGTGCTGAAGGAACTGGCAGACATCATTGCTGAGCCACTTTCCATCATCTACGAAAGGTCCTGGAGAACAGAAGAGGTGCCTGAGGACTGAAAGATAGCCAATGTCACTCCAGTCTTCAAAAAGGGCAAGAAGGAGGACCCAGGGAACTACAGGCCAATTAGTCTCACCTCCATCCCTGGAAAGGTGATAGAACAACTCATTTTGGGTGTTATCTCCAAGCAAGTGGAGGAAAAGAAGGCGATCAGGAGTACCCAGCACAGATTCACCAAGGGGAAATCATGCCTGACCAATCCGATAGCCTTCTGTGATGGCATGACCGGCTGGGTAGACGAGGGGAGAGCGGTGGATGTTGTCTACCTTGACTTCAGCAAGGCTTTTGACACTGTCTCCCATAACATCCTCATAGGGAAGCTCAAGAAGTATGGGCTGGGCGAGTGGACAGTGAGGTAGATCGGGAACTGGCTGAACGACAGGGCTCAGAGGGTTCTGATCGGTGGGGCAGAGTCCAGTTGGAGGCCAGTAGTTAGTGGGCTCAGTACTTGGCCCAGTCTTGTTCAGCTTGTTCATCAATGACGTGGACGAGGGGACAGAGTGTACCCTCAGCAAGTTCACTGATGATGCAAAACTGGGAGGAGTGGCTGATATGCTGGAAGACTGTGCTGCCATTCAGGGGACCTGGACAGGCTGGAGAGTTGGGCGGAGAGGAACCTGATGAAGTTCAACAAGGGCAAGTGCCGAGTGCTGGACCTGGGGAGGTTGAACCCCATGCACCAGTACACGCTGGGGGCTGACCTGCTGGAAAGCAGCTCTGCCAAGAGGGACCTGGGAGTCCTGGTGGATGACAAGCTGACCATGAGCCAGCAGTGTGCCCTTGTTGCCAAGAAGGCCAATGGTATCCTGGGGTGCACTAAGAGGGGTGTGGCCAGCAGGTCAAGGGAGGTTATCCTCCCCCTCTACTCTGCCCTGGTGAGACCCCGCCTGGAGTACTGTGTCCAGTTCTGGGCTTCCTGGTTCAAGAAAGATGAGGAACCCCTAGAAAGAGTCCAGAAGAGAGCAACTAGGATGATAAAGGGACTGGAGCATCTTCCCTATGAGGAAAGGCTGAGAGAGTTGGGCTTGTTCAGCCTGAAGAAGAGAAGACTGAGAGGGGACCTCATCAACACATACAAATATCTTTAGATATAGATAGAGAGGTGGGCCTGTGTGAACCTCATGAGGTTCAACAAGGCCAAGTGCAAGGTCCTGCACCTGGGTCGGGGTAACCCCCAGTTTCAGTACAGGCTGGAGGAAGAAAGGATTGAAAGCAGCCCTGCTGAGAGGGACTTGGGGGTGCTGGTGGATGAAAAGCTGGACATGAGCTGGCAATGTGTGCTGGCAGCCCAGAAGGCCAACCGTACTCTGGGCTGCATCAGGAGAAGTGTGGCCAGCAGATCGAGGGAGGTGATTCTGCCCCTCTACTCTGCTCTCGTGAGACCTCACCTAGAGTACTGCGTCCAGCTCTGAAGCCCTCAGCACAAGAAGGACATGGACCTGTTGGAGCGGGTCCAGAGGAGGGCTACAAAAATGATCCGAGGGCTGGAGCACCTCTCCTATGAGGACAGGCTGAGAGAGTTGGGCTTGTTCAGCCTGGAGAAGAGAAGGCTGCGGGGAGACCTGATTACAGCCTTTCAATACCTAAAGGGGGCCTATAGGAAAGATGGGGAAAATCTTTTTAGTAGGGCCAGCTGTGTCAGGACAAGGGGTAATGGTTTTAAACTAAACCAGGGTAGATTTAGACTAGATATAAGGAAGAAATTCTTTACAATGAGGGTGGTGAAACACTGGAACAGGTTGCCCAGAGAGGTAGCGAAGGCCCCATCCCTGGAAACATTCAAGGCCAGGTTGGACGGGGCTCTGAGCAACCTGATCTAGTTAGTGGTGTCCCTGCTCCCTGCAGGGGGGTTGGAGTAGATGACTTCTAGGGGTCCCTTCCAACCCAAAACATTCTATGATTCTATGATTCTATGATCTTAAGGGCGGATGCCACGAGGTCAGAGACAGACTCTTCTCAGTGGTGCTCAGCGACAGGACAAGGGGCAATGGGCACAAACTGAAACATAAAAGGTTTCAGTTGAATATGAGGAAAAACTTCTTTACTTTGAGAGTGGCTGAGCACTGGAATAGGCTGCCCAGGGGGGTTGTGGAGTCTCCTTCTCTGGAGATATTCAAAGTCCACCTGGATGAAGTCCTGTATAACATGCTCTAGGAGAACCTCCTGTAGCAGGGGGGTTGGACTGGATGATCTCCCGAGGTGTCTTCCAACCCTTCTGATTCTGTGATTCTGTAACTTCTGCACTTCTGTGGCTAAATAGACTACAGTGGATAATGCTGCAAGACTTGGTCTTGGCAGAGATTACAGCCCACAGGACAGGGTGAATGCATGAAGTGGTTGTGGAGGGCATGAATGATGCCTTGTCATATTGTTTCCGCCAGCTAATCTGATTGTTGTAGTGTTGGCTAGGTGAGTTGTAAAGGACAATTTCAGCAGAAGCTGTCTTAATCACCTAGTTTCTACTTGTTTGGCAGTTTTCTGCTTCCCTGAGCAGGCTCTTCTCATCACCTTCAGACTCTAGTGTGAAATAACATTCACTGATGGTCAGTATTTCAAATTTCAGATATATCTCATCAACTCTTTCTACCATTGCACAAATACTTTCTAGTATTATCCTGACACTTATTTGATATGTCCTAAAATTTCATTGACTTTTCTCATGACTGCATTCTATGAGTGTGATTCAGAGAAACATCCAGGTTTTTTTAGTTGATACAGCTAACAGAAATATTTCTAATTAATCCTAGTGTGCATCAATTTGTACAAGCATATTACAAAGTATGGTTGCTGTTACTCCTGTATTCAGGGCGACTTGAAAGTGAGTGTTGGGCAAGCAAACACCCAGTCTTCTCACATACTAATGAAATCTTCCAACACTGTGTCATCAGCAAAAGCTGTTAGAAGTCTCCTCTCTGTACTGAAGTTATTATTGATAACTCCTCTAGTCAACTCCCTCTAATCAAATAATACTTATTCAAACAGGAATATAAGGTTAATTGAAAGCAATGTATATTTGACAATATGAGATTGTATTCTTATTCTGCATTGCATTTCATCTACTTACCATTAATTTTTTTTTGATTTTTTTTTTACAAAACATTGATGTAGCAGTAGCTGGTCATGTCACTGCAACAGACATGCCTGCTATCCACTTTCTCCCTAGTTTACTAATGCAAGTGCTGTGTTGACACATTGTATAGCCATACAAAACACCACCCTTCCCGCTTCCCTTAAGAGTATCCTTCCCAGTGTTAAATCCTCAATAGGGAACAATGTGAGACATCCCTTTAGAGATCACTTTTGCCTATGCACAACTGAAGATGGGCTTGTGCACCAATACTAAGTTATTTTCTTTTTTTCTTTCCAACTATATCAGTTAATATCAAATATTATGATCTCCTGCAATTCTTGTATTGGTTCTGGATGGGATAGAATTAATTTTTCTTCACAATAGCTTGTATGGGACTACGTTTTGGATTTGTGCTGAAAACAGCATTGATAATACAGAGATATTTTCATTATTGCTGAGCTGTGCTTACACAGAGACAAGGCCTTTTCTGCTTCTCACACCACCCCACCAGCGAGGAGGCTGGGGGTGCACAAGAAGTTGGGAGGGGACATGGCTGGGACAGCTGATCCCAAAACTGATACCCCGCACCATATGACGTCATGCTCAGCATATAAAGCTGGAGGAAGAAGGAGGAAGTTGGGGACATGTGGAGTGATGGTGTTTGTCTTCCCAAACAACTATTACCTGTGATGGACCTCTGCTTTTCTGGAGATGCCTGAGCACCTGCCGACCCATAGGCAGTAGTGAATGAATTTCTTGGTTCACTTTGCTTGCATGCACGGCCTTTGCTTTACGTATTAAATTGTCCTTATCTCAACCCATGAGTTTTGTCACTGTTACCCTTCTGATTCTCCCCCATATCTCCCTGTAGAGGGGGAGTGAGCAAGCGGCTGAGTGGTGCTTAGTTGCTGGCAGAGGGTAAACCACAACAACAGGCTGTGTCCAAAACTTATGGAGACCACCTTTTCAAAGAGAGAAATGACCTCAATCCTGGAAGAAAGAAATATTTAAGATTGCAGAAACCTTACCAACAAAAAAATTTTTAAAATTAAGAGTGGTTTTTTCCTACTGTTAATCATTATAGAAAAGTTTGGTAGTACAGTAAGTTATAACAGAGTACGTTGCTGTACTCTAGGCTATTTTTTGTTATCCTGCAGGTTCAGAGGTGAGGACACAGAGTCCCATGGTAAGACAGCAGAACCTGCAGTTTGTATGCTGGGGAGTCAGGGTGGACAGGTAGGATTCCACGAGTCACAGCGGCAGCATTGATGGCTCCAACGCAGGCGCCATACAAATGAATGACTGAACTCCAGAGGATTATCTCCCACTGAAATTAAATATAAGGGGTTAAGAGCATTCCTATTTCTCTTGAGTTCTGAAAAATCAGCCTTTAATTTGAGAACTTGCTGTTCCATCCTTTATTCTTTGACACACTCCTATTTTTAATCCTTTACCACGTGATGCAGCATATTGTCCAGCAGCCACTTAGAAAGATTGTTGAACTCCTTTCATACGTGGTCTGTGCTGGATGATGCAGCTCACATTTCTTTAGAAGCAAAGAAAAAAAAGAAACCTTGAGTGATTCACAATGACCCGAGGTTCCTGTGTATACTATAAATACTAGTAAGGGCAAGTCTCATCATTGTATAAAACTGGAATAAAGTTCTTCCCAGTAGATTGCAGGAGGCTGAAAGGAACCGGAATGCATTAGGCTTGACATTACAAGGGCTAGGCAAGAGAATACTTCAAGTCATCTAGGAATGGTGTTTCTCAACTGGAGAGCTGCCCTTGTATTGCATTTCCTGTTCCCTCCTGTCATTTGCTGTGTGTATATGACAGGGAAATAAAAACACTGCTTATGAACACTATGCTATATTTGTCCACGCTACTGCATCCTGTCTATACTTTTAGTATATGTACATCCACATTATGTATTTTTATTATGTACATTTACATAGACCACAGTTATATGTAGAAGCATGCCAGGCTGTGGATAAAAGCTTTCCCTGCTTTCTCTGTCCACAGCACTTTGCAGAAAGGAGAAAGAAATACATTATGTATGTGTGAGCTTATGCACTCAAATACACATGTGTACTGTGTACTGGTATTAAATGAAGAACATAATTTTTAGGGCCATACCTCTGTCTTCATTTTTTTTTTTTCAATAATATGGCAAATGTAACTGTAACACTAATTTATAAGAAACAGAGTCTCTTGAAAAATCTGTCCTACACACACTTTTGCCACACTGAAGTCCTCCTTTCGGAAAGTAAAGCTTGTAATTATTTTAAGTGTCAGAGGGGAAAGAATACTTTTAAAGCATTTTAAAAAGGAAAAAGAAGTAAAGGTTTGGTTTTGCTTCCAGTTTCACTGAAATATAAACCCCACAAATATTCCTGGAAGTTACTAATATTGACATGCAAGTATTTTAATGTATAAAAGAACACCTTAAATTTTTTCACTAGCTCTTTTTAGAACAGAGAGTGAAACAGATTTGCTCCACACTAAAATCTAGTTCTGTCTCCTCTTACCCAGTGCCTTCTTTTTCTTTCTTTATTTCTGTTGACAATAATTTCCTGGGAATAAGTACCTAAAGTCTTTATCTGAAGCCTGTTCAAATCAAGCGGAGAATTTCTACTGACTTACATGTACTTTGCACCAGACCATATGTTTGGTGGAGTTTACAGGAAAACCTAAAAATCGTCTAAAATGAAAATACACCATTCACTACGTAGGGAACCCACTGTACGGAGAAAGGACTGGCTCCTGATAGTGTTTGTTAACCTTTCTGTAACTTCCAGGAGAACAACCTAAACACAGTAAGACATGATTTTCCATTGCCTTGTATCTTTTCTAGCCATTTGCATCTCTACCTTGTGGAAACTGATTCTTAAAACCACTCCTGTTGTTGTTGTCAATACAAATTTTTACATAGTGTTTCATTGTCCCTGCAAGAAAGGCAGAGAAATATCTCCAGGATACCAGTAGTTGAAAACAGATTTTTTCTGAAAAAAATTTGCTTTCTTCAGCTCTTTCTTTCAGGTGAACAGTCTGAACAAAGACACAGAAAATGTAAATGCTTAGAATTAGATTTGTCTTAACTGAACAGGCATTTATTTAAAAAAGTTTTTCCTCAAACTGTGCCCCTGTTGTATACAGGTGATATTGCAGAGCAACAGAAAAGCCAGCTCACTATCTGTAAAATATTGATGACTAGAAAAAACTTAGCTATTGAGATTGCAATTATTTTGCAACGAAGTCTAATGTCACTACTTTATGCACTTTCTACATAAGAAGCAGGCATTGTTTATTTTGTTTAATTTGTTACTGATCACTGCATAAAGAATTTGGTAAATTCAGCTTTGTTATTTTGAATTCATAGCAAACCATCCAGAATAAATGTATTAAACACTAGCTTCATCGTGAAGGTTTCTAGGTGACTAAGAACACAAGAACAAATTGGAAAATAAATATTGTTGTTTATGCATTGTTTGTCATTCAAAATCAAAGGAAAACACATCATAGTCTGAGAGTCTTTTAATTTCTTAAACAATTGAAAACACTGGACACTGCAACAGTTATCTGCAGTAAGTAGAATTAACAAAGATGTCATTAATTATACAATGAGTGGGCTTTGCAAGATCACTTAGCATATCAAAACATTAGCAGTTACTTTTCACAGCTTGGAAGGAGCTGTGAAATTCTGATCATTCAGAATTAACAGAACAGCCTCTAGGAGTTGAACACTTAAGATTTCAGAGAATTGTTAAAGAATTTCTTTATCTGTTTTCAGATGTCCATCAAATATATGCATGGCATAGGCCTGAAACCTTACCAGGTAGATTCCCTCCTGGTATCCCAATATTTGCTCATTCCAGTGATTACCACCAATATCTTAGGAAAGTGAGACTAAAGTTTCCTATCCAAACTATGATGAAAATGAATGTAAGTAGGATGTAGGAGAGGATAAAGTAGTGAAATGATCTGAGGTTGTTCGAGCAATAAAGTTGCCAGGATGTCATTTCTGGGATGAAATCATGGATCAGAAAGAGAACCTGCATCCTAATACTCACAGGAATCGTCATCTAAATGTTCCTTTACACTCAACAGCCTCCTACAAGATCTGACTTGTCCCCAAAGTCTTTGTGATGCTCAGGGATGTCTGCAGCTCCCTCCCTCTCCACTTCTTCATTCATGCTGTGCCTGCTTGGATTTTTTGAAGCAAGTTTGCCACAAAAATATTAAGCTTTGTTTCCATTTTTGCCCACTGAATGGTATACTTCATTTAGACATCTTCCTTCTGTAAGTGTTGTAATGACTGCCGTTTTTGGAAAAGTTTTATGTAACAGCTTGATACTATAGGTTATATTATAGTTTTCACTGTGTATCTTTAGGTATTTTTTCCTCTTGGCAAGTGGTTATATCAGGCCAAGTCCTGACCTGTTGCATGTGCTAAGTTTTTTTACAAATTCTTGTTGTCTCGATGACATTAAAAAAGTTGTCCTCAAAGGGAAAAGAAAACCAGAATAGATATAAATTTTTAAGGAGGCAATAAAATAAGAAAAAAAGTAGTTCTTGCTATTTTGAATGTGTGTTGATTGTTTGTTTTAGATTTGTTGTTCATTTTAAAAGCATATCAGATACATACATAACTGTGACTTGCTATTATCACTCTAATCTTCTCCCCTGTGATTTTTGATAGTTGAAGACCTTTGAGGAGACATATTAAAGTCCATTTGTGTCTATTAGAATTTGAAATTCATCTTTTCTATAGTCTCTGTGGGTTTCATTGTTTCTGTTGAAGAGATCAAGCATTATATCTAAAGCTTGGTACAGGATTCTCTATTTATTTGCGCTCTAATGGGGTTGCTGAAGGAATAGAACTCTTTATTTAGTTTCTTCCATAAGGAAAGGGTATTTTATTATCATTTTGTAGTTCAGTATTCCTCAGTGCTCCATTGAGCCGCGTATTGCTAGCACACATAATTAAAAAGACAGCCCTACAAAGGGCTTGCGAACAACAAAAAAAAAAACCAAGCAGAAGTGACATGGCAGAGGAGCTGGGCAGAATAAGGTAAGGATTGAACCATCCTTTTTAGCACAATAACCAAAAGTCACAGGAAAATCTTCCTCTGTCTGCTAGCAAACATTTATTGTCTACTAGTCCTCTAATGGCAGGATCCAGTTTTCAGGAGGGATTGATTGAAGACTGTGGCAGTGACTTTATGAAGACTGGAACTTACATATTTTTACTCCACATATATTTAGCAGGCATGTTTATGATGGCTCCAATAAACACGCACTTCTGATTTTTCTTTTTAGTGAGAGGAACTCTTGGGAAAAGTTTTGCCATTTTAGTGTTTTATTGTTCAGCTTGTTTCAGTTGTGCCTGGAAAGCACTGGAATACCCTTGTAGAGCCATCTAACTGGGACGTGTGTGCCAACTGCTCATTACTTTTAGTGTAGTTTGTCCTCTTTTTGGATTAGTCAATGTAAATTAGTTTGAAAACCCTAATACCTGTTTATTTCTTGAGTTCACTTGCAGAACTAGTGAAAGGGTTAAGTAACAGGATCCAAGTCTCAGGCTTGGACAAGGGTTTATGTCTAATGGAATTATCTATATAGAGTTTAGAATAATCCATATTGAGTAGCTACATGGATTAGTACTTTTTCATGAGTATTAATTCAGCATGCTATCAGTCACTTACCAAGGATCTGTCATGGGTAAGGGATTTCTCCATCCTGGGGCAAGGAAGGATCTCTTAGTCTCACGTAAGGGATCTCAAACCTTGAGAGGCAACCCTGCTCAAGGGGAGAGTCACCTGGTGTGCAGTCCAGCTGCAATTCAGGAGAGGTCACACTGGGCTCATCCTGATGGTAATATTCATAGAGCAAAGTCCCTAGCTGCTAGTCAGTAATATGGACAAGACAGATGTCTTTGGTTTAGCTCTGGTATCTTGTTCTGTACTTTGTTTATCTTGCATTTTTGGGCTTCAAAACCACCTTTTGAAATATTTTTCTGAGGCACCTTCACTCCCTTGTCCATGAGCCAGGAGCTTTCCAGCTTGCAGGTTTACCACTGGGCATGAGGCTTGTTGCTCCTTAGTCAGTCTGAACCAAAGTAGGTCTAGGGGCCAAGTGATTCCATCACACTCCACCTTGTGACTGCAGACAACTTACTTCATATCATAGAGTGGTGGTACAGTCACCTTTTGCTCTGTGCTGTAAACATTTGACATATGATGTTGGCAGGCTTGCAGATCCATGGTAAGGAAACAGCTTTTAGTCTAAAATATTACTACCAATTGATTATTATTTTTACATATTATTGGGTGATTGCACATGACAAACAACAAATATTTGCTTCATTAAATACCAAACCTTTACATATAGAAAATTATAAGTAATAAGCATAATATTGTTAGAGCTAACAAGATCACAACTGAATGATGATGCATTAGATTCAAAGTTCCTGTTGCTGTTGGTGATCATCCAAATAAGGTATCCCACCAATGATGTTCTCCATTCCTTTTACTCTTTCCAGAGCATGATGTATTTCTTTCACATAATGATGAACAGTAATCAGGGTTCTTTGTTAATTTTCTTGAGCTTGTTGCAGCAGTTGGTAGGGATTTTCATGCTGTAGTAGCTTCCTTACCAATGTAAGATTCATTCCAATGGGGGTAGGTAATAAATCTTGATACAATGTATAGTTAAATTGTCATAATTTATGAAATTTTTCAGGAGCTTATTAGCTAAAGTTGCATCCCATAATTTCAGAAAAATTAAGATACAGATATCTGCGTGATTGTATCTACAGTGATATTGCCCACAAATACAAAATTGCAGAGGGTTCTCATACAGAGACATCCATTTCCAATATACACAAGTACAGTTTCAGAGATTTCACCAGGATATAATCTCAAAATGGCAAAAGTTTTGTTCAGTGTCAAGACAAATGTCTTGGGCTTTAATGGCATTGCTTTCACAAATAAATCCTTGTTATTCTCACAAAACACATGTATCAACATCAACAGTCTGCTGTTTGTTTCCATTTTATTGGGCCCATAATTGTGTTCTATTGGATAGAGTACTGTTCCATTGTGATTTAATCCCAGCACAATGATTTGGTATATAGTATATATCAAAGCATTGTATATTGTTAGAATAAAAGCTGCGTCTTTACTGTCAGTGGGGTCATAGGTAAAATTGACTAGATGCCACCAGGATTGGAATTTCCTTTCAAATTCAGTTATATTACCGCAGACTGCCTTTCAAATTTCAGTGGGTAAGGTGCCCTCTTCACCTTCTCTTACAATCGCTGCCACAGTAGGTTGTACCCACAGTTGAGCCTGAATACAGCTAAGAGAGAGACATTAATTTGGGCTACACCTAGTGTGTTCACAACTTGTTGGTGGTCCTTTTCATTAATTCTTTCCCATTGGGATAATATATCAGATAAGAGCCATTGGTTAGTTCCACGATGCCAATAGAGAAGATTGCAATGGACTTTCTAATTTGTGTAAATTACTTGTTACTGAGCTTATTTTGTTTTCTAAAACTTCAGCGTTCATGCTACCTAATATTCCTAATCCTGTTCCTAAGATACCAGTCACATATCTTCTTGATCGTTTTGGAGAAGTGAGGGTTTGTCCATGCAACCAAGCTAACCATCCTGCATAGGATGTACTTAAGAATGGTGAGCAAGTAGGTTTAACTGCAGAGATATTGATCTGCATTGATAGTTCTGCTTGTTTGAGGGTCCAGAACACTTGCTGTTGGCCTTAATAGTGTAACGTCCAATTTCAGAAATTTGTGGACTAGAGAAGAAATTTGTGTGGATGGAGTTTCCTTACCTGTTACAATCGAGGCGAATGTAGAGTGAGGAGTGACGGGTGTTGTTGTACTAGGCTCAGTAATGTCTATTTTAAATTTAAATGGTAGTCCCATGTCCCTGAGAGCCCAGAGGCAGATTACAAAACCAGGTTGTACCAAGGTAAAATTGTACCAACAGTTTAATTTTCAGAGGGGAAATATTTTGTATTTGTGGTGTTTGATATAATGTTGTGCACAGAAATCTCAGTTGCTTTCTCATGGATAGACTTGTTGATCATCCAGCATCCTATTTTAATTTCTTTCCCTGCCATTCCCTGAAGCAGGAGAACTTTATAAACATCAGTTTCATATTTATCCCAGCTCCACTGATTTTCTAAGTATACTTCAGTTCCAGGCAAGACCACTGTGGAAGGACTTAAATCTCCTTTACTAGGGAGTGTTTCCATAGTGCCGGTGTGCTTAATGTGAGCTGGAGGCCATGGCCACTGTTCATTGTTAGGATGTGGAATAGTAACATGAACACAGCATTTCTGTTTGCCATCCTGTGGGGTATCAGGTTCTAGTGTGTCATCTTTGGTAAGTAAAAGTAGGGTAGTATTCAAAGCAGGTACTGACATCGTTGTGATAAGTTTAGTGATTCTGAGAGATATTGTTCATAGTATTACATTGTGTCTGTTTAGAGTGTTTCAGCTGCATGATACTTCAACATCATAATGTCCCTTCACTATGTCACATACTGAGCAATGACTTATATAACAGCATTTTCTATATGGTGTGTAAGAGTTATTATGAATAATTATAATATATGTATAACCTTTATTAACTGGTATATATTATTGTTTGTTAGTAAGAAGATGGGTGGTTTATCTGTATTGACAAAGCCATGGCTGATTTCTGGATTGACAATTAAGTTAAGACAGGTGGGCATTTGTGGGGAAGGAAGTATTATCAAAATCTTCAACAGCAGGAGGATGATGTATCTTACTTTCATTTTGGAGGAGGCTGTAAGACAAAAAGGTAAAATAGACTGGTCTTGGTGGGGTTTTCTGACAAGTTACACCATTAGAAAGAAGGAAAAATGCACTGTGCACTAATTCTATGTTTTGCACCACTGCTATCAGTAGATTCCCAGGCAAGTGGGCCATGTGGTTTAGTTAGAGTCATAGGTAAAGTTCCAATTTGTGGTAAATTTACCATGACAGGTTGTGCTGGTTGTAATGCTATTGGATATTTTCTTTCATCAGAAGATGGAGCATCAAGCCCAGCTTTTGCAAACAATATTCATCTCATAGGGCTCCCAGTGGGCCCATGCCAATTATTCAATTGATGAAGTACTTTGGAAAGTCAAATATCCCACTGGGCCTTGTGTGGCTTAGGACTCTTTTTCAACAAACCTTTAATTCTTTCTACCATCACATTTGATTGAGGGTAATATGGGATGTAGAATACCCATTGAATTTCATCTTGTTTTGCCCATTCTTGCACTTCCTTACATAAGAAGTGTGGCCCATTGTCACTTTAGATGACATCAGGAGCAGGTAGACTTAAGAACCAAAATGATAGTCCTTGTACTGTATTTCGTCCATTGGCCTTTTGGTACTTAGTCGTCATAAGTGAGCTGGAGATTACTTCCACTCCTGTGAGAGTACACTAAAATTTCGCAGAGGACTTGAATGGTCTGATATAACCAATTTGCCATGTAGACCACAAAGTTTTTCCTTGATTGATACATAGGGGTGGTGCCTTAGCAGGGTGATTTGTTTGTAGTTTTAATCTACATTGAGGATATTCTGTGAGAATAACTTTGCGAGTTTTCCTGTTTAGGGGCCAACCCTTGCCCTGTGCAGCAAAGTGCTTCTTTGCCTGTGTGACCTAATTTTTGATGTAGCTATTCTCCCAGCTGATACCACTTGGGGTTTAAGAAGTTCCCTGTTTTTATTGTCCTAATTTTAGTCAATTCATCCACATTTGTGTTTGTTTATGGCTGGTTTATTGACCTTGGCATGAGCTTTCACCCATTCTGTCTTGAATGGTGTTTTTCTGATTATATTTAGTAATAGTTGCCAATCTTGAGTTCTCCAAACTAGGTATCTGTTTACTTCCCAGTCCAGGGATTCCCATTGACAGAACCACTGTGTGGCACCAGCCCACAAAGCATAGGAGTCTAGATATACGATTTTGCTCCATTCTGTGCTGCTTAAACAACTGGTCTTAATCATCCTGCTTGTGTGCTGCCTCCACCTTCTTCTACTATTTGTTTGCCAGTGGTAATGTTTAATGCAACAGCCTTATATTGCCATTTACTGTTTATCCTTTTTGCTGAGCCATCAGTGAACCAAATGTCTTCTGCTGGTGTTCCCTCAGTGAGGGGACGTACATTTAAAATTGGTGATGGCTTAAATGGTTCTTGTAATGCTAATGGATCTGCATTTATAAGCATCTGTAATTTGGAAACTTTAGTATGTCCTTCAGTTAATTTTATTTCCCCTGCAATTCCTGTCAGGTAGGCATACCATTTTCTGACCGTAGATATTTTTGTGCAACTCCTTCTGGGGGAGTAGTCCCCTATAGGATTGCTTCTAGCAAATGAAATGGTCCTCTGGTTTGCACAGGCTGCTGCCAGTATATTTTCTCAACTTGTTTCACTACTCGGGCTAAAGACAAAATTCCCTTTTCCCATTTGGAGTATCTCTGTTCTGTCTCTTTTAATGCGCTTGAGCTGAATAATAAAGGTCTCTTTGGTCCATCAGGGCCAGTTTGGAATAGGTTATAGTAAGTACCTTGTTCAGCAAAATCCCATTTGGCTATAACAGGGTAGTGAGGGTATACTGGTACCAATGACTGATATGTTTTTAATTCTTCAATCAGAGTTTTTATTGCCTCCTTATACTCTGATTTCCACTCCCAGGGTTTGCCCTTCTATAAAAGCAAATATAAGGGACAAACAATGACAGAAAATCTAGGTACATACTTTCTCCAATAACCTAAAGTTCCCATTAACTGTTGTTACTCTTTCCTAGATTGGGGCATTCACAGCTGTTCGATTTTTCTTAAACTGTCTGGAGGAATCACTGCATTGCCCACTATCCACCAAGTACCTAAAAACTTTACTTCTCTACTTGGACCCTGACATTTCTTGGATGGGATCTTCTGCTTTATGTAGTGCTTGCCATACTGCTGCTGCCACTTCCCCCATCTTTTCAGGTGAAGTTCCCCTGATTAGAATATGATCTATGTATTGGTACAGTTTCCCATCTTGAGGAATTGAGACTGTCTGTAAAGTTCCGCACGTGCAACATGAGCAATCATGAGTGAGTGTTTATATCCCTGTGTGAGTCTGTTACAGGTGCATTGTATCCCCTCCCAAGTAAAAGCAAACTTCTTTTTATCTTCTTCCTGTAAGGCGACCATAAAGAACATATCTTTCACGTCTGGTACTGCCATCTATAGGTGTGTGACTGCCTACAGTGTGGCTGTTAAAGTAGCAGTATTTGGTACTGCAGCTTTTAGCGGGGCTGGGTTGGCATTTCAGTGCCTATAATCAATTGTAAGATGCCATCTCCCATCTGGTTTCTGGACCGGCCAGACTGGTGAATTTTATGAGGAGTGGGTTCTGGAAATAATGTGCTGTTTTTCCAAGTTTGCTGTTACCTTGGAAATTCTGTTTCATGCCGCAGCAGAAATCAGGTATTGCAGTACATCAGTAATCTTTGAATGAAGGGGGTGCAAGGGCTGTGTGGAGTACACACACTGTAGCCTCTTGATTTCTATCAGGATTAGGGTCAGCATTTGAACCAAAGGACCACACACTGCCATCCAGCAGGCACCAGATTTGGCCATTCAAAATATCAAACCCCGAAATATTTTCGTTGTGATGTTTAACTGCAAAGTGAGTACAGGATATGTGCTTCTTGCCCAGGAGCAATAAATTAACTTTTGCAGTTTGGCACATAGCACTTGCTCCATTTACTCTGGTAAATTTAATTCTTTGCCATCTAAGTCATACAGCCAACATCTAGGCATCCTATTGCGTTAATACTGAAATTTGTGCTCCTGTATCTATTAGGAATTTTGCCACTTGTCATTGAAGACCAACTGGAATCAAAATATATGGGCCATTATTATTTATCCATTTATAAGATTCCACTTGCAGGACAAGCAGGCCCAGTTGCTGTCCTGGCATTTCTTGTTTTTTGGCTTCATACTTTGCAATCCATTCCTTGGTGGGAGGAAAGGGTTATCTCTCTTTCTTGCAGCTGGCAATGGCACTAGAGTGTTTGGAGTAAGCTCTCCCCTTTCTCCATTATCATGTCTCTGGAATGCTTGAATTAGACTCAGGATAATGCCAGTAGGCTGGCCCTGAATCGTGGCTCTGGGAATGCCTAGTGCCAATGCTTTCCTCCACAGTTCATTTCTCCACTCTCAAGACTCTGCTCGTGTGTCTTTAGGTGTATTTTCCCTTGGCTTAGTTCCTGTTCCCTCTGGGGGTGTTTGTTTTACTGGTTGCACTCAATGATCTGGCCAGGGTCAGATTTTTAGGCTAACGGATTGTCCCTCCCCATTGTTTACAGTGTCATGCATTAATTCTGCTCAGGTAGGGAGCTGGTTGTGGGGATCATTATCACCTAATCCCTCATTGTGTTCTGTGTCTCTTTTAATTTCATCCCATTTTGTAATTAAGTAGGGTTTAAGAACTGCTGGGGCTCCTCTAAGTAGTGGTTTTAGCATCACATAATCAATCATAACAGATAGTGGGACATCATTGGATTCTCGTTTATGCATGGCTTGTATGCAGGCAGCTTTTGTGGTGGTTATAGAGAGCTTGTTAAGAGATCTGATGGGGATTATGGAGAGTTCAACTTGCTCCATGGCATCTATTTCCCCAGCCAAGTAAGCTACCCTGCTGGTGATTGAATAGGATCAATTTTCTGTGTCAGGTCCTAAATTTAAGAGAAATCCTGGACCCCAAAACCTGTTTGCTTAATCTTCACTCAGCAATATTCTGTTGCTGCCACTTAGGCACACTCACCACAAATACTCTGTTTCAGTTTCACTAGGCTTTCTGCCATATTTTTCTTGTAAACTTACCAGTTGTAACAGATCCCAAGGAGTGATTCACAGAGTATATCATGGAGCATCACCCTGAGGTCCTTCAGCCTATTCTGTTTTAATGATGGGTCTGGCTTCATATTCAGGAGGACTTGAGGGAAACAAAGAAACATCCTCCCCTGGTTTGCTATTATTGGTGTCACCTAATCTGTACAATGTCAGGGAGATGGGGAGCTGCGTAAGCATCATTTCGACTTTTTCTTCCCACTTCTTTTTTTTTCTCCTTTTCTTCCTGTAACTGCTTCTGCAGCTGCTCAAATTTCAAAGTGTTAGTTCAGCTCCCTTTATGCCTTCTATTTCTTCTTTTAAGTCCTGTTCTTTTTTATTGGTATTCTACCTATCCTGGTAATCAGTTTCTAAACAATGGACCTAGTGTTTTGAAAATGGTTCCTTTCCCTTTTCCATCCTTTATCTGCACCCTGGCCACTTTTACCTGTTCTTCCACAGCTTCCCAATCATGCCAGTTATCACAAGCCCATTCTTCTGAGAAGTTGGGACTCAGGTTTATTCCATGCCTCTGTAAATAATTGGTGATTTTTACTTGCCATGCTGCTGACTATGCCAATTTGTTGGGGATGAGTGGAATGCACCTTACTCAAAAGAGAGAAGCAGCAGTATATTTTATTGAGGTAAAATAATAATATTTCAGAGTTCAATAAATTCAATGGAATTTAACAAAGTTTAACAGTGGTTTACCAAGGTTCCATAAGTTTGATGGCAAGGTTCACCTTATTAATTACTGCATGGAAGAAATATACAAGGAAAATTGAGTTGGCGGCAAATAAGAATGATCCACACAGAGACCAGAGACACAAAGTGTAAGGAAGACCCTCCTATTTAGTCACAAGGTTCAGAGTGAACCTCCTTGCTTCCTAAACTCCTTATGGAGCCTAGGTGTGGCTAGGTCCAGTATTAGTCTCAGGCTTGGACAAGGGTTTATGTCTAATGGAATTATCTATATAGAGTTTAGAATAATCCATATTGAGTAGCTACATGGATTAGTACTTTTTCATGAGTATTAATTCAGCATGCTATCAGTCACTTACCAAGGATCTGTCATGGGTAAGGGATTTCTCCATCCTGGGGCAAGGAAGGATCTCTTAGTCTCACGTAAGGGATCTCAAACCTTGAGAGGCAACCCTGCTCAAGGGGAGAGTCACCTGGTGTGCAGTCCAGCTGCAATTCAGGAGAGGTCACACTGGGCTCATCCTGATGGTAATATTCATAGAGCAAAGTCCCTAGCTGCTAGTCAGTAATATGGACAAGACAGATGTCTTTGGTTTAGCTCTGGTATCTTGTTCTGTACTTTGTTTATCTTGCATTTTTGGGCTTCAAAACCACCTTTTGAAATATTTTTCTGAGGCACCTTCACTCCCTTGTCCATGAGCCAGGAGCTTTCCAGCTTGCAGGTTTACCACTGGGCATGAGGCTTGTTGCTCCTTAGTCAGTCTGAACCAAAGTAGGTCTAGGGGTCAAGTGTATCTGTCACAGCCTCAAGCTTTGCATGCTTTATTGTAAATGTGCAGTGTTCGTATTGTTGCATAAGTTTTGTTGTTCCCATATAAGAAGCCTTTTCCCCTCTTTTGACCAAATAAATTGTTATGAAAGCAACAGAGTTACTGAGATGGGTGTAAAGCACAGATTCTCATGCAAAAAGTAGAAAATTAATTTCTGATGCATAGTCTGAATCACAGAAGTGAGTTTGTGGGAGGGTTACAGTCAGAAGGAAAAATGTATGTACTAGAGAGAAGAGTTTTCTGGGTTTTTGCCAGCCATAAAATATATACATATGAAAACCTTTCATTATTATTTTGTAGCAGCTTAGTCTATGTCTCTTCAGATTCCATTTTCCTGACTATAGAAGCTCGAATGTTCTAAAGACATAAAAGAACAGATTCAGCTGGTTACCATTTATTGTGAGGAAAACTGTGTACTCTCTAGATCCTGTGGGGTTTGTATCCTGCAGTCCAGACATTCCAAATGTTTGCTTATTCTTATTTCCTTTCCCACGGTATGTATATGTTTTAGCTTTTTCTCCCAGGTGTCCTGTCTCAAACAAATAAACAGAATGCTATTAAGTCTGTAGAAGAAAACAGAGCTCTATGAAAACATGTCAGACGAGTATAGGACACCCACACAACAGAGTATGAATCTCTTAAAAAACAAACACACATGCCCCTTAAACTTACTGCAGCCTGCTGATACAGCTTGTCTCTGGGTTTCTTGGGAATGCTCTCACACTCTTGGAACATTGCTCTCTTTGCTCCGGGAATTGGCTTGCCCCGTAAGGTGTTGCTCCTTGTTGCAGTGCTGTGTCTTTAAAAAAATGCTCTGAGCAGATTAAATAGTCTTAAATACCCTACTGGAGTCCTGGGGCTTGTTCTTGTGTGGTGACTTGTGTTCTTCCAAAATGAGCGTGAAAAAGATGTAAAAGCAGTCAGATCAGAAACACTGTACTTTACTCTTGCTTTGCTTGCCACATAAACTGATCCATAAGACCCTGTAATATCGCCAGATCTCAGGTTGAAATGTGATTGGAATTTTTTTAAATACCACTTTCAAAATGTGTCAGTGTTTCTTGCATCTGAACACTTGTGGGAAAAAAAGAGATCAGCACGGCCAAGGCACACCTAAAAGCTGTGCCATATGTGAAGAAAGGATAGTGGTGCATGGGTAGTAGGAAAGAGGTGAGACCTGCAATTCTCTTGCTGCCTCTGTGCAAATTGTTTTGCTTTACTTCTTCCTTCTGGTCAAACAAAGGCTATAGTACTGGACTCTATTGCAGTACTAATAGATTGGCACAAGAGCGATATGCTTTGTGACAAACACATTAGACACAAGTTATAAAGATTTATTTTTAGTTGATGTTAAATTGCAACAAACTTAGTACTATGCTGCAGAGTACTAGGTAAAAGTTTTTCTGTATACATAACTTTTAGGATTTCAGGACAGGAATACCTCAACCCTCTATATGAAAAGAATTTATAGTAATGGCCTAGATCTCTTTAAAGTGTTGTAATCAGTGTAATTGAAAAGAGGGAGTGAGATCTATACTGCTGACCTTTGAAGCTGGTGCACAATTAAGTATTTGAACAAGACCTGAGAGAAGAAAGTGGTTACTCAGTAAGTCTTGAGAGATTACATTTTACCTGGTGAGTCCGGCTATAATTCTGATCTCCTGAGTCTGGGTGTGCACCCATGCTGATGGCAGCTGTGTATGGGGGTTAGGTACGGGCATGTTGCCACCTGTGCCAACTGATCCCCCAGTTTGGGTGCTGTGGTGAGCAGGATCCTAGGACGAGGCACACTGGTAAGGCTGTCACTGGAAACAGATAACAGCACAATTTCAGTGAATGGGAGCACTGCAATAAACAATCTCTCTGCCAAGAAGTGTGAGGTACAAAGTGAATTAGAAGAAAATGAATAAAAAACCCTCTTCCTGCTCATTTCAGTTCTAAATTAACTTCAACAGCTCAGTAACATGACCTTAAGTGTCATCAAGGAAAATTTTATGAAATTATCTTTGTTATGTGCAGTGATGGATGAGGGAAATAACTGAACAGAAAAGAACAAAACCAACAATGTCTAATTGAATATATGTAGGATGGAATTGAATTAAGATAAATACAAATAATTATCTATAAAAATATGGTAATGTCATAATATTAGCATAATTTTTTTCACACGCAAAAAGTCAACATAAATGTTCTTCTGCATGAATAATCATCTTGTGGAATCCATTGACAGATGTTACTATTGAGACAAAAAAGTGAGCAGAGAAAAGAAGCAATATAGGAGTTTAGATTTAATATTTATTACTTTCCTTTACAAAGACCAGTGATTAATTCTGATTTTTGGTTTACCCAATAATGCTGTACCAATTAATAACTCTGAAATAACTTGTAGAGATTTTTTTAGGTTTGAAAGGAAAAACTTATTAGCAGTGAAGAAAGGTTATCATTTAGCTTATTTTGAAATTGATGTTTAGAGAAGTAAAAGTGAGGAAAGAAGACATAACTCAGCCCGATAAATCCTGTGATTTATGAATGACCTATAAAGTGAGAAAATAGCAGGTTCAAGATATAGAAAGTGTTAAAATGACATGTTGTTTCAACACTTTTTTGGTCACAAACCTGTTATTTCTACAGTCTCTAGGCTGGTTGCTTGTCTCAAGCTGAATAATCTTTATGGATAATGTTTCTTTTGGAAGGGTCTTTACTGCCTCTAACTAGAAGAATTACAAATGAACATGAACAACTTCAAGACTACCTGCATTAATTCATGCTACATTTGTGTAAGATAAAGATACCAAAATCTGGTCATCAACAGAAAAGTTTTGAAACTACTCTCATTCTAATTTTTCAATGGATTTGCTACAAATCTGGACAGAACCCTCCTCAGAATTTCTTGTAAATATCTGTTCAAATGAATTTGTCCAGTAGGAATGATCACAACCTTATATTCAAATCCTATTAGAAAAATAATTCAGGTTTGAAATTTTAAATGACCATTTAGATTTTTGGTAACCTTTGAAATCCGAGGCCTCCTCAAGGGGCCTGTCTTCTTAAAGAGGCAGCTACAGTCAAGATACACCAAAGTGTCGGAGATGCTTAGGCAAAGAAATTTACCCAGGAAACAGAAATGGTGTATCACAACATACACAACCAGCTGCAGCTTAAGGAGGAAATGGGAGGAGTGTGGTGGCTGCCTTATAGAGCAAAGCATACCAAAGCCTGTACAGCAGCTGTTAGGATCACTGACTATTCCAATGTAACTTTCTATGTCCCTTCTCTCCTGAATGAGATATATAACAGCTGTCAATGCTTTCAAATACAGTGTGCCTGAGAAAGAGTCATTTGGGATATGGGAACCTAGAAAAGTGCATAATTTTTCCTATTGTTTTCTAAAATTTGGTAAAAATTCTTAGAACTAACATTTTTTGTGAACTTAGTTATCTGTGTTTAACATGTATTCATTTGGACTTTCATTTACAGAGCTCAGGTTAATTAAATTAATTTATGAAAACATCATGGAGGTTTATGTTTGGAGAATTTAGTGTGTGAGAAGCACTTCAAGTCAGTGGCCAGCACTTCTGAGAATTAAGTTGGATATATGTACATGGACTTTAACTGCTGATGCTACTTTTCAGACAAGAGCAGTTTTGTACGTGTATTCCACTCACTTTGGCTGTATAAATAAAATCTGAAAGGAAGTAGCAGTTTCATCTTGAATTACTTTTCCCCTTGGAATTTTTGATTACATTGCATTTTCATTGTTTTCAAATACAAAACTTGACAACTCCACACACCTACTAGCCGTAATATGCAAACCTATCTCTTTATTCTCCATCTACCATAGAGTGCTTCTCTATGCTGGTGAGAGAAGCTTTATAAAAAGTGCAGGGAAATTGATTCCTTGATTGCAACAAACTTTCCAATCCAACAGTTTCTAATGCTCAGGGAGCTGAACACCAAAAAAAAAGGTAACACGCACTGATTCCAGTGACGATCTCCAAGCAGTCTGCTACCTGCTGCAAGGTAAAACTTCAGAGCTCTTCACCTCTCCATTAGTTGTCTGTCCATGCCTTATGACCCTCCAGTAAGACAGAGAAACATAGGACTATTCATTTTTATAAAGGTGGAGATAGCAATCTTTAGCTTTATTAAACACAAATTGCTAAGACAAATAAAACAGAATTAATTTTAGAGACTGCAGAAGAAGCTGATGTGAGGAAAGTCCTTAGCTCTGAGTATTGAAGGTGGTCTTTTTTCCAGCTATACTCTTCTTGTTCTCTACAAGAACAGCTTTTATTTCTTCACTATTTCTCAGATATAATTTTTTCCATATCCATCTTTTTGCATAATTAATCTCAGGTGCAGATTCAGCAGCCAGGCTGGTAAAAGTATCACATGGATGTTTTTCAAGGACACCTTTATCCATAGGGAGAGCAATTCACACCCCACACCCTCGAGGCTTTTTGAATTGCTAGCTGATAAGTGGACTGACCTTCATCTGATCCCTGTTAGTCTGCTTTGGGTCCCATGTGGAATCACTAGCATTGTGCTAAATGCAGTCCAGCAGCAGCAGGAGGATCCAAACTGTTTTACCTGCGGCATGCACTGCCCAGGAGCCCTGTGAGAGCAGGACATGGTGCAGCCCAGCCTTCCACGCCTCTGCACTCAGGTGGCCATCTTGCCTGAGTGGGACTGCCACTCGATAGCAAGATAAAATGGCTAGTGGCTCTACAGTGTTTGAAAAAGTCAGACAAAATACCTGGCTGAGAGGTACATTCATCTGATCGATATTTCCCCTCTGAACCTGTAAAAGGATGGGCCCTTTTGCATTGGCAGATACCACGCGTGGCAGGCTGTAAACGAAATGTGACACCAACTTCTCAGTGCAATGGTCAAACGTGGTCCTGACATTCCTAGCTTTGCCTGTGAAATCACTGACAACAACATTTAACCACAAATACTGAAAAATTAATGATGCATGGGATTTGATTTGTTTTAGGAGAATATTATGAGCTCTGTCACTTTTTAAATTTCACGTATTTATTTTCTGTAAATCCTCTTTTTCTTTTGACTCCTCCATCCTCCTTGTGATCTGTAACAACTGCTATTATCTTTCCTCCATATTTCTGTATCAGGACATATCAAATGTGTCATCAGTGGGTCCACCCAGAAAATCTCTGATTTGTCTGAACACTAAGCTACGTAGCAGTAGAAATTATTCGTACTCTGGTGCCTCTCTATAAGCTGTCACTGTAAGAGAACTGTCATGAAAAATTTGAGCTGAATGCTTGATTCAAAGCCTGGAGAAGAGGACAAAGAATAAGTTTCTGCTTGAAACCTGCCTCTGTGCTTTAAAGATGTATATGCAACTGAGAGGTGGAAAGATGGGCTGCAGAAGCTGTAAGAGGCTCCACGTAAAATGTAATATGGAAATATGAAGAGATAAAGGAAGAGAAATGAAGAAAGGTTACAAGGCCTGACTGAATGAGTTAGAAGGAAAGTCTGAGATGTGAGCTGAACATTATTGGGAGGAGGATTGGTTGCCCTTTGATGAAGGAACAGGCCAAATTAATTGTAGCAGAGAGAAGGAAAGATGAAGGCAAAGCTGAGATGGATGTTAGGGTCTTAAGTCCAATGAAGAGCACAGGCTATCAGAAAGTCAGTGGAAAAAGAGGAAAGCTTTTTCACCATGCAATCAGAGCCTCCATGACTTGACCATACTGTGCATGTCATGCACAAGTCCTCAGGAGCCACATGGTAGAACATGACTTGCTGGTGGTTTCTAGTCAGTAGTTGATAAACCTGCTAGTGCCTCCCTGGGTGTGAAGTGGGAGGGAAATGTCCCAGTGTCTTTAACTATTAAATCTGTAGTCTGTTGGCTAGTCCAAATATTAGATGATCTTTATCACCTGTGCTAGTCACAAACTTTTCTGTATTTGCTGCCTGGGTAGTTTTGCATAACTGTGGCTCCATCCTTGGCAGAAACACAGGTTCTGCTGGGAATATCCCACTTATGTTGTTATGAAATCTGTTCAGCAGTATAAAAATGCATGGCATATTCTGCAGATTGAAGGAAAGTCTAATTTTTTTAATGAATGAAAGGGTCGTTAGATCTCTGCAGATAAGAGAACTAGAAAATACCTAATATTTTTTCTTTAAGTAGGCATACTTAGGAGTATCTGTGCCATATTTAGGTTCCAGCTTGCTGATACACTGCTTAGCATGTTTATTTGCCTGCAAATTGATTGAGGTAATGGCAATTATGCCATCCACTTGGCTGTTTCCAGTGAAGCAAAACATACTGCCAGTTTTCTTTCAGCCTTTTCTCTGATGGAATGGAAACAAGGCAAGGTAAAACACCTTAGACAAGCAAACTCTCTGTGTTGATAGTTCATTTCCAATTGGATCCTTACCCCAGACATAGATGCATTTTTCTATTTTAATTACTTAGAAGAACAAAATCCTAATTAAAAGTTTGCTTTTTCCTTCTTAAGCCTTTTGCTCTGACTTTTTAAGCAAGTGGATACGTTTGACAAATAATGTTCCTTCTCTAGCTCTTGTTATTTCCCTCTTCAGGTCTTTACTGTCCACTAAATTGGAACTTTGCCTTCCCAATAATGTCATGCTCCTCAGCTAGAGTGACACTCCTAAACTACCAACTGATTTAGTTATGAATACATATTTTATACATTTTTTTAACACCCATGAAAGACAAAAGAAACACCCGACCTTGTACCACTTTGTTCTATGGAAAAAAATGCACACAGAAGACTGCAAGTGTTGTGGCCTCCTCTGTAGTTGTCAGACACTTTTGTAGCCTGCCCTCAGTTGCCATTTATTTAGCGAGCACACCTGTAAGTTGCTGAGTAACTAAGGATTCCAACCCAGACATACTTGGTGGTAATAGTTCCATCTAGCCCAGTATCCTGTGTTGGCAATGGTCACTAGCAGATATTTTGGGAAATATGTACGAACAGGACAATGACATTGTTGACTGACTTGGTTGGGTCTATGTGTTTAATCTATCTAGATGTATTTTTTTCTTCCAATTGTATTTGCATCCTTAAAATTTTTGGTATCTCCATTTTATGACAGTAAGTTTCACAAATTAGTTACATTTCATGTGATAAAGTATTTCCTTGTCTCAGTTTTAGGCTGCCTCTTGCTGATGTTATGGAAGGCCCACAGGTTTTAAACCACAGGAAAACCAAGGAATTACGGTTTTAAGTAACACCATTTTCAGTTTTACTCATGAATCTATACACTGCTGCCACATGTCCTCTTGATTGTGTCTTTTCCCAATTGATTTAAACTTCCTTTCTGCCAGGCCATTTTTCTTGCTTATATCTTTTCCAGCACCTCTATAGTCAGTCAGTCTGTCTGTCCATCTGTCTTCCCTCCTTTTAACATGCTAGTGTCTCTGCCCTTTGCACTGTGTGGTACGATTTTTGTCAGTACATTAGACCTCCTCTGATGACAAAAGTAACCATAAGTCCCCATAATCTCCCACTTGCTTGTTTTTCACTGTTTCTCAGTGCCCTAGTTCTGTTACCAGAATTGAACATACTGAGTGGGTTTTGTTCCTCCTTCATCCATAAAAATGCAGTTTGCATCCACCTACATAAGCGTTCAATCGATTAATGGTGAAGCTAAGTAAAGAAATATTATTTTATATCCATGATAGTGAATTGACGTAAATTCTTACTCTATTCCATGTGCACAGTTGTTACTTTCTTAAAGAAAGCATTACTTAAATTCTACATTTTCATTTTCAGACCTGATTTCCAATAGATACATGCATACTTTAAAAAAAAATATGAATATGGAAATTTATTTTTAGGATAAAGAAAGGAGTTTTTTATATATATGCACATACATAAAATCCATGGGATTTTAGTTTTTGACTTTGTATAACAACAAATTTCTGTCAAAATCAGTTGTGCTGAATAGTAGGGGTTTTTTTATTATATTCTTATTGTTTACACAAGTTGACCTTTTAGTTCCGGTTCTGTCAAAAATGTCACTTTCCTTCTAGTTCCTATTAAGAAAATATATAGCTTTCTGCTCTCATTCTGGTTCTCTTTCACCAAAATAAAGTTCCAAAGTGACTCTGGTTTTGAGGGGTTAAGCAATGATGGAGCCTGTCATTCCTGCCTCTTATGCTTGAGATCCAATGTGCATGCGGGTGCTGGCTCTCCCACTTAAAAATAACCACTCGGCATAGGAGAGGTGTCAGCAAGGCAGCTATCAGTTCTGTTCCACACCAGCCAGAGCTGGCAAACCTTCTGCAATGTTAGAAGCACATCACCAGGATAAATACACAGGAGGACAGAAAACAAAAAAAAAGGTGGAAGTGCACAGTAGAGACAAGAAGATTTTCAAAAGTGGGATTTTTCTCAACCTCTTCACCAGTAAATAATTATACCAGTTTGACCATAGGCAATACATAAATACTGATATGGGTTCTGTGTGGTTTCTTCAGGATACATAGATTTTGCTGCACACTACTTTTTTGGATAGAAATTTCAGTAAACTTTTATTCCACTTGAATTTTATCCCCTCTCTAGCTGTGAAATTAACTACACCTATTCCATGATACATTTTAGGCTTGATATCCAGAATGATATCCAGGAGGCTGCTTTAAGGGAAACTGTCCTCCTTTTATGTTCAGAGCAGGCTTTTCTATCTTTTTGTTGCACTGTGTTCTGATACACATTGCATTTGCCAAAGCATCATGTTCTGCCTCACAGGGAAGAGAAAAGGAAAATACTTAAAACAGTAGAGCTGATCTGTAATTATGCCACAGTCCCTTTCTGGGAAGCCGACAGTAGCAATGTCCTGTATTTTAAATAAAAATGAGGTCTGTGTTTTGTCATATTCCTGTGGCTGCTCATGAAGCCAATGCATCCCCTGAGATTTCTCTTCTGAGCCCCCAGTCTCCTAAGAACCTATGTCCCCACATTTTCTGATGCTAGTGCATTGCACATTCTTAAAAAATGGACATAGGAACCACATGCTGGGTCTTCAAATGTCAAGATGAAGATAATGAACCTCAGTACGTTTTCACACAATGGAACTGAGCATTATCAGTTTCTTTCTGGCTCTGAAGCTTTGAATACTCTCCATCAAAAAATAAATTTAAAAAATGAAGTTTCCTTTCCGATGTCTGCAGTGTGCTTTCCGAAGCAAACTAAAAAAAATGCATAGTGAAGTCATGCACAGTTTCATGTTTTGAAGATAATATCAGTAAAACATATTTTGTATTTTTTTTTTCTTTCAAATGTCTTTGGCAATAGGACCTTGTGAGCCCTAATGCTTCAGGTTTCTTGCTGAATACTGTATTTATCCTTTCCCAAAGTATTTCCCAAAGACTATTTTAAGAAAGTGTTTTAAATTATCTAATTTTTATTCTACTTTTCTCTACTGGTTATTTATTTTTAACTGTGTAAATTAAACTATTATTCAAGCACCTTGTTCTACGATAGCCAACCCTCATCTAAAAATTTCCAAGTATTTTGTGGACAGTCATCCATTAAAGCCTGAAAAGTTCTTGTCAGGTAGCTAGGTTGTGTTAGGTGTCATTATAATACCCATTTTTCAGCTGAAAATCTTTAAAATCTTGACTCAGAAATTGTGCCAGTAAAAATGCATGCATTTCCTTAAGAGTAACATATTTTCTTATGCTTAGTTTGAAAGGAGTTTATAAAGGGATACTGATATATGCAATGACTTGATTACTGTATGCAAACACATAATAACCTCATAATCTCTGGCTGTAAATTACATGCCTATATTTGAAAATGTGTAATTTAGTAGTTAACTCGAGATCAACTGAAAAGCCAAGAACATAATGTAGGAGGCCTAACTTGCAGTCCTTTACTGTGCTATCACCTAAAGATTATGTTGACTAACATGCAACAATTTTTCCTCCCTCCTAGTTCCTCTGTAATCTGAATTCCCTGCAGTCTGGAAAGTTTGCCATGATGTGACCAGAGTTTTCTCTATTTAAAAAAGATCTAAGAAACAAATTGATCTGATTGATCTGATTCCAGAGAATCAATCCAAGTATGTCCTGAAATGTGCAGATATGCTGAAAAGCATACAGCTTTTTTATACCACTAGAATTCTCTAATCTTGGCAAGATTTGGCACTGTTTAATTTCTTAGCTAAACTTTACAAATTACTCTTCATCTGCTAAACATTGAATCTTCCAAAACATGAGAGTTTTGCCATGAAGAGGCAGAAAGACAGATGGATAAGGGTCAAGAAAATCAGTTTCCTATTCAGAATCCATGTACAGTATGAGTAAAATATAATCTACAATCTTAAAAAGTTCTCTTGATTCTGATGGCTGGGTATAGGAGGTTTTCTATAGTTAAAATAGGTAATACTTCTAAGGCTTTTGCTGAACCTGAAAATGAAAGAAACTTTCAAAGTGGAGCAACTAGTTATGATGAAATAGCTGAAAACATAACTCAGGAACTGCCAACCTATACAGAGATACTCTCTGTACGTTCTTCAACTTCTTGCTGGATTTTGGTTGTTTTATAGTTCAGCTACATTCTCCATAATATTTTTATATCCATACTTCATGCAGAATTTTATTTCCCCTAATACTGTATTGTAGATTGTATTTAAACTCTTTGAAAATTGTTATAATGTTCCAAATAAGCTAAAATTCTTTCTCAAAACAATAGTTATATATATATATATATTCCATTAATTGAACTTTGCTATTTGAAATGAGACCATCTCAGATGTGTGCAGCAGTGTAAAGGTTCACTGACTGTAACTGGGCCTTGCACAAAAAATTTAGGAACTATAAATCTGTGAGAAACTTATTGCCAGTGATATCTTTTGTATTTGCATTGGGGAAGTTGGGGAAAAGCAAATAAAATAATTATTTGTAAAAGGAAAACTTGAAGCAGAATCTATGTGAGCTGCTTTCTCTCATCTATGCAAAGCAAAGTACTGTTTTTAACCAGCCTTAACCATGTTGTAACGTTCTATCATTGCAAACCTACTGCTGGGGAAAATCTAGAAGACAGTGTTGTCTGGGTTCTTGAATCCTGCAATGATCTAACACTGATAGCCTGAAATTCTAGGGAAGCTAAGGAAACAGACAAACCAGTAGATCATTGGTCTTTCCCTGAAAAACAGCTCAAAGTCCACCTGACTTCATAAACTCAATGCTGATAGTAGAAATGCTGACCTCTAGCATGGGGACACCAGGTGAATTAGAAAGTGACTGTGCATGCTAAAGAAAATTGCTCGGATAAGAGAAATTTGAGTTTATTAGGAGCAAGGGAGTCTTTGGAAGTATCTATAATATAAGGAATAGTCTCTACCATAACCAGAAAGAAACAGACTGCTGTAATGAATATTAAAAAGGCTTAAACTATAAGCTGGGGAAGGCATACAGAAAAAAGAAAATTCAGCTAGGAATAACAGCAATGCAACTGAAATTACTTTATGTATCCAATAACTAGAATTGAGACTGAATTTCAACAGCTTGGGTGATACGGGAGCAAAGAGGAGAGAAATTCAGTAAGGCAACAGAGGTCAGTGTAAATGGTCCTTCCGAATCCAATAAAATAACAGGTCAGTAGTAAAGAGGTCAATGAAAATGACCTCATGAAATTAAAAACTGCAAACACTTATGAGTGAATGTCCGAAGACTATCACAGTTAGCATAGCATATTTGAAAGCAAAAAGTAAAAGGGGAGAAGACATTTTTGATTTTAGGAGGAGCATACCTCTTCTCAAGGACGACTCTAAGACAAAATAAAGTCTCTCTTCTGTTAGTTCCTTTTGCTTGCTCTCTTTCCCTCTGCTTCTTTCTCTTCCTTTCTTCCTCTTTTTTTCCTCTTAATGTTCCTTTCTTCTTTCGTTCCTTCCCTCCCTTCCTTCCTTCCTTCCTTCCTTCCTTCCTTCCTTCCTTTCCTTCTTTCCCTCCCTCCCTCCCTTCTCTTTTTTCCCCCATCTTCCTCTCCTTTTCTCCTTCCATTTTCCCTATGTACTCCTGGAGTAGAGTATTTTTCAGTGCTCAAATGGTAAAGCTGTGTGTGGAACCTACATGCAGTTCTTTACAATTCTTTTTTCTTGGAGTATTTTTACAGAAGGTAGCGGCAATGCAGTGTTCAGTTTGGATTGGATTTTTTTAGGAGGTGTCCCAGTGTGTTGTTTTTCCTATTTTGTATACTCTTATGTATCTTATGCATTTTGCAACACTAATTGTCTACTGTGGAAAGTTGGGGTGTGATCATTCCTTTGAGATGTTTCCACCTTGCTAAGAAAACAGTCTGATAACTGCAATTTATAACGACAAACTGCAAAGCTAAACATTAACATGGAAGTTGTTGAATCCAAGACTTAATGCCTGAGTCATAGACATGTGTATATCAGAAAAAAATAATGGCTGTAGGCTTAAATTTGTTTTTTCATAAACTGTTTAGGAAAAAAAATCTTTATTCATGTTAAGGTTTACAGACAGAGGAGTACAAACATGGGAAACCTAGCTTCGGTTTCTGGCAGTAAGCTTTGAGAATATTGCTCTTACCATCTGCTCAGGTTTCCTTATCACTAACCTAGAATACAGTGTTTAGCAATCTTTATCTGATTTCACAAAAATGCAGCAGAAAAAAACAGTGGAAAGGCAACTGATGTGCTTAGATCCATACCAACCTTGACCTAGGAAAAGATTAAACATTTCTGGTTCTAAATGGATTTATGGAATTAATCAAACAATGCAGCAAGTTGCACAGGGAGTTTCTAAAATCTCAGTCCTTGGAGGCTTGGGGATATGACTGGACAAAGCCCTAAGCAATCTTGTCTAAATTCAGTGCTGACACCATTCTGAGGAGGAGGTTGAACTGAAAGAACCCCTAGATCCTGACCAACCTGTGTAAGTTGTCGACTGTAGTATCAGATGAAGTGTTTACTGTATGAGAGAGGATATATGAATGATGAATGTCATAATGAATGGTGTGGAATAGATTATACATTTACTTCTGTATACTTTTTTTTGTATTACCAGAATAAAAGTGGTAGTGTAAGTGGAAATACAAGTCATTACATGTATCTTGTGTATATATACACACACACACACTCGCACGTGCTCATAGAAGATCATTAAAGGGCAATACTTGTAACAAAAAAAAAATTCTGTAAAGATGAGAAACTCCCTGGTAATAGACATCTGAAGAATTTTTTTTTTCCTAACTTGAAAGAATTCCCCTTTTCTTTGTGTCTTTTTAATATACGTTTTTACTATGGTAATGTCATAAACACGCTTGCTACAGGAAGTGACAGGTTAGCAGCAGGAATTAGGAAGGCACACATCCCTCCGGACCCGCATCCCCTTTCTACAGCAATACAAATTAATGGTGCAAGTAAAAGCTGCTTTTTCTCTTCTCTCTATGGCTTGTTGTTGCTGTCAGGCTGTGTAAGGTCAAAGAGTAGATCTCACGGTATTGCTGAGGGGCGGGAAAGAGAGCAGCGGACAGAGAGATGGTACTACATCTGTGGTGTTGCTGGCTGCTGAAAACTCCTAAAGCAGAGGATCTGAGGGAAGGAACTGTGATTCAGATTAAAGACTTTCAAGGTCTTTACAGTGGGCTTTCCTGTGCAATGCAGTTATGTGTCATACGTTACGTATCTTTACGTACCGTGGCTTACTCAAAATGAGATGCAGAATGCTGTTCATTACATGAGAGTATTTGCTTTTCTCTGAAGTGCTCAGCTTTGGCATGGTCAGAAACAAAATACAGCATTTATCTTGTACAGTGTAGTGCTTTCTGTGTTCCCAGCTGTTTGAATACCAAGCATGGTTTTTTCCCATTTGCTGGTGGATCTCCTCAGGGCTGTAAAAAAGAAGAGATGTTTTAGAGATCTAAATATGAAGGAATGGAATTTTAACATATTGTGTCATTAAGAAATTTAGGAGCTTTTAGACAGATTCTGAAGGTAGTGGAAAATGAGATGCAGTGTTGCATTAGACATGTTTTTAGTATTTTCTTCTTTTTGTAAAAGCTGTAATTTTCAGAGTTTAGAACCAATTTAATGTCCCTAGAGTTAGAGCTTTTTTGTATCCATTGTCCATTAGGCGAATTACTAAGCCAAGAATGGAATCCATTTATAATGTATAAAATACTGTTAAATGTCTTAAAAACAGTCTAGGCAGGGAAGAAAGCATCAGGAGTCCATTAAATTTGAAGACAGTGAGTTCTGAGATTCTTCTTATAATCAGATAATGGGTTTTTGTGCTTTGATAAGAGGCATTACATGTAGGAAGATTTGTTTAAAAGTTTGAATTCAATAAAAATTTACACAGAACTAATGCAAAATGCATTCTGTTTGACATTTGAGACAGCTTTCAAAACAGTATTTTGCTTTAAAAAATCCCTGTTATTTCAGTAATATTTATTATGTTTTAATACAAATTAATAAATAACACCTGAAAGATAGTGTCACTGTTATAGACTTTAAAGAGATCTGTCAGAATCCACTATAAACTTATGTTCTCATGGGACCATAACCTGGACATAAAAATATGCTCTAGGCTAAATTCTTATCAGGGAAGATCACAGATGCTGACATATTTGTTAACAATTAAAAGCACATTTTGTCTGCAGAGAATTCAAATTTTAAAGAGCAACTCACACTGCTGAAAAATAACTGAATATGAAGATGATGACTGATTCTAAGACTGCTTGAAGAAGGTTCCATGTTTCACAGTGTCTCATTTAGGTCCACCCTTAGGCTGTGCCCTTCTGCACAGCTCACCCTTGCTGAGTCTCCTCCAGCAGCGAGGTAGTGGTCCACAGGCACAGCTGTGGCCAGTACCACTTGGCTGGAGCTGGTCATGGCAGAAACTGTCCTTTAAAGCTGTGCTGTTCTCAGATTCATCGGATTATTTTGGGGGGAGAGGATTTCCCAAATTGTTCTCTCCAAGTCAGCAACTGCAGAGGAAGGAAGGCTTCAGCAACGCATACCTTGGTCAGGAGTGGGACACTGTTTCCAAATATCTGATGAAGGCTGAAAGACATAGGGACAAGCCTGAGGTGTTGTGTTTGCATTTATTTTTACCCAGTGGCTAAAAACACACTATGCAAAGGTATCCTAAATAGTTTTTGCTGCACTACTGACTCTTGGTTCCTCTGTGATTTGGGGTTGTCGTGGTTTAACCCGGCTGGCAACTAAGCACCACGCAGCCGCTCGCTCACTCCCCCCTCTCCCTCAGTGGGATGGGGGAGAGAATCAGAGAAAAGGAAAAAAAAGTAAGACCCGTGGGTTGAGATAGAGACAGTTTAATAAGAGAGAAGAATAACAATAATAATAATAATAATAATAACAATAATGGTAAGAAAATATACAGAATATATAAAACAAGTGATGCACAATGCAATTGCTCACCACCCGCTGACCGATGCCCAGCCCGTCCCGAGCCGCGATCACTCCCCCCGAGCTGCGACCACTCTGCCCGCGACTGACCGATCGACCAACCCCCCCGAGCATGACGTTATATGGTATGGAATAGCTCTTTGGACAGTTTGGGTCCTAGGTGTGCTGTACTCCCAGCTTGTTATGCCCCTGGCCGAGCAGGAGAAGCTCAAAAAGTCCTTGAGCAGTCTGAGCACTACTTGGCAACAACTAAAAACATCAGCGTGTTATCAACATTCTTCTAGCACTGAATCCAAAGCACAGCACTATGCTAGCTTCTGTGAAGAAAATTAACTCTATCCCAGCCGAAACCAGGACATTCCACCCGTTATTCTATACCATTTACGTCATGCTTAGGTCCTACCCTTACAATCCATTCCAATTAATCACCACCATTTCCTCATCTTTTTGATACATACACAGATATCATTCCCTTAGTCTATGGACCATCCCTCTGAAATGTCCATTGGGTTCATTTAGTCCATGGTTTTGGGCTCCATCTGTCATAACAGTCTTTCAGGGCAGGAGAGATGGGGTCTGGTGTTGGGTTGTTGCTTGCTGAAGTCAGTTCTGGTTCCATCCGCTGTACTTCCTTAGTTTCTTCAAAATTCATTCTTCTTAATCTGGGCGATTCCTACTGCTATACCATTGACAGGATATACAGCAATAGTAAAAATGATCACATAATATATTATACAGCAATTAACATTATACAATTCAGTTCATTGGCTATTTTCACCCAAAATCAAATCCCTTTGGGGTACACATCGGACTTCCCCATCCTTCCGCATCACCCACCAAGTAGAGCCAGGTCCTTGAGCAAAAGCAATCCCACGGATGGGTTTGCCTTTACCTGAGGCAGGAGAAACCCACACTGTCTTCCCCAGCATATTTTTTACATGCACTACAGGGACTTTATCCCCTTCTACAGTACGTAAGAGGTTTGATTGGGCAGGGCCAGCTCGGTTGGCAGATCCTCTAGTGTTGACTAACCAGGTGGCTTTTGCTAAATGTGTATCCCAATGTTTGAATGTTCCACCACCCATTGCTTTCAGTGTAGTTTTTAACAGTCCATTGTATCGTTCAATTTTCCCAGAGGCTGGTGCATGATAGGGGATGTGATAGACCCACTCAATGCCATGCTCTTTGGCCCATTTGTCTATGAGGCTGTTTCGGAAATGAGTTCCGTTGTCTGACTCAATTCTTTCTGGGATACCATGCCGCCACAGGACTTGTTTTTCAAGGCCTAGGATAGTGTTCTGGGCGGTGACATGGGGCACGGGATGTGTTTCTAACCATCCGGTGGTCGCTTCGACCATGGTGAGCACATAGCGCTTGCCATGGCGGGTTTGTGGGAGTGTGATATAATCAATCTGCCAGGCCTCCCCATATTTGTATTTCAGCCACCGTCCTCCATACCAGAGAGGCTTTAACCGCTTGGCTTGTTTGATTGCAGCACACGTTTCACATTCATGGATAACCTGTGCAATAGCGTCCATAGTTAAGTCCACCCCTCGATCACGAGCCCATCTGTATGTTGCATCTCTTCCTTGATGGCCTGAGGTATCATGGGCCCACCGAGCTAGAAACAATTCACCCTTATGTTGCCAGTCCAGATCCACCTGAGCCACTTCAATCTTAGCAGCCTGATCTACCTGCTCGTTGTTTTGATGTTCTTCAGAGGCCCGACTCTTGGGTACATGAGCATCTACATGACGTACCTTTACAACCAGGTTCTCCACCCGGGAAGCAATATCTTGCCACAATGCAGCAGCCCAGATGGGTTTGCCCCTGCGCTGCCAGTTGCTCTGCTTCCATTGCTGCAACCATCCCCACAAAGCATTTGCCACCATCCATGAGTCAGTATAGAGATAGAGCACTGGCCATTTTTCTCTTTCAGCAATATCTAAAGCCAGCTGGATGGCTTTCACCTCTGCAAACTGACTTGATTCACCTTCTCCTTCAGCAGTCTCTGCAACTTGTCTTGTAGGACTCCATACAGCAGCCTTCCACCTCCAATGCTTTCCCACAAGACGACAGGACCCATCAGTGAACAGGGCATATTGCTTCTCATTTTCTGGCAGTTTATTATATAATGGGGCTTCTTCAGCATGCACCACCTCTTCCTCTGGCGATATTCCAAAATCTTTGCCTTCTGGCCAGTCCATGATCACTTCCAAGATTCCTGGGCGACTGAGGTTTCCTATTCGAGCCCGTTGTGTAATCAGTGCGACCCACTTACTCCACGTAGCATCAGTTGCATGATGTGTAGAGGGGACCTTCCCTTTGAACATCCAGCCCAGCACCAGCAGTCGGGGTGCCAGGAGGAGCTGTGCTTCAGTACCAACCACTTCTGAAGCAGCTCGAACCCCTTCATATGCTGCCAATATCTCTTTTTCAGTTGGAGTATAGTTGGCTTCAGATCCTCTGTATCCCTGACTCCAAAAGCCTAGGGGTCGGCCTCGAGTCTCCCCTGGTGCTTTCTGCCAAAGGCTCCAGGTAGGGCCATTCTCCCCGGCTGCGGTGTAGAGCACATTCTTTACATCTTGCCCTGCCCGGACCGGCCCAAGGGCTACTGCATGCACTAGCTCCCATTTAATTTGTTCAAAGGCTTGTCGTTGTTCAGGGCCCCATTTGAAATCGTTCTTCTTCCGGGTCACTTGGTAGAGAGGGCTTACAATCTGGCTGTAATTTGGAATATGCATTCTCCAAAAACCCACAATGCCCAAGAAAGCTTGTGTTTCCTTTTTGCTAGTTGGTGGAGACATGGCTGTTATTTTGTTGATCACATCCATTGGAATCTGACGACGTCCATCTTGCCATTTGATTCCTAAAAACTGGATCTCCTGTGCAGGTCCTTTGACTTTACTTTGTTTTATAGCGAAACCGGCTTTCAGAAGAATTTGGACTATTTTCTTCCCTTTCTCAAAAACTTCTTCTGCTGCATTGCCCCACACAATGATGTCATCAATATATTGCAGATGTTCTGGAGCATTACCCTGTTCCAGTGCTGTCTGGATCAGTCCATGGCAAATGGTAGGGCTGTGTTTCCACCCCTGGGGCAGTCGATTCCAGGTGTACTGGATGCCCCTCCAAGTGAAAGCAAACTGTGGCCTGCACTCTGCTGCCAAAGGGATTGAAAAGAAAGCATTTGCAATATCAATTGTGGCATACCACTTGGCTGCCTTTGACTCCAGTTCGTACTGAAGTTCTAGCATGTCTGGCACGGCAGCACTCAGTGGTGGCGTAACTTCATTCAGGCCACGATAGTCTACTGTCAGTCTCCACTCTCCATCAGACTTTCTCACTGGCCATATGGGACTGTTAAAGGGTGAGCGAGTCTTGCTGATCACTCCTTGGCTCTCCAGTTGACGAATCAGCTTATGGATGGGAATCAGGGAGTCTTGATTGGTGCGATATTGCCGCCTGTGCACTGTTGTGGTGGCAATCGGCACTTGTTGTTCTTCAACACTCAGCAACCCCACAACCAAAGGGTCCTTTGAGAGACCAGGCAAGGTAGACAGCTGCTTAATTTCTTCTGCCTCCAATGCAGATATACCAAAAGCCCACCGGTACCCTTTTGGGTCCTTGAAATACCCTCTCCTGAGGTAGTCTATGCCCAGGATGCACGGAGCATCTGGCCCAGTCACAATGGGGTGCTTTTGCCACTCGTTCCCAGTTAGGCTCACTTCGGCCTCCAATACAGTCAGCTTTTGAGATCCCCCTGTCACTCCAGAAATACAAATGGATTCTGCCCCTATATGGCTTGATGGCATTAGAGTACACTGTGCACCGGTGTCTACTAGAGCTCTGACGTGCCAGGCCATCGAATCCACACAGTCCAGTAGACCCGGTTGTCCCTTTCCTCCACCTGGCTGGAGGCAGGGCCCCTCTAATTCTGATCACTATTGCTCATCGTTTGTGTGTATGAGTCAGAAGTTCCTTCATCACAATCAGAATTAAGATCAGCTCTTCTATTCTGTCTGAAAAAATGACGATCTACCCCGTCTTTGGAAATTGGAGCGACAAGTTTCCTGGAAGAGCCCCCTTTTGTGCTTGTTTTTCTTTGCAACTCGTGTACTTGTGCCTCTAGGGTCGAGGTAGGTTTTCCGTCCCATTTCCTCATGTCCTCTCCATGGTCACGCAGGTAAAACCATAGAGTGCCCCGTGGTGTGTACCCTCGATATTCTTTTCCTTGAGCAGAAGGGCGCTTACTTCTAATGGCTGAGATACTGGTCTGTACAGGAGAGGTGTAGGGTATACGCTTTTCGAGTCGTTCAACCTTTTGGGACAGTTTATCCACGAGGGAAGAAGAGATACTTTCTTCGTATTCCCGGAGCTGGCTAGCCATTTCATCCACTGTTGGTCCCCGTCCATCTTCCCAGTTCATTATTGCCCATGTGTTGGCATATGATGTTGGTGCGCTCTGTAACAACTTCCGCCACATGGGTCGTGTGCACTGGACACTATCTGGATCTTTAGGCAACTGGTCATTGTCCAGGTCACTATAAATCACTTCCAGGACAGCCAATTCCCTCAGGTACTGGATGCCTTTCTCCACGGTGGTCCATTTGCCTGGGCGATGTATGACATCTTCCTTGAAGGGATATCTTTCCTTCATGGCTGACAGTAGACGCCTCCAGAGGCTGAGGATTTGTGTCCCTTTTCCAATCGCTTTGTCAATGCCGCCTTCCCTAGAAAGGGATCCCAGCTGTTTGGCTTCTTTACCCTCCAGTTCCAGGCTACTGGCCCCATTATCCGAGCATCGGAGCAACCAGGTGACAAGATGCTCTCCTGCCCGATGGCTGAAATCTTTTCGCATATCTCGCAGCTCACCCAAGGATAGAGACCGTGTAGTTTCTGTCTCATTTATGAGCTCTTCCTCTTCCTCCTCCTTTTGTGATGGCCCTGATTCATCCTCCCTTTCTAAACGAGTTGACTTTCGCTTCCAAGATTTCTTCTTGTGTATAGGGGCAACTGATACCGGCACAGGTTCGCTCCCTGTCTTAGCTGCAATGCCTGTTGCAGGGGTTTGAGTAGCTGCAGTGCAGGTTGCAGGGGTTGGAGTAGCAGCGGTGCCTGTCGCAGGGGTTGGAGTAGCAGCGGTGCCTGTGTCCACAGCTCGAGTAGCTACAGTGGGTGTCGCAGGGGTAGTAGCAGCTTCAGTGGGTGTTGCAGGGGCTGAAGGTGCCTGTGTCTGCAGTTTGGGTAGCTACAGTGGGTGTCACTGGGGTTGGAGTAGCCGCAGTGCCTGTGTCTACAGTTCGGGTAGCTACAGTGGGTGTTGCACGGGGTTGGAGTAGCAGCGGTGCCTGTGTCCACAACTGGAGGAGCTACAGTGGCTGTCACTGGGGTTGGAGTAGCTGCAGTGCCTGTGTCCACAGTTCGGGTAGCTACAGTGGGTGTTGCAGGGGTTGGAGTAGCAGCGGGGCCTGCTGCAGGAGTCGATCTTTGGATGGTATATAATTTATGTAGGAGTCTAACCCTGAGTAAAAGCTGAACTATATTCAGGAGACCTAGCAATAGGGCCATGCTAGTTGGAACATCCCAAGGATATTCAACATTCTCAAGAACTGTTGTAATTAGCTCAGAGAAGAAGGGGAAGATGGAGTAAGGTGACTCCCCCACAGGCTGGCTCTCCGAGGATAAAAAGTAAAATGTATAATTATTCATAATTCCCAATAGATGGTTCCCAAAATACAGAGGTGACAGCAATACTGAGTACAAATATGAGCTTAATGTGATGACCAATATTTTTATCATAGCATAAGCCAGTATTATACAATACAGCAGGACAGTAACTTTAATCCACTTGCGAAAAGTGATAGCCAGCAGCACAGGGAGTGCACACAGAAGGTAAGGTGCTACATAAAAGAATGCTGTGAACAAGGACAGCAACTCTGAGAGCAAATAAAACAACATTGCAACCAGCGACTATTAGACTAATATAACGAATGCTTATCACAAATGCGTTTTAGAAATGTTCAGATCTGTCGTTATCTCAACCCTTCGAGCCCCACGTTGGGCGCCAAAATAGGACTGTCGTGGTTTAACCCGGCTGGCAACTAAGCACCACGCAGCCGCTCGCTCACTCCCCCCTCTCCCTCAGTGGGATGGAGGAGAGAATCAGAGAAAAGGAAAAAAAAGTAAGACCCGTGGGTTGAGATAGAGACAGTTTAATAAGAGAGAAGAATAACAATAATAATAATAATAATAATAATAACAATAATGGTAAGAAAATATACAGAATATATAAAACAAGTGATGCACAATGCAATTGCTCACCACCCGCTGACCGATGCCCAGCCCGTCCCGAGCCGCGATCACTCCCCCCGAGCTGCGACCACTCTGCCCGCGACTGACCGATCGACCAACCCCCCCGAGCATGACGTTATATGGTATGGAATAGCTCTTTGGACAGTTTGGGTCCTAGGTGTGCTGTACTCCCAGCTTGTTATGCCCCTGGCCGAGCAGGAGAAGCTCAAAAAGTCCTTGAGCAGTCTGAGCACTACTTGGCAACAACTAAAAACATCAGCGTGTTATCAACATTCTTCTAGCACTGAATCCAAAGCACAGCACTATGCTAGCTTCTGTGAAGAAAATTAACTCTATCCCAGCTGAAACCAGGACAGGGGTGAATGTTTTCAAGCTTTTTATTATTTTTATTCTGGGAAGAAGATCTGTCTCCCAGTAGGAATCTATGAAAGTTACAAGCGAGGAAATAATGGATATTTTGTTTTTGGTAATCCCAATGTGAAAAAAAAAATAAATAAAATATATATTTTGGGTTGAAGTTAAAATGGAATTTTCCCAAACTTTTCAATGTAGCAAATTCCTGTTAGTGCTCAGTCAGCATAGATTAAATATATTTCATCCCTGCTAATTATATTTTTTCCAAAAAGTTTTCTCTTTGGAAAGTATTTAAACCATCTAAACACATAATTTTTCCCCTATTTTCTGTTTATTATTCCCACACAGGTTTGGCTAAATTGCAGAAGTTCCTGTAGCTTGTCCCTCATTATCCTTATATTGCTTCTGCTCAGATCTGAGAGGGGATTCTGAAGGTTTGTGCCAAGCTACAACCTGAGAACAATTGTTATTTCTAGATTTTATTTTGGACTGTTGAGCTGATCATGGGGGATGCGAGCAGTGTAAATGGTAACTTTTGCAAAGCAGTGATTTGGGAAGGAGAAGGGTCAAAATCTTCTAGAGTGAACAGCCATCTCAAGGGATATCTAGGAACTGAGAAAATTCACAGAAAGCAACCAGGGTGCAGGCAGTGGGTGATTTCTAGGATCCAGAAGCCACAGCCAAAAAAGGATGTTATGACCACTAGGTGGTCTTTTCTTCTCTGCCTCTCCCCCAGGTTTCTGTTTTAACTTACCATATTCAGCGTCTGCATTAGACAGTGTAGTAAGTACACTTAAACAATAAAGCTTTCCCTATTCCATTTTTGACATTCTCCTCTTCATCCATGTCTTGCTCAGTTCAATTTATTTTTTACATTTTTTTAATTCCTTTATTCCTGGAGTAGGATCCTATACTAACAGTATTAATGTTACAAAATCAGACTTTTTATGAAGCTTCTTTTTCAAACAGTTACACACTTATTTACAGTTTTCTGTCTCCTTCAAAGCTTTCATGATGCAGTGGATAAATAATACACATTTCACAGAAAACATTCATAAATGTAAATTCACCCAAGAGGTTTAAATGACTCCTTAGGGTTAAATGAAATGCATGTTAATGACATTCATGTATGGTAAACAGCATGTATTTTAAAAAACACTCTCTATACTTATATATATCACATCCAACAACAGAGCTATCGATTAAATAATAACACGAGTGCCTCCAATAAGCTTTTAATTATAGACAGTAATTTGTATGGGAATCTGGCATGCTCAAGAATCTGTCTTCCACTGTTTGGAATTAACCGACATTTTAAACAGGACACTGCAACTGGGGAGGTCTCAAGGACAATTGTGAAAACAGGAAACACCGTCAGCGGACGTCAGTGGTGACTCACCAGATGACTGTGACCCAGCAGTATCATGATTTGTGATACAAAGCAAATACATCAGGTAAGATACTTCTATTACAGGGAGAAGGATGTTAGTTACTTCATACAAGGCAATGGAGAGAGAACTTGTTTGCATATTCCTTCTTGATGTGGTCACCCATGCCCATAAAACCAAGCTGAGCTGGAGCAGCTACAGAGGGTGGCTATAGCAATGGGCAGGGGAATGCAAAACCTTATTTGGGAAAAGGTAACAAAATACACTTTTCAGCAGAGAAAATGAAAAGTTATTTTCCCAAATGTTATTAGCTAGGTACTTTCTGGTTTATTTGCTAGTAATTTTTCAACTTGTGGCTATTTTAACTACCTGTTTACATGCTGTATGTAGTTTGGTGTTTTCCACTCACAGCAGTGGGAGCAAAAACCCTTACAAGCTTTAAAATAGACTTATATCATTTCTGAGAGAGATTAGTTGGTGCAGTTGTCCATGATAGCATGATCCAGAATGGATATTCTGGGAAGGCTTCTCTACTCTCCTGTGTCTATATTTTCAGCATGGAATGCAGAATAAAGTACTAAGCCAGGGGTCCCTTTTAGCTCTCTAGCCAGGGCACCAGATTATAGGAGCTTGGGAAGTTACTGCCAACTGTCCCCAAGAGTCCACATGGCATTTGGGCACAATGTGGGAGAAAACAGTGTGCTCCACCCTCTCCCACTGTCTGCTGGAGACACAGGAACTACCTACAGCACCTTCACATATTCTGGGATCTCCTACACACAAGAGACAGCGAGTTCCTCGTCAAGGTGTTTCTTCACAGTTTGTACTGCCTGGCTAGAAAAAAATAACACCTGCTTCTTTGAAGATTGCTAGTAACAACTTTTAGGTCTCTGGAATTCTTTTTTGGTTCTCTCTGCAATTATATAGGGTGTATTATGAAGACGAGAAAGCAAAAAATTCAGAAAACCATGGCAATTCAAGCAATGCTTGTGAATCCTGGCTAACAATTCTTCTATAATGCATGGTGTTTTAAAACTAATGCTTTAACAGAACATTTTTTCTTTGCTCTTTTGATTGGGTTACAGTGATCCTATTTGTGTTAAGATTTAATATGTTCAAGTGGCCCTGATCAACACCCTTCCAACAAAGAGAAGCGGAAAGTCTTACAATAACGCACAACAGAGGCAGAAAAGAGTGTGCTCTGCTTTTGGCTCTTCTAATGTAGCAAGAGGAAGATTCAGAAATTAGAATGTGTCTATGAAGACTTTTCCTTTTAGCTTCTCACAGGCAGTCTGTTGGTAGCCAGCCTCACAAGCTGTCTCTGAGTCTGGAGAGCAGGTGTCTCTTGAGGAGGGCAGCATGCCACCAGCTCATCGCTAGAGGAGCACAGACCCCAGCTGTGCTTCTGAGAGCCGCTGCCACCTGTCTCCCCTTCCTTCCCAGGAAAGGACCAGCAGCTTAGTGAACTGTGATGCTTCAGCGACAAACTGTAACATGTAGCATGGAGTGATGTTTGAATGCTTAAAAGCTTTAGCTGCAATGTAAATCTCTGTTCCTTGACCTTTACTTTTACTGTTATACAGGTACAGATCTCAGGTCTGTCTGGAGCAGGAAGGAACAAGGCATGAAGGGGAGTCACCCTCCAAAATGCTGGTAGAAGAAAAGATAAGATGGGACTTCTTAATGTTTAAACTTTAGTAGCGCAAGATTTTAAGTATTAATAAAGCCAAATTTTGTGACACCTACAAGACATTAGGAGATAATGCGCATACCACTTCCCTTTTTGAGAAAGAGATGAAAAAGATAATGAACTACATACATTAGAAGTTTGTCATATCATTTAATGTACACTGTGTTAAGATACTATGCTATTGTAGTGTTGGAGGTGCCATAAGAACCTCTGTAGGTTATTACTCAAAAGGTTCAGTACATTTAAGCTATATTTTATCCTCCAATCTAGTCGTCAGGCTAAATGCCAGAACCTCAGTGTCCTCAGGAGTCTTTAAACTGTGTCCTATCTTCCATTTAGCTGTTTGCCAGATAGACTTTCTACAAAGATCTATCAAACCTAGAGACAAAACACGGTGGCACAGACATGTGAAACACAGTCTGAGCAAAATAAGTGATATTATTCTTTTTTTTATATGAATTAATAAAAATGTACAGAAAGCAACATCAAGTTGGGTACATGTTCAAGATTACACTTAATCTTTTTACTATATGTGGAGATGCCTCCCTTTCCTTCAACTTCTTTCTGTTGGGTTTTTCATCTGCAAGACTTTTTTCAGCAGTGCTCTTCGAAAACTCCGTCGTACTGGTAAATTTTTTTCTGCTTTTCTTGTTTTCTCCTTTCACTGAAACAATATCCTCTAATATGAGCAGGCTTCAGATGGAAGAAAATGAATGTTTGCCAGAATCCTTGTGACATAATTGGAACAATTTGTGCTACTTAATGTGGACTTTACGAGATGCATGGCCTCTTTTTTCTTTAATGTATAGCCTACTATTACTGCCCAGTTTAAAGGAAGACGTTACGCTACAAATTGAAAAGTGGTGCATAGCTTCAATGCTTCAAATAGCTTTGAAGCTTCAAATAAAACTCAAACGAAAAAGCAATTTGATAACTCCAGAAGATACGCTGTTTTCTCCTCTTTTAGGTAAAGCAGACCATTGCACTGACTGTGTGCATTTAGAGCACATGCAGAAGTAGATTCTCAGTGTTCAAGGCCTGATTCCCATTTACACTAAATTCTGTCTCTGCATGTTTTGCTGGGGGAGTTGTATGTGGAAGTTACAAACAAAGCAATGCAGTAATCATTAAGAATGTTCATAACCATGGTCTAACATTGTTATGGTGAGTTAACCCTGGCTGGATGCAAGGTGCCCACAAAAGCTGCTCTGTCACTCCCCTCCTCAGCCGGACAAGGGAGAGAAAACATAATGAAAAGCTAGTGAGTTAAGATAAGGAAATGGAGAGATCACTCACTAGCTACCATCACAGGCAAAACAGACTTGGGGATTAGCTTAATTAATTACCAATCAAATTAGAGCAGGATAATGAGAAAATACAAACTAAATCTTAAAACCCCCTCTCCCCCCATCTCTCCCTTCTTCGTGGGATCAACCTTACTCCCAAGTCCTCTACCTCCTCCCTCCCAGCGGCAGAGGGGAACAGGGAACTGGGGTTGCAGTCAGTCCATCACACATTGTTTCTGCTTCACCCTCCTCACACTCTTCCCCTGCTCCAGTGTGGTGTCCCTCCCACAGGAGACAGTCCTCCACAAATTTCTCCAGTGTGGGTCCTTCTCCTTCCCACGGGCTGCAGTTCTTCATGAACTACTCCAAGGGCCTTTCCCAGGGACAGTCTTTCAGGAACAGACTGCTCCAGCATGGGTTCCCAGTGGGGTCACAAGTCCTGCCAGCAAAGGGGGCCGGCCCCCGGAGCCTGCTCCAGTGGCCCCCTTGCCACCTTTTCGGGTCCTCTATGGCTGCAGGTGGAGATCTGCTCCACCATGGACCTCCCTGGGCTGCAGGGGAACAGCCTGCCTCACCATGGTCTTCCCTATGGGCTGCAGGGGAATCTCTGCCCCGGTGCCCTGCAGCACCTCCTCTCTCTCCTTCACTGACCTTGGTGTCTGCAGAGTTGTTTCCCTCGCATATTCTCACTCCTCTCCCTGCAGCTGGTGTTGTGCAGCAGTTTATTTCCCCGCTTAAATACGTTCTTGCAGAGGCACCAGCACCATCACTGATGGGCTCAGCCTTGGCCAGCAGTGGGTCTCTCTCGGAGCTGGCTGGCATTGGCTCTACTGGACGTGGAGCAAGCTTCTGGCATCTTCTTACAGAAGCCACTTCTGTAGGCCCTCCTGCTACCAAAACCTTGCCATGTAAAACCAATGCAATTTTTAATAGTTCCCACAAAATGGAAAGTGATCCTCCAAAACTATTTACAACTAAGGAACTGAGGTAAGGAAAAATTGAACAATTTGCAGTTGCTTTTTAGTTGCTACACTGGTGTTCTTCAGAATCTCTTCCCTACTTAGTCATCTTTCAAATAAGTATTTGCTTCATTGGTTTGATGCAGCTACCAATGCTGTTTTGCCACATTAAGCACCGGCTACTTTTTTGAAAATGACTCAAAACACTTTGGGAAACACATATTTTGTGGCCTGAGAACCTTTTTAAAACCCTGGATAAAAAGGCCATAACTGTATCATTAGGGTAAGTAAATTCCATCTTTATATATAATTAAACTGGTGAAAGCATAATTGCATAAGGTGTGAGTTTTGTGTAGAGGTCTTTTTTATTACAGGTCACCTTTATACCTGCTCCCATCATCTATACCAACATTTAGATAATGACAATGAGTCTATTGTTACACGACTGCATGTTGCCAAGTAAAATAATAAACACATAAAGTCACTTTAGCACACAATAGATCCAGAGATTAATTTCAGTGTTTGGTTCCTTCTGGAAGAATGGCTCCCAGTGCTGTAAGCAAATTATTCCAGTGACAAATGGATGCTGATTGAGGAAAAGCCTGGTTTAGCTGCATGGCAAAACAACCGGGATTTTAAAAAGTAGTAACAGTTTACTTTAAAAATGTAGGCAATGCTACTTAACCTTATTACTAGGTTACTTCTTATTGCTACAGCTGCCTTTCAAGGATGTGTGAATGATCAAGAATCATGTTGACTCAGGGTGTTTGACTTTTCATGAAGACAAAAATGGTCTCAAACAAGCATTCGCATATGGTCACTGCAACTGTGGGGGAGATCTGCTAGGCAGATGAGGTATACCAGTATGTGATGAAAACTAGGGAAGAGATACTGCTATTAAATCGTTAAGAATGAAAGAGTAGAAAAATATTTTAGCCATGATAGAGATACTGAAATGCAATAGTAATGGTTATTAGCAGTATTGTGTCTTAAAAATGCCCACAGCCTGCTACAGGGTAAAATATGCAATGCAATGATTCATGCAGCTATGTTATTTCTGAAAACTTAAAATGTTATTATATCTGTGATATAAATAATCACCTCCCTTAACCCTCCAGTCTCAGTTTCATTAGGAGGGAGAGAAAGAAGCCCCACCTAGACCAAAGCAGGGGTCCTTGCTGCCCTGTGTCCTGTGTTCAAGAGTGACTGGCAATTGATGTTTTGAGGAAAAATGTTAAAACTGGGTGAGCAGATAGTGACATTTTATTCAGTACATTCACCCAGATTCTATTAAACTGCAGCTTGAGGACTTCTTAATCAAAAGGTAATATCTGCATATTTGTTTATAATAGTACTTTGGTTTTTTCCCATTAATTTATTTATCATAGTATCATAGAATACCAGGTTGGAAGGGACCTCAGATATCATCTAGTCCAACCTTTCTAGGCAAGAGCACAGTACCGGAGTCAACCACATCCCTGGGGAGATTATTCCAATGGTTGTCTGTTCTCACCGTGAAAAATTTCCCTCTCATGTCCAGTCAGAATCTCCCCAAGAGCAACTTGTGTCCATTCCCTTGTCTTTTCCATGTGACTCCTTGTGAAAAGAGATTCTCCACCTTCTTTGTAGCTACCCTTTAAGTACTGGTACATGGGGATGAGATCACCTCTAAACCTCGTTTTCTCAAGGCTGAACAAACCTGGTTCTCTCAGCCTTTCCTCTTATAGCAGGCTTCACAGTCCTTTGATCACCTTGGTGGCCCTTCTCTGGACCCCCTCCAGCTTTTCCACATTTTTTTGTATAGTGGGGACCAGAACTGTACACAGTATTCCAGGTGCGGCCTGACAAGCACTGAGTAGAGTAGGATAATGGCTTCTTTATCTCTGCTGGTGATGCCCTTTTTTGATTTTTTAATAGCTTTTTGACCATAATTTTATTTTAGGTATCTCCTAAACCTAAAACGTCTAGTGGCAGAATTCCACAGGTAATTTGTGTGTTGTGAAAATGTAGTTACTTTTCCTTGTTTATAATGTGTTATTTCAAAATTACACAGGGTTTTCCTGGTTCTTCTATAACAAAAGCTGGTGCATAATCATTCTTTCATTACATTCTCCATGCATTCATTTTATCAACCTTTATAATAATGTCCTGTCTACTGCACCTTTTCCAAAATGGCCTAACTTATTTATTTTATCTCATGGGGAGACCTCTCAGATCACCTGATCAGACACTCTGATCATCTTTACTGCACTTTGTGTCATTTCCTGTTCTACTACCTTCATTAAAGGAGGACTATAGGACCAGAACCACTCTGCAATCAACATGTGACCTTGCCAAGGATTTATAAACACATTTTCCAGTTTCTGCTCATGTTCTAATATTCCCAACATTTTATTTGGTTATTTGGTTGCTGCAGAGCACTGAGTTGATATTTTCAGAGAATTGCCCAGAATGATGCTAACAGTCAATTCAGAAGCCATCATTTTGTAAGAGCTCAACATGGTGGTCATCATTCTTTGGCACAAATAGAAATACTTACAAAAATAAAAGTGGTTGCAAATATTTTTAATTTGTTTAATGAATGAATGGATCCTGTTTCAAATGAAGGCAATTAGAAAACTAAGATCACAGAATCATAGAATACCTCGAGTTGGAAGGGACCCATAAGGATCATCAAGTCCAACTCCCAAGATTCTACATTTAAAATTACTTTCTGCTACTAAAAACAACTTAAAATATTTTTTCTTGAAGTAATCAAACTGATTTTAGTTATGCTGAAAAAGTACAGGCTAACAAGCTTAGAATCTATATTACACACAGCTTCTTTTTAATCTTGTGACAATTGAAATAAAGTGATAAATTTGTGTTGACAGTGATAACTGGAGAAAATAAATGTCTATTCAGGCATATAACTTTCTGTTAATTTGTCCTTCTCAGGGGCTATAATATTTTGGCTTTGTCTATGTCAGGATCAATATTGTTCTTAAAGAACATCAGGTGTAGTTTGGTGAGGACAGATAAACCACCATTTTAAGAAGAATCTGATGCAGCAACCTGATATGAAAGACAACTCAGATGTGCATTATAAGGCTATTGTCCACACCTGGTCTTAAGAAATTATTTATCAGATTACATCCTCTTGGTTTTCAGTCTCATTGCCAGCATGAATATCTCTAGGACTTTCCTTGCTGTCTACAGGTTTTTGTTCTTTTTTTTTTTTTGTTATTTTTTTGTTATTCATATAAATTATCAATAAGTGACTGTTTCTCTACCGCCCAGTCCTGTCTTGGCTGCTGCAGTGACAGAAAGTCCTAATCTTCCAGAGATCATAGGAATAATGTAGCTAAATTCAGTGGGATAACTCATCAGGATTGAATTTAAACACATGTGCAGTGTTTTTATTGGACTGGGGCCTGCATACTGAATAACAAAAGAGATGGTGTGCACTAGAGAGCTACAGAGGTATTTAAAATATGAAAATATTAATTTCTCCCCTGATAAAATCAAAATTTGCATGATTCTTTCCACACAGTCTTGTTGCTGTGCTCTGTGATCCAAATCATGTTGCCAACCGGCCTATTTAAGGTAACACAAACTTCAACACATTTGACTATGCATGTATACCACACATTCAGCCATACCAAACGAGACTTCAGCATATGGTAAGACCAAAACTAAAACTAAAAGTTACTATAAAGACAACATGATATAAAAACTCAAAGAAGTATGATGGAGAAAAAACATTGAAGTCACATTACAGTTAAAATAGTTAAAATGTGAGTGTGGTGGATCAAAGTCGTCTGACAACTACCATCACATAACATTCAAAACAATTTAATTGTGGGCTCGACTTGCTAAACACTGCCTTGGGCTACAGTCTTGGGAATTTGGGGCAAATTCTTCTAGCACTACAGAAAAACGTTCTCAGAAAGTCAGAATATAGGCAAGAATTTGGGGAAACAAAAATGAGAACGCAAAATTAGATCACTACGTCACAGATTGTCAGATTGTTCAGACTCAACCTCCAATGCAGCTGAAATTGTCAGGAGCAGAACTGGGCTCTCTGGAGAGCTTGACAGGAGCGCAGCGATATCCATTTACATTTTCAGCTTGGTGAATGGTTGCTCCCATGGTAAGAAAGTTTCAAATTTCCCCATATATGTGGAGCCAAGTTCAGGGAACTCTGTTCTCACTTTGTAGTGAAGCATATGTATCTAATACTTTCAGATACTTCACTTTTTAATTGTCAAAGTGCAATAAATTAACAGTTATAGTTTTATTATCCATGGATTCTTTTTCACTGTAACTCCAAGGTTACTTTCTATATATGTTTATTCTATATTTATTTCTATAGGTATTCTGTATGGCTTTCATTGTTTGTGCCGGCAGACATCAATTAACTTGCACTTTAGTGACCAATATGGTCAGTGAGAAAGAGATATGGGTCACTATGTTTTCAAGACATGAAAGTAACAGAGACTGGACAATTATTTTCTTCCTTCTATACATTAGAAATAAACTGTTGGGGCATATATGATTTGTCAGGAGGAGAAAAAGAGTTGGGAATGATCCTAACATTGTATCAGTGTTCACTGATAGTGATTTTATAATCTCCTCATCTCTTGCCAGTTATTGAATAGTCACCATTAAATTTTCCCCATGGATGAATAAGGACTTCCAGGACACTGCTATAAAGATGCTAAGGACATAAAACATAAATTTTATGTTCGTTAACAAGCATCAGCATCTTTTTGTGCCAGACAAACTGAAATATTTCACAGGAAAAGAAATACTTGGTGTCTAGAAAAAAATGGGTATCAGGGTCAGATAAACATGCAAAAAATTGGGTGTCAGTTGAATGAGGCAGTTCATATGTGGTTTTGGCCTATTTCAAGTGCTAGGAAATATTGCTTTGCTCTTCCTCTGTTAGTGTGCATTGAGATCTCACTGTGTTGCAGTTGTTGAAGGTATTGCAGAAGTGAAGGGATGGTTATCATGGCTCAGGTGATGAGTGGTAACTTGCTAAGCCAAAATAACCTGATGGCTCAGCTGACTGGTAGGCAGACTAATGTACAGCTTTTGTTTATTCTCAGAAACCTAAAAACATTCAAAAATATTTTTGAAAATTACCTTAAAAAATTACAAAATTAATAGAGAGAGGGTGTTCAGATTTCTAGGCTGGCTTTGCAAATCCCTCTCGTGTAGGGTTCATATCAAAAGGAGGAAACGAGCGTTTTGTAGGATGCCTCCTTGGCACCTTCTTGCTCTTTCCCTTTCCCAGTAAGACTACATGATCCCATTGTCTCCAAGTGAGCAGTAAGCCTATTTAATTTAATTAACAGTATAAACTCCATACCTTTCTTTGACTCTGTCAAGGGTAAAATGACAGCATTGTCATTTGCCAACAGTGAAAGCAGCACCCTGACACTAGGCACATCTCAGCAGCCTTTTCCAGGGTAATTATGCCAGATCCCACATATTTCAGAACTGTGTGCAGTAACACGGTGTGCCCTTCTCCTTTCTCTTCTTGCTCTTTCCCCCCTCTCTCTCGCTGCCTCTCCCTTTTGTTGAAATGGCACCTAGAGAACAAATTGCCTCCTTTGTCTGAAGCCTGCTTGTTCACAGTGGGGCTCTTGATCTGAACAAACCCAAAGATGTCAGGCTGTATAAACACTCAGGGAAAGATATGGTTCATAAAGGTTCCTGCTCTGGAAAATTATATGCTACTTTCAAAATGCTTTGCCACATTTAGAAGTGTAATTATACCCTTCTCCTTAATGACTGACATGGCATATGTTTACACATGTTTTAGCTGACTTATGACAGTACACAGAAGCACATTGTACATTTGGTAGCAACAGCTAAAACATGATGGGAACAACATCTGAACCTGTCTGTTAACATTGCCCAAGTATTTTTGAACACAAAGTACACCTAGTGCCAGTGCTGGTCCCCTCCTTTGCCCTTCCTCTATACCATAAATTGCTTTGTCTTTTTTTCCCCTCATCTGCAATCCATGTCAGCCCAGCCCTTCCAATCCTGTTTCAGGATTTTTTTTTTGGTTTTTTGTTTTATTTGTAATTTTTCTTCAATATTTTCTGAATACTCACTTGGTTGTGGGGGGGCAGTGGTGGTAGTGGAAATCTTGTTAGTAGAAATGTTGTGCATTTATTGCAGGGCTGAGTTTCAGCCTGGAGTAAATTTTAATAGTTTGGCTTTAAAGAACTGGATGGAACAGAGGTTTAATAACAATGTTATGGAGCCTTTCAACCCTAGGCCAGTGGCTGAATATGTGACCAAGGGTGTGGTCGCTGAAAATTATTATGCCTTTGTGGCTGCTACAGGGGGTTATCAAACAATGAGGTGGCTCCAGCCTGACAGCCACCAACCAAATATTGCTGTTGCAGTCACTGCTACCTTGTTGGTGGTTTTGGGGAGGAATTCAAGACCTTGGTGTGGATGGAAAAGCACCTGTCCTCTTTGAATTTTCAAGGTGTGTAGGATGCTGCTTTGCAAACTGCTGAAGAGCTGCTGTCACGTTGCTCAGCCCAGAGAGTGAGCAAAAGCAAGCTTTTGGCGCTCTGGGGAGGAGCACAGATGCAATGGATGCAGGGCATTACCTAAGCCACGGCTGCCAGAGAGCTTTTAAGATGCAAACATAAGTGGAACAGGGCATTCGTTTCATACTTTGAGAAAAAGACACTAAGCAAATATAAGATTATATGGTATCTCACTCTCTGGGCCTCCAGGGTTGGGAGATCTACTGAGAAAAGGAGTTCAATTTCTTGTGGGAGAAATTGCCTTGCTTCACTTAACAGCTGTTCCTCTGGCATTTCTGAAGCATGCACTAGAGAAAGTAGAAAAAAATACAAGTTCTTCTGAAAAGTTTTGGTCTTGTTAAAGCAACAACATGGACAAAAAATATTGTACAGGAATACTCCTAATCATCTCTGCTGCTAACACACTGAACATCCTCCTTAGCTAACACTCTCCCAGCAGAAGTGTTTTTATTTCTTATTAACAATTCACATACAGGGGCAACTGCTTAGAACTAAAGAAGCAAATAATTGCCTAAACTGACAAAGCTGACAGTGCACATTTAAGTAAGGCGGGACATTAGTCTAGCCAGCAGAATCAATGCCTTTTTCCACTTGTGCATCGTTGCCACATAGTATTCCTCTTTTCAAGATCAGTTAAAAAGTTTTGGTATTTTCTATACCCTAACCACAGACTCTGGCATTTCTTTATAATGTCCACCCTACTGAAATGCAAAACCCCCTCAGTTTCCTAGTCATAACAATTGAAATCCACAGTGCCTTTTGTAAATTTCCTCAAAAGATCTAAGAGATAACCCGACATAAATTTCTTCAGGACATAAGCACTCTTCAGTGAAGTTTGAGGAGACAACCACGTGGCAATTCCCCCTTCACCAGTGTATCTTTCAGGCAATATATAACCCAGGAACCCAAAAGATAAGTTGGGAAAAGGGGTTAGGCTCAGAGCTGGTGTGGGGTTGTCTAGCTCAGCTGATTTCAGTAAAAAGTAATACCTTACTCAAGGTAAATGGTTAAAACAAGATTATATATCATTTATACCAGCTTCTGCATAAGCAATATGGCATCAGTGAAGTTGCTTCTCACAGCCTTTGAGAACAGAAAACCAGCAAGCTTGGCTGGGACTAATAGTGATTATTTGCTTGGACAAGCCAATCAATCGGTGGAATGGATTTAACTCACTTCTAAGGCAGAACTGGGAAATTTTGCATTCTCAGTGGTCAGTGGCCATGAACAGTTCCAGAACAGCTTTCTGGGGTCAATCTCATTTTGTGCCATGCAAAAGTCAAACAAAATCAATGCTTTCCACTAACTATGTCCCACTGCTCAGAGAATAGTATGTTAATTTATTTACTGCTTTCACTGACCTTAGCAGAGTTAAAGTAGAATGTATTTGAATACCTCTGATCAGCTCACAGGTAATTAAAAATGCCCCTGAGAAAACACCTTTCCATTTCAAAACCAGTATACATCTGAAGGCAAAAAATCACAAATATGTTCAAGCTTGGTTAGAAAGAATCAGAACATTTGCCTCTACACATCTTTAGATAAGAAGATGACTTCTAAGAAAGGTACATTATTGTAAGAATTCTTCAACTGAATAGGAATTTGGGTTATCTTATGCTTTTTTATGCTTGGCATTGTATCTTTAAAGGACTTTAAAATATACTACGTAAGAAATAATGGTTCCCTGGATATGTAGGTAACTGGGATAAGGATAATTTATATGGAGCCTGGAACAACAGAACTCATTTAATAAAATGAGTGTGGGTAGACAGTATTTAGGGTTTTCTCCTGTGCATGCTCAAAATGCTGCATAAATTAATCTTGTGTATGAGGCAGTGGTCTGGTCATTTTTCTAAAACCTTGCATCCTTCTAGCAATGCAGCAACACAAAGAGAAGCCTCGGGTATTCACTTATTTTGTTAGGACCCAGTAAGCTCTGAAGTCTCTCAATATCTAAGAAAAAATGTAGGTTGTTTTGACTTATCATGGAGCAAAATTGCCAAATTCCTGTCACTTAATGGTATGGGTTTGTTTTTTGCCTAGGTATTTAGTATGTAACCAATATCTGACCTAAGCTACAAAAATCCTGAGGAATTTAATTGCAGATGAAGCTCTTTGCCTTGGCATCTTAGACATTTTTGTGTGCTAAAAGAACACCCTGGATACAGAGCAGATAGGGGTTACATCCCATTTTAGTGTTTTCACTACAAAGCCAAAAATGCAGGAGCACTTTTTGGGTAGTGCTGAGTCAGTGCAAACACTCTCTGTTGCTTCAAACTCATGTAAAATACTTTTGAAAGGCAATTTTCTCCTGATAGACTTCAGGGGTAACTTCAGTATGATCTGTTTTCCCCTAGCTAGTGTATAAAGGTGGAATAAGCACCACATGTGTGCTTTTGTTAAAGCCACATAAATATTAGCATGTGTTCACATCTAATGCAGAGTGATTGGTAGCATGCAGGTGCAGCATTAATGATCACAGAAAAAGAGCCTCAACTTACCTCATCTTAGCAGTTTCCATGAGATACTTTCACATCACTTCAATGGAATATAAGCTTACTGAAATCAATAATGAACACTGCCCAACACAATTAGATTTCATATATACTTTGGTACTTCAGTTTAAAGAACAAAGCCAAGATTTCCAAATGAGATTCACCTGAAGGACTAATATGATGTTTTCCTCTGTGCGGTAGATGTTCAGAGATTTTGGAGGTCTTTTCCATCAGAAACACTTGGAATTTTCCTGTAAACAAGCAAGCATTAGAAACACCCTATCATCACAACCTATCTTATCATGTATAAGATGATTCTTCATATCCAAATTCCATTAGTTTTGAAGATTTTTGTGCTTTCATATTCATTTTGAAATCTTCCAAGTCTGAGTTTAAACATCAGGCAGTTCTATATGGAGCATTTGTTGAAGAGATATCTTCTTCTCCTGTGGCTACCAGCCTTTTGCACAATCTCCACCTTTTTCAATACCAAGAGCTGGTGCAGTGAGAAGCGAGATAGAGGAACAGAGGTTTGGTTGTATACCTCTACCTTTTTAATCGGCCCATACATTGCATCTGATCAAGGGGAAATCTGCCCAGGCCTTACCCAGGCTACAGTACTCCATGTTCTGGTATTTATAGCAATTTTGAATAGTTGCTGTTGAAGAGTCATCCTTCGGTTGGCATCTCAAAGACCACAAACAGGTAGAACAATGTAAAAGGAAGATTTATCTTATAACAACGTTTTAATAATCACAATAACCTGTGAAAATGTCACATACTCAGGTATCCCTCTGTTTGTTTGGGTTTTGTTTTTTAATGATGTTGAACCTCTATTAACACTTAGGCAAACCTTAGGCATCTGTCTATACACATATATATTCATAATTCACATTCAGGCATCTAAAAATATGTCTGACGCTCTCAGGTGATTAATACTACATCAGTGTGAGCTGAAGTGAGTTAGTACCTCTGAAATCCAGGTCACTCACTGGGTTGCTAAAATATGAAGGTGCTTCACTTCAGACACTCAAGTCTGGCAACTTTGTCCTTAACTGATACTTTCTTCTCTATATGTCCAGTGCTAAAGATGTCAGCAAAAATAAACTTTCACTTGATTTTTCTCCCACTTAACTTTCTCCTCAACTAGTTTCCCACGTTTACCTGATGTCCTATTTCCTTTCCACTCTCACTTAGCAGTTTCCACACTGAAACATATTGTTGAACATACCAGAAGAAGATTATCCCTCCTTTGAAGTATTTATGGTTCCTCAAACAAAATCGACTTTCTATACAGCTTGCATTATTGGTTAAACCATTTAGAAAAAAAAACCAAACAAACCCACAACAATTTACTGGACATTTTCCTGTCTTTATTCCTGCCTCTCTGGCTGCCTAGATTGGTTGTCAACTCTGATGGCTGCATCAGGCTTTGTGCAATTAATCTAAGCAGTCGTGCTGTACTAGTGTAACCAACATCAAGCATATTTACTTGTCTGTTCTTCTGACATGTACCTTCATGCACAGATTGTCTCTGCCTTGCACTTACCTCCTGTGGAGAAACCTCTCTTAACAGCAAATTGGCCACCTTGCACCTTCCTAACTTTCAGGACTATAGATTTTTTAATTAGCATTGAGAGCCAAGATGACTGGAGTAAATAGGATGAGACACCAAGTTTTCAGGTGAGAGAAGACCTGCCCACTCAAACCAGTGTGTGATGTCTGGTACAGAGAGAACTTCTACCCTGTCTGTCTGGTCCTACCAGAGCCTGTAGACCCCTACAATCCCACTGATAATCCCTGAATGAACTAACAAGCAGACACCTCTCTTCTCCTTTGTTGTCCATGCCAGATGGTATTGCACAGGGTACAGATTTATCCTAGTTTGCATGCACTGCACTGTCTTAATTTCAAAAGCATTAGGGGAATAGCTCTCAGCAGTGGTTAGAAGAGTGGCAGCCGAATAGAAAAGAGGTTATCTTGGCACCAATGTACCAGTAGGGATGGAGAGATGCCAAGGAGCAGTGAATGTAGGGTGGGGAGGAAAGAAAAATTAGAAGCAGGTGCTTGCTTCTGGGGTGTTTTCCTATTGACAACCTATGCTCTAATAGAGCACAAGGAAGATAGTAAGGTGGACCCTAAATGTCACATGCTGAATTGAAACCAAGGTGCTGAACCTACATTTAGCTTCTTTTAGTACAAAAGAATGAACATTTATCAACCCAACTGGAAAAAAAAAAAAAAAAAAAGCTAGAAGGAAGAGTTCAGTTGCTGCTATATTCTTAGGGTATTCAGATTCATCTTCTAGTTTGGCTTTGATAATGATGAAACTATTTTACTGAAATGGATTAGCAACTAATTTAACCCTCTTGTTCTTAGGGAATAGATCTGTAATGCAGAAACAAATAAAGGGCTGATGTTAGAAAAACTTTTTAGTAAATCATACCTTAATAGTGTAAACATAAGAGCCATCTGACACCATGAGAGGGAGCTAAGTGGGGCACTCACTTTTGGGGTATTATTTATCATATATTCACAATACATCATTCTGTCAAATGACCTAGGGCACAGTAAACAGTCTTCAGAGACTGAGCTTCCTAAGTGACACTGTCTACTCTAAAATTACCCTGCACCTTTCCTTTCTTTGCTTTTTTCTTAATACTTAGATAGGAATTATTTTTGCAATAGGCACATCAGCAAGCAAGGTTTATGCTATAAAATAGATACAAAGTGAATTCTTGTGTGCATTTTGTTGGTATCTACTTTAATTGGAGAGAAGGAATTTTGAATACATAGGAACTTAAAACATCTCTGTGAATGTGTGAATTTATTTTGAATGATACTTTCAATTATTTAAAGATGATTTTAAAACAATTACAGTATAGATTATTAATATCACAGAATCCGTCTGCAAAGAAAAAGGAGAAATCTGAGGACATTTTGCTACTTTGAATAACTATGATGTAAAGTAGAGGTTTTCAGTGTGAAATTTTCAAGTGAAAATATGTTAATATGTCTTTTAAACAGTATACTATTTTCGAAGAATGGGAATAAGAATTTTTTTATATTCATTTATAATCTACTTAGTGCTTTTGGCTTTACAAGTTTAAAGGCCTGTGCAGACAAAGATAGTAATTAATAGTACTGTAAGACATTCTGCCTTTGTTGCATTCCTATACTTGATGATTAAAGTATGGGTCACCTAGTGTACAGAAAACAAAAGAAGTATTATTCTTGGTTGTGGAGCTTCATAAATACTGACTGATTTTTCAAATCTTGTTAAATTCAGAACTTGAGAAAATTCATAACATAGAAATGTTAGACAGTTATTGATATTTTTCTTTATTAAATCCCATTCTGTTTTTCAAAGAAACCATAAACATGAAACTGTAGGGCAGTCTTCCATCAGCACCTTCATCAGTTTATTGTTACAGGGAGATTTTAAACGGTATTGGGGCAAATATGTAACTTGCGCAATTCCTTTTATTAAGGGCCTAATTCTTCATCTTCATGCATATGCTTGATAGGCTATGATAGTTTCTAATTGCACAATATGTACTGTTTGGGTCACTGGAAGCTGCATCTGTACATCTGAGAGAACATGAAAGTCTATTTTTACATCTGCACTGTGCTTACATGTGTACTTCGCTTCACCCAGTACCACAGCTTCCAACACCACGTTAAATGTTAACCAACATTTTAATCTGATGTAGGCTATATGCACATGAAACAAATGGAGTGCACAAATTGTTCAGGGCTTGGAGGTGGAGGCATGCCTAAAAAGATGTGCCTCTACGCATATGTCTGCATACAAAGGTGACTACTCTGTTTCAGAGCACCTGGACAAGCACATAAGTGACAATAAACCAGTCTACAATTACTGCTCAGCCTTCTCTCAGCCAGGTGTTAGGTTTACCTTGGCCTGAGGCAGGGACTGCATGCAGACTGAAAAATGTGAGAGTCCTGAACTGGGGGTTAAATGCTTTGTACAGAAACAAGTAAGAGAGATAAGAGAGAGGGAAACAGGTGAAATAATACCGACAGGAGGGTAAGGTTTGTAGGGCACAGATTAGCCCTGTCACACCGACAGAGGAATAAGTATCCCAAATTCAAAATCAAGCTTTCCGTCATTGCCTCCCAAGGTCCAAAAGGCGTCAGGCATAGTCCAGCTTGGCACAGCCATGCACCGTGAAGAGCGAGCAAGACCACTAATGCTGCAGTCGGGTTTCAGATCCAGGGGGCAAAGCAAAGGAGGCACCTTTGACAGCAGGCACCTTCTGTGACTTGCAATGCACTAGCATGTGCTGTGCCATCCTTTGTCAGATGGGAATCCTGGAAATCTGTCTCTATCTCACACACACCTCCTTGCCCACCTGTGACCTGCTGGGAATCCCATTGCCCACTCAGGGAGGATGGATTGGCAATGATTTAGGAAGCTGGGCAGCTTTCAGGAACAATGCATTTTGCATTTACAAGAAAGTATTGTTTTGTAGCCAGGCCATACACACATCACTGCACCATGGGGAGTACTAAAGTCTAAGGACTGAAGCAACAGACAAATTATTTTCACCTAAATTCAGAAGTTAGAAATTAACAACCAATAAGCTGTCAATTCATACAATACCTATAGTTAGTCACTGTAGATAACACAGGAAACAGAAATAAGTGTTTCCTCTGAAAGTCCTGGCCATAACATCACATTTCAAGGACAGTCTCATAGATGATTCTATTTCTTTGTAGCTATGTTTGTCAGCCTCTCTCTGTAGCCAACGTAAACTAATCTCACCCTCTTAAACATTTGAGCTCTGATTCTGTACAGGAAAGGGAAGCAGTTTCAAATGCAGTCCATTATCAAACCTCCAGTTACCCTAATATCTTCATACTTAGCGGTTTCAAGGCTTGTGAAGATCTGCTACTGTAATTTCCTATTCTATGCAAGGGTGATTCACTTCCTACCTGGTGCCACTCTTCATCCTCCTATCTCCTCTGCATACTTTTAACCTTAGGACTGCCTCTTCTCTTGATCCTGCATATTTCTGCCTCTGTTTTGTTTCTGAAGTGAATGACTCCCGCTCTTTCTTGTTGTGTATCGTGCTGTACTTTTTACAATCCCCCACCTTGTAACCTGGGTCCTGCTGGTCACATTGTGTTCCACAGCTGATGTAAATTATTTCCTGCAATTCCCAAGGCTTGCCAGCCTTTATATCAAGTATGTTGCCTTTCTTGTATCCACCAATATAACCAAATATTCTCTCTCATCTCTGGCCTTCTCTATACGTCTGGACTTCATCTCTTAGCCACTACTATGTGCTGCCCTCATGCACTCAGACAAAGGTTCCTTCGAATATTACATTAATTTTCTCCAAGCTTTTAATTAGTATTTCCTTAATCTTCATCCTGTGCTGTCACTTTTGTGATCTGCTGGTGGGTGTCACCACTACATCCTAGTGCTGATCCCTTACTTCAGAAACTTCACTGACCAGAGACAAATGTTTAAATGTTAACTCTTAGCTGGTCTCAGTCATCATTTCAGCACCAGCTCCTGGAACTACACCAGCTCCAGGGGGCCACGCTACTTCTGGAGCATCTGCAATTAAAAAAAAAAAGGCGGGTATTCATAAAATTTATTCATATCTAAAAATCTATCTCTTACGAGATGCACAGGTCCATTCACAAATCCACTAAATCCCATGTCAGGTCTTCAGTCCCCTCTGGATGTACAAGTACATCATGGAAATTGAGCCTCTTCCCTCTCATGAATTCAGTAGCAGGTGTACAGGAATGTGAAATGTGACCCTTCACGTGTATGGGCCAGAAACAATCGACACATTCACTGGTAGAAAGATATGGAAACCAACCCATTTGATGTACCTGGCACTGGTGTGTTTGTGGGTGGCCATTTACAAACAGTGCAGTGTATTTATCTACAAAAACCCTGTCCAGGTTTTAGCCAAATCAGAAAAGATTGGAAAAGAGGGGTTTTTTGTTTCCACTAAACACATCTGTCTGCTCGTCTATATACACTCATGCAGAAATTTCCAGTCACTCGAGTCTCCAGGGTGTTTGAAAATGTCTGAAGTCTCTTTAAAGAGCAGATTAGCATGTATCCTAAAAGTTAGAGTGTAATACTATTTAACTGCTCTATTTTTCCATTATGGGCCTGTCAGCAGGAATATGTTGCCCTATAGTACATGACAAGTGAAAACGCTAGTAACATTGTTTTTCATAGACAGAAAAAATACCAAAGAAGCAATTTCTTAGCAAAAGTCACCTGTTAGATGTATGGGGCTCACTATATTTTGTTGCCCTGGTAACGAATGGTGTAAAATGACTCCTTTGCACAGCTCCATCAGAATGATTGCATCCTGTTTTTTCCATCATTTTACAAGAGGCTGTTTTCATTCTCCCTTCCTGACCATATTAAGTGTAAAGAGATTGAATTACTGTGCTGTACCCTCTCCATCCGATGTGGATTTAAGAGTTGATATTGATGTACTGAGAACTGCGTTCTTCTTCAAGAAAAAAAGCTACAAATTATAATGAATTTGACTTTTATGTATCGACCGCTCAAGTAGTGAAGTAGTGTTTCTGCACCCAGGGAATAGACACGGCATGATCAGCATTTTTCACTTGAACGAATCCAATTGATAAAGCAATATACTCAGTGTCACTTTGCTTGATCTCCAGGTTTAACAATAGTCATGCTAAAAGTAGATACATTACTCCATAAATTTTACTCATAAAAAATGTGCTAGCCATTGCTTTATACAGCTGCACTCTTTCCAACTTTTCACTGAGCAGGGCAGAAAAAGACAAACAGAAAAATTGTGCCAAGAGCATGCAAGTGTGGGCAAGTGGCTGACAAGTATTGGAAATAGTCATGAATTTACAGCTAGAAACCCTAATACAGCAGTGTTAGGTGGGTGGGGATTAGCTCTTCTCTTAGCGCATGTGCACCTTGAGGACAAATGCCACCGTTTTCACACCGAGGTTGCATTTCTGGACAGCTGCAGAACCAGGTGAAGAGTCATGACATTAGTATTAAGGGCACACAGGAACATTTCTGAACATTTCTGAACATTATGATAACCTTAGACCAATACCTAATTTTCTTGGTTATATAAACAATTATTTTATCAGTCGCTAAGATACAACTGCAACATTACCACGTGTTTATTACTTAAAGAGAAGGATATGTCATTCATCCATCTTATAGAGGATTACTGGCACAAAGAAGATTACTAACAATGTAACTTTTTTTAATTAAGCATAAGCTATGGAATATAATAATTAAAATTTCAATGATTAAACTTTGTGTGTTAAAGATTGTTTTTCTGTAAGATAAGCAATATCTTTAAAAAAACCCTTTTTAACTCTGCATATGTAATTGAATTTTTTACACAGAATATATCTCTCTATAAGTAATATTTCATTTAGACTTACAATCCAAAAAAGATGAAGGGAAAGAAGGTGAATGTTTAGTGAGTGCGTAAAAGTTGCCTGTGACATTAAAATAGTGGGAAATTGAAAAGATCTATTTTCAGCTAGTTTATTGTATTCATCTGGGGCTCAATCCTGCAGAGAAATTGCTTGAAAGGTATTTTTTAAGGGGTCCCATTGTTTCTTTTAGAAGTTTCAAAGTGCCATTCCTAAGTCCTAGCAAGTAAGGAAAGGAATACAAGATTTGATACCAGTGATTTCTTATTTAAAATAGTTACAGAAAAGAAAGCTACAGGTCTCTGACATTGAACCTGGCAGTCTTTTAACTCAGAACCTCACAGTTCTGCACCTTAGATTGTATAATTAGTAAAGTCATCACTTCACTCAGATAGAACATTATTTAGGCACCAGATCTTACAGTGGGGAGAAAATAAACCACTCAGTTTGAGGTGACAATACTTTATAAATGCTTTGGGGAGTGAGGACCTGGACCTGGATGATTTCTCCAGCCCCTGCGTTTCTTAGTGCTGCTGCTTGCTATTGCCTTGCTTGGTCACCCAGCAGCTGCTGCATGACTGGGCTGAAATGCCCCTGTAGAAAGGTGATAGAGGAATGGTTGTGTTGGGTTACTGCCTTTTAGGGTTTCCTAAATGACATGAGATTTCCCACTATATACCCAGAGGGTTTGTAAATCACAGAATCATAGAATCGTTTAGGTTGGAAAAGACCTTTAAGATCATCAAGTCCAACCATTAACCTAACCCTGCCACCTAACCAATAAACCATGGCCCTAAGCACCTCATCTACCCATCTTTTATACACCTCCAGGGACGGTGACTCAAACACTTCCCTGGGCAGCCCGTTCCAGTGCTTGATAACCCTTTCAGTGAAGAATTTTTTCCTAATGTCTAACCTAAACCTGCCTTGGTGCAACTTGAGGCCAACAGAATCACAGAATCATTTAAAAATCTTCTTTTTACTCCTATAGTACCTGTATAACCAGAGTCAGACAGCCAAACTTTCTTAATGTCGTGGTTTAACCCAGCTGGCAATTAATCATCATGCAGCCACTTGCTCACATCCCCCACCCAGTGGGATGGGGGAGAGAATCAGGAAGGAAAAAAAAAAAGGTTAGACCTGTGGGCTGACATAGAGGCAGTTTAATAAGAGAAAATAATACCTGATGAGATGCATCCCAGAGTCCTGAGGGAATTGGCCGATGTAGTCGCCAAGCCACTCTCCATGATATTTCAAAAGTCATTGCAGTCAGGTGATGTCCCTGGGGACTGGAAGAAGGGAAACATCGTGCCCATTTTCAAAAAGGGTAGAAAGGAAGACCCTGGGAACTACCGACCTGTCAGCCTCACCTCTGTGCCTGGGAAGATCATGGAACAGATCCTCCTAGAAGCTATGCTAAGGCACATGGAGGCCAGGGAGATAATTCGAGATAGCCAGCATGGCTTCACCAAGGGCAAGTCCTGCCTGACGAACCTAGTGACTTTCTATGATGGTGCGACAGCATCAGTGGACAAGTGAAAACCAATGGATGTCATCTATCTGGACTTCTGCAAAGCCTTTGACACGGTCCCCCACAACATCCTTCTCTCTAAATTGGAGAGCTATGGATTTGATGTATGGACTGTTCGGTGGATAAGGAACTGGCTGGATGGTCGCATCCAGAGGGTAGTGGTCAATGGCTCGATGTCCGGATGGAGACCGGTGATGAGTGGTGTCCCTTAGGGGTCCATACTGAGACCAGTGCTGTTTAACGTTTTCATCAATGATTTAGACAGCGAGATCAAGTGCACCCTCAGCAAGTTTGCAGATGACACCAAACTGAGTGGTGCAGTTGACACACCAGAAGGACGGGATGTCATCCAGAGAGACCTGGACAGGCTGGAGAGGTGGGCCTGTGTGAACCTCATGAGGTTTAACAAGGCCAAGTGCAAGGTCATGCACCTGGGTCAGGGTAACCCCCAGTATCAGTACAGGCTGGGGGAAGAAAGGATCGAGAGCAGCCCTGCTGAGAGGGACTTGGGCATGCTGGTGGATGAAAAGCTGGACATAAGCCATCCATCTGCACTGGCAGCCCAGAAGGCCAACCGTACTCTGGGCTGCATCAAGAGAAGCATGTCCAGCAGGTTGAGGGAGGTGATTGTGCCCCTCTACTCTGCTCTGGTGAGACCTCACCTAGAGTACTGCGTCCAGCTCTGGAGCCCTCAGCACAAGAAGGACATGGACCTGTTGGAGCGGGTCCAGAGGAGGGCTACAAAAATGATCCGAGGGCTGGAGCACCTCTCCTATGAGAACAGGCTGAGAGAGTTGGGCTTGTTCAGCCTGGAGAAGAGAAGGCTGCGGGGAGACCTGATTATGGCCTTTCAATACCTAAAGGGGGCCTATAGGAAAGATGGGGAAAATCTTTTTAGTAGGGCCAGCTATGTCAGGACAAGGGGTAATGGTTTTAAACTAAACCAGGGTAGGTTTAGACTAGATATAAGGAAGAAATTCTTTACAATGAGGGTGGTAAAACACTGGAACAGGTTGCCCAGAGAGGTAGCGAAGGCCCCATCCCTGGAAACATTCAAGGCCAGGTTGGATGGGGCTCTGAGCAACCTAATCTAGTTAGCGGTCTCCCTGCTCCCTGCAGGGGGGTTGGACTAGATGACCTCTAGGGGTCCCTTCCAACCCAAAACATTCTATGATTCTAATAGTAATAATTATAATGGCAAGAGAATATATAGAATATACAAAACAAGTGATGCACAGTGCAATTGCTCACCACCTGCCGACCGATGCCCAGCCCGTCCCAAGCAACGATCACTCTCTGATCCGCAATCACTCTCCCCGCAACTGATCGACTAACGCCCCCCTGAGCATGACGTTATATGGTATGGAACAGCTCTTTGGACAGTTTGGGTCAGCTGTCCTAGCTGTGCTCCCTCCCAGATTGTTATGCACCTGGCCGAGCAGGAGAAGCTCAAAAAGTCCTTGAGCAGTCTGAGCACTACTTGGCAACAACTAAAAACATCAGTGTGTTATCAACATTCTTGTAGTACTAAATCCAAAACACAGCACTACGCTAGCTTCTATGAAGAAAATTAACTCTATCCCAGCTGAAACTAGGACACTTAATTTACAATTTTTTCCACCTTCCATACGACCTGACCTCCTTTGTCATATACTCCTACCACTTTTCACACCTGAGAACTGGATCGTACACAGTATGCTTTGGCATACCTCAGTCATGTTTGACAAGGATAAGGCTCTGCTCAAGGAAAGACTTGTTTGCAAAACTCACTTCTGTCCTCACAGACCACACTGTCATTCCTCTCTTCCTCCACTGAAAACCGTGCATCGGGAACAGCAGACCCCACCTGGTGAAGTTAAATGGGTTACCAGAGCAGGGTTAGCAGTCAGGCCCGCAGAGTGACTGAGGGCTCTGAACCTGCCGCCTGGCTGTCTACTCAATTCTTATCAGATCATTCAGCAGAGCCTCAGATGCCCAGGAAATCCCAGGTAGAAGGCAGGTGAAGATTCTCATTTGCTTAGCAAAGCTGGATTAATAGTAATAACAATAACAACAATAAAAAATAACAACAATAATAATAATCACCATAACAATAGCTTCCTAAGAACTAACTCTGGCACAAAGCCCTGCTTATAAAGAGCAGATGGGGTGTTTGTCTTCATGGTGCAGGTTGTTCTCCTCAGAAGCTGCATTTGGTGTAAAGTACTGTCATTTATATATATTTTTTTTTACTGTGCTGTAACGATGGCCTAGAGGATAATCTTCTCTCTTTGGGGGAGCCAGTATAAGAGGTTTTTCATTTTGTGCTCAATCACTGAAACCATTCCTCATCCATATTTTAGGGAATGTGAAGACTGCCACGCATTACTGCCCTGTGAAAATATTTCCTTCACAGGATTATGGCAGCAGGAGGAACTAACAAGCATGGAAAGCCCTTTCTGGAGCGTGTCACACCTAGTGGGCTTGGGCGGTCAGCTGAGAAATTTCAGGGTGGCCAGGAGTTCGGGAGGTAGGGCACATATCAGGGAAAGAAATGCCACGAGCGGTTGGAGAAGAGGAAAGACAGGAGGCATGGTGACAAATAAAAACCCCGTCTAATCTCCCTCACCTTTGAGACGCTGCTGCTGTTACTTTCCTGGCTGAAAGAAGCTTCTTCCCTGCCTTCTCGGCAGTATTACAAAGGCAGTGATTTATGTTTTAGATTCATGAACACACTATACTCACACCAAATTGTACTGCTGCTCTCTTCAGAAGCAAAAAGGCTGACAGCCTCCTTTACGCAGCTCCGGGTTAAATTTCTGATTATCATTTTTCCTGGAGAGAATGAGGTGGGGAGAGAAATGGGGGGAGAAAATTTTTTTTTTTCCAGGGTAATTGGACCACCTGCCTACAATCATCTCTGACCTTTGGATAAATAGAGGACTCCACTTTGCAGTGCTCGCAAGGTTCTTCACTGCTCACGAGCATAAATAAGATTAATTTTAAAAAAGGTAAATCCCTCTGTAAGGATAATTAAATGGTGACGAGGAACCCTACGATAACAAAACTCCTCAGTGGAAAATGAACTTTACCTCCTTTACGTGTATGTGTGTGTGTGAGTGTGTGTGAGACTGCAGATAAGTATTCATCATACAAACACATTGACAAATGTAATCTTTCTTCACCTCTCTTCACTGTGATCCTTCACAGTAAGGCAGTACAATTGTCTTCCTGAAGCCTCAATATCCCTCCCTTCCACCCTTTTTCCCCCTGGAAGGTCATTTTAAAATCTCTTTTGACAGTCCTAACTGATCTTATCATAAATCATCCAACACACACGCACACGCACACGCACACGCACACGCACAGGCACACGCACAGGCACACGCACAGCACCTAATCAGGATGTTGCTGGCTAATTTAGCCCTGCTGATTTGATATAACTGGATAGTTTCATGATACCCTGTGATTGTAAATATGTCTGCTCTCATTCACAGCCTGGGAAGGCTGGAGGGCCATTACATCTTAATTGGGTAATTTCTTTTTAAATCTCTGCAGGCCAGCTTGCTGCTTCCGCAGTGGCCGGGCCAGGGTGTTGATCTCAGCCCATGCCTGGCTCCAGAAAATTCTGGGTATATGTCTCCCACCTGTTTCTGGAATTTTGATTTTTAAGGGTCCTAAAAGGCCACAGCTGGCTTTTTGGCAATACACAGTGTGGGATTGGGGAGAACAGCCTGGAAGCAGGCGATACATTCATGTTTAGATAGATGGAGCATGCGACTTTGCCCTGGGGACCAAGGGATTGGGGTGGATGGATCAGTCTAGGTGGAGAAATTAATGAAGAATACACAGCTGCTGGGGAAGGTGATTGGAGTTATCTTCATGCTTTCTCATTTCCAGACCTTAAGAGGAGACTGAATTCAGCTTTTTGTAGTGGAAGGATGGTAATTATGGACTTGCTTTCCTTTAAAGTAGTAATATTTTCTTTTTAAAAAAAAAAATTCCAGTTATGTATTTATGTACATGCATACATACACATATTTTTCTTTATTTTTAGATGTATTTTAAAAATGTCTGCCCTGAAAACAACAGAAAAAACAAGGATTTATCATAGTTGCTGTGTGTTAGGTCACTGTTACAGAAAATGTTTTGCTGATACGCTATGCTGAACACTGCTCTGTAAAATTATTTTTTGCTCTAAGTGTGCCTGGGAAATAGTGGGAAGACTACTGATGAACTATATAGTATGATTCTTTTAATTCATGCACTTCTAGACAAAACCTATGCCAGGCTAACAGCAGTCACTGTCACTTGTTCCAGCAGATTTTTCTGATGGTCTCAGTCCAGTTTCAGCCAGGAAAGGAAATGCTTTCTTCCAAAGTGCAGGCATCACAGGTTGCACTTCAGGTTAGGGGGGCTAAAGAACAAGAGGCAGCAGTAGTCAGATGAACGCCACTCTGTGATGTGGTGCCTCAGAGGGGAAGAGGCACACCGGTGGGTCAGGACAGGGGAAAATGCCATTAATTGGTTTTATGGACGACAAGAAGTCAAGCCTCTCCAACAGATAACTGTCACTACAGTTAAATTCCTTTACTTTGTTTTAATGTTGATTTGAACAAAAAAAAGCCACAAAGAAACCCCAAACCCAAATGTGTGGTTATTAACTATTTTAGATTACATGACAAAATCTAGCCCTCTGAATGCTTCAGGCTGCACAGTGACAGTCCCAAAAGATGAGCAGGAGAGTGCGTTCTGTTTTTGTAAGGAGAAAAAAGACCAGGGAGTGCGAAATCATGGGGTGTGATTCCCACAACCACTGAATCTACTCAGTAAATTATTTTTTCTTTAAAAAGAGGCAGCAATCAGTGCTGATTGAAATACCTTTGAATGCAGTTATAATGAAATTCCATTTCTCACCCATACCAGAGTTGCAGCCATTGTTGGTAATGGTCTCCTTCAGAGCAATACAGTCATTGCTGCCTTGTGAGGTACCATGGGAAGCAGAAGCAGGCAATCCCTGAATACAATTTAACAATAAGGGTTTGCTGTAGAGTTATGCCCAGGGCTTGTCTGCCTGCTTTCCAGATCCATCCTGAGGAAAGGAGAATAAGCTAGACATATTCTGTGGGAATGATGAAGAAACACCTGTTAAAGTGTATTTTTATTTCCAAAACAGCAATTTGGGTCATCGTACTTGGCTGTCCAGATCCTTAGCATGGTACTGCATACATATAACGTTCCATTGTTTTAGATATTGATTATGCTGTACTGTAACTTGTTTTGTGGCAGGTCAGATCAAAGCTGGTTTTGTATGACATGATATAACACAACCCTGTGGATGAATCAGAAAAACTGCTGCTTTGGAGGAACACTGAGTGAGAAGCAGACGTTCTGTTCTAATCACTCAAAATAATTTCTTTGCATTCAGTGCTGCTATTGACCTGCAGTAAGTAACAGGTGATTTTTGTTGTTATTGGATAAGATAAAAAAATAAGGTCCTTTCCTCATTTAGCTTCAGTTTAAAGGTTATTGCCTGCCAGTAGGGTTTCTTAGTTTCCTATATGATTAGAAACACAAAAGAGCTTTGGATGACACACAGTGAAAGGGTATATCTGGTTGTCATGTTTTCAGCCCTGATAATATGAAGTGCTTCCTGCATCAGCTCTGAGGTTCACTCCTCTCTGTTACTTTCGTAAAGAGATTTATGTGAACCAGTGGACTTTTGCGTCCCTCCAAAATCCATTCCTAAAAAAATATCCTGAAAAACAGATCTCTTTTTTTTTTTTTTTTTTTTTTTTTTTTTTTCTTCCCCAACCAGCAGTGAGGGCATATTGCCCTTGTAAAACATTCTTCACAATCTTCCTCTGTGCTTTAAAATTAGGCTCTCTGATAGCACTGGAGCATCCCGCTCAGCTGCAAGCACTTGGAATCCATAGCAGGCTGCTTCTGATCCCAATGAGCTGCAGAGCAAGGGCAGATGATCATGAAACTTGGGATATGGCAAAAATCAACATCTGTGTATCAGCCATAAACACCTCATGAAGCAGAGAGGCTTCTCCCAGTCATTAATCCCTGAATGCTTTGCCTGCAACAGTGGCCTAAAAAGGTCCGATACTAGCAAGGCTAGGGCAATTCTTAAGTCATTCTTAGTGGGATGGAAGCAGTGGGATTCATGCCATCCAAACTTAGGCATCTATGGGGTGGATGCCCACAACCTGGAGAGTCATCCTTACATAACCAGTGGGAAGGACGAGGCATTTAATTGAGACTACCCCATTTTAGCAAAGGCTAAAATAGGTCCGAAGGATTGCTATATGTGCCACCATCTCTACAGGGACTGCAAATGGAGCCCAGAGAACTGGGCCTGGCATACACACACACTTTGCAAACATCTAGAGTTACTGAGATGAATCCACCAAGATTTTTGCTGAGTGGTTCCATTAAAATCAACAGGAGTGACATGGCAGACACTTACCTTGACAATGCGTTGCTGTAAGAGCTGTTGGAGTTAATTAGCAATTTCATAGCATTGGTGTCCTCACTAAAATATCATATGCCTTAAAAAACCACCACACCAAACAATAAAGGCTAAACAAAACCTCCTGAACTGGCATATGCATATTTTAAACTAGTGCTACTAAAGGATTTGACTGAGCAAGCTTAAGTAATTCAGACAGAAAAGCCAGGCAAATGAAGAGTTTCCTGACCAACTTCAGAGAATCTCTTGGGAACACCTTTATATTGTAGTGCTATTTTGGCTTTCCACTTGAGCAGAAGGAGTGAAATCTGTTTAAATGACATGCATTAATGAATAAGTCTGCATCCGGGACAGTGATTGTCCCTTGTGCATTTCAGTAACCACACTTAAAGAGAGCTCCAAGGTCCTTTGTTTTTGTTTGTGAGACAATGTCCTGCTTGGCCTTGGAGAAATGCAAAACAAGAACTGATGGCTAGATCCTGGAGCAATTTCAAACCAGAAAGAGATCACACATTTCTAATAGTGAAAGTGATTAATGCTTTTGCCAAAACACAATTTATGCTTCAGTTAGACTTAAATTAATGGGCTCAACTACAGAGATAACTAGGTGACATTCTAAAGTGTGTGATATAAAGGAGGTGAGATAAGATGATCTAGCGGTCCCTTCTGGCTGTGTTTCCTCAGAGATGTAAAACAAGTCATTGGGGCACAACCTCTGAGAAAATTTTGTACTTCTTTCCTTGATGTCCTTTCCTCTCTGTCCCCAGTGTCTTACAAAACAGCGTCTCCCACGTTTTACAACAATGGATTCATCATCTGATTCTGCTCCCAAGGCAGCGCAGCAGGTGGAAGTGGGTGACATTTATTTTCCATGTCCTTCCTTCAAGGATCCTGCCACATGCCTGCTAGCCAGCCCTATTTGATCTTGCCAAATTGCCTGTTACCACTTTTTGGCTTTCATAATACTGAATCAGAGCTTCTAGAAGCAGCGCATTGTTTCTCAGCATGCATCATTTCCTGAGACACTTAGCCAACAAAATTTAGGACGTAAGTGGGTAGAAACCTATTGGCTGCTCCCTGTTACTCTGTGATGTTTCGTTAATCATGCAAGGATGACTGAGATCCTTGTGCCTTGCAATGTTCAACTCCTGCATTATTTTCAAATCTAAGTGATCTAGAATTCAGGTGCCAGCAATCAATATCCTGCAAAAGAAGGAAGAGGAAACAATGGATCTGCATAGCAGTACACTGTGTTTGATTTCTTTGTGCTGGGCAAAGAAAATAGCAGCTAGAAATAATATCTTCCCTTAAAAAAAAAAGTTTCTGTTGCTCAGTTATTGATGAAAAAGGTCCAGAGGCATGTTGACCATCAGAATGTGGGACTCTGCTTCCTGTTCTCATACTCAAACTGGGGAGATCATAAGTACAGCACAGAGAGACAGAACTGAGTAACAGAACTTGAAAATAAGAAATTCTTGAGGCATCCTGTTGATGAATTTTCTGGACCAGCTGTTTCAAGTCTTTGAAGAACTCACCTTCTTTGGTTTGCAATTTTGAAAGAGATATAAAGAGCTATTTGACTTACAGTTAGCCTTAATGAAGGCCGGATCATACTTTCCCACAATAACAAAGAAAGGGGAGAAAGCCTGTGAGGTTTACTTTCCAGAGTATAGTCTTCCACCAGGATGGTAGGATTTGTGTTTATGCTACTGGCCAGATTCATATTTAATGTATTGTCAAAAGATGAAGGCCATCTTCATGAAGAGGTTTTTCTTCTGTAATGGCTTTGTGCTTTTTTTTCTCAGTTCTCCATATGCAAGAAAGAGCTTTCCAAGTCTACCTTTTCCCAGATAGCTTCCTGAAACTGGTCAAGTCTGAAAAGGGAACGACAGTTCCCAGTTTCTCGTGGAGTCTGTCCTTCCCTGCACATGGCTCCAGCCCATTGAAAATACTGCAGGACCGTGTGTGCTAGATGTCACTGAGCTGCCCGTTTTGTTTGCCAGGAGCTAACTCTGTGTTTCCATAGGGTCCCTCTCCGTGCAGATCTGAAGATGCAGTCTGGTCCTGAATCTCTAGCTAGTCCGAATACAATTCTTCAAATTAATTGATCTCATTTCCTGCCAGCCTTCTGTGCTTATTAGCCAATGTGATGCCAGCTGTAGTTCCTTAAGCACATCAGAAACAAAGGGATATTATTTCTGGCTAAATTCCAGTAGACTCATTACTTTCTGCTTCTTTTAAAATTCCCTCTGCAATTATACTGGATAAGATTATTTGTCTTTTTTGTGTTTTTTTTTTTCTTCCTCGTACCGTTTTTTGTATAGCTGTGCTCTGTGTGTCATCTTCCATGCCAGAAGCAGCTGCATTTCAGCAGCAAAGAAAATAAGCTCTCAGAATACAGTAATCGCTGTATTCTGTGGGGACCTATAGTGTTTTTTAAATATTTTGAGTTTCGCCATTGATGTTCATCAGGATTACTATCATTCATGTATAATCAATTTATAAGGTCTGCCCTGCATTTTGGGCTGCTTGGATGAAAGGTGCTATATAAAAGTCATCAGATGCAAACGTTGTTTCTGGAGGTGGATGCATAAGACATCTAGAAGAGCAATCCTTTTAGATGAGAGTAGCAGGCAGTCTCTTAGCTGACAAATTAACTTCTCTAACAGGAACTGGTGGTCAGTACAGTGTGTCCCAAGGGAAGATGTCCCTCCCTTGCAACAGATGGATTTGTTTCCACCTATTAAAAGATACTTTTAAGTAAAATGTGATATAATGCCTGAAGTAGATTTTACAAGAATGAGGCACACTGTGAGTAATCATATTGCTTCAGGCATGATGGATGCCGCTTTGTGCGACATTATTTTCTTGAGCTTCATGGACTGTGTACAGACACACAATGTAGTCTATATTTGAACTAAACTGTGTGAAAGGGTTTGTTATCAGGCTAATATGGTAATGAGTATAATCTAGGAGTTTGCTGAAGAAAACCACATCACAGGAATATGTTTCTTGCATTTTTGGTGGCTGGAGGATAAAAAAGGGAGGGGAGGAACCCTCGTTAAATGCGGATTTAAGCTGGATAACGTTCCTTCACCCTTTCCTTCAGGCGACTTCCATGCATCCAGGGCGCAGTTTGCAGTTGTGGTTCTCAAGGTTGAACTGGACCGAGTGAGTGTTCGGGAGACAGCAGAGGGCAGTGCAGAGCTGAGGCTGGCACTGCAACCTCAGCCCTGGCAGTAAATTTTCCTTGTTATTAAATAAAATCATAGGGCTAATTTAGCCTCAGAGGAAATTAAACTGCTAATTATGTGTATATAAACCACCAAAAATGGGCCCGGTTCTTGCACCAAAAAAAAAAAAAAAAAAAATTGCTCAACTTTGTTTCTTGTATTTAAAATATGTAATTACGGTAATGGGCAGGACTTTGAAGAGATTTTCTAAGGGGTTTATGCGTGTGCGTGCCTCTGTGTGTGTGTTGTGCCTCTGTGTGTGTGTGCAAGCATGTATTTATAAGATTGTGTGTCTGTACAAGAGGGTAATCTAACCATTTCCACAGCCCATCTCCTGCTGAGTAAACAATAGTGCTTTTTTTCTTGTTCATTTATCCAAGCCAATGTCTTTATAAATGTTGGATAATATGCCCTTGGGTAACATAAGGGCAAAGCTCTAATTGAATCAGGTCAAGGCTCCACACATTATCTCTGATAGCACTTTTAAAAATGTAGCTTCCTCTGTCAGATCATCTGCCTCTGAATCACTGTATTGGAGGTAATTCTGACATTAAGAAATTAGCATTAGGGATCTTATAAATATACAGTTGCAGGAATTATTGGTTGGTGATATCAACATTGCACTGATCTGTTAATAATCCTGGTAGTTGTTAAAAAACATCTCAGCAAGATCAATGGATGTCTTATGACTAAAAATGTGTCTAAGCCATAAAGAAAGATAAACATGTAGTGGTTTAGATCACTTGAAAGTCTTTAGTACCATGAAATGCCTATTCCATTTGTACGCCTGTTTAAGACAGTTGGAAACTGAGCCACAGTCCAAAGGAACAAACCAGATGTTTTTATTGCACACCACATATTTAGCAGCCTGCGTGGCTAAAAGGTTAAGCATTAAAACATAATTGGGCACTCACCCTTGCATCAGCATTGTGAAGCTTTGCTGATTGGCACCTGCTTCCAAACAAAATGATTGAGAGTATCCTGTCCTTACAGTGGCAGAGGGCTTCTGGCACTGAAGCTCTCATTTTCCTGTATGTCCCCATTAATGCCTCTGACAGTTTCATGCCTGGAAAGGTCTGCAGTTTGTATCTACAGGCAGAACTGAAGAGTCACACTAAAATATTTAGAAGTGTGGAAATACACTGTGTTTTGGTAGACTAACCAAGGCATTCCTTGGACATTCCACCTCCTGCAGTGCAGTCATGCTAGAAACAAGAGACGAATCCCATCAGCACCACAAGATTGTCAGGGTTATTTCTTAGGTTAAAAGATTAACATTTAACACTCTTTTGCTCTCAAGATGAGAGATTTTGTCATCTAAGAAAGCATAAATGACGTATGCCCAGACTCAGTGCTGGAGGTATATATTTTTCAGTTTATTCTTCTAAGTCTTTTAAAGGTTTCTTGAAAAGATAATAATGATCCATTTTACTTATCCATCAAGAGCTTTGAACTGAAGGCTTTTTTCCTGAGTATATAGTTAGAGCATTAAGGGCAGTATGGGTAGAACAGCCAATCAGAGTAATGAGTCTCCACTGCTTGAGAAAGCGAGATTAATCTAAATCAAATACTTTCCACTATGGCAATTTTAACTAATTCCCTCATGAAAGTATAAGAGATATGTGAAACCCCTACAGTCAGCATAAACCTCCTGGTAGGGCTAGACAGGTAATACCTTTTAAGCTTGTTAATGTCTTATCCTGCTGGTTTCTACAACTGACTCAAAGAATAGCTGAGTACTTCTCAACCTGTCATTACAGGGGAAAGCAACTTTCAGCATGGAGATGGAAAGGGCAATGCTGTGCTTTATATATCATGGCTTGATAATATTGGTATGGTTAGTGCTGTCTGGACTGATGTAATTAATGCCCTTATTAGTTTTCCCAATGCATTTGTAGTATGTGGACAGAAATATTCAGGGAGGAAATTCTCTCAAAAAGGAGAGGCTTATTTATTTATTAATCTATCAGTCAGAGGTTTCTGTTGCAACGGTCTAGGTTACATGCAGGGAAGTCTTTTCACAATGGGGGCCATGGGCACACCTGGCCTGTGGAGTAACAGCTGTTGCACATGAAGAAGATGGAAGTGCTCCCTTGCAAGATGGGCTAGCTTAGCTGCAGCTCCTTCTATCTTTGTTGGAGGGACAATTTCTACCTGGCTATTTAAATCCTTTGCAGTAACAAAATGCATGTTTTGGCATTGTTTTTACAACCGTAGTATTTTATGACAGTCAGGATGCCTGTTGAGAAGAAAAGCAGCACAGGGCATCTGACAAACACAGAAGGTTCTGCTTTCACTTAGGTAGATGTTTCAGCCATTTCCCTTCTTGTTTTTTGTGGCTTCCTCAGTTTGTCTCCAGTCCTGCCACAACAGAACAACTCCCTGGTGGCCATGGCTTTTCTGATGCTCCCACTGGGTCCCTCTACTAATAAAAGCTGTTGGGGTAATATATAAAGCCATAAAGAAAGTGCACAAATGCTTGCTTACATTTTATTTTTTATTGCTACTAGTTTAAAACGGGGAAAAGTGCTTACCGAGTACTGAAATATTTGCTCCTATTAGCAATGAATGATGCTATCCCCAGGTTCTCTAGTTATGGTTTTTTTGATACAAAGGTAATTGGAGTAGAGCATTATAGAATTGTTGTTGTTTTCCTTACTGCTTTTCTTAGAGACAATGTCTCATGCTCGAAAAGAAACTCTGTTAAAGACACTTTGATAATAATAGTACAGAACTTCTGTGCTAAAAGAAAAGGTATTATTAAGCACCTAGCAATTTAGCACAGTAAATTCTCAACTACTGGATATTGTATCAGTGTTCTTGCAGAAGAGAGGATTTAGCCATCAAATTGTGAGAGATTTTTTTGTCTCTATCAACTAGCCTGATTCTTGCAAAGGTGTAAAATAAGTGGCTCCTTGACTCTTGGAAGCCACGACGAAACAGTATATACAGTGGGAATAATTTTAGGACTTTAACCTATTGATATATATATGCCAATGCTGTTTAGAATTCATACCTTGTCTCCCTCCTTTCTGAGTGAAACTACTGATAAATCCACTGTGAACATATAAGTGCTATTTAAATACAACTTGTACACCACCAGTTTCTCCTTTCGCCTTACTATGCTTCCAGGTATAGTTTGCTTAAAATGCAGCAATGTTGTAGTTTTGAAAAAGGTTTAAATCAGGTGTTAAAATCTATAAACAAGCTGCTTTACTTGGACAACAAAAAATGTACAGGGAAAAAAAGGGTATAAACGACTGGGCATTGAAAATCTTCGGAATAGTAATTCTCGGTTGCTTCCTTGGGTAATCTGCATTTTTGGCTAACAAACTCACTGGACCCAGCATATTTGTTTCTGTAAGTATCTTGAGTTCTGGTCTCAGAGGTCATCCAAGAAAGACCAAATCTTCCACCTAACCTTTTGGGCAGTCTGCTATGAAATACCTGGAATAGCAATGAGTAACAAATTCTTCTTCCCAGCACCCTGGCACACTGGCGATCCTGCCACAGGGAGACCTGAGTCAGGTGGAGCTGCTGTCTTCACTTCATAGACCTCACTGATGTTGTGGTATCAACCTCCTTCATTCTTCTCAGGCTAACTGAACTATTTTTTAGGAGCCCATAACGCTTCAGAAATGGCCCATTCAGTAAAAGGCTGAAATATGTTCTTCCAAACAGCTATGGGCAAATCACTACACTGGAGAGAGGGACCAGGACAAATTCATGTGTATTTCATTTCAGTAAGAAACATAAGAAGAAAAATTAGGTGAATCCAAGTGGAAAAAGAAATTTAATATGAGAGGATATCTCCTTCTACATTTCAGACAATATTGCAGGGTAAGAGAAACAAAGGCCATAAAAATATACTTGGTTATGTCTTCTTATATAGGCACTGCTTATTTATGCTGTTAGACTTCAGGTAACTTTGCTAATGGAGAAAACTAGCTAAGGGAACTGGTTCATTGCAGAAGCTACAGAAAAACTAATGCATATAAGGTCTGCTGCTAAGAAAATATTTTCCATTTTTAATCACAGAATTCAGGATGAGTCAGAGCAAATGGAGACAATGTATAAGGCTATTAAAAAGATTAGTTTAATAGAAATATTTCAAGATAAATTTAACATATCTTGGGAAAAGCCTACATTTAAGGAGGATAAAGATCTCCTGATATAACTGAAATATTGCAAACTTTTAAAATTTCAATTATTAAAAAAGTTTGTACTTACAAGTATTTATAATCAGAATATTAAAAAAAAAAAATCGTACATCTTCCTATGGTATCAGTAACAATCATCAGCTGCTTTACTTACGTCATCTAGTCCTATTTGTAACATGGCATATGAAGGGGATATGAGTTTACTGCTGCATCCTCCAGGTTATTGACCCTTCAATGTAGAAAGCCTTCTCTTGGGACATGTGTGAACGTCTGACTCCAGAATCAGTTCCTGTTCTCCAGTCAATCTCAAGGCACTGAGCCCAAAGAAAAGACATGTATGTGTTCTATAGTGTGAAGATAACCTCTGGCAGTCAAGCATAAAAATATTTTCCTATTATCAAGTGCAAGCAAACCAACTTGGACTTGACAAAGAATGGTTGGTGGCAACAGGTAAGCTCTGAAAACCTCCCCATGCTCAAAAGTAACTATACTTAAAACAAAAGAAGAGAGGAAAAAAAAATATATTTAGTGCAATGTTCATTACTTGTAACCTAGTCAAGTTAGGCTCAAACTAATAAACATGAAATGTAAGTTTCTCATATCTTGTTTACTGCCAAAAAAAAAAAAGACACACACCCCCCCCCAAAAATATTATGGATCTTAATTACCATTCCTAACACTGACATTGCCACTGTATTTTACATCATGTGAGGTCCTTTCTCTGCCCATTTTGATCTACTTCTTGCTGAGTCAACTGCCTTGTGTTGCTGAAGCGGTGGGCTTTTATCATCTCTAAGTTTCCTCCAGACTTAGAAGCTATAGACTAGCTTGGTTGTGTCCATGCTATAACTGAAAGAGCTGCAGATGCTGTTTGTTTTGAAGTTTTTTAAGAGTCACATGTAGCATAAACTCGTGAGAGTGTAGGCCATGGCAAACAATTAGATAGGTAATGTAGGCTATAAAGCCCAGGGAATCCACACACTGTGTATGGTGTAATTGTGCTCTTAGGATGCTGCAGATGGACCCCTAAGGTTAATGAAGTCAAGACAGTCAAGGGTGGGCATTGTAATTGGGAGGCTGTAACACAGAGAATAAGCACAGAAGCAGTAAGTTTGAATGCCAAAGCAGTTCAATATGAGCATAAATTCATTTCTAGTTGATTGTAAATGAAAACGTGAAGTGGAAAAGATCACTTTGGTAACAGCTTGCCTTCTGAAACCATGGCAGTAGAGTTGTTTTTATTTCTGTTATATGCTTTTAAATTCTGAATCACAGACTGATGAAATATAGTATGAAGATAGATTACTGACCACAGTAACTGGGATAGACTGAGCAGATGAAGAGAAATAAAGTACGTAAATTAAAGAGGTGTGCAAGATTTATTTTTTTAAGAAAAAAACCAAGAATCAACATATATTCTTCAGGATCTTGCCTAACTGAGATGTAAACTGAGGAGAGGAGAGGAGATGTTTCTTTGCAGATTTTACTCTGAAGCTCAGACTATTTGGAGTAATCCAGTGTTGCAGGGGATTGCAGATAGCTGGAGGAAGTCCTGCACTTTCATATTCTCAACAGGAGAAGAGAAACAAGACCTAGAAACTGGATCAGTGGTGCTACCTGGAAAAGGCTGGATGAATGTGAGATCAAGAAGGTGAGTTTCATTTTGCATATTAGGAAAACAAATCTCTATCTTTTGTTCATAAAATATAACTTTTCTGTTTCCTTTTTTTTTTTAAAAAAAATGCCCTCTTTTTTTCATGAAAAACCCAACTATGTAATGATTTTCAGTGTTCACAAGAGGAAATGTGTGATTATAGTTTGTATTATTTTATCATAACTTTTAAAAAGGCTATTTTTAGGAATATTTTTCTTTATATTTTCTATGACAAACCCTCTCTCTTTAACCATGGCTTTTCCCACATCCCCATTTCTTATCTGTCTGCATAGCTGTCCACCCAAGAAAAGTGGTGTTTTGTCTTTAGCTTTTAAATTACAGAAAATTTGTAGCTAATATTTTGTCACCAGAACTGTGGTCCAGAGGAATGAATCACTTTTCCTAAGGTTACATGAGAAGCCTTTGCCAAAACCAGAAACATAAATGACAGCTCTTGAGCCTCAGTTCAGCATCTCAACCACAATACAATCATTTCTGCCTCTTATAGCATCTGTTAAAGAGCTGTAATTAATTGCTGCAGTAGTTCCCAGCTTACCAAAAGCAATAGATAAATAAATAAAATGCATATTTTCTGAATTACTGAAATCCCACCTTTCAGTCTCAGTGGGTAAATATGATGCACATCACCTTACTCTGAGTAGTTTTATCAAGCATGATTGATTTGATAATAGGTGGGTTTCATTTTAATATCAGTGACAATGGAGGGAGAGGGGAATAAAAGAGTGGTACAGTATATCAGGTATTTAACAAAGACAGCCTGAAAATCAATAATAATCCTTCACTGGTGGCTGAAATTTTCAGACAACTTAAGCAGACAAATGGCCCATAATGTCACTCAGTAGTATTAGTCTATTCATAGGCTCACTCTTCCAGCAAATGAGAACTGTTGTTGATTAAAAATCCATTCTAGGGATGCCCACCAACATATTAAGTAGTTCTCATCTTCCCAGTGGAGTGATAGCATTCCTCTTTCTCTTTTTTCAGCCTTTATTCAGCACTTTTAATCTCTCAATACACCCTGCTTTATCTTTGTAATCTCCGTTGGTTACTCAGTGTGAAATTCTGTCCTACAGGAGGACTGCCCCAGTACAAAGTCTTAGTCCTATCGCAAGCGAGGCAGCACTCTGAGACACCATTTAAGGTATGTAGGTGGCCTCCGTGATAGCATCTCATGTTCGTGAATGAAAATGTTACCTACAAGAACCAGTGAGGTAAAACCCAAACATTTTCCTCTTACGCATGGGAAACTGAGGTACTGAGCTGCAGTGGAACTTGTTCAAACACTCCCATAAAAACTGAGATGGGGCAGGGATTGAAACTGTAATCCCTTACCTTAAACAGTGCCATGATTGTTGATGGGTGTTACACCTAAGAATCCACTAACCCCTCATCACCAGAATTTCCCATACCCTTTATTGGAAAATAAAGGAAGGGAATAAAAAAATTTATTTGGTTAGCAAGCACAAAGTACAAAACTTTCAGAGCAATAGGAGTAATATATTAAGCTGGAGTAAAAATAAGCATTGACAACAACACATTCGAAGTGAAATGTATACTTTGCTTGACTATCACACTAGATTTTCAATTAGTAAATTAAATGCCATGTGGCAATGGGGAAGTTAATCAGCATAGACTGTGGGAAATGTTCTTTTTTTCATGGGAAGTTGCAAAACCAAATTAACTTATTTAAAAAGTATCTGTTTTCCAAGGTGTACTAGAGAAAAAAAGAAAACAAGAACTCAATTTTCTTTCAAATGACATCTATGAACCTTTTTACTAGGAGAAACATCCATTTTAAATTTAAATTGAAAAAATCAACCAGCTAGTCTGTTTTCCTCTTCTAACAATAATTCAAGGTGCTTGCCCTGTTTAGGCATAGTTTTTAGGTTTTTGTTGCTTTCTTTTAAATCAGACTGTGATCATAGAGGATATATTTCACAGAAGGAATTGCCAAATTTTTATCAGCTTTACCAATTATAAACAAGTTCCTCACCCAGGTTCACGATATCCTGGAATTATGAGAGCCATGAGCATTTTACAAGACGAAATCCACTCCTGAATAGATCATTAAGTCCTTTGTCTCTCAAGGGGATATAAACCGTGTGTATTTTCATTAGCTGCATATAGTCCTTTTGATTTCAGTTAGATTGCTTGCATAAATGAAGTTATACAGAGCTGTGAGTTTTTGAAGATCATGACCACTGGGGAAAAGACACAGTGTATAGAATGCAATGGGAAACTTAAAATGAGATGAAGGTGAGGATGGTGTGTAATGAAAATAGATGGTTATGTTCTCCAGTTATGGACAAGTAGGTTGCAAGTTTCATTTTCCCTCCATCGATGATTTTGTTCTTGGCAGCCTGGCTATTATCATTCAGGAACTCACTGAATAGAGCAGGTATCCTCCAGAGCAGGTTCTTGAGAGCTGCTGCACAAGTGAAGCATAAAACTCCGCAAAGATAGATAAAGAGACAGAAGAACAAAGTATTACGATGATGTCTGTAAATTGGAGTGAAAGCAGGGATTGGTTAATGTAATTTGGATTGTTTCATATTTAATTATCTAACAGTTGATTGAAAAATTCTGCCTGAGGTAAAATAGTACTGAGTATTCAGCATCTTCAGTAGCCTGACTGCTTTTAGAATGTCCTTATCTGACTGAAATCAGAAAAAAAACCAATGCTTTTGGTTTTTTTTTTTCTCTGACAATGCTAGTTATTGATCACACTTCATTATGAATTTTTCTATTGTTCACATTTGCTTGTCCACCTCCAATGTCAATTTGCCAGTTTCTCTTGTGATTTATCAATAGCACCTGCCAGCCAGGAGGTTATTATAGTTCAAGTGGAATTAATGTGGCAAAGGAAGTCTATGGGCTCAATGAACAGAAAGATAGGATTGACTTATTACCCAGGAGATGGTGGTCTCACCCTCATGCAATGAATTCAGAATCAAGTTGCTTTGACAGCAAAAGGCCAGATTAGTGCTACCTCTATTTTTGCTATCAGCTGTAAACCTTTCACAAACAATACATTCAATATTACTGACTCAGGGGGAAAACAAAAAAGAGGCTTCAGCTGTTCATTGACCTGACCTCATCGTGTATAGAACAAGGTAGGAAAAAGACACTTATAACAGCAGTATATTAAAAATGAAGTGTGCTGAAGGAAGTGCTGAAACAAGTCAGGTGTTTAGCAAACCATCAGCTCATCATTTTTTAGCTATATTTGGAGGCAGGAGCAAAACCCAGGTTGGTCATTACAAGAATTTTTAAATAAACACAAGCTCTAGTAAATCAGCATTCAAATTGCAAACAAAACAATGTGTGGCTTAACTCAGTTTAATGTGGTGTCATGGTTTAACCCCAACCAGCAACTCAGAACCATGCAGCCGCTCGCTCACTCCCCCACAGTGGGACTGGGGAGAGAATCAGAAGAGTAAAAGTGAGAAAACTCATGGGTTGAGATAAAGGCAGTATAAGAGGGAAAGCAAAAGCTGCACACACAAGCAAAGCAAGGAATTCATTCACTGCTTCCCATCAGCAGGCAGGTGTTCAGCCCTCTCCAGAAAAGCAGGGCTCCATCATGTGTAATGGTTACTTGGGAAGACAGACGCCATCACTCTGAACATCCCACACTTCCTTCTTATTTCCCCAGCTTTATACACTGAGCATGATGTCATATGGCATTGGAATATCCCTCTGGTCAGTTGGGGTCAGCTGTCCCAGCTGTGTCCCCTCCCACCTTCTTGTGCACCCCCAGCCTCCCTGCCAGTGGGGTAGTGTGAGAAGCAGAAAAGACCTTGATTCTGTGTAAGCACTGCTCAGCAATAAAGAGAACATCCCTATGTTATCAACACTGTTGTCAGTACAAATCCAAAACATAGCCCCATACTGGCTACTATAAAGAGCCTTAACTCTTTACCAGACAAAACCAGCACACGTGATTAGTAGTGATTTACAAGTTTGAAGTTTGATAAAAAAGTAGGGTTGTTTTTCTGATAAGAGCTGGAGACCATGCATTAAACAAAGACAAGAGACTGTCGTGGTTTAACCCGGCTGGCAACTAAACACCACGCAGACGCTCGCTCACTCCCCCCCCCTCCCTCAGTGGGATGGGGGAGAGAATCGGGAAGGGGAAAAAAGGTTAGACCCGAGGGCTGAGATAAAGACAGTTTAATAAGAGAAAATAATAATAATAGTAATAATGAGAATGATAACAAAATATACAGAATATACAAAACGAATGATGCACAATGCAATTGCTCACCACCCGCTGACCGATGCCCAGCCCGTCCCGAGCAGCGATCAGTACCCGAGCGACCGACCGACCCACCAACCCCCCCGAGCATGACGTTCTATGGTATGGAATAGCTCTTTGGACAGTTTGGGTCCTAGCTGTGCTGTACTCCCAGCTTGTTATGCACCTGGCCGAGCAGGAGAAGCTCAAAAAGTCCTTGAGCAGTCTGAGCACTGCTTGGCAACAACTAAAAACATCAGCGTGTTATCAACATTCTTCTAGTACTAAATCCAAAGCACAGCACTATGCTAGCTTCTGTGAAGAAAATTAACTCTATCCCAGCCGAAACCAGGACATTCCACCCGTTATTCTATACCATTTACGTCATGCTTAGGTCCTACCCTTACAATCCATTCCAATTAATCACCACCATTTCCTCATCTTTTTGATACATACACAGATATCATTCCCTTAGTCTATGGACCATCCCTCTGAAATGTCCATTGGGTTCATTTAGTCCATGGTTTTGGGCTCCATCTGTCGTAACAGTCTTTCAGGGCAGGAGAGATGGGGTCTGGTGTTGGGTTGTTGCTTGCTGAAGTCAGTTCTGGTTCCATCCGCTGTACTTCCTTAGTTTCTTCAAAATTCATTCTTCTTAATCTGGGCGATTCCTACTGCTATACCATTGACAGGATATACAGCAATAGTAAAAATGATCACATAATATATTATACAGCAATTAACATTATACAATTCAGTTCATTGGCTATTTTCACCCAAAATCAAATCCCTTTGGGGTACACATCGGACTTCCCCATCCTTCCGCATCACCCACCAAGTAGAGCCAGGTCCTTGAGCAAAAGCAATCCCACGGATGGGTTTGCCTTTACCTGAGGCAGGAGAAACCCACACTGTCTTCCCCAGCATATTTTTTACATGCACTACAGGGACTTTATCCCCTTCTACAGTACGTAAGAGGTTTGATTGGGCAGGGCCAGCTCGGTTGGCAGATCCTCTAGTGTTGACTAACCAGGTGGCTTTTGCTAAATGTGTATCCCAATGTTTGAATGTTCCACCACCCATTGCTTTCAGTGTAGTTTTTAACAGTCCATTGTATCGTTCAATTTTCCCAGAGGCTGGTGCATGATAGGGGATGTGATAGACCCACTCAATGCCATGCTCTTTGGCCCATTTGTCTATGAGGCTGTTTCGGAAATGAGTTCCGTTGTCTGACTCAATTCTTTCTGGGGTGCCATGCCACCATAGGACTTGTTTTTCAAGGCCTAGGATAGTGTTCTGGGCGGTGGCATGGGGCACAGGGTATGTTTCCAACCATCCGGTGGTCGCTTCCACCATGGTGAGCACATAGCGTTTGCCATGGCGGGTTTGTGGGAGTGTGATATAATCAATCTGCCAGGCCTCCCCATATTTGTATTTCAGCCACCGTCCTCCATACCAGAGAGGCTTTAACCGCTTGGCTTGTTTGATTGCAGCACACGTTTCACATTCATGGATAACCTGTGCAATAGCGTCCATAGTTAAGTCCACCCCTTGATCACGAGCCCATTTGTATGTTGCATCTCTTCCTTGATGGCCTGAGGTATCATGGGCCCACCGAGCTAGAAACAATTCACCCTTATGTTGCCAGTCCAGATCCACCTGAGCCACTTCAATCTTAGCAGCCTGATCTGCCTGCTCGTTGTTTTGATGTTCTTCAGAGGCCCGACTCTTGGGTACATGAGCATCTACATGACGTACCTTTACAACCAGGTTCTCCACCCGGGCAGCAATATCTTGCCACAATGCGGCTGCCCAGATGGGTTTGCCCCTGCGCTGCCAGTTGCTCTGCTTCCATTGCTGCAACCACCCCCACAGGGCATTTGCCGCCATCCATGAGTCAGTACAGAGATACAGCACTGGCCATTTTTCTCTTTCAGCAATATCTAAAGCCAGCTGGATGGCTTTCACCTCTGCAAACTGACTTGATTCACCTTCTCCTTCAGCAGTCTCTGCAACTTGTCTTGTAGGACTCCATACAGCAGCCTTCCACCTCCAATGCTTTCCCACAAGACGACAGGACCCATCAGTGAACAGCACATATTGCTTCTCATTTTCTGGCAGTTTATTATATAATGGGGCTTCTTCAGCATGCACCACCTCTTCCTCTGGCGATATTCCAAAATCTTTGCCTTCTGGCCAGTCCATGATCACTTCCAAGATTCCTGGGCGACTGAGGTTTCCTATTCGAGCCCGTTGTGTAATCAGTGCGACCCACTTACTCCACGTAGCATCAGTTGCATGATGTGTAGAGGGGACCTTCCCTTTGAACATCCAGCCCAGCACCGGCAGTCGGGGTGCCAGGAGGAGCTGTGCTTCAGTACCAATCACTTCTGAAGCAGCTCGAACCCCTTCATATGCTGCCAATATCTCTTTTTCAGTTGGAGTATAGTTGGCTTCAGATCCTCTGTATCCCCGACTCCAAAACCCTAGGGGTCAGCCTCGAGTCTCCCCTGGTGCTTTCTGCCAAAGGCTCCAGGTAGGGCCATTCTCCCCGGCTGCGGTGTAGAGCACATTCTTTACATCTTGCCCTGCCCGGACTGGCCCAAGGGCTACTGCATGCACTATCTCCCGTTTAATTTGTTCAAAGGCTTGTTGTTGTTCAGGGCCCCATTTGAAATCATCCTTCTTCCGGGTCACTTGGTAGAGAGGGCTTACAATCTGGCTATAATTTGGAATATGCATTCTCCAAAAACCCACAATGCCCAAGAAAGCTTGTGTTTCCTTTTTGCTAGTTGGTGGAGACATGGCTGTTATTTTGTTGATCACATCCATTGGAATCTGACGACGTCCATCTTGCCGTTTGATTCCTAAAAACTGGATCTCCTGTGCAGGTCCTTTGACTTTACTTTGTTTTATAGCGAAACCGGCTTTCAGAAGAATTTGGACTATTTTCTTCCCTTTCTCAAAAACTACTTCTGCTGCATTGCCCCACACAATGATGTCATCAATATATTGCAGATGTTCTGGAGCATTACCCTGTTCCAGTGCTGTCTGGATCAGTCCATGGCAAATGGTAGGGCTGTATTTCCACCCCTGGGGCAGTCAATTCCAGGTGTACTGGATGCCCTTCCAAGTGAAAGCAAACTGTGGCCTGCACTCTGCTGCCAAAGGGATTGAAAAGAAAGCATTTGCAATATCAATTGTGGCATACCACTTGGCTGCCTTTGACTCCAGTTCGTATTGAAGTTCTAGCATGTCTGGCACGGCAGCACTCAGTGGTGGCGTAACTTCATTCAGGCCACGATAGTCTACTGCCAGTCTCCACTCTCCATCAGACTTTCTCACTGGCCATATGGGACTGTTAAAGGGTGAGCGAGTCTTGCTGATCACTCCTTGGCTCTCCAGTTGACGAATCAGCTTATGGATGGGAATCAGGGAGTCTCGGTTGGTGCGATATTGCCGCCAGTGCATTGTTGTGGTGGCAATCGGCACTTGTTGTTCTTCAACACTCAGCAACCCCACAACCGAAGAGTCCTTTGAGAGACCAGGCAAGGTAGACAGCTGCTTAATTTCTTCTGCCTCCAATGCAGCTATACCAAAAGCCCACCAGTACCCTTTTGGGTCCTTGAAATACCCTCTCCTGAGGTAGTCTATGCCCAGGATGCACGGAGCATCTGGCCCAGTCACAATGGGGTGCTTTTGCCACTCGTTCCCGGTTAGGCTCACTTCGGCCTCCAATACAGTCAGCTTTTGAGATCCCCCTGTCACTCCAGAAATACAAATGGATTCTGCCCCTATATGGCTTGATGGCATTAGAGTACACTGTGCACCGGTGTCTACTAAAGCTCTATACTTCTGTGGGTCTGACATGCCAGGCCATCGAATCCACACAGTCCAGTAAACCCTGTTGACCCTTTCCTCCACCTGGCTGGAGGCAGGGCCCCTCTAATCCTGGTCACTGTTGCTCATCGTTTGTGTGTATGAGTCAGAAGTTCCTTCATCACAGTCAGAATTAAGATCAGCCCTTCTATTTTGTCTGAAAAAACTACAGTCGTCCCAGTCTCTGTAAATTGGAGCAACAAGTTTCTTGGAAGAGCCCCCTTTTGTGCTTGTTTTCCTTTGCAACTCATGTACCTGTGACTCTAGGACCGAGGTAGGTTTTCCGTCCCATTTCCTCATGTCCTCTCCATGGTCACGCAGGTAAAACCATAGAGTGCCCCGTGGTGTGTACCCTCGATATTCTTTTTCTTGAGCAGAAGGGCGCTTACTTCTGATGGCTGAGATACTGGTCTGTACAGGAGGGGAGTAGGACATATGCTTTTCGAGTCGTTCAAACTTTTGGGACAGTTTCTCCACAGCCGAAACAAAGGGGGAAGAGATACTTTCTTCATATTCGCGGAGCTGGCCAGCCATTTCATCCACTGTCGGTCCCCGTCCAGTTTCCCAGCTCATCATTGCCCATGTGTTTGCAAATGATGTTGGTGTGCTACGTAACAACTTCCGCCACATGGGTCGTGTGCACTGGACACTATCTGGATCTTTAGGCAACTGGTCATTGTCCAGGTCACTATAAATCACCTCCAGGACAGCCAATTCCCTCAGGTACTGGATGCCTTTCTCCACAGTGTTCCATTTACCTGGGCGACATACGACATCTTCCTTGAAGGGATATCTTTCCTTCATGGCTGACAGTAGACGCCTCCAGAGGCTGAGGATTTGTGTCCCTTTTCCAATTGCTTTGTCAATGCCCCCTTCCCTAGAAAGGGATCCTAGTTGCTTGGCTTCCTTACCCTCCAGTTCCAGGCTGTTGGCTCCATTATCCCAGCATCGGAGTAGCCAGGTGACAATGAGCTCACCTGGACGACGGCTGAAATCTTTTCGGATATCTCGCAGCTCACTCAAGGATAGGGATCTGGTGGTTTCTGTCTCGTTTATGAGCTCTTCCTCCTCCCCTTGTGATGGCCCCGCTTTTTCATCCTCCCTTTCTAAACGAGTTGACTTTCGCTTCCAAGATTTCTTCTTTTGTATAGGGGCGACTGATACTGGTACGGGTTGGTTCGTTGGAGTAGCCGCAGTGCATATCACTGGGGTTGGAGTAGCTGTGGCCGGGGTTGGAGTAGCTGCAGTGGCTGTGGCGGGTTGGAGTAGCTGCAGTGGCTGTGGCTAGGGTTGGAGTAGCTGCAGTGGCTTCGGTGGGTGCTGAGGGTGTTGGTTGAGTAGCTGCAGTGGCTGTGGCCGGGGTTGGAGTAGCTGCAGTGGCTGTGGCCGGGGTTGGAGTAGCTGCAGTGGCTGTGGCCTTATCATCAGATCCAGAGACTTTCTGTTCCCTTTGGATGTGTTGAATCATGTTGAACAGGGTTCGGTAAGCATGGGCCAGGCCCCAGCACATTGCAGTGATTTGTGTTTGCTTAGAATTGCCAGGGTGACAGCATACCTTTTCCAAATACTCTACCAGTTTTTCAGGATTCTGCACTTGTTCAGGAGTGAATTTCCAAAACATTGGAGGTGCCCATCGTTCTAGGCATTTACCCATACTACCCCAAATACCCTTCCACTCATAACTATCCAGCCCTGGGGCAGACATCTGGATGGTATTATTAAGTTGCTTACAAACTTTGGACAAAACTGAAACAATATTCTAAACAGATATCAATAGATATACCTTAACTATCCAAGGATGCTCAAGATACTGAAAAGTTATTGTAGTGAAGGAGGAAACATCATCAAAGAAGGCGGAAAAAGTGCCATTCTGTATTTCCTCCAGAACAAACTTTTCAGAGTCCCATGTATAATTGCTAATATTCCCCGCAAGGTGGTACCCAAAGTGCAGTACAGACTTCGACATGAAACCCAAATACCAGATAAAGCTCAAGGTCATTGTTTTAATAACAAGTTTCCCAAGCAAAACATGTCTGGTCACCGCAGAGCATAACAAACTGCAAAAACAACACCAACTTTTAACAAGTACAGCAAAGGAGGAAGCATGGTGCAGATCGGATAAGCTAAGATCAAGAACAAATGAATCAAATTGCAACCCACAACTATTTAACAGATATAAATTCCTTAATATACTCTGGTTACTCTGTCGTTATCTCAAGCCCTTCAGGCCCCACGTTGGGCGCCAAAAAGGACTGTCGTGGTTTAACCCGGCTGGCAACTAAACACCACGCAGACGCTCGCTCACTCCCCCCCCCTCCCTCAGTGGGATGGGGGAGAGAATCGGGAAGGGGAAAAAAGGTTAGACCCGAGGGCTGAGATAAAGACAGTTTAATAAGAGAAAATAATAATAATAGTAATAATGAGAATGATAACAAAATATACAGAATATACAAAACGAATGATGCACAATGCAATTGCTCACCACCCGCTGACCGATGCCCAGCCCGTCCCGAGCAGCGATCAGTACCCGAGCGACCGACCGACCCACCAACCCCCCCGAGCATGACGTTCTATGGTATGGAATAGCTCTTTGGACAGTTTGGGTCCTAGCTGTGCTGTACTCCCAGCTTGTTATGCACCTGGCCGAGCAGGAGAAGCTCAAAAAGTCCTTGAGCAGTCTGAGCACTGCTTGGCAACAACTAAAAACATCAGCGTGTTATCAACATTCTTCTAGTACTAAATCCAAAGCACAGCACTATGCTAGCTTCTGTGAAGAAAATTAACTCTATCCCAGCCGAAACCAGGACAGAGACCAAAGAAAAAAGGATCAGCATTTTTTAGACTTTGCAAATGGAAGGTGGTCCATGGTTCTTAATAGGTTTAAACAGGAGAGTTTCTCACATGGGTCCAAGTTTGGTTTGGTGGGATGAGAGAGGTACTGGAAATTTGCACACTGGAGAACCTGTGTGCCTGCCTTTTCTGACTTTCAGAGAGGAATAAGTCTTTTTGTCAACTCATTGGCAACATCTTGCATCTGTACCCCTGAGCAAACCAGCTCCATGGTACTCAGTGAAATTGAGAGGTAGGATGTGATTAGTGATACCTTAGCTAAGGTAGATTAGATTCCTACCAAGGTTCTGCAGTGAGTCCAAAACCAGTACTTGGCAAAGCCAGCACCTACTGTGGCTGCTTAGGATGTGTGTGTGCTGGCTGGCTGGCCAAATGGAATGAGAACAGTTTCACCTGTGCTTCATCCTTTCCCTCAGGAGATGATAGGATTTTTCTCTCTGTCCAGACACCAACTTTAATGACACCTGTAGGAACTTAAGTGCCTTGAGACTCAATCCTGTTGACCAGTTTCAATTATATTTGACAGAAGGGTATAAAAGTTATTAGGAGAGGGCAACTAGACAGCAGGACAGAGAGTACGATTGAAAAATGTGGAATCCTAAAGAATGACACTATACCTACTGTAAGTATACATGAATTTTCAGAGTAAAACAAGAATTAAAGCAAAGGCATAAACTGATAGATTGACAATAAATAATACTATGGTGGGTCTTTTTCTTTGGGAAATGAGGAATTGATGAGGCAGTGTGAGAAATTCTATAGCAACCAACCCTCCTCTTATGTTGCTCCTAAGAAACAGATTATACTTCATTATGCAATTTCCAAACCATTACAAGCACAACAAATTACTCTCAGTTAAAAATCTTCTATCATTGGCAGACTCGAATCTGGGGAATTAAACTGATGAGCTTAAATCATGATGGGTGTCCATCTATCCCCCATTCCTGGGACCTGGGTAATTGGAATAACAAGGAATTCAAACTCCTTTCTGCTTTCTCAAAGAGACAGAGAATGGATTTTCAGCAGGAAGGGATTCTACTGGACAGATCCAAACAGTCTTAAGCATCAAATATGAATATTAACCCTGAGTTTTCACATAATAGTGATTAAGGAAAGTTTAAAAATTTTCATTTTATCATTTCATTAATATTTGAAGTATGTCTATATACCGCCATATTGCCAGAATTGGAAATGATAAAATAACAGAACAATTCCTTTTAATTAAATAAAAAATAAAAAAAAGAGTGAATAACAACAGTCTACCCTGGATCTTGAAGCACTGGGAATCTTGCATAAAACCTGTTGATTATAGAATCATAGAATCATTTAGGTTGGGAAAGACCTTTAAGATCATCAAGTCCAACTGTTAACCTAGCATTGCCAAGTCCACTAAACTATGTCCCTAAGCACCTCATCGACACATCTTTTCAATATCTCCAGCAATGGAGACTCAACCATTTCCCTGGGCAGCCCGTTCCAATGCTTCACAACCCTTTCACTGAAAAAATTTTTCCTAATGTCCAATCTAAACCTCCCCTGGCACAACTTGAGGCCATTTCCCCTCATCCTGTAGCCTGACAAACGTTTTGGTGTAGAAGTTTTTCCTAATGACTAGCCTAAACCTGCCCTGGCGCAGCTTCAAACCATTCCCCCTTGTCCTATCGTCCGTTACCAGGGAGAAGAGGCCGGCCCCCACCTCACTACAGCCTCCTGTCAGGTAGTTGTAGAGGGCGATCAGGTCTCCCCTCAGCCTCCTCTACTCCAGACTAAACAACCCCAGTTCCCTCAGCCGCTCTTCGTATGACTTGTGCTCCAGACCCCTCACCAGCTTGGTTGCTCTCCTCTGGACCTGTTCCAGCAATGCTACATCTTTCTTGTAGTGAGGGGCCCAAAACTGAACACAGTATTCGAGGTGTGGCCTCACCAGCACCGAGTACAGGGGCACGATCACTTCCCTATTCCTGCTGGTCACACTATTCCTGATACAAGCCAGGATGCCATTGGCCTTCTTGGCCACCTGGGCACACTGCTGACTCATATTCAGCCAGCTGTCAACCAGTACCCCCAGGTCTTTTTCCACCAGGCAGCTTTCCAGCCACTCTTCCCCAAGCCTGTAGCACTGCATGGGGTTGTTGTCACCAAAGTGCAGGACCCGGCACTTGGCCTTGTTGAACCTCATACAGTTGGCCTCGGCCCATGGATCCAGCCTGTCCAGGTCCCTCTGCAGAGCCCTCCTCCCCTCCAGCAGATCAACACCCCCACCCAGTTTGGTGTTGTCTGCAAATTTACTGAGGGCACACTCAATCCCCTCATCCAGGTCATTGATAAAGGTATTAAACAAAACCAGCCCTAGAACTGAGCCCTGGGGGACACCGCTTGTGACCGGCCGCCAACTGGATTTAGCTCCATTCACCACGACTCTCTGGGCTCGGCCATCCAGCCAGTTTTTAATCCAGCGAAGAGTACATCCATCTAGGCCATGAACTGCCAGCTTCTCCAGGAGAATGCTATGGGAGACTGTGTCAAAGGCTTTGCTAAGTCCAGGTAGACAACATCCACAGCCTTTCCCTCATCTACCAGGTGGGTCACCTGGTCGTAGAAGGAAATCAGGTTGGTTAGGCAAGACCTGCCTTTCACCTATGCTGTCTGGGCCTCATCCCCTGATTGTCCTCCATGTGCTTGGTGAGCACACTCAGGATGAACCTCTCCATAATCTTCCCTGGTACCGAGGTCAGGCTGATGGGTCTGTAGTTCCCTGGATCCTCCTTCCGGCCCTTCTTGAAGATAGGTGTCACATTTGCCAACCTCCAGTCATCTGGGACCCCCCCTGTTCTCCAGGACTGCTGATAAATGATAGAGAGTGGCTTGGCAAGCTCCTCTGCCATCTCCTTCAGCACTCTTGGGTGGATCCCATCCGGCCCCATAGACTTGTGGATGTCCAGGTGGCATAGCAGGTCAAAGACTGCTTCCTCCTGGAACATCAGGATGGGGCATAACACTGCTTGAATTCAAGTCATTGACATCAGTGCGAAAAGGATCTTGTTCAAGAGGTTTTAAATATAATGATCATATTGTCAACCTTTATAATGTAAATTTCATCACAATTTGAGCTTTGCAGCAAATTCTGTCTTGTCAAATTCATTTCTTGAAATATATATTATGGAAATGCGTTTTTGTGTATAAGGAGCATTCAAGGAATTCATGAACTCTTCTTTCTCTGTTGCTTTTGATTTAAGGCACTAGGCTTTGCTGCTGCTGAAATAGTAACTGAAGAGCATGCTGCAGGTAATGGGCTCAACAACACAAAGTGGTATCATCCTGAAAAAGTTTGAAGAGTATGACATTTAACTCAGGAAAGCAAAGCACTGACCTCACGACCTCATCCATCTGCCATGAGACAGGTTCACAAATTCCTTTTGTTGAATAGCAAACACTAATCTTTCTCTGGATTTCAAGCCAATTGCCAAAATGGAAACCCATAGGCTCATGAACTCCTCATATGTTCCATTCACTCCTGCTTTTTTTTTTCCTAGCTCATTCTAAAATACCGTCTGATAGTCATGCTTGTGGGTTTACCTTTCTAGTTCAGCATGCTTTTTTTATCTTTTATTTTTTCTCATTATAATTTTTTACTGATTTTGGCCACTTGGCTCTAAACTGTGATTCGTCACATGTGGAGGTGTTTCTCTTTTATGAGTGCATAGTGGGTTTCAGTGACTTTCTTTTTTATCTATGTGTTTTTCTCAGCTCAAGAGATATTGGCTATTATTACACCATTGCCTTCACAAAGAAGATGATTTTCTTTTTCCTGATACACACGAAAGGGAGACAGTAACCTGTGCTTTGATTTTCCCATATTCTTTTTTGGCCTGCTGACCATGTTGTACACGTGCTTGCCTTTAGAGGTGGACATCCTTAGGAGCTCATCAGAGCAAGAATTAGCTCAGAGTTCTTGGACCCCACAGCATGCAGTGCCTGAATAATGTTAATCCTTAAAACGTGATTGTTATTTAATAAAAATGCTCCCACAGGTAACTGAGTATTCACATTTGCTACTGTTTTAGGTCTTGAGCATGCAGAGATTGAAGTAATAGCAGAAATATATTGACTTCCCCTGAAAAATTCAGGCCTTTAGTAATGATTCTGTGGCTGGGCAGGTTCTGCCAATGGGTTATGTGATTTGGAATTAACAGGTAAGCAAATATAAAATGAAGAGCAGCATTCAAATGCCCACAAGCTGTAGCCTCTTAGCTTTGTGGGCTGTGAAGATAATGCTTATTCCACTGTTACTCACAGTGGGTGGCATATGCTATATTCAGATGTTGGTGTTTCTTCTAATTTGTGCTGCACACTTCAGATACATTCCAGCTTTATTTTATATTTCTACTTAATAGTCTGTGGTTCTTTATTTTTAGTTCTTAGAATACATTTAGAAGGCTAAGATAAATTTTCATAGATTACAAATTTATTCATCTTATCTTTTTGTAATAAGCCAATGCACAAACACTAATTAGCAGAATTAAAGCTTTAACACTGATTGAGCAAAGCACAGAAAACAGACCTATGAGTGGTCCTATTTACTAAAACACGGTGATATCTAAAGTTAAGTGCTTGCTTAAGAGTTTTATGTGATTGTGTACCTTACCCTCTTCTTCCAGCATCATTTTCTTCCTTTCAAAATGCTAATAAGAATGATAACACCTTATACACTCACACCTTACACACTCACTGAGGAACACAAAGCATAAAATATTAACCAAAAAAAGGACAAAGCACAGGTGAACTGGAAGTGAATACTTGACTTCACAGGCCAGTCACAACATCTTTGCTGCATGTCAGCCATTATCAGTATTTTGTTTATTCCAGTGAGAAGTCCTTTGGAACAAAATCTTACCTTCCTGAAGAAATTAAGTGTCTTATATATTGATATAAAACCAATAAATCAAGGATGATAGTAGATATTTAAATGGGGTACTAAAGTACTGTTAAATGCCAGTGATACCTAACACATAACTTCCTATTTAGCTAATTCATTTTAGCCCCTGTAGGAGCCTGTATATTTTTAAACAAACTGCAATGTTTTAAACACTCTGCAAGAAATCTATTGTTATGAATGTTAGCTCTCTTGTAACTAATCTTAAAGCCAGGTTTAATTTTAATTTTAGAGTGATTAAAATATGAGCCTAGACATTTGAGACATGGAATGCATACTATGAATTTAGAATAAGACACAAGAAGTCCCTGTCTTCTGGTGATGACAAAAAAATAAAATAGTGGTGAGACATCATAGGCTGGCAATTCATGCCAGATGATACATGAGGTAGTATCAAAGTACCTGCTATTCACTGTCTGTTCACAGGCATGGTGCCTAGTTAGATTAGTAGAAACTGAATGGAATGATAAAATGTGAAATAATATGTGATCTCTGAGATTTATTTGGATCCCAAATTTCTCACACTGGGAAGCAACATATGCCACAACAAAACGAGGCATCATGGTTATTGAGGAATGGACTTTACCAAGATATGAAAATAATATTATGCAGTGTTTAAATTAGTTGTCTTTACGAAAGCTGCAATCAGTGTCCAAATACTGAAAGTACTGTGTACCTTTGAAGGTGTTGCTGAGCACCCCCAGTTTGTCCTGGCTGCTTAACGTTATTAATTTTCTTCCAGTATTAGATCCACAGTTATCAGTCTCCACCACTTTAACATGAAAATCGCATTGCCAATGGCAGCAAAATAATAGCTATGGCATTTCAGAGTATACATTTTACACCTTTGTTAGTAAATGTAAGAAAAGAGGAATAAAAGAGTGAACAAAGCCTTCAGAAATCACTAATGAAGAGACTGGCATGTGATATTTACTGACTTAAGTAGAAGCATTGAATTTCTTGCCCATAATGGAGAAGGCAAAGCAATTAACAAGCCAAAGGTTTTTGCTATGGGTTCACCCCTTTCAGGATGCACTGCCAAGCTCTTCTCAGCTAATTTAAAATACTGTTCACAACATAGATGAATGATATTTTCATTAGCATTAAAGAATAGAATATTATAAAAGTTACCCCTAACATGTTTTATGGGTGTTTGCCAAGTGTGATCATGTTCATTACAAAATGAGGATCAGTAAGACCAACTTCAATGAACAAAGCAGGAAATGTGTGACATCTTCACAAACTGCTGCAAAGAGCTGTGTTAAAAGGAGGTGTTCTTTTAACAGATTTGAAGAAATTATGCTGTATCTAATGGCTTAATGTCTTGTCTGGAAACAAATCACAATTAGGCCATTAAGGGTTGAGTTCACAATAAGACAATATAGTGTAGACACACCTGTACTAGTTTAAAAATATTTATGCAGACTTCTCTTTAAGAGGAAAATATAGTTATTTCAGGTTTGAGAGCTATGATTCCTCTCTTCTGCCTAAATGAAGAGTATTTTTTTCTGTTTCCCCAAAATGCCATAATATCTACAGTATGTTCTGTATAGGTGAATAATATCACCTCTTTCTCCAGCGGGTATTACTTAACAGGACAGTAGCCACAGCAGTGTTTCTGGAGTCATTATTTCAGAAGCAAAAGAATACTGAAAACAACACCCCTTGAATTTGGCTTTTCTGGGAACATTCATTTTGAAGAATGTCCAGTTTGAGAATCATGTGCAAGTTTTGGTATGGAGAAAGAGTCCTGAAGTCCATAGCAAAAGCAGTGCCAAACATACCCAGAAGGACATTTTGAAATTTCTTTGTGGAAGACTTAAGCATCTGTAGATTTTAACATTTTAAGGTAGCAGATAAGTTTTAAGGCAATGAGTCTTGGATACCTAAATTTTATTTAAATTCTATTTTACACATTAAAGCCAGCTCTGGGTTATAGCTCTCATCTCTCTCTGTACTAAAGCCTTTTACTGCTAAAATGGGAATAGGTGTACTTTTTTCCTCACAGGGATGTGAGCATGGCTGCATGAAATACAGTTCTTAATTACCACATTGTGGGGTCATGTAGCTGCCTAAGTTCACTTGCACTTTCAACTCCAGGTTACAATATCTACAGAACTGCAAGTGTTTAAAAAAATCTCAGAACAGAGCTAGGACTAAAGCTTTAATGGACAAAGACTTTTTTTTTGTTAATTTGAATAATGTTTTACTTTTAATTGACTTAGAAGTAGCAAAAAGAGCTTTATTTATAGTTCTTAAGATAATATCCTCTCGATTACCTGCCAGTTGCTGGACAGCAGCATATTTACCCCAAAAAGGTGGTAATCTGAAAATAATTTCATTTTTTATTCTGCTTTGTGATACTACTCAGAGGCTGTCCTGGCAGACTCCTGCTTTCCAATCCTATATGCTCATACACAGTGCTGTAGATAGACATATACATGTGGGAAAACAGAGGATGACCTCTCCTCTGACAGAGGCAGGCATAGCATTTGGTAAGGTCACCAGGAAAATGGCACTCCAAAGCAGAGGATATCGCTCACATCTGCAGGAGCTACAATGAAAGATAAGCACACAGTTGGATTCTTGTCTGCTACCCCAAAGAGGGCAGTGCAAGGAGGTGACATGTTGGTACAGAAGGTGAATGGCTCGTGGTGAAGGACTTTGGACAGGCTCTGCCAGGCCATGCTTCACATACTTCAATGGTCAGTCCTGATCATGGAGGACTGCTAGTCCTTCATCCCAGAGCAACAGGATGGCAAGATTGGGCTATGCTTCAGTTGTGCCCTATAGCATATAGAGCCAATGGGAGGAGAGGAGCAAAGACCATCCCTCCCTTCAGGGCCTCAAGGGACAAGGAGGGCAGACACCTATTCTACTATTTCCATTGTGGTTCTCCTTATCACATCACATCACACATATGAGGACAGGAGATCCCCACAGCTGAAGCCTCATCAGCTGCTCTTGACAGCAGAAGAAAATTTCACCAGCCAACAGTTTTAAGGCACAAGCTGACAGAGGAGGTGAGGTTGTATCTTTTTATACAGCTTACTAGTGTGTTCACAAGATACCCACAGGGCAGGTGAGTGAGTAGTAGGATGCAGGTGTAGGCAAAGCTTGTGTTTTAACAAATGATGGGATAGCCCCTGTCCCATAGCAGGCTCTTGCTCATACAAATCCCAGATGAAAAATTTTGCCTTAAGGCACTCTAATTTGAACACTAGGGATATCACTTATCTCATGTGCATTCCCTCCTGAGAATGAATACCAACATTCAGTCTAATTCTGGTAGCTGGCATGGGAATTTCTAAATTATAACAACCACACCCTATTATCTGGTGATATTTCTGCCCAGAAAATCCATGGTATTGTGTTTGCGGTGTTATCCCAGCAATTTTAGTTAATTTTAGCATCTGTAGACAGAAGCTGAAACTTGAAAGTACAAAAGAGAGTCTGACTGTATAAATAAGCTTTATAGACACATGAAGTGAAGTGAGACTGAAATTCTAATTCTTTATATATTGCATCCAATAATTGGAGTTTTACATCATTTCTATCAAAACCAGTTTTTCTATTTTACAGTTTCATTGTAAAATATAAAATTTCATTTTCTCAGGCTTTAGTTCCTTTTATAAAAGAGTAAAAGTATACCTCATGAAATCTCCATACACATTACATTCTATCCGTAAAACCTCCATATGACAAAACCAATAAATAATATGCACCCAGAAATAGCTCTGCACCATCCATTTTCCCAGTGATTTCTCCAGGAGCTGCTGAGTAGCACTTTTGAATATCAAAGTAACTACCAAGGTGCCCACACTAAGGCTTTGAAGTCTTGCTATCTGGTATCCACATTTTAAAATCTTGCTTAGACTTTTTAGACATTTTAAATAGATATACAATTTAAGATCACTCATATTTAGCCATTTTTGAGACTTCATTGCAAAACTCAGACCAGCGTTCCTAAAATCAGGAAGCAAAACATTTTTGGTGAGAAAGACCATTGCATGGGTGAAAGAATACAAATTAAAAGACGTCAGTCAAAGCTACAGCTGCGTGCAGGATAGCCTTAGCTGAAATCACAAAGTTCAGACTGCTCTAAATAATTTAAAAATATCAGACCCAGTTTCTTCAATCTGTATTTCATGGATAAGTGGTCTACTGAAAGCAAGTTGCAACTTCATGAATGCACTAATCAAGTTAAGTTGATGCTGCCTCTGAAATCTCATCTTCCTCCTCACTCGGCTACTTATTCTTGCCCTGAATGTGAGCAGAAAGCTAACCTAGTAAAAACAAATCATTATTTTTCAACCAGTGATCTGGCTTGCTACCCAGCAAGACAGGGATGAGCAGCCAAGAAAAGCAAGTATTTTGGACTACTGCTTTCAGCAGTAGTGATGACTTGTGTTATTTGTCAAACTATGGCCTTAGCAAATTTTGGGATAGCTGCAGCTCACTTTGAACTGATGCAGAGCCAGAGTGTTTCATTAGGCATTTGACTGCTTCTTCTCTGCTCCAGTGAAGGAACTCTGAACCCAAATGCTCATCCACTTTTCTCAGTGATATCAACTGGTCTCCTGTCAGATGTTTCACAGTTTTTGTTTGTTATAGCAAGAGAATGCACTGTTTCAAACTCTACGCAAATGGTTTCAAACTTCAGGCATCAAACCTGTGTATTTTTGTTCCATATTAAAAAAGAGAGCAGTCATGGTTTTAAATGAGAATGTGAATTATTCTTTTTCAACCACATTCAACTAAAAAATAGCTGCAGGGGACTTTAAAAAGTACTTACTTTCAGGCAGAGATAAAAACTGTAAAAAATTGCAGGCCCCAAAAATGAATGTTCTGGGAAGTCATGAATATGCAAAGACAAGTAAGTATAATACAAACTACTTTGCAATGTTAAATGTAGCAGGTGCTACCCATAAGCTTTCTATAATAATATAAAAACATGAAGAAGAAAAGAATATCACCAGGTTTTTTAGAAAGATTAATGGCAATAATATTTGTGAAGAAAATTTCTGTATTGCTCAGATTTGTAGTGCTCTTGAATACTCACTCATTCAAGTTTACCTCAGCAACTGCTGTCTGTTCTCTGCTTTAACATCTGTCTTTCATACACTTGATAGTTGTGTGGAAGGTTTATTTTTACTGCCCTTCCACCCCACACTACCCCCTTTTCTTCTTTTTTATGTGGTGGCATTCAAACTTTTTTTTTTATTTTAAATATTTAAACAGGTAATGTTATAAGTTTTAAAAAAAAAACAAACTACAGAACAAACAGGTCTTTTTCTGCCAAAGAAATTTGGGGAAGTATAAAGGGTTTTTTGCTATAAGTCCATCTTTACATGAGTAGCAGTGAACTGGTTCGGCTGAAGAATTGCTGTAGGAGAATTCCTTCTCCTCCAGAGGTAACCTTGAGCAAGTGCAGAGGTGGGACTAAGACTCTTCTTCCAAGAAATGATCTGCCACTGGGGGCCAGGGGAACATCGGTCCCTGGTCTGCAAGTAAATATTGTGCAGATATCAGAAAGGCATGATCACAAACCAAAGAAGGGGCTTATTGTAGAACGTCAGACCTGTGGTTCTTTGGGAAGGAAAAAAGTGGATTGGTGTAGAAAGAAAAGAGGTTAGCTATGAAAAATCTACAGCTGAAAGAGGGTGAGGACAGTTACCAGCCAGGTAAGCCACGTGGCCTAGTTCCTTCTCTGAATGTATCCATTCCCTAAATGCACTCCGGTTAGGAGGCTTCCGTAGAGAGGCTGCTGTGCTGAAACAGTCAGAGTGGTTCAAGATGTTTCCTTAAAAAGGGGTCTTTGCACTGGCATATTTTCCTTAGCAAATCAAAATTAACCACTCAGCCCCTTTCTGTGATGTTCAAGTTTTCCTTGGGACTAGCTGAAGCTGAACTCTCTGGTTTCAGGACTTCTGTCTTATTACAGCTATTGCAGCTGCAGCTACTTCCATGAGTGAATTTTTTGGAGTACAGGACTTCACAAGGGCTGAGCTGGGTATTTGGCGGTAGTGCAAGGGAGGCAGCTACTATTTTCTTTCATTACCTTAAATCAATGAGGCACTGTTACCTGCAGAAGTTAAATGGGAACTGTCTGTATTTGACTTACATAAAATGTATTTGAGAATTCAAGTTCATATGTTTACTGTTTATCAGTAAAATAACTTTTTGAATTGTTACATCAAGTAAACGCATCGTCAGTGTTTTGTTTGAAAAAATTTCTTTAAAGAGACAAATCTAGATGATAACAAAAATTATTATCATCTTTACTTTGAATGTGCTGCATAGCATCCATTTCTCTGCAGGAAAAGCAAGGATGAAACCTTGTTCTTCTTCTGAGTCTGGTCCACATTCTGCACCTGAGTTTAGGTGGCTATCACTGCACTCTAGTGGGCTGCTTCATGCTAATTTAGATGAACCAAGCTGCATTTCTGCTCCCCAAGTGTTGACAATGGCTCAGGCTTGACCTGGAACAGGATCCAGTGAGATACTGCAAAAGCATCAATATAATTTGGTACCTACCGGTGAAGGAACAATCAATGGCTTTGTCAAAGTCTATGCATGGTCACTGCATTCCAAGCATGGATGGTATTTTTTGGAATGTTCTAACAGAAAGGCAAGGTTGATATGGAGAATCGTACTGTATTAATAATTTCTTTCCTTGTCTGCTGGACCAAGTTTTCCAGTAGAGGTATTTCTTTATAATAAGAACCCTGACCATATGGAACATATGGTAAATCTACAGGATACTATTTAGGATTTTATTTCTAATTAAATTTTAGCAGTCTTTGAGCCTAAGTCTCATTATTAGTTAACAGGATTTGCCAATTAAACTTACGAACCTTGGAAATATTTCCTTCATTTTAAAGTATAGTCTTTGTGCATTGCTAATTTATTCTTGTATCTGGATTTATTTTTTTTTTCGGTGGGGATAACCAACCATATTTTTAGCAACGTTGTAAATTCATGCATTAAATTTATTCAATTAATAGTTAGACTCATAGAATCATTTAGGTTGGGAAAGACCTTTAAGATCATCAAGTCCAACTGCTAACCTAGCATTGCCAAGTCCACTAAACTATGTCCCTAAGCACCTCATCGACACATCTTTTCAATATCTCCAGCAATGGAGCCCGTTCCAATGCTTCACAACCCTTTCACTGAAAAAATTTTTCCTAATGTCCAATCTAAACCTCCCCTGGCACAACTTGAGGCCATTTCCCCTCATCCTGTCGCCTGTTACCTGGGAGAAGAGATCAACACCCACCACACTACAACCTCCTTTCAGGTAGCTGTAGGGAGCAATAAGGTCTCCCCTCAGCCTCCTCTTCTCCAGGCTGAACAACCCCAGTTCCCTCAGCCGCTCCTCATCAGACTTGTGCTCCAGACCCCTCACCAGCTTTGTTGCCCTTCTCTGGACACGCTCCAGTGCCTCAAAGTCCTTCTTGTAGTGAGGGGCCCAAAACTGAACACAGTATTCAAGGTGCAGCCTCACCAGTGCTGAATACAGGGGTGCAATCACTTCCCTAGTCCTCCTGGCCACACTATTCCTTATACAAGCCAAGATGCCATTGGCCTTCTTGGCCACCTGGGCACACTGCTGGCTCACATTCAGCTGGCTGTCAACCAAAACCCTCAGGTCCTTTTCTGCCAGGCAGCTTTCCAGCCACTCTTCCCCAAGCCTGTAGCGTTGCATGGGGTTGTTGTGACTGAAGTGCAGGATCCGGCACTTGGCCCTGTTGAATCTCATACAATTGGCCTTGGCCCATAGATCCTAATTTTCATTTGGTTTTGGTTTTGTTCCCTCATTAAACATTCTTTAAGAGGATTTCACTTGGGTTAGAATATTTAAATTACTATGTAAGAAATCTATTATTTTAATGAGTTTATTCCTGTTTTAAGATACTAATTAAAGCAGGTTGTGGAAGAGAGAGATACAGTAAATGGATAAAGTAGTGTCCAGGCAAAAGGTTAAGGATTTGCTGTCATTATACAAAATGAAGCTCTTTCTGGAGACACCTCATTAATGGAGAAACCTTCCTCTCTTACATGCACCAATAAGAAGTTCATTACTCAGTGAACCTCTGCTTATCAGGGATTATTAGTTCTTTTTTCTTTTAAGAGAGACTTTATCCTCTAGTAACTAACATATCCATGCCTGTGTTATAAGCTTGGCTTAGCAGTGTGAAATAGTCATGGTTTCAGATTGTTTAGCCAAAAGATTTCCTCACTGGTCAGCGTGGGAGGGTGGAAAAGTAAAGGACAACATCAGTGAAGAGACAGATGAACTTTCAAAGTGAAAAAAATCTTGCAAATTTAATTCGCAGACTGGGAATGGAAATGTCATTGCCTCACTCAGAGGGTTAATCACTTTCTAATTTAAACTGGCAAATTTTATAATGACACTGTGAAATTAGCAGCATTTTATTGTGTTAATTATCTGCAGGACACTACATCATTACTTCTAATAAATGTAAATGAGATTGCCTCTCCTAGGACAATATAGAGGCAAGGTGAATTTTTATTGGCTATTTACTGGATTTGAGAGAAATTGTTTTCCCCCCCCCCCCCCCCCCCCCCGTAAAGCACATTCAATATGGTTTACTGCACTGCCTTGTTTTCTGTGCATTTTAGTCAATAAAGTATACAGGGGCATTTTAAAGGTCATTACAGCTCCTTGCTCATTTGAGCTAATTTTCACTTAAGGCAAGGCTGATGGTAAAAATCACATCAACTGTATTAGAACTAGGATGTAGGATTGTAGAGTCCAAGTATATCAATAATTAAATATTCAACTTTTTTTGACAGACTCAAAATGCCTACTAGCATATGCCTTTGTCAAAACAGACAAGAGAGTGCTTTTCCAGTAGGCCTGTCACTCAGCATGTTTGATGCTGCTGTGTTAGGCAATGCAATGAATGACATAACAGGCATTTACAAAACTTTACTAAGAAGCAAATGAGTGGAGTATTCTGCTTTGGCAGAAAACTCTTACCAGCCAAAGACATATTAAACCATCAGGGAACAGAAAATACAGGGTTTGCACCCATAATGTACAAAATTCACAAATGTGGAACTAGAGTCAGAGTCCCTTTCTGGATATATACTTTTCTTCACCCAATATATAGACAGATTAATTATGTAGTTAGGTGATCTGGTATTCTTTTTCTTTATATATATATATATATATTTATATATCTTTGCCATTATATCAAGATCCACACTCCTAATCTCTGTGTGTAAGGACTGAGCACGTCAAAGGAAAGGTTAATATTTTCCAAGGTAGGATTTGTGAAGACATTTCTGAACATTTGAATGTTTATCTGGTCCTTCTAGGTACCATTATTTTCAATTTGTGTTAAGAATGTCTGGGGAAAAGAAATAAACTGGGAAACAAGAAATCTACCCAAGCACAGAATGGGAGAGTGCATTGGTACCATGGCCCCTAAAAGAGTTTGGTGTATTTCTGGACCACAGTCACTTCCCTCCAAATCTCTATCTTTATGTGATGCCCCTGAAACATGACTCTACAGGTTTCCCTGATTAGTTAGTAATCCTGCCTTGACACTTGCTGCACTCTGAGCAAAGACACCTCTAAACATAGATGCTAAACAGACTGAGACTTGAAACTGCTGTCTGCTAATGATACTCATAATTACTTTATTGATTGCCTGTGAAAATAATGGATGGTCATGAATCTTTTGTGATCTCTCTCTTTTTAGGTGTCATTACGTAGGTAAGCATTTCCCAAGTTGCCATGCTGTTTAGGGCAGCCTCCTTGCACCCATCCATATGGGTCATGCCTCACCGTACCCAGTTCCCCAGGAATAACCTCCTTAAGCCTTTTCCCCTTGAAAGCATCTGTAAGCAGTTGAAGGTCATGATTGTTCACTCACAAGATCAATATACCATTAAATTGTGACAAAAAGCACTACCAGACTATTAAGTCTTCAGTCATACCCTCAGTAATCCTGATAAAATGATGAGCTATTTTAACCTTACTGTGGTTGTTAACAGTTGCTTGAAAACCCATCCCGGTAAGGGAGCATTGAGATAAACTTTATGGAAATTCTGCCTTTCCGATACTTTTGTCCTGAACGATCCACCTTATTTGCTTTGCACCCTTGTCTGTATTGAATTAGAGCCACACACCACCACTCAAAATTGGGCTTGAGTACGAGGTGCAGCAGAAACCATTTTGATAAAGCTTCCTAGTCCTGGGCTAACTTCCTGTTAGTTTGAGGCCTCCTGCATTTAAACAACCCTATTCTTGCTAGAGAAGTGGTAATGTGTGTAGTCAACACCAAAGATATCTTGGAATAAAGAGGTTTTTTGGGTGAAGAAGAGGCCGCTAAGGGGAAAAATGCCATTACTTTACTCACAGGACAAATCTTATTGTGGCTGACACAAAAGGAAATGCAAATAAGTTCCATTAATTATCTCTCCCCTTTATACCATACCAAAATGCAGCATACTGGACAAGATACTAGACAGCCCACTGTCAATGCAGTTTTGTTAAATATGTCCGTAAAAGAGAAAACAAACACCTGAAAACTGTCTGATATTCTGGCAGCTGAGGAAAAGCCCACTCCCTATCAGCTTTAGCCATCAGTCCTCCCGAGCCAGATCTTCCTTGATATGCTAATAGCCTAAATGGAGGAAAAGATAGGAAACAACAAAGCTTCAGGTCAATTAAGATTTCCACTGATCTACTAGTGTATCATATGTAATGAAGGAGCCTAAAATCTCCTGGATGTATCCTAGATACTGTCTTAGATACCTTAATTAGGAAAAGAGACCCTGTTTTAATGATACTAATAATCTCATCTAATTTATCTTCAGGTTTTTTCAGAGGATAAGAAGAGGCAGAATTTAATTTCATTTGCACTTCCCTGACATTTCTAGTATTTCAAGTCATCAGTCTTTTATCCCACTACAATGCTTAGGTTTCTTGGAGCATACAAGCCCTCTCGTTAAGTAGGCTACAGTTCCTGAGGAAGAAGGGAGAAGAAGGAAGTCTAAAATAGCCTTTTGCAATTCAATAAGCAGCAATACAACACTGAATTAAGAGATGGAATAAATACACTTCCCACTAACGTGGAAGACTGTCACAAAAGGAACTTGAGCTGGCCACAAGCAGCGGGTCTGCACCCTGTGCAGTCACACCTCAGGGAAGAGATTGAGAGAATTTGGTAGTCTGAACTCTAACCAACATTGGACCTCAATATTTTTTTTCTTCTTTTAATACACAACGGAGTATCTAGCACTCAAATTGACAAATGAAACCAGAACGAAACAACACACATGCCAAAAACTTAAAATATTTATGTTAATTATTATGCACTGCCATAGGATTGTGTCCTGGTTTTGGCTGGGATAGAGTTAATTTTCTTCACAGAAGCTAGCATAGTGCTGTGCTTTGGATTCAGTGCTAGAAGAATGTTGATAACACGCTGATGTTTTTAGTTGTTGCCAAGTAGTGCTCAGACTGCTCAAGGACTTTTTGAGCTTCTCCTGCTCGGCCAGGTGCATAACAAGCTGGGAGTACAGCACAGCTAGGACCCAAACTGTCCAAAGAGCTATTCCATACCATATAACATCATGCTCGGGGGGGTTAGTCGGGTCAGTCGGGTGGATCGGTCGGTTGCGGGCAGAGTGGTCGCAGCTCGGGTACTGATCACTGCTTGGGACGGGCTGGGGCATCGGTCAGCGGGTGGTGAGCAATTGCATTGTGCATCACTTGTTTTATATATTCTGTATATTTTCTTACCATTATTATTATTATTATTATTATTATTATTATTATTATTATTATTATTGTTATTCTTCTCTCTTATTAAACTGTCTCTATCTCAACCCACGGGTCTTACTTTTTTTTCCTTTTCTCTGATTCTCTCCCCCATCCCACTGAGGGAGAGGGGGAAGTGAGCGAGCGGCTGCGTGGTGCTTAGTTGCCAGCCGGGTTAAACCACAACAGATTGATATGTCTAATGTGACTGCTGGGCTCTGAATTCACCATACAAATCCTGTATTTAAAATTATTCAAATGTGTAAAAGAACTAATCCCAAGGATGCTTTATTTCTGCCTGTATAGTAGCCACTATACTAATTTCTGGTATTCTAAATTATGTTCTATTTTGCAAAGTCCTCTTGAAACCTCTCAACAGGATGTCAAGTCAAGTATCTGGCATTGGATTGTTTCTACAAGGAAAGCTTTGTCTACAAATATTAGCAACCAAATTGCATAACAGTTTACAGCATTAGCCAATACTGCTTCGATGCATGCATGAAGCAATTTTAAAAGACTTATTACTTGTTTACTTGTCCTTTCCTTCAGTCAGTGCAAGCAGCCGATTGTGAATGAGAACTTAAAAGTGTAAATTTATGCCATTCTTTATTTACATGAACAAGAGTATATTAAAACTTGCCTAAAAAGAGAAAAATATTTATGTTTGTATTTGGAGAGCTGACATACCAATTTAGCCAAACAAATTTTTTCATAACGAAAACAAATAAGCCCTAAACTCTGTCCTTAGAGGGTATTTCTGTAGGTCACAAGTAATGGAAAACACAGTTTAAAAACCTCAGTGCAATCTTAATTTAAGTGGTGTCATTGGCTATTATAGGAAAAAATCACTGCTTTGCATTCCTTAAAACTTAAGGCTTATTTTACAGGAAGCCTTATTGCACTAATACTTGTTAGTCAGGAAACAAAAATGTCCTGCTGTATCAGTAGTCTGTGAATACAGACAGTGATACTACTTTGTACCACGCAGTCAAGCTGTAACACAATAGAGTCAGTACACTTAAAGCCATGTTGTCAGCACTTATTTTTCTGCAGTCATGGGTCCTCCCTCTATTTATCCCATGCTTTATTGTAGATTTCTACATTTGAGTCTTATTCTCAAAAGGATGACACTTTCCATCAGGGTCTAAATTAAAAAAGAAGAAATGGAATGGAAAATGGTGACATACATTTAACTAATAAACAAAACCCTCTTTTGCTCAGAACACATTTATCCCACTATGACTTCAGAAAACATGGTGTTATGATACAAATGTACTTTTGGTATAAGAACCCCACCCAGGAGTACTGCATCCAGCTCTGGAGTCCTCAGCACAGAAAAGACATAGACCCCCTTGGGGTGGGCCCAGAGGAGGGCTACAGAAATGATCAGAGGGATGGAACACCTCTCCCATCAGGAAGGGGTGAGACAATTGGGGTTGTTCGGTCTGGAGAAGAGAAGGCTCTAGGGAGACCGTATGGTAGCCTTTCAGTACTTAAAGGGAGCTATAAGAGAGATGGGGACAGACATTTTAGTAGGGTCTGTTGCAATTGGACAAGGTGTAATGCTTTTAAACTATAAGAGAGTAGATTTAGATTGGATATAAGGAAGAAACTTTTTGTGATGCGGGTGGTGAGACACTGGGACAGTTTGCCCAGAGAGCTGGTAGATGCCCTATCTCTGGAAAGGTCAGTTTGGATGGGGCTTTGACCAACCTGATGAAGATGTCTTTACCCGTTGCAGGGGGGTTGGACTAGATGACCTATAAAGATCCCTTCCAACTAAAAACATTCTATGATTCTGTGATTCTATGATTGATTCTATGATTGATTCTGTGATGCTACAATTCTATGTACAGCCTGCTAAAGCAGAATCAAGTGATGCTTTGAATATATTTTGTTAGTTCCATTATATCAAAGAACTCAGTGTATAGCCACATAAACCAATCTTCATTTCCTCAAATAAGGGATTGGATGTTTGCCTTATTTTTACTGGTTAGACTTAGAATTACATTCTAGCTCTAGCATAACAAGGCTGCTTGATCTGTGTTATTTGCTGTTGTCTCTAAACTGTGGTTAGGTCAGCCATCTCACAAAATGCAAAGCTCTGTCCTGTCCAACTGTAACTTCTCTGCTGAAAGCACACTATCACCCCACATTTCTCTTTTTTTTTTTCTGTTTTTCCTGAGCTCAAGATCATAGATATTGAAGTAGAATATTTGCTGCTGGTTCCCTTTCCTGGGCAGAAGATCACAGGTCACCAGCTTTATTCCTGCTGTTCTGCAATGGACAGGTAAGGGTAGGTGAAGATGCCTAATGTGCAATGGTTCTTCTCTAAGTCCTTTACCTCTCCTTCTAATGCAGAACAGGAGAACACATATCTGAGGTATCTTTCTCCTCTTAAAAAAAAAAAGGATGCAGTACAACAGGAAAAAGTAGAGGTACATTAATTCCATAACAAACCTCAATTTTTTTGTCAATTTCTCACCTAGACAAGAAGCCAGCTAGGAAGATAACACAATATGACTGACGGATAACTAAATGGAAATGGGTAGAAGGGGTTTTAGGACTATTTCTGTCAGACACAGTTTTATTCAATGATGTTGCTTTTTGGCTGAACAAATTCTTATTGAGCACATTTTTAGCAGTAGGCAAACGTCAGAATCTTTGGGATTTTGCAGTACTTCTGAAAATATTTGATGTATGAGTGTCATCCAAAGTAAGGTCAGAGAAAGCATTACGTTACTTTTTTGGTTGTGTGTTTTGTTTCACAAGTAAAAGGCAGGTTGATTCTATGTATTAGGATAGACACTTTCATATGCTGTCCTTCCAATACTCAAAGCTCTGTGTCTATTGTAGGTATACAGCCTATGTGTGTCTCTGTTTGTTTGCATGGAAAAAATATAAAGAATGCAAAAAGATACTGCATTTATTTTTTAATCCAAACATTCCCCAGCTTAATTTCTCATTACATCAATTACCTCTTGATTTTATTGTCATTTTTTTGCATATAAAATGGTGCATGGGAGTAAAAAAATCCATTGTCATCAGTTGAATACCAAACTATGCTTGGTTTTTTCTTTGAGGATAAGCTAAAAAAAACCCAACCCCCTTTTTCAACTTCTTTTTTAAAGGCAAAAGAATTAACAATTTATCTAGCATTGTACTGCATCCATAACTACAGCCTGCTAAACATGTATCATGTCACAATCTCATCTGCATTGCTAAACAATATTTGAAACAGACCATAGTTCCCTTGATATAAAATAACGCTATCAACCCCACCCCCCCCAAACTCTGAGCAGCTTCTTGTTTCCAAAAGATTAAAATAATTATTACAGTAACCTTAAAAATCTGCTGACTCAGTACTTCCTTTGAATGCTGATTGGGTCTTTAATGAGCTAAAAGTGCATCTTGGAAAATTGGCTATCTCTGAGGAAAGTAATTAACAAACAAGACATACTAGCCATACATACGTTAGCTAAGTGCAGAACCCTAACTGGATCAATGCTGCAACTGGGGAAATCTGCTGTGTGATAATATCACTGTGCTGCTCTCTGTTTATTTATAAGTGCAAGGTCTGAGTAGTAAAGTAGGTGGGTATCACTGACAAGTGGCTGTGGTCTAGCTCCTAGTGGGCTTGTTCCTAGCTCATTGAAAAACTACAGGGCCTTGTGGCAAAAATCAACATGATTAGAGCTCTACTCAGCAGAGTGCTAGGTTGGAATAATAGTGATACATTAGAGATCAGGTCCGAGATTCATTTACTCAACTGTGAAGGAAGGTTAGCCTGCTGTCTCCTCTACCCTGTGTTATATACAGGTGAGTTTGCTTCAGTTAAAGTATGAAATGATCCAAAAAATCACCCCTTCCTTCCAGCCAAAAAAATAGCATCTGAAGAAACATCCCTGTCACAAAAGAGCAATCAGTTCCTAGCTTGCTCCCTCTGGAAAAACAGCAGAGCTGCTGAGTATGGGAATCTTTTTTTTTTTTTTTTTTTTTTTTTTTTTTTAATAATGCACATAGTAGCCTACACCTAGCCTACAATCTTCCAGTTTACACACTTTCATAGGAACAATGTCACTTCTCTAAAATGCAGCCATTTGGGGGCTTGAATGTAGTCCCTCTGCTACAGTCCATTAGTTTATCTATTAAATCTCTTCTTTTTGCTCTAGTCATTTTTGTTGCACTTCTCTGCATCTTTCCTCTTTCTGCTATTTCCTATTGGAGGTAAGGCAACCAGACAGAACACAGTTTTAAAAGCGAGGCTGTATTGTCAGTTTGTGTAATAACACCATGATATTTTGCCATTTTTTTCTTTACCCATCTCTCAACACAGGCTAGAAGTTTGTTGGCATTTTTTAAACCTTTTTCTAAGTGGCTATATTCAGTTTAGAACTGCTTGATATTTAGTAGCTAAGGATTTTTTTTTTCTTTCAGTATGTGTTGCCTTCTGAGTTACTGTATCTACTGTTGTATTGACTAAACACATATGTCCAATCTAAAAAAAAGGCAGAAAACTTAAAGTGTTTCCTTCAAGTTAGGCAGATGCCTGAAGCAAATGTTTTGGGAATGATTGTTAATCATCTGAATGAGAAAATATGTGTGCATAAATGAAAATGCTCATTATTTGTTGTTCACTGTTTTACTGTTTACTCTGTTGAGGGAGTACAAAAAAATATTATAAGCTTTAGACAACCAGTAGAATACCACAAATAACAATTAGTCATATTAAAGTGTTCTCTTGAATCACTTAATAAACTGGAAATTATTCATCCCATCTATGTAAAAATATAAATATTTATTACAACAGGTGAAACAAGGGTCTGATTGCACGTTATTAATCGTGGCTTTTCTAAAATCACAAAAATGCTTCTCAAATAGATTGACAAGTTCTACTTTACCCATTTTCTTATTTGCTTCTTATTTCTCTCATTTGAAGTTTTAGTTTAAGCATTAGAAGGATAACAGATATACATTTACAGCTAGATGTTCCGAAAATATGCACTAATTCCCTAAACCTCTGTTTCTCAACTCATATAACCATCAGTGCTCATAACTTCTAGAAATCAGGTCTTACATGAATCACATGAACACTACAGAAAACTTGGGCCTTTTCAACTTCATAGCCTCAATACTGGGAGAAGTCTGGCAGAATATAGTGAGAAAAGGGTTAGTGTAAAACACACATGCTACAGAAAAGGGTTGTTCAATATATTTCACTAATGAAATTATTCCAAGATGTGCTTCTCTGAAGTGGTTGAGGAAGGTGGATATTCAGACCACATCAGATGCAGGAGGGTATGTGAACATTAAATTGTGAGAACACTTTTTCCTTTCCTGTTTTAATCATAGGAAAATGCAACATCAGACATGAAATGAGAATGCAAACTAGCATAGTGAAGCACAACTAAAGTGTGGCAAATCTGAAACCTGAATGTAAAACTGCAAAAAATCAGCATAGCAGGAAGGCTCTTGGCACAAATATGTTAGATGTCTCCCTGAAATGCATGACTGTTAAGTTCTGCCCAGCTAGAAATGGTTTATATAAAGGGGTTAATAGGAGAAAGCAAGCAATGCTGAAGCTGGTAGATAGTGGCATGCTCAGAATAAGTCACTCTAAAGCAATAGTATAAAGTCCCATAAAAGTGGGAAAAGACATACAGATTGGCCTGTGTGATGAGGTCAGAAGAGAGGAACTTCAAAAGGCACAACATGGGAATGGAATTGAACAAAAAAAAAAAAGCAACCTACCAAGCAGTGAAATCAAAGCCTACCTTACAGAGGCAAAAAAGAATCAGATTAACAGAAAAATAAATAGAGGTAAAAAACTGTAAGAAATAGGGATGTCCCGTAAGGAAAAAGACTAAGGTGTCTATATTTGGATTTGAGAGGCATGACAAAGAAAATAACTATTGCTAGGAGAATATGTTCAAAGAACGCAGATAAATGTTTGAAATATATGAGGGAAAGTTTCAGAGGGACAGAAACAGGGAAATGTTAAGTAACTACAATCTTCTATTTACACAGCAACCCGCATTGTGATTGCGGCTAAAGCGTTCTTGACTTTCTTTTCCAAATCAGTGTGCCTGTGTACACGCATATGAGCGTGTAACTGCACAAATCGCTTAAATGCAGAAAGCAGTGGAGCAGAACAGAGCAGCTGTTTAGAACTGCACAGCGACGAGACATGGCACTTTAGGACAGGAAGTAAAGGAGAATACGGTATCCAAGTGAAGCTGCAGAAGGGATTTTATGTCAACAGAATGCAATTACCAAAACTGGAGTATTTCCAGGACAATAGAACTAGCATAAGGGGATAATCATTATTGCCTGAAATTGAATATAATAAAGGAATTAGTTAGACAGAGATAACTTGTTCAGAAAAGGGAACAAGATGAGATGGCAAAAGAAATTGGAAAGGGTTGTAAAAGGCATGATCTCCTAACAATGAGAGATTGAAGATAGAAGCTAGGTCATACTGAGTAAAGGATATGAATCAAGCAGTTTTACAGAACTTAAAATGATTTGATCTTTTATACTCTAAAGAAAGGTAAGAATTAGGGCCAAACCTTTCTCTCTTCACTCATTCCATGAACTATGGATGCATGAGAGAGAAAAACAGCATCTGGCTAATAAAAAAGATCTGATTCTTGCCATAGCTATGAGTAATGCATGGATATGTGATAGTAGACTGAGGCAGGATCTCTGCAAAACAACCACAAGCTGTTAAAGTTTGTCATTAGATCTGGAGACAACCCCTGCTCACATCCTGAATTTCCCTGTGTGTATTTCAAAGAAAGAATGCGCAGAGAGAAAAAAAAAAAAAAAAAGTTTAAGGTTTAAAAGTTTAAAAGATTAAATAATGCCCTATTGCTTTTCTTTGAAACAGAGAAGCTACAAGCCTGAAATGTACAGCTCCTTCATGTATCTCAGACTTTCATTTCAATAGCTTTATCAATGGGTAAAGCAGAGGTCCAATTTCTCAGCAGCTGTGACTCTCTGTAGCATCTCCAGTGTTAATTTAATGCAGTTGAGGGCCCAGGCATTACATTTAGCTATGTGCTTCATTCTGCCTGTGCAGGCAGCGTTGTAAATGCACCTTTCAATGGAGTGTGTGATTAGAAAGGATTGATAATACATGCACAGTGTTACCCTACAATACCAGAGAATAAATGTGATAACATTTGCTAAAGTTGATGAGCTGTGATCTTTCTGAGTTGTAATAGAAATCACCCTTTCCTAAGACATTTTGTGTTATTTTTATTTATGTTTTAATTCTTTGAAATAGTAAGTAACTTTTATGTAAGTCACCAGAAAAAAGGAAGAGAATGAGGAAGGCAACATAGAGGGTTCTTCATGACACTTTTGACTTAATTAAACATAAATCAGCTTGAGGTCACACAACGTGGTCATGTTTAAGAACTCTGAAAGAACTGTTTAAGTAAGTATCTGAAAGGCTTGATGAAGGAAAAGCTATGGACATATTTTACCTGGATTTTAGCAAAAGCTATGGACATATTTTACCTGGATTTTAGCAAAAGCTTTGGATACAATGCCATATAGAAGTCTAATCCACCAGCTAATCATTAAATTTATTATGAGGTGAGCTACTTGATTGGATTAAGCCCTGGTGTGTGAGCTGATTTGGTTTAGGGCAGAAAGATCAGTGGAATTTAGCAAAGAAACAGGTCCACTTGGCGACATCCTTCCCTTTCTGTTCTTGTCCATTGTACGGAGATTTAGGACAGGGAAGAAGGTCAATTTAGGGTGAAATTTCACCTTTCTGCTAGCACATCAGCCTTTATAAGTCTTCTTTCATGGAGGCATCAGAATGTTTTCCACAAGCAAAATTAATGAACAAGTCTTGATTTTCAGAAGCCATATTTTTTGTTGTTTTCAGAACCAAAATATCCTTGTATTGAAACAGCTGGTACCTGACTACAGAGTAATGCTTTCCAAGGGGGAAAAAGAAGAAAAAAAAAAAAAAGAATAGAAATATCTTAAAATATTTTTTAATTATTATGATTGCTCTAATTGATTTTTTCTGTTAGTTTTTCACTTTTCTCAGTGGATCTCTCACATAGCACATTCAGTGGGCATAGCTACTGTGGGTGTTGTAGCTGAGTTTTACCCATCTGCAGAAAAACATAGATGAAACTAAGTATACTTGCAAACCCATGAGTTTCCACTTCTCGAGTGTGTATGGCTTCATTAAGCCAATGGATATTTGAAGCAGGACTTTGCGGTTTTGCAAGTGGCAAGGCAGGACTTAGTGGTCCTTCATGTTTAGAGATGTGAAAGTGTCTACAGAGATTCCTACTGCAGTATTCCTGCTCTTCACCCATATTTTCAGTACTTTTCAAGATCACCACATTTCCATAGCGTCCTCATCACTTTTATGTCAATAGATTGTCCCTGTCTTGATGATATTTGGAGATACAAATGACAGGCCTTTGTGTAATCAACATGAATTTCTATGGATTGTCCCATGGTTCAGTGAACTCTTTCCACTCCTGCTTTGGCTAGATTTCCTTGCTTGTTGGCTCTTCTACAGCACAGCTCCTATGAAGGCTGAACTGCTCCTCAATATCTTCTTTCTGACCAAACATGGGACAATTTTTACTTTCTACCTGTATAATTCACAGCAGTCACTGGTGAAAATCATAGGCATCTGAGTGGGGTTACAGTCTTTTGCTTCATGTTTTATTCCACGCTCCTATGGGTTCAGATTCTACCCAGTTTGCCCAACCAAAGTAGATCTCAGCCATCAGTCTGTGCTTACTACCCATTTCCAGCAATCTACAGTAACTAATTGTATCATGTCATGTCAGCTTCTGGGGTAATGATAAAAAGAAATTTCAAAAGTGGTAAATTCTTTAAATTATCAGTGCAGTGTTTCTTTTTGTATGAAGGAGTGACATATGGAAATGAAACAGACTGAAGTATGTTACATATTCACTGTGCTTTTACACATTAGGTGCTATGGGGATATAATACAGAGAAAAATGAAAATAACGATTTTGAAGTTCTCACAGTATGTTTGAAGATAGGAATCAGATTGGACCAAAAATAAAATAAATTTGGGATCCATTTCTGACAAACAATACTGTCCCCAGTAAATTTGTCTTTAATAATATGGCAGGGATTTTTTGCATGTTGCAGGATGTGGTTATGACTGAAAAATTTGTTTCTTCCAAAATATAGGTGTGCTTGAATCCTCCTGACACCAAAGCACTTGTTTTCTGCTGTTCAGTTGCCTTCATATTGATAGGCCAGGGAAAAAAAGCAAACATACAAACTCTGAACAAACAAGTGTGGCTTCATCATGCTCTGCAACCCGGTGAAGGTGGCCACTGACATTAACACTGAAGGGATCAGGTACTACATCTGGGGACACTGTCCTGCATAATCTCAGCCATGGATCCTGTAACGCTCCTTCTTATGTGGTAGGATATATTCTGCACTTATGTGTTGTGAGCATAACTCCTGCAGGAGAAACACTTTCTGATAGCAGGACTTGGCAGCAAAATCACCTCTCGCTCACCTGTAGAATTATTAAACAAGTCCTCAGTCTTACTTATTTATTGCTGACACCCACAGTTCTCCTTCTTCCTGTTTCTTGACTGGCAAATAGACCTTTCTACAGAATATGAGCCTTGCAATTCTTTTTAGTGTGGAAGCACATATGTTTTATTCAGTTCTTATATCTTTGCCCAGAGCACAAAGCAAGTCCTTAATAATTTAGTCTTACAGATGACTCAGAATCATCATATCCCAGGCTTACCCTTAAACCAAAGCTATTCATGGTCTGAACTTAGTATTATAGCTTTTAAATTCATGGCTTTGGGATCAGACAGTGCTTATAAAAGCACATCGTATATATTTTTTGTGCTAAATGTCAAACTATTAAGGTTTATATTTCCTAACTTTTCCAAAGATTAGGGGAAATACAACTTAGTTGCTGTACTTCACAGAGCTGAGAAAGCCTGAGAATAGTTTTTGTGATTTCAGCCTCTCTGGTGCAGTCTTCCTAATGCTGCAAGAAAATGACTTCAAAGTACTCTTTTGACAGTCATTCTTGGATACACAGCAATTACTGTCATGTTTTTTATGCAATCAACCTATAGCGCTTGGGCGTATGTTCCTACTATGGGGCTCTAGGACTCAGTCTCACAGTTCCATCAGAAAGGGTCACTCCTTAAGAGCTGCTCTGCCAGAAAGATCTTTGAATGGATAATTCATTCTCATCTGGTGTAAATCTCTAGCTGTAATAAATTCTGGAGTCATTAGGGAAATGCATAAAAACCACAGTACTCAGAATGAGCAGCCTTTTCAGTGGTGATACATCTCTCATTTGATTGACCTATCTTTTTCACCTGATACCAGGTAGTGATCTGTTTATGCCATGAAACCTGAAGAATATTCTTTTTTTTCCTACCATGTGTACATGCAGATATTACTCTCATCATGTGATCTTCTAAACATTATTAGAAATATTCTGAAGTGTTCACTTAGTCTCATCAAAAATTATATTAATAATTCAACATTTTGCAAGTTTTAACAAGTGAATGAATTCTACAGGTCAATAATGTGTCTGATTTAAAAGTGGGAAAAAATCCCATTAGAGAATAAGTACGCAGTTTGACGGCAAATTCCTGGAGGATTAAATGTATTGTTTCTGATTTTCTCTTTATCTTGACATACCTTGTGGATGAACTGTAGCAAGATTACAATCATGATCATTCACCAGAGCCTGAATCTTTGGTGGACAGCTAACTTTAGCTTTATATATTCATATCCTGGAGAAATCAATCCTGTTTAATCCTTCTATTGCATACTGACAAGTCTTCTTAAGGTACTTTATGTGTTTTTGTATCAGTGTAAGTTCACAGGATCAAAACTAAATGAATTAAGAAAATCTATTTCAAAATTAAACTCCTGTTTAGCTTGTCACTCTGTGAACTAAGGAGGACGTTTACTCTGCATAACAGTGGGAAGTCCTATGTAAATGTAGCTGAAGCAAAGGAGAAATACAAAGAGAGAAGTTACTTTTTTCAAGCCATCTTCCTCTGCTTGCATATGTGTGAAACAACCACATTTGAATAAAGCAACAAATATAAGGCTTTTAGCAGGTAGGACAGCATTCATAAAATGTCTGATGGAAGCATGAGAGAATGCAGGTGGGCACTGGAGTATGTAATTTTGGCTGTGAATCTGACTGATATGGATCAAACACCTGGGGCTAGAGAAAGCCTGGATTTCTTTGCTTGGCTGGTAATGACTGAACCCTGTTTTTTCAGTATGCTTCTGCCTACAGTATGGCAAAAATGTCTTCAGAACATGATGATTTCTTGTTTGACCACCAGAAGTTCAACTTCCCTCCTGTTGTATAAGTTTTTGTGCCACAAAATGATGAAAGTGATGGGTTTTTTGAAATCAAGGAACCATTTTTCAGTTAAGTGTTGCACAGGATTTTGGTTCATAGCAGGAGAATTTGACTGTGCTTCTGTAGACACCATGACTAATTAGAGCTTTTAGTCAGACAGAAAGAAATCAACAAACCACAACAAGGTTACGTTCTGAATCAGGTCAGTCTGAGAGGCAAAGGAAGACTGAATGAACAAGACTAGCATCATCCAGTCTCTTGCTCTTCAGTGGGGAAACAGTAACAGAAATGTCACAGGATGTGGCCTTGCCAGGTGATCTAAAGCAAAAAACCGGTAAATATCCACCACTTAAATTAGCCAGGTTCTGCAGACCTAAGCTGTGATGGCTGTGGTTCAGGAGACACAATTCAAGCTGATCAGTGAGTTACTTAATATACACATATTAAGGTGATGATTATAGATAACCCCCCAATATGCACTTACTGCTTTGCTAAGAGCATGCTTTGGCCACTAACTAAAATTGTTTGTGAGTTGTCTTTAGGTGGTGTGGCCCACGGTTAATCTTTTCTGACATCAGACAAATTCACTGGTAGGATCCTTGCAGAGTTGTCAGCACCTCAACATGATAATCAGGGATGTGAAGTGCTGCCTCTGCAGTTTGTATTCATCCAAGCGTGGAGGTGTGCAGTATGATAACCAAACATTACTCACACAAATATGCCATGCCACTCAAAGCCATTTTTTTTTGTTAAAGGCTGTTCTGATGAGCAAATGGTAACTAAGTGGCATGCAATAATGTCCTTATTTCTAGGTTACATGGAAATAACAAGAAGAAATTACCTAGGTCTTCTATTAAATCTATGCTTATTGATCTCAAAGTAGCTCATAAATTTAGTCCCATTATCTCAGTCTTACAGCAACAAAACACAGTTGTTGCCCCCCCCATTAATTCTAATTCCTTGTGTAGTATACTAGGTGTGTCACTGTGTTTACTTCTTTACAAAAGGCAAACCCAAGTTAGCACCATACTGTTTGAGTGTCTAATACATTTAACGTTGGTGTTATATCCTCAGAATGTGATCACAAAACCTTGCCCATTTTACTGTGTGCTGTACAAGCATGGAGTAACAGAGGTCTGCTCTCCTAAAGGTCCGAGGTTTAAAGAGATGTTTATAAAATAAAACTGAGAATAATTAGCGGGTACATTGTGTCTTCCCCAGGCCAAAAAGCTAAATCAAATGTCTCCTTTTCTGTGTACAGAAACATAAATATCTTTTGAGAGAACATATTTTTCAATGAGAATAAGATGTACATATGTCTCTTAAAATGCAGTCAGTCAAATTATATCTTGAGGTGATGCCAGCAGAAGGCTGAGTGACAAAAAGCCTAATTTTCTTCCTGTGGCCTTTCCAGGAGAAACAGCCAAACTAAGAGCTTAAACAAATGTCTTTAAATTAGTATGTCTCTGTTTGTTAGCATTCATTTTCTTTACAGTTTCTTATAGTAATCTTTCAGAAGACAGTTTATATTTTGACAGAAAAGTTAAATATGCTTACTATGTACCAGATTAAAACTGGAATTAGCATATTTGTTGGTTATCCCTGGAAAGTTGAGATCAAACATTGACTTAGATCAAAAATAAAAGTGGGCTTGGTGGCAAAGTTTAAAGCATGATCTAATGAGGTCATTTCAGATTAAGGCAATAAAATTAATCACTGTATAAGATTTCCTCTGTAAGTCCTGATTATTCAGGAGACTGATTACTTTCTGTGACTTTTGGATCTCCTTCAGATGTTGGAAGTGCAATTTAGTTTCCTAATCAAAGGTGTAGATACGGTCAGGTATCCTCATCTAGGATTTGATCCCTGTTCATCATAGCCAATGAATATATGATGTGTGCCTGTAAAAGGAAGAGGTTGGACCTGGAACACCTTATTTTTTTTTGCTGGCAAATCTTAATTTCTGCAGATGAAACAGCAAAGGTAATGATACAAAGCAGCTGGCTGTTTCTGCTACCTTTAGTTCAGGTTGGAGCTGCGATCAGAGTTGTTCTCTTTTGTGAATACTAAACTCATCTTTGGAAGATGTAAAAACTGAGTGAAACTCCCAAAGAGACAATTTTTCCTGGTAGCTCTCACCCTTGTGCTTATCAGGTGGACCTGCTTTTTTTTTTAATTTATCTGGAGTGAAGGGCTGCTGCCATTTGTCATCCCATTTGTATTCTTTTTCTTTCCCCTTCCTTTTTTTCGGAAGCTAAACAAATAAACTGGCACTTAAATAGGGGAAAAAAAAAAAAAAAAAGGACATTGTAATTTGCTATTATGTTTCTTTTTCCCTGCTTTCTAACAACCAATGTGTTGATTTATTTTCGTGTTTTCCAGAATATACATTATAACTACAGTCTAGTATTTTTTCATGCATCAAAGGATACAGCTACACATGCAGTAGGGGAAATTCTCACTGCCAGCTGTGATGTGGATGTGTGTGCTTGTGTATATGTGCATGTGTGTGTAGTTGATACTTTTAGTTATTATTGTATATTTACTTACATTTACCCGCTTACTCTAACTTACACCCAAACGGATGGATGGGTAATTAGGTATGCACCTGCATACAGTCACATAGTGACACCTGATTGAGATGGAGTGTCAAGGAGCATGTAAATGTAGAAATACAGCTGGTCTTTACAATATGTACCTGAAAAAAATTAGTGATCTCACTGAAATATTTTTTGTCCATTTTTCTTTGAGCCAATAAAATTTTAAAGTACCCAAATATTAACTATCTGAACACTTAGATTTTATTAAGCATGGAACAAACCTGAGAATAATTGAATTCTGACAAATCTTAGGAAATTATAGCTGTTGCTTGAAAAAAGGATAGTTTAAATAAACAAATAATACTTTTAAATGGTTTCCAAACTTAAACCCACTCCTTCCTTCCTTCCCTCTTTCCTTTTCTTTTCTTTTCCTTCCTTCATTCCTTCTTGTCTCTTTTTCTACGTCTTTCTCTCTCTCTCTCCCCTTCCTTCCTTTCTTTCTTTCTTCTTCTTTCTTTCTTTCTTTCTTTCTTTCTTTCTTTCTTTCTTTCTTTCTTTCTTTCTTTCTTTCTCTCTCTCTTTCTCTCTTTCTCTCTTTCTCTCTTCTTGGAATGTATTTTATCGTCTGTCAGTTTTGCCCTATGATATGTCCTCTTAAATTGGATCTGTAAGCCCTTCATAAAGTTTAATAAATCTTCAGCATTTCACCCTAAGGAAATTATATTAAAAACCTTCAAATGTGAAGTTGGGCCCGCAGACACACAGCACTGGGAATTATATCACCATAATCAGCTTGTAATGAAAGCCTCTGTCGCTGTTCTCTCCCAATCATAATCTGCCTGTCTTTATGAAAAAAGGGGGGTTTGTCTGGGTTCATCTGCAAGCTTTAATTGGAAGATGTCTTCATTTCATTCCAGCCTACTGGGATAATAACTCAGCCCCATGTTTAAACACAGGCCCTTGCCGCTGATATTTTTTCATTTAGTAAAGCATGTCTCTTTAAATGATTTAGCAAATCACCATGAATGCCAAGGCAGGATGATTGGCAGCTCATTGCTGGTGCACCATTTGCATGACATTTGTTCTTCAGCCCGGAAAGCTGCGGCAGGTAAACAAGCAGGCCCTGTACCGACTCCCTGTGAGTCCTTCCCTGTTTATTTTCTCATAATCAAATGACATTTATGGAGAGGCAAATGCAGCTGCACATATATGGAGAAAAAATGCAATCAGGCCAAACATGATGACTTCATTCAGGTGACATTTTGATTAGAGAAAGGACATTTTTATGGCATAGGGTTTCTTGCAAGTGAAGTCAGTCAAATTCCATTTTACAATCTCTGTTTTTTAATATAAATGTGAGCTTCAAATAATTGCATCCAACGGCACTGTCAGTGTTTCAGTGCAATATGTAGAAGTGCAAATTTCTTAAAATTGTAGGGATTCTCTTCTGTACCCTTCTGAGTGATTTTTTTTTTTAAGGGGCAAATCTCTCTCTCTCTCAAGCCATTCCATTGTGTCACTGTAGCTTTTTCCTAAAAGAGATTTCAGAGAGGAACGTTATTTCTGAAGTTAAACATTTTAAACTTATTTCCTAGCATATCATGGTGTCAAGAGACTTGGCAGAGAACAAATTGAAAGATTAAAAAAATGTATATAATATACAACATATATATATTGCATCATACAGTGCTTGTACAGCAACCGATAGCATCCTGCTGCTACAGAAGTTTCACTTCTGTTTCAAAGGCCCTTTGAAAAGGCCCTTTGAAAACAGAAATAAAAAATGGCAATTATTGAACATGGAAGGGGGGTACTGTGAGGGGGATGCAGCTACCTTGAGTGGCTACACTCTGTGTTTTAGTTTTTCTTAAGGAAGTATATCCTCATCCATTTGTTGAAGGAGACAGACCTCTGTATTTGTCATATTGTCTGAGGAAGATTTCAAGAGAGAGAAACCACAATATTTGCAAGAGTCTTCAGTGGCTGTGTAAAAGAGGGGAAGCAGGACCATGTGGTACCCACACAGCTTGACTCAGAAAAGCTGAGTAGAAGACGGAATTTTTTTAGCCACCTTCATACCAGTCTTTTTTGAAACCATACTTTGGTAGCAGAATGCATAGGGAGGTGTACATGAAGAAAAGGGCAAATGGGGCTATAGGAAGCTCTCTACTTAATACATTGTTAGTTGTTTGAAAATCTACTGACACGTGTCCCACAAGAGGCTGCTGGGGGCTCCAGTTATAAGAGAAAAATTTGCTTTGGCAAAGAGGAGCACAAATATGTTCCACAGAATTGTTTTAATCTTATATTTTTGCAGAACAAATTTTACTTATATATTTTGTGCTGGCTCTTTCTCCAGTTCTTTGGAAAGACACATTCTTCCAACTCTAAAACAATGTGGATGTATTGTTATTTCAATATTCAGGGCTTCATCTCCCTGGAGTGACTGTCATTTACTGCATCAGTCTTTAAGTAGGCACTAAGTAATCTGTAGGCAGCATCCAAAATCAGACTTGCTAATTGGGCTAATAGGGTTTCCAGTGTAACACTTGCACTTATGGTCCTCACATGGAGCAGAGGACAATGGCTTAGGCACTTGCTGTATTTTTGAGCATCTCAGGCTTATGAGTTCCTTCACAGAACAACTGAGTTCAGTGTGAGAAAACACAATATACAGAGTGCAGCCTGAACTTGAAAGGAATCACTAATGTGGCTCAAGAAATTGGTGGAGCAGGTAGCCGGTGGAGAGCTGAAATAACAATTGTGCAGAGGTAATTGGCCCTGCAATTGGAGCTGAGCAGGAATGGGAATATTGCCTCTCTACTTGGTAGCTGGGAAACTGTGAGGGAAAGAGGGCAGGGATATACAGAGAAACAGACGCGACAATAAAACTGATGGAAAGGGGAGTCACTTGGAGAATCTGGCTCTGTCCTACCTGGTGCTGAGAAGGTAATTCAGTCTCAGGATTTGGGAGGGATAAGAGTGATGATACTCACTGCTCAGAGAGAATGTGGCTTGGGACACCAAATGCCATGCATCTCCAGTTGCTGCCAAAGGGTGACCACAAAATCAGAGAGTGGAGAAGGTCAGAAAAATTATTTAGAATTGCCAGTACTTGCTACCTATAGTCACTTGAAGTCAGCAGAGGTAGCCTAATGAGTGGGACTCTCGGGGAGCTGGGAAAACAAGGCCCTCCTTGCTTGCTCTTCCTCATTTATGCATTGAGATAAGTTGCCATGTTTCCAAACATGTCAGAAAACACACTCTACTGAAAATCTCAAAGTAGGAGTTGGTACATCATTTTGGATTTTGAAAAAAAATCTCACTCTTGTTTAAGGATATTTTAGAAAACATAATGCAGCTATCTATACTTCCTCTTTTTATCACTCTGATTTTGAATTTTAGGCAGAAAAAAACCCCTTGGCTTGTGTAGCTATTATCAAATTAAGGTAGAGGTTGCCTCATTTACTTTTCCTAGTTGCTTTACTAGAAGCTTGATGGCGCACATGATTTTAATTGCTAATACTTTCTTCCTTTTTAATTCATTACTCTAAGCAGAATCATGTGAATAGTTGTGAAAAGAGATTCATCTGAAATAAGGATAAGAGCTTACAAATTACTACTGCTTAAGGATATTTTCAAGCTGTGGAAATCTGAAGGCACTTTGCAAAATTACTAAGTTTAAAGAAAAAATTCCACCCCCACAGCCTTTTTATGCCACTTTACCCCATACAGGTGCTAGGAAAAATAATTTCTGGAAAAATCTCTGAATACAGGAAATCTGTCAGGCAGTTGTCAATGTGACCCTTCATGACTTCAGTACAGGGTTCAGAAGGATACTGTAGAAACTGTTCAATTTAAGTTTTTTTATTAGCCTGGATTGTGATGAGCAGCAAAATCTTACAGGCAGCTGAGTAAGCATCAACTTGGTGTTTGACAAGACTGACAAGACAGTCTCCATGGAGCTGTTTTACTCATAGTGTGAATCTTTTTAATGAATCTTTGTTCTCATATTTGGAGAATGGCTGCTACTATTTCTCCATTCACATGTACACAAGGCTATTTTCTATCTATTATGGATAAAAAGTACATCCCTTGCCCAGGGAAGAGAAAAACACTTTTAACTTGAAGGATATACCCAGTGGCTTTAATAAAGAACAAGTAAAAATTAAACGGTGTGCCCCATAGTTTTAATCCTGTTTGTTCAGACTACAGAGCAAATAGACATTCAGAAATCACTCACTGGTTAGAAAGTTGGGAACTAGATATATGTTGCTCAGTAACTGCTGGAAATAATTTGAACACCTCCTTTAGGAAGACTGCACATCCTGAGCCACTGCTGAGGCGAGGTGTCTGTGACGTTGTACAGGACTCTTCATGTATAGGTTTGGATGAAATTCAAACACTCTCCAAAGATTAGGGATAACTGGATTAGAAAATCTGTTTTCAGTTCTCCTTAGATGGTAACAGTGATGCCTAGACTTGGTCAAAACTTCTCTGGACCAAGAGGCAGGGGAAAGGGGAAGAGGCAAAGAAGGTTAGGGGAAAGGGATAAAGGAAGAGAAAAAAGGAAAGGGGAAGGGGAAAGGAAGGCAGAGGAAGGGGGACAGAAAAAGGGGGGAGAGAGGGCAGGGTGAAAGAGGAAAGGGAAATGGGAATGGGAATGAGATTGGGAATGGGAAAGGGAAAGGGAAAGGGAAAGGGAAAGGAACAGAGGGTTCCTCAAAGCTTATATTTCCTGCTTGTCTCTAATGAGAACAGGATTGTCTTCTGCCAGTTTTACAAGGAACAGTAAAAACCCCCCTTCTTTATGTTTTGTTAAATCTTCTGTATCCCAGAAATTTTAAAAACCAGCACTGCAAACTGGATCTTAAAGAAGGTTCTTTACAGAAACTGATTCATAAAGAAGTAACTTTTAAAAATTGTAATACTTCATTTAAAAAATCTTATTGAACTAGGTTACTGTTCTTTGCAACTGGAATTCTTTTCATTCAAGGAATCCATTTTCCCCAAAAATCTATGTATTGGAATAATTTGCAGTGTCTCTACATTTGATTAAGAGTGTTCTCACAGTTCAGTGTAAGCTGATTTGTATTAATTTTCAATGAGTGTAAAAAGGACAACCTCTCACAACATAAGTGACTGAAACAATACAAGTATATCTGTAGTGCTAGACATTGTTGTAAAAGTTAAGAAAATGGGATTTAATAATCAGATATATCTGGTTTAAATATACAAAATCCCAGTAATGGATTTTCTCCTATTTTTTTTTTAACAATTACTGTATTCTCAGCATGAAATTTTGTATTCTACAGGGAAGCTTGGCTTCTAAATGTTCTCAGATTAAAAAAAATGTGATTCATTTTTTGAAAGCAGCACATGACCATGTGCAAAAAGGAAAGGGACGGCAAGCAAAAATTTTAGAAGAGTAATTATTTCTTTTGGAAAGATATTGGAAATGAAAGGGGTTTGATAATGTTATCATGTAGAAAGAGTCTGTGGGGTCCAGTTTCAGCTGGAATTCTTTGAATATTCTAGTTGGCTAAAAATCATTGTAAAATAAAAAATATTCATAGTCTGCAAACAATTCATATCCTTTTGATAGAGATGCCAGATGCATTTCAGGCATTATACAGTGTACAAGGTCATATATCCTTTTTAACTTATCATGGTATAATTTGAACACAAGACAGAAAGCCAAGGAGATTGGCAGTGGCACTGTCTGGTCTAATCTGTTCATAGCAAATAAAGCTGCTCAGGGATGTTTTACTGAAGTATTTTTTAATTGAAAAAAAATTATCAGACAAAAGATTCATCATTTCTCATGCAATTTTAACCAAACTCAGTCTGAAATGTAAGAAATAGAGTTTGGCAGGATAATACTTCAAGAGCGTACCACAGAATGTCTACTAATGGCGTGATCTAAAACGCAAAAAATTCTGGTACCAGTCCCCACATCCTAGACAGGTACTTTAAGCCATTTCTTCTTCTGAAGTATGTTTCTCTCAGCTTCTTATAATGGAGCTATTCCACTTGCCTAAAAAACTAAAAATCGAAAGAAGAAGTGACTTGTTTCTTGTGTCATTTCTCCACCAATAAGCTTTGCAGTCAATCTCCCTGTTGTTGCCCCCCGCCTTTCCCCCCGCTTTGGTCCTATGGTTATTCATTTATGTAAATGAAAATAGTTTCAGTAGAGAAGACTGAGGACCCTCTTTTCTTTTTCATACCATATTTGTAACACCAAGGTCATGCAGCTGAATTTGGGTAGCTGATGTTGAAGACCTTGGATGGTCAGAGGCAGGGCTTGGGATCCAAGCCTCAGCAGTGAACTATGTGCTGATAGGTGCATTCACCTCCTCTCATACCCTGAAGAGTCTGGGCTTCACTAGCTAATGAGCAAGAAAATGTTTAACACCTCTCCACTGCAGCAGTTTGGAATATGTCAGTGATCTTTCTCCCTGGTGATATGTGACTTAACCTCTCCTGTTATAAATCAAGCCCTGTTTGAAATGACAATGCAAATGCTCAGTCATTTATTTATTTCTTCACTATAGCTTGAGCCACAGTTAGCCCATCCATTCTTTCATATTGATTCAGTATGAATATTTAGAAAGCAATATATGCTTCACTATAGGCTCACTCTTATTGCTTGTGTTTGAAACCATTACACAGATATTACACTCTACATATGTAGAGAGGTAAAATCAAATAGAGAAGTCGGGTTTGTGTTACCTCCTGACTAAGAAAACTGTGCTGGAATCACATTAAAGTCTCTCTGTCTCCATTTGAATCACTGTAAGCATTTTCAGACAGAGAACATAGAGAGAAACAAGGAAGCACTGTTTATTAATTCAACAAGTTAATTCAAAATTAGGGCAATACGAAAAAAAATCTGTAATAAACTTGTATATAGAAAAAGAGACCTTTGATTTCTGGAGTAAGAAGTAAAGACAGAAAGGGCCAAAATAAAAAGCTTCTAAGAGGATAGAGGGCAACTTGTAGAAACTGAGCTGGATTTGATTAGATGACATACATGTAATTAGGCAATTATTTATTAAGTATCTTAATTGTTCATGACACTTCTCAGCAAATAATGGGTTTATTCCACACTAAATTAAATCAATGGTGAAACTTCAAACAACCTCAGAGGAAACAGCATCCTGTCTGAAGGATGTTCACGATGAAATTTATCCAATAGTGTCAAAACCTCATTTTCTTGTTTAATTTTAGAGAGCTCAGGTCCAACCAAAAGAGCATGAGCTCCGAGAAGCATGAGGACTGCATAGGCAGAATTCATCACTGTGAAGAAGGCAATTCTCTTTAGGGTTTTTCAAGCCCAAGCTTGTTCATTTCTCTAAACTACAGACAGCTGGGAATGATAGCACAGCAAAAACAAAGTGAAAAAATAATGGCCATGAGAACTCCAGTAACTTTTCAACAGGATTTTCTGTAAATTATGATTTTGACTCTGAATTTTTTACTAGTTTTGGGAACAAAGTTTTAATTTTTCTGGAAATTTTCTAGAAGTGTCAGGTCTATAGGTAGAAGAGTCTTAACTGTAAAACAGAATTCATTCAAGAAGTATTCTGTTTAGCTTGTGAATGGATGAAGGTTAGGATCAAATAGTAAATATTCCCTCAGCAGAAATATAGCAAAAGAGAGAAGTACACCATCATAGGCAATCATGTTCAAGGTGGCTGACATCTCTGGCCTTCCAAACTCCTGTGGCCACCAGCTTAGACAATTACTACCACAACATTGGGTTTGGCGGCTGTAACTACACTGTGTTTCGCCAGGGTGCTGTCTGAATACCTGTGCCATGTAACCCATGACGCGTGGGCCCTGGTTGAAATACTGCACCCATGCAGGGTCTTTAGCATCCTCACCTCCCTCAGCATGCAGCAGCCTGCATGGGCCTCCAGTGGAGGCTGACTGCACCCAGCCAGCCAGCTGATTCGCCTGGGCTAAGTATGGAGACAGCTTGCCTCTGGTCCTGGTCCCTTGTGTGCTGGGCAGGACATAGGGAGATGGCAGCACAGATATGGGCAGGAGGATGCCTGGGAAGGATGGATAAGACAGCTGACTGAGAGAGGGAACGATAGAGGCTACTGGAACAAGAGGTAGGGAGGGGGATAAAGGAGGGGAAGACAAAGTCTGGAAAAGAATATGGATATGGAAGTTGTACCACCTGATCATAATTAGGTAGTTATATGGTAAATTCATTGCTGTAAACACCTGTGCATTTGCAGCCTCAGTAATATTCTGTTGCTCCATGGTGATTGCTTATCCCTAGAGGTAGCCATAGTGTGAAGCAGCTGGTCAGCAATGGCAGCTTATCTCCATAAATAAGCAATCACTACTGATGAAGAGGATGGCTGATCAGAAGGTATAAACTGCTCCTACATCCCCACAGCTGATGGATAGTGACAGCTTGCTCCAAGTAGTAATTAGCCACTGCCTTGAGCTAGACAGCACTGATCCTGCCAATAGAAATTTGGTCCTGGTGATAAGAATCAGATACTTCTGCCTGAAATTTCCTGGAGTTCAATGCTTTCTGGATGCATCCTCCTTCCTGAACACCTATCAAATGCCTCGGTAACACACCAACAGCATTGATTTGCCTGGGCTTTCTGGTTGCCTGGCAGAGCCATTTCAGCTAACCTGTGTGACTCTGATGCGAAATGGACTGGAAGCACTCACACAGTTAGTTACTAAGTAACAGCTGAGAGGAAGCAAGGATCAGCTTCCCAAATAGTTTCCATACACAAGTCTTCTGGGTAAAAGGTCTGGGCCATTCCCAAGAAAGCTGATTTAAGTCTTGAGGTCTGAGTGCTGGTATATGTCATTTGTGACTGTAATTATCCTGTGCTCAAGCTCCCAGTTATCATTTTAGTTTCAAGAGCATTTCCTGTGTGGATGCTTAGAGTAGTAAGCCTTAAATTTCAGCTCACTGGCATATTGTGGCCGTGCAAACATGCCTGACCATTTGTCCTGAAATTCCCTCTGCCCAGACCAATAATTCCTTTTAGTTTCAGTATTTTAATTCAACAGTTACAATAGCCCATCCCAACTCCACCTCAGAGAGAAAGCCGCTTGCACATGCCATCTAAACTGTAAGTCCACACAGTAGGTCTTTTTCCTTGCAATGTTTTTATCCTGATTGCCTTAATGACACAAGCCACTGGTTCATACAACTTTATGTATTCCAACTCTGTACAGTGTTAATCTATATGAATGGAAAGAAGGTATGAGTTCTGTTAAATAAAAATCTGGTTCTGTAAACTTACAGTTTTTAGTCTAAAATTCATCTATGCCTAAAGGAAGGAAATGTTTCATGATTTTCTTGTTTTATAGGAAATGACATTATGCAACAGAATTTGTCCTGCAGGACGGGAATTTTAAAGTGCCGAGGCTGTAACTTCTCTATGATTCCGGGGTAAAATTATGAGGGGTTGCTTTCAGGCAGAACTTTGATATTGTTTTCTATTGATGAGAATATAAAATGAAAAGAAATGATTGAAACATTATTTAATAAACAACTCTAATGCTGTTGATTCCAATCATCAACAGATTGTATAAAATGGAGTACTAATGATCAATTTATTTATTAATGAAAGATGAATTGAAATTATTTGGAATTTACTAGCTTACCCTTTGTCTCTATTGAAAAAAAAAAAGAAAAAGAAGAGGTGAAGTATGAGAGCTGGTGAGAGATTTTAAATAAGTCAGTCTCTACATAGTCTTCACTATTTCCTCTGTTCTTGCCACAATGGTGACCCTATGCTACTAGGTGGTATATCATGCTACGCAGGCACCCTCTTTCACAGCATTGATGTCTACTGACAGACAAGGAAATGACATCTCTACTTTCCTCTTCATCTGCCCATGCAATGCTCCACCTCCATTTGGTTCTTGCCCAAAGAATAGGTGAAACCTTGCTTGTTCCTGTTGCAGCAGTTACAGGGTGGTTTGACTATCTTAGGTACCAAAGGTTCAGGGTAGAAACAGGAACCCATCCTTCAATTCTCTGGCACAAGTTGGTGTCATGTAAGGTCATGTGTAATTTTCTTCCAGAATATGCTGGTGAATTCCTAAAGCTTCTGCTGTTCCTCATCAGGTATTTTCCAGCCTGCCAGTGCTGATATCAGTGAAAATACCTTCGTCACCTCCTTGACCTGCATAACCGTATCTGAATCATTTTGGCTCTGGTTAGATTAGGATCAAGTGGTTTTGACACAAAACACTGCTCTGTAGACATGCAAGTTTCTACTTGAATTCAGTTGGTCCTTGATTTTTACAGCAATCATATACATACAAATTACATTTGGTTCAGTATTAGGCTTCTTTCAGAAAAATAACCCACAGCTTTTGGCTTCTTGTGTAATGTAATGTCTCAATGAGAATTTTTCTACTTCTTTCTTTACCTTGCTACCTGGCTTTCATTTCTTATTCTCTCTGCATTTCATTTGACTGTAAACAGGATATAATGCCTTGCCATTTAATGAAAATGTGAGCAAGTTTGACTGGAGGGAATTTTGGAGAGGTTTGAAGTTAGATGGTAATGTCTACTTTCCAGAGCATCTCTGTGCTCTCTTCTTTCAAGAGTGAAATAGCTAATGCACTGTGGCGAACACAATATTCTGCACTGATAAGCCCATTGTCTAGGAAAAAAAGGGTGGAAAAAAGTACCTACACGGCTCTTTAGTACACCAAGAATCAGAAGAATGCCAAGAAAGATGGCACAATGACATAGAGGTCAGTGTCTTCTTAACCCAGCACTGTAGACATAGCTTAGAAGCATGCTGGATGTCAAGCAAGAAGGAATGCTGTTGACATGAGTGCTTATTATGTTCACTTCATTTTTTTAATCTGGTCTGTAGAGGTAATCTGTGGCAATGGCTTGGCTAAATTTTAGCACACTGTTGAGAGAAATGTACAAAATATGTTCTTAAACTGAACAGCCGAATTGGGTTGCTTTTGCTATTATGGAGGTAAAGACCTAGAGCAAGTTAGCTCATGAGAACATTCGGGTTGCTCCGTGAGACAGCAGTGGAGGTATAAATTCTAGGCTGCTTCTCAGAGAAAATAACCTCTAAACAGTCAAGCTACTGATATGTCTCACCCTAGTGTTACACCCCTCAGTGTAAAACCATCCCCCACAGAACACCCCTGTGTCTGCTAATCACAGAAACTATATCAACATAGACATGCCAAACAGATTTTCAATTTTCAAGCAGGGTTTATTTGCATCCATTCAGTGATATTTTGAAACTTCAGGCCACCCACATCAGTTTATTTTCCAGTACCTACTAGTATTTTGGTGTGCCTAGGCAGTCTTTTGCTCAGTCAGTTTTTCTAACCTTTCTGAGCAATTAGTTCTGAAGACTTTTTAGACTGTGCTGATGTGAAATGCCTCCAGGCCTTTCCTTTCTTTTTGTAATATGCCCATTTGTCTCTTTGTTTGTTTGATTTTGGCTAGGTAGAATTTCTTTGCATTCTTGGAGATCATGATGCATATGGTTTGCTTCAGGAAGTCACAGTGGGAAATTTTGGACAATGTTTTTCCTTCTTTTGGTTAGGTTTACATGGCAAACAATAGGAATGAATGGTGAACTGCTGCTCAAACTGATAAACTATCTGCCCATGAAGACAAAGCTTTGTAAGCAGATAACTTTAGTATTTTGGGATCCTCTTTGAATCATTAGACCAAGCTAAAACCAGCTACCAACACATATAAATATATATTGGCAGAGAAATCAATAGAGCTTTCAGAAAAATTCTGAAGTACATTTGGGAATTTGGATCATTTTAAAATGTGAATGTTGTACATGGGAGACATTGGGTAAAATAGCATCTTTCCATAACACCAGCTTTGAGAACAGGGTTTCATATGTGACTTGCATGTGACATGACTGAACTACTTTGGTCCCAGAAGCAGGCTAAAGAAATACCATCTCACCAGCACCTACCCTCAGGCTTCAAAAACTGGTTCATGTGGAAACTCAGCTTCTAGGAGAGGGAGGTAGGCAAACAACTCTCTTAGCTTTCTCACGACATATGATTTCAGGGTTTCTCCAACTTCTTCACTTAGTCCAGCCAGTCTGGAGAAGTAATATCCGTGACTCAAAAGAGTGGGAGTCTTCTGTTCTCATAAGACAACAAAGAGCTTTTTCCAGGGAAGTGATGCAAACAGAGAATTCTTCATAATGAAAAAAAAAAAAAAAAGATTAAGGTGCATCCATTTGAATGCAAGATTAAACATCTAAATATTCAGAGGACTTTCATCCAATCTTGTTTTATTTCTTGCTTTAACTCTTCTTGTGGACACCTGTTGGATAATCAAAATGCAACTACTAAGTTCATCTTTGTTGTCAGTTCATTTTCTGCATGTCCTCTCTGCCTGTATTCTTTATTCACAAGGTCAAGCTGTGTTTCCTCAACTTCAGTAACCAACTAACCCTCCATAATCAGTTGAATCTGATTACTTTAAGTACCAGAAATCCATGCTGAGTATCTAAATGTTTTATATGAGAGATCAGTGTGGTTTCATATTAAGAATTCCTGTGAATTTTTTTTTAATCAGGAAATTGTTTTTAAAATCAACATGACAACAATATATTTTAGAATCGAGTTCTCAAAGGGTGGGAAATTATGATAAAGTTACTTGCCTCTGGAATAATTGCATGCGTATTCTAAAATGGTTTTAATTACATTATCATATAGCGTGTTTTCTCTGGAGACACTGTCCAGAATTTAAAGATGACCCCAACTCTCAATGTTGTCCTTTTCTCTGAAAGCAGGGCAGACTGGATTGACCTTCCTTCTAGTAGTCTGTACAAAAGCCATACTGGAGAAGAAGCTCCCACATTAGGGAACCAATATTTTCCACTGTTTGTTATATTCAGTATATTCTACTGAAGCTGCAAAACCAAGTGTTCAGAACTTAAGAAGTGCCAGAGCAAAAGTTAGCCACACAACTGTAATACATTTTTCCTCTCAAAGGACACCTGCCTCATTTATTTGTCCTTCTGAGAATAAACCGGGCTTTTGTATGAGAGGTAACTTCATATGGAAGATGAATGAGGCAAGGTTTTTGAAAGAAAAGGAAAGGTGGTCCCGTAGAGGGAGCTGGCTGTCCTTTGGGGAACACTTTACACTTCTCCCACTAAGTTTGTGTGTGTTCTTGGGCAAGACTTCTAAATCACAGTTTCTCCAAGGGGTTAATTGAGTATGTTCCTCATTTTCTGATACTAATTTAAGATTCCTAGATCTTGATTCATAGAAATGCTGAGTGCTCACATCTGCAACTGAAATCAATGGAAGCTGCGTTTTGAAAAAGCTGTGCACTGTGGAAAAGCAAGTCATTCTGTTTCGAGTTGATTACACCATACTGATGGACACTTTGATCATTTTGCCTCTAGTCTCCATGTATCTTGATTTTTCATTTGTAAAGTCCATATAGTAATAATAACAACAGCTTTGGTACTCTTTTAAGATAATGAACTAATTAGGTCAGAGTTTCAACAAGTTATAGACATAAAAATGTAGATCAGAATGATCTTAAAAGGCTTCTTTGGATGTTTCACCTAGATTTTGAAGCTTTAAATATACCCTATAATATTGAAGGAAATGTTGAAAAAATCAGTTTAAATAAGAGCTTACAAATTCTTTTTTTAAAATATTAAAAATATTTTGTATTGAAAGTATTTCTCTCAGTAAGCTCAAAATAAAAATTAACTAAGAGTTTAAGAAAAAATGAGGTTTATTTTTAAATGTCTCTCAGTGGAATGTTTGTCTTTCAAAATATGAACTTTTACCAACCCCCCAAAATTTTTCCTATGATGTTGTATGCAGTTCTAGCAATATAACGTTTCATAGCAGCGTTGTGTAGTTTATCAGTATTTACGAATCAAGGGAACTAGACCTGAAAAGGAATTTAGGGCTTTATTTTACCTTCATTGTTCCTACTTTGTTTTTTTTTCCTTTTTAAAGTGCTAGGGATGTGATCTGCTGTGTGCTTCAAACCAGAATCTGGAAGGGGGGAGGGGATATAAACAGGCTCACTAGAGAGGAGCCTGGGGAGGTCACCCCATTGCTGGGGGTGAAACCGTCAGCCCAGCTCAAGTGCATCTACACTAATGCACGCAGCATGGGCAACAAACGGGAGGAGCTGGAAGCCATTGTAAGGCAGGATGGTTATGATGTAGTTGCCATCACAGAAACGTGGTGGGATGCCTCCCATGACTGGAGTGCTGTGATGGATGGCTACAAACTCTTCAGAAGGGACAGGCAAGGAAGGAGAGGCGGTGGGGTGGCTCTGTATGTTAGGGAGTGTTTAGATTGTACAGAGCTTGACACTTGTGGTGAGGCAGAATGCTTATGGGTGAGGATGAGAGGGGAGGCCAACAGAAAAGATATCCTGTTGGGAGTCTGTTACAGACCACCCGACCAGGATGAGGACGTTGACGAAGAATTCTACAAGCAGCTGGCAGGAGTCTCTCAGTCACGAGCTCTTGTTCTTGTGGGGGACTTCACCTTCCCAGACATCTGCTGGAAATACAATACAGCAGATAGGAAACAGTCCAGAAGGTTCCTGCAGTGTGTGGAAGATAACTTCCTGACACAGCTGGTAAGTGAGCCTACCAGGGGAGGTGCCCTGCTTGACCTCCTGTTCACTAACAGAGAAGGACTGGTCGAAGAGGTGGTGGTCAGAAATCATCTAGGCCTTAGTGATCATGAAATGGTAGAGTTTTCGATCTTTGGTGAGGTAAGGAAGGGGGTCAGCAACACTGCCACCATGGATTTCCGGAGGGCAGACTTTGACCTGCTCAGAACGCTGGTTGGGAGAGTCCCTTGGGAGATAGTCCTGAAGGGAAAAGGGGTCCAGGAAGGCTGGGTGTTTTTCAAGGAAGAAGTCTTAAAGGCACAGGACCAGGCTGTCCCCATGTGCCATAAGACAAATCAGCGGGGAAGACGACCGACCTGGGTGGACAGAGGTCTACTACTGCGACTAAGGGAAAAAAGGAGAGCTTACCAGCTCTGGAAGAAGGGGCAGGCAACCCAAGAAGAGTACAGGGATCTTGTCAGGTCATGCAGAGAGGAGATTAGAAAGGCAAAAGCCCAGCTGGAATTTAACCTGGCCACTGTTGTAAGGGATAATAAGAAAAGTTTTTATAAATATGTCAACAGCAAAAAGAGAGCCAGGGAGAACCTCCATCCACTAGTGGATGCAAGGGGGAACATTGCCACTAAAGACTCAACGCCTTCTTTGCCTCGGTCTTTAATGGCCCGACGAGTTATCCCCAGGGTACCCAGCATCCCGAGCTGGAAGATGGGGACAGAGAGTGGAATAAACCCCCCATAATCCAGGAGGAAGCAGTCTTTGACCTGCTATGCCACCTGGACATCCACAAGTCTATGGGGCCGGATGGGATCCACCCAAGAGTGCTGAAGGAGATGGCAGAGGAGCTTGCCAAGCCACTCTCTATCATTTATCAGCAGTCCTGGAGAAATGGGGAGGTCCCAGATGACTGGAGGTTGGCAAATGTGACGCCTCTCTTCAAGAAGGGCCGGAAGGAGGATCCGGGGAACTACAGACCCATCAGCCTGACCTCGGTACTGGGGAAGATTATGGAGAGGTTCATCCTGAGTGTGCTCACCAAGCACATGGAGGACAATCAGGGGATGAGGCCCAGACAGCATGGGTTCACGAAAGGCAGGTCTTGCCTAACCAACCTGATTTCCTTCTACAACCAGGTGACCCGCCTGGTAGATGAGGGAAAGGCTGTGGATGTTGTCTACCTGGACTTCAGCAAAGCCTTTGACACAGTCTCCCATAGCATTCTCCTGGAGAAGCTGGCAGTTCATGGCCTAGATGGATGTACTCTTCGCTGGATTAAAAACTGGCTGGATGGCCGAGCCCAGAGAGTCGTGGTGAATGGAGCTAAATCCAGTTGGCGGCTGGTCACAAGCGGTGTCCCCCAGGGCTCAGTTCTAGGGCTGGTTTTGTTTAATACCTTTATCAATGACCTGGATGAGGGGATTGAGTGTGCCCTCAGTAAATTTGCAGACAACACCAAACTGGGTGGGGGTGTTGATCTGCTGGAGGGGAGGAGGGCTCTGCAGAGGGACCTGGACAGGCTGGATCCATGGGCCGAGGCCAACTGTATGAGGTTCAACAAGACCAAGTGCCGGGTCCTGCACTTTGGTGACAACAACCCCATGCAGCGCTACAGGCTTGGGGAAGAGTGGCTGGAAAGCTGCCTGGTGGAAAAAGACCTGGGGGTACTGATTGACAGCTGGCTGAATATGAGTCAGCAGTGTGCCCAGGTGGCCAAGAAGGCCAATGGCATCCTGGCTTGTATCAGGAATAGTGTGGCCAGCAGGAGTACGGAAGTGATCGTGCCCGTGTACTCGGTGCTGGTGAGGCCGCACCTCGAATACTGTGTTCAGTTTTGGGCCCCTCACTACAAGAAAGATGTTGCCTTGCTGGAACAGGTCCAGAGGAGAGCAACCAAGCTGGTGAGGGGTCTGGAGCACAAGTCATACGAAGAGCGGCTGAGGGAACTGGGGTTGTTTAGTCTGGAGAAGAGGAGGCTGAGGGGAGACCTGATCGCCCTCTACAACTACCTGAAAGGAGGCTGTAGCGAGGTGGGGGTCGGCCTCTTCTCCCTGGTAACAGATGATAGGACTAGGGGGAATGGCTTGAAGCTGCGCCAGGGCAGGTTTAGGCTAGACATTAGGAAAAACTTCTTCACTGAAAGGGTTGTCAGTCTCTGGAATGGGCTGCCCAGGGAGGTGGTGGAGTCCTCATCCCTGGAGGTATTTAAAAGAAGGATAGATGAGGTGCTTAGGGACATAGTTTAGTGGTGGGATGGCAGGTTTAGGTTAAAGGTTGGACTCGATGATCTTAAAGGTCTTTTCCAACCGAAGTGATTCTATGATTCTATGTTTTCATGTGCATTTTATCCAGACTCAGCCCATAAAAATGGACTGTGAACACCATGGTGGTTTCATATTTGTCTGTTTCAAGCAGCGAAGTTATTTTTTGGTGAGAGGTTTCCTGGCCACTTCTGTCAGTGACAAGCATGATTTAGGTAGCCTCTCCCTCTCCTTCCTGTCTCACTTGTGCCAGTACATTTCCCACCAGAATGGTGTATCTAAGGGGAAGTGAGGAAGCGGTCAGCTAAACACCAGACACTTCTCAGGGTCATCTGAAACCATGGTTCCTCCCTTATACCAGACATGCAAATGTTGTGTTGGGGCAACTGAGGGGGCACTGGAGGGGGAATGATGGCTGGAAAAAAACAGCTGGGTAGTGGACAGGGAATGCGGACTGAGAAATGTTATCCTAAACAAATGCCTGTGAAACCTGGGCCTGGCTTAAACCAGAGCAAGTGGGGTGTAGAGGTAGTGTCTTTCTAGGAATAAAGTTTACCATTTCTTTTAAATAATGGATTGCTTTAATGTTACTCAGGGAAAAAAAAAAAAAAGATATATTGTTAGAGAACAGATCTGTAAATACCCTCAGGCAATTTCATATGGAGAAGGGAAACAAAAACAAAATGAGAAGTCATTGGCAATATGAACCTCTACTGATTAAATTTGATCTTATGAGCTCTGCTGGGAAACACACAAACACTACTAAACTTGCTTGAGAATAAGTCGCAACATTGAATAAAGTTTACAACACTATGAATGGTCTTATTAAGAGAATGTAAAACAGCACTTCTAAGGAACAAAAATAGCACACTCTACTGTCTTTATTCCCATTATGAAACCAGGAAAAATTTAGGGCCCAACTGCCCACAGTCTCCTTTTGTCTCAGTAAATATTAATAGCTCATGTCACCTGGTAGGATTAGAGTCTACAGGGATTTTTTTAATATGTACATGATAAAGACCTTTCACCTCACAGTTCAAGGAAAGTTGTTTCCACAGTTCAATATTCAAGATGTCCGTCAGCTTGATATTCAAATATTATAGTTTATCTTCTCCCCATTAAAATATTTCTAATGGGCAGTACTGAAGTGCCCTAGCAATTAATTTTGGGTCTGATGTATCAAACATTCTTAATATGAGTGTGCTCTTCTTCAGGAATCAGTTCCACACTCTTCAATTGCTTCCTTTCTTTCCATGGAATTATTCAGCCTCTATTCCAGTCAATTCCATGATTAATTTGCCCATACAAGGGGCTCATCTGAAAAGATGAGGCTGCAGTGCATTCCACAGAATTACTTTAAAAGTTGTAGATATAGTTCTAGCTTTAATTTAATTGTTTGTGCTCAAGATGGCATAAATAAGGCCTTGGCTGTGCATTAGCTGCCTGAAGTGGCAGTCTGGGTTCCAGGTAAGTTAGTGCAGCCTGCACTGGAAGCCAATCTTACTGTTGCTACTGCCGTACAAATTAGCCATATTAAACCAGCTGTAGTTACTTTACCTCTGCATAAACTATGGGCATATTTTCCAACTGCAGACTAGACAAGCTTCAACTGGAACAAGGAATATCTGGATTTAATGCGTCAGACTGTCTCAGCTGGACTGTGGGTGGCAGAACCAGTATGGAGATGCATGGGTAAGGGAAAAGACTCTGGTGAGAGCAAGATGAGATATTGTGGATATTTTTTTAAAAAAGCAATGTTGCTAGCCTTCATTTGTTGCTGCTCAGATGGTTTGATCCTCCACTGCCTGCACTAGTGTAATGTGAGCACATGGGAAGGTGTCCTGGTTTCAAATGGGATAGAGTTAATTTTCTTCCTAGTAGCTGCTATAGTGCTGTGTTTGGGATTTAGTATGATAATAATTTTGATAACTCACTGGTGTTTTAGTTGTTGCTAAGTAGTGCTGACACTGGTCAAGAACATTTTCAGGTTTCCATGCTCTGCCAGGTGAACAAGAAACTGGGAAGGGGCACAGCCAGGACAGCTGATCCCAACTGGCCAAGGGGCTATTCCATACCATGTGGTGTCATGCCCAGTATATAAACTGGGGGGAGTTGGCTGAGGGGCAGCGATCTCTGCTCAGGGACAGGCTGGGCATCGGTCGGTAGGTGGTGAGCAACTGCACCATGCAACACTTGTTCTGTATATTCTTCTATCATTGTTATGGTTATTATTTTTTTCTCTTCCTCTGCTGTTGTATTAAGCTGTCTTTATCTCAACTTGTGGGTTTTAATTTTTTTTTTTCTGATTTTCTCCCTGATCTCACCGGGGGCAGAGGGAGAGTGACCAAGTGGCTGTGTGATGCTTAGTTGCCAGCTGGGGTTAAGCCACGACAGAAGGTGATAAGAAATGCAAAGGAATGACATTGTTTGAACTGTACAACAGGGAAGAGTCAGGTCTCCTGCTCATTTATACTGCTGGGAATAATACATATGGACAATTAGCATGCTTTACTTTTATCTAGCATTTCAAGATATGAAAGTAAAAATAGTGACAAATGTATCTTCCAGGATTTTCACAGCCTTTAACTAAGAAATATCCACAAAAAAGCCTGGAATATTTAATTCCTTGCTCTGCTGTTCACTCCTGGGATACTCAGGAAGCTGCTTAACCTTGATCTATCTGTAAGTTGAAAAGTTTCAGCAAATTCTCTGAGAAGTGTGTGGCACAAGTTACTTAATTTGATAATGTACTTTTGAAATCCCCAGTTTACATATTGTTGCTTGACACAAGATAATGTAAAATCATTGGGCAGTATAGGATTTCATTGCCTCACCTAAACATAACACAGTTCCTATATTCTCTTTCTATTGTTTATTGATAAAATTTGAAAAGGCTTCCCCTTTTAAGGCAGCAGGTGACCTACTGTATTTGATGACCCTCACTGCAAGACACCAGGCAAGCACAGTCAGAGATTATCCTGATCCAAAGAAATAACATTTAACACAATTTGTCAGAGAGAAATTCAAATTGTGAGTGTTTCTTCAGCTGAATTTCTGATCTGGACTCTGGTATAATTATTCTAAAGGTCAGTAGGTAAACTTCTAATGAATGTGTGAACAGTAACACATGTAAAGGTAGAATTCTTATCAATGCAGACACACAGTCCTTTCTTTATTTCATGGGTTAGGCCATATCCAGCAGCACAGGGCCAGAAATTACACCTACTTGAGCCAGGAAAAATTCCTGAGCCTCAGGAAAGACAAATCTGTACAGAAAACATAAACATCACACACATCACTTCTGTAGGTTTTCTTCTTCTTCCATACAATCTTTCACTGATAGAAAATGCCAAATCAAGTTTCTGGATCAGCCATTTCTCAGGATGTTTTTGATAGTCCCATCCCTTTCTGACATTCCTGGCTCAGTTTTACTGTTGTGGCCCTAGAGCTTCTGAAAACCCCTGTGCTGTCACCACAAGGCTGCTAGAGCCTTGCAAGTGTTCCAGCCCTGGGGCGTTCATGGCTCACCATCAACAGAGACTTAGAGTCTAAGTCTTCTCATCAATATCTAAAAATAAAATAAAATAGTGTTCTGCTTTTCTATTATTTAGACTGAAAATATCTGTGATGTGTCAATGGACCTCACTAGGTGAGAAAACAACAGAAAATACCTCTGTGTGTGTGCATGAGTGTTATATCATAGCTCTTATGCTGGGCTGGCACAGTATACATTAGGTGAGACCTAAAGAGTCCTGTAAGAAAAACCTCTCTGTGCAACCCAACCTTTTTTAGTTATATAAAGATTTTTCAAAATTACCTGGCATCCTAAGCAGTACCAGAATTAGAATAACAAAGACATATATTCTGCAGAGGTAGTCCAAAGGAAACATTTTCCCTGCAACTGGAATTGCCTTGTGCTTACTTCAGTTCAACTTAATTGAGTAACCCACTGGCGGGGATTTTATTTTATTTCACTAATCTAAAGAATCTGCTGCATTCAGAGGAGAGAAAGAAGATGGCTTCTTAAAATTGGATACTGTTGATAAAGTGAGGAAAAGTTCTCTTCCTGAAAACAATAACCTACATCTAATGGTAAGAAATCACCAGCAAATTCCATTATGTTTGTGGGCTTGACATGTGGTGCTTATTAAATGTAGGAACAAAGCCACTTTATACATCATAATGTTCACATTACAAATTCACTGCTTATAATGGTGCTGCAAGTGTGTATGCAATTCTTCTGAACTTATGAAATATATTTCTGACACCTCAGGTATTGATGTATGCATGCGCGATATTGTCCCAGTGCAGTAAGGGAGACTTAACTGATGTCTGCAAGATTTGATTTATTACAAGTAAATATGATTGCCTTCATAATCTGATTTTATTATGTTCGGGGCTCTCGCAGGTAAACTTTTAGTAGAAAGAAGAAGACCTGTTTTATTAAACCAGTCTATTTCTGCAAACCAAATCGTTTCTTGACAAAAAAAAAAAAAAAAAAAAGGTCAAGAAGGAGAAGCAGAACAGATAAATTTTTTTATGCCAAACTTCATTCCCTCACATGAATATTCTGGAATACTGAAAGTTACTTTCTGCACCTGTTAGACAAGAAGGCAGAGAACCAACCTGTCCATGCCACTGAATCACTGCAAGATTGAGGCAAATGCTACCGCAAGAACTTCTGTAGTTGCAACATTACTTCGAAATTGCTTCAGAATTCCTCGCTATAAAGTGTGGCATCAGCTCCTAGAATATTTGTTTTGCACTTTATGATACCAGAGCTGTGTAGAAGGTAATATTCCATACATACTTCTGTGCAGCATGCCTTGTTTTGGTTTTTTTTTAAATATATAAGAGGTGGCAAAAATGCAAAGGATGCTTTCTACCTGAGTAGGATATGGGATTACATATATTGACCTTTTCATGCAAAAAAATAAAAAAGAAAAATTCACAGTAATATTCTGTGTCTTCCCATGCTGGTGAGCCAATTAGTGCCCAGGTTATATGCAGTCTTATTGCTCTGTGCAAGCTAAAAATGTTTTCTTCACACTGTTCAAAAACTTTCTGTAGACCTAAACACATTTTGTTGTCTTTTATGTTGATGTAAATATTGATTAACCCACTGAAATCAGTATAGTTGTGGGCATCTTAACACATGAGCAGAAGAGAAATCAGGTGACTAACTCAAAGAGTTGTCAGGCAGTGTTTTGGCGAGTGGGAGAGCACCCATTTGGTACAAGCAGGCAGCAATTTAAACGTTGTTTCATCAAGGCAATTGTTTGATTTGAGAGAATCAGTGATGATACATTAGTTACATTTCAAAATCCTGGATGTGCATCCTACTATACAATGCTGTCCAGTGGTGTGGCTTTTAAGACTGCATCTGCAGTTTTTGACTATAAGCACTTAGATCTCCAAATTTAACACCATACTTTAACTTGAAAAAAAAAAAAATTAAGACAGCATGGAAAGACATGTTTCAGAGAGCTGGCTTCTTTATTTTTCTGCTTGTGTTTGAAAAAAAAAAAGTAACACGGTAAAAACTGCAATTTGGGTTCTTTGAACTGATATGGGACTTCTGTCCCACCTGATTATTTATTATTAGGCTCCTTTTCAAATGTAAAAATTGGCACAAAATCTTGGTTGAGATACTACTCACATCCTCCAAAATCTACTTAGACAAGCTAATGTCACTTCATGGCACTTCTTGGAATGGTTACTAGCTTCTAAAGGAAATTAAGCACTGTGTTTAAAGGAAGAGAATCTGGGTTGTCACAATAAGATCAGGGAGATATGTAGGTTTTAGAAATGGAAAAGGATCTTCTGTTTTGCATTGTTGCTGATGTGGTTAGTAGGACAGTCGGTTTGAAAGGACAACAGCAAAAGAGCACAGAGTGTAGGGCTTTATAGTGATTATTTTTTTCCTGTATCTCTGTATGCAACTTATTGCATACTGCTATTCAACTACATTGCATAGAGGTGATTTTTTTCTCACCTGTTTTGATTGCTGCTGTATTCATGACCATTTGTTGCCGCAGACCTCTTTCCAGCTGATGTATCTCTCTCAGACTTGGCTTAATTATTGCTGTTACCTTTTGCTGTCCTTTAAGTGAGAAGGGTGGTAACTATGCCTCTACAGCTAAATCAGGGACCAAGGTCTAATTCTGTTTCATTGGAAGCTGATTGCATGTGTTGTTTTTCAGGGAGTTATTCTTACACCACAGCAAGTCCAAAATCACATTCGGAGAATGAAAAGATGTAAAACCCCAGATGTATAAATCTAAGGAGCAAAAATTCCATCATATCCAGGGGACAGATGAACTCATTCCAGTAGCTCTCAGAAATGGACTAGGAAAAACACCACATTATTAATGTGTGTGTATGTGTGTTTACTTGTGTGAAATACATATTTAGACCCTGCCAGTGGGAAATAAAACCCAGCAATATATCTTTTTATTTCTTCAATGGTATTAATTTCTTCAGCAAAGGGTAACAAAAAGTTTAGTTACTCTGTAGACATAAGTCTCTGATATGGTATAAATATAATATGTGATGGTGGACAGTGTAATGGAATTTTATTTTCATCCAGTAGGGATGACTGTACAGAATCCATTAGTGGCTTTGCTTTGCTCTGCCACGTGTGAGTTATGCAGTCATTCCTAACTCATGAAAATGAAGTATGCTGTCCTTCCTGCTATCAGAAACCCTGTATTTATGAACACACACAATGCAGAATATATTAATGTGTATAGTACTGGTTCATCTGTGGGCCCTCAGGTACATGTGAACCTATACAGCTTGTTCATGAGTACATCTTAACGTGTGGCTATATACCCATAACTATATAGGTTTGAGGGCACCATTTCTAGTAAATGAATGAATAATTTTAACTGAAGATATGCCAAAAGATGTGTTTTTACAGGGAACTCAGCCAGCAGGTACTTGCCAATACATGAACAAAGAAACACTTTCTGTTCTAAACTTTTTTATAAAATTTGGAATGTCACATAATGCAAATGACACACAGAGTCATAACAACACATTATTATCATTTATATTACTTCATTTCATGACACAATCACTGATAAATTGAAAGTAAAATGACAATAGCATCATGAATCTCTCTCTTCCCCCCCACCCCCCCTAAATTTTTTTTGGTAAATAGAATCCTGGCTAACATTTGAAAGAATTCATCATTTCCTCATTTGGTAATTTCTTGTGAATTAAAACACTGTGTGACAGGAGATTTTCTAATACTAAAAACAAACTGTTTGAATAGAAATAAAATTGTTCTCTGCAAGGTGCTTGTTCCCTGTCAATCCAGTACTTTTTATGTGCATTAAATTCACTTTAAAGAGAAGAATCCATGGGAATTACAATTGAGTTCTTGAGGTGAGTTGCTGTGCTTGTTTTTTAATTTCTGTACAAAATATTAAGCCCATTCAGGACACTTGAGACAGCATGTGCTGAATGGGATAGTCTTCAGGATTCTGTTACAGGATCCAAATACTGTAGTATAGTTCTTGGTAAATGTGCCAATGTCCTATATATACTTTAGCAAGCCCTGGTTTATGTCAAAGATTTTGGTCTCAAACCTTTCATAGGCTACCATAAACTACAAAAACATCCAACAGCTAGGGAAGATTGCAGTACCAAAACTTAATGGAGTGAATATTCTTAGGAAATTCTTTACCACTTGCACATGAAAGCAGGAGAAGTATCCTAGCTTTTAATGGCAATGTAGTTCAGTGGTGTAAAGCTGGGGTATCTCATCATGTCTTGTGTTTGAGAAGCTTGTGATAGACTATGTGACAGAGTAGGTGGTAAGTGTGCCCAAATATACAACAATGGGCTCACTACTGCATTTTCCTTAGCGTTCACTGATGTCTTGTAGGATTTGATGGGAAGTGGGGATGTTGTGTTGACTACTCTGTTTACAACAACAGTAATGAAGACATTGGGACTTAAGATTTTGGGCAAACAAATGATGACTTCTTCAATCAAGTGAAAATTACTGTACCTTTGCTTACAAAAGATTGCTCTAAGCAATATAACAAGAGTCTCTGGTCTCAGCTTTGGGAAAGTCAAGAAGAGGAATGGCCTCAAATGAAAGAGTTTTATCTACATCTTCTTGCCCTGGATGTTTCTGTGTGCTGCTTAATAATTTCCCCCTCTTCATTGGTTTGATTGCAAGCTTTTTAGATTAGAAATTTTTGTATTTTTGTAATAGACCACCATGGTCTCTATCTACAGCTAAGCTTGCAAACCAAAATTGAGTAAATTTGAGAAAACAATAGTAAAATGTTCAAAATTTCTGTAAGAAGAGAATGCTTTGAATATCATCTGATTGCAAATATGTTAAAGGTTTTTTAATGTAAGGGGCTGCCAATATTGAAGGCCGCTGTTCATCCTCCACCCTCAACACAGACTTGAAAAGTAAAAGACAAATTTTACAGAAAAGGTCTGTCACAGAATGACTTGCATTACTTTGCTGTAAGATAATTTATGTCTCCTCTAGATAACCTTATTCATTCTCTGAATGTGTAATATACAAAAAATGTTAAAAACAGATGGAATGAGAGCTCTGTAAGTAGTAAAATCACCCATTTTTCCTTGTATTGCAAGATCTGCAAGATCTTGTGTCTTTAATAGAAACAAAGTACAAATTCCACAAGTTTTGCATGTTCTGATAAACTGCCTTTGGTAATGATTGATCAGGGAATGATCAACAATTGCTGCAAAATGCCATCATTTGATCACTTTCAACATTTCTGTGATAAATTAAATTGAAGAGCATAGCAAGAACATATGGTCATGGACCATATATATTTCCTGGCTCCATCTGAAAACCATCCACCTTTTTTGCCCTAAATTATTATTGAGCAGCTACTTTGGGTATGTATATATACATAACTTGCTGATGGTTTTGAAAGGGGCTATTAAAACCTCAATTTCTTTGTCTTAATCTAGCTACTGAAGTTTTTGAGCAGATGACATGAAAGGTATCAGCCAAAGCATAGGAGCTACAGCCCGTAGTGGTTGGTCTTGTTTCCAAACTCACACCCAGATACAATTCTCTTTTCTAAGGGTCTGGAAAGAAATCTGTTTTGTCATACTGACTTTTCAACTGAAATGTGACTGGAAATATCTGCCCTGCTGTTGATCAAGGTAATTTCTTTAGGAATCTCTTTGCTGTGGGACAGAAAAACTTATGATTTGACTGGGGAGTCCTGCATTGTGAGGTTGGTGGATGGCTCATAAAATACTGTGCAAGCATTTATTTGTGTGACCATTCCAGGATAAGATTATATGTTAAATATGATTTTACTTTTATTTGATCTAATTCGTTGTCTTTCCTCCTTTAAGGTAACAGTCTAAGGCTATGTCTACATGGTCTGTTACTGGAAGATACGGGTTTGCTGTGCACAAGCTCTGAATAGACTGGAAATTTTGTCCACGGGTTAGCTCAGGACTGAACCCCAGCTAATAAAACCTGCCTTGATTCCTGCAATTTACACTGGGCTTTTTGCAATGCTGAAGTATCATTAGGGCTTTCCATTCACATTGGTTTATGTCTGGTCAAGGAGAGCATGGGTAGACGAAGCCTGCTAAACACCTCTTGGTCACAGGGATTTTTACATGCTGTATCTATGAACACTTCACATATACAAAATTTAAGTCTGTCCTAAGCATATGACTAATGCTGTTCCCATAGGTTTTTGTAGGTTTGGACAAAGTAAGAGGGAACAGCTCCCAAAAATACAGTAAAGTTTGAATAGTAAAACCTCCAGACCTCACCATCTTTTACCGCATTGTCCATAGACACTTAGAAATTTTCTGTTCAGTTATATAAAGACAAGTGTTAAGTGACTGAAATCAGGGACTCATAACGGAAAATGTCAGGCAACCTTAACTTGAGGCAGCTTTATGAGTACTGTCTAGGAAAAAAGCTGAGGAAGTGCTGTTCATTCTTTTTAGTTCAGAGGAGCGTGTGGTTATGGGGCCGAATTACTGGAGGTTTGTTTGGCATAGACAGTAGTGAAACAGTCTTGCCTTTTTTTGCTGTCTGTACAGAGGTGCTGAGGCAGGGAATTGTGACAAATTATTAAAAACCCAAAGCACATTCTAAGATCTAGATTTTTTCAGCTATATAAGCAAAAGGATACAGAATACATCTGACGCTATGTCATCCAAAACAGCATTCATTCCCTCTACTGCAAAGTGCAAAACTAAATTCAAACAAAATATAATATTTATTACACACAAGTCTCAACACTAGTCTCTTGTTCAGTGGAGCAAACAACTTCACTTGAAGCTGACTGATGTCCAGCACATGAATCATAGCTTAAAACAGCAGTATGTAAGTCAGTGGGACACAACCAAGCAAAATATAAAATTAACTCAGCCTTTTTAATACAGTGGAGTTGCCGGCAACAGAGGGAAACTATAAGGTGGTTTTCAAAAGAAGAACTACTTTGAAGGTGCTATTGATCTCAGAAAGGTGAGACTGAAGCACAAAGATGCTTTCTTCAAAATGGAAGACTTGCATCCTCAAGTTCCCACAGGCAAGGCTTGACATTAAATAGGTCCGAGGAAAATCCTGCATAGTCTTTCAAGCAGGGAAACAAATTGCCTCACAATATATAGCAGCCTGACACAACCAGGAATCAAGAACAATGGAGGAGGAAGTTAAAAGATCAATCCTAACCACATTGTGAAGCCCTCCGCCAAGAATAAGCTTTCTATATTGGATACTAATCCTCAAGATACATTTCAATGTCCTTTTTGGGCCTGATGCTCCATACATTGATGAACACATGTATAGATCATCAAGGCAAAAAATTTAAGTCTAATTACCAAGGTGAGGAAAGGGAGTAGGAGGGGCAGGGCAGGAGTCTGCGAAAACATCTACATAAAGACAACAGAAAGAAGTTGCATATTGTGCTTCTAGAGGAAGAGTAAAGATTTGTGATTTTCCCCTCCCTCATTATAACAGACTGCTGTTTCTTACATGCCTGTCCTGCTGAAGATAAAAAATTTTATTTTCCATCTTTCTTTGACAGTGTTTCTCTTTCTTCCTTTTCCCTAGTGAAACAGGAGGTTTTCTGGATCCTGGTTTTAATCTGTTATTCCTGTTTGTACGGATGTGGGTGTTTTCAGGACATCCCTGGACAGTTATTAAACCACTGACCGGTGGAGGCTCTGATACAGATGGATTTCATTCAAGACTGGTGCTATTATATTAATGGGTTTAATTTAAACAGGACTAGCCTTGCTAGCCAAATTACTGCCATTTAAATCAATTGGCTTAGGGGAAAAAACAGCCTGACCATAGCCATTAGACTTCAATTTATTACTGTATCAGTTTTTAAACTGGGTAAGGCATATTGTTCAGTGCCTGTCCTCCTGTCCTTTGGTGCTGCTTCCCCTCCCTCCCCCCCCCATACTGTAATAAAAGACCCACAGGAAAAAAAAAAAAAAGAAAATCTGAAACATCACATTAATTTAAAGTCAATGTTTCATGAGCAAAGACCAGGTATCTTGTGAAAGAGACTCTCCATAGGATCCAGTACTTGCCTTTGATGTCACCTCATTAAATTGAGATTCAAATGATCTAACAGATGTATTAGTTTAAAAAGACATTTTACTGCATTTTTTTAAGATATAAAAAAGTTGCAATGCCTCTTTTTTTTTTTTTTAACACATTTCAATCTGATTCAAATAGAAAAGCAAAAGGGAAGAAAATGCTTCAGATGTGCTCTTTTGATTTTTTCCAATCTTGCCTGAATAAAATGGAATGGGAGATCAAGAACACTCAATTAATTTCAACACTGGGTGTCAGAGGGAAAAGAAGAGGGGGGGAACATTATAGATGCACAACACTTAACAAATGCATAGACTGAAAGAAGGAAATATGGGGGGGGGGAGATAAAAAACCGTGTCTGTATTTTATTGCACTTGGTAAGCTTTTCGCTTGTATTTATAGCTGCAATTATATCTCAATGAGGTTTGTCTACAGTGTTGGCTTCACGCTAATTTTCTCCCTCACTGCATTCTTGGAATAGGCTCGGACTGTTTATGAACCAGACATATTGACCTCATTTACAGCTAGCAGTTTAAATCCATAATTTTTCCACCCACAATCCCTCTTTGACATTCCGGCGATGTGGCCGGCTCACTGAGACTGAACTAAAAGTCTCACACTTCATTGAACACCATTATGCGGCTTTATGCTTATAAGCCTGTTTCCCTCGGCTGCCTTTCAGCTTTGCTGGAGATCCGTTTGGCCACAGGCCGGCAGTGATTAACTGGAAGAATCCAATAAATCAGCCTGTCAGCCAGCAGGCTCTCCTCACTGTGTCTACAAATCGACATTTGGATTTGCACTCTCTTTTTTCCCTCCCCCTTCACACTCCCTCCCGCCGCCTGCCTCTCTGCCTCTCTTCCCTCTGCCTCCATCCTCATCCCCCACCCCTTCATTGCCTGCCCTCCCTGGGGGGCCACAGGGTGCCTCTTTTCTCCCCGCTACAAGGTGAACTTGAAGGAAGGCTATTGTCAGCATGGCTGAACCTGGCAAACAGTCCTTTGGTGATACAAGTTGCTTTTGATTTGTGTGCTGTGCCAGTCCTCCTCTCTTTTCCCTTTTCATTTTAATTCCCCCCATTAACTCTTGCAGATCCCCTCGCCAGCAGACAGAGAGGGACGGAGGTGATTAAATGAGTGGGAGGGAAGACTGAGTCTCTTAACGCTGCCCTTCCCATCTGCTGTTAAAACAACGGGAATATAGGGAGCACAAACCCAGGAAAACAGCAGTGCCTGCCACTGAATATGTGAGCAGTGACTCTCCAGGCTCTGCATGACCCAACCCTTACTGCTGCTTTTATATTAGAAAACTGCAATTAGGTCCTCTGCTTGTTTGTTTGTGTGGGTTTTTTTTCCTTTGATTTCAGCTTTTTGCTAAGTGCTGTGCCCGCAGCCAGCGTGCCCCCACATCAGACACCGTGCTGGGCAGCTCTGCCTGGCCGCTGCTGTTCTGCAGGGACCCTCACTTGCACCTCTTCATTCACCCCTCTGTTGGTTGTGGCTCCAAGAGAAGGAAACCCAGAGCCCAAGTGCCTGCTACGTCTTAGGTGCTGGATGCCCAGATAGGACCCTTCTCTCCTCCAGCATGCTCCTGGCTTTCATTTTGTGGCAGAGCCAGGCTCTCACCCATCGGTATTCCCATCATGGCCACTTTCTTCTTTCCTCTGGGATTACTTCTGCTCTGCAAGCACAAGCATTTCTTTGGCATCCAAAGGTCAAACAAAGCACACAGGCCTGGCGAGGGGCTGCAGGAAGGAGACCATGGGCTCCAAAACCTCCTGGGGCAGCCCCACAGGGGGCTCTTCCTGGCCACCACAGCACCGCTGCATCTGGCACATGCGTGGCACAGAGGGGACAGACCTGGGCTGGAGATGATCCTTCTGCCAGCCACGTAGTTGCTGGGTGTCACTGGTGGTGACAGTCTGGATACATCCTCCAAACGTGTCCAGAAAAGAGACACAAAGATGGACAGACCTGCCTGTCTCATTTTTGGACCAAACTGAAAAATTAGACCGCAAATGTTTTGGCTTCTCAGGTTAAATTTACACTAATGAAATTGGAAAATCTTGCAGGCTTATTTCTTCTTTCTGCTTCTGTTGGTTAGGGATGTCCGCCCTCTCCTGCTGACACTGGCCATTCACAAGTCCTACGCTGGGGTCCAAAAGCACACCCTTGGCTCTATGCCCAAATACAGGAAGGGAAGGGAAAGTAACTCTGCCTGTCCCCGTTGTCCACATGCATGCATTTGCTGGCCACCAACTCTGTTGCCCTCGTCTTTTTACTCCCAGCATAACCCTTGACTAAAGATGCCATTTGGCTCTATGAGAACAAATTAGTCTGCGACAGTAAAATTAACTGGGACTTGGATACAAGACTTGTGTGCAGGTCCAGAAGTAACAGATTTACAGGAGGCAGGAGGGATGGGTAGCCCCTAATTAGACCCCCACTACAAAGGCAGTATTGTTGCGGGAGACGGGAGCTGCACTGCCTCCCAAAGGCAAACAGGCAGAATTATCACATGGGTTTTAACTGTTGGGTCCTTCTCACCTCTTGTCTCCTCAGATGGTGTCCAGAATATTTTGTTCAGCAAAAAACATTACTATCGTAATTTTCTCCTCCTATCCATGGTTTAACAGGAACATTGACAGACTCCCTCTTTCATTTACATTGCATTGCTTTACTAAAAATGGTTGAAAAAACATGTGAAATGTCTTGCTTCGGGTCAGAAGATAATTTTATTTAGATGTCAAGCAAATAAAATATATAAAAGGAAAAAAATGGCATTTTCATTGAAGTTCAGTACACTGTTCTTTCCCTTTTTGCAAGAAAACCCATACTCTCTTTGTCAGTAACCCATAAAAAGCAAAAAAATGTAATTGTCCCCAGATTTACTTCTTTATAAGAATACATTTATACTCCATACAACTTCTGGCTGTTCTTATTAACCATGTAAGTGGCCAACCTCAAGACCAGACCTCTGGGAGTTATTTCAGTGGTGTATTCCACAAATTATAGACCGAAGGCTTTTCTGAAATTTGGTTGCTTTCTGTTTCCACCTGCTTTCATGCTATTTAGAAGAATAAATCAGAGCCGATGATTTACTATCCCTAAATTGTCCTGTGTGCTTCTGACTTCATCCTCCATGAACTGAATAATCCCCTTCTGCCTTTATACAGAGGTCTTTCCCTGATTCTGGTTTGTTCTTCAGCCTCTTCAAAATTTGTTTCTCTCACAAGAAAATATGGTTGGGCAAATTTGCAGCCTCTGAATATGCTTTTGAATCTGTTTCTGTTATGGTGTGAACATTTTCAAATGGCCGTCATATGTGAGTTTTCCTACTTCATAAAAATTATACCAACAAATTACCTATAAAAATTATTTTCTATCAAGACTTCTATAAATGTAAACTTTCATACAATTCTTAACACAGAATGTAGTAACAAGCATCAGGTTTTGAGCACTGAAAATTGAAAACATTCAAAATTTACGTGTTGTTTAATAATATATATCTGAAATAAATTTTCACCTTTCAACAAATCCTAATTTTTAAGTATTTCTATCTTTGTGTGCGTAGATATAGGATTTCTGATTGTCTCTGCATTATAATTGATCTCTTTTGGCTTGCATGTCAATATGTTTGTTTTAATTCCTGTTCTCTTATTTTTAGTATTTCCCACTCTTCACTCTTAAGTCCAGTTAATGTTCTGTTCGATATGAAGTAAGATGACATTTCCAGCTGGAGACTCTGAGTTAGAAATAAAATTAATTATTTTATATTTAATTGAAACGTTCACACACTTCATAGAGAGTGAAGAATTGCAGTTATGATAACAAAATGTGCGAGCCTGACAGCTCTCTCCAAGCAGCCGTAGTAGGGCACTAGTAACTTCAGTGCCTTACTACCTGTGTTTCACCTCCCGGAGTGGGAGATACATGTAATACATATATAGAATGTATGGGGTTTTTTTTAGATATAAGTATATATTACTACCTTGTTAGTTGGATACTCGAGAAAAGCAATTCCAAGAGATTTCTTGGCTAGGCTGGGGGAAATGAAACCGAAGATTGATTGCTTAGATTGTACTTGAGAAATGCAAACTGCCTTCCTAGAGCAAGAACACAGCAGAAAACCCAAACTTACTGTTCACCCTGACTAGCCAGGGCCTGGGATTCCTTCCCCCTCATCCCCTTGATATATGCATTGATCCTTAGTGGAGATCGTATTTGGTCAAGGTCTAATTGTTGTGGCTGGGCAGCCCCCGGAGGGCTGTGGATAGCTGGGGCCACCCAGGTGTGTGTCGGAGGAAATTAAGCAGCTGCAGCTGTGGCGGAGGTGAGCGGGAGAAGCTGTGGGTTATTTATTCCCTTCAACAGATGGGAAAATGCTGTTTTGCCTCTGCTGGTAGGGAAGTTAGGGTCGCTCAGGAGTGACCATGCCTCTAGCATTTCTGCTGTTTGCAATGTTATTTAGTACTTGTGACCTGGCACCAAGTAGGAAGGGATCAAGCTACCAAAAACCTGTCCCTGCCAAAAATGAGGACCTGTCTCTGTACCCCCTACTGTGCTCCCAGTCTGCCTGCTGCTTAAACAGAGTGCAAGAAGACATTTCTGAGTATTGGGATGTAAGTATTTGTGCATTTTTAAACCAATCAAAACCTGATAAAACTGATAAATTAATAGCAGTCACTTTGCATTACTGAGCCTGAAAACATCTGCCTTCTATTGTCTACTACTTAGCTGTCAAGGAAGAGGAGTCCCCTGGCCAAATGGATATTTCCATGATTAAAATAATGAAATTCAGTCTGATTCATGTCCACCTTCTTGTTTTTAAAGCTAGATGTCATTATCCCAAATACTGGTATGCTATTTCTTTCCTACTACTGACTTCTATTATTGATTGCCTTTGGTGACTCAGTCAACAAATATGCTTTCATCCTGGGTGGCCTTTCAAGCCAGATCTGATGGACTTAGGTTGCATCTGAAAACGTGGTTAAGGAAGGAGTTGACTGCCTTTTAACTATGCAACTGGCAAGCCTTTTTATTTCTGTTTAGCATCAAATTAAACTGTTTCCAGCAGCTTCTGCTAAATTTACAAGGCTTCAGAAGCAGCTACACACCTTGCTGTACTTTGGATAGAAAGTTAAACCGTGGCTTTTTTTTTTTTTTAACAGCAGAGTGCCTTCAAGTTACCTCATTAAGTCTGTATTTCCCTACTATGATGTTGCCACTTCCCTCCAGGCCCCAATATCTTTGATCAGAGATCCAGGCCTGAGTAACAGAAGCTGGAGGCTGAATCCCAGGGTTGCTCAATAACATGTGTTCTTGGTCCCTTTTCCTGAGGCAGCTTTGTGTAGCTAACTAGGCTCTTCCCTGTCCTCTGTTGCAGGAAGACATGTCCTTCTTTTTTTCTGCCCCCACACAACCACTTAGATTCAGACTTGTTGCTGCTCTGCTGCCTCCACTGGTACCTGGCTGCATGCTGGCTGGCTGGGCAAGAACTGTAGTGCAAGAGTGGCAAAAAAGGCAGTATTTCAGAGGTCCCACTGACAGCAGTGCCAACTACTACAACAAGGGAAGAGCTGCAGGTTCACAGCAGTGGGAGCAATAGCTGGAAACACCTAGCACCGCTTGCGAATAGGGGAGGGCATGCCCCAAGCACCCTCGCATCCCTCTAGACACTTGGTGCCTGCTCAGAAAAACAAGAAGCCTCCTGCTTTTCCTCTGCTTAGTGATCCTTCCTAAATGATGTGTATTCAAGCCTGTGTCTATATGCCAAAACGAACACAAACTTTCATGTGCTGATTGTCTAAGCATATAATTTTGGATATTAGATGGGCTGCTGGGAAACCACGGGTTATCTTGTAACTCTGATACCTCTCACATACCCTGATTGGAGCACGTGTAAAGTCTGAATACAGAGGTATGGTACTCTTTCTAATTGCTAGAGTGAAGCACTTTCAATTCCTGGTGAAGAGGCTTCTGCTGCTGATACTAGAAAGCAGTAATATGTCTATACTGTAACCACTTAATTATATGTATAGGCGTAATCACATAATGTGTCATTATTCTGTAAAAAAAATTCTGCCTGCGAAACTTGTACAGAGAAAGACACAGAAATATGAACAATACTGCATTCTCCCAAATGTAATTTTCAGAAGTAGCTGAAAAATCATAGCTTCCTTCCTGTGGGCACTACCCAGTAACTCAAAAGTAGCTTTGTTCTGAGCTGACCTAAAGGCAGCAGAACATCAAGAACCTTCCTAGAACAGAATATCACCCAGGAAATATCAGGAATTAATGTAATAAGATGTTCTAATTCACATTTGATCAATGTGAAACATTGTCTCCTCCACCACTGTTCAATAGAATAGCCAAAAATCTCAGGGGGAAAAAAAAAGTATGTTTTCTAATGGAAAAAGCCTGATTTGGCACAATTTGGTTTTGTCATTTGAAAATTAACTTGATTTTAAAAAGAGGTGGGATGCTAACAGTTTGCTTTTCTATCTCCATTTGTACTCAGACATTCCATAAATAAACAAAACTATGTTCTTATTTTTGTAGTGTAAAAATCAATCCAATAGATCAGAAATGGCAAGCTGTTTGAATACCATTAAGTTATTATTTTTTAAGGTACCTGTCCCTCTTTTAGTGTCACCTAGCAGGAAAGTAGGTTGTAGTGATGAGTATTGTGAGGAAAAATGATTTTCATTATGTGTACACAAAATTGCGTCCTCTTTGACCTTTATGAAGGGACAGGCTAGGATTTGAGTGATACCACCTAGTTCAGACAAGGAATGCAGACAATTAAACAATACTTCATAGTTAGGAGGTCATATCAAATACCATGAACAGCTTTAAAAAATAATACCTGCGCTGGCACACGATTTATTTATTTATTTATGTTTGTGCACAACTTCAGGAGCCAAAAAGGCTAGCTGCGTGTGGGTGTAAGCCTCACTGAAATGGACTGAGGAAACTTGATAGATGCGTCATTATCCTTATCTAAGTCGTGTTCCATTAGAAGGGAAAGAAGAAATGGGAAAGGAGGTTAACCAAGCCTTCTGTTGGGATCACCTCTGATGTTTCTTCTCTCCTCCAGCACAGGGTATTACCCATTAGTGGGCTCTCCTTGCAAGACTGGTCAAGGATCAAGTTGATCAGAATCTTAATTACCTACACCATGATATATGTATTCACTTGCAAGATATGCATAAATGGAAGGAAAATAATTAGTAATTCTAAGCATCATAGTGATGATGAGACACCTGCAGGATAATCATCCAAATCAAATATTTGTCTCAGCTTCTTCAGATGATCTAGCTCTTCCTGCAGCCGCTGAATGGCAGCGGAGCAGAGTGTGTGCTGAAAAGCAAGGGTGCCAGCTTGACAACAGCAAGAATCTTTCTCCTGTGTGCAGCAGCAGAGCCCTCCTTCCCCACCACTATCATGCTTTGCCCTCAGTAGCATCCTGTAAGGGTTGAAGGGAATTGGCAGTCTTCCACTGCATGGAAAAGGAGAATCTAATATACACAAGGCTTGAACACAAGAACTTCCATGTTCAGCCATTTACACAGCTGTTAAATTGGTAGAAATTATTTTTCTTTATTCTGTACTTTACATAAAGGATATTGGCTTCCAAAGGCTCTCAAGACGTAACAATATGTGATGTTTCTCCTCAGACAGAAACCTTTTTCTCTTCTGGAACTGTGCTTAGTATTTTTAAAGTTTTACCAAGGAAAGACTAACATGAAGATAAGCCAAACATAGAGCAATGTGTTTCTTTTTCTCAGATATATGGCAAAATAATTAAATTGTGCTTTTTTTTCCCCCTCAGTCACTGAAAGGGCTTATTCATTGACTGGGAGTTTCACTGTGCCTAGGTTGGTTGGATAGATATTTTCCGGAAATGAGGGGAAATGTTAGGTAGTCTTGAAATCAGACATCTGAAAAGTGTTTCCAAGAGTGGCCTCAGTGCTCCCCTCTGCACCAGAGTCATGGAGATTTAAAACACACTGAATGCAGTTTATTCTTTTTCTACAAAAAAGTAGAATTGACACCATTCTGTGTCGACAAGTGTTGCCACACTGGAGGAAATATTTGCATGCAACTGTGAAGGATGCTTTCAAAATCCATTTGGGGTTCACGGGAAGGCCTGCTATCGGATGCTGCCAAGGAAAGTTACTGAATCAATATCTAAATCTGTTTCCCCTCTGCTTGAGCTGCTCTGGCCAATTTCTGTGGTTGCAATGTCCACCCTTCAGTTTCCTGGAAGAGGCATTGTGTGGCTATCTGGGGTCACTGAATTTTCCGGTCCAGAAATAATGATCTGGAGCTTGCCTAGGTTTAAGAGATGTTTATACGTACCACAGTGTCTGCCTGACTTTTAACTTCCTGAGAAGAAACATGTCCTGCAGTTACATCATGCATGCGGGCTAGAGCTTTCAAAATCTTAGATTTTTGAATAATCACGTACAACTCAGCTGACTAAAAAGCCAAGTAGTAAGTAATTGCAGTTTTGTCAATGAAAGTGTCTCACTTGGCATTTCCAAGTCCAACTTATTGCTGCAGCTTTGAAACTTCATGCCTGTGTCACTACTTTACTGTGGACAGCAATACCAAAGCATTCTGGGCTTACAGCCTTATCTGACATTAGAGACTCACGTGGATAAAATTTAAGCACTCTGAAATACAAATTTGTCACTTGTCACCTACCCCCTGTCTTTCTTGCTTCTCTCCAAAGAAGAAAAGTAAACATAATGAAACTTATTCCCTCCCTCCCTCCCTCCTCTTTTCTGAATCCGAAGATAACATAAATATGTGTGTGTGTGTGTGTTTTTTAGATTAAGGACCAAGAGATATGGATAATTCAATAACTTCTTGAAAACTTCTACTTTTCTCACTTTGTCACTCCTCCAGAATTTCTGAGATTCAGATTATGGCTTACTCATTGTTTTAACAACTTTGTTTAACATGTCTTCTGATATAGCAAACCCTATACAACTTTTTTTTTTTTCTTTTTTCTTGAGCAACAGAGAAAGCCTTTCCAGATGGACCCAATGATCTTATCTATATACATTAGGAACTTTATTCACTTCACAAAAAGAAGTAGAGAGGGCAGAACTGAGCCCTTTCTGAAAAACTGTGAGAGTTTTCCCTAAATCTAGAAATATTTTCCATTTGACAGCCCATTAGGATATACCTATTATGTGAAATAATTTTCATCAGGTAGTAGTAAGCTGTAAATACATAATACAGAATGAGCTCAAGGAATGATTTGTTCTTCTTTTTGTCTGATGGACCTTACTAAAACTACAGTGCCATACTACAAAACTGTTTGTGATTTGCCACTGAGACAATGCATGTACAAACAACATCATTAAGCTGAGGTGTTCCAATTTCATATTCCTCTTTCAAAGTGAAGTGAAAATAAAAGGGCTTGAAAAAATGAAGCCACTCTGATGCTCATATTTAGCTTATTTAGAAGTCTGGTTGCCCATTGATAACATATTGCTATCCCTAGGGAGTGGGGTGGAGATGGTTTGGAGTAGATGTTTAAATTCCTCTGCAGGTAAGCACCTCACTCATATAACTTATATATGATATGGATTACACATGGCTTCTTCCTCCCTGTCCCTACCCCCCCTCCCCTGATGAAATAGTGGCATAAATTCCTTTCACAAATCCCGTTTCTTCTTCTTTAGCTATAAAGCTGGCAGAAAAAGTAAAATCCTTTTTTTTTTTTCTTCTTTGCACATCATGAGCCTAGAGATAGATCAGAAGACATTATGAATATGATTTAGAGTGAATGTGACAATAGCCTGAAGCCATACTTCCTTGGGCTGTAATCTTGTTAAATCTTGCTAGCTAAGCAGTCAGATGTTTCCTGATACTTAAATGGAAAAACTAAGGTGTATTTGGTAGGAGTGACTATGCTGAATTTGCTTGTTGATATGGAGTTAATGGGTTACTCCTGATGGCATTATCTCTCAGTCTGTGGCTTCTAAACATACTATTAGAAGAATGTGTCAAACTGAATCGTGAACTTTAAATGGGAAATCTCATTGCATAAGAAGCACTTTAAATGCCACATCCCAACATAACTTTAGCAGTAATTTCACTTGAATTGATTATTTAATGGAATAGTTAATACTTTGTCCCCTTTTTTTATGCCACACTAACATTTTTAGAGGGAACTGGTCATGGGACCAGCGGTTTGAGATTCAAGAGTACATTTTTCACTGATTCATAGTAAAATACCTATCTCTCACTGCTTCCCAGACATAGAACAGGAGAATTCAAATATGGTAATAAAGTAGATAATGAGAAAAAAATATGTATATGTAGACAGGAACTAAGAGAATTATGAAAATTAATTTTACATGAGATCTGCAAATGAAATCTCGTTGCTTAATACTGATCAGTGTCTGCTTTGGAATTCTAATGATGTGTCATATCCCCAAGTTTGAAAGCATTTCCCTCATTTTGCTCACGTTCTTTCCACAAGACTCTGAAATGCTGTTTTCTTAAAAGAAATCCAGAACAATTTCAGCTATCTGGCTTTTGACTCAGTTCTTAAGCTTAGTTACTCTTTAATCAGTGATTTTTCTAGAAAAGGTAATATATTTATCTGGATATATCCTCCTTTCCTATCTGTTTTGTTTTTAATTTGCTTTTTTTTCCCTCCATCCTTTCTGATCACATCAAGAACTTTTCACTGGGGACCTGACTGCCACAAAGCCTGAGGATGGTTTACACTGCAAATTATTACACAACATATTGTAGTAGTCCATGAAATGCTGGTGTTGAAGAACTTTGCTGCAGGTCATAAGATGATACAAACTCAAGGTGATAGATTTAAACTACCTTTAAAGACGTAGAGACTTAATGAAAACCTAATCTGAAGATCCAGCAGAGTAGCATCTTTATCACTATGTGCAGAACAACAGCAACAACAAAGCTTTGTAATAATTGATTCTAATCCTTGAGTCTCCTGAGGCCAGGATGAATTATTTATTCGTGTTCTATATGTAGACATTTCTAATAGACATAGACATGATCTTTGATCACTATATGTGTACATTAGATTATAATACTCTTCAAATTGAACTATCATAAATATTTTTAGCTTTTAAAATTCCTACCATACCCAGGATAATTTTGAAGCTCCCATCTTGTATTAAATGACAGCTAGTCCATAAATCACAGGCCTTAATGTCTCCAACAAATATTTCTTTGACTACACCATTTCTCTTCATAGAATAACTTGTGTCTCAGCTTCAGACAAAGTAGATTGTTTTTTGTTAATTTTTTGTTTTGTTAATTTTCTGGCTGGCAGATTTGGTCTTCTGAAGGCTATAATTTAGATAAGAATGGATTAAAGAGGCAGTTTGGAAGCTAGAGTAGATGACCTTTTTACAGTCTCCGCCAGATCCTGGGGTTTTACAGCTTGGTGAGAATCCATGGCAATGTAGTCCATAGGTAGGTACCTGCCTTCATTTTTTGTCTCAGTTGAGGTCAGGCATTTGACTAATCTTTGTTGTAGTTTTGGGCTGGTTCAGGTAACCCATACATTGGTAATCTATAGAAAAAAAACCAAAACCCACACACATTGGGAGTATTCATAACTCACTCTTCAGTTAGTGCCTTGTTTTTACTCAGTGATTCATATTGAGTAAACCCAAATTGCACACTCACCTGTTCTTCAAAAGGCTAAAATTATTGCATTTTTTCACTTCTATCATATCATGATAGTGATATGAGTGAAAAAAATGTAGTTTCTTTCAGGAAACAAACTTCTTGATTTGGAATGAAAAAAAAAAACCAAACCACAAATAGGTTTAGAAGATGTAAAGCAAGGTGCAATTTCAATGATTTAGCATTATTACTTCAAAATTTCTAATCTGGAAATAGTCTAAGTAATTGTAGTACAGAGATCTGGATATATTTTTATGTTGAATTCAGCCACTGGAGAGAAAGCTGTTTTCTCCCCTGATTGTATGTACCAGTCTGCTGCATAATAGCTGGAGCATCTCAGTGATCTGTTCATCCATTTGACTGAACTTTCTGAAACTAGCTAGGAGCATTTTTCCCCCATACTTCTCCCTGCATAATCTTCAAAATTTGAAAAGCCTGTAAAAGATAGACATCTTTTTACTGGCAGTCCTTTGCTGACAGTTCTACACCACAAATCAGGTATGTCCACCCTTCTGCCCTCCCCACTGTCACATTGAATGTTTTTTCTGAGCATTCCTTGTTGGCAATGTTCAGCTTGGTTTTTTAAGGGTCAGAGACAATGGCACTGTTCTGGCAATTGCTGGTAAAAAAAATTCAAAATATTCATGTTTCTTTGAACAAAAGACATTTTCTTCTCCAGTACAATTCTTCAGCAAAAAACCTTTAATGAATGGATTGAAAACTTTTGAAACCAAAATCTTCAGGAATTGTTAAAGCACTTGAAACAAGATGGGTGGCCTGTAGCTGTAAATCTGTAAAGGCTGTCTGGGAATGCTATTAAGTGTTGTGCAGAACAAATACTCTAAGAGTTCTTCAGAGAGTACTCAGTGTGACAGGAAGGGAGGAACAATGTATGGAGAGCCTGCAATGACACGTTCTTCAAAAGCGTCTGTCATGAACCTCAAAATCACGTCTGTGCAGAGCTGTGTGAACCTGAGAAAACTGGCTTGGTGAACAAACTTAATTCTTCCCTGCTCTCCTACTGTCTGTAATGCTTCTCGAGCATAGTTCAAGAACTGGTGGAGTCAGATAAACCAAGAATCAGTGGCCTGCAAGACTGAATATATATGGCTAGATATATTTTGTGAAAACATGAGTTGAAAATACCTGGGAATAAGATAATGTTAAAGATGAAGGGATTTAGCATTTTTCTTCTCTGGGTATGGATTCTTTCCTTAGGGTAGACTATGAATGGAAATTAATATAGTGATCTCTCCCAAGGGTTTTATCCATAGCTGAGTAGGATTGTCTATATTGACCTCAGTGACAACCTGCCTTGGCTTCTTAGTCTCATTTGGACTATTTCATTTTTCAAAAACTGTGATATAATTTGCTATATTTGAAAATTACTGTATTATAGCCATCCAGGAATAGAATTATGGGGAGAAAGGCAGTTCAGGGTCTTAAAACATGAACAGCATTACAGTAGTGTTTATACAGCACTAGAGAAATTAAGCACTTCTTTTACAATAATCCTTTCTGGCTTGTTCCACTGAATATCATATAAAGAGTGGGTTTGCATCATAAGGTTTTTAATGAACATGAATTATAAAATGAGTTTATATTTACCCTCTCGGAACTTTTAATCTTCATCACTGATTTAAGGGGCATCAAAGAAATGGAATCATAAAATACAAAGAAAATAAAATATGTAAACAAATCTATAGACACAAACACATAACTGACTCTTCTAATGTCATGTTTCCCTTCCATCCTCATACAAATAAGCATAAGCCTGCAAGGTGCTGAGCTCTCCCAGTTTCCACAAATGTGTTTGAACTTTTCCATGTTACAGACTAATCCCAAGGATTCCCAACAGCCAGAATGATCAGCAGCACGCTTCACTCCTGCAGTCTTTTCTTCGTAGTTATGCTAATGGTGCTGCAGTTGCTCTGCACCACACAAGTGTCAATTTTTTTCTCTAAAATTGCAAGGTCTTCCTTTTCTCTCAACTCACATATTTGTCTTTATAAGGATGTTGCTTAACTTTGCTCCTGTGGTCTGGGTCAAGCTTTTCTGCTTTCTGTATAACAGGTCTTCACACATAAGCAAGACAAAGTTTACCTTCAATCTTAAAACAACACTTAGCCATAAACTTTAGTTTCACTAGAGCTTAGCTTTTCATTTAGGGCAGAATAAAATAAAGACTTCTGGGGGTGGGGCAAAGCACTTAGAAATTCTGCTGCTTTTCTTTCTTTTTCTCCCATCCTTGTGCTCAAAATGCAAAGTCTTTATCTTCTCCCCTTGACTGATCACAGAGAAATGGGTAGGCGGAGGTGTAAAGGGGAGGGAGGGGAAGAGGAAAGAGTATTCTTTAGAAAAGCATGGAACTTTCCCCAAAATTGGAAGTATCCCAGAATCACAATGAGGGGCACCCAGCTTAGGCATAGAGAGCAGCTGTAAACCAGCGCCTGTTCTTGCTTATGCTTTCCTGCCCCATTTGTACCCCCAAGAAAGGTTAAGCTGCATGTCGAGCAGAAAAGAGGGCTTGGAGGGTCTATCCAATCAATCCTTTCCCTTTTGCAGCACTGGTGGGGGGGGCAGGTGGGAACAATTGGGCTGAACTAACTTTAAATCACTATAACTGTTTTTTTCTTCTTTTCTCAATGGTTAGCATTAATAAGAATGACAATAAAAATCCTCCTGCTCTGAAGTGGGTTTGGTGCTTGATTTGTGCTCACTCTTCTTTTAGTTTCATAGATGCTTAAGAGGCTTAAAAGCCCTTAAAAGCAATGTTTAAGGACCTGAGCCATTCTCTTTTTTTCCCCAGTTCCCTTCTTTCCGGCCCTCCAAAGATGTTTCAAAAACAAAGCTCTCCAGATAGTCTTGTTTCTCCGTCTATGTGGCACCCTCTTCACGTTTTCCTCTTTGTGTCTCTGACTCACTCGTCTCTACCAGTCGCACCCCAGCTGACTGCAGCTCTATTATTTCAGAACTTGGAGCTGGTCTGAATTTCCCAGTGGAAATTCAGAGTGATGAGTTATTTCCATCCCATTTTCAGGGTTTCTCTTCATGACTGTTGCCAGCCTCACTGCCACTTGCAGGCTTTTGTTGAAGAGACCACTTACTGAAGGTCTTGTGACAGTGAGAAAATGTCAGTTGTGTATGGTTTGTCTCAATGTGAAAGCTGTGCTGAAACATGACTGGGCAGGAGCAAAGCTGAGGGGTGACAGCTCCAGATGGGTGGTCAAAGGGCCGGGTCCTGGAGTTGCCAGGAGATGCATTGCCTCCTCTTGGTGGGCAGAGGATGAGAATGGTAAATGCTGTGGAGATTGCAGTGTGGCTCTCAGCAATGGGATCCCTGGCTGTCTTTTCCCTGGTTGTAAGTTTCTTGCTATATTCTGGTCAATCCTCTAGTTCTGTCTTTGCTCACAGAATCACAGAATGGCAGGGGTTGGAAGGGACCTCGGGAGATCATCTAGTCCAACCCCCCTGCTAAAGCAGGTTCACCTTGATCAAGTTGCACAGGATATCATCCAGGCAGGTTTTGAATATCTCCAGAGAAGGAGACTCCACAACCCCCCTGGGCAGCCTGTTCCAGTGCTCTGGCACCCTCAAAGTAAAGAAGTTCTTCCGCATATTCAACTGAGAACTCTTATGCTTCAGTTTGTGCCCATTGCCCCTTGTCCTGTTGCTGGGCACCACTGAGAAGAGTCTGGCTCTGCCCTCATGATATCCACCCTTAAGATATTTGTATGTGTTGATGAGGTCCCCTCTCAGCCTTCTCTTCTTCAGGCTGAACAAGCCCAACTCCCTCAGCCTTTCCTCATAGGGGAGATGCTCCAGTCCCCCCATCATCTTTGTTGCCCTCCTCTGGACTCTCTGTAGGAGTTCCTCATCTTTCTTGGACTGGGGAGCCCAGAACTGGACACAGTACTCCAGGCGGGGTCTCACCAGGGCAGAGTAGAGGGGGAGGATAACCTCCCTTGACCTGCTGGCCACACTCCTCTTAGTGCACCCCAGGATGCCATTGGCCTTCTTGGCAACAAGGGCACACTGCTGGCTCATGGTCAGCTTGTCATCCACCAGGACTCCCAGGTCCCTTTCGGCAGAGCTGCTTTCCAGCAGGTCAGCCCCCAGCCTGTACTGGTGCATGGGGTTTGACCTCCCCAGGTGCAGCACTCAACACTTGATCTTGTTGAACTTCATCAGGTTCCTCACCGCCCAATTCTCCAGCCTGTCCAGGTCCCACTGAATGGCAGCACAGCCTTCTGTTGCATCAGCCCCTCCTCCCAGTTTTGTGCCATCAGCGAACTTGCTGAGGGTACGTTCTGTCCCCTTGTCCAGGTCATTGAAGAATAAGTTGAACAAGACCAGATCGAGTACTCAGCCTTGGGGAATATCACTAGCTACTGGCCTCCAATTGGACTCTGCCCCACCGATCAGAACCCTCTGAGCCCTGCCATTCAGCCAGTTCCCAATCCACTTCACTGTCCGCTCATCCAACCCACACTTCCTGAGCTTCCCTATGAGGATGTTATGGGAGACAGTGTCAAAAGCCTTGCTGAAGTCAAGGTAGACAACATCCACCGCTCTCCCCTCATCTACCCAGCCAGTCATGTCGTCATAGAAGGCTATCAGATTGGTCAGGCATGGTGAATCCATGCTGGGTACTCCTGTTCACCTTCTTTTCCTCCACTTGCTTGGAGATGACACCCAAAATGAGTTGTTCCATCACCTTTCTGGGGACGGAGGTGAGACTAACCAGCCTGTAGTTCCCTGGGTCCTCCTTCTTGCCCTTTTTGAAGACTGGAGTGACATTAGTTATCCTCCAGTCCTCAGGCACCTCTCCTGTTCTCTAGGACCTTTTGTAGATGATGGAGAGTGGCTCAGCAATGACGTCTGCCAGTTCCTTCAGCACTCACGGATGCATTCCATTGGGACCCATGGATTTGTGGGTGTCCATCTTACTTAAAAGATCCCTAACCTGATCCACCTTGACCGAGGGAAAGTCATCCTTTCTCCAGGCTTGCTCCTCCTCCATCTCACAACTACAACAGACCATGGAGCATGCCCAGGGGATAATTTCCAAATGAACATTTTTCATCTGGGCATTAGAGAGGTAGAGGTGAGAAGGGCATGTTCAAAGATGGTTTCAGAAGCCACCCTTCTAAGTGACTTTTTGGTCATTGCTCCCCCTGGCAAGACGAATGGTATAATTCCACCCTCCCTTCACACTGCTTATGCAGCTGTAGTGGCTTATATCATTATAGTATATGCTTACTCTTCTTCCTTTACATAAACTGTAAGTTAAACTCAAACGGTATTCGCTGTATTGGTGCAAGCATCCTACTAATGTCAGGCCATAGTTCAATTATATCTATGAATACCTGTCCGAGTTCATGCAGCAGATGTTGAGGAAATGAATTTGAGAACACCCAGAAGAACTAAGAAACTGAAAGGTAAGAGCATTGTTAAAGGGATAATAGAAAGCCAAACAAGCCTTGTGTATACCTCATGCATACGATAAGCCTCAGTGACTGAAAAGGAGTAGTTGAGAACAGAGCTACAGATCAAGCATCTTATTTATCCCTAGGTATATAAGACCTTGAAGCACACTTCTGGACAGTGAAAAGTGTTAGCATTATTTCATAACTTACTTGCCTTGACTAACAATGATGGGCTTTCTAGTTTAGGCACAAGCAAGCTTTCAGATGTATTGTGAGATTTAAAAATGAGAACCCCAAACTACTTATGTTTATCATTTCTTGATCTCATGGCTTTTCAGCACAATCACTTAGGATGAAAACTGACTGTCAGTGAAAGACCTGTCAGCACATGAGCATCTGAGCTTGGGTTAGTCTGGTGATTGACAGAATGGGTACACTTCAGCTCAACACCATTCATTAATTTGGAGTTGCCCTTGGTGCCAGTTTTGTTAACAGTGCTTACAGATCTCTAAAATACTCTACTCTCATGTGGGAGGCAGAGTCCAGAATAATGTTGGAAATTATTCTACATCCCAAAAGCTCAGAATCATAGTAGGCGTTCTGAAGCCTGCTTTTGAATTATGCTCTTGGAATAATTGTTACAGTTTCAGATAAAACAGAAAAGAGATAAATCCTATACAGGATACTTTTCTACTATCTACTCATAACTTTTTCTCAGACTACTTGGTAAATTACCATCTAGAAGTAATTTATCTGCTTTTTTTCAATAAAATACCCTTTTTTGGAGTTTCTCTGTTTCTTTTTTTTTTTTTTTAATAGGAATATTATTTTTGGCAGGCTCAAGATGCTTGTTACAGCCACAGAAAAAAATCATCTTAAGGCTTTCTGATCTGAGTGAAATTGTAAAAACTGTTTTGGGAAATGAGAATTTCTTCTAGAAGTTTCTCATCAAAGTTCAATTTTTATCTAAAAATTAACCTTTTTAATGGAAAACGTTATGGTCTAGTTTCTTTTTTTTTCTCTTTGTCATATATGAGGAGAAGAAAGTTGATCCAAATATGAAGATAATTTGTAAAGCATAAAAATTTGTGAAGTATAAAAATATGATGCATGTGCTCATGCAGTGTTTTCCAAATTCTTCACAAGCTAGTTATTAGATAAATTAATTCTCAAATACCTCTGGAATTTCATAGAAAGGTATGATGAAGTCCTTAAACTGTTTGCTTGTTATAGGTAGAAATATAGACTTGAAGGTTTAGTGGCTTGCTCAAGATTATGATAATTTGTAGAAGTGCTAGGATTAGTACAGGATTTCAGAATATTTTTCTCACTCCTGAATGTCACGTTGCTTTTGAGAATATGGATTTGGGAGAGAGAATGGGAAATAATAGTTTTTGAGTGCTTGTACCTGCATTTATTTATCCATTTTGATTACTGAAACATGTACATATCTTCCAGCTTTGTGGTTTTTGTTTTGTATTCTTTTTTTGATGAAATGACATTTAATTGAGATCTTTAAATGGATATTTAGCAATACAGGTGCTTGCTTACATTGATTTATTGCATGGACTGGACATCAGTAATTCACAGAGGTTAATGTCCATGCTACTAATACATTTTTCTTGCACGTCTTTTATCATGTCGTTGCTACAGTCAGTTCTTCAGCGTTTGTAGATGGAGTATCCAAGAAATACAGCTGTGGGTCAAAGATGCTTGGCTGGCTCTGTATAAGCCAGTCTGGTCAGAAGGAGAATATAGCCATGTTCAGCCAATCTGTCGTGTGTACTCATCTGTTTGCATGGTCACTAGCTCAGGAATCTGTGCTCCACAGTCAGCTGTCACCAATTTTCTTCTTTTACATCCTCCTTGTCCTTTCTTCTGATTTGTATGTATTTCACATGTCATATTTCTGTTTTATCCAGACACTGGTCCTCAACTTTGCTGTCTGGCTGCTTATTCAGGATAACAGATAATTGGCAATATGGAGGTGAAAAACCTCTTGTGTTTTAAAGAGCACTGCTTCTCCACATTCACCTAATCAGTGCTCCCTTGTCCCTGGGTGATTAAGAATTTGTCCACAGAATGGTTTTCACATTCATCTGTCAGATGGCCTCAGCAGTTGACTAAGTATGAGAGTCTATGTTTTATTTTGAACTGTTGCCTTGGGATATAACCATCACAGACACTACAGTTACCATCCAATTATCCTGTCCTTCCTTTCAGAAGGATCTATTTTTACAATATTTTTAAGGAAGAGAAAAAAAAAAGGGGTGAGGGGAGGGGAGGGAGGAGAAAAACTAAAACATTGAAAACACAGTCCCTTAGCATCTCTTTATTCTGGCCACTGTAACTTTCTATAGTTAGCACTGGATATCTCACACCCTTGCCTCTGCACCACTACTGAAAAGACTACAGCTTGGCATCACAATATCTGGATACCACATATTCCCTGTCATCCTTCATCTTTCTTTATATCTCTCTGCAGGCATCTCTGTCTTGTAATGGACATCTCCGCTACATATATTTGGATAGTGGCATCTTTTGTTAAAAGCACCTCAGTAAAGAGAGGGGGAATAAGCTTCTAGAAAAGAACATAAATTTAAGACAAGAAGACCTGGAGTAAAGATCTACTGGATCCTGTTCTAGTATTAATTTTGGGAAAAAAGTCACTGTAAAACAGTCTTTACTGCTTATTTGTTGAAATGGGTAAGCAATTTCACCTTTTTTTGCTGAGTAAAAAGTAAAAAATGAAAATGGTGACAATCTTTAATAAATTTCACAAGTATTATCCATATTTGTGGTGCTGAGTTCAGATCAGAGTTACAATGAATGTTTGTGGGGTTTTTGTCACATCTTACTTTATGACAAAAGGAGCTTTGAACTTATTTTATTGAACATTTGCAGGATTACTTCTACACAAACATGTACTTTCTTCCCCACCCAACCAAATGGACAAAAGTGCAGTCAGGGAGGAAACTCATCTGTAAAGACAGTAGAAGAATGGCGGCTGTTTGGCTCAGGGTTCCTTAAATGCAAACAGTATCACAGCAGAGCTGGGTCTAGAAAGGAGAAGCTGTCCTGCTTGTCCCCGAGAGCACAGGCTTGCCCTAACAGTTTAATTCGGAACATCCTTTACAGCTTAGCAGACCAAATGAAAGCCATAACTAACACGACCTTTTGTAGTTCTAATTCCAGGTGGCAGTTTATACTTTTATTATTTCTAAAGCAGCTTGTAAGATGCTTAGCATCAGATCTACAAGGTTTTATACGTCTCTTGGTCAAGCTTTGATGGAATTTCTTATTTCCAGCTGTTTTATTCTAAAAATTGTCCACAAACTGCAGACCAGACTTTTGTCTCAGTAATGTAAGGGTTAAATCTGCAGTAACTTCCATGATTTATTCTTAATCTACCCCACGTCTAAGGAAATAGAAATCACACTCAGAATCTCATCCCCATTGTAACTCATTATACCAATTATGTGATGGCAGCATTTGTCAGCATTATTTGTTCATTACTTCAAGGGAGAATTACTAGGTACATGATGATGCAGTCGTCTTATATGTTAGGCAGCAAGGAATAAGTTAATAATGATGCATTTACTATATTCCTTATCTCATAAGCAGATCATTTGCTGAATATTTACACCCTTAAAAAGCTTCATATGGGTTTTGGCAATATATGTCTCTCTGTGTGCGTTTTGAATAACTGAATGTGGTTATATGCTTCATCACATGTTGAAATACTGCAAGGTTTTTCTTCATTATGTTTGGGACCTAGTGGTAACTCTTTGTGTTCACAAGCATTAATCATCCATGGTGTTGGATACCAAGGGCCCTATCTTCACTGCCATTTATCATGGTGTAGAATTCCTTTGTGTCCTGCAGATGCACTCACCCTTACTCTTGAGAGCACACCCCTTCTACAGGGTGAAAGTCGAATGAGCCATTGCTCTGCTTTTAGATTTTCCTCTAATGATGATCCATTGGCCTTATATATAAAGAGATGAATATGGACATTTATATGGCAGCTGCCTAACTTCCAAGCTGACTTGGAGAAGAATGGATCAGGGGAATTAGATGACTTTGGAGAACATTTTTCGTGTAACACTGCTCAAATGAAATAAGTTTTGTAAATACACAGAACATGGTATAGTTCAGCTAACTGGCATACGGTTAGTCCAGCTAGCACTTTCTGTCTACATCAGTCTGCTGCTTTTTTGTATGTTTGTTGGGTGAGGGGGGAGATGGGTTTTGTTTTTTCTTTTTTTGGCTCTAATTACTGGTAGAAGGAAATGAAGGCATATCCTTATATAGCGTTATTCATTACCATTGCCTCAGATTAAAGACTACCCTGAAATTTAAGAGATAGCTGAAATTTCTTCAGCTTGTGAGGAAAGACACTGTTGGACCAAGTAACTTGTTTGTACATTAGGAATCTCAGAACAGAACAACTCTCTTCCAAGCACAGCACTGTGAAGACCACAGCTTCTGCAACATTAATGGACTGAGAGGGCAAGTTATTTAGAAAAAGTCAAGATGAGATCCTCTGTAAAGGTAAACTAAGGTGACACAAGCAATTATATAAAGGACTACAGGCTAATTAGAAATGGCCAGCATGTCATCATAATGTGGTCATTGGATGAAAGAATTGCACTTATATCAGCAATTCTGGCAGCATGGTCTTCATCAATGAGATATTTCCCACTACCAGAAAGCTGAAAGCATGCCAGCCCAACCTTAACTGTGAAATTGTAAAATCAGTTACACTGTATTAATCAACCTTTTCTTTTTCTCTTCTTTCTATCTTAGCATTGGATAGTAGTGCAGTCCAGGTTAAACAGCATTTACTCACTTGTAATTTGTATGCTATAATGTTTGCATAGTTCTCATATACACAAACAATACTGTATCAACAGCACCACATCCAATACAGTGAAAAGGTGAGCCGTAGGCAACCCAGGAGACTCCTGGAGTGCGTTGAGGATAACTTCTTAAACCAGGTAGTAGACAGCACTATCAGAGGGGATGTGTTACTGGACCTGTTGACTACCAACACAAGTGAGCTAATTGGAGACATCAAGATTGGAAGTAGCCTGGGCTGCAGTGATCATGCATTGGTGGAGTTCACAGTCCTGAGGGATATGGGTCAGGACCCTGAGTTTTAGGAAAGTAAAATTCCAGCTGTTCAAGGAATTAGTCAATAGGACCCCCTGGGAAACTGCCCTTAGGGACAAGGGAGCAAAACAAACCTGGCAGATCTATAAGGACATTTTCCATAGAGTGCAAGAGCTCTTGATGCCCATGTGTAACAAATCAGCAAAGAACAGCAAGCAACTGGCATGAATGAGTCAAGACTTGATGGTCAAACTAAAGTGCAAGAAGGAACCGCACAGGCAGTGGAAGCACAGGCAGGTATCCTGGGAAGAGTATAGGGACACTGCCCAGTTGTGTAGGGATTGGGTCAGGAAAGCCAAGGTGCAGCTGGAGATAAACTTGGCAAGGGATGCAAAGAATAATAAGGGGTTCTATAGGTATTTCATCTAGAAAAAGAAGGTCAAAGAAAGTGTACTCCCCATGCCTGATGAACACAAGTAGGAAACTGGTAACAATGGATGAGGAGAAGGCTGAGGTACTCAACAAGTTCTTTGGCTCAGTCTTCACTGGCAACGTCTCTTCCCACACCTCTTGAGTGGATGCACCTCAGGGCAGGGACTGGGGGAGCAAATTCCCTCCCACTGTAAGAGAAGATCAGGTTCAAGACCAGCAGAGGAACCTGAACATATCTAAGTCTATAGGACCTGATGAGATGCATCCCATAGTCCTGAGGGAATTGGCTGATGTAGTTGCCAAGCCACTCTCCATCATATTTGAAAAGTCGTGGCAGTCAGGCAAAGTTTCTGGTGACTGGAAAAAGGGGCCATTTTTAAAAAGGGTAGAAAGCAGGACCCTGGGAACTACTGACCTGTCAGTCTCACCTCTGTGCCTGGGAAGATCATGGAACAGATCCTCCTAGAAGCTATGCTAAGGCACATGGAGGACAGGGAGGTCATTCAAGACAGACAGCATGGCTTCACCAAGGGCAAGTCCTGCCTGACCAACCTTGTGGCCTTCTATGAGATAAGAGCTATGGATATCATCTATCTGGACTTCTGTAAGGCCTTTGATATGATCCCCCACAACATCCTTCTCTCTTAATTGGAGAGATGTGGTTTTGATGCATTGACTGTTAGGTGGACAAGGAATTGGCTGGACAGTTGCCATGGAGTAGTGGTTAACAGCTCAATGTCTGGATGGAGATCAGTCATTAGTGGTGTCTCTCGAGGGTTCATGCTGGGACTGGTACTGTTTCATAACTTCATCAATGACATAAACAATGGGATTGAGTGCACCCTCAGCAAGTTTGAAGATGACACCAAGTTGAGTAGTGCTATTGACATGCCTGAGGGATGGGATGCTGTTCAGAGGGACCTGGACAAGCTCAAGGAGAGGGCTCATATGAACCTCATGAGGTTCAACAAGGCCAAGTGCAAGGTCCTGCACCTGGGCTGGGGCAACCCCTGGTATCAATGCAGGCTGGGAGATGAAGGGATTGAGACCATCCCTGCCCAGAAGGACTTGGGGATACCGGTGGATGAAAAACTGGATATGAGCCAGAAATGTGTGTTTGCAGCCCAGAAAGCCAACTGTATCCTCAGCTGCATAAGAAGCAGCCTGGTCAGCAGGTTGAGGGAGGTGATTCTGCCACTCTGCTCCGCTCTGTTGAGACCCCACCTGCAGTACTGCATCCAGCTCTGTAGTCCTCAGCACAGGAAAGACATGGACTTCTTGGAGCAGGTTGAGAGCAGGACACCTCTCCTATGAGGAAAGACTGAAAGAGTTGGGATTATTCAGCCTGGAGAAGAGAAGGCTCTAGGGAGACCTTACTGAGATCTTTCAGTATTAGGGGGGGATTATATGAAAAACTGGGACAGACTTTTTAGCAGGGCCTGTAGTGATAGGACTAGGGGTAATGGTTTTAAACTAAAAAAGTGTAGATATATATTAGACATAAGGAAGAAACTTTTTACAATGTGGGTGATGAGACACTGGACAGGTTGCCCAGAGAGGTGGTAGATGCCTGATCTCTGGAAGTGTTCAAGGTCAGGTTGTATGGAGCTCTGAGGAACCTGATCTAGTTGAAGGTGTCCATACTTATTGCAGGGGTGTTGGGCTAAATGATCTTTAAAGGTCCCCTCCAACCCAAATTCATCTATGATTTTACGGTTTCCTTTTATAAATATGAACTATATTTTTGCCTTGGGATATAGATATCCAGCCCAATGTGAATTTGTACCTTTTAGTGGAAGAAACCCATCAGTTAGATCCCAGTAAGAAACCTCCAAATCCCATCCAAACTCCATGAGTCATCTTATAAAGTGGACTCAGATATTTTTGTTAAAAACAAAACAAGAGCAATTATAAAAATGAGCATGAGTTTCTAAAATAATTATAGATAGACATTTGTAATTATTATTGTAAATTAATTTGTTTTGTTCAATTTAAGTCTTAAAAGACAAGGGAAGCATAAAGAAATAAACTTGTTGGACTGAATTTATTGGACTGTATTTACAGACTATGGGCACGCTTTTTGCAATGTTAGCAAAGAGTTTGTTCTTCTTCTTACCCAACTCTTCTAAAAAAGTACACACAATGTTGGTTTTAATGAGTCAGGTGAAATAATTTTTATGGAAGAGTCCTGAAAGGGCCAGTGGGATTTTTCTTTTGCCAAGGGACATTTACAGCATTCTTCATTTAAGAATGCATATAGGGAATTAGGATTGAAGGAGTACAATTGCTTGGAAATATCTGTCCCCAAAAGCTGGGTATCAGACTGGACAGAACCCTGATTTTGAACTGGGATAGCAAATGCTATTCATGCCAAATGCTGTCCTCTATTTATTTTCAAAAAAGAACCTGAGCTTTGGCTAATTGCCATTGGGGTACCTGACTTCAAAATGTAGGTCCCCAATTTCTGCACAGACGTTGTACAGTCCTGGAAGGTGTTAATTCCCCTCAGCAATTTTCTACCAAGTTTCTTGTATGTTTTTCCTGTGGTTGCCCAGGACTCTGAAAGCTTGTTAGCGTTAAGCACCCGAGTCCATATTTCACTGCAGTCTTGCCTGTCCCACCTGAAAGGATCAGACATTCTTAGTACACTTTTGCCAGGCCAGGCCTAGAGCAACTTAAAGGAAACTAGAGCTCTGACCCAATGCCCAAGAAGGTCAAGATTGTTGGAAATCAGGTTCTCTAATACCTGGATCATAAAGTGGTATATGAACACAGTTCCTGGGACATAACCCTAGCCATCATATTCAAGGACATTCTTATGTTGTCTTGTCCTGTATCTGCTTCTTTGGACCATAAATGTTCACCAGGAGGAGAAAGAGTGTGTTTTCTTATCATTATGTGTAGGACTTCTATATGGGAGGAAGAAGATAGGGATTTTGATTTCTTCTTTAAAAAACACTTAAAAGCTAACTCGGAGTACTTAAAACAGTCAATTCCAAAGCCCTCCTCTTCTCTTAATTTTTTTAAAATATTTCTTTCTTTCTGTGATTTCATATTCAAATTTACTTCTTTTGCTTTACAGTGTTCATTAATTCCAAGTGATGAGTGAAGTTAACGAGAAATTTTCATCCCACTGTGGTGCAGATTTAATGCTTGCTTAACAACACAGAGAAAGTCTCTCATATTGAGAGCAAAGAGAATGCACAGGCTCTTTCAAAGGTGGGGTTATAAAAATAAATTGCCAGAATCTTCACCACTGTGTGTTTCTCAGGGGTCGAGCTGCCACTAGTATATTATGCTTGTTGTTTTTTTAAAGACACTAATTATTTTACATTATGTTTATTGAGCCCTCCAAATCATTGTTGTTCAATTTCCTCAAGTGCAAGCAAAAGAAATAAAGGCCATCCATGGCTTTGATGTGTTTTTGATTAATATGGCCTGTATAACATTTACCACAACTCAGAACAGAAGCCGTTATTTCAGCAAAGCCTGTTATTGTTCATTAGTACAAAGAGTGTGTAATAAATATAATGAAAGATTGCTTGGTTTACTATATCTTTGTCATCTAAAGCAGTTCCATGAATAACTACAGGGACTTGTCTTTGAATGACTTATTTGCTTGCCGCCTAATAAATAATATGTAATTAGGGTAATATATTGTTTCCTAGTTATGCTAGCAAAGTAGTGGAGGAAAATAAAAGAAAGTTTTCAGATATAAAAGAATAGTAGATAATTTTAACACTATCCCTTAAAATACTTGGACTCATTATGTATGGCTTGAACTGCTGGGAGGTCTATGTGTAAAGGAAAAGCAGGAAATTGGTTTAATGAGTTCTTTATTACTCTGGTCATGAATTATTACACAGGTAGTATAAAACTGCAGTAACTGTTCTGCATGTAAAATTTCCCTCTGTTTGAATAAGGTGACCTGACACAGGTGAATGAAAATAGCCCATGCTGGTTCACAAGTCTTGATGCTTTACTCTGTTTATCAACATTTTTTCAGGAGCTAGTCCAGTGTGTTTCAGGATCAACAGTGAGTGGGTGTCCATTCTCATCATCTGGCTGCACTGACAATAAATGTTTGATGAGGTGCCTTGGAAAGACCTCATGGCACTCAGAGCAGAGGCTTGTTTACTGTGTGAATGTTGAGCAGGGTGTACCCCATACTGTGTAAAAGCAGTGACAAAAAAAAACATATGGCAAAAAAAATTCATTAGCTTTTTACTAGGGAAACAATGAATTTGAAGCCACCAGTGATACTTAATGATAAAAAGCATGTTCAGTAATACGCTTGCATACTACCATCCTGTGTTACAAGAGTGGTTGGGATGTCTTTCAGGATTTTGAGGAAGTTTATATGTCCCTTATGCTAATTTTAGAATTCTCTCAAACTCCTGATCCCAAATCATCCTCCATTTGCAGAACTCAGTATTAGCAGCAATGAGTAATAGTGGCCTTTAGACATCCAAGTGGATGAGTAGAATTACCATAGTCACATGCAATTTTTCTCTTCTAGTGCAAATATTTTATTTATCTCTAAAGTCACAAGCTGAACGAATTGAGTATTCTTTCCATTCCCAAACAGGGTCAAATACAGAAAAAGATCCCTGCTGTGTTTTGGTTTTGTGGTTAAAACAGCATTGATACACCAATGTTTTGGCTATTGCTGAAAAGTGCTAGCATGGCTTCAAGACCTTCTATTGGTGAGTAGGCTTGGGGTGGGCAAGAAACTGAGAGGAGACAGAGCCAGGACAGCTGACCCAAATTCACCAAAGGGATACCCCATACCATAGGTTGTCATGCTTAGCAACAAAAGTTCAAGGAAAGGAAGAAGAAAGGGGAATATTTGTGGTCTCATGTTTGTCTTCCCAATTAGCTGTTACATGTGCTGAGGCCTACTTTCCAGGGAGTGGCTGGACACCTGTCTACCCATGGCAAGTAGTAAGTAAATTCCTTATTTTGATTTTCTTGCATATCACAGAATGGCAGGGGTTGGAAGGGACCTCGGGAGATCATCTAGTCCAACCCCCCTGCTAAAGCAGGTTCACCTTGATCAAGTTGCACAGGATATCATCCAGGCAGGTTTTGAATATCTCCAGAGAAGGAGACTCCACAACCCCCCTGGGCAGCCTGTTCCAGTGCTCTGGCACCCTCAAAGTAAAGAAGTTCTTCCGCATATTCAACTGAGAACTCTTATGCTTCAGTTTGTGCCCATTGCCCCTTGTCCTGTTGCTGGGCACCACTGAGAAGAGTCTGGCTCTGCCCTCATGACAGCCACCCTTAAGATATTTGTATGTGTTGATGAGGTCCCCTCTCAGTCTTCTCTTCTTCAGGCTGAACAAGCCCAACTCCCTCAGCCTTTCCTCATAGGGGAGATGCTCCAGTCCCCCCATCATCTTTGTTGCCCTCCTCTGGACTCTCTGTAGGAGTTCCTCATCTTTCTTGGACTGGGGAGCCCAGAACTGGACACAGTACTCCAGGCGGGGTCTCACCAGGGCAGAGTAGAGGGGGAGGATAACCTCCCTTGACCTGCTGGCCACACTCCTCTTAATGCACCATATACATATGTACAATATACAACTTTTGCTTCACCTTTTAAACTGTCTTTATCCTGATCCATGAGCCTTCTCACTTTCCTTGTATTTTGTCCTCATCCTGCAGCTTTATGGGTACCTGTCTGCTGGCTAGGGTTGACCCACCACCGTTTCCTTGTAAGCTTGGGGCAGGTAACACACGTTTTTAGAAAAGCAAGGCATCATTCCATCCAGAGTCCTAGGATTTGTCCAGCTCCTTTTGATTCCTGCATGTTATGTGTTTCACACCTACAATCTATTGCCAGCAATTTGAAAACCAACTTGTATTCCTGAAGAGTAGCTACAGGCAACTGACTGCACACACTGCTTTGAACATCTAGCCCTAAGGCTCTGGCAAATGCACTAAGTCGAGGAATTTGAGATAAGATTGTTCCTTTTGTCCTTAACTCACCCCATTGGATTTACCAGCAACTATTAATCACTGTATGGTCTGTATCACACACTGTGCTCCCAGCCCTATGCAATGCCAGAGGCACAATGGGACAAGATAGGGAAAGGCGATCGACTTAGAGTTTGAAGTGAAATGGCAGGTCTGTTCTGCTGTGAGCTTAGAATAGGCCAGAGTAGAAAATCTGACTTTGGTGTGCGATATGTTTTGGAATCTACAATGTACTCAATTTGAGAAGCAAGGCCTACATTAACCCCTTAACTGCAGGCTTTCCAACTCTCTTGAGTAATTTTTCCATGGACTGTTCAGTAAATTACATATTTTAGTGCACACCTAGCATGCTTAATAGTATTATTTAAAACTGTGGGTTATTTTGGGTAAAGCTGTTACACATTTTTAATAGGGAACTGCACCAAACCTCAGTTAAGACATACACTGCCAGACCTTCAGCAAGTATAAATTGTAATTAATTAATATATAATTTAGTGGAACCGACCCCTTATTTTTTGTCTCATTGCAAATTGATCCTCCATATGTTTATCTGCTGTCAATGGTGGTTTAAGACTTGTTTATTTAAATTCTCTAGCTGACTGTCTATTATAAATTTCACATGATGTCCTCTTAGATCAGCTGTCTGCATGAGCAAATTTGAAATATATGGGTGTGGACACAAACGCACACATGCCTGGCTGTTCAGGGCCAAGTTTCTAGGAAAAGAAGAGTTTGAAAATCTGGCTTTTAAAGCCCTTTCATTACCCTCCATCTTCCCTTTACATTTTTGCACACAGTGAAAAGGACCAAGATGACCCCTCTTCGGTGCTTAAGGATTCCCAATGTCAGTTCAGGGGAGCAAGTGCTAGCGAATTGCTGAAGCAGAATGAACCAGAATAGAAGAAAAGCATTTGCTTAAATGTTTTGCTAAATGCACTTTAATGCAGCACTTATATTAGTGCCTGTGTTAACTCCTTATCTATTTGCTGCAATTCAACAAGGTGATCAAGTAAGGACATAATGTAACACTGTGCACAGTACCCCTCCTTCATCAGCAATAGCTCCTAAACTTGAAATTAAGTTAAGCATATATTTAACTACCTTATCAAACTGCCTTTTCCTGAATGTTTTATTTAAGTTTATCTAGAGTCCTAATTTGGGGGCTTTATTTTTTTCCTATTTTGAGCTCAGGGAGTGCTGCATGAGAAGTCATATTCTAAGCCAAGGCTTTTCCCTTCCCTCCAGTTCACAACGAGGCCATATCCTGTGTTTGCCACTGTCCGTGAAATAATTAATCAAGGGAGGAAAAAAAAAAAAAGGTATCTTCTAATTAACACAGACAATGTAAACAGAATGGTGACGTTCCTTAATGCAGTAAGACAGCTAAGTGTTTCCTCTTTACTAGTGTGGGAGAGACAATTGCAGAGACAGGGAGGAAAGCTTTCTCCATTGCATCGGAGGGGGTGTGTACCATTTATCAAGCTGACTGCTCTGTCATATCAGTGGAAGGACCCTGGAGAGCCCTGACCATGAGATTGAAGGTTGGTACCAATTTACTGCAACACAAATGCATTGAACAGGAAAGAGAGAGCTCCTAATCTCTTCAATTTTCTTACATTACCCTGAAGGCTAGGGAATTAAATGAAACAGTAGCTGGTGACAACTTTAGAGGGTCCTGAATGCATGACAGAAAAAGTATTAAAATAACTCAATAGTTTTATTTTATACGTGTGTGTTAATCTTACTCCTGCATAAGGAACCAGGTTAGAAAAGTCTGCCTCTTGGATATATGTCTCCTCGAGAGGAGAGAAGCCTATTGAATTTAGTATCTGTCTGGTTCAAAATTGGAAGCAACATTTTTGAAAAAAAATACATAAAATGTTATTTTCAAAAACAAACAAAGCATATCCTGGGATCATGTCATTTTCTGTTTGTTCCTTGGCTTTGGCAAACTTGCATTGCAACTTTGATCTTTAGCAGTGCCAGCCTCTGCAAAATCACACAAACAGAATTTGTTGTGCTGGTCAGCCCCCCTGCCCACCTCCTTCAGAGTCCTTGCACCAGACTCTCCAGAAAAGGGTGAGAGAGATCCCTACACTGCAGGCAATCAAGATTTTGTTGAAACACTTTAGCTAGAGAGTGCTTTAAATATTAAGCATCCAGCTTTATTTCCTGATTAGTCATTTCTCATTTTGCATTAACTATTGCAGTGCTGGGTATTTATAGCTATATAAATGTCCATCCCCTCATTAAATCTTGCTTATTTCTGATATAGCTGAACACTGCGTGGAATCCTCCTCTCTTCAGAGACTGCAGTCTTAGTTCAGAAAAATATGGAAAGAAAGTGTTTATACAGCATCATCTCCTGTACATATTTAATACTTGTTCAAAACACATAGCACCTTCCTTTACAAGACTACCCACAGGAGCAGCTGCATTCCAAGTGCTGCTAGCAAGATATAAATAATAATAATACTACATGCTTATATATAACTGGGAATAAACTTAAGGCATCCCTATACCTTCAATTCAAAGGACTGCTAAAGGCCATCGTTTCCCATTTCCTAGTGGGCTGGGGACATGGGAGTCACACAATAAAAGGACATACACAATTATTATAGCATTACCATTTGCAATTCTGGAGTTAAAGGTCAGTGTGGTTTGCTACTGTAATATTTCCAGGGATTTATAACTTGCCTGCATAAAAATTTGCTCCAGGTTAATATTTTCTACACCGAGTGTTAGTCCGGATATGATTTTTATTTTTTATTTTTGTTTGCGGGATAAAAAAAGAAGAAAAAGCGTCACTGCAGATAAAGTTCCAGTCCTGAGTTGTTTCAAATTTATGCTCTCTTGCAAACATATACAGTTCAGACTTTAGAACACTGCTTTAGAAAGTGAGATTGGTGAAAAAGTGAGCCAAAGTGATTTCAGAGTTTGAAAATAAAACAAAGAGCAATAATTTTGAAATTATAATTTTCAGGTTTTATAAATCCGTAAGCATTTGTGTGTCCACATACATATGCCATGTACAGATTTTATTATTCACAAAAGCAACATGTCTTAAACAGGTAATTCCTCTTTCATCACTTGAAAAATAATTTTATTTGTACTGTAAGAAATAGTGATATATTATCACAGGAAAAACATCACAGTTCTGCAAGGTAAGTAGTGTCTTTGTCCCAGGAGAGCTGCTAAGCAGCCTGGTCTTGGATCAGTAAGCTATTTGGGCATGTGTTTTCCTAGGGATTCCCCCTGCAGCTGGGGCAGGGGGCTGGCCAGCGCTGCAAGTCATTGCTGTGCATCATGAGGGCTTCTGTGGTTAGTTGGGAAGGTCAGCAGGGAAACTGCTGCCTCCCCAGGCCTGTGGTCTCCCCTCACCTTCACTCACTGACCTGTGAGGACTTCTGAAAAGTCTCTCCACTCCTGCCCCAAGGCCTGGCCAAGGGACCCGCCTTTTCCCCTCCACCTGGACACATGCACATGCCAGTTCTGTTTGCAGCCCCCTCAGCTGTCTTAGCATCTTCTTAGCAGTCTCACTGAAAATCATTTTAAATGCTGTGGGTTTAAAATAGTCTTCTTCAAAGCCAGCTTCCCATGATACTGCTCTTTGCTAAGTCATGTTTCTTTGTTAAGAATTCATCAGGCAGATTAAGTAGTTTTTGTCCTCCCTCTTCCCAGAGTTTTAGCTTATCTCCTTCACCATATGCCCTCTCTAAATGACGTGTACCCACACCCAAGAGGTAGCTCTGAGGACCAGGAACATGTGGGACAACACTTTTAGCCTTTTCCCCACTTGATTTTTTCCCCTGCTGTTTTGTCAAGAGAAAATCACACCTGAGTGGTAAACCCAATCTTCATCAGGTTATGTGGCTCTGAAGAAAGAACCGGGGCAAGGGGCGTTGTGCTTTGAATCCTAGAGAGGGAGACCCCTCTGTTCCTCACCCTGATTCCTCATGCTCCTTGCACAAGGGAGGTAATTTATAGACCTATGAAGGTCTCACCTCTCTTGTCTCTTTTTTTCTCCATTATTGTCAACCTCTCTTTTTATCCCATCTTGATCTTTGTCAGCTTTGCTTATTTAGATGTTAACTCTTCCCCAGCATGGCATCATTCTCCAGCACTGCCGTACACAGTCTGAACAGTCTGACCCAATCTCATGCACTTCTGCATGCAGCTGTGGACTGACCTTGAGAAAGCACTTAAACCTCTTCATATCATTTGAAGTCATGATCCAGTTTATGTTTGTTGTTATTTTCTTCCACTTCTATGAATTGCTCCTTTTTGTGTTTATTTTGTCAAATTATATCATAGAATATTTTCTAAGGGAAAAATGTATCATTTCTATTGAATCACAGTCCCACGAGAATACTAGTTTGTCAAATGTTTGCTCTCTGTTCAGCAAATCAGAGTCTTTCCTCACATTAAAATATGCCCAAGACTTTAAGAAATAGGTTTAAATACTACTGCTCTGACTTTTAATTCAAAAGGAAAAGTTTGACAACAATCCGCTAAATTAACTTGAAATAAAATTGGGTCTCACTCTACCAGGACTTTTCAGCTCTCTCTCTCTGTGTATCAGAGTTTCCCATTTTAAACTTTCATTCAACATCAGCCCAAAAGAAACAGTGCTTCCCTTTGTCCCGCTGTAAATTGTAAAGCTCTGCAGTAGAGAATTATGATGGTGAAGCTAAAAACTGCTTTTCTTACATTGGCTAAATTATTTCCACTTTGTGAGGAGACATCTGCTTTGTGAAAGCTTGTTAAATCCCTTGTCTAGGCATTTCTCTGTCCTTAAAAGGTAAGTGGCCTTGTGGTATTTTTTTCCTTTCCCCATCAGAGGGATTTTCTTTTCGAGTGTTTTGTATTAATCATTACCCATATTGTAAGATTTAATCCTAAGAAGCTTCCAAAAATGACAGAATCTTTTAAAATGTTATCTTTTTGAGCACAAATGCTAAAAGAATCTATTTTAATGTGAGTGCAGTTCCTGATATCCTCAGTGCAGTGCCTTTTTAGGTAAGACATATCATGACATTTGATCTACTGTCATGGAGGCATCAGGACGGGTGAGAGAGATGATAAAATACTTCTTTTATTAGGAAGGATAAGAATTAAATTGCTTTCTACAAAAAATGGAATCATGATAAACGAAATAATTAGCCGCTCAGCTTTTGTGTTTTGGGGTGTTGAATATTTGGGTACTGCTCATAAAAAGTGGTGGAGAGAAAGTTCTCCAAGTATCTGATCCTGCCGGGGCTGAGAGCTCCTGTTTTCCACTGATTTTTTGTTTTTTTTTTTTCTTTCTTGGGGCATCGAGAATTCCAGTATCTGGAGGGTGTACTTTTTGTTATTGTTAGAGCAGTAGCTGAAGGAAGCGTTTATCCACAATCTTTTTGGAAAACCTAGAACTCTCTGTTTATTAAAGAATGTAGTCTTGTTTCTGTGATGGATCTTCATTAGGAAAGGGGATTTAGATGTTCTGGCCTTGGTGTGTACTTGCACACAGACATGTTTGGGGTGGGCTGCTGTAAGCTGGACAAGGTGACAGCAAGTGGCAGTGCATTACACATCCATGAAAACTGCTTGATTCACTTAACAGATCCTTCCTGTGCAGTCTGAAATTTGCAGGTTTAACACACCACCAGTCTGACTAATTAGGCAGGGCAGAGTGCTGGGCTGAGGCCTGTGAGGGGTTTCCAGTGCCCGCGTCTCCATGTCTCGCTGCACCCTGCCTGGTGAGCGGTGGGTCGAGCTTCCAGCTGGGGGAGACAGGAACATGCCCGTTCCCCTGGTGCGGCATGGAGCTTTAACAACACGCTGCTGCAGCCTTCGTGTGCCATCACGCCAGTCCTACAGGCTCCAGGGACCTGGGGCTGTTTCAGCTGGAATGGGATAAGACTCCACCATGGAAAGAACAGGCTCACAGGACGGGGCAGGCTCTGTCATCACCAGGTCTAATCACTTGCTACTGCTGGTGGCCTTGTCCTGTCCTTGTCCTGATCAGGCTCAGCCTCTGAAGAAGCCATCATTCAACCAGCACTCTGAGCTTTCTGTTGACTTTTTGTAGCCTTTTGTAACATCGTCAAAAGTAGTCTTTGGCATCTGAGATCCGAGGGCAGAAGGCAGGTGTAGGTGCATCAGAGAAAGCTGAATGAGAAATGACAACTGCATGTGACATAGCCATGTGGGCAAGCTGCAGGAAGGTATGTGAGAAACCACACTGCAATCTGAAAGTGTCCCTAGTTAATGAGCCTTAACAGGTGTTATGAGGAAGGTGCTTAAAAACACTTAGGGCTTTTACCTTCACAAGTGAGTTTAAATGTTTCTGCTGTGATCTATTTCTTTGTAAAGGTGTAACAAGAGGTGCACTAGAAAGTGAGACACTTAACAGCCACTAAATTAGTAGCCATGTTGTGGTTCGCAGAACAAAGTCTTTTGTTTATTCAAATTAACCTACAAGTACACAATTTCACAAAATAAAAGCTGGCAGCTTTAGTAGGATCAGAAGGAGAAAAGGGGACTCTTATGCACTAAGGAACCAGCCCTGTTACTTACTCTGAGGCTTGATAATTTTAAAAAATGTGACAGCTAAAACCCACTGGCACATGCTGCAAAGAAGGATGTGATAAAATAATGCTACTCATCTTCAAGGCTGTCAGTTCAGCAATCAGTACTTCTATTCATCTCCGCGGCCTGCTAACTCAGTGCTACCATGCGATAGATAAACCCTAATCCAAGTGACAGCGTTCAAATCAGAACTGATTTGATTGTTCACATATGATACCACAAGACACCAGAAGCCTAAAGAGTTTATAAAAATGCCTGGATGTCTCTTGTAGGCACACTTCCCCTCAGAATCTCTTGCAGTGTAGGATACACCAGCTCTTAAACCCGGGGTAATTTGTAGGTCATGAAAATTCTTTGGTGGCACAGTCAGTTCTTATCATAATCTAACTCTAGCTGGAGCAGGCATCGCTCAAAAATAAAATGTGGTTCAGACCTTGTGAAACCCACCTGTTCGGCTTTCATGTCTCCCTTATAGGAAGTGAAATCTTTTCCTTTCTCTGCAAAGACAAGACTTGCTCTTGAAGAGATCAAACACGAACACATTTGTTTCCATGCATAAAGCACAGTACACGGGAGAGTGGTTTTATGGCACGTATGTCTGTATCTCAAAAGTCATCCTTGCTTCTCAGGATGCAGCAGAGGTCCTTTCAACAACAATCACAACAGAGCTGCTATTCAAACCTGAGGCAGTAATTGGGATTTTGCAGGTGTTCAGTGGGAGCATTACATTTAGGTTTTGAAACCTAATTCTGAACAAGACTCTGATGATACTTGTACTTTGCAGAGATTTCAAAGTTTAGTGTGCCTTTCTTTTCTTATTTTTCACTGGCGTATCCTGAAGTTTTAGAGTAATGCTTAGGAGAATAATTGTTCAAGTAGTTCAAGAAGACAATGGCGATGGCGTAATTGAAAGCAGAATGTGACCTGTAGCTGTTCAAGATCAAGAATGGAAACTGAATGACATTTCAAGGAAATTGTCAAAGTGTCTGAATACAGAGTGAAATTATGGGACTTCCAGAGGCAATAGCTTTTCCTCTTGTGTCCGGGTCATTTCACAAAACAAAGGGGAAAGTTCTCTTTGTAGTCTTATGTTAAGAAGAACAGATGTCTCGGTTTAACAAGGTACTTAAGCCTGTGTCTAATTTTGAGCTTATGAAAAATTCTTTAGTCGTGTGCTTTACATACTCAGCTGAACTAGAGTACTGAAGAGAAGGGTTCCTCTGCAATCAACTTTGCACACTTTATATAGATACATATGTGTGTGCATATTTATTTATTTATTTAGTAGTAGTGTAGTTCTTTTTCAAAGGGCACGACTGAGAAGGAAATGATTTCTTGTACATTTTATACCTAGAATGGACTGTTGGTCTCCTAGTTCCTGGTACTACTATATAGTTTCTATTTCTACTTTTCATATCGATTAAAATATGTAACTGTCTGGGGGTTTTTTCTGAGCATGAATTTAGGTTTACATTGAATAATGTTTTTCCAATGTTATCCTCAAAAGAATCCTAAATTAAACTTGTCTCAGCAACAGTATGCTTCCTTTCTCAGTGCTCTGCTTATTCTATCTTTGGTTTTGTTTTTGTTAGTTTGCAGTTGTGGGGTGGCTGAAAGAGAAACAGAGAGAAGTCCTGGTGAATTCTAATTGGTCTATGGTGTACTGAAATATCACAGAGTTGTTTTGAAAAAGGAAAAAAGTGCCATGTGGAATTAAGAAAAACAAAAAGGCAGACTGAGTACATACTCCTCTGTGACTTCATTGGAATTTCAGCCCTTGTTGAATTTTCCGAGACACTCATGTGATCTTTAGGTTCTTAGAGGTCTTTTAAATTTGATCTTTTGATTTTGTTTTAGGTGGGTTTTTTCAGTACTTTAGACCACTGTTACAACTCCTGCTATCTCTGTACTACACGTAGGGTTAAACCACGGATCAAATTGTGAGTTTGCATTGTGCTCAGAAACACACACCTCTCTTGGCAAGTTTACTTCTGTTGGTGTCATCCTCCTCATCACGTCTGAGTTGCATTGGCCAGCTTTGGTCTCTGTCAAGGCAGAGTGGCTTGTCCCAAATGGGTCATGTTTCTTTTGTTCTCTCTGCATGAGAAGGTTTCTAACCATTTCCACATGCACCGTCCTGCCGCAAGTTTTGAACTGCCTGCTCCTGAGTCACTAATACTTTGGTATTTTAATTCAGCAAAGATTTCCCATACTTTTCAAGTTGTCATGGTTTAACCCCAGCCAGCAACTAAGCACTACTCAGCTGTTTGGTCACTCCCCCCACAGTGGGATGGGGGAGAGAACTGGAAGGGTAGAAATGAGAAAATTGGTTGGTTGAGATAAAGACATTTTAACAGGTAAAGCAAAAGCCGTGTGTGCAAGAAAGGCAAACCAAGGAATTCATTCACTCCTCCCCATCAGCAGGCAGGTGTTCAGCCATCTCCAGGAAAGCAGGGTGCCATGATATATAGTGGTTAATTGGGAAGAAAAACGCCATCACTCCAAATATCTGGCATCCCCCCCTTCCTTCTTCTTCCCCAAGCTTTATACACTGAGCATGCCGTCATATGGTATGGAATATCCCTTTGGTCAGTTGGGGTCATCTGTCCCAGCCGTGTCGCATCTCAGCTTCTTGTGCACCCCCAGCCTCCTCACTGGTGGGGAGGGGTGAGAAGCAGAAAAGGCCTTGACTCTCTGTAAGCACTGCTCAGCAATAATGAGAACATCCCTGTGTTATCAACACTGTTGTCAGCACATTTCCAAAACATAGTCCCATACTGGCTTCTATGAAGAAAATTAACTCTATCCCAGCCAAAACCAGTGGACAAGTGTATAATGTACTCAGGTCTGGCAACTGAAATGCAGGCAGAGCCTCCAAATATGTGCAAAGACTGACCCTGCCTACACTGAATTGTTGCTGCTCATCACAGCAGTACCCACTGACTGGTCTCACTGTACGGGTACACTTGACAGGCCAGAAATATTTAATCTTGCCCTGGAAGTGTTACCATATCTGAGTGTATAATACCTGTTGTGGCGAGTGGTTGTTTTATCACTAGTAAAGGTGTCAGAAACTGCTCTCATGGCACATTTTTCTGATTTTAAAATGTCAGAATTAATAATAAAAAACTGAATTGTAGCTATTTTTTAGTGGTTGTTTTCGTAAAAACCCATGCTTTTGCATTGCTACTTAACATTAAAAAATAACATTAGAGTTTGTACAGTTTTTCTTTATTGTTTTATTTGATAGTAAGAAAAGATATAACCTTGCTGAGAGTGTGACAATTTCAGTTACAGACAACCAGTACTTGACAGGTTCTATCAGAAAACCAAACAAGAGAAGAGTATGTATGCCCATTACCAGCTGTCACAGTATTGAACAATGAATGTTTGATGAACCTGACCCGCAAATACACACATCCCTGTGAAAGTCAGCTTTAAGTAGTGTCTGGGCTGACAAAATTAAGAAGAAGAGGCCTTTGTGGATAATATATATAAATATATATATAAAAGTTATTTATTTAGGTCTCTCTTGATAGAACCATACCAGTAAAATTTGAAGTATAACTGCATTTTTGTTAAATGAGATGTGATGGAAAATTCAACTGTGGTCTAATGGCAGGTAGCACTGCTGAGGCTGATGGACCTGCGTCTTTTCACAGCACAGATTAACTTGGACCATGCTGTTCATGCTATGGAAATCTATTTTATTCTCAAAAAATTTCACAATGAATGTTACAGATAGGTACAATCTGGTGAAGCTCTGAAGAACTTTTTTTAGTTTTAATAGCTTTGTCTGACTTCTCGCTACAAAAAAATAGCATGATGAAGTGCAAGAAAATGTAGTTAGAATTGTCAAAATTCAGCAAATACTTTGTGCACCCAAAGGATAGTAAGCCTTAGGCTAAGCAAACTTTTATCATTGCAGTGAAAACCTCCTTGTGAAGACACCTTCCTGGGGTGCATTATCCCATCTTATTGTGGTCAAGCAAGGTTCCTTGCTTTCTCTTCTGTTACTGTTGCTTTTATGTATTTGGGGAAGATCCTTATAAGGCTATGTCCTTATTAGAATGTAGGTGTTAACATTGTTCTTCAAACTGGAGAAGATGCTAACAGGGGACAGAGTGTATGGTACAAGTGACTTCTTGACCTAGTCACTCTCCTGGGCAACAACCCTTTGCATTCATTATTTTGTTTTTCCTAGCTACAGCCATCACATAAAATATCTGAATGTACCAACCCAGAAACAATGAAGAGTAGTGCAAAAACCAGAAAAGAACATAGATGTTGAGCTGCTTCTGGCTCTCCTCCACTGTTTCTCTTTCCACTTCCCTATGTATCCTCTAGGGCCTTGTCCCTTACTCTAGTATTGAGACAAGCTTTATTTTGCATAGAAAATGGAACTAAGGACTGGATTCTAAATAGCCTGAAAATCAAGAAAGAGAGGAAGATGCTCATGCCCCAATTCATGGAAATCAATACTTACCAATCAACATATTTTTGCCTTTCCTCCCTCCTCTCTGACCCTTTTTTCTGTTTGCCAAAGGAAACAAATTGAGACTCCCAATGTTTAACTTTTATCACTTGCAAGTGATCATGGGCAAAGTTTGTAGGAGAACTTTTGTCTTTCATTAGAGCGACTGATGTAGTCAGAAATAACAGATGAGCCCTTTTGGAAGACAGATCTGCAGCTGGTCTGTTTTTTTTCCAAATGTGTCAGTTAGTCTACATAACAGATATGATCTTTCCTTACAGAACTTGTTGTGCTAATAATATTCTCAGATTGTTACAGCTATAACAGTACTAAATCAGTCTTAGAGATGATAACAGCTCATCTGATTTTAAAAAAAAAAAAAAGAAAGAATCCCATAAAATATGGGATGTCTGATCCCTTGGCTAGAAAGCAAAAAAAAAAAAAAAAGTATTTAAAATAACAAACAAAACACAGAGATTCACATGCTTTGTTGCACTTGAATATTATAATCTGAGACAATCTTCAAGATCTTATTTTTCAGAGGATCTCTGACCATCAGAACTGCCCATGAAATGCCGTATGATATGATTCAAAGCATACAGTAGTCAAGTACTACTATCTTGAGTTGTGTTTCAAAATTTGAGGGATATTAATATGAATGACTTGGTTTGGTATTGTCATCTGCGTGCTATTGTGCTGTAAGACCTTTCCTCAGCTGCTGAGGCCAGCATGGAAGTGAGCTGTTTGGTGCAATTCTGCTGAATCCCCTCTTAAGATGTCATTATTTAATATGTTATCTGATGCAATGCCTCTTTCTTTTACTTTGTCTATTTCTCATGCAAAAGGCAATTTTTTTTCCCCCGTGGTGACAATGAGACATTACATATATGTGTGAGCATCTGGTTTGTCACTGATAGAGAAAAAAATTTGTCCCATAACCTGTTCCCATGCAAACATGAATGGATTTCAGTGCCAAGTGTCAGGGAGAAACTTGGTGTCAAAATTGTTTTACATCAATGCCTTTTTTCTATATCATAATGAAGGGATAATAAACTGCGGTAATAAACTTCAGGGGCTTTGATAATACAGCCTGCAGGTGGCTAGTAAGGATAAGTGAACTGGCCCACTGCCTGGCCTGGCATTTGCTTCAATAGTTCAGTTTTGGCAGCTTTTCCCAATCTGAGATTAACGTCTCCCCCTTCCCACCTCTTATTTAACCTTTAAATAAATGTATACCAGTGAAAGACCAGATATTTGAGTGAAGACCTAAACTAATATTTATTTTTTTTATAATAGGGCCATTCCCAGGTTACTCCTTGCACTACGATTCCTAATGCACGGCAGTACTACTTATCTCTGGCTGCAGAACCAGGCTGTGTTATTTTCTAAGTGTATTTTAAGAAAACTACTGAGTTGTATAGTAATTTTAGTAATTATATCATACCAGGAACAATATGTTTTGGCACTGTTGTTCAAAACTCATTCTCCCTGGTACTTTGAAGAACATCAGACTGGTGTAAGTAAGTGCCTGCTATGAGCTATATTTACTGGACTATTGAGATACTATTACAAGCACATAAACTTGAAGCGCTGTCTATTTGTATGAGGCAGAGTATAGGCTTGGTTGGGTGATGCACTCTCAATGCATTGGCTTGCTTAGTAGTCCTTTAGGTTGAAACCTCATGTGCCATGCTTTCCTCCTCTGTGGAAAAGCAGAAGGGTACTCAAATGCTAGTTAACCCGCAGCCATCCTCCAAGTGGAGACAATGCAATTCACTTCTGATGGAAGAAGCCTCATGCTGGTGTCTCTTTCATTGGTAACATTGCATCAGCTCAGGCTAATTTACCTGTGTTTCACCACTGTGAAAGAGGGCTACAAATCTGACAAACAAATATATATCTTTAATGATAATAATAATAATCATCATCATCATCAATATACATCCATGAAGTAAGTTTTTATATATTATGAAGTATGGTTAGAATATTTGCAATAAAAACTAGTAATAATGCGCCAAAGCTATCTTATTAAGAAGTGTACCATTTAGGTAGATGCAGGATTTTGGATTTTGCTTTAATGTTTTTCCTTCCTTTTTCTTACCTTTGATGGAACTCTCATATATTCTTCAGTACCCTTTGAATAAGATGCTATGATTTCACAGTGTGACCATATACAGGTTTACATTACTCTCTAAAATCTGTCATCTATCACTTAAATATTCTTCTTTTCTGACTGTGACACTGTCTTCTTACTAGTATTTTTACCTTGCTCATGCTTTTTGTTATTTTTCCCTTTTACTCAGCATCTTCCCTATGCTGTCTCACTTCTTTAACCTACTTCTCCTTCATTCTGTCCCTGTTTCTGTCAATCCTCTTAACTAAACCCTTTCCTGCCCTCCATGTCCCTCCCATCCCTCCCTCTCCCAGAGGCTGGAGACCACATGCAAGCTTGGTACCGTCCCTTTGACTCCATGAGATATTTGAAGCTTACATCTTTTTGTCCAGCTTGGTGATGTACATTTTGGATAAATTCAGCAATGCTGAGAGCTGAGCCAGCAGCCGGGTAAATGTCGGTGCATCAGCTGGGCATGCTGGCTCAGAAAATGCTGCCAAGCCTCCAGCCTCAGAGGCTTTGCCCTGCTCTCTCAAAGAGGCTGAAATACTGGTCTGATGTTCACTGCTCACGCCTCAGTGCCTCGTGGTGAGCAGGACAAGCGGCTTCCCACTGAAAGCCCAGTAGGGTAATAACTGGAGCTCTCCAGGGACTCCAGCATGCCTCTGCCATTGCCTTTGCTTGGGCTGAATCACATCTGAGTTTCACGCTACCTCCTGTTCAACACAAAACTGCTGTCCTCTCCTCCCCCAGTAAGACAGATACTTTTCTGACCACATTACTCTCTTCTCTTTTCCCTCCACAGCCTGATATGGTGAAAGACTTGTCTGTGGGAACAGTCCTGGCTGCTCCTGAGCAACTGTGCTGTTCACAGTGTGACTGAGCTGGGCTTGGCTGTTTGTGAAACTGGCTCCTGCCCTCTAGATTTCGATGCGCTTCAGCACAATGAAGAGTGGGTATCTGCAGGCAATGCAACTTTGGAAATCCCAGCATCCTGGAAGTGCCAAGTAAAGGCTATTGACAACTGCATTAGAAAAAGAACAGTACCTGTTGAGAAATGGCTTAAGAAGGTGGTTCAGAAGAGACTGAAACGACTGTAGGACAGAAAGACATCCTTGTAAGATGCTGCATTTGCACTGCATGTGAGAAACACTGTTACTTCTGTGGCTTTGAAGTGCTCACATTGGGCAAAGTGCTATGCAAACATGGAACAAAGCTTGGACCCTTCCTGGAAAAGCTAAACATTCGAATATTGTCCTTGCACAATGCAAAACCAATATCATTTGCCTCCAGGTTAAATACACCTTTCAGGTCAGAATCTTTTCTTGATAGCTGCATTGTTTACTTCCATCTTTACAGACTCCTGGATCAATGCATTTATTTTACAACGGATTTTTTTCTTTGTCTTTGATGGACACTGGCTCTTGAAATATTGACACCACTGCTCTGAGCAGTGGAAATAGGAGGTAACATCTTGTTCTCTGCCAAAAATTCTCATCCTCAATCAGACTTTGTCAGTGACAATAATGTCGGCAGCTCTCACTTTGGAAAGCCTGAGGTATAATGTGATTTCAAGCTATTCATACTTTGAAGGTTGAAGTTTTTTTCTTTCTTTTTTCCTTTCTTTCCCCGCCTCCCACCCCCCCCCCCCCCCCCCCTTTTTTTTTAGAAGAAAATCTGTACTTACTGAATTCCTATTTCCTTGACTGGGTTGCTCTCAGCTGTCATGTCATGAAAATCTCGCAGCAAACAGAGAAGACATAGGCTCCTGTGCCACAGCTTTGGCTTCGGTTCAGCATGTCCACACAGTTAGCACTTCAGTTCAGTGGATACATTTGTAGATGACATTTTCTGTCTCTGCCTGGCTTTTGGTCCTGCACATGCAGCTGGCAGGACTACAACAGTCCACACTGCGCGCAGCTAGGGGTCGGTGTGTTCATACCTGGCACATAGGCTGTGGTTTTGATACAATTTTCTCTCTTACCCCAAGTTCTCCATGGTGTTTTTCATGACAACATCAGTACTCTATCACATTGCCTTGTTCAGGTAGGTGATGCTAACCTTTTCTGGCAAGGGAAGAATGGGGTGGAGAATGATGTAGAAAATACCACAACCGCAAGATGCAAATTTCTGGGGCGCAGTAGCTAAGAGGGGCCACCCTATCTCAGGAATGGTCTGTCAAAGAGAAGGACTTCAGAGGCAGCTAAAGAGAACTGAAAGATCAGCCTAAAGAAAACTGCCCATATGCAAAGGGTCTGAAAATAATTAGGCCTGTTTACCATAAAAATGAGACAAACAGGAAGGTGTATAGAAGAGTGGAAAAAAGAGTGGTTATCAACAGAAGAACAGAATGACATTCAGAAGAAAAGTCATGTGTGGGTTTATTAGTGTGAGAGGCTTGCTGCCACAACCGTTAGCCAAGGCTCTGGTGGGAGTCTCTCTCTTTCCAAAATGCATGTGTGCTCACACATGTGTGAGTTTTGAATGAGAGGAATAACTTAGAAGCTTCAGGGCATATGCCAGTGGTAAAGAAGGACCTGCCTGTGGACAGGTTATCCTAGAATTTAAGATCTTAAATATTCTTCCTCTAAAGCATCTTTGAAGCGCTGTCCATTTAGTATTGGACTTAAACAGTCCATAGTAATTATCATATTAGCTCAGACAAACACCTTGGTAGTAAAGTACGTTTTTAACAATCTATATGTTTTAAACCAACATTAGTAAATTTTTGTTCAAAACAGAGTTGTCTTTAAGTAACAGAGCAGAGCAAACTGAGTAGATTATGTATCATATTTTTTCATCTCCCTATTTCAAATACTTTTCTGTGGTATTTTAATTAGGAAACAAGAAACATAATTTTCTACAGGCTTGCTCCAATTTTGGTTTTTTGTTACCTATATAACATGCTATGTGGCACTTCTTGGGGCAGTGGGGGGAGACTTGACCTTGTGACTCTCAACTTAAAATCAGTGATAGTCATATGGCAGCTCTTTCAAAAAATGTGTTTTTCAGAAAAGATGCTTTCCTATTTTTCTGGAAAGATATGGATTGACTGAGAATGAAGAATGGATTGTTTCATCCTGAAACATATACTGCAACTTTTTTGACTGCAACCTGGGAACACAATTAGAAGAATTAAACATCCATTTCTGCTTTTGAAAAAAAGGGTGTGTTTGATGGGACAAAAACAAGAATGTGGAAAACTTGTTTCATAGGAGTGGCGAAATTAAGGAATTGGAGGAGAAAAGAATGGAAATTTAGAAACTGAAATTAACAATGTAAATTTGAAGTCAAATAACTCCCACACAGAGTAGATAATAACAGTGACAGCCCTTGGTGGAAAAAACACAAACTGACCTTTTTTTAGAATTTAGGGTGAAAAATAGCTAGCATATTTGGCTGAATATTCTTTCCCTTTGAAGAGCTGTTTTGAGAAAATCCTGATTTTTCTTAAAAGCACTTGTAGTTTGAAATTATTTGAATTGTGTCTGTTCCTTGGTGAGTGGTTAACCACCCAAGCACTACCTTTTATTGCAATTGGACTATTCATACAAATAATTGTATGTAAGTGGGAGTGAGAAAATCACAAATTTCTTCCTTTGCCATTCTGTGAATAACTTTTTTTTAATTGACTGTAAGCGAAAGCATCTCTCTCTCATGCTACAGTTCTCTTCTTAACTGGCCCAAGGACTGGATAGATAACATTGGCACACTGAAGACGATACCATCAGCAGCAGTCTAACTTGTTCCTCTGGTGAAGGCTGTCAGCCCTGCAATGGATGTTATCACTCACATAGCAGATATGTGTACTTGCTGATCATATTAGAACAAGTTCAAGTTTGTGGTTCATTTGAAGTTAATATACTGGATCTTGAGCAGGAGTAGCTTTGCTACAAGCGTGTATTGTACTCTTTCACCTGTACACAGAAGCAAAAATTTCTGGCAGCATGACACGGCAGACAGCACCAGCGACTTGAGGTCTTTCTACTAAATCTGCCAGATTAGTACACTATGAGCCCTAGACACTTTACGCATGGAAGGCAGGTGGCCAGCACTCCTGATAACATTTGTATCCTATCTGGGTGACAGAATGGTTTAATTGGATGCATTATGGGGGAAAATGTAGCATTTAAAATCAGTTCTCTGTAAATCATAAGTGACTTCTCTTGAGCTGTCTGAGACCCATGGGTCACAGTTACCGCTGCAGCCCGATCGCCACAAGCTTGCTATAAATGGTATTTCAATTTTCAGCTGTGATTAGTTAGTTAGTTAGTTAGTTGTGAAAATAGTTATGCTGAATTCCAGTGGCACATATTTTTGTTGAAAGAATGAGAACAACTCAGTAGTCATTACCTGACATTCATTTAGACCAGCGTTATTATCAAACAGCAGTCTAATCCCACCCTTTTTCCCTACTACTAGTTCATCCTGTAGCCTGCTTCTGTATTGTGCCAGCACAACTGACTGCGCAGCCTGATAGCAAACCACATCAAGAAGCTGATCAGCTAAAAATGCCTCTCAACCCCCTCTGTTCAGTTACGTTTCCAGTTGGATCAGACTCCCAACCCTCTTACTTTGCAAATGCTTTACCAGCACAGTGTAGGGATTGGTATAAGAGCAGCAACAAGGGAGCGACCGAACGGGGGTGGAACAGAGGGTGGTGGAAGAAAGATGTGGACTTATTTTTGAGGATGAACCGAACTATAGCCTTAAAATTGGGTTTCTATTTTAAACACATTCAGAATTCTTTTTCCATGGACATTGTTCGGTTTTCATTTGATTCATTGTTTTCCTCCAAGTTTGGCACCAGCAAACATTCCAGCACTTGTTTCTGAACAGAAAACAACAAAGGGAAACAACAAAGATACAGGGTTTTTTACAATATCTTAGCATTTGCAGAAAATTTTTATAACACTTGCCCAGATTTTTGCAGCTCTAATTAGTTCTGTGGAACGATGACTGATTGACTTACCTGAGTATAGGATTTTGTTGAATAGACAAGTAGTGCTTGTGATTAGAATTTGAAAAAAACATTTTTTTCTGTGGTTTTTTTTCACAGTTATACTGGGCTGAATAATAATCATCCACTGGTGAAAAAACTATTCATTCTTGTTTCAAGGGGAGGAAATGGACTGGCCATTAGGAATAAATTGAAATAATCACTTTCTATCAAAGTGAATATGCTGCTACTGTAAAACACTGGTAATCTAACTCTGTTTAAAAGCCATGCAAAAAAATAGTAGTTTTGCACCTCCTTTTGGCTAGTTTGTCAACAATGCGTGAAACATGATGCAGTTCTCAATTCCTGAAAATTTGTCTAGACAACATGACCATTTTTAAGCACAGAATTTCAATGTTTAACCTATAGGTCACCTCCATTTCCATAGTATTTTTTACCAAGTTTTTGAAGTGTTAAGGTGCTATAAATACTTTCCTAGATTAAGTGATTTACAGAAAAGTAGAGACAATAAAATACAGTATTAAGTCTACAGAAAAACTCCTGTTATTCCAGATTGAGATTTCACCCAACACATCTAAAATAGTTTTAGAATACAGAATGCTTCTCACTTTGAAATGTAAGTATATATACAGACACATACGTGAGACCAGATTCGCAGATAATGTAAATCAGTGAAGTTCCACTGAAGTCAGTTATTTATAGCAGGTGAGGTTCCGGCCATATGCTAGTACATATGCATGTGTACTTGCAACACACACACGTGTATATGTACGTGTGTGTGATATAAAATCACTTGTGCATGTAACTATGTAATCATGTACAATTGCTTTCTTCTGCCAGCAAATTTTTCATTAGACTGGAAAAATGGAAAACGCTCATGTACTTTAGAGATTAATTATTTCTGGTTATGAAGCACACAGTGTTTCACAGCCCTCCTGTTTTTTAGGGTCTCCCTTGCTGAAAGAGCGGCAAGGTTATTTGTCTGAAAATCATCAATGGTAGAAATGAAAGACTTGAAGGGGGGGGGGGAAGATAGAAGTTTAATTTCACTGAATTTGTCCATGGAGAATACACTCAGTTAATATTATGACTTTTAAAATGTGGTATGCTACTGAAAAACTATTTATAAAGCTTCTGTATATACATGGTGCGTAAAATCTGCAGCTCTGTGGTTTGAATCAAGGAAAGAGACCTCCACTTTGCAGCACCTAGCAGGTCTTGGGGTGGGAGGGGGCTCCTTTTCCTGCACCAGCTACCATTGCAAAGGACAGAAGAAACTGATGGGGAGAAAACACTCAAGCAACTTTACAAGGAAGGTAGTTGGTACCAATTGCAAGACCATTTGAAGGGAAAGCAGCTATTCATAGAATTTCAGGAGCAATGGATTAAAAGATGGAAGAGGTTGATAGTCAAAAGATTAGAGGAAGTATCTCAGAAAGCAGAATTTCCCTCCTGATCTTTTGTGTATGTACCCAAACTACTGCTTTTCCAGATAGCTATTTCCATTCTTGAGTGGTTTTGTTTTCTGTTTTTCTGTCTTTCCTTTTTTCTTTTCTTCTTTTTTTTTTTTTAGCATGTTTGTCTTTATCCTTTATAAATATACCGTAAATTATTCCCAAGCGGACAACAAGCCTAATTCTTTTCTCAGCTACACCTTCATAAAACCAATATAATTCTGTCAAAATGAATGGATAGAATAGTACCGTTAGTTTGCAGAGTGTTAAAAACAGCCTTGTTCCTGCAAAGGAAGGCTATCTGTTGTTCTTTCAGCTTCCTATTATCTATATTAAGCCTCTAGGCTTCTTGTTACTTCTATTGTGATTGCTAATGCTTGTTCCTTTTTAGCACTGGGATTCTCTTGTAGCATGGTCTAGGCTTAGCTTGTTCTGTCTTGGCATTAAGTGCTGGTGAGATGCAATCAGATTTTGTACCTTCAGACCACCGTAAGTGACACATAAGGAGATGATTCATCAACAGCAACTGCTTTAATGAACCTCTCCAGCTGCACAGAATATTTGCTTTTCACCTGTGATCCACATACTACAATATAATCCTGAAATGTACCAGTAAAGCATGAACCGCAAAACCTAAAGGAAAAAAAGGGAGGCCAAGTCAGTCAAAGAGTGATCCCAAAGCTGATTTAGACCCAAAGCTTGTTTCCAGTTCAGAATCAACATCTCTCTCTTTGTGCTCCTGCCTGGCTTGCTGTTACTACTACCTGCTCTATCTGGGCTTTTTCAGTAATACATTCCAGGACCACTCAGCATGTTCTTTAATCCCTCCTTGGTGTATATCTGATAAATTTATAAGACTTTTCAACATCATAGCTTCCCATAGACCTTTATTTTCTTTTCCTTCTCCTCCCTTCTTCCTCTCACTTTACTCATGGTGTGTCTGTCAGGTCTAGCTTTCACTTTTGTGACTCACCATTTCCAGCAGCTCATCACCTTGTTGAGATGCTCCTGGTGTGAAATCAAGCACCACTGGGACGTGATGCCTGCCGATCTAACTGGGGACTGAAGTCCCATGGACAGGACGCTGAGTTTTACAGATTTTTTCAAACATTTTGCTTCTGGAAGTATAGAGGAATAAGAAATAAAGCCTAATGGAAAACTAAAAGGATGGAGGATGAAACTGGGGTACTCTGTTAAAACTGTAGTGAGCCAGAGAGAATACAGACTTTGTTGGTCATGATAGTTTCCATAAGGTGATGCATATTGGAGTAGAACCACATGTGGTTTTGCTTCCTACTACAGGATGCATACTTCTGTGTAGGTTGTCATTTATGGGAAGGAAATATGTGGAAAAAATGAAGCTGAATGTAAGTAAAATATGTTTTTGAAATACACCTTCTGTGACTAAAACTCATTAAGTTCAAAAATCTTCAGAAATCTTGAGAGAGTCTGCTTTAGCAAGGCAAAAAAATTATGGGTTCAGAAGACAGCTGCGGTGATCTAGCCTTTGACTATGGAAGCTTTTAGTTATTTCACATTTTTGTAGCTATAGGTAAAAATTACAAATAGGGTTGGCTCTAGATGTTCATATATTCAGAGACTGTCCTGAAGAGTTTACAAGCTGAGCACCAAAGAGTATATATAGATAATCACATCTTGAATGGAACAGTTCGTACGAGTAGTACTTTGCAAGTTCAAATGAACAGCTAAGATTGTTAAAGAGAAGAAAATGTCATTTTACCCTCTTTACAAATTGGTTAATGAGGTGCCATTGGATTAAATAACTTCCCAAAGGTCACATAAGTCTGTGGCAAAATGATGAACTGAAATTAGCTCTCCGAGGTGCACCGTTTGACAGTGTAACAGTGTCTTTATTTCCATTCCCACAGTATTGCCTTTATTTAAACTCTGCTGGCATTGGTTAAAATTTCCTTCTAAACCTAGAGAATATTAAAAAATCTCTTAAAAAATCAAACCCCTTAAATAGCACTCCCAACCTGTTTTCCTGAATTCTTTCCTGTTCCTTGAGTTACAGCAGCAAATTCTGTTATAAACATGTTTAATTGTGTTGGCTCTATTCTCATCAAAGAAAGCAAATCTTCACATTAGGAAAACTGAGGGGAAATGTTTAAAAAGGAAGAAGACATATTTCATATTGTAAAGATTTACATGTGTTCAATATTAGATAGAGAGCTTTAGAGAAAGCTCACAAGAGTCTGAGCACTCAGGCGTTTCTGGGTTCCCCACTGGGGAGGTGATACTGCACTTGGTTAATATATTATAAACACAAACTGACTAGCACTTGCTGTATTTACATTGCATTTTAGAAGCTTGAGTTTCCAGAGGGAATTCAGAATTCCTCCTCTTATGGAACTGCTGCTCTCTGGGGAGACGTAACTAGCCACCGCTGGGATCTGCAACAGCATGGAAACAAGAGGAGAAGGCAGTAGCAGAAAGACACTTTGCTTCACTCATTTAGCCCACAAGCTCCAGTTCTACTCTCCAGCACTGCATGTACAGGGTTGTTGATTACAGATTGCAAGTCTTTCTAACAAGACCTGTAAGAAAGACCTTGTGATAAAAGCCAAAATCTGCCCTCCGCTATGCAGGATATGCTTTCTTACTGAACGCACAAAATGTTACTAATTTGTCCTATTTCTTAAATGTGAGATTTTAATAATAAAACTCTTCTGTGTTTCTTACCAGTGGCTTTGCTGAGAGACTGATGCTTGACGTCTTTTTTAGAAAGTCAAGCATAATTCTGTTGTCCTAAGCCACATTCTACAGCTGAGGAGAAATATTTTTGTTGTAGGTGAAGCTGTGAAAAACAGATTTTAAAAGGGGACATTGGAGTGAAAGTGTGAATGTGAAAATTTACATCCCTAAATCCTGTATAACAATCCTGACAACTGTTGCTCAGTTGCTGCCTAACACTCCCTACACTCCCTTTCAGATGGTCCCCATCTCCTAGTTTCTGTGAGCTGCTTGGCTTCTCATTTGCTTAACAGGTCATTGCAGTGCTTACTGGTGAGCTCAGTGCCGGACACCTCAGTCAAGCTGGCAGAAGCTATGTGACATGGCATCTAAAACCTAAGCCAAGGTTTACTGGTGGCTCTTGCCTCATGGCTACAACAGGGTCAGCAGCACATGGCCTTCACCATGCCTCACAGCAAAAATCTTGCCCAACGCTAACAAAGTCAGAAAACTTGGGCTTATTTACATCTAAGGTGAGTTTCACCCCTCATTGCCAATTCACTGATTTGTAAAGCTCCTTAAAATAGCTCAGCTGTCAAAGCCGATGTATGAACACACACACACACACACACCCCGTCACTATGCTAATGTAAATTATTACTTATCTAAAATTTTTAAAGGTGCAAATATATGACATTGCAAAATGGCATTTGACAGCAAAGTGTGACTGCATTGAGTGATGTGAGCTTTCAGTCTGCTGTGCTCCTAGAAACAAATTGGAGTGCTTTCACACATCTCCTGTCTCGAGGTCTGTTTGCGGTTACTACAGTGACTTCTCTTTGTTCTGTGCTCGAGTGCTGTGCGAGTCAAGGGCTCATCTGTCATGTGCTATAGATAATCTCAAAAACACCTCAGCAGACAAGGTACGAACCCCAGGGCTGTTTATATTCATGAAAACTTTTCCCCCCACAGAGGTCACATTGAGTAAGATAAACCAGTGTCATCAAATATGCAGCATACATTGCAACGGGGGTCTGGCATGGCAGGCTTAACATCTTTTGTGAGTTGCGTCAAGGAGGACTGTTTTTGTCCTCAGCATGATCATCGGTTTCAAATGGCCAACACTCTTGTAGTTGAAATGTAAATGAGAACATGGGTTACAACTATCCTCATTTCTCATTACTGAGGTGACAAAATGCATTTTCGCCTACCTGACTGCTTGATAGCTAGAGAGCAACTGATATACAGATATCATGGTTATAATATGGATATAATAAAATAGGCCTAATAAAATAAAAGAGCTGCCTGACAGCGGTGCTGCAGAGGACTGCCTTTCCATAGTTGCAGGCTGCAATACGTGCCTGATGATACAGAATTAGGTCACAGGTTGTATTGGTGCCCACAGCAATAACAATCATTTATAAAACCCATACAGTAACTATTTTTTCCCAAAGTATTTTATGACTTGGTCAGGGGAATACCACTAGAAACCACTGTACATTCACTATATGATGCTGCTGGTTTCAAAATTTAGCAGATTCACCTGAAAATAAGAATCAGGGGTATCTGAATATTTGCAGTACTCTCTTACACATCCCACAGGCAGTTTTCCCTTGACTTCAGTGGTTTTGGATTGCATCTTTTGTTACCTAAAACTAGTTTTCAAGGCCGCCCCACTGTATACTCCTCACAAGTACACATATTGATATTTCTGTTTTGTCTTATACTATCACTGTAAATAATTGCACAGCTATCACTGACACCCTCTATTTCATTTTTAAATAACTGAAATCCAAAATGTAAGTACACATCAATTTTCTAACAAATATTAAGAGAAAAGTAGCTAATTAAAGCTTCTTGGAATCATAATAATGAAGAATTTAGTGTGCATGTTTTGCCTCCACACTTGTTTTATTTTGCTAAATAGCCTATGTGGAATACAATTTAATTCTCCATTAAAAAAAAAAAAAAATCCCTGTTCCATTCTGTTTTGGTTTGTGGGGTTCTGTTGTCATTTTATCCTAAAGTGCTGTTTCCTCACATTTGCATCTACCAGCCTTTTTAATGTGATATTCCATTTAAACTGCCTTTTAATTGTATGTGCTGCCTTGGCAGAACATGACTGATGTACTAGCGTTAATTAGGGCTCCAGTCAGCAGCCTATGCCAGCTGGAAACTGAGAAACAAGCGTAAATTATTCTGTCATCAATCAGCTCGAAAATGTTTGAATCACTAATTAGTTTGCAATTTGGGTGACAGTTTATCTGACGCAGGCGGTGTCACAAACTTCAGATCTTAGATGAATAATTTGCCAGCAACAAGCACATATTCCCTGCTTTTAAATACATGAAGGTTTATCTGCATGTTGAAAGGTGGCTCAGCAGTCTTCATTAACTTCCAACTGGGACTATGTAAATCAGGAATCAGTGTGAGGCACTTCAGTCTGTGGTGGCTTAGCAGATGATATTTAGAAAAATAAAGCCTCTTTTCTCTCTTTTTTTATTAATAATTCATAAACTGATAGACGAGAATGTTTGGGCTTTAACAGCTTAAAAAAAATCACAATGGTTAAAAAAAAAAGGCAATCACCCCCCTTTTACATGAAAATTAGTTGTGCTGCATCTTGCTGTTTAACTGATTTATTCTCCTCCACTGTCATGTGTCTGGAATGTTAAGCAGCAAGTGATTAGCCCTTGTCCTTTAAAGCAGGATCATTATTGGGGTTTTATTAAATGGCAGACTTGTGTTTCCAGTTAAAGGATAAGGGGGGGAAACAAGAAATTGCTAACAGGAAGCAGAAAAGGTTATCCATGTCTCAAAAGGAGAAATTATTCAACGTTATAAACGCAGTCAAGAGGGTCTTAACATCTATGTTATTCTTATCTATAAGAGAGATAAGTTTGATATCTTCCAACGCATACAACTCTTGTGTGGCCCATAGATAAAACAAAACTACAGAAACGATACAGGGAGATAGAGAGCTGGGGAGAGAGAGACCAGTGTGTCTTCTACCTACACATCCATCCTTCTAGATTGGAAAGATGTGTCGTTGATAGGTCAAGGCGCAATTACAGGAGCATGGAGGAGAGCCATTAGCTGACCTCGGTGCCAAATACAAAAGGCAGGTGAGGATATGATTTTCAGGTTTGCTGTGGCTGGCAAAGGGCATGCTCTCCACGCTCGGAGCCTCAGAAAGGTGGGAGAAGCGGGGGAAGTGACACTGTGTAATTATGATTAGCTGGTGGCACTCTGTAAGTGCATCACAGCAGTAGCATAGGAGCACAGCTGTTCAATAGGTGTGCGCAAAAGGTTTTGAAGTATCAAATCAATGAGGGTTTGGTGACAGTCCTTTTCCTATCTGTCCCAAGTCCCTCTGCTCTCAAGTCCTATTTGTTATAGGCAGAACAAGTCTCTCCCTGGTATGTCCCACCTTAACACCTTGGTTAACTTTGGCTGTTTTTGTAAACTTTTTCTATATATTAAGTAGACTTGAAATAATTTTGTTTTCAATATTTCTAGGAAAAATGAGTTTCCTGCTTCAGGGGAGAAAAAAAAAAACAACTGATAAAATATATTCTTTTGCACATGCTAAAAATTGTGATTCTCGTAGCTGCTTCACTGAGAACCTTTAGTACTTAAGCAAGAACTTTTTAAGTTAAGCAAAATAGATAGTCCACACAACAGAGCAGTGTTTTTCACCTTTTTCATGAAAAAAAACATTGTAAGGTTGGTCAAATTACAAGATCCTTACACAATTTCTCTTCGCCAAAGGTCAGGAGAGATTAGATGGAAATACGGTAAATGTAGTGTTTAAAATTCCCCTGCCAGGGGGATCACAACAAGGCTTCATACAACGCTGCAAATGGGCAGTGCCCTGCGATAGAATCAGGGCTGTGCAGGGAAGGAAGCTGCAGGAGGATGGCCTCAGGATGCCCAGGGCAACCAGCCCTCTACCCTGGCAACCCTCACTGTGTCCCTGGCCCAGGCTCAGTCCTTTCCACAGATGGTCCTTAATTGTTCTCTTTATTTGCTGTGTGCCCAAAGAGGGGTCTGAGCTGGGAGGTCCTGACTGATGACCACCCTGCCAGCAATCAGGAGGGAGGGAGCTACAAATACAAAAACCCATGTGTAACAGTAAGAAGCCTACAAGATCTGGTTTTTGGGCTATCAGATCAAGCACCCAACATGAATGGCACTTTTGACCTTAATCCCTCTGCCTCAACTCTCTGTCAGCATAATGCAGGAGAAATAAATTCCTGTTTGTCAAGCGCTTTCTTGAACTATATAAAAAACACATGAAGAAATTAATGAGTCTGGCTTTAGACTAAAGTTTGAATAGTGGAAAATAAACACAGCTTCGGACTGCACACTGCAGGATGAAGATAAAGCAGAATAGTGAATAGCTGCTTACTCTGCAAGCCCTCCTCTATCTATATGTTGAGCAAGGCTGTGGTCTGTGTATGTGTAGAAAAAAAAAAAAAGGGGGAGCTACATGGGAATTTCTTTTGACAAAAACTTTTTACTTGTTTCTTTGTTTTATCAGAAAATGCCGGTTTCTCAAAACTGCAGTTTATTTTATTTTTATTTTTTTTTTCATGGAAACATGTTCATCTGAATGATGCTTTGGTCAAAAGGACTTCCACAGGCCAGCGGAGAATTTATTGTCAAAAGCTAAGTCAGAGAATGATAAAGCCACAGGGGCAGACCCACTCCTGAGCAGCCACCAGCTTAGTTGTTAGGTAACACTAAATGCAGTGCTGCTGTAGGAGAATGCAGCTGTCTAGAAGGAGTAGGCAATGGCTGGAGGTCATGCATCTGGCAACAGTCCTCCTCCTTCTGCATCAGGTACCTCTCTTGGTATGTCCTACTTATTAGTAGGCAGATCTGATGCTATCTGTGCACTTCCTTGACACTTCCCATCCTGCTTTCCACACCCCAGAGGAGAACTGAGAACGTTCACGCACTGGAAAACTGTTCCTTCTTTCTCTCCCTGCTTTTATTTCAAAAGGTCTAGGTTTTGTTCCTAAATGGAATTTTAAAGTAGCAGTCTTTTATTAATAAATAGCACTGCTGGACCCTAGAAAACTTTCTGAGGATCACATAAATACTGTAATGCAAATGAACATGGGGCAACAAATGAGATAACTTTAATTCTGGCACTTTCTCACTTTTGACTGATTCTTCAAATTTAATACGGAAAATACACACACACATGCACACACTTTGTAAACACTGGCAGGGTGCGAAACTGCAAACTCTGTGATATGTCTAAGAAAAAAAAAAATCACAAAGTCAGTTGAAGCTGGTGCATATGGACTAAATATTTATATAGCACAGTAGTGACAAAAGACTTAAAAAAACCACTGTCCTTTTCTGTATACAGAAGCCCTGTTCTCAAAACCCTACAAACTATATAGATGTGGTGGATGAATCGTGAGAAGGGAAACTGTTTCTTCTTCAAAAAGGAAAATGGCAGCTAATGCTTAGAGAAAGTAACTTGTACAAAGTTGCACTGGAAGCCTTTGGCAGCTGAGCAGCAATATACTCAATCCTAGTTTAAAGTTTTAATCTCTTGATAGTTATTTTTCTCTTTATTTTTATAAGGCACAGGTAACTTCTACACCATCACATTGCTTCTTTTTAGATTATAAGAGACCTTTTGTATGTCTGAGTTCAGTTTCTATGAATTTAACTATCCTGAAAATGTTTGTCTTTGTTGGGGCGCATCTTGGGACCAAGGAAAGGTGGGGGGAGCTTGTCTTTAAATGCTTAAACTTAGCTCTAGAAAAATAAGAACTGAGGCACCTCGAATACTGTGTTCAGTTTTGGGCCCCTCACTACAAGAAAGATGTTGCCTTGCTGGAACAGTTCCAGAGGAGAGCAACCAAGCTGGTGAGGGGTCTGGAACACAAGTCATACGAGGAGCGGCTGAGGGAACTGGGGTTGTTTAGCCTGGAGAAGAGGAGGCTGAGGGGAGACCTGATAGCCCTCTACAACTACCTGAAAGGAGGCTGTAGTGAGGTGGGGGTCGGCCTCTTCTCCCTGGTAACAGACGATAGGACGAGGGGGAATGGTTTGAAGCTGCGCCAGGGCAGGTTTAGGCTAGACATTAGGAAAAACTTCGTCACCGAGAGGGTTGTCAGTCTCTGGAATGGGCTGCCCAGGGAGGTGGTGGAGTCCTCATCCCTGGAGGTATTTAAAAGAAGGATAGATGAGGTGCTTAGGGCCATGGTTTAGTGGTGGGATGGCAGTGCTAGGTTAACAGTTGGACTCGATGATCTTAAAGGTCTTTTCCAACCGAAGTGATTCTATGATTCTATGATTCTATTTTAATTTAAACTTTTTTTTTTTTCTTTTAGTTTACAAGATGAAGTCAGAAAATCCAGAATTCTGCTGTTGTCAAGCTGGCCTCAGAGAAGTCATCCTGCCATAGGAGGAAGGGGCTGAACACCAGCTCTGTGTGGCTCAGCTGGAAGAAACTTATTCCCAGAGACTACTCTGTTATCTCAGGACTTGCTGCTGAAAAAAACTATCATGACATCAAGGGAGAGGGATGAGTTAAATAATAAAAAATGGATTGTTCAGTATGATAGCTCAAATTCCTGTCATGTCATTTCTCAGTGTGTCCTTGGTGGTTCCTTCAAGGACTCTCAAGTATTTTAGAACTTCTTTGGTTTTGTTTATGTGTTTGGATTTTTTTTCCATTCAATGTAATTATGCTTTTCATACATTGATATTGTGAAAGGACGGAACCTCTACTGTTGTACAACAGCTGGCACGCTTGTTTACCCATTACTGACATGAAGGTGACTTGTGAAGAGACAGTCTCAAAAAGCTTTTGAAACTATTGTTTCAGAATGGGGTCAGGTTTATCTAAATCAACCATGTTCTGAATAGAATATGATACAAGAACTTCTATCTCCTAGTTTGTTCTTTTGGTTCCTGTCACTTCATACATTTTAATAGACAAAATGGATGAGGAAGAAAGATGGGGAAGAGGAAGTCCTTAATCTCGAGTGAATATCCTTAAAGGAAGTAAGTTCAGGGAGTATAATGCAAACCTCACCACAGAGAGTGAGATGAGACAGCAAATAATTTGAGGTAAAAATGAGGGTAATCCTCAGAAAACTCTTACCAGTGTAAGACCAGTGAAGACTGAAAAGGGGACACGTGTCTGGATGAGCTGTTGCTTAATTTTGGACACTCAAGCTGAATGCTTTAGGTAGCAGCCTGCATGCTGTGGAGGTCATCATTAGTCAGTGGGAAAAGATAAGCACCTACAAAGTGTGGTAAGTGGCTGGATTGTCCATGTCACCCTACAGATTACAGAGGGTCCAGGATCAGCGTGCTCCTAACTTGAAAGCAAAGACTCCTTGGAAAGCTGGGTTTCTCTGCATCTTGCTCTGTTTCTGTTTATGGGGAAAAAAGAAAAAAGGTACTCAAGTCTATTTCCCTCTCCATCCCAAACACACCTCACCCTAAAGGGCAGGTTGGAGGACATTTTAATCACAGAATTAGTCTGGAAAAGGAGGTCAGTGCCCTGTTCCTTCAGGCAAGCTTGTATCACTGCTATGAAGTTCCTTACACCTGTGTGGTGATCCTGGAGCAAAACCACCTGTCCTGGAGCTACAACTTCCTTTTCATTTTTCTTTATGTTTTTTTAGGGTAGGAGGAACTGTTCTGTACCCCTGCCTGGTGATGGCTTCTTCCTGGTGAGAAGGGTTGCGTGGCTCCTTGCAGTTAATGTGGAGCACTTCCATTTCAAGGAAATCTTGAGATATCCTAAAGAGCTTGTAAACTAAAAATCATAGCAGCAAAGGGGCAGTTGGTTTTCTTTAGGGGATACACTGTATTTTAGAAAACTTTTTCCATGTCTCACACATTCTGGCTTTCTTAAATTTGACATTTATTAGCTATAATTGTTACATAATTCACTGATACTTAACAAAATATACTCCTGGAAAACCTTCCAATCAACGGCCAACACTTTGGGCATGGAAGAAATCAGGAGTGAGTGTGTTCAGAGGCTGGGATTTTCAAGCAGCAGAGAGGGAGTCAGTCACCTAATTAAACTGCATGGGAAGAAGGCTTTTATATCTTTCAGACCAGCTCTAAAAATTCCAGCCTTGTTTTCTTATGGTTCAGCCACAGATGTTCTTATATAATTCTGGATGCTTTCCATTTTCTCTCATTTGGGTGCCTGGGAAGGGTCAATCTTTATGCCTCATGTTCTTGGAGTCTTTATCACCTCTCTGTCATCACTCATTCAACACATTTTCTAACAGATTTTCGTCACTTACCCTTATGCTCTTTGGTCGGAGTGTTTAAGGCCATGGGGATGATTTGATCTTTGTAAGTGTGCTCCTTCACTGCCCTCTTTCAGTTTTAATGCACATCCATTGGATCCTATTCAGGGAGCTGAGCATTATTGATTGTGTGATCTTATAATATACTTTATGTAAAAAAACCCAAATCTCTGTCTTTAGTTCTGCCTCTATGCCTGCTGGTTTGAAGTAATTGTAAGTTATTAAATGGGAAATGGAGTTTCTCTGAACTAGAGAGATACTTCCAGTACTTTGGTGTTAATCTAATTTACTGATATTGGTTCTTTATGACCAAGTCTTGTTTTATCAGCAGAGTTATCAAAAAAGCAGCTTCTCCCAATACTTCTGATGCAGCAGAAATTGGGGTGAGATTTAGAGTTGGACATTTATTTATTTGGGATGGTGGGAGGAGCTTATGCCTCTGCAATATACCAAGATTAAACCCAGGATTTTAACATTGAGAACTTAGATGCAATGTGGGATTTTCACATAGTTTTTCTCAGGAAAATATGTATTAATTCGACTCCTGTCCTCTGTACTTCCCTTAGAAAGATAAAAACCTGAAAAATGTAGATAACTTTCTTTTAAAGCTGCAGGGTGAAAGAAGGTTCTTCGTACTTCTCAGGAAATCTTTGATGTCATTCAGGACTGGGTCTTTCTTTGAGTTATCATGAAAATTAGAAAATTTGCACTTTTTCTGTAAGTTTGAGATGGTGTCAATGCTGATGACACTCTCCCTTTTCTGTCTGCTGTAGTAACCAGGGGAAGGTTGTCCATCCTCTGGAGTTGTATTTCATCAGGGGGTAATGGAATCCAGGTTCTTCCTCTCACCAGCTTCTACCTCTTCTGTTTATTCAAAATACAATGTGGACTATTTTGAAAATTGTTATGACAGTGCTGTGTTGCTGTGAGCTCCATTCATGGTACCTTGTGGTACATGGTCTAAAATGCAACTAGAAACTATTTTTCTATTAGCTTTTATGGTATGTAAATATATAACATGATATATGTTATTTCTGGTGACATTCTGGTGTTCCATAACTGCTTGAAAATACTTGGTGTTAGATGTAAATTCTCCATTATACGGACATAATATTTTTGTTTCTTTTAATATTGCTTTTATCTTTTTGTTTCCAAGGGGTAAAGCACCATTGTGGAATAGGACTTTTTCAAACTGCATAGTTTATACATTTATTTCATTCTGGATGCTGTATGGTAGCCTGTTGACAGGCTTTCCACAAGGCTCAATTGAGCAACTGGTGGCACAGCATTTATGACTTATTTAATAAGGAAGTCAAGAACGTAGTCTAATGTGCTTTACCCATGTGTTTTTGTTAAATATGTCTTTAAACATTAAACTGATAACCAATACCTTCAGAAAAATGTATGCATTTTAGACTAATACATACAATTTGGACAGTACTTTTGTTCTTGCATCCTCTTCAGAGGGTAATAAAAACAAATGCAAAGACGAAAGATTCATATTGTCTTCTAGTATCAGACTGTCATTTAGCGCATCTTAGGCCACCCCAGTAGTAAATTAGACACCATGTGAGGATCCAGTCCCCATTTTAATCATCTTTGAAGACCATCATGGGGGAAGGAGGTAGTTATAAGTAGGTTGGCTTGATCAGTCAAATGAGGCATTCAGCAGAAAACTTCAGATTAAGGAAAATGAAAAATATAAGGTGTCGTGAAGCTCCAATGTGTGTGAACAAAGCCTGATGCCATGGAGTGAGGAAGTAAGTGGAAATAGTGGAAATTATGGAAATAGATCTGAAAAGTCTTGTATGAGCATTGTATATATTGAGACATTATAGAGAAACCAGTGAAGTGTAGGAAAACTAGTCAAGCCAGAGAAACTGATTTTCAAAGCATTTCACTCTCAAATAAATTCTCTCAAAGAAATTCTCAGTGCATTTTAAAAATGGATTTGGGAAGAGTTTGAACTGCAGTTCTGTGGATAAACTCCTTGCAGTATTTGAAAATCTTAATCTAATTTTCTGAAGTAAGTTGGATAAACAATGACCAGAATAAGGTATAAGAATAGCCAATGTTCTCACATATGATGATAAATACTAGATGGAAACATCAAGATGGACTAAATCCATAATGACGAATAAGATGATGACATTCAAAACAGAAAAAAAGGGATTTTTATTATTTTTTATTCAGACAGTGAGATATAGCTCAGCCTTAAAACCTTATTACCCTCTCCAATGGAGCTTCAACCATTTATCATAAGATTTTTAAAACTAGTTAGGACAAAATACTAGAAAATATACTGCATGGATCCTTCCTGCATTAAGGACAGAGTAAATAGTGACTTATGTAGTCTTTGTAGTAGCCAAAAGCTCATTCACCTATCTGTGTGTTCTTTCAAATACTGTAGCTTTGACAATTTCTCTGATAGTAATAAAAAAATGAAAAAAGTAATTTATCATTTTTTTATACTATTATTTTTACAGTAATAGTAAACTCACACTAAACTTTCTTTCAGCTCTGAGTCAGATGGTCAACACCTTCACCCTCACTCCCTCTACAGTAGGCCATTAAAATCCATGAATGGATCCCACTGAAATGGAAGAGACTTTAACATATCTCGGAAGGTTTATGTATTTGGAGTCAGAGGCACCAACAGAAGGAAGTGGATCTTGAATCAAAATAAATACCTAAGCAGAGCCATAGCAAGGTATTCTGGTCCCTAGGACATCATTTCCTCTCCTCTTCTACGTGGGGTGGTCTGAGTACCACCATACTTTCTCCTTTCTTCTACACTGTGGTTATCTTTCTATCCTCTCTGGAAGCAACTCTGTTAAGGTTTCACAGATATATTTGCCCCTCTGTGGGAGACTTTCTTACCACTGCTTCCTACAGGTCTGCCTGAATATTTAACTACAGGCAACAGTGTAATGAGTACAAGAGCATATCTCTTGAATTTCAGAAACACACCTAAGTACTTTGCACAGAAAATGTCTCTGCTGGGCTATGGTCTACTATTTCCAAAGTTTAAGGGGAAGAAAAAAAAATGAAGAATTGTACTTTTGTTTAATTGAAGAGCTGAAGCAACTTTTATCCTTAAGCTAGAAAGAACTTTCTGTAAATCAACCAATTTGTCAGAAAGCCCTATCATGAGTATTTATAGTCAAATCACTATATGAAAATTACACTGCCCCACTGAAATCCACAGTTATGTTATTGGTGAAAAATAGTGATTGTTTGGCCGTATTCACGATTATTTGTACTGTGATCATGTCAGGCTTGCCTGTGCAGAGCTTTATGCAGGCATCTGATTCAGGTATTGAACACCCACTCTACTGAAACCACTGGAGGCAGATGACCATTATCTGTTTCTCTCTTTTTTTATTTTTTTTCCTATGTCTTTAAAGGGCGATATTGCTACTCGTCCTGGTTTCATTTCTTAAATCTGTGTTGATGTATTGGTCAGATGGGCAGTGTCAACACTGCAGTATTAACTAGAGAATGCCTGCATATGTTTTCCCTCTAGTGTTATCATTATTGCAGGCATGCAGCTCGGCCATTACTCGAAAGTATAAAGGAACTCATTCTAACAGTAATATATTTTGACTTAATAAAATTAAATCGGTAAAATCCAGATTGATGTACATGATATAAAAACTTTGCTGTGTTTTTCTAACAGAAAAAATAATTGAAAAAAATGAAGACATTTGTAGGTAGCTTACAAAGAATTCCTGCTTGCAGGCAGAATTAATTGGTGGAATACTTTATGATGTGCCAATATATCCAGATGCAGCAAAGTGCTCCATACTGGTAGAGCTTTTTCACATTTCCAGTGCCTTCCCTGTCTGGAAAAAGCTCTTGGTAGCATGGTGGCTTTCATTTGGTTTATATGTTCCAAAAATAATTTCTTATGCCATTTCTAGAAGTAAGAGAAAATTCTTTCAGGGCATGTATTTCATTTTAAGGACACAAAGTGAATTGTAGGCTCAAATTACATGCTATTCTACAGTAGAGGCTGTTCAGCATTTCTCAGGCTTGAGGCCAAAGAATCAAAAGTTTTCAAAGCATTTTGTAAAAAAGGAACCTTGGTTTACTAGAGAGGTAGGTCTGACACTTCTCTTTCTGTACCTGCATGCTCACATTCATGGTGGCAAGTTCAGCAATTGCTTTTGTAAAACACTGATAATCAACAAAGTAATGACTGTGGCTTTACCTATCTTTAGTGTAATTTGAGGCAGTTGAGAAGGCTACACGTAATTGGACAAGTTTTGGCTCTAGAGACAAGTGTGCTGCAGATTTCCATTTGGGCACCTCTGCTCATGCTTCTCATTTTTTGTATTATTTCAGACTTACCTTTTGAAATAGTCACAGCAAAACTTTACATTTCTACACCACCGGGTCAACCACTTGTTTGCTGATCATTTCAAAATGGCCTAAAGGGTGGAGGTATCCAGGCTTCACTCCGGACTTCCTCATTCGGAAATGTTATCAATCCTACCCTAAGACATTCAACTGAGGAACGGGAATCCTGTTATAAAATGTACACTCATTTTAGGTATCCCATTTAGAGCTAGCTAGCTAGCTTTTTCAGCATAATTAACATTTTCTATCATTTAATAGATTCTGAGGATTGGCTCACTGACCTCACCTACAGCTGTGAATGCTCAGCACTTTGCAGTTTATTCAGTATAGTCTTAAATTACCACACATAAAATAGCAATGCACAATTAGTGTATGCCTATGAAAGCTCTGGTTTATAACTTATCTGGAACAGCAAAGATGTTGCAGCAGTGACAGGACCCATTGGAAATATAGATACTGCCAAAGCACTGCTTTCAGAGCCAGAGTTGTCTTTAGTCTTCCACTAGCTCAATTGTCCATTCAGTGGCACCCCCAAACTCCTGCAACAGGTTTGACAGAGGTCTGATTGGCATCCCCTCCATTACTTGCCAACTTGAGCAGCATGCCCAGATTGAGCTTTTTCTTTACACTAAGTGAGAATGAGGTGAAAATAAAAGTATGGTCATTTAATAACTACGCTGGAGTGAGCTAAATGGAAATTACTCTGGTAACCTTAATATTGGTATTTCTTTACTTCTGAGTGCTCATAATCACACCAATTATTCTTTGAGAGAGTACTTCCTATGAAATTTTCTGAAGTTTTAAGAAGCATCCTAAAGCGTTGACTCCTCTGTCTTTTCAGTCCCCAAATATCACATGATATCAAAGTGAGGCATGGAAGGGCATTGCCTTCCTGGACCTACATCACTGGAGCCAAACAGCAGCAATAGCTGTCACGCCTGTTGCACTTGCTGGAAGTGATGGTATCTTGGGTCTGTTTTGGACAGGGTGAGCAGGAGGTTTCTTCTGCAACCTCCTTCATTTGTTGAGTGCTTTCACAGCCACTCCAGCTTATTTCTTTCAGTCCTACCACTTAACTGTCACTGTCACGTTCTCCTTCATGGCCTAGTTTCTCTCAAGTCCTGTGGATGTTCCTCCTCATTGCATGCCTGCACTCCCCTATCATACTCACTGTTTTAGTCACAGTCTTTTCCTCCAAATGGTCTCTAATGACAGTCTTGCAATTTTTTTCCCCAGAACTCATTTGTACTTTTGATGTCCCTTTTGCTCCATCCCAGCCATCTAGCAGTGCTGACTCCCTTTCCGTAGTTCTCCATGGAGTCTCCATCTCTATTTTCCTTGACTCTCTTTATTAGTCCTAGGAGATTGTTCTGAGAGCCTCGAAGATCCTGAGTAAATGCCTCAAGCATCCCTCAGTTTTGGGAATCTTAACTTCCGATATTGAAAAAAACCTCTTCTTTGCAAAATTAGCATAAATTTTTCAAAGGCTTATATGTTGAGTAGACATGTTAGATAAATTTCTCTGCAGAAGATAGAAAGTGTATTTTTAGTGCAGACATTTCCACCTGCCATATTTCAAGTACCTGGCTCAAATCACTGGTGTTTTAGGGTTTCTTAAAATAAGAATTGCCAGCATTTTTAACACAAGCAAAATCCTTTTTCAGAAACACCCAAAGCATTTTGTCTAAACTTGTCTGCCAGCGAATTCATCATCAGGTGGTTAATGGCAAGGTAGAACTTCAGCCCCAAGTTGGACAATAACATCAACATGATTTTATAGTCAGAAGCATTAAGCAACTGTAGTAACAGAAAATTGTAGTAAGAGCCCTCTGGCTCTTTCATCTCATCTCTGTGATGTGATTCTGCCCATAGTTTTACTGAAAGAAAGAGGAAAGAAGAGGCAATTGGTTAAATGAAACTCTGTCATTCAGCTGGGATTTGCCCTGCCCCTCTACTCTGCCCTCATGAGACCCCAGCTGGAGTACTGCATCCAGCTCTGGGACCCCCAACATAAGAAGGACATGGTTCTGTTGGAGCAAGTCCAGAGGAGGGCCACGAAGATGATCAGAGGGCTGGAGCACCTCTCCTATGAAGACAGGCTGAGAGAGCTGGGGTTGTTCAGCCAGCTGATACCAGCTGATCATCTTCAGGCTGGCATTTGCTCCCTATTGTCTCACATGATTTAAATGGAGCAGCCTCCACTGCCCACCTAAGGGATGCACTAGCTCATGTATTAAACTAGGATTGCCTGCTGCAGGATGCAAAGAGGATTCATCTCACATGATCATTAAATTGAGGGCTTTAAAATATTCTTCACTTCCACTGGATATTTAGTTTATGTTGCCTTTAAGGATGACTGAGTTGAACTCAGCCTCAAGGTGAAAATTATCAGTGACTCATACTGTTTCTCTGAAGCTATGCACCTGAACCTGGATTTACAGCAAAATGGCTGATGCATGCCTAGTAGGAATAGCTTGTGCTTCAGACAAAACTAAAGAGTGCCCTACAGTCAGTATATGCCAGTCTGTATATGCCATGGAGCAAATCTTTTTAGTAGACATTTCCTCTGAATCAGGTAATTTCTTTGCACACTGGAAATCAAATTCATCCATACTGCTTTTCTGTACCAGAAAGCATTTTTTTAGGGGGTAGAAAATAGTTCCTCATTCATCTTAGACTAAGTGTTGGATTTCTCAGCAGCCACATAGCAGTTACTTAAACAGCATAATTGTCTGATTTTTTATTATTTGATGGCAAGTGAAAGTGAGGAAACAACAGGAAACAGGAAAATAAGAAGCATAAAAACTATGCCAGTGGTGTATTTGAATTGAGTGGCAATTTATAGTTGTCTACTACTGAAGGGTTTAATGATACTTTTTGTTTCAAAGCCAGAAAAGTTAAATAATATTTATCTGATTTGATATGGTTAAGCAAGATTATCCGCCAAGACACAGTATTTCATTTAAAGGAAGTACCCTGGTGGCACTAACAACAATATCAATTATAGAAATGTTAGTAACAACAAAAACATTCAATTTCCCAACAAAGGTCAACAGTAAATCTAGCTAAAATAAGTAAGCCTCATAAAAGTAATGGGTTTGCAACTGTGATTGAAACAGATGTTCACAAAATCAGCATTTAAACATGAAGACACCATAAAATAAATTAAGACAGGATTAACTTAACAAGTTATCTCAAGAGCAGAATAAGGAAAATGAATGAAGAGTTACTCATACAGTTCAGGAGGATCTTTTTTCTTTTCTGTAAGGTAACTGAAAAGAGGACTGAAAGCATTGTGTCAAATTCATCCACTAGATAAGCTTGCGTGTGCAACCAGAGGGCAGAACCTGGTGTGTTGTATCAGGAAAGAGCTGCCATTAACAAAAATTGTCTATCTTGTTCTATAAGAATGGGAAGCAAGCCTAATTCTCTCTCTGCAAGTTTCATATTGACTGAGCTCCTCCAACAGTGTAGGTCCTCACCTACATAATTTCTAGGGAAACAGAAGTCAGCAGAATAAAGTCACATTTTTGCAGAAGAGCCTGAAACATTTCAGGGTCTTCAGATTAAATCCATCTGTCTTCTCTCTTGAGGACACCTATTATCTTTTTATCTAAATGGTAAGCAACAACTACAGAGACAGCCTATATTTTTTCATGCTCTCTTCATCTTTTCATTCCTTGTTTACTTACATATTGTTTTCTTCCTTCTTTTGGAAAGACAGACAGATGAAAAGAAAGAAAGAATGAAAGAGGAGAAAGAAGAGAAAGAGAAGGGAAGAAGGGAGGAAGGGAGGAAGGGAGGAGGAGGAGGAGGAGGAAGGAAGGAAAAAAGGAAGGGAGGAAGGGAGGGAGGAAGAAGGAAGGGAGGGAGGAAGGGAGGAAGGGAGGGAGGAAGGGAGGAAGGAAGGGAGGAAAGAAAGGAAGAAAGAAAGGAGAGGAAGGGAGGGAGGAAGGAAAGGAAGAAGGAAAGAAGGAAGAAAGAAGGAAAGAAGGAAAGAAAGAAGGAAAGAAAGAAGGAAAGAAGGAAAGAAGGAAGGAAGGAAGGAGGAAGGAAGGAGGAATGGAAGGAGGCATGGAAGAAAGAGACAATGAAGGAAGAGAAGAAGGAAGAAAAGGAAATAATACTTGTCTTTACTTATTTGAACTACATAATCATGTATTTGGAATACATTCTTCTGTCAGCTGTTTCATGTTTTGTCATTCCTCTCCTAGTGTGACTATTTGAAGGGATAATCTGGTATTTGACTCCCAAAGATTCAGGAACTTTTAAAGAAAGGACAAAGGTTTTGACTGAAGGTTTCTGTCTATTTATATCATGATCATGGTGCAAGCTTTTACATGTGTTCAGACTGGCATCTGAAAGCTGCAATCACTTCAGAATGCAGCAGTGCCCCAAAAAACAATAGTTTTAACAAACTAATAGTATCCTATATTTCATAATAAACAATAAACTAATAAACTATGTCTAATATTAGTGTAATTAACACTTCACATACACTGCTGTCCCTTTTTGTTTATTTTCAGCACCAATTTCAATAATGAGGTTACATTTTTTGACTAATTGACCATTTTTCCTCTAGTCTGGCAAAATTCTAATAGGAGATGATGGTAGAATGGCTCCCTTCCTAATGCCAAACTGCTGTTTATTTTTGCCACACATATCATTCTGGGCATTAACAGAGTCTTTGTGAATCACAAGCAATGTAGGTACCACTGTTTAAGAACCACAGAACTCTAATCTGTAGTCAGTAAAATACTTCTTTTTCACAGCGTAAAAGCAACAGTTTTAGCTTTAATGACCTACAAATTCATACAAGCCTGATTTCTTTCCATAGGTGAATAGTTACACAACCTGAGGAATTAATACATCTTAGTCCAGATTGCAACAAAGCCAAATTCACAAATAATGCAAAAGAAATACAGAGGTCCTTCTCTGAGCAAGGTTCACCTAGTCATGATATGGATCCAAGCCTACAGTCCCCTTTTTACCAAGGCAGTAAATTTTGCTGTAATGTAGACTAATGATTTGGCACATGAAGTTTCCTTAGTACTGTATGGGACCGTGTCTGCAGGTTTCTGTTTATAATTTTCTGTCTGGTACATTGAAAACTGCCAACACTGTGAGCTATTTCTTCATCCATTGATGTTTCTCCAATTTTGGACAGTGTCTTTAGCATATTTTATCTAAGAGGACTTTTCCAAAAGTAGTTCCTGAAATATCTGTCAGGAGAGTTTAAAGTTATTTCTCCATTAAAAGATTCTATATACAACCCAGGTCTTTTGAGCTTTTTATAACATACTTTGAAAAAGAGCTTGAGGTAGCAGAATACACAAAACCAAGCAACAATATGCTAATAGAAAGAGCACAGAAATATCTCACTGCTTCAGTATTCAAAGCATACTCCTAGTGCATATTTACTCAGTAATTGAACACTCAGCGGATGAAGCCTTAATTTAACATCAGCACTGGATTCTCTTCATAGTTAACTTCTCTTACGAAGGGGGTAAGCATTCTCCTGAAGGATGTGCATCTATTGGCTTGACTGCGATGTTAACTTGTTGTGTAGGAAATAATATTAAAAATGGCACCAACTGGAAAATGCAAGCCTACCTGAATAAAAAAAACCCCTACTTGATATTTTATAGGCCACTGACGCATAAGTTTCATAGTCCTTTTCTTTATTTTTTAAATACTTCTGAAGTTATTAATTGTGAGACTAATTTTGGACAGTAATTTGCACTAAAGGTATTCTGACAATATTGTAACTTTTCTCAATGGATACCTTTGTCTGCCATGTTTCTTTTTAACACACAAGCAGTTTGTATTTAACATTTAAATAATTTAGTTATTATCTACTTCATAACACAAAAACAAACAGCGTTCTGCTGAAAACAGCTCATAGCTTTTAGCTTCAAATATGAAGGGCAGTCTTTGATGTCTTCAGCCATAACTTCACACTTCTTAGTGCAAAATGTGTTTCAATCTTGCACCCATTAAAATTTTTTACACTCCTTGTTTTTCTTGTTTGGACCTTGGAAAGCTGAGGCTTATGTAAGTTCATGGTTGCCACCAGGCTGATTACTGGGATTTCTCAAGCTTCATTCGCAACCATTAAATGATGTAGTCATATGGTTTACTTTTAGGTAGTCCTGTGAGCAGCAGGGAGTTGGACTCAATGATCCTATGTGTCCCTTCCAACCTGAGATAATATATGATTATATGATTCTAAATGCTTGTTTGGCCTATCTTTTCTCCTTTTAGTCCTTGGACGGATAAAAGACAGCAAAGGAAGTGTCTGAGGTTATCCAGTGCACAATATTCTCTGCTATTCCCCTTGGTCTCCAACAAACTTGTTTGTAAGGGTCAAGGAGAGAACTACAATTTTACCCTCTTGCTGCTAGTAGTCTCCACTTCTCTTGCCTCCTTTCCCCAGCAATGAGGCAGTTATTCTGGTTCTCAAACTTTCAGTTTTTTTTTCCAAAAACATCCGTTCTTCTCTGTACTACTCATTTCCTTCCAACATCTGGTCTAGTCCAAAGCCCAGCCCACACTCTCTCCTCAATATATCTGCTTCCACTTGGAATAAATCTGGCTGTAGCAAAGGTGACCTCAGAGTCGTGGACACTTCTCCCTTCCCAAATCCTGTACCTGGCTTCCAGCATGGACAGTCAAGACCCCTCACTTCCCTGTTGCTTCTTAGACCTTTTAGTCAGGTCTCCCTGCATGACACTCTGCTCCAGGTCCTGGTGCAACTACAGCCCCAGCCCCAGTCTTTCCCGCTGACACCCACTTCCCTGGTGTAGCCATTCTTCCCCATAAGAAGGGGTTCCTGTGGGAAGGGGCAGCTCATCCTTTCCTCTATGAAGGTGATTACCCATCACTTTCTTCCCCTCTTTCCCACCCCAGCTCAGCCCTTGGAAGTTGTTGCACAGGAGAGGGGAGGCAAAACTGGCTCATACAACCAGGGCTCCTGCACATACAGAACACAGCCTGAGCCACAACTGGGCCTGTGACTGTTTGTCCCCCATTTCCCATATCTCAAAATGGATAATACACTTCTGTGCATGCCTAATCAAAAAAAAAAAGGGGTAGAGGAAAAGTATGAAATGGCGAAAAGAAGTCATAGGCCACGCAGGCATTTTTCTGATGCTTTTCACAGTATCTTTCCTCTTCCCTTACACACAGCCTGCACTTCCTAGGCTGTGAGCTGGGGTCCTGGAGCTAATGCTGACCACTCTCCACCTGAGCCAAATGAAGGGCACCAGTCTGGGAACGGTTGGTCTTCCTCTTTCCCCTTCCAGTGAACATAAGGACTGGTTTGAGAAAGGAAAGTTTGAGTCAGGAAAGAGAAGTAAAGGGAGGAAAAAAGACAGGGAACTGGCAGGGAAAGGGTCTGCAATGACCTTCGAGCCAGAAAGAAAAAGATCATTGAGAAGGCAGTGGTGAAAATTTAGAGATTAAGAAGAGATATTTAGGGGCTGAGAGAGAAGAAAGTAGCTTGCTCCATACCAAGCCTTGCAGCACTGTAATTCCCTATGCGTTTCCCTCTGGCCATTGCTTCTGGCATTTGCTCCCCTTTGAACAACTGGATATTCCCTGGGAGGAGGCTTCTGGAAGTGCTGCATCAGTGAGGCGTTCAGATCTGGAGCTAGCAGTAATTCTCATTTCTCAAAATGATCCCTCTACTCAGCCAGAAAGTCTTCCGGTAGGTTTTCACCTTGTCTTTGGATATTAGCTGTTGCTTGGGATCTTCTGATATCACAGCTTAAATAGGTAGGTTCTATGTGAAGGACTTTCCAACCTGGAAAAAGATAATAACCCTACTGTTCAACAAACTGCACTTCATAGCTTGCATAGCAACACAGGCATTTGAAATGAAAGCTCGTTCTGTGGAAAGCATAGATTTTTAAAGCTACTACACCTCCTTCTGTGTTGTAAGAATTCAAAGTAAATTTTTACACTCTTGGTATTTTGCACCTTCTCATAAGAAATGAAGGAAAAAGCTAAACCCGCATCAGTTGATTTCATCTTCAGTCATGTAAAAGGTTAGGTTTTCTAATTACTTTTGTCTAGTGGTGTGGCTTTTCTACTGGAAGGTTCCTAGCTATTCTTTTGCTATTAGTTTTAAAGTGTTCATCATCTTTCTGTTTAGCGGTGTTCACCCCTGATGTATTCACAAATCCCCTCCACCACCTTTTTAGCTAAGGGATAAGTCTGAATATATGGGAAGCCTGCTGTCTCTGAAAACCATTGCAAATAAATGGGACTAGAAACAATTTTCCCTACTGTGCATCTCACTGAGACAGTAGCAGTAACTTCTGTTCTTAGCAGAGTAACACTAGCATCTTTGACAAGTGGTTTGTTTATTTCAAGGAGAAGTAGCCCAAAGTCAGGAATGATTTTTTGAACACACGGGACTTGTGCTTATGCCCTTTATCGCCCAGATTTTCCGTAACATTGGGCTGCAGAATACATCCTGTGTAACCAAATGAATGCAGGACAATGGTGATATCCAGAGCTCTCAGGCTGGCTGTTGGCATGTGTATCAGTAGCTGTAAATCCCTTCTCTGTTTGATGTGGAGATGTATGTTAAATCATAGCTATCTCCCTTTTTTTAATCAGAAATCCTATACCAAACCTGAACAACTTATCTGGTGGAAAGTACAGCTGAAGCCACTACACTCTTTGAAAGATCTTTGAGTATTGGGTATTTTTCCACTGAAAAGCTGTTTTGTTAATGAAATGTTTCATCATATTTGGTGCTGGGCTGCTGCCCACGAACACAGTTCTGGGGGAAGATTTGAGGGTAACACCAAGAAAGAGTAGGAGGTAAAAAGGACAGTGGGGTTTTGTCAGTGTGCCCTAGGCCTTAAATGAATGCTTAGAGCTATTTCAGGGGAACCTTTATACAGAGCATTACACAGTTTGGAATTGCAGTTTTCATCCTCACTGTTAGTTCCCCAAAGTAAAGCCCGGCTACTCAGGTGGTATGAAGCAAAAATGTTGTATTTCTTCCTTACAAAAGTAGTCTGAACATTAAATTTGGCATTCTCTCCTAGAACTACCTGCTTTCTGATACCAATTTGTTGTTCTGTTCAGCATGGGCTGTCACAACAATGTCAACATTATCAACTGTAAAATGTAATTGAGTCTGTGAATTCCAAAATAGTGTCATTCAGGTCAGATCATCTGCGGTGAAAAACAGTCTCTTGGCCACCAGAGTTTTCATTCATTTTGGGAAGCCTCCATTTGATCTTTGTACCCTTGTAATATCAAACAAAACTCTCTGTTATTTCTATATTGAATTTCAAGTGCATGTCTGTTGGAAGTGGTTGAGACAGTTCTTTTGGGGTAGTAGAATATAGCCATACCAGGATAGCAGAACACTGGTGGCTGATTTTTATATTAATGGTTTTCCAACAATTGGCTGGGTTTTGCATGCAAGTAAAATCTCATTGTTATTCCATGACCAAAGAAACATCTTCCAGAATCCCCAAAATATTAGAAATTCAGCAACAGGTACTTTTCCCCAGAGTTAATGCTGTAGAATGAATGGTTGCAATGTCACCAGAAAAAATATAGCAAAAGATGCTTGAGACTAGAACTTTTATCTAGGCCTTTGTTCCATAAAAACAGAGAAAGAGTGCTGCAAGCATATGTGTCCTGGTTTTCAAGCCATGAACAAGAATGGTCTTCAGCACTGTTCCTGAGTGTACTGACAATAATGAGAATATAAAAGGATTATTTTGCTTGTCTTTTATTTCATTCTAAATGTTTCATTTGATCTGTTGCTACCTAGTGGCAATCATGCCCAGCAAATGTAAAAAAGGTTGCTGAGCATTTCTGATTGAATACAAGGAAGATACTCTTTTGCTTTTGGTCCTTATATCTGTCTTAGCTTTTTATTTAGTCTCTAATCAATGAAGCCAAGTTTTTAAGGTCTATTCTTTTTTTTTTTTCCCCCCACTCTGAACTACCTCCAGAACATTGTGTTCTGCAAATTACAAAGGCTCCTATCCTCCCACTGAAAAAAAAAAAGGTTGCCAGTGGTTCATTGTCTGATTCTGGTAGCTCATTCTTACTTCTATCTTCTTACTCTGCCTTTTCAAATGGAAGACCTTCAGTTTCCTAGGCAGAATGATTATGAAGCAGCAGCATCCACAGTGCTACAGAGCCCAAAGGGGAAAACCATGATTTTGCCATCAGCCCTAAAAAAAGGGGCAGTGCAGACAGGAGTCACTCTGCATTTTGTTGTTTGTCCCCAGTCCGTGATAAGCACTGCACATTAAGGACAGTCCTTGTGCAGCCTTGGCACAGCTACACCTGCTCCTGTGGGAAGCCCTTTCAACTCTCCCTACCCATCCCTTGGGAAAAAGGTAAGCCCGGAGGGGCTCTTCTCCACTCCACTGCTTCCTAATTTCCGGAGGAATAAGAGGATTTCTTAGGGCATCCTACTTTCCTGTGAAAGCCACACTTCAGCCCTTAGATACATGTCTCGAGTCAAAGACACATGGGCACCAACACACAGCTTTTCTGCCCATATCTGCTGTTATTTTTGACCTGTGCTTATAGCTAGTCTGCCTCCATGAACACTACAGCCCTCAGCAAGGGCCCTACACCCTCGTGGCATGAGTTTGTTTCCTATCAGGAAGCAGATATCTACAGCCTGTACGGGCTGTGGCTCTCTGCCTGGCTTTAAATCCTAACAGAGGACAGCTCCTGCAAAGTGTGCTTATATTTCATTGGCAAGGAGCAGCAAGTATTCAGTATGATATATAATGCATACTAGATCTTTTTTTCACCTAAAAATATTGTCATGCACTCTCATAATTTTGTAATACACACAAGAGTATATTTTGGATGTGTCTAGGTGATAATAAAAGATGTTTAACTTATTTTATCCTGCAGGAGACAAGCAAGATCTGTTGAGTTGAACCAAGGTTGATCAGGAAACATGTAGAAAAATGCAGCCACAGGCAGGATTTGGGGGCTGTGAGGCTGCACGTTCCTTTTCGTTCAAGTAACTTGGTGTGCATGCTCCATAACAAGGGACATTAGTGGCAGAAGATCTACAGCCTTCTTAGACTGCCTGTAAAACTGTGCTGTTACACAAAATGTAAAACTCTTAAGAAAATATTTTTTCAAGAAAAAACTTTAATGCTAGCTCTGTATGTGTTTCTATGCAAACACAGGTAATGCAAAAATCTGTTGGTAGCAATGCCAGTTCATCTCTTTTCAGATTTAGTTTTTAACATTCAGGTTCACATATCTGAATAATTTTGTAGCTGTAACTATTTTTATAGTTGTAGGGAACCGTCTTTTTGAATTAGTGATTTGACTTCAAAAATGCTTTAGGTATGACAAAGATGTATTATGAATTTGACAGTTAACATGCAAAATACACCACTGAGATAGATTAGGAGATGATGAAGCCTATTTTTCCATCATTAGTCAGTTCATGAACCTCCTGTCCCACAGCAGTCCCATAAACTTTTTCAAAGTTACTTACAAGTTAAAAAATTAACATCAGAATACGATCCTTTATTAACGAGTAGGCCACATTCTGGTACATTGAAAATGATCCTGCTTCCCAAAGAGATCCTTTTTGTTTAATGGAGATAGGGCAAAGTAGAGCACTGCTCATCTGTCGAGGTTATGGCTCTGACCAAAGGGCATGTTTTCTCCATAGCACAGTCTACAGTCCCATTTCCACAGCTGGCAAGATGAGAGGATTGATGGGTTTGTGTCATGGTTTTCTCTCCGTGGGCTTGCTTTCTTTCCCAGAGAAAGCATGGCAAAGAAGAGGGGAAAAAAGCGGGAGGTGGATGATGCACAGCCAAGCCTTATTAGGACAAGGCTAGGACATGTACTTGGATTTGGCAGCTGAAACATGCTTTCAGGTCCCCAACACAAAGCACTACAAATCTCACGGCACGTAACAGCACTTCAGACAGACGTCTATTAATGTCAAACTGATGTGAAATGAAAAGCTTCTTTTCAGTTTGTCAGATCACGACTTTTTGATCTGGGCTGAGCTGGCCTGAAACAAAACATTCTGTTCTAATTTTTCTCATTTGAAAACAATCTCTCCTCCTTCCATGGCAACTTCTGTGGGTTTTTTTGCTACAAACATTTATTGAGACTGTTTTCTATCACTTGCAAAAAGCCAGTTAGATACTAATTACCTGGCCACCTCCAGAATTTTAATTGTTGAAATCTCTGACTAACATTGTCATAAGACACGTTTAGACTGCAAATGATGGAAAGCCCTCTGGAGATGATGGAACACCCTCTCCTCTGCCCTGTCTGACTTCCTGATGCCACAGAACATAATCTGACCTGCACAGCTTGACCAAACGCTCAGCAGGCCTGGGGTATAACTTTAAAATGCCACTTTGAATCAAATCCATGTACCAGAAGGTCCTTCCCAAATCACACTGCTTTGTTCTTCAAAACAGGCTTGATAATAGTGTTGATCTTCACTAAAATTGCAGTAGAAAAAAATCATAGAGCTGCAGTACAAACATCTTCAGCAGGATTTCCAAAATCCTTACCCTTAAGATAACTTAGGAGGATAGATGCCTTGCAATACAAGAAACACTTTTGTTCCAAAGTCACTTAGGCATTAAAAACCCCCCTAAATTTGTGTAATTCTGCAACGCATTTTACAATATAAATAGGAATATGCAGCCACATATTTAATGAGAGAAACAGCAAAAGAATGTGCGACACGTGTGAATTGTGGCTAAATAAGCATTTTCCTAGGAACTGTCATTGGCTGAGCAGTATTTAAACTCAGCAAAATTTGTTTCTTTTTGTTTCATGAAGCACTTCTGAACCCAGCTGAAAATATTCAAGAAATATTATAAGCAAATTATCAATGTTCTCTAGGTACCCTCTCCCATGAAGTCTCTGGTGTTGATGCTTAGAATTTAAGTTTTAAAGTCACCTGTGTCACATTTGTTTTCTTTCCTCTGCTTGGAAAAACAAGAGCGTGTATCAATTAAATACCTTTCTTTGATAACAAGTGTGTATTTGGCTGCCATACCAGGCCATCTCCAAAGATCTCCACAGGCAAAGCTGAAAATAGTCTGTATTTGTAGTTGAATAAAAGGCTTCATAGAACTACAAGTAATTGTGAAGATGTTCCTTACTTGGCTAGTAGCAAATTCAAGTAATTTTTGTTTATACAGAGTTCTGCCAGCCCTAGATTAAGTACATGAACAATGGGAAAATGTTTTACACTGTGTAAAAATGTCACCTGGGTATAACCTAATTTGTACATTTCTCTAGAACTGGGAGAAACAGCAACATTGCATTAGAGTCATGACAAATCCTTCAGGGTTTTTTTTCTGGCTAAACAGCCACAATCTGATTAAATTTTGCTTAAAGATTAATATAACCTATATATGTTTTGTGCAATATCCTTAAAAATAAAAGTAATATACTATAGTCTCAGTCATTATCTGATTTTTTTCCTCAATAAAAAAGCAAAGTCTCCTAGAGTGGAGACATTATATAAATTGTACTGTTTAGTAATAGCAGTGTTCATTATGAGAGGCTTAATTATGGTCATCATTTACAAAAAAATCAGTCTTGTCACAGAAAGCATAATAATGAATGTGTCTTGTTTAAAAATTAATGAAACTTTTTTTTTCTGAAGGTATGCAGTCTGCTAGTCTGCAGGGTGTCATCACTTCTATTTTCCTCTTTAAAAGAATTAATATTCATGAAAATTAGATTCCAAATAATTGCAAAATGAGAGTCTTTTTTATACTGCAATTTGGATATGTTTGTTTATTTACATGGAAAAACACACAAAATCCAAAATCAGGTACAAGAATAAAAGGCAGTCATTTTTAGTTATGCAGGAATTATTTTGTGCACTGGACCAAGTTGTGCTCTTATTTACACTGGTGCAAGTAAATGGCAAATTTAATTCTGTTCCAATTTACAGCAGAGTGGTTAGGAGCTTTCTTACTTCTAGGGACTAATACCTAATGTGAGTAACCTAAATTATAACTTACTGTGTGTTCATCAAGGGAAGATGTGCTCCAGTACAGGAGTCCCACATGATGCCTATGCACAGGGCTTAAGCTGGGTTTATGGGTATGGGGCATAGGCTTTACAACACCTAGATTCATTAGGATTAATTTTAGCAAGTCAGGAGGATTGAAAGCAGCTTTTAGCTTTCAGAGGAATTTATATTTTAATGTTTCTGTAGCAGGCTTTAGTTGACGTGTAAATTGAACCACATCATTTCTAAAATAAAGCAATTTGTAGTGAGCTCACTGACATTTTACATGTCAGTTTTAATTCAGCAGTAGTAACTCTGAGTTTGGTAAAACATGGATTCTTCATTAGAGGAGGCATTTTGTCCTTAGCTAACCTGGCAAAGCAGATTGGAGGGGCATACTTCTGAAACTTCATAAAAGTTAGCCGGCTGTGTTTGCTTCTTGCAGTCAACAAAATAAAGAATATGGATAAAAAATTGCTGCTCCATCATATCAAAGAAACGGTCTGTTTGTAATCAGTTTTGTCTGTAAGGGTTGGCTGTGATCCCTTTTGGGACCAGAGTCTATGAAAACTAGGCTCAGACTACACTCAGAAACCTCTCACCCTTCCAGAATAAATTAGCAAACAAAAAAACTGCTGGCAAACAAAAGGTTTTAGAAGCTAAAGTGTTAGGATAATTAAATGCATATTTCAGCAGTATTTATTTGGCATTGATTGGCTGAGGCCACTTACTGTGAAGAGTTGAATAGTTAATTCAAGTGCTAGGCATCTCCTAAAGGACATGACCTTGGGGTCATATAATTGTAACAGTAATTTATTTAGTTGAAGAAACGAATATGTTCTCAATTAGCTTAGCAGGCGTTATAATAACACTAGTGGGATTTATATTTGCTTATGTCACTCTGCTGTAAAGATGAAGTTATTGGATCTGTTTGCCTGTATTTAGTCCGCCAGTTCATGATTCTTCACAGAAGAGATGTGAAGGTTTGCTCATCCTGATTAATAAGTGTCCAATCCTAATGCTGCAGATATTGGCATAATCACTCAAGGGACCTGAGGGACATACACACAGCAGTAATACTGGCAGAAGACAGTGTTACCTACTTAAATCTTTCTCATGCTGATTTTTTTCCCCCTATTATGGATTCTAAGGCTTCTCAAACTTACCCCATAAATTAGTGCCTGATCTGAGATTATTCCACCATTGGGGCTCTTGGAGGTTTATCACAGATATGTTATTCTGCTGGGAATTTTTTTTTTCCCACTGCTTTAATCTGCTGTCACTATAAAATGGGAAAGCAGTAATTCATTTGACTGTGCTCTACCTCAATACTGCTGCAATCTCTAATCTAAACTTCTTAATGTATTTATTTTGATTTTCTAATGTTGACACATTTTTACTGTTCTCTGGCTGGGGTACATGTCGAAGAATGTATAATAGTCGTAATCTACCCACCCCACTCCGCAGCATCTTATTTATGGAAACTTGCAATCTAGAGTTGTCCATTACCAGCAACAACCTTCACAAGTAAAGGAACCATTGGGATTTTGCAGAAATAACTCCACAAGAGAGCCCGGGGGAAAAAAAGGCCATTAAAAAAAAAAAAAAAAGAAAAAAAAAAGAGGTTTTTCAGGTTCATCTGTCTTTCAGGAAGCAGAAGAGTTAGTCCGTAAAGGCTCACCGTGGCCAAGGCAAGGAATGAGCTAGGCGTGACTTTCTGAGCTCTACCAGGAGAGGTCTCTGCAGGACTCACTACTGCAGGAGGTGCCGTGCAGACCCCCTTTGTGTGGTTCCAGCCCTCCCCTCTGTGCTATGCCAGAGGGAAAAAAGCACAGCACACCCATGATGTATGTTCCAAATCAACTCTATCTCTAGCTTGTAGGCAGCCCAGTTTCATCACATGCTACCATTTATACAAATTAGAGGCAGGTGAAGAAATCCTTTAGTGTTTAGAAACAGACTAATCAAGCTGTTAAGACAGGCTGGCTGAGCAGGTTTGCTTCATTTCTAATAAATAGCAATCATATGCCGCAAGAAACAGCTGAGTGAAACAAAAAGAAACGCATCTTCCTAGGGTTCGCATTTGTAGTATTGCCTAACTATGCAGGGCACTTACACCTGTGCTTTAATCTCTCACTTATACGCAAGTTTAAATACTTCATGGAGCAGAGCTGGACATAACTCAGCCTGTGTAAGGAGGATTTCTTGATTGCCTTATTTTCTGAGTCCTGGGCAATCTGCTCCCACTATTTCCCTGCTCATGGGAAGACTCCACATGCACATAGCACTCCCACAATTCAGAATGGGCTTTGTGGGTGTCAAGGAAGCTCGTTCCTTGTGAGCGGAGCTCCAGAGTGTACATCCTATAAAGCTACAAACTCCACATGATATAGAATATCTGTCCTTCGAACTATGTGACAAACCTATTTGTGCTTAATTTTCCATAATATTTTGCAATCACTGACAGGGTTGAATTTTGCATCTAGATGCAGGTCATTTTGTAGCCAGTGTCATTTTATAAAATTTATTTAAGGAAAAAATATTTCCAAATGAAGCTCATTTTTCTCCTTTTAAACCACAAAATCGTACAACTCTCTCTGCAGAGGCTTGGTGGAAGAGATGAGGGAATCAAAGAGCTGTTTAGTTCTCTTCAATCTCAAGCTCCCTATTGACTAGGAGAATTGATGAGAAGAAAAACCCAATGAGAAGTTTACAAGCATAATAGAAAATATTTTAGCAGCACTAAGAGGCCTGTTTTCCATTTACTACTCTGTGTTTTGAAAGAAATTGATGGCAACAGTGAATGAGCAACTTTGATCAGGATACTTATCTTGGTGTTGGAATATGGATTTTAGTGGGTATCTATGGACACTGGGGCTTGGAATTTGACTGTGATTTGCAAACAGGTTAAAACATGTTCTTTGTGCCTTGAGTCCATTACAATATTTCATTGTAAAAAGATGATTTAGTGTTAGGAAAACTGTAAACCTAAAAAATTTCCTTTCTTTTCCAGTAGAGCCTCACGCCCTCTTAAGCACTGCAGGGTGTTAGCAATTTTCACTCTGTCCCAACTCATACTTTACTCAGTGTGTGAGGCCTCCTGTTGAAGTTATGTCAAGGTCTTTGGACCAATGCAAAGGCTATTGAATCTTACAAGTTAGTATGCATATCTGCCTTCAAATTAATTGACTCACTTGTGATCTTCACAACAGCTGTGACAGTTACAGTTTGTTGCACGAAATGCTGTATTTTACTGATGAAAGCACATTTTTATTCAGGGTTCCACTTCTTCAAATGGAAAAATTTTGAAGAACTCTTGTGTAGGTTATGAGTCCTGTTTTAAAGCAAGTGCTGTAACATTCTACAAAGGCAGTCTGAAACACCAAAGTTTACTGTATGGAGTTTGCAGTGACTATTGCAACGTTCTGTGCGACTGCTTCTATGTAAGCGTTTTCAGTCTATCAAGCTCAACGTTAGTTTAAATACTGGAGTGGTGAATCCTGTAGTACCTACTCAGATTCAGTGCAAGTGGGCAGAGCTTCACTGAATTGGAGGAAATTGCTTCTACTCATACTAAATCTGACCGTGGTCCATAGTGTTAACAGCAAATATCTGTGTATGAGCTATAGCCTATATGTAATCTGTATGTAATACAGCATATTTATTCTATGGCAAACCCAATATTTTAACTTGGTGATGGAAAGGCTGGAAAAGAGGGGTAGAGGAACTCTCTCCTTTCCCTTACTTAACACGGGGAAAAGTACCAGACAACCACCAAGATGCTTCCTCACTTCTGCATTTCTGTGGCCTGTCGTTCAGGTTCTCCATACCCCTGGCCACATACAACCTTGTGGACAACATCCCAACACCTATGACAGCAGAGATCTTTACCACACTTTCTGCTCTCTGTCCTTTCCCTAGTAAATCCTCTGGGCAAGCAACAGTAGAAGAGAAAGATTTTCCTTCTGGTTGTGTTATGTGGACAACCCAAAGAGTTGTTTGGCTTGGCTGGGCTTTTTTGTCCGTGTTCATAACAATTCTACTGACTGCTGAAAAAACTGACCTCGAGGACAGTAGTCAACTACAGGGACAAAAGCGACAGAGCAGCAGGGAAATAATGACATAAGGAAAACCTTTGATGTTTGAGTTGAAGTGTGTATTGAGAAGAATTCCTCAGGATTAAATTTCCCCTGGTGCAGGTAATTTTCTATTAGCATTACTGGCTCTTAGGCAGATGTGCTTCCTAGGAAGAAAGACATACCTTTGTGTCCAGATGCATGACCAGTAATGGTATGAGGAAATCTTCATGACCTGTAGTTTAACAGTAGATCCTGGGTTTCCCCTAGAGAGAGCAAGTTCTGCCTCTTGGTAGACAGGACACCTTTCATCTACACAGTTAAGACATGCCTGAGATATAGGAATTCAGCAAGACAGTCTTGTTGAAATGAAAGTGTCATGGGTTATATCAGAACATTTTTAATAAAATTCTCTTACCTTGATCAATCTATGCCCTTCAATTTAAAGCTGAGATTAATTCTCCAAGACACATTATGGTACTGTATTAATACTTGAAATCATCTTATAAATGCTTGCTTTCATATTTGGCATAACTATTGTACCACTATAGAAACTGCTTCTATTGACCTTTAGATTAAAAATATGTTGGATTATCATGATTGACACATTCAAAATGACTCATTCTTGCCAAACACAGCATAACAACTTTTTAACATTCCCTTTTCTTTACAACTGCCTCCACTTTCATTATATGAAATATGGCTATATTATATACCACCTCTCATTGCCTAACATGCTTTTTTCAGAGTTCAAGAAGATTTACATTTGCAGCTAAATGTTTCAGTGATTGCTCTGTTGGATTTCATTATACCAGCGTAGTTAATCAAAGCAAGTCTGGCCTTGCAACCATGATTCATTGTATGGTTTTTTGAACTTAGTCATTTATACTGAATGAATATACACATTATCACCAGAGTACCAGATTTTCTTTAACAGCCTGCATGACACTGTACTGTAATGCCTTAGTAAACTGCTTATGCCATGTGAACACTGCAGCTGCTTTTTTTTTTTTTTTTTTTTTTTTCTTTTTAAGGAATTCATTGAAAGCCATTCTCTTTACCAAGGGGAATGAGGGACTCACTGGGAGTATAGTCAGTGCAAAGGAAATGGTATTCTCTTGTGGTCCTAATGACTGCTATTTCACTATACGCAGGAATATTTTCAGATCTGTACACTTTGTCTATGCAGCTGGGTGGTCTGCACAATAGTCATTAAAAAGAAATCCCCAAATAAGCATAATATGCTCAAGTTTGGCTGAGGTTTATTCAGCCTTATGCTTTATAGTGGAATACAGGCAAGAGAATCACTGGCTTTGGTGTGGCTGAGAAAAGATTTCGTGGTTTCCGTTTCTTTCTCCTGGACAATCTAAATAAGTATGGGTTTGACACCACTACTGAGGTGGCAAATTCTTTTACCCTCCAAGAACCCTGGAGGTAAAGATCTAAGGTAACAGCACATGTTAGCTAATACTTCCTAACTAACTATTTTTCAGTGTCTTATGCAGACTAGGATCTATCTTTAACATGCTGGCAGAGTTGAGTTAAAGCCTCAGCAACCTCTTTTAAATGCTATAAATCAAACACACAGAGGTATTTAGCTGCCTAGAGGTGAAGATGGTTGTTTAGTAAGATTTACCTAAATGCCTAAACAGGTCAGGTACTTAATTCTCACTGAAATTGAATGACAGTACTTCAAATACCTCTGTAAATCAAGATGCTTTTACTTCTGTCTACAATGGATTTTTGAAATGTGTTAATAGTAGTACTTGCTATTATTCTCCATCTGGACTGAACATACATGAGAGTCATGCTTTTAGTACAACGTGAAGGAAAGCAGCACTCACAAAACCAGTTTTGATGAGTCTCTAGATAAAACTCAGGCACAGCTGACTGTGTTGTCTCCGTCTTCCTAATCTCTGCTTATGCACAGCTGGTGTATCATGGCATACTCTGTGGGGTTCACCATTTCCATCGCAGACAAAACACGCGAGCTGTTAGGTGTGACTATTTGAGTGAGAAGCCAGTCTACCTAATGAGAAGACAAGGGGGATTGCCCATTTTCCATCAGTTACTTGAAAAAAGTACGTGTGGCAGGCAGAGAGAATTTTCTAATCCTGTACAGGTTTCAGTCTGTTATTGTTCTATGAAAACAGATGCCAGTTTCTAAGCTGGATTACAGTCATTTTGCACCTAATAGGTAAAATGGTTATAAATTGATTGGATCCAGTTATGGGAGATTTCCTTATTTAGAAGGAACCTCCACTTATTTAAGGTCCCCACAACAGCTTCTCTGACCTAGGTCCTTTTAGCCTTTGTCATACAAGAAGTATATTACAAAGTGAGAAGTGATTTCCGCCTTCTCAAGAAACCCTGAGGACAATGGTTAGACAGCACAGCATGGAACAAAATCAATTTTGAGGATGACTATTGGATATCTGTTGCTACTGTCATCAGCCTAGTTTGTTACTGCCTAGGAACTATTTTTCATCTTAACAAAAAGTACCCAAGAGCATCAAACAATTACAAAAAGGGGAGACGGACAAATAGTATGCAAATATTTGCCAATGGGATTGTCTTTGTGTCCTCAGTGTCACTTATCTGCCCTACCAATAGCATATTGTTAATTCATTCCCCTGTTTAAAAATGGGATTGTATTTTGTGTTGGCTACGTGATAATCACAGTCCCCTTTTGTGTTTGCTTTCTACAGACATTTGAATGATTGCCTTTTACTGGCACAAATGGTCACAGAACACATGGTCCCCTATCACATGCAAGGGTATTCACTGAAACTAAATGTCATATTCGCATGTGTAAATATTTCTTCCAGAAGTATATGCTAGTTGTTCCAGTGCATGAATAGAAAGAATACCTTATGACTTATCTGGCTCATCACAACTAACCAGCCTAACCGGGTTGTCAAATATTTGCAGATAACAGGTTTGGATTAATCTATATGGTTAATTTTTTTTTTTTTTGAAGTAATTTCAAGTAACAAATGAATCTGGAAAACTATGATCTGTTTGCAGATATTCTGTTTGCAAAAAGAAGGCAACACGTGTCTGATGAAATATGCATTGTGAATTATTCACCAGTCTCAAACTGTAGTAAGTGTTAAGATAAAAGATTTGTAAACTCATCAAGCATTCAACAAAATTCACCATACTTTTTTTTTTTTTTTGGTCATGGCATTTCTGCCTATGAAAATATATTCATGAATTCAAAAGATTCTATGCACTTTATGTTTACTTTCTGAATGAACAATTATTCAGCAGTTAAAGCTAATCTATATTACCAACAGATCTGTGCTATCCTGTTTTGTTTCACTTCAAAGATGTATTAGTGTAGCACATAGCTTAATACTTCCCAGAACACGTAGCTTAATTTCTTCCCAATACACATCATTCCAATAACAAAGGAGAAAACTATACAGCTCTTCTGATATTCAGTAAAAAAATGCAAGTAGGAGGAAATATTATATAAGAACTAATTTAGTTTAATCATCCTTTTAATTTTTTTAGGATTAATTTCCTCTTTCATTTGACAGAAGACAATTCCAAGGCACATGTAGAAGCTTTGTTAATTCTACTAAGTTCTTATTTGAAGGTATGTGCTGTGCTCATACAGGGCATTTGGCTGTTTACTTCGGGCAAATCTTTACCCAAGTTGCTATGATTTAAATATGTACATATAGCTGGGAACTTTCCTACAGAATCTAATAGTGTAAAGACTCAACTACGCAGATAATCCCTACTGCAAGAAACTCAGGTGCATTGTAATAAGTAGAATACTTTTTTGGGGTCATTTTTTGTATCTAAATAGTGGAATATACAATTGTTGACATTTCAGATCTAAAACAGCACTCAGATTGTTTTCTGCATCAGAAGTTTCACCACAAAAAGTCTGGCTACATAATTTCCTGAGCTCTTTATAGGAAGTGATTGTAGTTTATGATAGGCTAGAAAAGGGTTTATGGGGGGTTAGATAGCCTTCTCTGATGGGTTTCTTCAGAGAAGAAGTCCAGCAGATCGTTTTAAAGATTATTTCTTTAATATCAAATCCTGCACATGGTGAAATACTGATAGCAAATATAGCATGGATTCAACAGAATAATATCACCCTTTTTTGTAAAACACGGAAAGAATTGTAGTTTGTCCTCCGATATAGTGAATAAAGTGTGCTACAGAATATGGAAATATATATTTTTAAAGCAATCCATTGTGAATACACAGAACTTTTCAGACACATATCCCAACCCCCCCCCCCCTCATCCCACCCCCCATTCTTCAGAAATGTGTCTGCTGAAATCTACACAATAAGAAGAGGCAGGAAAACAACCTCTACCTAAATTTTTGGGAAGACACTGATAGTGTTGTGCACAAACCCTAAAGCAACAGTAAGTAACTTACCAGGTAGGGATACTAGAAGAGGCCTTATAAGGCTTGATCTATATAATAGATGGGTGTTTTGCTATTGCCTTCACCTCTGTCTGTCGAAGAAGTTCTAACATTTTACTGACAATGACAATTGTATCCTGGTGTCTGGGATCACTCCTGTCATGTTTGCATTTACCAGGAGAGATGCAGGCCACATTCCTAGATACATCCAGGATCTCTAACTGGTGAAAAGGCATGTTTCCTAGCCATCGTAGTTAAGAGCCAGTGCCAGGCACAGTGCTTCCAGGCACTTGAGTGTGGAGTGGATTGGTCTCTTACTCACCCACTCCTTCGGATGTATTTATTTCATTACTGCCACCTATAAAAACCAAGTGCTTACCAAGTACATGTGGAGACCTCAGGTAGAATGAGTCACCTTCACCCTGTTCTACCTTCAGTGATTCTGCTGTTTGACTCATGATAAGAAAAATAAGCCCCACTTATCAAAATGAGGCAACTGAAAATAGGCATCTAATGATACAGAAATGTGTCTTACTGATTTTGGATTCAAGACACATGTACATATATGAATGATCATTTCAGATAGACTCATTTGCACTACAGCTGACTGGTACTAACTTAAGAAAATGTTATTCTAAGATAAAAATAAAAAGCTGGATGGCACACTCAGCATCACCTGTATTTTCTGGCTCACCACATAAAGAGGCAAGCACCTTGGAATACACCTCAGGGTATTACAAACAACATATCCTCCCATCAATTGCATTTCAGTGCACAGCAAAAGACTTGCTGCTAAGACTACATCAGGACCAAAGTAAACAGGAAAATGCCCTTAAAATTATGAGAAGTTTTAAAAATTAACCTAATCCAAGGAAAGATAAGCCATGTCCATACTATAGGCTGCATGATCACTACCTGCATGAACAAAGTTGTTGAGTTCCCTGCCATTTTAAAGGCCACATTGTAGGAGTCTGGTTAATGCAGCAGGTGGGATGACAAACCAGCCTGAGCAAGGGAAGGGTAGGAAGAGATGGACTGCTTTCTCTGTATTTTGGAGAAAATGGGAATTTCTAGAGCTGCCAGGATTTCCTTGGAGGCAGTACAATTTGAGGGTATTACCAGACAAAAACCTAAAGTCAGCTGCTTCATTGAGCATGAGTGAATCAGGATGAATGACTGAGAAAACTGGCTTAGGCTGTGGCACAAGGGAGTGGGAGCAGGAGAATTTAATGCAAGGCCAGCAAGTGGGTGCCTCATTGGGGTGGCCTCATAGATGACGTGCCCCACACCAGAAAAGCTTTTGTGTATGCTTTATGTGAGTCAATGGGAAAATTAATTTGCTGTAATAATCAGGACTTCCCTAAATACTCTCTTGAAATGGGTCAAGGGATACAGGGAATAAAGGATGCCAGAGAGAGAATAAAAGGAGAAGCCAGAGAAGAAATTATTCAATGCAATTATATGCTTTAGTTATTTTATAAAAACAAACATACAAACCAAAACATCCTAAAAATACCTTACATTTTATTCCTTATGGGTTGTCTTTGCTTGTTTCTTCTAGAAATAGTCTGTGCTGCCTTATTATTACTACTAGTTTATTATTGTTATTTTATATTTTCAGGAACAGCACATTTATTTTGTTTGACCCAGGGGAGAGCATGGTTAGAGGTAAGCTATTTTGGCAATGTTTAGAACTTTCTGCTATATTCTTGTGTTCTGCTGATATTAACATAAGTATGTAAGCTGCAAAAGGGTTTTAGTAGTATGCAAGTAAAGTTTTCTTGGCTCACAATACATTTTACTACAATCACAACTAATCTAGCCCTCAGACTTTCATAACAGCATGTCAGCCTTTATAAGTAGAAATTTTAGAACAAATAGTGCCCCCACCCTAAATTTCTTAATCCTAACAAAACATGAAAAAAAAAATGACACCACCACCCTCCTCAGTCCCATACATCCTATCGTAAGCATCATCAAGCTGGTTTTACTTTCTATTTACTTATTTTTCTCTAAGTCCCTTGCGACCTGTGCATCATTATCTTCAATGAACATCTTCAGTAAACAGGACATTTAAGTGTATTTGTGCTGTTCTGGCTTGTTGCAGTTGTTTACCTGATTGGATCACATGCTGCTTTGATCATTTAAGAGAGAAAAGGCTTTTACAGTAAAATATCTGGAATGCTTTGCAAAAGCAAACTAAGGAGAGAGACGTATTTATTGTGTTTGTTTTCTCCCTGATGTATTAGTTTTAAAATATCCTGGAGATTGCAGAACCCCCACACCCTCTCTGCCCCGCCCCCGCCAATCATCTTGACTTTGAAGATCACTTCCATGGCATAAAAAATTAATTTTTCCTTATGATGAAGAATCTCCTGAGGTTAATTTGAAAGGGCACTTGAGTTAGGGCCTGCCACAGAATACTTGAAGTTACACCAGACATGATCTTGAACCATTAATCAGTTGGTTTTCTGCTAGTCTAGGATAAGGCAATTGTATTACTGATATCTACAGACAAGACTGGTTCTTTCTGCTTTCTTGGCAATTTTATAACTTCAAACTGATCTTCTGGTTTGAGTGCATATATAGCATTAATTTGATGGAGGTTGCAACAATCACAGCCATTTGAAAATTCTCCCTTAGCAGTAGAAAGAAATAAAGTCACTGTTTTGAGCATAAATCCATGCATACTTTAGGTGAAACAACAGATTAGGATACTGAAGACTGGTAGTCCCATACTATATGGGGATTTCTTCATTTCTTGATACATGGGAGTGGAAATTTGATTAGGGCTGATTCAGACTGCCCACTGTAAAACAGCATGCCAGTAGCAGAGTGAAGAGAGCATGGTTATGAAGAGAGCATGGTCTACCGTTCCCCCTCATTCCAGCTACTAGACACAGATATTATCTAGCTCTTCATGCACTGTATTTTATAACCTTATGCTGAATGAAGTAATACCCCATAAAATTCCAACATGTTAGTGGGTGACATGATAATACATTTCCAACTTGAGTTTTTTTCTAATGGACATTATATTGCTTTTATTTTAGAAAATGGCCCCCCAATGCAGTATAAGTGGAGTTTTAAGGTCAAATTTTAAAAAACAGAAGATGAAGAACCACATGAGCAATGCACACTCTTTCTCTCCTACGCACATGGGCACATGGCCACCTGATTGGTGTTTGCATCTTCAATAACACAGACATGAGCTTTCAAACAGATGTCTATTTTTCCATGTGCTGACTTGGAGCCTCTGCTATGAAATCCTGAATGCTCAAGCATTGTTGATTGTACTCTGTGTATGTGGATATACAATTAATATTAGTAATTAATAGCTTGAGCTTTCTCTTGGGGTGATTCTCTAGATTGTTTTGTGTGAGCTCCATGTCTAAGTGCAGTGAATCTCAATAATGCTAGCAAATCCAGATGGTAGCTTTTTACACTAATTTTGCTCAGCTAGAAGTAACTGCTCAAGATGCAGAGCCAGAGAGTGAATACTAGTGGAAATAGGCCCTCTATATTAAGCCTTCTTTCTCAGGGACTTTTACAGCATTAATTAATTCTCATCATCCTGCTGTGTGTAGCTAAAAATTTTATTATCCCCACTTTATAGATGGATAAAATTAGTCACATAAAGGTTAAGTGATTTGTGCAAGGTCATGTAGTAACTCCGTAGCAGGGCTGAGAACAGAATTAGAAGTCATAACCTCTGTTACCTTGGGCTAATGATGAGTCCACATGCCACGTGTTATCCTTTCATAAATGACACATACTCAGACAAAGGCTGACTATAAATTAAGTATTTAAGAGATTCTTTACATATCTCTTCATACGGTATATATCATAAAAGGGTTCAGGTGTGCCTGATGAGACATTGGATTCTGCTCTAGTGTTCAGAGTTAGCCTTGCCCTCTTTAGGGCTGTACTTTTCAGTTGGTGACATGCATAGCTTGCCAAACTGCATGCATAAAGTGAACTCTATACCAAACACTCAGTTTATCCCAGTGCTTGTTGAAAAAGTCCACATACAAGAGCCTAAGGAAGAACAAATCAACCAGATTAGAAGAGTGATAACAATTTTCCTGGGAGCGTCTGCAGTTAAGTTCTTCCTTACGTCCTTGAGTGATGATAAATGTCCTGTGTAAAAAACAGCAGTTCTTGCAGGATCTGCAGCAAGTAGCTTCTCCAAATCTCTGGAAGACTTCAAGTAGTCAAGGAAATCTTCCATTGCTGCAACACATTATTTGCTGCAGTTGCCAGCACTGCTGGAGCAAACACAACTCTCTGTGGCTGTCTTGCCTGTATAATTCAGCAGCATTTGTATAGCTTTGAGATATAGGTTACACTTCTTGTTGCTCCTGCTTGTCACAGAATAAAAAATGGGTCTGTGTTAAATGACATGGCCCTGACTGGGCTTGTGGTTGCAGGGTGGGGAAACCATGACATTCAAGGCATTCATTTATGAAGAAGAGAAATTACGTTTGTCAGGTTCAGATAAAGCTTATTGTTTCAACCTTGAGAGAACAGACAAGATTCAGATCCCTAATAACTTGCCAATTTAATGTAAAACAAAATGCAAAGGCATTAAAAACAGGAAGGAAAATTTCCCTGCTTTAAAATTATTTAAATTGCATTTAAATTTATTTAAAATTAATCATATATAGAGCTGGCTGAACCACTAATTGCAAATAAAGTGCTAGGTAATACTACTGAGTGAGTTATTAGTCAGAAATCAGTGATGTGTTTTTCTAGTTTGCACTCTGGTGGTACCCAAAAAAGCCATCAAGATAAGGACCAAGTGACTGTTTTTCTTTTTTTCTGATGTGTATTGTACTAGGCACAACGAAAACACACAGGAAGAGCAGCCCCTGCCCAAGAGACCTAACAGTCAAAAACACTGCTAGAGAGAAAATAAATGGGCAAAGTGGTATCTCATTAGTTCCAATTCCTTCACTTTAAAAAATTAATTTATTGTAATTTTTATTACAGTAACAGGGAATGAGGTAAGTTGAAAATGGCTGAACAAGGTGAAGAAACTGGAGAAAATTAATCAGGAAGGAAAGAGGACACCAGAATGGCTATGTGGCAGGAAGACTGAAAGGCAAAGACAGAATAGGAGAGAAAGGATGAAGCTTAGCTCAGCAGATAGGGAGCCAGCTGGAGCTGGGAAAGTGGGGTGTGGGGAAGGGTCTTCCCTCTAAAATTTAAAAAGGGCAGGGACTCTCAGAAGGTTTAATCTGTCTTTCTTCCGAGTTACTTTGTCCTAGTGACCAACGCCACTAAATTTGTAACACCAGTTAGCAATCCAGGAGAGAATGGCAGAAGCTCCAGATTAGTTCTGGTGTTGATGTTCTTGTTCTGCTGGTTACAGACCACCTTGACCCTTCCAGCTTATATACCTGCCCCGAAATCACCTGCTTCCGTTATTTTTAATGATTGCAGAGATAGTCTTGTTGAGGTGATTTTATTTTGTTAAGCGGATTTGGTCAAAAATGGTGGGGGGAGGATTGAGGATGCTGGTGGGAAGGGAGGTATGCATTTAATATATTGATGCAAGGCCTGTAAGATCTGAGATAAAGCACTACCATTACCTTCTCATACCTTTGCATTACTAGCCATTACTGAATGACACGGTGCAGAAAGGCTGTTAGAGAAGGCTAATGCCTATACAGCTGGTGTAATGAAGAAATGGGAGGTTTAGGTACACAAAACCACAGCTCCAACAGAAGGAGCTGAAAAGATATAGATAAGATTAGTGACATATGTAAAGGCACAGATAATGTGTAACAGAGTCTGCCCAGCTGAATAGGCTGAAGCCAGCAGTAATAGGAAGCCCATGTTCTCCCTAATCCTCCCAGATAAGCTGTTCCATCCAGAATTATCAGCCAACAATCTTCAGGGTATCAGGCTGAAAATGAAGTTTCAGACTGCTTTGATTCCTCATCCATAAATGAGAAAGTGCCTGAAGGATCTTTATTTATTCTCGCTCCCTCCGAAACACTCTTCAAAAAGTGCCAATATACTAGCAACAGATGCATAAAGCCTCGCTTACTTTGATTGACAGAACATGATATAAAGCAACTCTCACTTGACATTTCAGTTTCATAAGGCTCCAAGCAAGTGTATGTGTGTGTGGAACTTTAAAACTTCACAAGGAAATAAAAGGGGATATATGCAAACTTCAAGAGAATGTTTTCTGAACAGAGTATAACTCTTCCCTTGTTTCAAGATCTTATATAACAAGTTGTGCAGGTGATGAATAATTTCAGTATATCGTTTCAGCCCTGTGTTTATTAAATGCCTGCAATATTTGTACTGTTGGTTTTTGTAGAGTTACAAAATAATTGATGTGTATGTCCTCAGGAAGTGTGTTTAATTTGAAGAGAAAAAGTATTTTAGAACAAACTTTCAAAATATGAATGAGCATGAAATGGAATACAGGTTCCTATCTTCTTTCAAATAAATTAAAATTATCATAAAGGTGCAGGAAGAATTTTTGTTGGGTTTTGTATTTATCTTCTTGACAATGTTATGCAGGGACAAAGAGAGGAGAATCCTGGCATCTACCTGTAGTGTGCCTGTTTTCCCGATGCAACTACTTTAGTTTAACTCCCCTGAGGAAGTCAGGCTGGGCCATGGTTATGGGGAGTATTTGCACTGTGTCCTCATTAGCTTTTATGCTTTAATACTTTTTTTCATTCTTACACGTGGTTTGCCTTGAGCTTCCAATGACACTGTATTCTATATACGTGAACACTCAGAACACTGACAATGCTTGTGAATTAAACAATTCGTACCTGGAGAGAAAGGAAACTGCTTGAAAGAATCTATAACCCTCAACTCTCTACAATGGGATGCATCTCCTTTTCTTAATGAGGAACAATTTTCACCTCTGAAGGAAAGGAAAAGAAAAAACTCTGTGTGTGAGTTTCGCTGGGGGAAGGAACAGAACCATGATCAAAGGGAACTGGCAGATTACTTACTTTTTATTTACAATGGACAACCGAGATAATTAACTAAAATACAACTAGTGGAAGAACATTAGAAAAGGGAAATCGTTCCTGAATACTAACATAAAACTTTTTAAAGAAAGGGGGAAGAAATGTAGATGAAGTACTCTTACTTTTCTTTCCTCTTGTTCCAATTCCTGTACAATAAGCTGTAAATTACCTGCCTCCAAACCTGAAAAAGTACAGCTCACACCTGTTAATCATATGTCCAAAAAAAGCTACTAATTTTCACAAAGCTACTAATATTTCAGAGTACTAGTTATGTGATAACATAATAAATAGTTAGACTTTTGAAAAATGCTCAAGGTTTTCATATTTTGGAAGAGTTTTTAGGGCACTAGCCTTTCCAGTGCTACAGGCATGATTTTCTACTTCCTCTCATTCCTGCCTTACCCTATTTAATTAAACAAAGATAAACTAATGGAATTTTCATGCGCTGTATATTCTTCCAGGAAAAAGAGTAAAACCAAAGGAGTTTTCTTTTTAAAACTAATTATCTATATAGTTACTTTTTCAGAAAGTATATGTGAATTTTGAGAATACTAAGTACGTCCCTGGTTGGTTCTCCCCAGTCCTTTGCATTTTCCATTTTTCTATTGGCACAACTGTAAAGAATTTCTATTTACCGTATCTGTTTGTTAACATATGCTGAAGAATTGTAGTATGTCATTACCAAATGAGTTAACAAAAAAACATACTAAAACCAACATACCCACCAGTGAATGCAGGGACAGGGCTAAGAGCAATCTCCAGCACAAGGAATCCTGAGGGAGAATCTAGGCATTGGGGAGCGAAGCTCAGCTAAAGCAGAGTTGGAAAGTGAAAGAGGAAAAGGTTAAAAGACATGTAGGCTGAGAAGTGGATACTTTGTCTTTAGATGCAGATGTAATGTGCCTTTCTTGTCTTTTCTTCTTTCCTGTCCCTGACTACTGGACCACACACAACTTTTTGGAATTCCTAAACCTGTTAAGATAGAAAACAGGAGACCTGTGCCCAGCCTTTTATCACAATTACCTTATAAAAAACCATAAATTTAGTTTTGTTCCTGTGTTCTTAAATACAGGAGAGTAGGTAAACTTCGCTGTCACTGGACTTCTGTTTAATGAATCATAGAATCATAGAATCATAGAATCATAGAATCACTTCGGTTGGAAAAGACCTTTAAGATCATCGAGTCCAACCTTTAACCTAACCCTGCCATCCCACCACTAAACCATGTCCCTAAGCACCTCATCTATCCTTCTTTTAAATACCTCCAGGGATGAGGACTCCACCACCTCCCTGGGCAGCCCATTCCAGAGCCTGACAACCCTCTCGGTGATGAAGTTTTTCCTAATGTCTAGCCTAAACCTGCCCTGGCGCAGCTTCAAACCATTCCCCCTCGTCCTATCGTCTGTTACCAGGGAGAAGAGGCCGACCCCCACCTCGCTACAGCCTCCTTTCAGGTAGTTGTAGAGGGCGATCAGGTCTCCCCTCAGCCTCCTCTTCTCCAGACTAAACAACCCCAGTTCCCTCAGCTGTTCCTTGTATGACTTGTGTTCCAGACCCCTCACCAGCTTGGTTGCTCTCCTCTGGACACGGAACTAGTAGTAGTGGGCCCAAGTAGTACTTGTAGTGAGGGGCCCAAAACTGAACACAGTATTCAAGGTGCGGCCTCACCAGCACCGAGTACACGGGCACGATCACTTCCGTACTCCTGCTGGCCACACTATTCCTGATACAAGCCAGGATGCCATTGGCCTTCTTGGCCACCTGGGCACACTGCTGACTCATATTCAGCCGGCTGTCAACCAGTACCCCCAGGTCTTTTTCCACCAGGCAGCTTTCCAGCCACTCTTCCCCAAGCCTGTAGCGCTGCATGGGGTTGTTGTCACCAAAGTGCAGGACCCGGCACTTGGCCTTGTTGAACCTCATACAGTTGGCCTTGGCCCATCGATCCAGCCTGTCCAGGTCCCTCTGCAGAGCCCTCCTCCCCTCCAGCAGATCAACACTCCCACCCAGTTTGGTGTTGTCTGCAAATTTACTGAGGGCACACTCAATCCCCTCATCCAGGTCATTGATAAAGGTATTAAACAAAACCAGCCCTAGAACTGAGCCCTGGGGGACACCGCTTGTGACCGGCCGCCAACTGGATTTAGCTCCATTCACCACGACTCTCTGGGCTCGGCCACCCAGCCAGTTTTTAACCCAGTGAAGAGTACATCCATCTAGGCCATGAACTGCCAGCTTCTCCAGGAGAATGCTATGGGAGACTGTGTCGAAGGCTTTGCTGAAGTCCAGGTAGACAACATCCACAGCCTTTCCCTCATCTACCAGGCGGGTCACCTGGTTGTAGAAGGAAATCAGGTTGGTTAGGCAAGACCTGCCTTTCGTGAACCCATGCTGTCTGGGCCTCATCCCCTGATTGTCCTCCATGTGCCTGGTAAGCACACTCAGGATGAACCTCTCCATAATCTTCCCTGGTACTGAGGACAGGCTGACTGGCCTGTAGTTCCCCGGATCCTCCTTCCGGCCCTTCTTGAAGATAGGCGTCACACTTGCCAACCTCCAGTCATCTGGGATCTCCCCTGTTCTCCAGGACTGCTGATAAATGATAGAGAGTGGCTTGGCAAGCTCCTCTGCCATCTCCTTCAGCACTCTTGGGTGGATCCCATCCGGCCCCATAGACTTATGGATGTCCAGGTGGCATAGCAGGTCAAAGACTGCTTCTTCCTGGATTATGGGGGGTTTATTCCACTCTCTGTCCCCATCTTCCAGCTCGGGATGCTGGGTACCCTGGGGATAACTCATCAGGCCATTAAAGACCGAGGCAAAGAAGGCGTTGAGTATCTCAGCCTTTTCCTCGTCTTTAGTGGCAATGTTCCCCCTTGCATCCACTAGTGGATGGAGGTTCTCCCTGGTTCTCTTTTTGTTGTTGACATATTTATAAAAACTTTTCTTATTATCCCTTACAACAGTGGCCAGGTTAAATTCCAGCTGGGCTTTTGCCTTTCTAATCTCCTCTCTGCATGACCTGACAAGATCCCTGTACTCTTCTTGGGTTGCCTGCCCCTTCTTCCAGAGCTGGTAAGCTCTCCTTTTTTCCCTTAGTTGCAGTAGTAGACCTCTGTCCAGCCAGGTCGGTCGTGTTCCCCGCCGATTTGTCTTATGGCACATGGGGACAGCCTGCTCCTGTGCCTTTAAGACTTCTTCCTTGAAAAATATTCAGCCTTCCTGGACCCCTTTTCCCTTCAGGACTGTCTCCCAAGGGACTCTCCCAACCAGCGTTCTGAGCAGGTCAAAGTCTGCCCTCCGGAAATCCATGGTGGCAGTGTTGCTGACCCCCTTCCTTACCTCACCAAAGATCGAAAACTCTACCATTTCATGATCACTAAGGCCTAGATGAACTCCGACCGATGAAAAAGAGTAAGACGCAAAATAAACTAGTATTTGCAGCATTAAGCGTCACTGCTGAGCACTGCAGAAGAGCAGCTGGTGAGTAGTGTCCTTGTTTATGTTTGGAGTTCAGAGACAAAGTGTGGCCTCAAATGCAAGTCCCACCAAGGTCAATGGGGATTGTCCTTACTCAGATGATGTTGGAATTGGATCCTTTCTACATACCTTTAGCCATGCTATCAGCCCAGTTATTGGACTTGAGCAGATGTTGACCTTTTTAATTCACAGGTGGAAACACTTGTGAGTGGACTAAAGGCAAGCTTGTAGGCATTGCTTAATATTTTTCCTCAGCTGCAAATGATCCAATGTACACTGCAGCTACACATTTGTCTATGGATATGGAAAAATGCCTTTGAGTGTTGTATTTGTTTTTAAGTGAATAGTATTCCTCAGCCATGCTTTAGAGTGAGCTTCAACTGCCTGAGAGCAAAGCTGTGCACAGCTGGAAGACAGATCTTTGGATACTGGTGAGTCCCTGCTTTGCCTATACATCAATGTGTTCAAGCATGTGAGAGAGGGCATAACAGAAAAAAGAGGTTGAGGGGAAAACGTGCTTAAAAGTATAAGTCCTGTTGACTTTAACCAGCCATATCAGGGACATGATTTCGAGGACAAACAGGAGGTGGGAAAGGATTAAGGAAACTGTTGGGTTTCTCAAAGCCTTAGGGCAAGGCTGCCTCCTTCACCCATGTGGGTAGGTTAGACAACAAGGTGAAAGCTGGTAAACCTCTACCTGTTTGTACTGCCAAAATTTAGTTAATGTAAGTGATGTCTCCAGTGCCTTCTGCATAGTGCAAAACGTTTACTTTCTGGAAGTGCTAACATGGTGGCGTAACCTGTATTCCAAAGACAGAAAATAGGGAAAAGAGAAGAAAAACAAAAAGGAGCTCCAGCAAAGAGCTAAAGGGTTAAAATAATTTGAAATGCCACACAAAGTGCTCCCACAGTTTTAAAATGTTAATCAGTTTTGAAAGTGTAAGTCATCCCCTGCTGATAAAGAAAATGAACACAGGAACAGAGGAAAAATTGGAGTTTCTGAATTAAGAATCTGTGTGGCTTTTCATCAACACTTGGTAGGCAATCCAAATACTCAAGCCTGTCATCCAGCAAACTGGTGTACAACTCTGCATTTTATATTATACACGCATTTAGAACCAGAATGCCTACCTGTATTTCTTCGGTAGCCATTTTTATTATGCATGTATGGGGGATGACAAAGGAGAACACTGAGACACTAAGAGGTCTCTCTGAAAGTGTCTGAACTCACCGATTGCTTTCATTGCCAATTACCACGAATCTAACATAGATATTCCCAAGGGAACTATCACCTACTCTATATCCTTTGTTCTGGCTGATTTAACTAAAGTGGAATAAGAGAGAATGGAAATGGGAGGTTGTCTCTGCTCTGTAGGCATTTGCAGAGAGAGAGCCTAGCTCCCCTTCCCACCACAGACGCTCCAGTGCAGAAGGAAGAGAAGGTCCTTTAGGTTAAATATTTTCTAAATGATGTCAGCTTTGCCTCGCAATACAGGTGCAAAGAGAGGCTTTGCCACTATTTTGTGAGGAACGGGTTTCAATTAGGGGTTTTTTTCTTTGTTTTTTTTTTCTTTTTTTTTTCCAGGATGACTTTTTCTTGGCATTATTTGTTCGCACGTCTTAATTTGATGAAGTACAGCATGAGGACTGAGATGCTAAATGCTGCAAGGACCAAGCTGATGACAACGCCATTCAGGGGCAAAGTACTCACTGTAAGAAGAACAAGGCACAGCTTTTTGTGTTGATCAGCTATTATACAAAGGTGAGGGGGGAGGGATAAGAATCAGCAAAGATTCAGCGTATTTTTCTCCTTTTACTGCAGTCAAGAAGATGCCTTAAACTCCGTACGCAAAGACTAATATATACAAAACAGACTTTTTCTCATTTTAAACTGTCATTTGCCTTCTGCTTGTTTATTTTAAATATGTTGCATTTTATAAATTCAGAACTTGTAAGCTCAGAGTGGGATGCTTCTCATGGCCCCAAGCAAACATCTCTGATTTTAACATCCTATTATGCATGGATGAAAAGCTAAGCTAATAACTAATTTTCACCCTCACAACACAGGCATCTCTGACAAGATTAAAAGCGATTGTCTTTAAGGGATGTTTACTAACATTAGCCCAAAGTGGACAAACAGGCAAGTGAGGAAGCAAGGTATGATCCTGCATTAGAACTAGGCAATTTTGGCAGTGCATGTAAGAAAATACACAACATTCAAAAGAGGAGAAGACACAGGCAGAGAACGCATCATATTAATGCCACATAAGACCCACTGAGGAAAATACTATGTAGGAAATGCCCAAGTGATTGAAAAATGAGCATTTAGTTTCATGTTGTCTGTGAATGCTGCACAATCTTTCTTTATCTTTCATGTCCAAACTGGGTGTGTTGTGCATTGCCATAGCATGAGTGAGAGCGTATGTAGCAGAGATTGATTGTAACTCTTTCTCTTCTTCAGGGAATACATTAATATGAGCTCAGATGCAGAATCTTACCTCTTTGTAATGAAATAACGTAACTACCATTTTTCGTCTTGATAAACATAATCCTTCAAGGAGCCATCAATAGAAATGGAAATGCTGCAGGAAATGGTATAGCTGGTCATGTAAAGAGTTACTTTGTTCAACTCCTTAACAGTTGCTTTGGGTGCACTGACTTTTAGATGAGAGAAAATATATATGTATATTTGTGGCCACTAAAGACATTACGGTACTTTCCAAGGTGATGTTTGTGAATGTCAGCGTCACGGCTAAATTGCAGCTTGGGTATCAAGGGCTGCCTAAACTTCCTCATGTGGTTTGCCTGATGCTGTCCTCTGCTTCCTTTTCTCTCCTGGATGGCCATGAAGTGCCGCTTTGTGGGGCCTATTAATTGTCACATTTTGTCTCGTGCTATATGTGGCTGCATGTCAGTGGAGAAATTAAAGATTAATAATACCCCTCCATGTTTTTCTGTTGGGGATTTTTCACTTTTTTTTCCCTCCGAAGTGTTGTGCACCTTTAAAAGCTCACTGAGATAGTGGGGCTGTAAAAATTCTTTCTCTTAAAAACTTTCTCTTACATGTTATCATTACTGGCAACATGAAGATGCTGTTTATGTAGAAAGCAAGGCTAAAAATTCTGAATAAGAAAAAAGACACCAAAAAATTTCCCTGATAATTAGTGATGACTGCAGCTAAGATTTAACTGTAAGGTTGTCACACGAATTGATACAGGCATTACCAGCCACTATGCGAGTTGTGATGTATCTCTTAGTGGCAGAATAGATAACAAGATCAATTGCTCATTTCAAATGAAGAGACAAGAGTGGTCTAGCAAAAAAAAATTAAAAAAAAATAAAATTGAAAGACCGTGGATATTGTATGACCAATGCTGAGTCTATGCTGCAGTACGAGACGGCACTGCAATTTGTGTCAGTGTGGTAAAGCTAGATTTAAATTAACTCTGATCTCAATGGCAGTGTATCTGCAGCAACGTGAACTCCAACTGGTTATAGGCATTAACCAGATTCATTTGCCCATGGTTTGCACCTTGCACTGAACTCCAGAGAGCCACTGCAACACTATTTGTTCTCCAAGCAAGTTTATTCAAAGCAGAACTGTGTATTTCGGCAAATGCTGCTGTCACACCCGGAATGTGGCATTTTTTGCCTCTGTTGAAGTGGTACAAACCACCAGGAAAAGTAATCTAGCTGGCTTGCTGAGGATTCCCCATTTGTTAAAGCGCCTTTCCAGAGCATGGCCCGGTATACCTGACCTTCAGTTATGAGTGAACCCACAGAGTCTCAGGTAGTCAGCAATGACAGACCAGTTTCAGATGGCTCTAATTTATGCCAAACCCAGTCTGGCTCCTGCCAGTACTGAAATCACAGTAGTGCAAATGTAGATTCAAGCCACATTTTCCCCACCTTTCCTTGCAGTTCAGACAGACAAAGGGCTTATCCAGCAACTGTATAGCTGCAGGTTAACTTGCAGAAGTCTCTTCTTAAACCATTTAGAAACTGGATTTGAAACTAAAAGGAAAATATTTTATAGTTAGAATGTTGTAGCTAAGAACAGAAATCTGAAAGTCTAGGAATAGCTAAGACTTGACAGCAACCTTAAATGTACCCTTTTTCCTTTGTTTATTTTTCCTATTACTGAAGGAAGAATCATTTCTCAGGGAACAAAATACACTTATTTATAACACAGTATGTAATCAGTTCAATCTATCCCCTACCCATAGCAACAACAAACTTCTACTCAGAACACTGAACGGGAATACATTAAAAACATGACATGAGCCCTTCAGAGGTTTTCAATTATTAGTTTTCTTGCATTGCACAAAGGTACAAGCTGACATTGTATAGTGGCTTTTTAAAATGCAGAGTATGAAATAGATGTGTTTCCTCCACATACAGCCTTTAAGCACAACCATTGCAAAATTTAAACTCTCCCTCTTTTTAATCTCCTTGCTTCTTTAATAACTCCCAACTACTACTTAACGCAACAATCAGAAAAAAAAATAGTTTCCATAGATGGAGAATATAACAGTGAAAGGCATCAGAGTCCACAGACAGGATATGGATCTTTGGGATGCTCCATTTCCTTTCCAGGCTATGCCATTAGCTCCACATGTTGACACAAGCAGGTCATTCCGTTTGGCTACTGCTTGTTCCCTGCTATGCAAAGAGCAACACCACCACTCGTCCATGTTTTAAAATCTTCTGAGGAAAGCTGGATTTACTTGTTAAAAAGTTAGACCAATTCCAAAGTTCAAGACTGAAATCCATAAGAGTACTTCCACTGGAGCATAATTCATAATAATAAGCATTACTTTAAAGGAATTAATTTATTTAGATCAGCACTTCCCCTTAAGTGTATAAAAGACTTAGACTACATAAGCTTATCTCAAGTTAACAGTAAAGCCAAATGCATTTACCACCTAAACTTGCTCCTGTTGTTAAACACTACATGTCTTTGAAATTCTGCTAGTGTGGTGATGGATTCTAAAAAGTGAATATTAATATAGTATGGTTGTGATCTTCACCCCACATGTTATTAATTATTAAGGTCTTTGGACTACAGAGAACAATATAAAAATGAAAAAACCTATAGCCTTTAAAAGCATCACAGACCAGACTATCATACACAGAGTTTGGAGATCCCTGCTATGTCTTTTCAACCTTGAATGGGTAAAGATGTCCTTAACCACAGTGACTGGAAACAGCCTACTCACTTCCACAGGAATTAGTACCTCCAGCACCAGAGTGTGAAATACCCCAGTTCATCATACGGCGTTTATCACATAAACCTTTCTAAAGATTGCACAGAAAAGTGTATCACTGTGTCTGAATTTATCTCAAACTTTTGTGGTCAGCCACTCCTCCGTATATGGTATGAGAGACATACCTCATTTAAAACTCGCACACTGTATTTAACAAATGTCGTTTTTTAATTAGTACTTTCCACAAATAACCCAGCAAGCAGTTCAGTGTCAAAGGAGTTTAAAAGATTGTATGACAACAGTAGACTGCTTAAAAGAATGAGTTCTTTCCAAAGCTGTCATAGCAGCAAATAGCAAAAATCAGAACAGTTCAATATATTTTGTAAAATATTAGCAAATGTGCTTCAGGAAAATTCAGTAGAAATTGGTGTATAAGCAGAAGTACTCTGCTGATATGCTTTCAGCCATATGTTATGTTGTTTTATTTTTCAGCACGTCATCAACAGTTTTCTTTTGATATGATCAAAGAACCATACACATTCACTCAAATAAGGTATAAAGAAATCTGTGCTTCTACTTTTCTTTAGTTTTCAGTCCTTCATTTTTGTCTGTTCTTTAAACAAAAAACCTTGAGTCTTCTCATGGCTAAGATGTGTATCAATTAAAAGTGATTTATTTACTACAGGAAAGCTAGAAACTTCAGGACCTTTCAGATATGCATATCAATTGTAGGAACCTGATTGCACTCCAGGGAGATACTTTCAGTTATCACAGAAACACTCAGACTTAGCGCTCTAGTGATTAGTGCAGGAAAAATACATATACAGATAACTGGATTAAATGGAAGGAACTAATTTTGACTTAGTGAACTGAGCCTGTAATGTAATTCCTGTACATATTCTGGGTTTCTATTAGTTGCTAGAGGTACACATTATTATATAGGCTTGTGCTCTTCTGCTATAGGGCTGGGCTACAAAACAGTGCATCAAGATGAAAGGAACTTTCATTTTTTAAAGGACTTGCAATAACAATGTAAAATCTCCTAGTGTCCACAAGTGCCAAAAGTTGATACAACAAACATACAGCCACCAGACATATTGTACCAAATTTTTCCTGGTCTGGTCAAATCTCGTAAGATAGTTTATACTAAGATGGAAAACTTTTTAGGGATGTTTACTGCCAATGATATTTATTATAGCCAGTTTGCACTGGAACACCTCTACCTTCTGCTCAGGGAGGAGGAACAGCCTCATGGAGATAATGATCTTCCATATTTTGCATGCTTATCACTGTAAAATCATGACTTGGGCCAAAAAGTTATCTACTTGTGTTAAAAATAATGAGGATTTTTTTTGGCCTTTGTTCAAATGCACAATGTAGGTTCTTTTCAGATGCCCTGTAAGCTCCTTCCTTAAAAGGTTGTGTGCAAACTTCTCTGCAACTAGAAGATCAAAGGTTAATCCATAAAAAAATTTTAGGCACTTTAGCAGATCCATAGCTCTCGATCCATTCCCTAGTCTCCAGTACGCAGAGCGGGTTAGAGGAAGGGAGCATGAGTCCGAGATCTGGAGTTGATCCCAACCCCCACTTGTCAGTGTACTCAGCACAGTTCAGCACTCTTCCGAAGCCATACCAGAGCTGAGTTTGTACTATCTTCCCTTATATTTCTAGTTCTGGCTTGGCAAGGTGGCTGTTTCTGTGCCTACAGTATAGATGTGTTTTGGTCACGGTAATGTTCACAACAATATGACAAAGCTGTCTAAAAAAAATTAGTTGGGAAACGCCACAAATGCCCTAAATATTGCTTCTCTCGGTAATTTACAGCTCCAGTTACTTTAGAAACTTCCATGTTTAGGTGGAGGGTGCATGCTACCTTGTCTAGAACTGCCATTATAGAGGTATTGTTTGGTGCATCCGGGGCAAAACTATGAGCAGGCAGAGCGCATGTATACCGTGGCCGGGGTGACCTGGGGACCTGAGGCACCTCCTGTTTTAGCTGTGCAAGTGCTCAGCTAATTGACAGTGTGAATTAAGAGATGAATGGGGGAACAAGATAGAAGGTGTGGCTGTCTAAAATCAAGATCCACAAATGTGTCTTCACAGGGTACCAAATCTTTTCGTTGAATCTGGGGCCAGCGGTATTTTGTAGATTTGGTCCTAGCACCAGACTTTTTAAAAACGAAGCTGAAGCATTTAATGACAAACAAGACTTGGAGCTGAGAATATAATAAAAATACCAAGTACTGCAAGATTGGTGCTAAAATTTTAAGTACCAGCAGTGTCATTCTGAAATCCTCCCTTCACCAAGGCCAGTGAGAGTTTTACCGAGGACCTGACAGGCTATGAACTTCATGCTATGTTTTTAGAAGCAATATAAAACTATGTAAGTCTTGACTGTATCTGCTCATTTCAGCCTGTCTACTAGAGCCCTGGAAACTTCTCAGTGATACTGTTTTTCAGCTGGCACCACTGTTTAAATACAGGTTTCTAAACTGCTGAAGACCAAGCGTACCTACATGTTTTTAAACATTTATATCCTGAAACTGGCATTCTCTTTAAACGAGAAGAAAAAAAAACCCCACAACATTTTAGAATTTTTTAAAAATATACAGCAAATGTACAGCAAAGACAGACAAGAAATGGGATATAATATATAGTTTCTAATACGAACAGGGAAGTTAACCCAAGGATCTTGGCCATGTTCCAGTTCTAATAATTGTGTTTTAGCTCTCTAAATTCCCTCCGTAATTTCATATAGGTAGAGAATTCTTCAATTCCTGTCCTAAGCCGTTGTGTAGATTTGCTATTCATTAATGAACAATGCCATTTTCCAGTCAAGCAAAGCTTAAGTCGTACATAAACTATCTGGATTTTATCAAATTAGCTATTAAGAAAATGCCCTAACTCCAGTTCAGTCACATGTAACTTCTCAGTTAGTTTCACTGGTGAAAAGAATTATGGTTCTCCAAAGGTGTACTTCTTCTCTTCAGTGGAAATGTCTAAGATTTTAATATTACAATACACAGCAGTAGTGTCTTCGAATGAGAGAGTATACACGCTGTACTTTGAGTAAAAGAAGGTACATTATTCAGATGACCACAAAAGGAAATGTGTAACATATGCATAAAATGTATATCACTAACGTTCACCAAGACGCATATCTACCAAAGCAAAACCAGAACAGTTTTTCCTGAATTTTACTGTCTTTTGAGTACATTTCTTCTGATGCTCAATCTTTACTGAGTGCATTATGGACTTCTCCAGGGAGCAGAAAATGTGTTTTTTAAGTAAACAAGAAATGCTTTGATAAATCAAAACATTCAAATGAGATTACTATTGGAAAAAAATCTATTCTGTTTTTAACTGAAGTTCTGTTGTTTAGGATAATAATAAAACCCTTTATCCCAAAAGACTGAAACAGATTTTTATTCATTGTTGCCATACTGCACATTTCTTAAAAACTAAATTGTCATATCAAATGTAAATAACATATTCTATTCCCATAAGCTAATCAGAAAGAAGTAGAAATTGCCTACAGCATACTGAGTGATCAATATTTTAATGTGGTAATTAAAAGAAGCAGCACCTTTCCAGTACAAATATTCCTGTATCACAGATGTTCAGTGGTCTATGCCTTTACCTATTCAAAAGGAAACAAAGCAACCCTTAGTTCAAATGAATCATTCATCTTTTGAATATTGACTGGTTATAGTAAATGTCAGACCACTGCTTAGAATGGTGCTGGTAAAACACCAGAGGATTTTTTTCACCTAAAAAACCACTTCCTGCTACTTATTACCTTACATTGTTTTAAATTACACCTTGGAATCTTATGACTATGCAGAGATTTGTTTTTATGGAGAAAAGCCCCCAAATACCTCCTTTAAAGTAAAAGCCTTATTTTTCAGCTTTAAAATACAGATTACAAGCCTGATACTGCAAGGCAATATGCACTGTTCAGTAGTGCCTATTACCTGCAATAGGCTCCTTGCAATTAATTAAGACTGCTCCCTAAGTGGAAGATGCAGCGTATATTTCTACATTCATTACTTACATACAGTACTACAAATGGCAACACTGACATTAAAAGTAGTATTGAGCAGGAGCCAGATCTTCAAACACGTAAACTGCAGTAGCCTTATTGCAGTTGCCTGAGGCATGATGGTTTATAGCACTATAGGTTTTAGCCTTGTGTTAAGAGAAATAAAATGACTAAGTATGAGCTACAAGAGTATGAGTCACACACAGAGTAGCATTTGGACAGTTTAGATAACTAACCAGAAATTAGTCAATGTTTAGATAAGTACCTGTGAATATTGAGAGAGCTCTTGCCCCAATCTGACTTTCATAGAAATCTAAGTCCACCACCACTTTCAGTTGGACCATAAATTCTTAAATCAGGAGATCTGATCTTAGCAAGCTTAAGAAAGATACCTAAATCATAAGGTATCTAAAATCATAAGGTGACGAGGCCGACAGCTCATATGAAATGCCTCTATACAAACGCACGCAGCATGGGAAACAAACAAGAGGAGTTGGAAGCTATCGTGCTGCTAGAAAGCTACGACCTGATCGCCATTACGGAAACTTGGTGGGATGAATCCCACGACTGGAATGTAGCTATTGATGGCTACAGGCTGTTCAGAAGGGACAGGCGAGGAAGGAGGGGCGGAGGCGTTGCCCTTTACATCAAGAAATCAATACAGTGTGAAGAGCTGGCCCTGAAGAATAGCCATGAGCAGGTCGAAAGCTTATGGATAAGAATCAGAGAGAGAGGCAACAAAGGGAACCTGGTGGTTGGTGTCTACTACAGGCCGCCAGATCAAGAGGAGCCGACTGACGAAGCGTTCTTCCTCCAACTCCGGGAGGCTTCGTGCTCGCAGGCTCTCGTCCTGCTGGGGGACTTCAACCACCCTGACATCTGCTGGAAAACCAGCACGGCAAGCTGTAGGCAATCCAGCAGGTTTCTTGAATGCATTGAGGACAACTTCTTAAGCCAGGTAATAGACACCCCTACCCGAGGGGATGCGATACTGGACCTGGTGGTCACCAATGCAAGTGAGCTCGTCGGAAATGTCAAGATCGGAGGCAGCTTGGGTTGTAGTGATCATGCGCTGGTAGAGCTTACGCTCTAGAGGGAAATGGGAAGAATGAAGAGTATAGTCAGGACCCTGAATTTTAGAAAAGCAAACTTCCAGCTCCTCAAGGAGATAGTCGGAAGGACTCCCTGGGAAACGGTCCTCAGAGACAGGGGAACAGAACAGAGCTGGCAGCTCTTTAAGGAAGTGATCCACAGAGCGCAAGAGCTCTCGATCCCCAGGTGTAAGAAATCGGGCAAAGAAGGGAAGAGACCAGCATGGCTGAGACGAGAGATGCTGGTCAAACTAAGGAGGAAGAGGGAGCTGCACAGGGTGGAAGCAGGGACAGGCCGGGAAGAGTATAGGGCGGGCCCGGTTGTGTAGGAATGGGGTCAGGAAGGCCAAGGCTCAGCTGGAGCTAAACTTGGCTAGGGCTGCAAAGAATAACAAGAAGGGTTTCTACAGGTATATCAGCCGGAAAAGGATGTTTAAAGAAAGCGTACCCCCACTGATGAGCGAGACTGGCAAGCTGGTAATAGCAGATGAGGAGAAGGCTGAGGTACTCAACAACTTTTTTGCCTCAGTCTTCACTGGGAAGCTCTCTCCTCACCCCACCCGAGTTGATGGATGGCATGAGGGAGACAGGGAGGGCAAAACCCTTCCTGCTGTAGGAGAAGATCAGGTTCGTGACCACCTGAGGAACCTGAATGCGCATAAGTCCATGGGACCTGATGAGATGCATCCCAGAGTCCTGAGGGAATTGGCCGATGTAGTCGCCAAGCCACTCTCCATGATATTTGAAAAGTCATTGCAGTCAGGTGAAGTCCCTGGTGACTGGAAGAAGGGAAACATTGTGCCCATTTTCAAAAAGGGTAGAAAGGAAGACCCTGGGAACTACCGACCTGTCAGCCTCACCTCTGTGCCTGGGAAGATCATGGAACAGATCCTCCTAGAAGCTATGCTAAGGCACATGGAGGCCAGGGAGATAATTTGAGATAGCCAGCATGGCTTCACCAAGGGCAAGTCCTGTCTGACGAACCTAGTGGCTTTCTATGATGGTGTGACAGCATCAGTGGACAAGGGAAAACCAATAGATGTCATCTATCTGGACTTCTGCAAAGCCTTTGACACAGTCCCCCACAACATCCTTCTCTCTAAATTGGAGGGCTATGGATTTGACGGGTGGACTGTTCGGTGGATAAGGAACTGGCTGGATGGCCGCATCCAGAGGGTAGTGGTCAATGGCTCAATGTCCAGATGGAGACCGGTGACGAGTGGTGTCCCTCAGGGGTCCGTACTGGGACCCGTGCTGTTTAATATATTCATCAATGACTTAGACAGCGAGATTGAGTGCACCCTCAGCAAGCTTGCGGATGACACCAAACTGAGTGGTGCGGTTGACACACCAGAAGGACGGGATGTCATCCAGAGAGACCTGGACAGGCTGGAGAGGTGGGCCTGTGTGAACCTCATGAGGTTCAACAAGGCCAAGTGCAAGGTCCTGCACCTGGGTCGGGGTAACCCCCAGTATCAATACAGGCTGGGGGAAGAAAGGATCGAGAGCAGCCCTGCCGAGAGGGACTTGGGCGTGCTGGTGGATGAAAAGCTGGACATGAGCCGGCAATGTGCACTGGCAGCCCAGAAGGCCAACCGTACCCTGGGCTGCATCAGGAGAAGCGTGGCCAGCAGGTCGAGGGAGGTGATTCTGCCCCTCTACTCTGCTCTGGTGAGACCTCACCTGGAGTATTGTGTCCAACTCTGGAGCCCTCAGCACAAGAAGGACATGGAACTGTTGGAGCGGGTCCAGAGGAGGGCTACTAAAATGATCCGAGGGCTGGAGCACCTCTCTTATGAGGACAGGCTGAGAGAGTTGGGCTTGTTCAGCCTGGAGAAGAGAAGGCTGCGGGGAGACCTGATTACGGCCTTTCAGTATCTAAAGGGGGCCTATAGGAAAGATGGGAAAAATCTTTTTAGTAGGGCCAGCTGTGAGAGGACAAGGGGTAATGGTTTTAAACTAAACCAGGGTAGGTTTAGACTGGATATAAGGAAGAAATTCTTTACAATGAGGGTGGTAAAACACTGGAACAGGTTGCCCAGAGAGGTGGTGGAGGCCCCATCCCTGGGAACATTCAAGGACAGGTTGGATGGGGCTCTGAGCAACCTGATCTAGTTAGTGGTGTCCCTGCTCACTGCAGGGGGGTTGGACTAGATGACCTCTAGGGGTCCCTTCCAACCCAAAACATTCTATGATTCTATGATTCTATGATTCTATAAACCTAACAATCTGGTAAAAGTCCAGCAAGGCATTCAGGCATGATCTTAATTGTAATCTAGTGACTAGCTCCACTGAATTAATAGTGCAACTCATGGGCTCGAAGTTAAGCAAACGCTTAAAGCATTTTATTGACTCAGTTACAACTATTAGATCAGAGCTTCTTGGGGCTGCTCCTCAGACACTGCCAGATTTGTAGTTAGTGTGAGACTAGAACAAGTGTTGATGTCAAGGAAACCCCTGCAATTCTGTACAAGCCAAGGGGCACATGAATTGCATGTCTTTGCAGGGGTTCCTGGATTTACATGTACTAAACTTGGAGCCTCTTCCTGAAATATAATAAATAATTTACAGATTCCACAGCCCTGTACAAATATTAATTACAGCAAGTCTTAACACACTTCCTTAGCAAAACTGAAAATAAATTGTCCAAAGCCATGCAGTGAGTGGTGGAGCTGGTAACACACTTCTAATACCCTAGAATTTGCTCCCTACTTTGATTTGATATCTGATTCAAAGATCTAGACACTCTGTTTGACAAATCAGGCTTTGGACTGAGGTTATTGCATTTTAGCTAATCAGTCCTAGGTGGAGGAGCTGTACAGTTCTTTTTTATTCTTTTTGGGCCTTTAGTTTCTAGGGAGGGGAGTAGGTGATGCACTTCTTCTTAATTTAGAAACATATTCAGTGTAAATTTATAGCTAAAGAATTCCCTAAAGTGAAAGGATGGGTTAGAGACAGTGTGTGAGTACAAACCCCTCCTGCCTGGATCCAGAGACCATGCACATCTCATTTGAGGGGGGTGGGGAGGGTCTCTCTTCATTCAGGTATGCTCCTAGTTCTTCTCTGCTACCAGAACTGCAAGTCCATCCTCATCTCTGCCTGCTCAATATGTTGTTACTCCTGCACCACCATGAGTACCTATATTCTTCTCAGTACACAAGTTGTGAGCGCTAACACTTTATAATATGAAAAAGCAGTCTAAACACTAGAGTCCAAAACACGTCTTTATGAATTAACTAGCAACACAGTACTTGGCCTCTTCACTAGATTGTGGTCTGAGGGTTATCATTAGCAACCCCTACAAAACCGGTACAATAGATCTGTGAACACTGCCCTCTAATTCAGAGTAATAATCTTCCTACAATTGTGTTTGTTGTTGTTCTTTAACTGTGGGGGAAAATAAATATATCAATTCATTTGAATAACTGTAGTATTTATCTCTCTCTTGCTATCTCATATTAAGAAATTACAGAGCATTATTCATAATATGTGTTTGGTAAATGCAACAGTAAAATGGTGTAGAAAACAGGTACAGCACACTTTAACAAAAATATCCATGAAATTTGGTAGGTAGAAAGCTTTTATAAATGCTGATTTCTGCTAGGTTACTGCATTAGGAGTCTCAAAGCTTCCTCCAGTTAAGGTTAATTTATTGTTTGTTTTAGTGCATGTGCCTTAACAATGTAAAGAGTATTTCCCACAGATCGGTTAATAAGATGCAGCACAGAGGAAGGGCCAATGAATCTGTTTGTTACAGTCTACTTAGTGAAGCTATGACTACAGTACTCCAGTGCTGAAGTCAGTGAAAAGACACCAGCACAACACAATCCAAGGAAAATGCAAGCTGATACAGCACAAAAGATTCTTTAAGAGCAGCAGAAATTTCCAGCAACTATCTGTACAAAAACGTACGACAGAAGAGAATGTAATTAAATAACAAAACAAACCCAAACTAAAAGACAATAATTTTAAACCAGGGCAGAGACACTTTGTTTTTAAGTGCACACAATGAATTTTAAAGATCTTTCTTCAGAAGGGGCAATAAAGTATTATGGAGGAGTGACACATTTGATGGATGGGTGGGTTCTGAAAAACCACATTATCAATTACTTTTTCATGTTTGGCTCCAGTCCAGTAATTTTTATTTGAACAGGCCACATGCTAGCATGGTTTTGATCGCAGGAAGTGACTGACTGTTGTTAAAGGGGTACTATTCATTTGCTATCTTCCGCTTTACTCTATCCCTCCTTTTTCTGATAGGGACTCTGTTATGCCAGGCACTGTTTCAATTCTTAAAAGAAAAAAAAAAAAAAAAAAGTTTGTTTAGTAAAATACTCCCTGTTTTGTTTTCAGCAAGCTTGTATCAAGTTCAACCCAATATATCTTGCAGGTTGTTCAGAAAACAAGTGCCTCTCAAGTTTATTTCCCAACCAGCTTGACCCTGTGGGTTGTACCCCTTCTCTCTTTTATACCAGTGATCATACAAAGCAGTACCATTTAACCTGATGGAGTCACTTGAGCTACAAGCAATTAGGGAGTAAGTCCCCATTCAGTTTCCTTAAGTAAACTTTACAGAGGTTCGTGAGACTGCCTCATCAAAAGGATTAGTTATCAGGAACAAAATGCCACTGTTCACCTTTGAGACAGGTGTGGGTTAAAGGACGGGCTGCTACCTGGAGTGAGGATCACTGCATGTATACCCAGTTACACAGAGAGGAACAGTCCTTCAAATAACAATCATTTCCTCCTTACTTCCTCTAACTGTGGATTGTGAAAGTCCATTCGCCAGCACACAGTGAAGAGAATTGCATTGTTTGCACTCAGTTTTCACGGACACCAGAGTGTGACCCCTACTATAAATCATACGTGGAACACAGGACAGAGTGTCACCACATCCAGAATCCATTTTACTCCGCTCCAGGAGACTTACAGCAGCTGTCCCTCCCATAGAAGATACTCTGGACTCCCCACTGGGCTCCTCTCTGGTATTGGGGGCAGGACAGAAAAATGTGTCAAGGACAAGAAAGGCACGACTGCAACATGATGATGTAATTCATGCTAGGAGAGCACGTACTCTCAGCTCTCCTAGCCCAGAAGAACAGGAAAAACAGAAAGGTAACCTCACATGCTGCTGTGACATAATCCAGTGACTTGGCAATATTTTTCACATCACCCCAAAATATGCATATAATCCATAAAAGCCTAATGTTGACTATTTTCTGAAGAAAGGATTTCTGACTCCATGGACATGTCCATGTCCATATATAGGGTCACTGTGCGTTAATCCATTAAACACAGAAATAGAAGCAGAGTGCATTCAGTAGTTCTCAAAATCCATTTGCTGTTCAAAAGTTTCAATGCTGAAATACAGTAAAAGTTCAAAACTGCCTGTAAGACTGGACTCCTGTAAGACAGCAGGAAGTTAACATTGCAACTAATAAATTTACTTGAAGCACATCATCTTGACTTCCCATTCTGAATAAGAACCAGAGAGGAATTATTCTTCTCATTCCTTAGGATGGAAAGGTGTATTTAGAGAACACTCCTGCTTGTTCATCAGATGAATCACAGAATCACAAGGGTTGGAAGGGACCTCAGGAGATCATCTAGTCCAACCCCCCTGCTAAAGCAGGTCCTCCTAGAGCATGTTACACAGGACTTCGTCCAGGCGGGCTTTGAATATCTCCAGAGAAGGAGACTCCACAACCCCCCTGGGCAGCCTGTTCCAGTGCTCTGGCACTCTCAAAGTAAAGAAGTTTTTCCTCATATTCAACTGAAACCTCTTATGTTTCAGTTTGTACCCATTGCCCCTTATCCTGTCGCTGAGCACAACTGCAGAGTCTGGCTCTGTCTCCATGATATCCACCCTTAAGATATTTGTATGTGTTGATGAGGCGAAAACACACTGCTGTCGAATTAGAGTTTTCCTTGTTTTAGAAGACTAAACATATATACAGCAGCTACTTGTTGAAATCAGTCTCTGCTAAACACATTAATCTTTTTATATAATAATTCCATAGATACTAAAAGAGGTGTGTACACCTTACTCATGAATGTTGCTCCTAAAGAAGGTGTAAAGAAAATAAAACTGTTTCACAATACATGGTATCTAAACTTCCAGTGCCCTGTGCTTGCTGAGTCTGCAGTACAATGGCAGTATGCAAGTCAACTTCAGTATATAACTGAATATTAAAAGAGAAATGGTGTTTTTACCCTTTCAGAGCAACCAGGAAATTTGCAGTATGTGATATGAAACAGAGAGTTGAAAATCTTATTTACACGCTGAAAATAAGTTAAAAATATTTTTTGAATTTTTGCCCTAGGTAGTATTTTTGTGCTGCTCAGTTTACTCACTTCTGCCAAAGTGCAGAAACGTTAATAGGGTCAATATAAAAAACATTAAACTAAAGATATATTACGTTAATATGAAATGATTTTTCTTTCTTTTGACTTTTTACCTTTCAGCACAGCTTTCCTCATCCTACTTCATGCACCTTGAGCTTGTAAAATTAAATTGGTTTATGTAGTTTTCTTGCATGACAAAATATAAATTTTGACAACATTAATTTCCAAAAGGTGATACTTCCACATTTATCAATATATGCGACAAAAATCCCTTTTTCAACTTAATATTTACTTTTGAAAAGCTAAAGTTTTGAAAAATGTGGAATAGTACTTTTTTCACCTAAGAAATCTCAAGTCAAAGACTTACCTCAAATAACTGGATTTGTTCAGTAATTAATATGTGCCAGAGGCTAAATAGTGACTTTTATTAATGGTGTTGCGAGGGCTGGGAGACCTTTCTTTACCTTCAGGAGCACGGACTGCATCTTGGGTAGGAGGAAGGCATGCTAAATCCATTCTCCTTATCTCCTAATATTTCTAGCAGACTCCTAACATTGCAGTAAGCACTGAAACCTGGATAGAGAAGTTGAGAGGCTGGGTAAAATGGCAAGCCATGTATTTTCATACAGTTTTCAGTCCTGAGAGGGAAATCCTTGTTCTTCTTATATTGGTGGTGAATGCAAGAGAGTCTGAGTTGTGTAAGTGTATGACTTCTTCCTTGTTATAACCCTGTCTTTCAGCACTTAGACCAACCCATACATTTTCTTGTGAAACCATCCGATTAATTATGTGGAAGCTAAGAAAGATTTGGATCCAATGCTGCAAATGAGCTGGTGAACTTTAAGTTACTGAGATTAACGTGGTTCGTGTGAATGAAGTGCACTAAGAAATACTATTGTATTCTGTCATGGTTTAACCCTGGCTGGACACCAGGGCCCATCAAAGCTGCTCTATCACTCCCCTCTAACCAGACAGAGGAGAGAAAAAGTAAATCAAAAGGGCTCGTGGGTCGAGATAAGGACAGGGAGAGATCATTTTATCAGTTACCATCATGGGCAAAATAGACTCCACTTGAAAGAAATAATTAATTTATTATCAATCAATCAAAATCAGAGAAGGAGAGGAGAAAACCTGCTAGATCTTAAAAACCTTCCCCCCACCCCTCCCTTCTTTCTGGGCTCAACTTCACTCCCAGCTTCTCTGCCTACTCCCCCCCAGCAGCACAGGGGGATGGGAATGGGGGTTGGGGTCAGTTCATCACACGTTGTCTCTACCGCTTCTTCTTCCCTAGGGAGAGGACTCTTCCCCTGCTCATGCGTGGCGTCCCACTCACGGGAGACAGTCCTCCACGAACTTCTCCAACGTGAGTCCTTCCCACGGGCTACAGTTCTCCATGAACTGCTCCAGTGTGGGTCCATAATTTCCACGGGGTGCAGTCCCTCAGGAGCAGACTGCTCCAGCATTGGGTCCCCTGCGGGGTCACAAGTTCTGCCGGCAAACCTGCTTCGGCGTGGGCTCCTCCCCCCATGGGTCTGCAATGGCTTGCCAGGAACCTGATCTGGTGCAGGCTTCCCACGGGATCACAGCCTCCTCCCTTCAGGCATCCACCAGCTCCGGCGTGGGGTCCGCGTGCTCCACCGGCCCTACCCCCCTTCACACTGACCTTGGTGTCTGCAGGGCTGTTTTCTCTTGCATCCTCTCACTTCTCTTCTCTCTCCTGCTACTGAGTCGCAGATGTTTTTTTTTCTCCCTTCTTAAATATGTTATCCCAGAGGCGCTTCCACTGTTGCTGATTGGCTTGGCCTTGGCCAGCAGCAGACACAGGGAATACTTCTAGCAGCTTCTCACAGAAGCCACCCCTGTAGCCCCCCCACTACCAAGACCTTGCCACAGAAACCCAATACAATTCTCATCAGGGGTATCACTTGATATCTAGCTGCAATGTGACTATAACATACAGCTGTGTGAAAATGCTTTGTTCAGGTCCCACCTTGTCAGTTCAAGGTGTGTTGCACTCATTCCACGTTTACTGCAAGCTAGAATAACTTTGCTGGAAAAATGTGGGAGAAATGGCCTTACGGCTACATGCATTTAGCAAATGTTGCAGGTGGGCCTCAAGACTAAGTCACTCCCCTGCAGAAAGTGAGGGGTGACTAGGTAGCACTCACATCTCACACCTGATAAAAAGGCATAAATGCAACTTAATGATGGTATAGGACTTTACGAGACTTCTCTGAGTGTGTTAAGCTATCTTCCCCAAGAGTTTGTCATGGGTTTGGCTGTGGAAGAAAGTACTCCTTACTGCTAGTTCACAGATTTCAATGAGAAAGGGAGCATTGTCTAGGAAAAATTACTTTAATTTCAAATATCTGCCTAAGCCATTCTGTAGCGAGTAAGTTTGTGAATGCGGCTTTCAGTACATGATAGGCCCTAAACTGCTATCCTTCCTGCAGAAAAACCTTCTGTGGTCTTTAACAGAGGTTTTCTTGCCACATCCAAAGTGAGTTTCTTGTAAGTGGAATTGTGTCATTGCAAGAAGTTTGCATGTAATAAATCAAGCAGAAATAAAATAAGACCATGAATCCAAAGCACCAACACCTATAAAAGAACTAAACAAAATGGGACTTTGGCAATGTTAAAGAACAATGTAAAGACTTCATTGTAAAATAGTCTCGAAGATGAAAAACTCTTGTGAGAGAGCTACATATAAATTGGCATATAAATCATTGTATAACATATAGAACCATAAATTCTTTTAATGTGCTTACTAGCTACAACATATCCCTAGAGGTCATTAATGACTGATATAGAAAGTGTAGGTAGGGAGAGTTTTAAAAACATACTGAGACAGGGTCACTTGATAGCACTTGTAAAACACAAGAACATAAACCGGGTATCATGCTGTTACATTCCTCTACCAGTAAAACATAGCTTAACACCATAATTAAAAGTTTTAAGCAGACAGAACTTGGTGCCCATTCAACTGAAAACCTCACTGAGTTTATCTTTTTGAAAGATAAGAAGAGCACTTGTTACACAGTGCACTTAAATATGTGTACTGATGTAAGGTTTACTCTGAGGCCTTTTAAACTGATTGATTTATCAGTTTAACACCTTTATTTCTATGAGAGCGTGTGTGTGTGTGTGTGCAAGTACACAGCTGACAAAGCACGGTGACCTAGTAACTCCGTCCCAAAATAAACCGTAATAAATTGCAGTGCGAGGCACAACTCTCTTGGCCTTCAGCTACAGTCATTCCAGACAGGAAATCTGTGGGGTTACACACAAAATGGCCTCAGGGTTGGACCCTTTATTAAAGGTCCTCTGGCACTGATAAATCTCTGTATTAAGGTTATGACTTGACTAGAAAAAAAAAAAAATCACCAGAGTCTGAAAGTGGGTTAGAAAATCTTAGCTGGAAAACAGAGCTGCTTTTTCTCCTATCCTGTAAAATAGCTATATAAGCAGAAATTGTTCTGTTTGTTTCAAGACCTTAGACTTTGAATGTAAACAAAAGCAGACGCGTTCTGAATTAATAGGACTGAAATAACCAGTTCCTTTTCTTGATAACAGGAAAAAAAGAATGGATGCAATGTTTTGCAACCCCTAGCTCCTCTGTGGTATTTCAGAAGGGCTTTTCTACACCAGTCAAAACTCAGCACACTTACCGTGCATATAAAACTGCCTAAATATTTCTTGCGGTTGATTCACTTACCAGAAATCTTTAGCAAGATGTGTAAAACATTTAAAAGCTACCTTCTCTACTTGCTAGATAATAGTACAGGTTATATAACCTACCATAAAAGATTTTTCATAAAAGAAGGAAAAAACAAGGAACTTTAAATACAAAACAGCCTATATTTAAAGACCCATCAAGGCTGTGTCAGAAGTGACAAAAGATAGGAAAATAGAATGACATTGACATTCTGATCTTAATTCACATCATTTAAAAGTGGCAAGTTATAGTGCAGTTTAAGAGAAACTTCTGGGTTTCATGGATCTTGCCAGAATGCTGCAAACCTGTGCAAAAATACAGTCTTCAGTTACATAAAGAGTTAAGTATGTAGATATATACATCTCACCAAAGCTTAGCAAACCAAAGTCTGCCCTACTTCTAGCCACACAAATTCACTGAAGACTAATGGGCAAGCAAGAGTGAAGAGTGCTGAAGCTTCCACGAACACTGCTGGTAGATTGCCTTCCAAAAGAAAAAGAGGGACTGCTTTCACCAAAAAGCTGTACAGATTTTCCTTCTAAGGTGTCGAATACCTTTCTGTTTTGAGCTCCATACCTCATGCCAACTCATGCAGGGCGACAAGGAACAAAGAAGCCTGCTGTTATTTTCAGAATTCAATTTTTTCAGATACAGTGTTTATCTGATAACTGGACTTGTCCTTCTCCAGGTTGTGGATTTGATGGTAAAATCCGCTGAGCTCACCCATCACATTTCGAGAGATGCCTGTGGCTCTGCGGAGTGAGTTGCTCTGTTCTTGCACAGCGTTCAAGCACACGGGTGACAGGCATTTAAGCATTTGCAGGTTTGGCAGCCGTACTTCTGAATGTCAAGACTTGATCCTGGCACACGGTGAACGTCCTGTATGTCAGAGGAGTTGGAATTGCTCTGCTACCTTGTGAAGGGTGCTCATGACCAATCTTTGGAAAGCATCCTTGGTGCTGAAAGATTCAGACACGTGAGGAGCAGTGTTTTTCTAATTAGGCAGGTGTTTTATCTCCGAATCTTTAAACAATATTTAGAGGTCTAAATCCCACTGGAACAGTGATTATGAACTTGGTAAATATGAAAATTCCAGTGGAAACGAAATAGGCAAGTTAGGCTGAGTATCGCAATACCTAGTCTGTAGACATTTTTGGTGCTAAAGACAGAAGGCGAGAAGGATGTGTTTTGGTCCATTTCCCAGTGGACCACTTGCCATTTCAGGCAAAAAACTGCTTCAAAAGGATTTGGAATCAGTTGCCAGAAACCACTCCAGATGCTAGTTGTTATAGCACTCACCGTGGAGGAAGCAGATTTTGGTTACAAACTCTGCTTCAGAAAGAGGAGGAATTTCCAACCTGCAGCTCCTGCAACTCTGAGCCCTAGGCAGCGGCAGAGGATGGATGCCATTTGCTGTCTTCATCAGCACCACCGCTGCGCAGAGTCTGGAGCTCCTGACTGCCAGACCAGTCCTCGGAGGTCGCATAAGCAAGGCAAAACCTGGGTGGCAAAACCTGGGTGGAACATCCCACCAAGGCCTCAAAGTGCTCGGCAGCTGCAGGCCTTAGCCAGAGATCTGTGGGCGGTAAACAGAATTTACGACCAAAAATCAGAGTATATATAATTTAGCTACCATCATCAGGGCACTAATTGCTGAGTGCAAGTTTTGAGACTATAGATTTGGAGCAGAGGCATCAAAAATGACGTGACTAAACCGCATCTATTTTGCATGCAGGTTTAAACTGCAGCTCATCAGCAATACAAACTGCTTGAAGGCAAATCTAAGCATGACAGGCAGAGAGAGAGGAGGGAAAAAAAAAATAATCTGAGCCTATCCCTCACGTGTGCATCACTGCACATTATTGTCTGCAGTGGGACTTGGCAGAAAAATTGTTCTGGGGTCTTTTTAGGACACAGCACCACTAGGTGCAGAATTGTCTCTTTTTTTTGGGGGGGGGGGCGGGGGGAGAAATCAGGCGTTCACTTTACAGCTTGCCAGTGGCAGCAGTGCAGCAGGCATGCGACGTGCCGGCCGGGGAAGACATTTCCTGGAGCCTCGCTCCCCAGCCTGCAGACCACAGGAGCCCCTGCAGCAGCTGCAGCCAAGCCACCCGTGCGAGGCGGCTGTGGCTACCTGTCCTTTCCTTCTCCATGGGCAGCCTCCAGGTGCGTCTGTTGCACCTTCAGAAACCGGGCCCTTGTGACCCAGCCGCTCTCCTCCCGTCTGACGCCGGCAGACAAGGCCCCGTCGAATGTCAACGCACCTTTGCAAGGCATCACTTAAAGGTCGCGCCTGTAAGCCTTACTCCGGCGAGCAGCTGAGAACCACGCCCGCTCCCCGCAGCCGCCTCCCGGAGTAAAGCCCGAGTCCCTTAAGCAAAGCCGGCAGGAAAAGCAGCCTTAAATCACGTCGGCCCCGGCGCCTTCCGGGCGTAAATGGCTCGCAACGGGCCGGGGCCCGCCCCGGCCCCGCTCCTTCCGACTTGCCCCGCGACGGGCCGGGCAACGCGAAGCCCGGAGGCTGCGGCTCGCCCGCCCGCCGCGGCCGGCGGGAGGTGTCGGCAGGCCGCGCCGGCCTCTCTAAGGAGACGTTGCCCCCCGATTAGCGCGCGTCCCCGGCGGCGCGGGCGGCCGGCGGCGGCGGCGGGCGGGGCGGGAGGCGGGGGCGGGCGCCCCCCCCGCCCCCCGCTCCCGCCGCGCCACCGCCCCGCGCGCAGGAGGCGGCGGGAGCAGCAGCGGCGGCGGCGGCGGCAGCAGCAGCGACAGCCGACACCGGCCCACGTTACTTTGATTGACGGCTGAACAAATGTTTCCCCTGTTCGAACGCCGGCGCCGCGGAACGCCGGCGATCTCCAGGCTCCACCTCGGGCGGTGGGCAAACAGGCGCGGAGGGGCAGGGGGAGCCGCTTGATTGGCTGCGGGCCCGCGCGGCGTCAGGTCCCCACGTGGGGGCTGAGCCCGGGGCCGCCCCCCCGCCCTCCCTCCTCGGGGCCGCGTGCCCATTTGTCAGCAGCGAAATGATGGGCATTAATACAGAACGGCGATTAATGTGCGGCCGCCGCCGATTGGTCGCCGGCGACGCCCTTCATGGGCGGGGCGGCGGAGGGGGTGCGCGCGAGGGGCGGGCGGCGCCGCGCTACCCGACGGGAGGAGAAGTCCCTGGCGCGGCGGCGCGCGGGCAGGGCGGGGAGCGGGGCCGCCGGCAGGACTGCGGCTCCCAGGGTGCCCCGCGGGCGGCGGCCTTCCGGCCGTGTGAATATGTATCAGAATGTTAATGACCAGCCGCTGCTAAATTTGGTCAAAGGAGTCACCTCGGCAGAGCGGGCGGTGGGAGCGGCGCGGAGCGGCGGCGGCGGGCCAGGCAGGGCTGGGCCGGGCCGGGCCGAGCCGAGAGGAGCCGGGCCGGGCACGGCACGGGGCTGCGCTCCGCGCGGCGCCGCCGCTGCTGCTGCTGCTGGTGCTGCCGCCGCCACTTCCCGGAGTTTCGAAAGGCGAGGAGGGGAAAAGGAGGAAAAAAAAAAAAAAAAAAAAAAAAAAACCCTTTTCCGGGTCGCTTTTCGAGAGGAGCAAAAAAAAAAGCAAAACGAACGAAAAAAGAGCGGCCGAGCAGCGCTAGCGGGGGAGATGCGGTCCGGCCGGTAGGAGCGAGGACCAGCCCGCCACACAAAAGGGCACGGCCCCGCACCTCCGGGGCAGCCGCCCGCCCGCTGCAGCCGCCCTTCCCGCCGGGGCGCCCCGCTCCGCTCCGCGCCCCGCTCCGCTCGGCTCGGCGCCAGGGCCGGGAGAGCCACCGGCGGCCGTAAAAGTTTGCAGAAGGGGAGAAAACTGCCAGCGGGGATCTGTAGCGGAGCGCGCACCGGCGCCGGCGGAGGGGCTTTCCCCGCCCTCCTCCTCCTCCTCGCCCGCCGCCGCACGCGCCTCGCAGCTGCCGGCGGTGCCCCGCTAGCCCCGGGGCGGCGGGGCCGGGGCGTCCCTGCCCGCCGCCGCCGCCGCGCCTGCAGCCCTGATCCCCGCCGCCCCGGCCGTCGGCGCCCCCGAAGCGGCGTGGATGATCCGCGACCTGAGCAAGATGTACCCGCAGACCCGGCACCCGGTGAGTGGCGGCGGCGGCCCCGCGGGCAGCGCTCCGGCGCGGGCACCGCGGAGTTGTAGCCATTTTCTTATTGTTGTCCGCCGCGCCGCCGCCGCCGCCCCGGGCCGGGGTCGGCTCCTCCGAGTTGCCCCTGCCCGGTGCGCGGCGGTCCCGGCGCCCGCCCCGCGTCCCGCGGCCACGGCCGGTGCGGGGGGTCCGAGCGGGCGACGCCTCCCCCCACGGCGGCCCCACGCCACCGGCGGCCCCGTCGGGGCAGCAGCCCGGGGCGCCGGGACGGGCGGGGGGTGCGGGGGGGGGGGGGAGGCGGGGGGCTGCGCCTCCGCGGACCCGGGCGCAAGGGCCGCGGCGGGGGGCGGTGGCCGGGCGGGGGGAGCCGCGGGCGGGCGAGAGGGGGCGAAAAAGACCCGCTGTTGCTTGCTTGCAGGCTCCTCACCAGCCAGCGCAGCCCTTTAAATTCACCATTTCCGAGTCCTGCGATCGGATTAAGGAGGAGTTTCAGTTCCTGCAGGCTCAGTACCACAGGTAACGCTGCCCGCTTTCCCCCAGCCCCGCGCGGGATCGCCTCTCGCCGCTCCCCCACCGCCGCCGCCCGGGGGGGGGGCGGCGGCGGGGCGGGGGCGCCGGGACCCCCAGGCCGAGCCCGGGCGCGGGGCGGGCCCGGCCCGGCCCAGCCCAGCCGGGCGCTGCTCCCGCCGGCCCCTCCGCATCCCGCCGCCGCGCCCAGCCCTCGGGGCGGGGGGCTCGCGGGGGCCCCGAGCCGAACAGTGCGAGCGGGTTTTCTTGTTCTTCCCCACGCTCCGGCTGGCGGCTGATTCTTTTTTTTTTATTATTATTTTATTTTTTTTTAAAAATTTTGTTTTTTGGAGGGGGAGAGGTGGGCTGGGGGTTGATGGAAAAATAGGTGTATGGCTGGGCTCGTCCTCTGCTTTTCTTCAAAATGCCGCTCAGGACATGCATCTTGCCTTGGCTCAGCCCCCTCGCGCCTTTCATTGACATGTCAAGTGCTGATAACCTGGAAGTGAGGCGTTATCCTGAGGTAGAAGAGCACCCTGTCCTCAGAGTGACAAGTGACTTCTGGCAGGATTGCTTAGCGGGCTTCTGAAAACAAACAAAAAAAAAAAACAGCGGGGGTGTTCATGTTTGCCACGCTATTCCTTAAATTACCTGCAGTATTTCCCTTGCAGTTCTGTCATCAGTAACAGCAAAAAAATCCCCCAAAAACCCAAAACCGAAAAACCACGCCGCCTAGCAACTTTTTTGCTCCTGGAAGTGGTGATACGTGTTTGATTCTTCTGTGGGTTGAGTGAAAGCAAGAGCTGTTTCTAAAACTCATTTAAATAAAAACTCCCGAAACCCAAATTCTGGATTTGTAAGTGGCTTCTCAAGGTTAAGCCTTATAGGTATGAACCTGTGCGTGCTGCTTCTGTGAACCAGTGTTGGGTTTTGTTGTTGTGGTTTTTTTTTTTTTTTTGGTCAGAGAAAAAATACTCTTCTGTGTACTGTATGCAGTTCGCTTAGGGGATGAGGATGTTGCACAACCTCTCTCGAAAGAGGAAAACTACAAACCCCACCCTGAACTCCCAAGCAAGAGCTGGAATGCACGTTTCTATTTGTGTGTTGGAGAAATGCTTGAAAAGGGGAGTAACCTGTGCTCAGAAGAATGTCAGTTTTGTGTTATGAAGTACCCATGCTTTTTCCTTTTTATTTCTTGAACAGTTTAAAGCTAGAATGTGAAAAACTGGCCAGTGAGAAGACAGAGATGCAGCGACATTATGTCATGGTAAGCAAGCTGCATAACAAATTCAAAATGTCTATTAGCTTGGTGTACTGAGACCGAAATACATTCAGATTGCTGGAGGCGAACAGAAAGATTATAGTAGCGCTGCCGTTGTTGAGGTTGCATCAGTGCTTCCATTATAAATCCTTAGTTTCAGGGGTTTATAACTTGTTTGCAGCAGTTAGTTTCTGCGCAAAACCTGCTTTTTAACCTTTTAAGCAATTGGGGATATTTCTTCCAAGTGCTAGCAGACTACTTCTCAGCCCTTTAAAGCCGTGTACAACTTCCGTAGTGTGCCTGGGGATGATGTTTTCACTTTTGCTGACTTCTCCCAGCGATCATATCTCCGTAAAACGGTTTGGGACAATATTTTTTTCTGTGATGGGAGTAAGCCAAAATTGTACATGTACGCATACAAACCCGAAGCCTGCTTCCTGGAAGAACTGTTGCACGTGGGCAGCTGGTTCATTGTTCCCCTAAATTCAGAATGGCAGGCATCTCAGCTGTGAAAGGGATTTCCTCAATGGTTGTGGTCTGCCTGGTTAAATAACATGTATAGGAGGACATCTCTAAATACCTAATTGCATGATGGATCATGATAACTCCAGAGGAGCTTTTGCTATTTGCTCTCTTGTACATCTCTGAAGGATTAGCCATTTTCTGTATGTACGTGACAAATAACACTCTTGTATTTACAAAAAGAGTAAATAACCTTGAAAAATTCTTAACCAAGAGCAGAAGCAACTGTTAAAGCTTGCAGTTGTCTTTTTCGTGCCTGATACACCTAAGTGTTGGAGATTGTTTGGTACTAACATCACACACTGAACTGAGTTCCCCACAATACTCAGGCACAACAGGACATACTTACGTTGGTGTATCTGCTTTGGCTCTGAATTTCCATGCCCTTTCATTTTTTGCATCCCTGCAATTTAATTGCAGCCTTTTTTGTGTATTTTAATTTAAAATACTGAATAACCGGTCTGTTAGACGTTGCTGATTTATATGTGTGTATGGCTTCAAGCACTCCGGGTGGTTTTTTTGGGCATCGTTTATGTGTTCTAGGGAATAAAATCTTAAGCATTCTCTCTGTGGCTTTTTTTCTGGTTCTGATCTTTAACTCTGGTTGTGATTACTTTTTGTGATTTTCTTATTGTCTGTTTTTTTCCTTGTTTTATGGCTGTTCTTTGTAAATTTGACACGAAACAATGTAGATAAAGCAAAGAAGCACAAAAAAAAAAAAAAAGGTTGCTGTGAAATGCTCTTTCAAATTCCAGGAGCTCTTCAAGGCCAATAAATATTCTTAGGTGTGTATGTCCTTATGTCTTTGTACAGATGAGTCAAAGTGAATTTTGGAATGGTTTTTACAGTTGCAAGGTCTAATAGAGTTATCTTCTTCTTTCTTAGTATTACGAGATGTCCTATGGGCTGAATATAGAGATGCATAAACAGGTAGGTAGATAATTAGTTTTGTGTAAGAATGCTCTGTGTAATTTGTTGCATCAGTCTTAAAACAGATGTGTATTCTGTGTGACTTGCTTTAATTGCATGCTTGAGTGCATTGGAAATTTTTTTTGTACTTAACCTGGCCCTGAAACTTCCATCTGTGTATGGGCTCTGCGTACGTTATGGTCTTGGCTACCAGTTGTGCATTATTCAGTTGACTTTCCACTTGCAATCTCTGTGCATGCGAGTGGTCCTATACTGCATGGGGGGTGTGTGTGTGTGTGTATATATGTAGGGACGGGTATGTGGGTTGTACCTTCAGATCTCTCGGACCTCGTACCTTTGGGGTTTACTTTCTGGGATGATACCTGCATCACGAATGCATATTAGGTGTCGAGGGATTTGTATTTGCATGTGGAAAAGACTGCTCTCTTCAGTTAACCTGGACTGATTTAAGCTGGAGCTACAAACGCAATTGATGCACAGCCATGTTCCCGTTTCCCCCGGGCTGCTTACTTGGACCTTTGTCCAAAACCAGTGTCTTAGCATCTCAAACATGAAAGAGTAAATGAGCTTTCTGCGAGGATGTTAGCATGCTTGGTTTTGTGCCTTGAAGTCTAGCACTTAGGCCAAGATTAGCAGGAGATTAGTCAGATGGAGCATGGTAGTGTAAATCAGAGTTTCTTATTCGGTAATGTGTGTTTTTAACCTTCTGTAGAGGAGAATGAATTAAACATCTGACCTCTTTTCCAGTGAGGGAACTTTTTATATGGTGGAGTTTAATACTGACAACTCATTTTAGCAAACGGTTGAGCAATTCACCAGCATTGCTGGGGAGTGTAAACTGCAGAAATAAAGAAATGGTTGGATTTGAGAAGAAAGACCATCTGGAAATTGGTTTGTATGTATGTCTGTTCAAAGTTAGGGATATGGAACTTCTCTGGCTTGCAGGAATAGAATTTCTTTATCTTGTTGAGAGCAGACATACAAGTCAAATGTTTTTTCATGTTGTTTATTATTTATTGTATTTTGTATTCCATTAGCATCCCAATGCTACAGTACTGATTAGGGCAATTTGCACTAGATGGCATACAAATGCGAAGACGGTGGGATTCCCTGCCTCAAAGCATTTTGCATCCACAGCTCCAAGCTTATGGGACCTTGTACTTACACGTTATTGTACAGACATATATGTAGACCTGTTCAATTCAGATGCCCTCATCACAGGTACTGTGAAGACTCAACGAGTGCGTTTAATGAATGTTTGAGAGGAAAAGGCTGTGACTGCAGCTGATCAGATTGTATGTGTGCGGTGACTCTCTGGACCTGATTCAGGTCGTGGGTGCTGGTGGAAAGACTGATCAGTGGCTCTTGGAGCTCTGCATTGGGTCTGTTCCCAAATGAATAGCAAGATTGTTTCAGGTCCCATTTAAAGAAAAAAAAAACACCAAAACAAACAAAAAACCTAAAAAAAACCCCCAAACACCAGTCAGTAAAATAGTAGATAAGGAAACAGTTCACTAAGACTGGAGTCCTTACAGGCCACCTACGTAGCAAATTCTTACAGGCATTTAAAAGCAAGCACTGCAGTCAAACTTGTTTATATTTCTAGGTATCCTGTTTTTACAGCAATTAGTCGTATGTAGTCTCACACCAACTGCACAAAATTCTGTGGGACGTGATCAGCTTGCAAGCGCAATGTGGAATTAAACTGTTGTAAGTGGGGGAAAAAACCCACAGCAAAAGCCCTTTTATCTTTTAATTTCTAAATGCTTTACTTCAGAAATTGTGTGCAGTTATGGCAATGGAGTTGTCAGTAACATTTTGGAGAAATAAAATAGTTACAACTAATTGTGGGGATTACAAAGGACTGGGTTTCAGTTAAACACCTTTTTCCATTACTGTTCAGTCTGTTCAAATTAGTAGTTTAAGTATCGTACTCTCATGCAAAACACTTAAATATTTTGTCAGATGTTGATTCAAACTAGCTGCGGCTAAGAAACTTGCTCGCTATCATTCTTATATCTGATGCCAATTACATATCTCTCATGTCTCCCCCTCTATTGCCACAGTGGGTTTTTTTGTCCTTTCTCCTCTTGCTTCAACTGCAAAATATTTCCCATCTTGCCTTATGATCAGAGCGTTAGGGTCCAATTTGGTGTATTACATAGATAGTGCTGATTGCTTCATTTGATGTGTGTGATGCTTTAGTTTCCACCTTAAATTCCCTTCGCTTTCTCTCCCGTTTTTGAATTTAACTCCTAAATTGACTGCGTTCACCCTTTTTTTTTTTTCCCCCCTTCTCCCCCCCCCCTCCCGCCCAGCTTTCTAAATTCAATCATATCAAAAATCCTGAGGGCAGTTTATCACATTATGAAATACAGACAGCCCTGCAAACCACCTACTTATTATATTTTCTTTCTTTTTTTCACTTTAGCACAGAGGCATATCTGTCTTTATTTGTTTTTCTGGGCAGACAGCCTTGGTTCCTCTCAGGTTCTTTTCCAGATGTACTCGATGGATGCCCTTGTAATGGAAAGCAGGCAATAATGCAGTGAAGTTGCCCTTCGGCGTAATTGGGCCTAGTTCTCAAGATCAGGTTAGGCTTATTCACTTATTAGATTTGCGTCTCAAAGGGTTCAAGAGCAGGACTCCCTGGAGTCCTTGGAAGTACCCTAGTAATTGGTGGCCCTGATATTTGAAACCTTTGTGTATTTTTCTGTTAAAGCTTCTGTTCTTCTTGGCTGCTCCCAGCCACAGAGTATTTATTTTTAGAGAAATTTTTCACTGGAACAGAAAATGATGGCTGTGATGGAGTCATGACTCTGTGACTTAGCAAATTGATAAAAGGATAAACGCGCAGAGAGCAGTGGTAGTGAGTGTGCCTGTGTGTGGGGGGGGGGGTGTGGAGGGGGGAGAGGGGGGAAGAGCATCGCTTTTCCCACCCCTTGTGTGATGCTCATCATCAGTCATCCTGTGTTGATTTTGATAGAAGACTATTAAAGTGAAACCTATGGGGAATTTGTCATTCTGAAAGGAAAGCTAATGTAATTAGTACCAATTAAAGTACATTTAGTAAATTGGATTTAATCTTAATTAAGCCTGCATAATGTTGCCAATTTTTAACAATTATGTTTGAGAACATAATTAATTTAAATTTTGGTAACTGAGTAAATAGCATTAGACTGGTAGAATTAGTCATTTGCATTTTTTTTTTTAAGACAAGTAAGGGGTATGTTGTGACATGTGGTGTTACAGCCTAAAATAGTAAGCTAATTTTTGATATTCTGTTCCAGGATCAATAGAGCTTCAAAATAGATACATTCCCCGCTTCCCCCTTCCCCCCCCCCCCCACCCCAAAATAAAAAAGGCATTGAGTTGAGGGGGTTTGGGTCGCAGTATGAACAGATACTTCCCTACAATTTTAAATTTCAATATTAGCGTAAATATGAATGTTTGCGTGTGGTCTGAAGATGCCCGTTTCTTACTAAGTTGCTTTTTTAACATTTGTTTTTAAGAGGCTCAGCGGATAGTTTATGAATGACTGGATGATGTGCTGCTCTGTGTTACTAATACACTGTTGCTACTTGGTGGTGGTGGTGGTCATTTGGTTTAATTTCTGAAATTAGGCTGTTTTAATGTTATGGTAAACAGTTTATTTAAATTGCTGTAATCAAACATGCTTGCTGAAGGTTTTAATTCAGAACTGTAATTATCGCTTAAAATAAGTGTCTGTATTTGGCTACAGACAACAGATATTTATGAATGGGACTGATGGAAAGCATAAATAGGATACAGCATTCACTTCTTATGTTGATTATGGTTTTTTGGAGGTGGCAATACTTAAATTCTGAGTCGCTCTTTTTGGTTAGACCTTCGTCTTTGAACTAATCCACATGCTAGAATGTTGGGTTTTTAAAAAAATTTTTTAAGCTGGGTATTAAAAAATAAATGAAATACTTTTTAAGATCACAGTAAAAAAAAAAAATGGTTCAATCCATGTAAATTTTATTACAAGACTTGGGCAACAACCATTTGAGTGCTGCTAAAATATTAATTGGATAGAAATGAAAGGGCTCTGCTAGCTGATAGGATATCATAGTCATAGCTGCAGTAGTCGATTGTAAATGATGATAAATGGCATTAGGAACCTTTTAGCAAACTGTAATAACTACGAGGAGGGAAGCAGTATGGATTTGCATTATATCTGATACCCTCTAGTACCAAGTGGATTGCCAATACTGCTTGTTTAGCATTTTCTAAGGGCAATAGGATATTGATTTCTGTTAAGGAACGGCTCTATTTTCACCATTGAAAAGTATTGCAGGTTGTTAAGAAGAAATTGACTTGAAGAGGCCTGACTGCTGCCCATCATGGAGCAAATAAAGCAAAACTGCCGAAGCATGGTGGAGCAGCGAGATGGGGCCCTCAGCAATTTGTTGCTATTAATTTACCATGCTCGACAGCAAATCAATCGGCATCTACTTCATCTGCTGGAGAAAATGCTGTCCAGGGCAGATAAAAGGCCCTGCGTGGTACAGGGAATAGACTGGATTGGCCAAACGGAGGCTGCAGTTAATGTGTAAATAAGTGAAATCAAGGCCACTGTTGCCGAGAAAGCTGTTTTTAATTAGGTTGGGGCTTTATAGTGAGCTATTTAAGAAAGTAGTATGGAGAGTAAGGGGAGATTTATTGCTGACTGATTTAATATATGGGCTGTACGACATCCCAGCCCTGAGTCTGCTTTCTTCTTAAGCCTTAGTAAATTATTTTGGTAAAGGGGTAAAGATGGGAATCAATTTGTTTAATTTAGGGCAGAGTTTTGACCGTTTTTCATCTTCATGACCATAAAAAATGTATATCACAGAGAATTGGTTTGTATATGCGCTACCTGTGTAATGGAAAAATATGCTCTTTTTTTTTTTTCCTACTTTCTTTCTGGCGACGGTCTGGGCTTGGCGTGAATGTGTGTGCATGCATGTGTGCACATTTTTATTTTTTTTTTAACACAGTCAGTAGTTGAGTGTATATTGTCTTCTGTTTGAAGAATAGCTGGAGAGTCAGCTAAAATTATACCAGCTGAATTTGTTCTCCATTATAAACAGTAGGAAAGATTTAATAGAGATACAGGCAGTGGGTAGTCAGAACTGAACTGGAAAACTTCAAAATGAGAGAGATTAGAAGTGAAATTTGAAAGACTGCAGTTCACACAGGACTATTAAGGAGGAAGAGAAAAACAACTGCCTTTTCCATCAAAGTTGCAAAATGTAAAAAATAGGTTGTTAAAACAGTTTGACAACTGAGGCTTGTTTGTCCCAGTTTTAGGTTATTTAGCCTCTGAAGCCAGCAGAAAATCTTAGAAGCTTATGAAAAGTTATAAAATGTATTATTCTGCCGTTAAACCAGAAACCTTTTACTTGGTAATAACTGCTAAGTTCTGAAACGAGATCCTGTGCTTTCTTTTCCTTGTGATATAGATGTTAGACAGCCTTTCTGCGGAGAGGCCCTGTTAATTATGGGGAAGTTTGCTGCTGTTGCCACTTCTCCGCGAGTTGCTGTTGAAATAATCTCTCCCCCTGCAACTGCAGAATAATGTGCATGAGGACGAGAACTTCCATTTTACCCTGGTTTTGCCATTCATAAGCAAAGGAAAGTGTTGTTTTCCCCCCATGTGTTTTGGCAATTCAGACAGATGCTTAAGACACCAGGAAGTAGCAGGAAACATGCTAGGCAAACTTTTAAATTAAGACATACGCTCTGTTTTTACTGGCAAAAGGCTGTGCTCTATAGCGCTTAAACACAAAAGCATTTTTCTGTCTTTGGAACATGCTAATTGCTGTGATGCTGCCTCACTCTGTTAGTTTATGGGCCCACTTTTAGTTACGGGGGGGGGCAGTGGTGACCCCGTGGTTAGGGTTGCCTAACAACCTCCCTTATAAAAAAGTTCTTGCACTTTTTATGTTCTGTTTTGGTTTTAAATGCAAGAAAATCCATCACCTTTGCTGCTTGTGGTAAGGGACACACCATTCTGGCGAGAACACCACCCCCCCCCCCCCGCCCCCGGTCCCTTTTGGGCAGTGGTTGGGGAGAGGGAAGGCAGGGGGAGTGGTGATGGGGACCTCCGCCCGCTCTTTGGGTCAGCCAGTGTGGCTGGAAGCTCGGCTCTGGCGTCAGGCTCCTGCTGAACAGCCAGAACTTAACACCCGCCAGGAGAAGGGAAGCTTTTGTCACCATTTGCCGTATAACTTCTTGCACCATTTTGTGTGGTGAGATTTTGCCTGCCTTTTTGGGCAGGGGGCAGGGGGGTGGAGGGGGCAAAAAAGAAGTGCCGAGGTCATTTGGCACAGGAAACCCCATGAATTAGCAGCAAGGTTTCAAAGTGCGGTATCGGGATGCTGGGATGCCCACGCTTTACAGCATTTGCGTAAGCTTGATCCTGCCGCATTGTGTATGTGCACCGTGGTGCAGTTTTTAGTTATACACTTGCTGATCTCATTACCAGTTTTCCTAGAGGACCTCTTTCAGTGCACAAAATAGACATTAGGAAAGTAGAATTAAGGCTGCAGAGGCAATTGTAAATCTGGCTTGAAAATGTTTGGCTGCTTGGCTCGCCAACTGAAATAACTTTAAACCTAAGGATTCAGGCATGCGAAATAATTGCGACTGTAAGCTCCTCGAGGCAGGGATTCTGATTTCGGTTTATGTTACAAAGAGTGAAGGGGGTGCTCAGACAGGTCAGTCACAGTGGATACCATGGAGTCGGTGCATTAAAGCTGGGAGACAGACAGATTTTATGACTCTTAACACCAAGGCTGTCAAACGTTGAGAATTCAGAGTTATCAATTTGGTTTTTTTTTTTTTTTTTTTTAATGAGAAGATACGATGTACTTTTTGTGGATGTGACAGAGAACTGGGTTTATCACAGACGTGGGCCAGTTTGTGAACAGCGCGATTATAATTGTTGCAGAAGTCGCTTCTTTTGCTGTCTGCAGATTGAGCACATATGTTGCCACTGACTTCCAGAAAACCTGTTTAGCCACAAGGCACAGCGGGAGCAGAACAAAGATGATAATGTGAAACACGGGATGTATAAACCGATACATGCATTAACTAACAGATGACAGTATACTTGAAGCTGAACCTATCTATACTGAAGAAGTGCTATTCTATGAAAAAAACTGAATGAATTAAAAAATAATTTTATTTTAAAATACAAGAATATGGAGTGGTTTTAAGAATACCTGTTTGTGTCTCTGTTTATCTGTGTGCTTTTACAGGTTTTGTCTTGGTTCAAGATATTTTTACAGTTTCACTGCTACCTTGAAGTGTTTCGTCGGTAATTTTTTTCCCCTGATATCATTTATCTTAGTGGTGGCACAAACTCTGTAGTTCAGTGTAGCAGGAAGCGGTTTGGCACAATGTCAAAAGCAGGTGTCCATAACTATTTTTTTTTTAAATAACGCTCTTTAAATATAACTGAAATATGTCACAAATACTAAACAGAACTCTAAATTGCGCTTTCTTGGCTGCGTGGATAAGGATTTAGACATAAGGAATCATCTTTTGTAGCCCAGGACAGGTACGTAGCACTCTGGTATTGAACACCGTGGTGTTATGGCTGGGACGCTCAAATGTGCAGGTGTCAGGCAAGTCGAAGTTACAGTCCCCACAGTAAACTTGCATTGGTCTCTTTATGGCTATGTGTTTGTAAGGTATGCTGTATTGCCAACTCCACATGTTAAATCATGCCAGTTCCCAGAAAACTGTTAGATTGGCTTAAAATTAATCATGAGATAAAAATAATAAATTTGGGGTTCTTTTTATTTTCTTTCTAATTTTGAGCTGTCACGCTTGGCTCATGCTTCTTAGTTTTTCCTCCAGTATTCTTCCATAATGGTTTTTTGCAAGTAAGGGGTGAAGCGTCTCAAGATTCACGGTAAAGTCAAGGGAGCTGGGTATGGGTTACAGCTGGCAACTTTTGTCATAATTTCCTATTCTCAGAAAATGTGTGAGGTGTACTCTCCTAAGAAAAAACCAAGGATCTTACACTGCCAGAGGTTTGACATTCGCTGGATGAGTTTCAGCTTCTTCAAAGGAGAAAAACCTTCCACTGTGTTATGTTTGGGATGTGGAATGCTGGCAGTGAGAACGTGGGCTTTTCTCTTTTCTTGTGTTTGCTTAAAAACCTCAGCAAAGCATCACAGTTGAGCAGAAGTCAAAATCTGTCCCCTTCATGCTATAAAGAATCTGCATAACAATAGGTCCTGCCACTAGATTTTTGTTTGGCACATATCATGTACTGTGTGCATGTTGTATACAATTGCTGAGAGCATTTAATTTTTTAAAAAGCTGCTCTTTCCTCCAACTTAAATGCAATAAACTTACCTTGTATTTACTCTCTCTGCTTACGTACCTGGCTTCTCTCAGTGTCTCAGTCGTGTGGGAGGATTTGCAAATGCAAAGAACTCCCTCTGACCTCGTCCAGTGATGGAGTGGCACTGTATAGAGGGCATGATGAGGCTGCTGCTAAGACATCACCAGGGTTTCGATTACAGGCGCAGCCACTGATCCAGAGTTACTATGGCAGAAGTGTACTTTGGAAAGCATGGGGGCCCCTTTCCCCTTGTCTTTTCTGACTTTGAACCCAAAATCAACAAATCAAAACACAGCAGGGCCAGCGCATGTTCTCTGCAAATACTTAATAAAGCATTGTGATACTTGTAAGGAGTGACAGCAAATGCTATTGAAATTTAACTCTGACAATTTCAAACCCAAAGAACAGCAGTGGATAGGTCCAGCCTGAGGCTGTAGGGTCCTCAAGGCAGAGAACTTCCTCATAACTTGTTATGGGGTGTCCGTGGGGTTATAACAACAGTCTCCGCAGGGGGATCAGGGATGAGCACGGTAACCTGAAGCCCACTGAGCTGGCACGGCGATGTGATCTTTGGATCTCCCCTTGCATTGGCTGAGAGGAGACTTGCGTGATGGTGCACGGATCTCAGTGTTTGGAAAGTCTGGGTTGCAGAATGTTCTTCTTGACAGTTGCTCGATGGCTAAAGCCATCATTTACCATGTTAATGTGACAGCATTATTTAACATTAATCATAAGGCAAATTGGAGTAATTTTTTTTAGCTGGGGGTCGAGGGAGAAGGCAGTGTTTTGATCACGCACTTTTTTTCTCGTGTCTCCTTGTCAGCAGAGGTGGAACTTCATTTTTGCTCATTCTTTATAACACAGAGAGCTAACTGAGGTCTTCTAGGTTAACATACTTGGATGGCCAGTTAACCTGTCTTATCTCAGCAACTTCTTGGTTTGGTGATCAACCAATTATTCCTATTTAGCATTTGATTCAAATTTTACCTTTTAAAACCATGGGGAAAGTGGAGCAATCATTGAGCAAAGCTTTTGTCTTGGGCAACCACCTTTTCCCATTGCTAACCTTTCACAGGGATGAATTAAGGAACTTTCAGCCACGCCTCATAGCTGAAACACTTCTGGACTTTGTTTTGGAAACACAGTGGTGTTTTCCCATTAAGCCTTCCTGTTAATAAATGCAAGGGAGACAAAACAACTGCAGTGCAGCCCAGCTAGGGGTTGGGGAAGGGGCCATACTTGGACCTGGCGATGCTTGTCTGCGTGTTTTCATGAAAGCCGTGTCGCCGAGGTCTGCCTTAGGAGATCCTGCGTTGGTTGGGTTTGAGGTGGGCGAGCCACCACCAATCTATCTGCTTGACAGCCAAGTAGCCAGTGGCAGTGCAGGCTCCACGTGGTCATTTGACTCTAGTGGCTGAGCCAAGCTGTGTTGTGGGTTTGGCTTTGAGAGGGTTGTAGAGCTCTGCTGTGTTTTTTTTTTTAACGGTGGCTGCAGGATGGAAGGGTGGGAGCTCAGTACTCGCCCTGAAGCACCGTGGGTCTGCAGAAAAAAGTCAGAACTGACTGAGGACCTGTTCTGTTGCCTGCTCTGGATACCTGCAGATGCCTACCCAGGGGCTTGACGGCCTCAGATCAGGGGCGATTAGGCCATTTTTAATTTAATGCATGTGACGAATTAGTAGTTATGGTTTCTCTGACTGTGAGCTCACGCTCTGCAGCACTTTGGAGGTCTCTTAACATTTCTGTGTCTCTGTCTTCCTCTCTGAAATGGTGATGATATTTACATGACGGGGAGTGATGTAAGATTTAATTTGTTAACGTCCATTATTAGATTGAGAGGCTCTAGAGAATCACAGGATATTGAATGAATACATATTCGCTGTGGAGGGAAGAGGACTCCTTCCAAAGCCCTGTCCGCTGGGTAACGAAGTCCAGCGGTGCCTTAACCTGCTGTGGGATTTCCTTTGTCCTTACACCCCAGAGGTTAGCAGGAGATAACAGTAAAGATACTTGACTTTTCCTCCTGCCTGCTATTCTGTTAATTGTATCTGGAGATAAAAGTTGGAAGGGAGGGGAGGGGAGAACCACTGGTCTTGTGATAACATTTGAAGAAGGAAAGCGAAGAGAGTAAGGCCAAAGCTGGCCAAAACGCTTATGCTGGATTTTGGATTTGAGGGAGGAGGGACAGAACAAGGAACGATTGGAGGAAGCTCGTTAATTGGTTTTTCTTCTCACGTCTCCTATTTCCCTGCAGTACCATTCACTCTGTATGACAACCATCCACTTTCACAGTGGCCCCTTTGAAAGATGGCACTGGGCTGACCTGTAGAAGAGAGTCAGCTACAACACCACTACTGTCCACTTTCTGTAATTTTATAAAGCATGTGACTAGATACAAAGTAGGTGCCTCTTCGTAAAATATCAGTCCATAGTGTTTGAATAACACAAGAAGATTGGAAAGACTTTGTGCATGAAATACACCCCGTATGTTTCTGTCAGCGTGTTAACAAAGGATAGATTGTTTATTCTTATACTCAGTTTAACCACTAGGCTTTCTGTCCTAATTGCAGAAAGCTGTTGCAGTTTGAGCACGTTGCTTATTTATAATTTTTATCAGTACTTCTTAATTTCTGGGGACAAACTGTATGTTTTCTTTCTCAGTCTTGTCCTAAACAGCAACAACTACACCACCAACAAAATCCAGGCATTGATGAGAGTCTCTTGCTTATTTGTTGCTCTAAAACATTATCGGTGGAAGAAACATTGACTTCTCCAAACATCAAAGGACCTTTTATCTCAGAGTTACTCGTTATGTATTTGTCCATATGTAAATATGGAGGTGTTACTCTTGAAAAGTAAACTGTGCATAAGCTCTTTGTGTAATTCATTCAAGAGTGACGTCCTGCGTCCTTTGCATCTCTCTACTTCCATGTGCTTCTAAAGGTGGCTGTTAAGGAAAACAAAGCTAATAATGCATCTTTTAGATGGACAACATGAGAAAGATGTTTTCCATGCATCTCTGCAAGACGCTTAGTTCTTTTCCCCCTCACAACTTTCCCTGGTTTATCTCTACAGACTGGTGACGCCAAAGCATGCATCCCTTTTCAGTTGTCGGCAGCATAGAAAAGAAAAAGTGTTACAATTCTGTGCCTGTGGCATCCTGGAAATTTCTGGGGAATGGTTTGTTTCTGACATTTTTTCCTAAAACCACATTTGGCTGAGGATGACAATTGTTCTTGCTCTTGGGTTTGATCATGTAGATAGAGATGTAAAGAGCAACAGCACAACAAGATTGTGCAAGAAAAGAGCATACATGTGGTGTGGGGTTTTTTTTTTTCTGAGGTTGTAGGTTTCTGCTTGAAGGTGAGTTTTCAAACATGTATACAAGATGCTTTTCAAATTAACGTTAGCAGCCTTGCTACTACACACTTTCAAAACCTACCTCTGTAGAAAGACGTAGGACTTTACTTTGCAGGTACAAATGTCCAGCTTCTTTGCATATGCAACATTTTTTTTCAAACGTGCCTTCAGCCAAATGGATGTATAGGCCTTGTGAATGTATGAAATGATAGTATTTTGTCTTTTGTTTAGTTGCTGTTTAGTTAGCTCTGTTTTCTGCCTGGAACTCAGGTGTGTATTTCTTCTAAAGAATTGATCTTTAACAAGTCTCTTTGTGTGGGTGAGAAGAATCCTGGGATAATCTTAGTTTACACATTTTCAAAGAAAAATGCTGCTGTAAGTATGCACTGTATTAAGGGTCATGAGGTTTGTTTAAGCCTGTGACAGAACCTGGGGAGCCTGAAAATCTGTAGACACAGGAAATACCTCTCCGTATTAATGCGAAGCAAAGCAGAAAGCTCCCAGGTGGATGAGATGCAGCCACCAGGGTCTGGGGCTTTGGCGGGGGGTGGGATCCAGGTGGAAGGTTCTGGACCATGCTGCCAAGGGCTTTCTGTGAGGCCTCAGACAAGCTGCTTTGACCGCTGTCTTCAGCGAGACGGGAGCGATGCTGTGCGTGCTTTTGCAGCACTGGGCTACAGGGCCGGCCAGACGAGGGCGGAGCGATAACTGCAGTGCGTGGGGTGAATTAAGCAATTCAGCACGGAGCCAAAGAAATCCAGCACATACAGAGGGTAACTTGTAGGGAAATGTTGAGGTCACAGGTGTGTCTTAATACTCTCACTGCTTGAACGCTGAGGCACCAAAGTTGGTGCAGCCAAGACATGCTGCCTTGGCTTGGTAGGCTCAGAATCTCTTTCTGAAGAGTGTCACTCTTTATTTTAAAGTGTAAGCATAGTGCGGATTTTTCTTAAACAAAACCCAAAAAAGCTGGAGAAGGCAACACACTTGGTTCATCTCAGTTCAACTACTTTTCTGTCTACTAGTGAGACCCATGTTTCTTCTGTCCCAGGAGAGTGACTGGGATACCCAGCAGAAAGCTGTCTGGTTTGCATGAGATCCTTAATGATTCAGTAGAGCTGAAAGAGGGGAGGTGTCTCCCTGGAAGGACTCTGGCCAGCTGGAAGGAGTTGTGTTGGCTTCCAGTTCCTGCCCCAAACCCATTTTTTTACATGTTTTAGCCCACGGTGGTTTTTCACATACAATGATTCTGAGCAGGAACTGGAAAAGGGATTTTCCTTCTTAAGTGGAAGAATTGGGAGTATTTCCTTCACAGAGTTCACAGAAGCCTATTAGGGTGTTCTCCTAGGAGGTGGGAAGGAGAAGTGAAGAAAGAATTGAAGTCGTGTATAATGCTCTGATTAAACTCTCTAACCACTAAGCTGTTACATAGAAGTCTATCTGTTCTCCACCCTTTTTTTTTTTTTTTTCTCTTTTCAAATGTTCTGCTGCTGTATTTCATGTGGGAAAAATTCTGGCAGTGGTTCTCAGCTCCCTGGGGGACATGGGTGGAGAAGCATTGAGTTGAGGGAGTTACAGGGGGAGGGTGTTTGTTTGCATGGCTCAGTTGTGAGCTGGATGCCACAGAGCTCAGTCTTGTCGAGCCAAAGGCTCTTCTGAACAAGTCTGAAAGGAGACTTTGGGGTCAACGGGGAGCTTCAGGGCTGGAGGTGGAGACGCCTGTATGCTTTTGGTGACTTCAGCCCTGTGTCATTCCTGAGTGGGGAGGCAAGGGGTGAAGATCGTAGTTTGGGATTTTAATGCCTAAATTCTTGTGGTGCTCCAGCCTTTATATTTGATGTGCCTTTTTTTTTGTTTTGTTTTTAAGATGCAAATGTACATTTATGTATCCATAGGTATGGGTAGGTGCCCCCCTGTGCTTAAGAATTCTTGAAAATCTTGAGCATCTGCCTGTTGCTGACTTTCTGCATGAATTACACATCTAGTCTGCTTAGGCATTTTTAAAAGTCCCATTACGTGCCTTCTGGAGTCTTTACCCCTGGCTTTCACTGCTTCAGTTTCTCTGCCTGGGAAGTGAAAGTCATACTATTTCCTGAAGCATACCCCTTCCCACAGAGGAGTTTTTGGAGAGCCGTATGTTAAGAAATGGGAGGCAAGATATTATTACATGGGAGTCACTTAGAAGTGGCTTTGTTTATCTCTCTAGATGGTAAGATATTCAGGGCAGGGTGCTCTTTCCCAAGGCAGTTTTGTCCTCATTTTGCCTCCCATGTGAATTCTGCTGTCTTTTCCATCCCAGCTGCAATTAGCATGCTCCAGTGATGTACCTTTCAGTGGTAATTCAGTCAATGCTTTGATTTGTATTCAGGAAGTTTGCCTTTGGTAATCTGTCTTCTCAGCCTTTGTTCTCTGTCTGGAAAATGGGATAATACTACTTTTTTACCTGGGTGGGATCTTTGGGGGAAAACCCAAACAAACTTTCTTACACTGTGGTAGCATGTCCCTGCCTTCTTCCTGCATGCCCAAACCTTGGTAGACACCAAAGATGGGGCTTGTTGCTATATGTGCAGTGGTTGCAGCACAGTGGGATCCAGCTCCTCAAGGAGATAGTCGGAAGGACTCCCTGGGAAACGGTCCTCAGGGACAGAGGAACAGAACAGAGCTGGCAGATCTTTAAGGAAGTGATCCACAGGTGCAAGAGCTCTCGATCCCCAGGTGTAAGAAATCTGGCAAAGAAGGGAAGAGACCAGCATGGCTGAGACGAGAGATGCTGGTCAAACTAAGGAGGAAGAGGGAACTGCACAGGCAGTGGAAGCAGGGACAGGCATCCTGGGAAGAGTATAGGGACGCGATCCGGTTGTGTAGGAATGGGGTCAGGAAGGCCAAGGCTCAGCTGGAGCTAAACTTGGCTAGGGCTGCAAAGAATAACAAGAAGGGTTTCTACAGGTATATCAGCCGGAAAAGGATGGTTAAAGAAAGCGTACCCCCACTGATGAGCAAGACTGGCAAGCTGTTAACAGCAGATGAGGAGAAGGCTGAGGTACTCAACAACTTTTTTGCCTCAGTCTTCACTGGGAAGCTCTCTCCTCACCCCACCCGAGTTGATGGATGGCATGAGGGGGACCGGGATGACAAAACCCTTCCTGCTGTAGGAGAAGATCAGGTTCGTGACCACCTGAGGAACCTGAATGCGCATAAGTCCATGGGACCTGATGAGATGCATCCCAGAGTCCTGAGGGAATTGGCCGATGTAGTCGCCAAGCCACTCTCCATGATATTTGAAAAGTCATTGCAGTCAGGTGAAGTCCCTGGTGACTGGAAGAAGGGAAACATTGTGCCCATTTTCAAAAAGGGTAGAAAGGAAGACCCTGGGAACTACCGACCTGTCAGCCTCACCTCTGTGCCTGGGAAGATCATGGAACAGATCCTCCTAGAAGCTATGCTAAGGCACATGGAGGCCAGGGAGATAATTTGAGATAGCCAGCATGGCTTCACCAAGGGCAAGTCCTGTCTGACGAACCTAGTGTCTTTCTATGATGGTGTGACAGCATCAGTGGACAAGGGAAAACCAATGGATGTCATCTATCTGGACTTCTGCAAAGCTTTTGACACAGTCCCCCACAACATCCTTCTCTCTAAATTGTAGAGCTATGGATTTGATGGGTGGACTGTTCGGTGGATAAGGAACTGGCTGGATGGCCGCATCCAGAGGGTAGTGGTCAATGGCTCAATGTCCGGATGGAGACCAGTGACGAGTGGTGTCCCTCAGGGGTCCGTACTGGGACCGGTGCTGTTTAATATATTCATCAATGACTTAGACAGCGAGATTGAATGCACCCTCAGCAAGTTTGCAGATGAACCAAACTGAGTGGTGCGGTTGACACACCAGAAGGATGGGATGTCATCCAGAGAGACCTGGACAGGCTGGAGAGGTGGGCCTGTGTGAACCTCATGAGGTTCAACAAGGCCAAGTGCAAGGTCCTGCACCTGGGTTGGGGTAACCCCCAGTATCAATACAGGCTGGGGGAAGAAAGGATCGAGAGCAGCCCTGCTGAGAGGGACTTGGGCATGCTGGTGGATGAAAAGCTGGACATGAGCCGGCAATGTGCGCTGGCGGCCCAGAAGGCCAACCGTACCCTGGGCTGCATCAGGAGATGCGTGGCCAGCAGGTTGAGGGAGGTGATTGTGCCCCTCTACTCTGCTCTGGTGAGACCTCACCTAGAGTACTGCGTCCAGCTCTGGAGCCCTCAGCACAAGAAGGACATGGACCTGTTGGAGCGGGTCCAGAGGAGGGCTACAAAAATGATCCGAGGGCTGGAGCACCTCTCCTATGAGGACAGGCTGAGAGAGTTGGGCTTGTTCAGCCTGGAGAAGAGAAGGCTGCGGGGAGACCTGATTACGGCCTTTCAGTATCTAAAGGGGGCCTATAGGAAAGATGGGGAAAATCTTTTTAGTAGGGCCAGCTGTGAGAGGACACGGGGTAATGGTTTTAAACTGAAGCAGGGTAGGTTTAGACTGGATATAAGGAGGAAATTCTTTACAATGAGGGTGGTGAAACACTGGAGCGGGTTGCCCAGAGAGATGGTGGAGGCCCCATCCCTGGGAACATTCAAGGCCAGGTTGGATGGGGCTCTGAGCAACCAGATCTTGTTAGAGGTGTCCCTGCTCACTGCAGGGGGGTTGGACTAGATGACCTCTAGGGGTCCCTTCCAACCAAAAACACTCTATGATTCTATGATTCTATGACTCTCTGGTGCAAGCAATTATATTGTAAAGTTGAGGAACATACAGGGTTTATTAAACCTTTCTGTGCCTCCTGGTTCTATGCAGAACTAGTGTGAGGTAGGCTCTTGGTGTAGATCTCAAGTACCTTGGTTCCCAGTCTCTCTTTAACATCATTTGAATTTGTGCCTGCCCATTAGACGAATCAATCTCTCCAAGGCCCCTTCTTGCTTTATTTATTGCAGAGGTTGAAGGAAGATAATGGCAATGTGAGTTGTCAAAAGATTAAGCAAACCAGCTAGGAATTCAACAGTGAGGGTCACAGCTTTGGTTGAGTCTTCACTCCTCAGCATGTGAATAGCCCACACGTGTGAGAAGCTGTAAATGTAGTTTTGAGTGTAAATGCAAGTTGGACTTTGGAAAAGAAATACTAGTGTGAGGGCTGTCTTCAGCATAATACGGAGGGAAGGTTTGATACCTGGTGCTCTCCACTGAAACACTGCTGTGCTTTTCCACTGTGGTGAAGCAGTGGGATTTAGATGGTAAAGTAGGTCACTTTTTCTATCTGAGCATCACTTTGCCACTACCTTTCTTGGTTACCCTTCTTCAGAAGGGTGCTAATTTTGGAGGCAGAACAGCTGTGAATTTAGCAAGAAGACTATGATGTCTCTCGGTGTACAGTCTAGCTTAGTCAGTAGAGCTGGAGAAAGCCTAATTTACAACCATATAAAATGAGCTCTACACAGGTTCTGCGGTGGATATTGGGAGTAATGTTACATTGTTTTGGGATGCATTGGTGGAAAATGGCATCTATTTTTAAAACTTTTGTTTACAGGTACAGAGTTAAGATAAACAGCTTTTTGGTGCATGTGGATGGTGTTCAAGTGTATAACTGAAGTACTCACAGGTGTGCTTTAACCACTGTTGAACAGACCTGCTCAGGTCCTGCTAACTGAGGAGTCAGCAAGGTTTTACTGTGGTGTGTATTTCTCCAGCTTCTTGGGCAGTTCTGCAGTGAGTTCAAGGCACCTTCAGTTTCGTGTTCATGAGCTGAAGTTGTACTTGTGATGGTAAAGTCACTGTGTCCCTTGTCGGTGACTGTTAAAAAATAAACTTTTTCTCACATCTCTTTCCTTTGCTTTCACCTACGTAATATGGTATGTTGCAGTAGTGAAAACTGACTTTATTGAAATAAAGAAATCAGTAATTTTGGACCACCTTCCCTTTATACTAAAGGTTAATATTTTCCAGTTTACTCTTTTATCTGCAGTGAAGCTCACACAAAGAAAACACGGTCTGAGCGATCCAGTAGTTGTGAAACCTATTTCCCTTCCTCCTCCCCCCTCCCCGCCTTTTCTGTTGTCTTTGTGAAAAACAGATAGTGATTATATACAAACGGGTTTGCAAACAGTCAGTAGGTAGTTCAATGATCTTAAGGTTTCCTTTCTTGTATTCTGGCAAATTTCTGATGCAAACAGAATAGCACAACAGGTCTCTAATTGTCATGGGAAGCTGCTGTTAGGAAAAAGAATAATTATAATAGTTTTGCAAAAGGGAGTCTCATAAACCAAAATAGATACAACCTCTGTGTACTTTTGTGGGTAAAAGCATTAGGATTTCAGTGAGTATTTTTCATATAAATGCTTGCCTGAAACCTTTTTGATTAAAAGGGTGGCAAGATTACAGACCTAGCAAACTAAATATGAAATTAACAAGCCCAGAGACTGCATTTTGGTAAACCATAGAATTACTCCATGGCAAAAAGCCAGAGATCTATTAAAAAAAAAAAAACAACAAACCGACACAGGCCCAGAAATGCGGTTTTGCTGTCTGTCATGCTGCCTGCTGTAACCGAAAAAACATACATTGTTTTATGAGTGTGTTTTTTTTTTTTCCCTCAGTTTTGACCACAGCATTTAATTTTTTCATCTGACCGCTACCGAGCTGGTCTGTCCACCACTAATGCACACCAGTTTTTATTTATTTATTATTTTGAATTCACTGTGCAATTGGGAATTGGTGATTTGGTTTTCCAGATGATCTAACGGGTGGCTGTGAAGGCGAGTCAAAACTCACAGCTAAACCAAATCGTGATGCTAACCCAAGAGGTGAAAAGTTTAGGATGTGGTTGACAGCAATACATCTTGGTTGCAGGGTAGCGTGGTGGAAGTGAAACTGGGCACCTTCCCGTGCCCAGGGAAGTGTTGGTGCCTGTAGCAAGGCAAGCAGCTTGCCAGGAGTGCTGCTGTGTGGTTTGCTCTCTTAACCGTGCTCTTGTTTTCTGACTTCCAGGAAGGTTCATGAAAAGTCTCAGCATAAGAGGTTTTGTGTTTCTGAGGCTGAAGCTTTCTGTGTGCTTCAAGTGGGCAGAAGGTGGCATTGGTAATGAAAGGGGTGATCCCACATTTGGGCTAACCCCACAGTAAACTACGTCTGGGATGGTGTTTGTATTTAAAAAAAAAATAAGTAAAAAATATTGGGGTGGGGATGGGTTTTAGCTTGGACAAGTTCCGTGCTTGGTTCACCATGTACCCACAAAAATGCTAGCAGTGCAAGGGTGGGGTCAGCAGGAGTACCTGGATTAGGGGAGGGCCTCTTCAGTGCCTGTTTTCATGCTAATTTAAAGTGTGTGTCAAACTATAGTGAAAGCCTTCTCTGTATCTCAACAGCAGATAACAGCATAGTTGGTGGGTGTGTAATCCGTGTTTCAGGCCCAGACATTTTTACAGGGGGGTCATGGCTGCCAAATCAGACCAACTTGAAGAAGGAATCCTGTTCGACTGATGCCTTTTCTGATAGCAGCATGTTTAAGGAGTAATGCGTTGATGTTATTATCACATGGTTAATCTCCTTATAGAGTTGATTATTTACCCCTTTCATTTGCTTACGTTTGACCTACTTTCCACATTCTAGATGTTTTTATTAAAGTCTGTAGGTGCAGTGTGATGAAGAGCGCACTTAAACATATGGTGCATCTTGAGCATTTGTCGGAAATTAATGCAGATCATAGTACCTCTCCACACAAAGTGTGATCTCACAGGGAGTTACAGCACTGGAAGAGGTTTCAGGAAATCTACATTTCCCAACCAGAGAGTTCTCCTTCATGCCTCCTGTTCTGTTTTTTACGGCATTTTCTTAAATTTTGCGTTTCTTCAAAAAGTTATTTTAAGTTGAAATCCCTCTTGGATTAAGAGTATTTGAAAACTTCAATCATGCCGATGTAATTTAAAGATAAATGCCATTTAGTGTTGCTTGACTCAGAGTCGGTCCTGGCGGGAGTTTTACTGGGGGAGTGACATTCAAATGAATTGAACATCAAGATGTGCTTAGTGTATCCAGCTGTCTTGGACAAGTGAATTTCCTGAACTTATTAAGCATGCATGTCTTACAAATGTCTTAGCATTTGCTTTGCAAATGTGTCTTCTTAGGAAGGTTAAAAAGAGAACCGTAAACTGCCTGATTACTTTAGATGTACTTCACTAGTGAAACTGCCACTTGCTAGATATTCACGTGCTGAAGGATAAAATTACCTGTTCTTTCCTTGTCCTCCTTCACTTAGGGGAAAAACAGCAAGAAACCCCAGTTGCAGAAATGCTGAAATATGAATAGAGTTAGTTTCAGCAGTGGTAGTTACGATCCACTATGATTGAAATTATGAGCCATGACAATTCATATCAATATTTTCTCCTCAACAGGAGTCGGAGCTACAGGCTGTTGTTCTGTTGTTGCTCTCAGGAAAGCAGCATTCTGCTGCATCAAGAATCCCTTCCCCTTGAGCTAGTTGTCGCGGCAAATGTTTTACTTAAAAAATATGAATGTGAATCGGTGTCATCTGAGTGGCAGCAGAGGTGTGTGAAACACCAGGACTTCCACTCTTTCCTTTTTGGATGAGTACTCTCGGTTTGCCAGCTCCTCGGTACTGTCCCTCTTACTCTCAGGGCAGCCTGCACTGGAGAAAAGGAATTGGGAAACTGACTGTGGCCGTGCCATGGTATGCGGTACAGTGTAAGCCCCAAATGACAAGGCTGGTGACGGTTCACCCTAGCTCGCCCATCCATCCATTGCTGCAGTATGGAGGTTCACAGCTGGTGCTTCAGCAGAAATGTGGCATTGCCATCTCAAAGCATGAGGAGATCATGAGTCAGCACCTGAAGTTGAAACTTGCTTTTAAATTCAGAGTAAAAGAAAATGTGTCCTACTTACACACTCTTACTATTTTAGATAACTTTTAGTTGCTGATTAAAAAAAGGGAAAAAAAAGAGCGCTCTAGGTGGGAAAGGGAGAAAGGTGTTTTAAATGTCATCTGATTCTCAGACAATCACTTTATTCCAGAAACTGGGACTTGATAAAATACCACCAACGAGTATGAAACATTTACTTATCTTCAGAAAGAACTAACAATTATCACTTCCACTTGGTTTAAAAATTGAGGTAGTAACATGCCTTATTTGAATTTGTGTAATTGCAAGGATTCAAAAATCGAAGCTTGATTATAGTGTTTCTATAAAATCTACTGCACTGTTCGTTCATCTCTTTTGGGGTGTTGTTTAACAATCACACTTTTGTGTACTGGCTTAAATGGGGCAGGATTTTTATCTTATTACGTCAAATACAAAAATCTGGTACCTTGATCTATGGAAATTGCATCTGCTCATTTTCATAGTACAACAGGAAGTCCCAATGGAAGAGGAGTTAATATGTTGTTTCCTTTGTGTAGACTACTTTTCCTTGAAGTAAATACCTTTTTTTTTTTTTTCCTTTTTTTTTTTAGATTTCTTAAGCTAATTGATAGCTATTTACCACGTGGTGTAAAATTGCTGGGTAGGAAGAAGAGATGAGGGATTGAAGGAGAAACATGACAAAGTTTTCAAACACTGTAAGAATTCTTGTAAGCAGACATAACAAATCCACTGAATAGATCAGTGTGCTGATTCCTAGTATATATCTTTCCTGGAAGCAGACATAACCAAGTGTGATTATCAACGAATTAGATGGGCTGCAGGCTCCACCCTTCACAACCTGCAGGGCTGAGGTGGTTAAGCCAAGGAAGCCAGAGTTTGGAAGAGAAGCCACAACCTTTTTCCCGATGCAAAAGGGCTGATTCCTGGCCTCCAGATGAATCTGAAAGAGAATAAACTGAGTTCAGCAGTCATGTTGCTTTTCCTGTTTTTATGGGGGACTTCTGATTGCTGCTTTTACAAGTTTATTGATCAGCTTTATGTAGTTCATTAAAACCTGGAACAACAGAACTGGAGAAACTGAATTTTCTTCCTTCACTTTTTGTCAGACTCTTAGGTGTTACCATTGGTTGCAGTGTTTTCTGCAAGCTTGAAGACTGAACAGTACAACCTTGTAGATGTAACTGGAAGTCTGCCACAAGCTTTGCAGGTCTCCACTGTGATAGCATAACAGCTTCTCGATGATTAACATTTGGAGCATAGCGCTCCAGAGTGGCCATGATAGAGATAGTGGAGGTAGGGTAATGGGTGCCTGTAGCTACTTCTGAGCCTTCCTTTGTATGTATTTGCAAATGAAAGGTAAGTGCTGGTGGGGATCAGAAGTGGACACTGACAGCTCTGTTTTGTAGAGGGGAAACAATATTCATGTTCATTTTTCAGTAACGTTTAAACAGAGAGTCAGAACCCTCTTTCCTAAGCACTGTATTTGTAAACTTTAAAAGCGTGTTTTCTTTTAGATTCACCTGCTGGAGGCTTTCAGTTGTTTCCTGAAATGCTGCCTCCTTAATATTTTTCCAGGGCAGTTAAGGACACCTCAAGTTAAACATAAGCCTACTGAGAACAGGTTTTAGCTCTCTGACACCTTTTTTTTTTTTGTTTGTTTGTTTTGTTTTTCCCGATTTACACATTGAAACTACGGATCTGCAGTATTTCTTTTTGACTACTTTTCCTGCTATCCCTGAGAAACAGCGTATGAGATTGCATTGTAAATAAATAGGGGACTTTCTGCATCCAATTAAATTGATACTGTGCACTAAACCCACTGTATGCATATGGTTGCAAGGACAGGCTTAGACTGGCTTGGGCCATTTCCAGCGGGCACAGAACAGCTCTGGTCAGGCTCTTTGTAGAGATGCGTGAGCGGGGGAATTGAGCAGTAAGGTGATTGTGTATGTGCTGCTGTGCTTCAGCTGTTATGGGAAAGATTAAAATGGGAAATTGTCACCTAATTGCAGCTAGGAGACACATGCAAAAAGACTGAACTCGGAGCTGAAGCTGCCTTGGTGGTGATGCCACAGGTTGATAAGCTTAAAAAAAAAAAGTTTTGTTGTTTTTTTTAAACTATGAAGCCAGATTCCTTCAGTTGGTGGAGAGTGGTGGAAACTTCTTATCCATACGTTATGAGGCCATACTTCATGAAACAAGTATTGCTGTGAAATGCTGAGGATTGCTGGTAGGTGAAGGGATAGTCCCTTGTAGAGGACTTCAAAGCTCTACTGATGGAAACAGCACCTCCTGTGGGAGTGTCCCCTTCTTACTTGTTTCTGTCTGCTTTTTCAGCAAGTGTTTCCTGCTGCCTTCGAGGAAGGGAAATTGAAGCCAGTCTTTGCCACTTCAGGCTCCACTTGCAGCCTTTTTTTCTGGATGCTCTGCAGGTGCTTTTGGCAGGGCAGGATGCAGCTTGCTAGCTGGTGGCAGCCTGAGCAACTGAAGGATTATGGAGGTCTCCAGGCTGTGCATTTGTATTCCCCTACTTGCTGGTAGAAGTCGATATTAACAAAAAACATGGACTTCCTTGATGTGACAGGCTTGAAGCATGTTTGTATGTCACCTTACTTGACTTGCTTTTTATTGTCTTAATCATGAATGATTCAGTATGTGTCTTTTCCTGCTCAGTTGAGCTCTGTGTGGTTCTTCAGATGTTAAATGAAAGCCATGTCTTACCTGTTCAGTTCAGCAGCCCATGGATTGGGATGTACATTAGAAAACTGATTTTGAAAATTCTGCCACTCCGATTTATTGCTTATGTTGCTGTCTGCAGTATTTTGTGCAAAATAAGCACCTAAATTAACTTACAAAGGGTAAGTATCAAGTTTACAGTACTTCATGAGCCTAGCCAGGATGTTTGTAAAGAAGGCTGATTGGAAAGTGAGATGGAGAATGTACCTGTTACATGGCAGAGTCTGGTCCCGCTTGTGTTCAGCTCATACATGCATTGCTCAGATTAAGTCTCCTAAACTTGACAAATTGGCTTAGTGAAGAAGCTGTGTGCTATTTAGTATACTTCCCACCAGAGAACTTTTCCCTCCGCTCTCTTTGACTAGACGGCTAGACTCTTTGTGGCTCAGTTTCCAACACCATTCCTTCAGGTCTGAAGAGAAATTTTATATTCGGGGCTTGCAGTATTTCCTTCAGTTCTGTAGAACTGGAGTAAGCACTTCCAGACAACAGTCTGTGATTAAAACAAAACACATTCTTCTTTATGAAAGAAGAGTTAATTTTCTGTGAAATACTAAGATAAGCTTTTTTGCTTGCTTTATTCAGAATCTTGGTATATCTCATACAGTGTAGTAATGGTTTTTGTTCTCACTAATTTGTGAAATGCTTGTTTAGATATTATGGGTGTGTGCATGTGTTCTTGGTAAGCACTTAATAAACTAGATTGATCTTTTTGGCAAACGCTGCATTGTATAGAACAAATTAAACCTGAAATAACGGTTGTTTCAGATTATTTTTCTGAAAGTGTAATTGCATATATTCTTTTTCCTACTGGCTGCTGAAATGGGTTTCCCAATAGTGTTTTATTATTCTGTTTTATTTCAACAATACATATATAGTAGTTTTGTTTCCATTCCACTGACAGACCTACAGCCTCCAGTGGTAATTCTTTACCAGCAATTTTTTATAATTGTAATAACTATGGAACTTTGTGAAATATAGTGGAAATATTTTCCTGAAGTTTATCTACTATAAATAAAAACCCAATTCTCTTTTTTTCCCTCCACCAAAAAATAATGCAAATGGAGATTTTTAAGCAACAAATTGATTCTGAACTCCTTATGTATTAGAACACTTCTGAGTATTTTAATATCTGGAGTTTATATGACTCTTGCTTCTCTTTTAGTCCCCAGCTACACTAAGAATTTGGACATATGCTAAAGTACTTATTGAGGCACTTGAACACATACCCATATTTTTACCCTCTGCTTATGTCCTATTTTAGCTGCGTGTGGCACGGATAAATTGAATTAAACCCCTACGTTGCCATCCTCCGAGGGGGTTTAGGAGTCTAATGGTCTGTCACGTGCTCCCCTCTGCATGCAGCTGGTAGCTGCGGGGGCCGTGGTTGTGCCCCAAGGACCAGCTTTACTGAGCCCCCTTCACAGTCCAGGTTACCTTGCAGGACTTGAGGTGTAGCCTTGCTCACAGGCTTATCTTCTGAACATTTTTCAGAATGGTTTATAGCCACATACAAACTTAAAGGTCAGGTTTTTAGGCAATTGAGTACCATTTAACCATCGGCTTTGGTCAAAAAGATTTTGCTGGATGAACTGAGGACCTGAGCTGTTGCTCTTGTGTTGTATCACTGAGAGACTTGTTAACTGATACGGGATCTCATTCCTTTACTTGGATCAGATTCTGGCACAGTGCTTTTATTCCTGTCTCTTTATGCACATAACAAAATGAAAAAGTTATTAGCATTATAGTTCGTAAATATTTAATCTTTCTCTCTCGTTTTGAAAAAGATGGCACGTAAGTGGCTATGAAAAGAGCTCAGAACTGTTAAAATAGTGTCTCTTGTAGGTGCCTCCCAAAGGATGCAAACAATACAAGATTGCATTAGATGAGTGAAAAGACGATTCCAGCCTGAGCCTTCCCTGCCTGCCTCACCCTCATCTTTTCTGGTTCCATGCTGGTGTGCTTTTTATGCAAAAGCAAACATCTTTTGTGTTTAGGGAGAGGAGTAATAGAAGTGTCGGTGTTTGTTAACACATTTGACAAACTATGGCAGCAAAAGCTATCCTTTTTATATTTGGCATGAACAATCGCCCTTTTATTGGGCCATTAATGCTATTTCAGAGCATCACGCTGTATCCATAGGCAATAATTTAGCAGCTGTTTATCAGGAGCTTTCATAAAGCTTTGAATAGTATTATAACATTCAGTAACCCTAACAACAGCATTTCAGAATCTGTGCCGGTTTAAATGGGATATCCGTGAATGTAGTTGTTCAGGGATGCGTGACCCACATAACCTATAAATTTGATTGGAAGTTACAGTGCTGGCATAGGCTGATGGATAGCAGATTAGAGCCCTGATTAACCATGTGATTCACAGGCTGGGAATATATTGTCCTAAGAAAGATTCATCAGATGCAATCAGAATTTCAAGTGGTCAGATGAAATTCAAATGCGCTGTTTGCTTCCCTCCCCGCCCCCCCCCCCCCCCCCCTCCAACTTCCGTGTGCTTTTCTTCTTAGGTTGCCCTCTGTTATTTATTTATTTATTTATTTATTTATTTTATTTCCAGAGCTGAAAAATACTTCTTTGATGAATCTGCTCCTCACCCTAAAGCTGTCTGTCTGTTATTCATCAGAAAGCAGGTTGCAGTTCAGTGAGCAGAAGAAAAGATTTTAATAGAAGCTGTGCCAAGGGCTGTAATGCATCATTTTAGGCCCCTAATTACATTACAATGACAAATATCAATGGTGACAACAGCAATAACCTACATCCTTTAATGGCTACGCTGGAAAAGGAGTTTGGGCGCTGCGCCATCAGATTAGACTTGGTTTCAAAACATAGGCCATTAGAAGTGTGTGTGTCCATGGTATTACTGGCCGATAACTGAAGCCCGGTGGAAAGGCCTGTAAATAAATGATGCCTCTCCAAAGCCTGGTCCCACGGGACAAAAGAGGCAAAATTAGATGACCGCAGAAGCAGCCGTGTCTCTGAGGCAACTTTGGCTTTCCGTGTGAGGAATTGGCTGCCTGATTTTATGAAATCATACTTTTTCCTTCTCCTACCAATTAGGTTGATCATGAAAAACCCATTGGCCTGACATCTAAGAGAAAAGATAAGTTCCTAAACTGGTTTTTAAATGTAGGGTTTTAAAAATCCCTACCAGTGTAGAAATGTGAAGTGCACTCGTGTTTTATTTTGTGTCTGACTTTGTACTGTACGTGAAGATCATTGAGTTACATGAAGATCATCGAGTTTCCAGGCCCCCGTCCAGTGGCAGTAGGAATAGGTCTACGGGGGTGCTAACTTACATCATCAGTACCTACACCTTCAAGTTTTAAGGCGGTGTCGTAAGAAACCCACTCTAGCTAGCTTCAGGCAGCTAACTCCTTCTCTTGTACATTTTGTAGTAAACGATCCAGCTTGCGTTTGTGGTATTCACCCGCACAGTTAATTGCAGAAACAGTTGTGGTGTCAAGGCAGAGGGTTGTTTCGTATTCACTACATGAAAATGTCTGGTTTAACTTTTTTTTCTTGGTACAGAACGTGTGATGGTCTGTCATTTGTGCATGGTACACGTACGCGTTGGCCTTCAACGCCTTCCTGCTGGCTGTGGTCTCCAAAGGTGGGCAGTCCCTGTCCCGGCCATGCCGTGTCCCTGCAGTCCACTGCTGCTTGGGCCAGGCTGTTTCCTTGCTGCCCAGTTGTTGAGGGTGATAAAACATAACCGCGTGCACAACCGCATACCTGGGGATGCTCATCGTTAGGGGAGGTGAGGGCTGTTTTAATGAGGAGATCATGTAAACACCTGCCTCAGCATAGCAAGGGCTTCTCAGCTCTGTTGTGACTGGCCTGGTGGGCCCCTTGCCGAGCTGAGAAATGCTGCTGGGGAGCGTCTCGGCGTCTCTGCAAGCTGTAGCGAGGTCTTTCTCTTCTCCGTAGGTTGTGCTGGGTTGCTGTCTCCATCAGCTCGCTTTCTACGTACGGCATGAAAAGACTCTCTGTTCTGCACTCCAGTGGGATTGATACCAAGAGGTTTATTACGGTTGTGTAACCGTTCATATTCAGCCACCTGTTTTCACTTACTTACAGCTTTTTGGAAGATGCTTCTTAGCTTAACGTTTCCCAGGCTCAGAATCTGCCGGAGGTGAATTTTTGTATAAATACTGAGCAAATATGTTTCAACCACTTTTTGGCCAGAAGAGCAGTAAGAAGAGAGACATACTTCTTCTTCTGGGGGGCAGGGAGGGAAGTGATCAAAAGAAAAACATCATAGCTGAAATAGCTTGAAATAGCTGGGGTTGAGTACCTTAATTGAGAAGAAATGCCACAAAGTGAGTTGAATAAAATAATTTTGGTTGACTAGGCTGTATTCTAGCTGAGCTAGAATTTACATGTTTGACGGAGAAGTCGGTGAAGTTTTACAGCTTGTGTTACTCAGGAGTTCAGATAAGATGATTGTAACAGTCCCTTCTGGCCTTAAAATCTATGAATCTACATGCCCTTTAAAATTACACGCTGAGCTCTTGCATGGCGCTTCGAGCCAGTTTTGCTCTCAGTTCCTAAGTGGTGCAGTAGAGGCATCCAGCTGTAGAACGTAGCTGTGGTGGTGGAAGAGTAGTCTTCTGCTGAGCACAGCCAGGGCAAAGGCTCCCCACAGGAGCTGCGCAGGGGGTAGGTAAAGTTGCGACAGGCATTTTGAAGATGGGTAGGAGGAGTGTTTTTGCAGCGGAGGAAAGCATCATATGCCTTTTTTTATTAAGGCACGTATCCGTGTTAAATGGCAGGTCAGAGCGGATTCAGCTCAAGTCAGGATGGTAGCACTAAAGAGTTTTCTCTTCTTGTGGAAAAGCCTTGAAAAGCAGGATGCGTGGTTTTCTCTTTGGTTTTAAACCGCTCAGGAGATTCCTTTAAAAAATAAAAAACAGCAGCATGGCTGGGACCTAATATTTGGAAATGACTAAATTAATGGTGCTTAAACCACTACAGCACAGGTACCTTGGAGCTGTGCATTATATTACGGTCTACAATTCCTTAATCAAATACTGTTTCTCAAGTAATGCCGTACTGGATTGTACAGCCTCTCTGGCTGAAGTCTAGTTGTGCACATCTTGTCGCTCCCAGTACTGCTCTGTGTAATAAGCAGTTCGTAAACCTCTGTGTCAACTAGTACAGCAAACACTGTTTAAAGGGGTATTTAAGTTTAACATTGTGGGATATCTGATATTACAGGCACATGTAAACCTTTGAAATGATCAGGTAATTTAGCTTTGTGGTGGACAGAGCATATTCTTAAGTGTCCTTTAAGGAAAGGTGTAGTAGATGCATGTAAGAATGTATTAAAATGCATACGTTCAACGAGATGAGGACTTGCACAACCAGTGAAGACCAGTGAGAAGATACTGGGACAGCGTAGCATAGAAATTGCTCTGTAAATAACGTACAGAAGTTTAGATGGATGTCAAAGAAATGAAGAAACTGTATTGCAAAATAGCATATGTTAGCTCAAGTGTATCACAGTATGCACAAGGGGGCAGAGTTAGTTTCGCATGTACCGTTCCCTCTAGCGTACCATGTCTTCTGGTTACGTAGCTGTGTAATTGTAGTATTCCTTGAACCCAGATTTATTTTATATGTGGTTCTGACTTCTTTCATTGCTAGTTCTGAGCTTTTCTGTTCTATAGGTTCTTTTCTAAGTGTTTGCAATTTAAAAGGCAGCATAGCAAGGAGACTGGAAGGGTTGCTGTTAAAAGAAGGAAGCCTAAATTGTGCAAGTTTGTATGTCTTCGTCATATGGTTAGTGACTTTGCAAGAGGAAGAGCATTCTGTCCTACCCTCTAATGAGGAACTGACCCTGGTTACAATTTATTACAAGAAAGTTATGAGTTATTGTAAGAAAGTCTATGTGGCTTTAAATACTCTGTTTCTCGAGCTGTAATTCTTGTGTTCTCTCTCCAAATCTCCTCCGTCTCTATTGAGATTTGCAGGTTAAATACATAGAATAAGAATTGATCTCCAGTGTGGAAATAAAACATTGTCTATTACTCATTTCTCATCACAGTTGCAATGTGAAAGTAACTACCGTTAACCTCGGGTTTGATAACAGCATAAATATGAAACAAGACTGCAGTATCCCTTTCTAAACTGTGTGGTAGAATGATTAGCAGTGAAGTTTTATATTGTGCTGCTAATGTTCTCATGATATGCAGTGTTAGTATAGAAGTAATGGGTTTATTTGTTCCCTTCGCTTACAGTGGCATTGTTGTAAGTTGAAATGATCCTTCTTTTTGCCTCTTAGGAGCGGTTCAGTTCAATACACAGTATTTTCTTCATCTTTTTTGTTACATCTGCTGAAGATTTTTTTCTTTAATTGCATTTGACTGCGTAATCAGAATTAACTTTTCTTTATATCGGTTCTAAACACTGTTTTTTAAGGAAAACTTTTTAGCCAGAAATTACTAGCTTCCTAGGTATTGTTGAATTGGTGTCCAAATTTTTCCATTATATTGATAATCTGTCCTGGGCAGGGGATGACTAGAGATGAAAAAAAAACCCAAACGAATGTATCTTCTGTGTTCATGGGTGACCATGGCATCTGAGAATTTATATAACTGAACTTCTTTCTTTTTGTCACTTGCAGGCAGAAATTGTCAAGAGGCTGAATGCTATATGTGCACAAGTCATTCCCTTCCTGTCCCAAGAGGTAGGTAGTCGTTTGTACTGGTGCTGATCTAAACGATTGCCTCATCGTATCTATTACAGAAGTGGGACTTTGTGTTGAGACAGTTTCTTTATGAATCTCTTGGTGCTTGTAGATGACTTTCCACTGTGCTATTATTGCTGTAACTTCATTATCTTCCTCAAGTCCATTATAATACTATTTAAATATATTTATGAAATGGAACGTGTTGCAATGTACTAAGCAAAATTTTTGTTGTTTAAATATTTTGCTCTCATGTACAATGCAGTTTTCCTCACAGTTATGACTTTGTTGGTCTGAAATCAGAGGATAGCTTGCAAAAATGCTAGAAAGGCATGATTTGTGCTACATTCTTGGCAGCAGGCATTAAAGTTCGTCAGAAACTTCTATTTTGGTATACCACTATACTAGCGATGTTCAACACAGCAGGCATACAAATGCAGCTTTTTTGCTTGATTTTTTCCTCTCTGCATCCCAGATTACTTATTACCTTAAATCCTTTTATGTTTCCTGTGTATTTGGGGAATATAGGCAGAAGATTGAAACTCGCTGTGAGCTAATTTCTCGAAGCACTAATTTTCCTCCAAATTATGATTTGCTGGTGTTATCTTGAGTGCATTGTAGATACTTTGAGGGGCACCGGGATTTGGGGGAGTTGGGGGGAGCTAGCGAGGGAGCTTTAGAGCCACAGGCATGTGTGAAGTAAAATGAAGGTGTGGTTCATGAAAGGAGACCTCGGGTGCATAACGCCTTCCCCTGCCCACCCTGCTGGAGGGAAGGGACTGGAGACTGGGGTCTGCAGGCGCAGGCTGGCATGCATCTATTTAGTGCATGGTTCCATTTCGGTAGAATCGGTAGCTGAGAAGTCAAAGCTGAAAAGTGTATTTCTGTGCATTGTGTCCGTAAAACATCGTGCCTGAAAACACGCTGTGGCTTTCTTCCACCTTTTCAGTTGTTCCATTGCTTTTCAAGAGAGCTGCTCATCCTGCTGCAAACAAGAGGCTGTGCGCTCGATTTTAGCATTCAGCTAATGCGCTGCGTGTGTACGCGCATGTGTGCATCTATCTATGTTTGAGATAGGAATAATGCTATCAAAACTAGAACCTGACAATGTTTGTGAGTGCTGCTGTACTCTCTGCTTATAAAGATGGATTTGTGGAAACTAAATGATGTGTAATGATCTAGTAACATCGCTGGGGGACCAGAATTCAAGTCCTGCATGGATCTAAAACGAATAGCTGTTGACTTTGTACTTTGACTACTACAGAACCTCTATACATCTAGTTACAGGGTTTTATTTGCTGTGCAGGAATAGCACAGCATATAAAAACAAGGTGTAAAGCTGATTCATACTCATGCTAAAGCGGGCACTAAAATGACATGATTTTGAAACAAAGGCAGGGGTGAGTACTTGGCACGCAAAGCTGTGATCTTGGCAAAGATGTGGGATCAGCACTTCCACAACAGAGACATCTCCTCTAGCACATGTGATACTGTGTTTAAACCCTTTGTACCAGTACACTGTTGCTGGTACTGGTACTGCTATTGTCAGCTGAAATGCTAAACAAAACTTACACAAGTAAGACACACTGCTGTGCTTGCTCTGCTTCCACAAACCCAGCCCGTGTGCTTTCTTGGTGTAGGTGTTTCTTGCCGATTAGACAAGCAAAGGGATTACATGAGCTTAGAATGCATTTGAAGAAAGATGTATTTGATTCATAGTGACTGATAGATTTTGGCCTTTGATTTTGGAAATCCTAGCCTCCACCCTTCTATATGCTTATGTGGCATTGAGAAAAAAAAAAAAAAGGGAAGAAAAAAAGACTGTAGGTTTTTGAGCTTTGATCTTAGTGGTCCCACTCAGGTGAACAGGGGCTCTCTCTTTTTTTCTCTGTTCCATGTTCATCGTGCTTTCCTGTCCCTGGAGCTAAATTGCCCTGAGTTCTCCTGAAAGCTGGTATTGGTACATTTTAAGCCCCTGCCTTAGAGGGAGGCAGCGCTATGAAGGCTGCACATGGTACTTCCATAGAGGAGAATCTCCCGTGTGGTGCTCGCAGTCAGTAGCTTGGGAACTGTAAGCCAAGGGCCCTGATCACTGTTTAACAACCTCCTGGCCATCAAGCCGGGCATGGAGAGCAATTCTAAAGCAATTCTGGTCTTAGCCATTGCAGTAGCTTGTCATTACTATGCTACTTGTACAAACTATGTAGGTAGACAACTGAGATCATCCAGATTGTAAATTTAGAAAATTATGTTGTCCCACTTCTGTCATGGGTACAGTACCACTCAGTGAGGGCTTAAGTGCACCAGCATCAGTGTGCTTAATGACTGGTGTTTACTTTGTTAGGCTTTAGATCAGAGCTTTGAGTTAAGCTTAGATCTGAAAACACGCTCTTGTCCGGCTTCTGCACTAGTGAGCCTCTGCCTTTTAAATCCCTGGCCCATAAGGTTTCCTTCACCTGTTTGCATGTCTCATTTACTGAGTCTTACTGCTTCTCCTCTGTGTGTGTTTCATGGTGTCAAAGCTCTTTGGGCTACAGAGGAGATGGAGAGGTCAAAAAAGTTCAGAACTTCAGTGTTTTTACGTGCATTGACAAAGACAGAAGGGAGCACTTCCAAAAAGTTGTTGTATTCCTTCATCTTGCGTGGAGGCAAGCGTGCTTTTTTAGTTCACCTAGCAAGAGGGGAGAGGGACTGGACAGCAAGGAGGGTTTGAAAGGGGAAGCATAAAACAACTTTTCACGTGTCTTGACAGTGCCACTGATGGTGATAGTTTTCATACTGTGGTTAGGAAAATCTTGGTAACTGTTTGACCTCTGTTAGTAGAAACACCTATTTAAATCCGTTTATATTGGCATATAGTGATGAGGCAAAAGAGAACTGATCTCCAGATTTGAGTATTCTGCTAGTCTTGGTTTCTATCTAATTTGTGTCTTTAAAAAGTGAGTGTCTTAATGGAAGCCTCTTTATTTCATCATCTAGATTAATAGAGAATAATTGAATTTTTTTTTTGGAAGGAAAAAGGCCCTTTCAAATTTTTGTATTGATATGGAACATTTGCCTCATAATAGCACCAGGTTAACTTGTCTTAATGCTTGTTAACTTTGTAAGGAATCGATGGCTTGCAATAACTCACTTAGAAGTAAGAAATCATGGCCAAAATTGCTAGAGATCTCGTGAAAAGGATGCAATTACAATACATCACCCTACTGTGTACTGGTGCATGCTTTGTTTCAGGAGGCAATCCAGTAAAGTATTCAGGAAGTTCTCCAGGCTTCAGTCAGTTTTACTGTGCCGTACATCTAAGTATATATTGAAAAGAAAAGTTCCTAACCTGCCTAAATACTCAGTCAAGTGGTACCTTGTTTTTACCTTGACTCCGACTTAAGCAGACTAAAAAACAGCACCAAAAAATACGAGCTTCCCGTTTTGATAGGAAAGAATGACTTTGTGGTTGAGGCATGAGATGGACCTTAGTGGTGATGCGTGTTCAATTTCTGCTGCACTTGCAGGCTTCCTGTGTCGCAACAGTCATTTTCCACCTCCCTGTGATGTTGTGAGATACCAGTGTGCCCAAAGCAGTTCCTATTGCATAAGGCGGAGGGGTGCCTGCAAGGTTGTAGATGAATACTTGGAGGTTGTTAGCACTTGGTTAACTTAGTTTTGATCTGCTGCGGCTGATACAGATAGTTCGATGTTCACATTGTCAAGTGGTCTAGCCAAGAAGATGCAATTCATTTTGGGTCTAAAGCTGTAGACCATGCCTCTGCTAATTCACGCTGCTTCTCAACTGAATTTACCAGCTGCAGCCCAGTGTGACACTTGCTGAACCCTGCGGCTTTTGAGCTGCGGCTGGTTCCTGTCTGGTCAAGGTGGCGTGTGTGGCTGGCTACAACCTGTGGCTATCGTTGTGGGACCCTGTGGGCTATCGAGTGCTGAACAACCTCACCTGCTGGATGGTGGTATTTGTTCAGCGTGGCTGGAGATACTCATATATCACGGTTACCTTCTTTTGAGTAAATATTGACTGCATTTATATTCTTGAGACCCACACAAGCTGGCTGATTTACAGCTAACGATGTAGTTGTGGCAACCTGGAGCTCAGCACAACCTGCAAAAGCTGCTTGAGAAGCCAGAAAAATGTTCACGGTATCGTCCCCTGTCAACTTCCATGGAAGCATTACTAGGCTGGAAGAGTCTGTAATAAACTTTTTCAGAAGGTGCACTTTCCATTCCAACTGCCAGTGAGCTAGCTAATAACAGGCTAAAAGGATTGCCCTTTAATAAGGATCTTCATTTCCCTGTGCATAAGGTGGTCAAATATATTTGGAAGTAAAATAAAATGCCAAGCACTGGCATGCATACATGCAAGCAAACATATAAAAAGGAATGGCTGCATGCAATCTTTTCCTTTCATACACTTTAATATTAGTTGATGGTTTTCCTTTTACAATATAGATATGGACCATAACGTGCTTGCTCTTCCCTGTACAAGCCTTCCCTAGAGGTACTTCTGAAGTTCAGTAAATGTGGATGAAGAGTGTGAGATCCATTATAGAGAAGCAAAGCAGAAGTCCTTACATGCTGTTCAAAAGGAAGTAGTTGTTGGTCTGAGATGTGAGAGGCTGAGAAGACAAAATTGTTTTCCTCCATCTTAGATTTGTCCCAGACTACAGCTGAAACAGTAAATACAAGGAAGCTGTCAGATATCTGTACTCCTACCAAGGAAGGCATCTTACTAGCAATTTATGCATATGTTGCTAATAATGTTCTTACCTTTTTATGAAGTGTTTATTATCTCTTGTCTGAGTTACGGTGCCTGGATGCAGTGACTCTTTTAGTTTTCTAGGCGTGTGCTGTACTCCAGTAAATGTGCATTTGCTCTCCGGCTCTCACTAGTGTTTTTCGGGCAGCCTCGTCTCATTATGCCCTCTCTAGATCGGGCTTTTCAGAATGGCACTGCTGCAGTTCTTCAGCAAGACCTGGTCTGTACTCCCTCTAAATAGATAATACAACAACAAAATAATATGAATAAAACATAGCAGAGCCCGCTTGCTTCTGCAAAGTGAATCATTCAGTGAGTTTTGCTTTGGATGGTGGTGGGTGGTGCTGGAGACAGGCTGGAATTGGGCATTTTTAACACCAGCGTCCGTGCCTGGGGGGGGGGGGGGGGAGGAATTTCATCCGCTCAGTTGCTGTCAGCACCACTACTCTGTTACTGGGAGCCGCGGGTAGCTCTGGCGTGGTATAAAAAGCCCAGGTATTTTCCACCATGCTGCAATGCCTGTGCAGGAGCCAGGGCTAGGTGGCAAGATAAGTGCAGTGAGACAGTGTGATGGTGAAAAAGCCTACATCCTTCTTGTGGTCTCTGTTGTTGCTACCCACCATGAGACTGAAAGGAGGAGGTTTTCCAACTCAAGGCAAATGCAGGCACACCGCTCATTACAGAAAGTGAAAAGGGGTGAAGAGAAGAGACAGGGAAGAAGTTAAAAAGGAGAAACGATACTGGTCTGCGTGACGGGCGGGGCAGGGTATTGAGTTCATTGCTCGGGCCTGTTAAATGCAATGCAAAATACTGTTTTCCCATAACTGAGGAAAATGGGTCTGTCATTTGCTTGTGTGCACAGAGGAAGGCTAGCATTAAATGTGTGTGAAAGCTGCAACCCCGTGTCTGTATTTGGTTGGGAAAAAAAGTAACACTTTTTTTGTTGTTGCTGGTTTTATTTGGCTGTAAATCGCCGTGTGATCACTTGATGGGCAGGCTAACATGTACGCCTTGGTTGTAACATAATGCTGCTTGCTACCAGCAGGCTGGACGGAAAAGGTGTTCAAGCACGTGGTGAGCACTGGAGCCATCCATCCCTGGGTACCCGCCTGATGGGCCCCTGGGCTCCCTGCCCCTCACCTTGGTTTCGGGTTGCAGTGGGTCCTCGGAGCCTGCTCAAGCTCCTTCTCTGCCTGTAGAGATCTCCATCAGTTCCCACAGCCAGGGTCGGTAATGTGGATGGAGCCCTTTGCCCACCCGGGGGTCAGAGTCGCCGGGGGCAGCCGGTGGGCTCCTCAAACCCCGTGCGGCATGCTGCATGCCACGGGGTGACTCTGCTCTCCTGCGTCTTCACCCACTGGAGTGTGTGGTGTGCGCCTGTGACTCGAAGCAGCCATGGGGTCACTGGGGTTAGGCCCCCCCGCCTAACCCCATGGGGTTTTGGGAAGCTGAGCTGCGTCTGCTCAGTCGCTGCAACAAGGTGGAAGTGAGGGAGAGCCTAATTACAGACCATACATTTTGGGTCTTTTGCATACTAGCCACTGAAGATTAAATCAATGTTAAAGCAGCCAGCAATAGGAGAGTTTTAATTGTCTCTACCGTACCTAATTTAGGCTCAGCGTTACAAGGCCCGTGGGTTTTCTCCTCTGTGTGAAGGCTTGATCCCAAACCTATTAGGATCAATGAAAGATGCCTTGTGTGGCTGCTTAGGGAATTCCTGTCTTACAGTGCTTTCCAGCAGAAATCTTAAAGCGATATTTTGGTACTCTACCCCTCCACCATCTCTTCCTCTCACCTGGGAATGAAAGAATGTTTTTTCCAAATACTCCTCAGAGCCATTCTTCATATGTTTGCTGTAAAAGAAAGGAAACCATTCAAACTCTTATTTTTCTAAAACCTAGATGAAAATTGGCGTAATTTCTACAATAACTTTGATGTTTTCAGGCTGGCTTTCTGTAGGTCCCTTGGAAGTTTTTTCTTCTCCTGCCTGTGGCGCTGGGAACAGGATTTAAGTAAATGGGTGTTGGAACTGAATGCTCGTATATACAAATCAAGAGCTAGGTCCCTTTCTTTACCTCAGTGCAAAAAACATTGCCTAGGAAATGGTAGGAAAGCAAAGGTGACTGTAAGCCTCTCAGTAAATGACTTTTTTTTTCAAATAATTGTTAAAATTTTTAAATCCCATTTTTGTGGGTGGTGGTTTTTTTTGTTTGTTTGGTTGATTGGTTTGGGTTTTTTTTTTTTAATGACTTGATGAAAAATGCTGTGACTCATTTTTGGTGTGTCTGACCTCCACCAGAAAATGGTGGTGTAATTTTTATGATCATCCTGTTGTCATATAGAGCCACGTGTCACCGGGCTTGCAGCTATGTAATCAATGAAAGCTGTACCTGTCCGTAGCATGTGATGACCTGGAGATGGTAACACGTTGTCAGGAGCTTGAGGCTTGAGTATCGTAATTTGCTTTTTACTGGTTGCTGTGATGGTGATACACCACTGCATTTTTTTTTTTTTCTGAATGCCAAGAACACATTTGCTCATGTTCAGCCTGCTTTTTGTTCTTTTCATTTTCTACTTATAAGTGACAGATTTGGTTTATGTTAGCACTGTAGCTTTACAAAACTCTAAATGGGACTGCTGTGATTCTGTTTGCAGCAGTATGTTATTTGCTCTCCTGGCATTTCCTTCATTTAATTTTTCTTTGCTTAAAAACAAACAAACCTTAAAACCGTTTTCTTCCTTCCAGGAGTGTTTCTAAATTACCTCGTTCATTATTTGCATTTATCCATTTTTCATAGTTGAGGTCAGCATTTCTTACAGTTACAGGTGGATTTTTAGGCTTGCTTTTTCTCATCCTGAGCGCTTTTATGGGAGAGAGTTTGTAAGCGAAAATGCCATTTTTGTTTGTGCATTGCACCGAGAGCTGGCAAATCTGAGACTCCGAGGTAGCGGAGCCCTTCCTTGTGGCCCTCTCTCCCCGCAGGGCTCAGGGTGCTGCCTGGGGAGCCCTTCTGATGCTCTTCACCTACTTTTGTGTTGGAGGAGGTCTTTAGGGTTTGGGTCCCTACCTTATTTTATGCAGCTTTCTGCCTCTGGTAAGGACACATAGGAGGTGTGGCTGCATGGGCTGTTCCTTGGCTCCGCTGTGCCTGTATACACAGCCATGGAGGGCAAAACAGAGGCTTTGAAGAGACCCTCTCAGCCCTTTCCTTAAACTTTGCACCAAAGAACACCTAGGCGTTGGTTTCGGTACAGAGCTGATGTTTCACCATTACAGTTTCAGCACCTCTCAAGACAGGCAAGAGCTCACTCCTCTCCATGTTCAACTTGTGGCCATAAATCAAAGATGACTCGCTCCCAGCACAGATCGCACAACCTGCTGGCAGTTCTCCCTGACCCTCTCTTGAACCGATCGGCTGCCTGTGCAGACGAATTTGCCACTGGTGGAGCTCTGAACAGGCATGGATCTGGTTGCAAGATGAGGACCTTACTTTATTTGTAGTTGATGTTTTCAAGTAAATATCAATCAGTTTTCAGCATACAGCAATTTTGAATTTACTGCAGGAATACAGTATCACTCAAACTGAGATAATATAACCACTGAAGCTTGTAAACTGTGTTGTTAATTAGACCATGTGTTTTTGATGGACTTCTTAAAGCTATTAAAATTTACATGTTGGGGATTGAAATAATTAGTTCTCTTTCACGTGTTTGACAGAATTGTGAATGGCATTTTAAATTTCTTTCTTATGGTTGAGCTGCTTTGAAATGTACCGAGAAGGAGAATCCGTACATCCTTCAGTGATGTGGGTGCTGTGTGCTTGTTGAAAATACATACCTTTCTTTTTCAGTATGCTTTTTCTTTTTAAATCAAGAAGTTTCTGTGGCTTGCATTTTAAGTTGGCATGTAAATTCAAGAGCACATTGTGCTGATGAACAACAGGAAGAGAGATCCCCGTTTAGCCACATTGTAAAATAGTTCTTTTGGGAGCAAGGGTGTAATTCCTGGCGAGGAATGGCATAAATAAAATCCTCCCCTTACCTGATACTCTTGCAGATTAACACAGAATGTGACCATCTGTTAGAGAACAGTTATTTCAAGCCCTGCATGTGTTTGAAAAGCAAAGTATAAAAGATAAAAGGAAGAATCTGTGCTTAGTAATTTAGAAAACAAATAATTTTATTCTGTTTCTGATCTTCATTTGTAGCACCAGCAACAAGTAGTGCAGGCTGTGGAGCGTGCCAAGCAAGTGACCATGGCAGAACTGAACGCAATCATTGGGGTATGTGGTCTTTCCATTTTAGCTCTTAACAGTGTTTGTAAATAGCATTTCTTTTTCTTTCTCTCCTGTATGAACTCATTTCTGTCAGGTGGGCAAAAGTTGTGGGCAGTGGTGAAGCCCAGTAGCTTGATCTTCATAAAATCTGGTTATTACCTGAAGACTTTTGCTTGCCTTGTGCTTAAAAGACAAATGGGTTAAATAATGTCCGTGTTGTATCCTTGCCCTGAAGCTGGGTCAGTATCTGGGTTTTTTGTTGTCCTTTTTAAATAACATTGCTTCCTTTGCATACCGCGTGCCAGTCTGCTTCTGCAGCCACCATGACGGGTAGCCTTCGATTGACACACTGTGCTTTAGGAGGGTTTTTCCCATCCCTGCTGCCCACATCTTTTTCTGGGTGGTGGCCCAACACTGTGAATATTCACCATGCTTTTTATTTTTACATAAAAAGCAGCTGTTACTTTTCTTAAAAAAACCAAGCAAAAAAACCAAGCCAACAAACCCAAACACAACCAAAATCGACGACAAAACGACGTGTCACGTTGTGCTTATAGGCACCCTGCTCCCAGTCATCTAAAAATACGTGTGTGTGGAGCCCCTCTTGTAAAAGCTTTACCGCCAGCGGTATTAGCCCAATACAGCCATCCTGAGAGGTTTTATGGGTGTGGGCAGCCACAGTGTTTACATTTTACAGCTGGAGAGGAAAGGCATAACAGCAAAAGCCATGGCTGTTCACACTACATAAAATAAAGGTGAGAAGTCATAGCTTAATAGCACATTATTCACAAGTATAATTATGCAGTTGGTGCAAGCGGTTGTTTAAGTTATTCTAATGAAGACACTACAACTGTACTTCCCATCTTCTGCGCCCTCCCAAATGCTTTTTCTTTTGTGTATAGATTATACATAAAAGTCTTTTCCTTTTTTTTATTCAGTGTATCAAACACACTTTGAAATGCTAATTATCCCATTTACTTTCATTAAAATTCAAATTGCTGAGTGAAGATGTGGATAAGGGTCGCCGAATAATCAATCTGAAGTGAAGATATTGCTTCAATTATGCCTCTGTCTTTTAACAAGGAAATCAGGACTCTCTGATCATTGCTGACAGTAGTGTAGAGCAGCGGTCTGATTGTAGCTTGTTTTTAATAAGCTGTTTCTAACTCTATTTTGTATCCCTCTGACCACAAGAAAACACTGGTAGTCAATTAGAAGATACAAATGGAAAAGAGTAACCTTTATTTCCTCTGAAGTGCCCGTTAGAAAGAAGGAGGTGAATCGGAGCGAGTCATGTAGAATCATGAATAACATTTGTTGTACGTCTTTTACGCTCCAGTGGGGAGAGTGGGAGATGAATAATTTCCCAATTAGTTTTCATTACTTAACCAAAAATATTGCCTTATATTAACATTCTTTGCATAAAGTAAGTAGCTAAAGGTTGGCTTCTTTGTTAAAGAAGTTTTCATGTGTGTGTGCTGCATGTGCGTGGGTAGCGAGCATGTATATGTACTTGTACAGTTGTGTGTGTGTACTTGCACACGCATGTGTGTGAATACTTCACAGCCTATTTCTGTACAGCTCTGCCATTCACCTTTGTATGAATTAGGGAGACTGCAAAAAGCAATTTGCTTTCTAGTAAAGAATACGTTGATTGATGTAGGACGCGTGATGTTATAGATACTGGCTTTTGCACTCATTATTTAAGTTCATCCTGCTTTCATGAACCACTAAGCCACACAGAATAAATATAAACAGACTAGAATCCTGTCTGGGAGCTAGGTGGTAACTGCTGTTTCTCTTCCCCCACCAGACAGAAGTAAATTTTCTGTCTTGTTTGTTGCTGCCTGAATTTATCTCTTCAAGTCAGTTGAAATTCTATTGCCCCAAATTTTCATAATATCTGAATTTTGGTTTTGTACATTAAAATGGGACAGCTCTCACCTCCCTCACAAGACTGATTTTTACCTCACTCTACTGCCTTTTTTCACTCTCCTGTTTTATGTTGACTTAGGAAATGCTGTGTGGCCCTCTCTTTAGTTTTAGAGAAAGAGGAGCAATATGCACTGAAAATTTCATGTTCATCAGGTTTAAAGAGAAGTAATCTAATCCAATATTTAAGAGATTCATTAAAAAATAGGAATAAATAGGATAGCAAGTGATCTAAAAAGCTTAAATTCTAGTTGCACGAATAACCACAATAACGTTAGCATCTGTACTTAAAGAGATTTAGAGTCTGAAAATGTAGCATGGGACTAAAAAAGGCCTGTCATACTTTGTAAAGTGAATACCGATAAAAATAAAACAAAGAACGTAATTAGAAATCATGGCTTTTCTGTATCTCTAATTATGTTGTCTTATATTATTTTGCTGTTTGCTAAGTATGACAGAATTTGTGTTCCTTTAACCCTGTGATATTTTAAAAGCTTCCGAAGTTCATTTGCTCTTTACAGCTTTTAAAAATACATCTTTTAGTTACCCATTGAGCTGCGTATCAGATGAAGACAGAAGCAGCACTTGAGTGTTTGATATACAACTGCAGCTTAAGTTTCTCTGTGCTTTGGGGGGCCCTATTCAGTTCACCTCACTCATGCTAAACCTTTTTGGGTTGAATGGAGGAACCCTGGATTTGAGTTTAGAATGGATTTTACCAGAACAGAGGATGGCACAAGAAAAGAATTGAATGTGCACAAATCATGTCTCTCTTTGTGTTTCACATGTATATATTTTTGTATGAATGTGCTCTGATTTAATGGAAACTGATGAAGCACCTTTTAACTTTGCAGTATTATTCTATCTTCATTGGTAAATGAACCAAGTCACTGATCCATGCGGTTTAAATGCAAAATACTGAAGTGAGCCTGGAACCCAGAGAGACTGCTTGTTCTCCTGGCAATAAACTAGTTGTGTGTAATGGAATGAAACACAGTTATAATGACTTCTTTCACAGGTCATGTTCAGTTTAAAACTGTTGACGGGCTGAAACAAGTTAAATGTCATCTGTCTTCTTCTGGAGAGATGCAGGGAGAAAAACTAAACCAAAACTAGGTGTCATCAGCATGCTGCAGGAGGACCGTAAACCTTCAGGCACCCAGATTCTGCATCTGCTGTTTGCCGTGGATGGTATGGTACGGCATTCTTGCTCAGAGCAGTTTGTAGTGTGCATCCAGAGCAGTGTGATGTAGCCAGTCGATTTCGTCATGTGTCATAGCTGCCGTGTTTTTAAATTACAGTCTGCAAGATCACACTGTTGGAACAACACACAAATTGTAGCCTTAAATCAGTAATACGATCTAATTAGGAATGATGTTTTCATTTCCTGTATTATTAAATTGAGCCATCTTAACTCCCTCAAAATGTTTTTGGGAGGGTTTTTTTTGGTTGGTTGTTTTTTTCCCCCCCCCCCATTATAGTATATAATAGGAACATGCTGTGTGAATGTGGTTACATTTTAATAAGGGAGCCAGGGAATTAACTTGCAACTTTTTAAGAATTTTATCAGAGCCTTTTTTCCCCCCTCTGTTTAAAATAGTAAGTTTTCAACAGAGGCTGGGTAATAAGGCAGAAATGGAGGCTACTCCGCTTGTGTGCCTGTTTATCACACAGAGAAAGATACATGTACCAAAAACTTAAGAACAGGTATGTGATGGTGTTCAAAGAAAATGCAGTTGAGCACAAGAAATGCTGAACCTCAATTTTTAACAGTGACATTTTAATGATAGGAAGTCTGCAAAATTATTTGCCATCAATTGTGAAGGCAATAACAAGCCTTGGTGGTTTTTCACACCCTCTGTGTTAAGTGCTTTCAGAATGACAGCGTAAACTGTGTTGGAGAACTCCAAGGAAGTAAAACTGATTAAAATGTTCATGCTTGAATGGTGCTGATGGAATAGTTCATTTGGACTTTCTCTACCTCCTGCAGCTCAAGCTGAAATATTAAAATTCAGTGGATTTAAATCTCTCTCCCCTCAGCTCAGGAAAAAAACATTACATTTTAATAGGTTTTAAACTCATAATTCATTGGTTTGGAGCAGCACTATTAAATCTATTTAAATATTACTTGTATTACTAAGGAAATGATTTAAATGATTTTTCCTACATTTTTTTATTTGTTTTATTATTTTTAAAAATAAGCAAACGGCAGTTACTGGAAGAAAGGACTCCTTCTGTATTGTCACACATAATCCTCAAGCTGTAAAGTTCCGTCTTTAATACACTGCTTGTCACAATTTCCACCCTGTTTCTGAGGCTGAGGCGCTTGTTTGACCCATCTCAAAAGGTGTGTAATTTTTAGCTGCTTTCAAGCGAGTAGTCCCATTTTACAGCTGTGGAGAACAATGCCTGTTTAAAAAATCACAGTATGCCATCACAGGCATGGAAACCTCGGAAAGCGGTGTGGTGCCGAAAAGTGCACACAAGTTGTAATAAAAACTTGGCATGGGTGCATGCTGTCTTTGCCACGGTGCCTGTGGTCCATGGCTCCTGCCGCCAAACACCATGGGGCTTCCTTGCGTTGGTACTTAATGTACGGAGGCATCTCCTGCTCCTCGCAGAGGGTGGGTTGCTTCTGCCTCTCGTGCGTACTCGTGAAGAGAGGAAGAACGAGGAGTTTTTGGTTGAACCAGTGCAGCTGAGGGGAAATTTTTAATTCCAGTTTGTACGGCAAAGTCATCCTTGCCAAGTGCACACGGTCAGAAATGGGAGCATCGGGGCGGATGGGGAAGGGTGGTAGAACAAGCAAGTGTGTTGTAGCATGAGGGCAACGGTCGCTTGTCTCCCTGGCCCTTCTGTATTGCTTGTTCAAAGGCATATTAAGCAGTGGTTGAAGCTTAAATGCTGTACAACAAGCTGGCCACCTGCTGTACGTTGTACACAGGTTGTTGCAGTGGGAAGGTGGCAGAGAACGTTGACTTAATGGGTACATGCTCGGAATTGTGTTTGTTTGTGTGCCCTAAAGAAATGTTGAAATTCGTTCCTCCCTGTTTAGTTACTCTTGTTTGCTCTTTGTATGTTGAGGATGTGTGACGATGTGGTCCTGCAAATTTTTTGATGCTGCCTAGTGCCTGAAATTGAATTGTAGAAGGAATTGTAGATATAGAAAGCTTTTGGATGAGCACTTTTTTCTTTTGAATTATTCATTTGAAGTCTGTCTAGATTAAAGACACTGTTTTTTGGGGGGAAAGATGTGTTTTGTAGGGACTTTTCTCCTTCTCCCCTTATTCCCAGGTGCCAGCTTCAGAGAGAGCCTTGCAGGTGAGGCCTAATTTAAATAAATCTCTTCCATATGCAGCATTATCCTGATTTAAAGAAGCTGAAAATGAGGCACACTATCTTTTTAGGGATTTTTGAGGGAATTAATTAGAATGTAAATAATTCCAGGTTCCATATTTCTGAGAAACTGCTCTGAGGATAGATTTTAAAAGCTGTTGCTACACTTGGAATGGGCTGCCACTGTTTTCCTCTTTTCCTCCTATATTCAGTAGCTGTGGTAGCTACTGAATTTATATTGGTCTATCACTGTAGGAGCAGTCAGTAACATTGCAGTGTGAAGTGCAGACCACTTATTACATCTCACTGCCAATATGCTTATGCCAGAGGCCCTGCTTGTTATGCTTAAGTAAGTGCATATGACATGAGTGTTACGGCTCGCATACTGTATCTGATCAGGCAGGAGAGCTAACTCCTGCCTCCATGTTTCTCAAGGTTTTCCAAATCCTGGTACCAATGCTGTGTGGCCACCGTATCTTTTTTTTGAATTGGGATTAATCAGTGCAGATACAAGAAGTCCTATGGAGAATTTTCTTCATGTTCTACAGCATGAACATACGCAATATTTTATTTATGACTTATTCTTGTATGCTGTCTCTTCTCGTACAGTGGAAAGGAGAAAACACTGTTGCCAAAGTGGTCTGTACCCCAGTGTATGGAAGCTGTCTACAACCAAATACAGATTTGCCATGCTCCTCTTGGAACATTATGTGCTATGTATTACCTTCAGTGATGGCCTGTACTTTGGAAAAGAAGAAAAAAAATTATAAAGCATTTGTTTGGTTTTGAAGTAGCGTGAAGGCAGGGGTTTCCCAAAAATGCTTCATTGCAATATCAACGTTTATGTACTCAGTGGAGATGCAACCCATTTGAGTATGTACCCTTACTGTGCAGTATAGCCTAAACAGTTATTACTGTGTTGTGGTTTTATACCACAGAGTTCTGGTATCACCCCCAAACAGGGTTGTGTATTTGTCATCTAGACTTCTTCTCAGCCACACTTCGTTGGCTGTTGCCTATAGCTATGAAGGAGGACCAGGACTCCGTACAGCGGCTCAGTTAAGCGTTTGCTTTCTTCAGGTGTGTGGGTAGTTCTTTTGCTGTCTTCAGTCTTAAACGTAGCCTAAAGCAAGGGTTTAGTCCTTAACTGGGATGGACGCTAAAGCACTGCCTAAGGTTGACTGATATTTCAGAATTTTTTACGTCTTTTTAGTGAGACAGTTCCTTTCTTATTGTTTGGTGAACTTTTCAGAGACACTTGCTTAGTGTATGAATGCATCACAAGCATTGATGAACTTACTCCAGTAATGTTTCTGAAACAAGGGAGTACTGCTTTCCCTGTTCAACCTTTGAAAGAGGCTGAGGCAAAGAGGACAACTGGTCCTTCCACAGTCTCAGAGCTGCGACTAAAATCCAGGTAATTTGATCCTTGACAAGACCTTCCTTTGTCAAAGTTGCTGTAACTGGAGAACCTCACTAAAGCGAATCACTTTAAGTTTCATGTGAGGACCCTAGAAGAAGGTTAGGGCTCTGCTGGGAAAACCGTAGGCATTGCTCTCATTTTCTAGTTCTAAAGAGAAAGACCAAGATTCACAAACCGTTTTCCGACTGTCAGTCCAGAGGAGAGGAAATCTCCTCCCAGTGTCCATGGGTAGGGCATGAGTGGCGCACTTGGCTAAATAAAGTATTTCAGGCAGCGTGTACCTACCTATCCAGATCTGATTTTTGCCATCTGTTCATCTGTGGCAGAAAACACCCAGTTGTTGCCACTATTACTCTTTTCTCTTCATTGGTCTTTGTGAAAAGGTTTTGAAGTGGAGGTTTGGTATGTGTGGCACATTTCATGCCAGTGGTGCTTTGTATGGTAAGACCTTGAGCTTACTTGTGTTTGGTGTTTTCTGCCTTCTCTTGCAGGAGATGTGAATTTTCTTTTCCTTAGCTAGCAGTTGGTGGGGGAGAAAGAAGGAGAAGAGCGCATAAGTGGCATGATTTATGCAAGAATTTCTGCCCTTTATTAAATGATAATAGAAGAAGTGATTCTAAAGGCCCTAATTCTTCCTCCCTCCACGACCAGTGTGAAATTGGGCTGGAGAGGAGTCCTGCAAACAGAAGAAGGAACTACGGAAGTCCAGGATTCTGGGGGAAGGTGCACTTGGCCTTTTGCAGGGGACTAGGTTTTTGATTTATTAAAATGCTGGCATATTTTACCATAAATCTTTTATTTGGTACTGGGTTTTATTAATTTTTTTTTGTTACCTTTGTCCTCTGTCAGTGCTGTTTCACTGCATGAAAGATAGTCATGGGGGGGGAAGGGAGAACAAATGGTGAAGCATGTATCCTGACAAACGTTCCTAGATATATGATTAAGATCGGAAATGTGCTCTGCATATATTGCTTTTAATCCCACAATGATTTGGGAGTTGACTTTTTGTTCCTAGATCACTTAGAAAATCTTTGAGGCAATTTGTAGAGATATGATTCTGATAGTTTCTTTGTTATTTATGTAGGAGTTCTAAATGTTCCCCTTCTGATTAATGACAGCTATTGATTTTTTTCCTTCCCCCCATAGTTTTCTCAGTGGAGCTCGCTTTCCTCCTGTAGAATCAGCATCTTCAAAGGCAGAAATTACTGATTCTCAGAGACTTAAGAAGCTTGGCATTTGCTTTTAAATTTTTTTTCTTTATTATTATTTGTCTCCTCCTTATTCTCTCTGTCTTTTCATTGTTTTCCATTCTTTTTCCTAGATTTTGTCTGATCTGTGTATTCATTCCCCTTTGTGAACAGAAACAGCATCTGTGTTTTCCAGTAGATCAGCTGCGTATGAGCTTTCAGAGTTCCCACCAATCTCTTGATACCTTTCTTACACACTGGGCGTATTCATTTGCAAAATTATCACTCTCCCTTAAAAGAGTAAGGATAGTAGGTTGCTCTACACTCTATCTGTACCAGAGTCTCTTTATGGCAAGCCAATCATATAATATATATACATATAGCTCCAGGACCATTCCACTGGAGGAACTGCTGCATGACTCTTTGTAGGCTGTTTTGCCATGTTGCCTCTTAGCATCAGGAAAACCTTTTTTGTAATGGTATGCCAGCAGAGAGAGAACTGTACAAAGGAACTACGAACAGTGCACATCCTGTCGGGGTGCCAACAGGCATGGTAGATAGAAACACCGTATCATCCTAAGCACACGCATAACTGTGTGTGCCACAAGACTTCCTTTTCTTGCTGGTCTCTAAATCATTGGCATCGATATTGTGTACTCTTGAACCATTGTTTAATGTCTTCATTTCCTCTTCATCTTGGTTACTGTTTTATCTGTATGCTGTCTTACTAATGATTCACTCTGAGCAATCAGTCACTTCATCTAACAAATTTCAAACAAGCAATGAAGCTATTTTATCCAGATTTTTTGAGGTCCCCTCCCAGCAGTATTGCAAGTGTAGGTAGTGCACGTGTGTGCAGAGATGTATCTTTTTGAGACATTAGTTTGTTAATGCTAGAAATGTCTTCAGGTTACAGGAGTATGTTCAGGTTGTTTGGATAATGGCTGTGAGCTTTCAGGGTCTGTAAGAGGAAAAGTGGTAGATTACTTGACACAGAGCTGCTTGGAAAGTATCCAGTAAAAACTTGAACCTTTTCCAGGAAGATAGGCTTTGAATGTGCTGACTATAACAAGAGAGCATTAGAAGCTAATTTGTTAGCGGGTTTATTATCACATTTTTACTTTAAATTTGATCTCTTAAGATGTGTTGGGAAAAGAATTAAGCTAAACATCAATATTTAGAATTGCAGTTGTAAAAATTAGTGATACTCAGATAAGAACCTTTTGCGAAGCCTTTTTACCCATTTGTTTAGATGTGGCTTTGGAGTTATTTTACTCGTTACTACAGACTGCCTAGAAGAACATACTGAAAATTAAAAAAAAACACAAAACAACCAGATTTGTAGCAAACAGATGTTATATTTGACGTGTTAATATGTTTTGAAAGTTTTACTTTAGATTTTAGTATTGAGATGGTTTAAATGACCATCTTCCTAAACTTATTACCCAAAAGAATGCAGTCTTCTTTTTTGGCTTCCTTCTGATTGCTGGGCTTACCCTTGCTCTTACATTTTTGTGTGTTGGATGTTTCTTAAAAACATTGCAATCTATTTTGCAATTCTGTAGGGCATACTTCTTGGTAGCTAACTGTTGCTGGTCTTATTTTTAAATAGTTCTGGAAAATTTATAGCATAATAAAGGCTGGTGTACTGCCTTTGCAAGTTTTCGCCTATTAATGCATTGATGCTGAAAATGTATGCTTGACTTCATGCATACTGTAGTCAACTGTGATGGGATTATCTAAAGTTAACCACATGCTAAGAGTTCATAAATAACATGACTAAGGATAACAAATTAAGGAGAAGATGGAGGAGTGGGAAGTGAAAGCATTACAGCAACATCAAAAAAATTACGTGGTTGCTCAGTTGGCTCATTTTCAGGCTTTCCTTCCAAGTTTTTAAATTGTGTCAGATTTTATGATCTAAATTCATGGTATAGACAGAAACGAATGTAAACTTTCTTCCATGGTGGAATATTTCTGTGTGGAGAGGGTATCTGTCAGTTGTCTTACTCCTCCATATCTTTGCCATTTTGATGACTAGAGAAGAGCAACTTTTTTTACCGCTTTGTAGCACTGACCTGATGCCCCGTGGGTTAAGGAATTGCCCATGTTTTTGTAACTTTCCCTGTCACCAAGCAGCCGTGTACCAGCCGCCTGGGAAGCTGATGATGTTCACCAGTGACACCTGTGGGCAGTGGAAAAGCAAAACCAAGCTGTGAATGTTGTGGGCATTTGAATATAGTAATAGTTTTCAAAAGTCTGGAAATGGCAATTAGAGATGCACTGTCATTTTGTCTTTACCTTCTTGAGTAGGCCTGTTAGCAAACCGCTTAATTATGCGATCATACACTTTTTGTCCTTCTGCACTTTTATATTCTGAGAGCGAAGGCCTGACCAGTGTTTCACTTGAATTCTTGTCATTTCTGTTTTTCAGACCAGTGCCTCACTTTGCTGTACAGTGTCGCTCATAGTGTTGGAGGAGCTCATAGTCCTTTCCTGTACCAATGCAGTCCTAGTCCATGACCTTCCTCCTGTTGTTGAACTTTTAGTCCCATACCAGTCTAACAACACACACAATGTTATTTGTGTCTGTGTGGCATGGGCATGCAGGGTTATACTGGAATTTTGGCTGTTAGCTTAGATTTATTTAACAGTCTGATTTTCATAGCAAAGTGTTTTCTTTGTGCCATTACCACGTGACTCAATTGCACCAAATTTCTGCTGTACCCATGAGTGATACTTGTGTGACTGAGGGGGCATGTTCTTCCCAGATTTCACATCCCCATAGTTTTCCATGGAAGAGCTTGATCTCTTCACAAAAGTTCTCCACAGCAGGAAGGATGTGGGTTTGGGCATTTTTGCTAATCTTTTTGAGGTGTCTGCAATTCAACTTGCAATGAAAATGCATTGTTTCTTGGCCAAGAGGGACTGGGCAGCCATGCTGTTCTGGGTGATCTCAAGCCACTAGGCACTGAGGTGTCGTTACCCATACTACTCTTAATGCCCGTGTTACATCTGGGAGGTATTAACAATGTTTGGTACATCCAAGGTGCCGTCTGTGCTGCTGTCTTGCTGAGCTATGTAGGTAGGTTCCCAACAAAGAGCAGTAAAAAAGGCGATTTAGCGCAGTTTTCTTCAAGTTCTTCTGCAACCATCCTGTATCCATAGAGGAGATCATATAATGCAAATTGGGTAGGTCGGTAGGCAGATCTGTACGGATTGTACAGTACAGTGCAATGGGTGTCCTTCACCTGGTATAGTTTGGTCAACAGTGAAATAGTTAACAAGGGGAAAACTGTCAGCTGTTGATATCCTCAGGCCTTTGCTTCAAGCTGATACCGTAATCAGTATCAAAGTCGCTGGCAGATTCAGGCAGCTGTCTTCTTGCACTGGTTCATAGCATGTTCTCGAACAGGAATGGGAAATTCCTTGTTCAAAATGAGACTCCAGAACACAGGTTATTTTGTCCATTCCTTTTCTTTCTCTCGCTTTCCTCCTTCCTCACCAAATCTGGCATGCCAGATTGTTCCCGTGCTATAAGGCAGCTCCATTCAGACCCTGAAGCTAAACAATACACTGTTGGCTCTTGCTTCATTTTGTTGTAGTTAATTTAAAATTCTGAGAAACGAAGCATCCTTCCATAAGACCATCAAGCAAGCGAAATGTGTTTGATGCTTTATACAAGTCGGAGCGCCTGCTGGAATGACGTGGGTTTACAAGCAGGGAAAGGTCCGAGCCTTCCCTCTTCCATCTGGAAGAATCTTCTTTCCGTTTTTCCTTTTTTTGTGCTTTTCTCCCCCCCTCGTTCCTGCTCCCGCTCCCCCCCCCTTTCCTTTTGGATAGTTCTCCTCCTTTCCCTGGCACTGATCCGGGTCGGATGACATGGGTGTCCCACTGCCAGTCTGATTCCACTGCCTGGGTTGTATTTCCAAAAGTAAGAGAACGATCTGTGCTTTCGCAGGGGGGTGTTGAGGGTGCTGTGTGCTGCACGAGTTACATAGCATGCTGTATGTGACTCGCAGCCTTTTGCTTTCGGCTCACCCTGAAAGTCTTTGGCTTTCAGCTCATCTTATGTAAAGATTCATGCTAGGGCGGGGAGGGGAAAAAAGTGAACAAGCATATTGTCTCTTGATTGATTAAAGAGCTGGGTTGCGAGGTGGGAAGCAAATTTAGATTCAAGTGAAAAACAAATAAAAGTAGGACTTGAAGCTTCGCAATTAGGAATTTAAAATTGAATGCTTTTATGCAAAGCGAGTTAAGTTTTTATTTCTTCTTCTTCCAAAGTCCCTCATGCAGACCTGGAGGACTTTTGATTTGATTTACCCTGAGTCCTGAGCAGTGACTGCTTGAAAACAAAAAGAATATTTTAGAGCTAATCTAGTTACTGTATGAATAGAAATTAGTTGGTTACTGGGCAAGCCTTAAACCTGAACATACCTCTCTTGGGATATATTTAACATAACTTTTTCACCTGTTTGGGTTTGGTTTGGTTCCCCGCCTTCCCATTCAGCAGCAACAAACAAACAGTCTACCCCACAGTGGTTAGTATAGCACAGAGCTTGATGCAGCCCTGGTTGAGGTCAAGCACTCCAATTCGAACCTCTCAAGGGCTTTCTCTATGTGTTGCCAGTGTACTGGTAAAAATGACTTTAAACTCTTGTCAGTGCAGTTACTGGTGCATGCATCACAGTCCCACTCAAATAAACCTGTCACAACACAGAGTCAGCAGCTAGAGAAGAGTACAAGGGCAGGCCTCTAGCTTTTCATTCGAGCATCACTAAACGTGCACAGAGTGCCCAATTATTTCAGCATTATTGAGCAAGCCTACAGGAGGACCCAAGCCTTGCTACATTAGATTTTCTTTAGTAATTTGCTCAAGTACCGCTGAGGACACTTAAAGGGCTTAAAACGGTGGCTGCAACCAGTTTCCTTTTCTGGATTGTTAATTCAGGTTTTCTCTCTCAAATTAACTCTCACTGCATGCTGTGCAGTAGCGCTGGGAGAACTGTTTAACACTAATTTTCTCAATTTTCAGCTTTTTTTTTTTTTCTGCATTATATAACTGCTTTTATAGTTACATACATTTTGATTAGACGTGTACGTCGTGTGTTTCTGCTAGAAAGAGTAAAATGTAATACCTCTGTCAGAGAAATAAAAACTACACCAAAACTGTAAAATTCCTTTCCTTTATTCTTTTTTAATTTTTTTGTTGTTCTTTTAATTCAGCCTGAAGTTTACAGATTGCATTGTTCCCAAACGTACGGACATTTTTAAAACTCCAGGATGTTTGTGAGAGTTGATATGTGGATTGATCAGATGCATTGGTTGATCTGATCAATCACGTTTGATGTACAGGATCAATGGGACAACCCCTGGCTCCCCGAACAAATTCAATATCTGTGTTTCATTTTTCACAGCAGCAGCAACTCCAGGCCCAGCATTTGTCACACGGACATGGTCTTCCCGTGCCGCTCACTCCGCACCCCTCAGGCTTGCAGCCTCCAGCCATCCCACCCATTGGCAGCAGTGCTGGTCTCCTGGCACTGTCCAGTGCACTGGGGGGGCAGTCCCATCTCCCAATTAAAGATGAGAAGAAGCACCACGATAACGATCACCAAAGAGGTAGGTGCTGCCAGATGAGTGTGTGGCTTCATTTGTTTCTCTTTTCTTATTTCTTTCTTTTTTTAAACTCTTCTCTTAAAAAAAAAAAAGGAATTTTCACAAGAATTGCTAGCTAATTGCTTCAGCATTTATTACCCAGCAGTTGCCAAAAATTGTGTTCAAATGCCAGAAATCTGGTTTTATAAATCTGGCTCTACAGTATTAATAATTAATGGCACAGAAAAGTTAACATCTGTGCAATTTATTATTTAACAGACATCAGGATTCTTTCTTCCGAGTATGATAAATGTATAATTTTATGTAAACTAACTAGTACTTTTCTCCTTCTCTCTCCATCCACCTCCCCATCCCCTGCCACCGCCTCCTCCCCTCCTCGCGCATGGGGGCTGCTCTGCATGCAGACAGAGACTCCATCAAGGTAGGACTCCCCATTTCGTAGGTGTAAGGGGTGGCTCGGAAGAGCCACACCCTGCGTTTTGCTGAAGTATGGCCCAAAGCGGCAGAAAAAGTCACAAAGTTGAAACCAGGCTGGGTCGCTGGTGTTGATCAGCAGGGCCCTGCATAGGCTGGGTACCACACGTAGGAAGTGGCTGGTAGTGGGGCAGCTAGGATCGCAGGCAATGGATGCGCCGTCCGGTGGGTTTGGTGGAACAGTGTTGAGGCTGTTCCTGGATATAAGAAAAGGATTGCCCGGGGTCTCTGCACAAGCTTGTGAGACAGAAAGAATTTGCCAGTAGTTTTAAGTCATTTTTAGGCTGTGAACTGTCATTCTGATTATGTCCCAATAATGTGGTTAGGGAAGGAGAGCTCCATCTCGCGCAGCGGGGGGGCGGGGTGCTTGCCCGCTGTCCTTGCTGGAGCGGTTGGAGAGGAGCGAGCTGCCGTTCCCTACCCCAGCAAAGGTGGTGCTCACACCAAGGATCCCGTCTTCCTTTTCCAAAAGTTAATTTTCAGGCTCTGAGTGCCTCTGCAGCATACGTGCGTGCCCCATCCTGTGCATGGTAGTGTTTTATAAGTAGATGTAATACACACCTTGCTGCTCATGTAATTCTGAGCATTCAGTGGTGCCTACAACTGTGGTTCAGCAGATGCTTGGCCATACCTGGTAGCTGCCAGAGTCTCTCAGAGGCTCCAGGGGTTGTAATGCTGCAAGCAGGGAGGTGCATCTTGGCCCTGCCCTCCCCTGGATCCCACTGCTCTCCTCGCTGCTGCTGGCGGTTTTTATCAACTTGCAGCAGACCCAGGTGTTGCCAGCTATGCAGTTACCTGCCCAGCTCTGGGTAGCTGGATGTAGTTACAGAGTAGAGCCTGAGTGGCTTGCACAATTTTCAGGAGCGTGGGATTAAGTCTTTTTGTAGGTGATGGGGAGTGTGAAATGCAAGATAACGCTTCTCTTACAAAGGGCAAGACCTACGCCCACCTTACTGAGCACTTGCAACCCATCTGTCAAGTTCTGAGTGGTGCTTTTTTTAGGAAGATGTAATTTATTCTTGGGTTTTGGCCAAATGGCAGAAGAGGTGTTCCCAGCACGTGTCTCGAGTGCATTAGATGAGATTACCAGGAGCTGCCCAGGCAGATGTTATTGATGTGCCCCTGATGGTGCTGGGAGGAACACGGTGCCGGCCACAGGCTTTGCCACCACCAGAGGCCCGTCTGGGCGGGGCTGCCGTGCGAGGGGCTACGCCTTTGATTTTCTGGCAGCTCCCCGCAAGGACGTGTCCCACAGCCTTCCCCAGCGCGCCCATTCTGCCACTGGCAACTCTGCCACGTCCCAGCCGAGTGCAACTGAGCCGATGGTTGTCAGTTTTGCTGTTACCCACATGGCCCTGCATAACAACCAGGAGCTGACAGGAACTGTCAGTTTTTCCTGCGAGCAGCAGAGGCACTGGAGCTGTCTATCTGCTGACACAGGACAACAGCGTGTTGGATTTCACTTCAGCTTCCTTGTCATGATGGCTGGAGACTGGGATTATTGCTTTACACAGCGAGGCTGGGTGCAAGATTAATGATGATTTCCCCAGAACACCCCCTGTTCACTGTGAACGGATAGGCTTAGTCCATTTTCTTTCTTCCTGCACCCAAACAAATAAGAAGGGCAGATACCTAACAGTGGGAAAACAAACCCTCCTGGTTCCTTCCATGAGTTTGTGTACCTGTACAGTTGGAACCATGAGTGTTTCACTCAAGAAAGTGAATGACGAGAACCACTCGTACATGCTCACCACTGTTTTTAAACAAAACAGGCTAGTCGTGTTTCTGTGATGTCTGTGGGATGTTGGGGTGTTTATGCTGGCATGGGTGTTACAGGGAGTGTTTATACCAGAAAGGCTGATTTTTGTCTGGGGATGATTCAAAGGCACTGTTATTCATGCAGTTTGGAGAGGGGAGAGGGGGGCGTCGCTACTTGGTGCCAATTTACTTTGAAATGGTAAGTAGATGTTTGTCTTGCACAGCGTTCAGGTTGTGAGCTGGCTTGCATGTCAGCATTACAGGGCTTGCTGCCAGCTTTGCAAGGTGAAATAGTTTGCTAATTTCCTTAAATGTTTTCAGTGATGCCCAGAGTAGCAGTTAGTTGCTTGTTCGATCGATCTGTCCTCCCTTAAGTGGCTCCTGGTTAAGAGAGGCTTTTTATGATTGTCTGCTGTGTGACTTGAGATGGTATTTGTCAGCCAGAACGTGCCAGTTGCCAGCAGCTGGAGTCTGTGAGCTTGTATGAAATAATTTATTCATGCAGGATAATGGTCCTTAACATTTAACAGGTAATGAACGTGACATAAATTTCCTTCTTGCTTTTAATTTTTCCCTTTCCTCTTCTAATGTGCAAACAGGCAGCTCTGGTACTCTAAATAGTAAGTAATTTTTGGCCATCTGTCAAAAGGAAATTTCAATACAAATTTAAATTAATGGTGCCTGAAATTTTTTATAGCTCCTCTAAAAGCCTCTAATGTGCAGAAAATTCTGAATCTGCTGGTAGTAATTAGTGTAGCATGTAATGAGGATATGGGCGATGTTATACAGCCCCAGTGTAACATTTTGATATGGTAGCAAAATTTTGATTTATACAAGGTTGTGCCTGGCTTTAATTGTGAGAGACACTTTAAAGTGTTTTCTTGCTGATACAGATTATTAAGCAGGGCAGATTTTAGAATAGCTCATAAAGTGTAAATTTACGCTTTAGTGTACAATCCAGATAAGGAAGGTACCCTACCCATTTCTACAGTTTGGCTGAAGCGTCCCGTTTTTTTATTGCCGCTTCCAGCACTGCGGATTCGCTGGACAGTTGTCTTCGTGAAACTTTCTGTCCCTAGCTGCGCTGGGCCTGACCCTCCTCCGTGGTTCAGCCCAAGGAAAAGGTAGTTTGCATCACTCTTCTAAACATGACGTTTTCTTGCCTGGTAAGCCAGACCAGGCTTCTTGCATCCTTCCCAGCACCTCCCTGGAGCGAGCACTTCGCTTCCCAGATAACACGAGATTGCCCAGGAGCTATTCCTAAACAGTAGATCAGCATCAGCACAGCAAGCTCTGTGCAGAAGGGCGGCTTTGGGAGCTCTTGGTTTCGTCTTGGATTCAGTCCTCTGAATCCTTTGCAAAGTTTGAAGTGTGGGAAAACTCTAGAGGCGGTAAACTGGGTCAGGGGAGCGCTCTTTGTGCAACGGCGAGGCTGCGGAGCGGACAAAGGGGAGGGAAGGGTGGCAAGCGCCAGGGCTGTGCTCAAAGTGCAGCCGTGGCTTAAGGGCTCTGAGGGAATATAATGTGTTTAGACAGAAAGACAAACAAACAAACAGCTCTGTAGTTAACCGAGCAGCTTTTCACAGAAGACCCTGTGTGTCCCCTATTCAAAGCAGTAAAACCTCTTCTTTTTTTTTAAAAAAAAAAAAAAAAAAAAAGGATCATTCTGCAGTGGATTCTTGCTTGCTAATTGCACCCCACAAGGATTTTTCCACCTCTCGCAAGACCTGCTGACAGAGGAGACATGTTGTTCTTCCCAGCTCTGGTCCTCACCTACCCTCTCTGGGACAAGCGTGCCGAAAGCTTCTCTGGCCCCTAACAAAGTCCCTTCTGTAAAATGTGCCCTGTGAAGAAGCTAAGGAAGCGTTTTGTGTGTGAAAGCACCACCTGTCAGAAAGTAGTCCAGCGCTAGCGGTCTGTTCCCGTGGCTCTTGCTGTGGCCGCTGGAGTGATGGATGAGGGAGCCCCCGGGCTGGCTGGGCTGCAGGCCTGCCAGAGGTGGCCAGCGTGTCCCCAAGCGGGCTGTTCAGGCATCTCGGAATCTTCTGAATCGCTGCCTTATGCACTGGATTCAACTCGTGTAACTTTTTACTGCTTCTGTTGTTAATCCAGACCTGTTGTTCTTTATACTCATGTGGCGTGTTGCCTTTCTTTGTTTTGGGTTCTTTTTTTATTTTGTTTTTTTTCCACCTGAATTGTAAATGACGTGGGGCAGAGACCATGCCTGTACCCAGGCTTGCCAACGCGGTGGAGACTGTTCATTTTGATGCTGGGGGTTACTGTTTCAGCGGCAACAAGTGCCAATAATTAAAAGCTGCAGCCTTGTGGCGGGAATAAAATAGCCTGTTTGAGATTCCTCTGGAGGGAAAGAAAATAGTTTTAAATGAAAGAATCTGAAGTAACGCATCAAATGCAGGTTTGAGGTGAATGTCCATCCACCATGCTAGTGAACTAGGAGAAGTCTGTCAGGGCAAATTAAAGGGGGCTTAGCAATATGATTACTTTTGCCTTAATCTGTGTGCAGGCTAATAATTACATGTGTGGCAGATAGACAGAAAGTGGACGGGTGCAATTCCCACGTTCCATTTACATTTGTGGTGGCAGGTGCTCCAATGCTTCTCAATTTAGCTTCTCGAGCTGTTAGCCACTATTAAGCGTTTAGACCTCTGTTCATTTAGTGTGTAAGTAAGAGTAAGCTGCTTACTCCTGCAGCTGTAATTTGATACTTAAAAAAAAAAAAAATTGTATGAGTGTAATACTTCTGAAAAGAACATGGTAGTTTAAAATCAAAACTCCCAACACGTACTGTAAGACTTCTGGATATTGCCAAATGTAATTACATTGCTCGGACTTTGTTATTCTGCTGGTAGAGGAACATGGCATGAACTGCTGTGATGTGCTGATGTGGATTTTGTCTTAGTTGTCAGGTTTCTTTTAGATGAGACTTCCTCTAGTGGCGTGAGCGTCCAGCCAAATGTCTTTGCACTCAGTATGTATTTAATGAGCCAAAGAAATGTAGTTATCTGTTGCACACGCAAGGAAATTTACAGAATTTATTTCCTGATCATTTTGTTGTTTTGCCACTTTAATACCATTCAGCTGAAAAGCACTTCACAGCCTTGCTAGAATCCAAACATTTCACACTCATGTAATGGATTCTGCTCGTCCCTTTCTCCATTTGGAAGCAAGGTATTGCATGTATTTTTGCTTTTCGTGATGATGAAGGGGTAGTTTTAAGCTGGGCATATTTGAGCTAAACTTTGCTCCGCAAGAATTGTGGTTTTGATCTCCGTGGATGTTTTGGGGGTAGCATTATCAAAAGATAATGAGTAACTCCTGCTGGCTTGCGATACAGTAATTTTTTCAGTATTAATTGATATCTGCCGCTCGGCATGTAAGCTGTGCCGAATGTAACAGGTGCCCTAATTCTGGAAAATGTGTTGTAATTGTTTGTTTGTGGAACAGATGAATAAATATCTGTGGGGCATAGCTGGTCCTCAGGTGGTGAACGTGAATGGATTAATGATGTGATTGGGTGAGACATGCTTGTTTGTTGCAGTCTCGTCCAGTAACTGTCTGCTGAAGCAGAACAAATATTAATTAGCAGGGTCCTGTTTGTTGTCTCGATCTATCTTACGGAGCTGATTTTTTGGCACTGCTTTTTTTTTTTTTTTTCTTCGTAACCTTTTAGTGGCTAGACTTGTAGCATGTCATTCAAGCCCTGTGTTTTTTAACAGATTTTTAGAATACGAAACTGAACCTCAGGTATATATCTCCCTGGTGTGTTTTTTCCTTCTTTTCTCCCCCCACCTCCACCCCCAACGAGTTTTACATTTCTTTCTTTCATTCAGTGTCACATCATTTGCCTTTTTAATGAGGTCATCTGGGAATTTTAATTTAGTGTAGAGTATTCGTATGAAAGTAACAGCATGTACTCTGGTATCAAAGAATTAGCTGCTTCTGCCATTTTTGGTGGGTTCGCCTCCGTTACCCAGTAGCTTTTTTTTTCCCAGCTTCTGTGTATTAACTCTACACTGGCCTCTTACCTTGCCCCTTTTTGCTAGTTACAGCAGGGTGATGCTTATTTGGCAGCGTGCCTGCACTTGGACAAAATCCTGCAGTGCTTCTCACTATCAAACTTTATTTTGCCAATTGGTGATTTAGGGTAACTCAAATGTTCTCTCTCCAGATGCTGTCTTCACCCAGGAGGCAAACACTTACAGGGGCTGTAATTCCTAACCTGAGCAGTCATGTCTAATTATTTCCATGGCAACAGACTGTGATGTTGATAACACAGGATTATAACTTCACGTTTTAGAGTAGGAAGAGGAAGTTTGCTGGGATGAGGAGGTGGATGGAAAGGTCTTCTCCAGTGCAAAGGCTTTGACAATGTAATAGCTGGGAGAAAAGTAATAAAGGGAGAGAATGAATTTGTTTATAATCTCTTTTGAAGTTCTCCTCGCTGTAACTGTGCAATTAAAGTCATACTCTGGATGCTGGCATTCGTGGCTTACACCAGTTTACCCATGGTGAATGTGTCTGGAATGAAGAACACGTTTGCAGGTCGGGTTAAATAGGTGTTAGTCGAAGTAATGGGAGAAAATAAACAGTATTTATAAATTTTTGTCAAAGTGGGACACAAACTAGATGGCAGCTTTTAGCCTCAGATTTCTGTTGATGCTGTGTTACTTTGTTGTTGTATTGAACATGCAGCGTTTGGATTTTGAGTTGTCTTTAAAACCCCTAGATCCAAAGAAACTCAAAACATCCGTTATTTTTATGCAACATCCCTTATTTTTATACATATCAATGGATTCCGTGGGCATGCTGATTATCAGCTAATGGGAGGGAAGGACAGATTACCTTCTGGAATCAGTGACATGGATGACGTGCCTTGGAAGTTCCTGCCCTGCGGGTAAAGTCACTGAATGCTAGTAGCGGGTTAATATTTGTCTTAATACTTGTATTGCTCTTCCTGTCTCTTCCCTGGCACGGGGAAAGAAGCATATTGTTAGTCAAAGTGTTTTCAGTCTCTTAGGTTGATTTTAGAAGAAGTTGAAGGAAATGAGTAGTCTGATTGATTCCCAAGTTATTATGCAGGATTGTTGAGTGCATCGTGAATTTCAAAGTTTTAGCTGTGCTTTGAGGGAAGAAGCAATTAGGCCAGCCAGCAGGAATCGGCCATTGAGAGGAATTTGCAGGAAAGTTACACCATGTCTGCTGCCTCTCTCCGGTATGGCTCTAATTGAGTCGAATAATTAATTAAATATCTAAAGCTCGATTAGCCTGTTCTGCAAAGCAATTTGAAAAGTTCTGTGTTTTCTTGAGTGACATTTGGCCTTTTGAAGAACAAAAAATTGGAAATGCTAATGTTTTTCAGCCAACTAAGGGAAGAAAATAAAAATGTCTCCATAGCAACAAAGCTGCTTTCTAGATGGTTTCCTAAGATATGCCTGAACTAGAAGCAGATGTCTGATTTGAGAATCTCGCCTCCTTCAATGTAAACAAATAACTTCTAGGCAGGTGTTGGAAATAATATGGAAATCCTATTAAGGGGCCCTGGGTTCCTGTCACTCAGGAAGCCCCTGCCACAAAAGGGTTGGTTGTCTGAATAAAGGAGGCAGAGTAAATTCTCGTTAGGCTTTCGCTTTTCCCAGGAAATGATTGTCTCTGCGTGCTCTTTCTCCTGCGAGCCTGAATGTAAGCGGTTTCTTCTATTGATCCCCACTGCCATCCTCGCTTTCTCCCTCTCCTCTCCTGCTGGATTAGCGCTTGATGGCGGCCAGCAGCGGTGGCGGCTGCTGGCATTGTGGCATTTGTGATTTTTAACCCCCATCCCTCCGTCCCCAGCCCTGCCTTGTCCCGGTGGGAGGACAGCTGCCCGACGCTGGCCTGGAGCGAGGAGAGGACAGGAAGTGGGCGATGGGGGAGGCGGAGCAGCCAAGTCCTGGGCGGCTGACTGCTCCGGCTCGTTGGTGTGAATTTATAGATGATGTTGTAGCCCTTGGCACTGCGACACTGAGCATCGTTGGGACACGGGATTTTCCTTTTCCTTTTTTCGACAGGGACCGCAGCTTCGGGGGGCTGTAATAAAGGTTTCGGTGTGGCTGATGTGCTGGTGTTACATGCCAGGATTCAAAACGAGAGCATGGTTATTCTCGTAATGCTTCTAGGAAGTTGGTGGGTCTTTCATTTTTATTTTTTTTTCCCTTCTTCTTTCGAAGTTATGGAGGAAACCTGTTGTGACTGCCGTCAGTAGCCTATTGGTCTAATGTGACACTTGTGCTGCCTTTGCACTTGCCGGTGTCACTTTTGTCCCCAGACCCCGCTGGGCTGAGCCCGGCACTACCACCAGCCCGGACACCAGCTTGCCTGCGGCGTGTGGGTGAAAAACTTCAGCACCGGGCAGGCGCCGAGGACGTGTTTTCCAGGGTTTCTAGGCTGGAAGCAGAGACTGTGTGCGTGTTCTCCCCTCCCTGTCTCCGCTTTCCTCGGCGCACCAGACATGCATAGTGATGCTCTTAATAACACTCAGAGGGTTAAATGTGGATAAACACAAAACAAGGCTTCTGAAAAGCCTGACGATTATCATGCAGCATTTCTCGGACTATAGCCCCCGAGACGCACTTCATAAAGCCAATAAAGCGCGCGCCGGTGGTCTCCCGTTGCCCTGGCAACGGACCACAGGGCACCCTGTATGTGAAATGCATGAACATCTGCGAATTAATCTTTTTTTTTTTTTTTTGAAGTTTGTTCTTTCCTTGGCACCATCAGAGCCGCGCTGGCTGGCGGCGGCAGGGGCTGAGCTGGAGGGGGTCTGTCAGGGATGCCCCCAGTGCCTGGTGGAGAGGGCGAAGCTGGGTCCCTCCCAGCAGCGCTTCCCATGGTGGAGGGACTCGGCCTGACGGTCCTCTCGCTGGGACGCTGTTAGCTTGCTTTTGGCTTCATGGAGGAAGGAATAAAAAAATGTTCCCCGAAGTCGAGGTGTTATTGGGGCATGTCAGTCTCCCCTGAAAGAAGTAACCTGGGGGGGAAATTGAAATCAGTGCTCGTGGCCGCACCGCACTTCACTGGACTTCACCGCTCCCCGCGCTTTGCTCTCGCTGGATTGTAGCGGCCGCGGGAGTCGAGGGGTAGCTGGTCTTGCGCAAACCGCAAAACGGAGACGTGTAACAAAAATCAGCAGTGTGGTAGCTGACACGGCAAGAGGCCCATCCGCCACTGCGCTTGAGAGGTGCAAAACCCTGGGGAAAAGGCGGTTTCCAGGGCCTCCCGGAGCAATTAGCCAGCGTCCTGCCGTCGCCCATGCAGGTGCATGGGTTTTCCTCCCCCTCACCCCCCACCGCCCTGGCCCCCGCTGCGGCGCACCGTGGTGTGGGTGTCGTGTCCGGCTCCGGGTGCTATGCCAGCCACCGGCTGCCAGCTCTAGGCTTGCCCCGGCACTCTCCACCGAGTCTCTGGGAGGACTGTAGGGGGAACACTGTGTATGTCGTATCGCCAGCTAACGCTGGATGCAATCAGTGTTTTAATGAAGTACTGGAAGTGAAATGCCGCTTTAATCTGCTAATTGCATTAAGAGGATGGCAGATTGCTCTGTATCACTTCTTCCTGAGCTGCAAGCTTATCAAAGAGTACCGAGGTGCTTTTAAGTGAGGTATTGCAGCCAGTTGGACGCTACTTGTTTGCATACGAATATTAGCAGGCACAGCTGTACCTCTGTTTTTCTGCCTCTCGAGAGGCGGCGAGTGCAGCTGTGGGAGTTTCCTTAATGCGTACTTGTGAGTAAGTGGGGCGGAGGGGAGGGAGAAGGGAAGAATTTCGACACGGCTTGTTCCTTTTCTCGTTCACGGGGTGAGCAGTCTAGTGTAGCTTCTCTGCGCGGTGAAGCTGGCATATTTCAAGCCACTGTATTTTTTGAAAGAGGGCATACAGTATTTTCTTTGCTGTATTTATCTTGCCAGGTCAAAGTAAATAATAGCACGGATTTTGCTGGCAGTGTCCTGTTTTGCCAGATCACTGTGCGCTGCAGAGCTGCAGCACAGGTGTATGGAAGAAGGGCCAGGAGAAGTGTGTACCAATTGCAGCCACCCCCAGAAGAAGGGTTGTCTGCACCGGGGGTGTGTGGTACAAGTTCGGCACAGACCACGCACCACACAAACCTTGGCAGCTACAGCAAAGTATTTTTGAGTCCTTTGCTCTTTTTATTTTTGTAACAAAGTGGCCAGACTGTATAGAAATCACTGCTCGCGTTAAGTTGAAAAGCCAACACTGACCTAAATAACACGAAGTTTTGCCTTGTGATGTTACACCACCAGGCATGAGGAAATCATTGTATTTGGCTTGCAGTAATTACAGCTGTGTGTTTATATTTCTCATCTCTCCCTGATATATTTGCTGAAACCGTACCTGTTGATGCCATAGTTCTGTTCCACCTCTCTCTTTGTTTTAAAAATACCAAACTGCAATTTATTTTAGCCCTGGAGGAAATGAAAGTTTTGCTTTTCTTCCCCTGCTTCGAGAAAAGAGTTTCTTGCAATGACCTGCAAATATTATTTTGTAATGAGCTTTGCTGTGCAATACTGCAAAATATGAGAGGAATTCAATGTCTGAATAATTTTAAAATAATCCCTTTAAAATCAATTACAGTAAACCTTGTGGGGTGAGAGAAACCCTTTTTCTGCCGTTCCCTTGAAGTGCAGTATCTCTCCGAGTGCCCTGTCAGGATGCATAATTGGCTTAGAGTAGCAAAGGCACCCTGCTTTCAGCATAAAGGCAGCCTGTCCAGGGTCAGTTTAGTGCCTTTATAAAAAGCACTGTATGCTCACCACCTAGGTAGCCTAAAAGCTTTATATCACACCGCAGGGTATTTGAAAGCAATTAAGTATTTAGCAGACCTTCTGTAGGACTCTTGCGTGCTTCATGAAGGTTTTCTGGTAACTGTGTTGCCTCTAGCTGTGGCAAAGACTGGAGATGCCATTTTTGGACCCTTATTCCTGCTCCAGGGGATGAGGAAGAGGAGATATTTTTGTGTGGTGTTGTCTCTCTTCCCTGTTCTTTTTAGAGTATCTAGCATCAGACTGTGCGGGATTTTCCCAGTTAATCAGTGCAAGTTGCAGCCCTTTTGATAGCAAATGTTTTCTGTGCTGTAGTGCCTCTCTGTTGTGCCTTTGGTCTCCATGGACCCTAAACCATTTTGCAAATACTGCTAATGACTGTAACAGTGAAGGCATTGGTCCTGCTAGTACTGGCAAATACACTTAGCATTGCAAATAGCAATAACTTGATTTATGATAGTAAATTCAACTGAAGTTTTCCACAGGGTGGAGTAGGGCTGAAATGGGTCAAAGTGACAGACCTGCGGCTACTTGGGAGACAAGTGTTTCCTAGATGCTTTGGACAGAAAGAGGAAGAAAACTTTATCTGATTGAAGAAGGCTCTTTATGTTGACAACACACAACTCCAGAGATTGCTACAGTGCAATCACTGTAAAACTGTTTGTTTTACAAACAAAATATGTTACAGATTCTAATTATAAAAACAAAAATATGTGCCTTAATTTGACATACAGACAGAATTTCTCTTACTATTTTGCTAAGTCTTAAAACTGCCAGGGATTTTCTCTGGAATACTAGTTATTCAGCATGCACAACTGCTACTGTAGATGTCAAATTTGATATTGTGTTCTGGCTCAAGATGTGTATCCGTCCAACACTGCACTGTGATGTGTATGCAAACTGGTCTTGGGAAAAACCCTTGTTCCTATCCAGGGTTGTTCTTGCCAATAGTGAGATTAAATCAAAACAAGCACTGCTTACCTAATTTGCCCATTTTCTTAAAGTTTACTTGAAGTTTAAAAAGAGTATGTTAACGTAACGATACGGTTGTGACGAAAGCCAGCAAAAACAAGGAAGCAGACACCTGGATGTGGCTGTTTCCCACACTAAAGAGGCAACTGAGGTGAAAGATGTAATGCTTAGCACTTGGTTCTACACTGTATGACTAGTTTGCGCTGCTCTTTGGAAGTGTAAACACGAAGCCTCCTGAAACCACTGGAGAAAAGCATGTGAACGTTCGCCTTGTGGCTGCAGAGAGAGAAACGTGAAGGTGGGTGATGAGGAAGAGATCAAATGAGTGGGGGGTGGGGGGCGGAGGGAGGGAGAGATGTGGGAATAAATGCATGTTTCCTCTCTGCATCCACCTGACTAACTGCTGTGCTTATTTTTATCCACATTTTACATGTTCTCTGGAGAGGACTCTTTTACAACTCGCATGAAAAAAAGAGGAAGAAAAATCGTAGGCAGCAGCCTTGATTATGCTGTAAAAAGATCAGGCAGCTAGTAGACCGATGCGTGCCTGGCGTTTGTACGTGGAAAGCTATTTGCTCTCTGTACTGTGACACCAGAAGCAAGGTGTAGGAAGGCATTAATCCCCTGAACATTAACACTTTCCAAGTTCACAGGTTACCGTTGTCCTCTGTTATGTCAGAATTTGCCTAATGTTTCCTTTTCTCCTGCCGGCCATCTGGTGGTTCCTGGGAAATATTTGAAGAGCCATCACTTCGTAGTTTACGGGAAAGCCTTGAATAATTCACACAACAAATGATTAGGCAAGCACTTGTCTACCTAACTGAATTATTCTGCATGTTTGCTGAAGCAGTAAAGCAGGAGAACAGCATTTCCTTCTCCGGAGGGTTTACAGTGGTAGTATTGACCCACCTAGTTATTGGGTTTCAGCCTTTTGTTGACACTGTTGTAAATGAAAGCAGCCTGGACAGGCACTGAGCAGCTGGGCTGGATAATTGTGAAGGATTCATGCTTGTTGCTGTTACCCCCAGTGTTTGTAGTGGGTTGTTTGCTTTGACTTTTGTTGAACTGTTGACAAAAGCATTAGATACAAATGGGAACAAATAAAGTGGTGAGATGCCAGGAGGGCTTGGCAGTAATGGTGGTTTTCATTCGACTTAAATAGGGAATGTCGACACTTATCTGGATGGGAAATGGAAGGTGTGTTCAGCATTTGTGTGCTTCCCCCTCCCCTTTCCCTTCCTTTCCTTACTGCTAAATACATTTTGGCAAACACAGGTGAATAAAAACAGAGTGGAGGCAATTTCGTCATTGCCTTAACTCTTTGGCACCATGTTTTGAAGCTCTTTCTAACTGTGGATGTCTTGCTGGGCAAATCAATTTCCTGGCATGAAAGGATTAAGTATAACAAGGGAAGGGGAGAGAGGGAAAAATTAAAAAAAAAAAAAGAAAAATAAAAGGAGGGGGAAGTAGAAGGGGTAGAGTTAAGAAAAGAGTGGATTAAATAGAACAGTATACACTAAGTAGTATAGCCAGCAAAATTGAAGTCATTTACTGGAACGCTTTTAATTTGGTTTAAACAAAATACTCTTTTGTATATTCAAATCGGGAGTAGCTCAGCTGTTGTGAAGCCAGAAAATTAATGGTATTTTTAGTGAAATAGCAAAAGCATGTCAACAACATAGCTGTGGATGATAATGTTGGCATTTTATTCATGAGGAATTATCAATGCAGGTTACTGGACAACATAGTGTGACTGGAATGATTGGGCACAGGGGGGAAGTGGCTGTCCTTCTGTAAGATGATTTCATTCTGCATTTAGTCTTTCGGGAAGACGAGAAGGAGAGAGAAAGGAAACATTTGAAAATATGCGTGTAAGATGCCTATCCGTGTGGTTTCTGGCTCCTGGAGACTAACCTTTTTACCTCTGCCTGACTCACAGTGTTGTCACTGCTTTTTTGCCAGCTGTCCTTCCTTTTCAAGTCTGTCTTGAGGGACGGTGGAGAATAGAGGCAGAGTTGCATTAGGATATCTTTGCTGAAAAGGCAGTTTTGGCCCTGGAGGAGCTGCAGGTTTGTTTTAGCCATTTCTGGCTCTTGAGTTCTGTGCCTGAGCATCACTTGCTTGGGACCCTTAATGCATTTAATGTGTTGTGAAATGCGGTTACTTTGGCCGGTCATGGAGGAAGTTAATGTATGTGATCTGGAAGGTCTTACCACTTGACAAGAGAGATGCTTCATATTTGTTATTTCAGCTATGGTTTTCTTGTAGCAATCAACCTCAGTGTGTTGAGCAGGTCAACTGGAAAGTGGCAAATAATGTTCACAGGGGTGAAGACACTACTGCAATGAAAGGAGAAGACATGGTTTTGTATTGCTGTCTGAAGGCATACAGAGGTATTCCTTGCCTCTGCTGTAGCGTGTGCTTCTAGTGGTATCTGAGGTGCCCACAGGGGTTTGGAGCACCAAAGTTGTCATATGCAGGTGTTCTTTGTTGCCTGCCTTCATGCAGCTTCAAGTTGTCCTAAAACCAAACGCCACAGTAGCATGGCGCTTATGGACCCACTTTGAGCAATCATCCGTGTTTCCTTTATTCCCCTTTGTTATGGTTGCCATATTGTTCCCAGTCTCTTCACAGTAAGAAAAGAAGGGAAGCACAACAAGAGATAAGGAAGAAATTGCTTTTTATTGCTGCCATTGCTAAGGTTTCTTCTAACATGCAGCATGTTTGTTGTGCCAAACGACAGCCCTGTGGACATCAGCCAAGAACCATTTTGCCCAGATGTTAAATACTGTGGGATCAGGGCCTGAATTTGCTATTAATCCTACAAATATTAAAAGAAAGTGAAGAAATATCAAGCTATTTCCAGCAAACATGTACTGGGAGTGGTTTTACTGTAAATATCAGCTTGTGCATGATGAATCCCCAGTATTTTTTTGTCTCCCTCTTTGGGGAATACCCTGAACAATTCTACAGGGGGCTAGAGAAATTCTCGTAGCAAATTTCAACCTTGAATGAAGGAAAAATGAGAAATCTCTGAAAAGTAGGGACTTAAAGCCCTACCAAAAATATATTCCATAATCATGTCTGCACAGCATTTGGGAAATCCAGTCTTGGATCATCTAAATTGTGCAAGAATTTAGAAAAAACAACTTGTGAATGTTCTGGGGCATTGCCTGGGTGCTTTTTAATCAAGCTTGGATAGTTTTCTGATTTCATGTGAAATGCACTTTCCGCTGTACTCGGTCACACAGAGTTAGCTCTTCAGGCTAATATGCTTTGCTTGCAGACCTGTAAGAAGGGCCCCAAGCTGTGCTTTACCAGGAGAAGGCACAAGTTTCAGGAAGCCGAGACCTTGGAAGCAGGAAGGTCCTTCTGGGAAGAATTTGCAGTGGAGTAACAATCGTTTTGAATGATTACAGGAGCGAGAAGGAGAGAGGGAAGTGGCATACTACATAGGCTGAGATTGGATTAGACTTGCCCAAATCGCAAAGTGACTATGCATCACGGCGCAAGGGGTTTTTTTGCATAGTTGGTGTCAGATATTAAGAAAATGGAGCACTAAACTGGCCAGATAGGAATAAGAGTGGAGATGGGAAAAAGCATTCAATAATGTAGCACAGGAAACTGTAAAATAATGAGACAGAAGTGGAAGTGTGGCAGAGAGATGATGCCCTAAATCAGTGGTGCACAACCTTCAGCACAGAAGGTCTTTATTGGCAACTTGCCATGAGCCAGTGGGCTGCACCTACTTTGCATATAATTTACATTGGATTTTAATCAGATAAGCACACACCCTGTTTGTTTTTCTTATTTATGGAGTGCTGTAAGTGCAAACACTGCCTAGCACAAAGCAATAAAAGATTGTGTACTTGGTGGGTTATAGTAAGAGGAGTGATGATGGGAAGACGGGCTCTGCATTTCTGAAATCAGGGAGGTTTATCTGACATCTGGCTGTCTTTGAGAAGCCCTTATGCATTCTGAAGTACAAGTTTGAGTTTATTAGGCAGCTGCAGGTTTGGCTTTGTTCACTTTTCTTTAAAAATCATTTCAACGACAAGCTTGAAATAGCACATTTCCTGGTTTATTTTTTACCATGGGTAATTTAAAAAACAACAACAACCACCAGCAGTATTTTCTTCCTGAAATTTCGTTTAAAATATTAAGTTAGTTATGTCTCAGATGTAGTGGCTTTAGGTTCTTGTGAGTTTAGGTGATGACAGTTTTACATAGGATGCAGAAATGTTTCCTCTTACATTTCCTATGTCTGTGTGATACAGATTTTTGGTTTGGTAGACTTCTAATGGTGTTTTTGCTGATACAAGGAAGACACCCCCTCCCCCCCCTTATTTTTCCATTTCAGTCTAGGATATTTAATGGATCCATCCCTGTGATACTGGAGTACCTCCAAATCTTCAATACATTAATCCTCACAACAACGCTGCAAGGGAAAGAAATGCTCTCTAGGCTTCTGATATTATCCCTATTTTATAGATAATGAACTGAGGCATGAAGAGGCTTAACTGACAGGATCAGACAAAAGAGCAGACTACTGAACCTAGATTTCTCAAATACAAACATAGTTTTCCACCCTGTTCAGTTTTAGTTCTTTGCTCAAGCATCGGTGTTACCTTGTGATCCATTTTTGCCTAATTCCTCTTTTTAAAACCTCTCAGTGGATTTGAGTCCCATTCATGGGAAGTGCATGCATGCTTCTTTCTGGTGGTAGCTTGCATGGGCTAGTTCGCTAGCTCAATCCTTTTGGGCTAATTCCTGTTTCAGTTGACTACCTAATCCCTGAATGGTTTTTTTTCAGAAGAGCAGCTTTGGTTGAATTTTTATCCTTCCTTGGGGTCCGATTGCATTGCTCTTGGGCATGGTATGGGTCCTTCAGTACTGCACGAGGTTGTAGATGTAGCAGAATAGGCAGAAGCCCACTGCACGATTGGGAGGGGTAGGTCAGGGGGAGCACACGTGCAGTGTCCCTCCCAGGCTAACACAGCATATATACATCACGCAGCATATATACACCATTGCCATAAAGCACGCCACCCACCAGCAGCGTGACTCTGGCAGCCCAGCACTGTGCCTGAGTTGTTCCCCATTGTGTTACCTCCATCCCGGGGCCACGCTAGCAGGGCTCTGCCACTTTGCATACATGGAACAAGATTGTTCAGCCGCAGATCGGGGTTGTCAGCACAGTGCTCTGCTGCCAGCTAGCAAGGTGCCCAGCGCGGGCTGCTGCATGGCTTGGAGGACTCTCCCAGGCTTCCTCCAGTGCATGCTGCAGAGGGAGCAGCCCCAGGGGTGAATATGGCAATGTGTTTTTTGTCAATAGTGAAAACGTCCTGTGGGGAGGGCGTGTAGGCAGGGAAGGAGGATTTCCATCTGTGGGCTGGAGCTCTGGATACAGTTGTGCCTGCTGTGAAAGAGCTTGTTAGACTTTCTCACTGTAAGGGTGAGCATCTGGTGCTCTAGGTGTCTTTAAATGGAAATTTACATTTACTGTCAGAACTAAAGTCTACTCACAAGGAGTAGTCTGATGGCCTTAGAAGTCACAACAAATGCCGAAAGCCTTTCCTTTGCCTCCCACCCTGTAAGGTAGGGGGCCGGGAAGGACAGTGAAATGGAGAGGGATGAACTGGGCAGGTTCAGAATTTGTCCCCATCATAGTGGGAAGCAGTAATGAAGACCCACTTCAAAATTCAAGATTTTCTCTGTCTTGGGGCAAGATTTAGCTTATTACTGAGGTGGCGAGGTGGCGTTGCAAGGAAACAGTCTGCTGTTGCTCAAGCAGCCCAGATGTTGGCTAGTAAACAGTGGTGTGACTTACAACTCAGCCTCTTAAATTATAGGTAGAGACTTGCTGGCTGTGGTTTGTGTATGTGATGTAAGGTCCCCACTCACTCATCAGGACAAGTGTGCCCTACGTTGATGTCAAATTTGAAGATGGCGTGTGCAGAGATCATCATAGTAGTCAAGCCTTGCATTAGGAAATATCTTGCTATCTATTCTGACTTCTGCTTTGAAAGCCATCATCTTGGCAGCTACTAAGGAGAAGAAATGTACTGACAAACTGCTGCGATCTGGGATTTAATAACCCTTCCCAACTGAGAAATCCGTTTTACAAGTTACCTCCTGCATCCTTCCCAGCTCCTTCGTTGCCTTCTCACCATTTAGCTGCTTCAGTCTCATCTGGATCTGTTTTTACAACTGAAATAATTCCTGACTGTGCATAAAATCAAGCCACTGGCTTAGGTGTCCATTAAAATATGGGTGTTGTTTTTTAACATACTCTAAAGCAAGTCCAAAAATACTTGTCCTTGCTGTTGCACTACCAAAGTGAATAGTGGCTAGAGGAAATTTTCCATATTGAGGAAGCTTGGGGAGACTTTTCCTTAACTCTGTAATTTCTGGTTTTATAGTGCTGCTTGGGCTTTGATCTCCACACTCTTAATTGGCTCACAGGGAGGTTATTTACAGTCAAAAAGAAAAGTACCTTGAACTTGTCATTTTAATAAACTTGTTACTTGCCAGCTTCTCTAGAGGCATCCCAAATGGAAATAAACATCTTTCATTTTATTTTATAAATAAATTTTAAAAATGGTTTCCTAGACAACCTTGATGAATGTCAACTTCTTCTCAGATCTAAACCCACTCCATAGGTATTGTTATCTCCATCCCTGCTGGGTAATTTGTACACTGCAACAGTTTGTTTGGAAACATGCCTTTTGTTCTTTAAAATGTACTAAATGCGAGATTAGAGAACATAAGACTTTTTTTTTTTTTTTTTTTTTTTTTGGTCTCCTGTTTACTCCAGTTTATTTCTAAACCATTTAAAATAAAGAGCCTAAGCATGTATGGTATTTAAAAAACCTTTCACATGATGTTTTTAAAACAGATCAATTTCAGCATTAAAGTGTTAGGAATTCAGCCAAGGAAAATTCAACCCAGGATTGTATAGCTATAATGATAATGTATTATACTGTCTTCCTTGAAAATTATTGTAACAGTAGAGTTGAACTTAGTGAATTACATAATTTAGGAGCATTTGCCAGAATGCTGTTTTAGGGGAATTACTGTAGTCTTCCCTTAACAAAAGCAAAGGGAAGGATGAATTGTATTATGAAGTACTTAAATGAGAGAGAAGAGTCTCCACAAATTATCTAAGATAACTCATTTGAATAGAACAGAAGGTCATGTGTGTGTATGCCAGTTATCACACTTAACTACTTGGCAGAGTGTTGGAGGAGTACAAGAGGGAGATTTTTGCTTTTCCTCTCCTCTAGCCTGAATTAAAAATGTATTGGCTGCTCACTACTGACATCAAAACATTTCCAGCTAGCCTGAAGTTAGTATTTGATTGTGCTTTTAACATTTAAAAAATTAACAGCATGACCTGTCTAATATAAATTATGAAAGGCCCAGAAAAATAAAAGCTACCGCTGCTTCTCTTGGCAAAGCTCTAGGACGTTCAGGAGTTGTAATGCATCTAAAAATCTGGCAGAAAGGACTGTGTGTTTTATTTTTTTAGTCTTCAAAGTAGGTGTTGTACATACAATATGCTATTATACACTGATGTAGCTGCTTTAAGGACAGCTGCAGGATCTGTGTTCCCACCGCTCTTCCACCCATTCAGCTTTGGCACCAGAGTCCTTGTTTTGAAGGGTGAGACTGGGGACAATTATTTTTGCAGCAGGCTGAGGTCCAGATTCAGAGTAGTGCGCAGTAGGCATCTAAAGTTCAGCACATCTGTATATTCCTCTGATTTCTTTATCTGCCTTGTGACTTCCCTGAGATCAAAGTGTGTGCCTCAAATCTGGCATCTGCTTGAGTACTTTTCTGAATAGGAAATAGGATAATTTCCTGAACAAGGGTCTTGGGAACACAAGTAAGTGCGTGTAAGATGAAGTGAAGCAGATATAATGGGCTTGGATGTTATTTGGGCAGAGAGGCGAACAGTAGTGCTCCAAGATTTCTTTCTGGAAGATATTTTTACAGATGGTTGAGAGAATGTTTTGCTTCAGAATCAGCATGAACTGGAATTTGCAAATATTTAATAGCACCTGGCCATGTTTTATCTACCTGCCCAATTAAGAGATTGGTCGGATAATGAATTCTGTTTTCACTGGGCACTTAGCAGTGGCTCTGGCTTCCTAAATCACGTAAGGTACTGCAAAAGCATAAAATGCATCCGGGGCTTCAGAAGCCACACAAGATCTGACAGGGGAACAGAAGAATGAATTGCCAGTCTCTTAGTTAATACCTGAGAAAAACATGTGAATGTGTTTCTGGTGACTGAAGCAGTCAGGATGTGGAGTGAATGTTTCTATTGAAATTTAGGGTGCTTTTTGTAATCATGGTAGCCTCTTGAAGGCTACCTCTTTTCCCATCACTTTTCTACTGATCAAGTCGGGAACAAATAGGATTAAAAATGGGGGGAAGGGAGGGAACAAGTCAGAAAGAGTGGAAGGAGATCATCAGCTCTATCCATGAGGTATTCAGTTAAAACAATAATTTTCTTTGTTTTCTTACCGTCTCCTAGGTCATCTCTGCAGCAAAACAACAATAAAATCCTTTAGAGACAAACGAGCAGAAGGAAAGCAAATGAAAGTGTTTTTCCCTGAAGGGTTGATACATATGGATAGATTGGAAGGGAACAGAAATGTGAAATCTCAAAACTGATGCCTTTGCTGTGAATATAGCCTACGTTAGATGTAACCAAAACTAGAAATGTGGGGCACTGGGGCACAGTACCTGATTGAAAGCAGCTAAATGGAGTGTCTCCTGGGACTGTCTTCAGACACAATCTCCGTGGTTTTAACGCCACAAAAAAAGGCTAATTAGTGCTAGGTTATATGCTTCTGGTCAAAATGAAGAATTAGATAGGGAATGTAAATCCCAGGACAAAGTTGTTAGGACCTGTCGCATGAAAACTGAATCCACTTAGCTGTCCCCAGAGACGGCAACACTTAAAGCCTGATCATTACTGCTTTAACAAGGAAAATCTGGGGGGCGTAGATGTGTGTATTTTTTACCTCCTAACCTCTTTTGCCGGTACTGACGAGATTTTTATAACCCCTGTGGCTTGAGCCGCTGCAGGAAAGTGTTTGCATTCAGCTTGGCTCAATGCCGTACAGTCCATTTCAATCACTGTGCAAAGTGAAAGGATAACAGTTTTACTGTGGTGCTCTGACTGAAAAGAGGGCTCTAAGCAAAAGCTGGTTATTCTTCAGAGGGATTTTGTGATTCTTGCAGGTATTTTTTAACACAGTGTAAAGCATACTATTTTTTAACATAGTGTAAAGCATACTGACACGGGCCTTTAATGGCTCTCATAAAACATACCCTCTTCAGTGTGTCCTCACTGTTCTAAAAACTAACAGAATTACCTTGTGCGTTCTGCTTGAAGTCAGCCGCGATGAAAATGTAATTGGTGTTAATATTCTGGAGTTGTGTTGGATGGTGGGAATTTTCTGTGTGCCTCCGTCGCTGGCTTGTGAAGAACGCTTGCGGAGAGCACTGCTGCTTTTCCTGGCGTGGTGGCATGCCGCTGAATCGCAGCCCGTAATGCAGGCTGATGGTTAGCCTGCTCGCTCCCTTTCATGGTGGTGAGCCCACAATTAAATTGCTGCATTGAATACTCTGGCTGGTTGAGCTTTTCCTCTTATCCTCTGATTGCGTGCTCTCCCTCGCTCTTTCTCCCTAGTTAATTCCCAAAGCGCTCCTCTCTGTTTCTCGTTTGCTAGAGCTGCTCAAACTGTTTCAGGTCTCTGCTGAAGGAAATAGCATGAAAGATCAGTAATTGGAACCCCAAATAAATATTTGAGGAGAGGAGAGCTGTAGTTCCGCATCTCCTTGGCACCGCTGTGTTCCTCAGATTTCCGAAGATGATTATATTTACCCTCAGTCCTTCTGAATTGCTGTAACTCGGTGGCCTTTGACCCCTCTGTTTCAGCACGCCTGATTTTGGCTAAAGTAACATTTAGGGTTTTGTTTGCTGCGATGACGAACGCGCAGGTTTGTCCTGCATTTTGGCATTTATTTCTAACATGCCAGCACCACACTTTTCTCTGTCTGGTAGCATTTCTGCGCTCATGCCGTTGTTATCTAGGAGCGCCTATCTTTTCCAGGATCATTAGGGACAGAATTCCTTTGCAGCCTGCATATGCCCCGAGGCTCACCCACTGTATTGCCTATACCAGTTGCAATTTGTGCCTTAACACCTTCTTGCAAATCTTTTCACTCCGTCCAAATTACCTGCTCTGCTGTGTGCTGAAGCATGTGGTCTTAGTTTGGGGTCTGTTCAAAGGGGAGGAGATTGAAGCATGAGGCGGTGAATGGAGAACGGATCAGGTGAATTGCTCTGTGGATTAAAGGGGAGGATGTTTGACAATGCCTGGGTTGTGCTACCATCAATTAAATCCAATATTTATGAGTTGGCAGATACGGGCGAGAGCAGACTTGATGGTAAATGTAATCTGTGAACTTTGAAGTTTCCGTAAAGCTATCAGAAATGTTTTAACTCCTTTTCCTGCCCATCGGTTTCTTTTTCTTTTGTTCCGGTTTCTTTTTCTTTTGTTCCCTGCTGAAACCAGGTCATTTGTTCAAACTGTCTTGCTTACCAAAGGGTGCTTGTTATTCTTGCCACACTCCTTGATTTCACTACCTTCATGTGCCTGTGCTAAGATATACTTTAGCCTAAATCTGTCTTTCCTTTTTGCCTCACAGCTGTGCTCCTCTGCTGCTTCACTGCTTGTACTTAAGCTGCATCAGTTCTTCTCCCCATCCTTTGACCCTCACAGTGTCAGTAGTGATTAGGCCTTATGTGTGTTATGTCCCTCAGCCAGTGATTACTGGAGGAGCTGTATTTTAAAGGATTTATTGCAAAAATCCATCTGTGAAAGGCTAGCCAGCAGCCCTTGCCATTTCTTTAAACACCTGCTTTTCCTGCCACCACCATGCACCTGTACACCAGGAGGGGCCAGAGAAACAACAGCACACGCTGATGGGATTATATGTCAAAATTGCTAGGTGTCTCCAACTTCTGCTGTGTGGCCCGCTTAGCTTTTTCAGCAAATAGATAAGTGTATGTTGAAATACATGACTGGAATTAACGTGTACAGCCGTAGTGGTTTATTGTGCATTTTATCACCCATTTCATAACGTCTAGAATTTGATGCTTTTAATTAGCCTAGATTAAATATTGCAGTGGTACCACCAGGGCAAGCAGATCACCAGTGTAAACAGCTACATGGATATTTTAAAAGAAATTATGTGCACATATACATAATGCAAGTACATATCTATACCTCTGTTCATGTAAAACTTTTGAGGACACTTGTGTTTCGAAGACTAGCTGCTAAGCTTACACATTCTCTTTATTCTGGACTTCTTTATGGCCATCTCATTGCTCTTGCAGCAGCACTGCACATCTAGACTTTGATGTTTTTTATGACAGTCTTACCCACTAATTAACTTCATTAATTTTGCAATTAGTGAAGTTAATTAGTGGGTAAAAATGCTATATAAAACTTCAAAGTTTGCATTTTAATCATAGTTTGTATTAAAAATAATTATCACACACTTGATTACTAAACTCAATCCAGTTAGCTCAGACAGGGTCATGTGATATTAAAACCAGCTTTGTTCTGTATCTTTCCAAGCTAGTTGTTAGCATTTTTCACTAACAGTTACTGAGACTTTGGTATCTGAAAATGCAGCTACAGGGAAAAGGCAGCGAATGAGGCAAAAAAAATTTGATCAGGGTGTGGCTGAGTGGGAGCTGGGTTTCAGTCTGGGTAACTGGGGAAACAAGTGGGAAAAGGGAGAGGTGAAAATATTAACAAAGTTTGCTGTGGCAGGTGGTAGATGTGGGAACAATACTTGGCTACCAAGGAGGGGCCTTTGGTGAGCCGTTTTGGAAGAGATGCACTCCAGGCTGTACTGCCTGACTGTGCCAGCCTGACCATGACCCACTGCAAATACCTAAAGGGAAAGGCATGGCAAGGAAAATCTTCTTGCCTAAGTAAAGACAGCAGAGGAGGGCTGTTGGAAGATTGAAGCAAAGAGCACTAAATCCGTGAGGCAGGAGTGGATATTGGGATGTAGCAACAGCAGTTACAGGAATGTAGTAATAGTAAAAATAACAACAACAACAAACTGTAGTAGCAGTGTAGGTGTGGGTGACCTCAGGAGCGCAGCCACTGTGCAGACACTCCATATGGTGTCTATGAAGCAGCTCACAGTGTTTCACACCCATCTCCCTCAGTTTAATGAAGTAATGTACCTATGCCTACAGGTGTATGCAAATGAATGCATTTTTTTAGACAGATGGGTGTTGCCTTAGTTACAGCCGTGCAGAAGGTTTGCTGGGTAGGAGCTCTTGGTTACAGTTTTTCTCCCTGGGCTCATGGTTTCGGAGGGCTGTGCTGGACTGCCCCTTCCTCTCTCCAGGCTGTTTCTTATACCCTCTCCTGTAACCTCTCTGGTGGGTCCTCTCACACCGCGTACCACTCGTCACTCACCAGAGCAGCTGCCATCTCATCCCTGGCATGTCAGATGTTGCAGCACTCTTTTTTTTTTTTTTTTTTTTTTTTTTCTTCTTCCCTTCCCTTTCATGTTTCTGATTTAAGCATATGGTTTTATCTTAGAGACCTAAGTGCTCCAAGCCCAAGCCTGGAGCAGTGCCTGAGTCCAAGTTCTGCCACTGGTATGTCCATCTATACCATTGGCACCAGCCAACCAAGCAGCATTACTGCCTGGTCATTTCCCTGCAATGTGTATTGTATCCAGTTTTATAGTTTCTATTATACTTTCAACAGACTTTATAACAGCAATAATGTCTTTCAGATAATTACACCGTAATTGACCTTAGCGTTGAGCATCCTTGGCTTTTACTGCAGTTTGCTTAATACTTCAGGATGGTCAATTATCTTGTAATTCCCACTTTGTTGGGAATTATTGTTTTAATTATTACACTCCAAATACATCATTTTGGCATAGTAGTAAGGGTACGCTGGGGAATGGTCATATTCTTGAATGCTTTAAAGAGTTACCAGCTTTATCATGTGGGAGGGCTTTTCATCCTGTCATCTCTAGTCATTACTTTTAACACTGATTTCATTTAATTATCACTTAGTCTGCTCAGGCCAGGTCTTCATCTGCAGGAGCTAGCATATGGGGAGTTGGGGCTTGCCGGATTTGAGAGCAGTTGGATGGCTGCGCAATCTGACCAGATTGATTTCTTTTCTGCCGTGTTACAGTGTGAGTCATCTATGTTAATGCAAGTAACTTCCAGTGGAAGTTGGGAATAAAATGAAGTTGGTTTCTTCTTTCCTTTCCGAGCAATTTGAAGCATTAATTACCCCAAATAGGTAGTGAGCATGCTGATATTTCCCCTGTTACTGGTGAGAATTTTATGGCAGTGTAACAGGCGTATATAGCCCTCTTTACATTCATTTAATTTGCGCCTGTATGGCACCGGTACTCCACCAGGAGCAGCACCCTGCCAGTGTTGGAGAGAAAAGAGAATGGTCCTTGTGGTGGGAGAGCTTTTCAGTTAGCACTGCCCAAAGCAGAGACCAAAGCATAGCATGCCATGCTTTACAGCCTAGTGCAAAAGACGCTGGGGGTCCAGCACTAGAAAAACGCTCTTCCACTTCTTAAGCAAATTATGTGAACAAGGCAACATGCTCAGCCTTTCTATAAATGTATATGTTTGGCTGGTTTTTGTCAGCATTTTGTGGTGTGTTTAACATGAATAAAAATGTTCTGCCTAAGCAGAATATGAAAAACGGGTACATTTTGTTAAAACAGAAACTAAATATAACCTACTTTCACCAACGAGTATTTTTTCCTGTGTCTGATCTAATTATTATACGTGAGCAAACTCGAGTGTTGGTTAGTAGGAAAATCCTACTCTCTAGTAGATTAACGCATTTTATTGAAGAAAACAGCAGTGTGAAAAGACTTTATTTCTTTATAAATTTTAATAGTTACTAAAATGAGGACTCTGGCCCATTAAGTTACAGCCTGCCAAGTCATAATGCTGAATCACTTAATTTCTCTAAGTAGCTATCCTATTCCAGCTTCTTAAAGGCAGCTGTTAGGAGAGCACTGATGTTTTAATCAAGCAACAGGGCAGACTCTGACAGCTAGACACTGCTTCGATGGAGGTTTTCTTCCATGGTCCGCAACTATAAGGACCTCTCATGTAGTATGTAGACTTGCACACTCAGGAACCAAGGTGTGGGTGGGTACAGGATTATATATCGGAACCTGATGACAGGGGAAACCATGAGGACATAGTTACATTCCTGTATTTCTCACTGAAGATAAATCCTTACAAGTGTTTATAGGCTGAAAAGCTATTGCAAACAATAGTGAGTTGTTATAGGTATGGGTGATATTGTTGTCCCTCACATGCTGAAAACAGAAGGAGTTAGGTCCATAGGAAGATCTAAACCATAGCTCATTGACTATGTGCATGATGTATCTTTATTATTTAGCATAAGAGATAAATTTAGATCTGTCAGCACCAGTACCAGAGATCCCATGAGTCAGAGATCTTTGTGGCAGGTGCTTTACATGTTGAAGGGAAAAGAAGCTCATACTGCAGGGGTATTGATTGACTGACTCAATGCAAGGAAAGGGGTAGGACAGTTAAAAGTGAGAATGTTTAGATTTGTTCTGTAGTAATTTGGGGGGTTGGACTAGGTGACCTCTAAAGGTCCCTTCCAACCCAAAGTATTCTGTGATGCCAAGAATTGACTCTTGAGGCCAAATAACGTTAGTCCTAGTACGCTGGCCAAATTTCAGTTTGGGAAATGAGATTCTGCCTGCTGTCAATAGGTGAGTTGTCTCCATTTTTCTGCTAATGGCAGGTGAGATACTGCAGTAAGATCTTTTCATATTGGTATCAGGTTTGATCCATCTTTGAAGCAATGAAACTATTAAGCAGTATGCATTGCCCCAATGCCCAGTGTGGTGCTCATCCTTTATGTGCTGGTGATAATTAGCTACTTTATCATTCTAGTAGGGAGCTTTAATTTATTACTTTATTAAGCAGTGAAATCAAAGATTAAAATGGTATCTATAGCACATAGCTAACTAGATTGTGAAAAATGAAACTATACATTTCAAATTTATGAAAATAAATATTTCTATTTAAAAAGTGCAGTGGTTTACTTTAATTCTTTAGACACCATTCTAATTTGTAGTTTACTGGTGATTATTTTTCTTCGTTTTAAAGCAAATTGCTTTCTGTAGGGTGAAGTTGAGAAATAATGAATTGAATTCACATTACAAGCTACTGCCTCCCAAATTGTAAATGAATATAAATGTAATAGGAGCATACTATTAAAATCTTTTGCAAAAGACTATGCTATATCGTTGCAGTAAACAAATACACTTTTCAAGCCATCAGTTCATTTAATTTTGCATTTCTACTTGGCCTTTATTTTAAGGGCTTCTGTGCCTACTGCCACTACTGTCTCCACATGTCATAACACGTGTTGTTAAGATTGCTTTCTTCAGACAAACATTGGTCTCTTCAGAGCAAAAAATAACATTTTTAATTTGTGTCATTTACTATAACAGTTGATTAATGATCTGCTGTAAAGCTAGATGAGTGAACATATTTTATGGTTTGATCAGGATAGGAAATCCTTGTCTATCTTTTTTATACTGTCAGGGAGAGAGGGGTGTGCAGGTAGGCAGGCAAATAGGAAAGGCACAGGCTGTGTTCAGCACTAGCTTTGTTCTAGAATTTTTATTTCCACTCAGTGTACTTAAAGGGCAATTAACAATTACCAGTCAAAAAGATGGAAGATTTTTTTGCAAATTCCACCACTCATTGATCTGAGCTGCTATTCACAAGAATTGGAAATTTCAGAGAAGTAGAAAGGAGGACCTGAGTGTCCCAGCAGGGAGAAATGTTCTCTCATGTGACTGTGGCAACAACCACAGCTTAACTTCTGTGGTTAAGTGTTCTTAATCCTTACCAGAAGTTTGTGGTATAACAAGTTAAGGAAAAGAAGAAATTCAGTAATAGTGATGGAACAGAAGTTGCACAATGTAAATGCTAATTTATTGGTTTGCATTCCTGGTAGTAGCTATAAAGTAAACCTAGGGGGGTGTGCACTGAAAACCCCAAAATCAAATTGCTGCACTGTATAGTTTTATGACGAACAACAGCTGTCCATAGTGCATGGAGGAAGAACCCCAAAATCCGTGTTTCTGGATGAATGGGAGGATGTAAAATCTGGCAGTAAGGAAATTTTTTGTTGTTATTCCTCCAACACCCTTATATAAGGAGGACAGAGAGATGGAAACAGTCAGCGGGGTTTCAACTGAGAATTACTTTCATCTTCATTCCTGTCAGCTCCAATTCTGCAAAATGCCTGAACACTCCTTACTTTTGTACGTTCAACCGTTGACTTCAGTGTGAGATAAAGTTTAGTGCATGCTTAAATGCTTTCTTGAACTAGGGCCAAAAGCTACTGCTGCTGCTAAAATCAATTCCAGAGGGAACTTTGCATCTTTCATTACTTCCTTTTTTTGTATACCAAGACATAGGCTCCACCAAGCTCTGGAAATATGGTAGGAGTTGATAAATGTCGCCTGCCTTGTTTAAAGGAGTAGAGCAGAATTGTTGGATGATAGTGTATAAAGTACATAATATCTTAGTTCCTCTCCTGTCCATGTGTGCTCTTTAAGGATCCTCACTAAGTGAGGGCTGCAGAATGGCAAGAGATTCCCTGAGCCATTGTGTGGTGTTTCCATCTACTGCAGGCACAGCCTAGAATAGTAAAAGGCACCAAAAGTGAAAATGAGTTTAGGTTCTTTTCCCCTTTTTTTTTTCCTGTTGCGAGACTGTTCAGAAGCATGCTTCTTTTTTTGCTAGAAATCATTCATTCACATGTTTGCCCAAGTGTGACTTACCTTGAGCCACTTCGTTCTTCTTGATTTACACAGTCAAATGTACACAACACACACCCACCCCCCTCTTTTGGGAGTATTGATTTAACCCTGCGTATTTGTAGAGGAAACAAGCCAAAACCAGGGCAATGCACAGTATTCATAAAATGGTGCAAAGTACCTCTACATTCATCCCATTGACACTGCAGATAGCAACTACAACCCGCCGACTGATCACCTTTATCTGTGTCTCTTGCAATGCATTGTGCACTTCTAATACCAGACTGTTTGCTGGGTGGTTATCACTGATTAAAATGCAAAGTGCTATCTGTGAGAACAACTCCAAACCACATTACCGGGTTAAGTTGTATTGAGGGATGGTGACAAATGAACCACTGTTTTGAATGAGCATCTGATGATGTTTTCTCCATCTCTTTTCTGACTGCAGAGCTCTTCTGTATCTCCCTCAGCCAGTTTCAGAACAGCAGAAAAGCACAGAAATTCAACAGATTATTCTTCAGATAGTAAGAAACAGAAAACAGAAGAGAAGGAAATAGCAGCTCGTTACGTGAGTAAATTGTCTACCTTGTTGAACTTCAGTGTTCCTCTGTAATTTCACCTGATAACTGACACATAGACAATTATAAACTGAGGGTCAAATTTTTAACAGGTTCTTACTGCCTACCTCTAACATCTATGATGGGCAGAAGGTTTCGGAACATAGGATGGGTAGTGTTTTTAACAATATAATTGTAGAGCACCCGGAAGGTGTGTGACAAGAGGACTGAGCGTTAGTTAAGCTGGATCTTGGTAGATCTGGACTCTAGCTTGGCTCCACTTCTCAGTGCCATGCAACTTTGAATGAAGATTTTCATCCTGTTTCCTTGTTCATCAGTGTGAAAATAGGGAAGAATGCTATAGCTGTGGCAACCTGTTAAGGAGAAGCCCTGTAGGTGACATAAGTATTATAATTTTATTACTACATAAAGCTTGGTAAAAGGAAATGCTGTGTTGCGTGATTGTGAGCAGCCTTACATTTCATTGGTTTATTTTTTCTTAGTACTTGAGAAACTTTGGGATATTAAATACATGTTTTAACACCTTGGGATTTGTCATTGCAGGACAGCGATGGTGAAAAGAGTGATGACAACTTGGTAGTTGATGTTTCCAATGAGGTATGCACAATGGTGGTTTTTGTGGTAGTGTGTGTGTGGGTGTCTTCAGTGGTTTCTGTGCATATTGGGGTGCGTGATTAAGATTACAGCCTTTGCCTTCGTAAAGGAGCTTGAAATGCCTGAGGGACTCCAGTCAGGTTGTCTTTCTTTAGAATACAAATCAGGTAGAATAATAGAATAGTTTGGGTTGGAAGAGACCTTTAAAGGTCATCTAGTCCAATCCCCCTGCAATGAGCAGGGACATCTTCAACTAGATCAGGTTGCTCAGAACCCCATCCAACCTGACTTCGAATGTTTCCAGGGATGGAGCATCATTTCAACCACCTTCACTGTAAAAAATTTCTTCCTGACATCCAGTCTGAATCTACCCTCTTTTAGTTTAAAACCATTACCCCTTGCCCTGTCACAACAGGCCCTGCTAAAAAGTTTATCCCCATCTTTCTTATAAGCCCCCTTTAAGTACTGAAAGGCCGCAATCAAGTCTCCCCACAGCCTTCTCTTCTCCAGGCTGAACAAGCCCAACTCTCTCAGCCTGTCCTCATAGGAGAGGTGCTCCAGCCCTCGGATCATTTTTGTAGCCCTCCTCTGGATCTGCTCAACCAGGTCCATGTCTTTCCTGTGCTGAGGGCCCCAGACCTGTGTGCAGGACTGCAGGTGAGGTCTCACCAGAGCAGAGTAGAGGAGCAGAATCACCTCCCTCGACCTGCTGGCCACATGGCTTTTGATGCAGCCTGGGAGACGGTTGGCCTTCTGGGCTGCCAGCGCACATTGCCGGCTCATGTCCAGGATTGTTGGCTCATGTCCAGATCTGTAATGCTTATTTCTACAAAGGACCTTTTTGTTTCTTGTATGAACCAAAAATCTGCTTGAGATATTTGAAGCCAGCCCAGCACAGCAGATAGGATGCAGCTTGTAATGGTATCTGTTTTTTCTTTCACTCTTGGATGTGACTTCGTTGGTGAACTTTCAGGCCTGCCAAGTGCCTCAAACCTTTTCAGTCTGTCACCTGACAAATGAGATTTCCTTGCCTATTTCAATATCCATAGATTTTTAATATTATTTTTCATGGTTAATGGCATCAAATTTTAAGACTTATTTTAAAAAAAAAAAGTTGTCTTTCATTATCCATCTTGATTTTACAGTTTTATCAGCTGAATCAATTAAGGACTAAAGGAAGATGTCACTTTTTATGACAGATCTTCATTCCAAAGTGAGAATTGCTCAAGATAAGCCCTAGTGGCTAGTATGGCATTTTTATACTAACCCACATTACTGATGTTTAGGATCCTTCCTCTCCCCGGGGGAGCCCAGCACACTCTCCACGGGAGAATGGCTTGGACAAGACTCGACTGCTGAAGAAAGATGCTCCAATTAGTCCTGCATCTATTGCATCCTCCAGCAGTACTCCTTCCTCCAAATCCAAAGAACTTAGCCTTGTAAGTGCTTCAAAATGCTTCTGACCCATGATCGTATGCTGAAACACATAATTACTGGATTTCTGCCTGGACACAATTTGTTTTTCCACAACTATCAGTAAAGGACTATGAAGCATCAGTTTAAAATGTGTTTAATTTATCTTGTCAGGGGAATTCAATAAAATAATGAGAAAGTCCACAGCCTTTTTTTGGGATAGGAAGAGGTTGTTTTCACTGGTGGTGTGGGTAGATGATAGATGTGCTGTGCTGAGAGATGTTTTTCTCCTCCCCCATATGAAAAACTGTCATTCTGAGAATAAATAAGAGTACACAGGGGTTCCTCGAGCTGTTTTCCTGTACTGTGGTTTATAGCAAATTCAGTTCCCTGCTTGGATGTGATTTGGTTGTTAGCTTTGTTTGAATTACTGGGCCATATACAACAACAATAATTTTTATTTTCTATCTAAAAGTAATCTGTCATTTACAAGAGCCTTCCTTGACTTGCATTGCAAATCATAATGCAAACACCACCACCCCCCCCCCCCAAAAAAAAAGAGCTGCCTGCAAGTCGGGGGTGTTTTTTCCTTTCCTGTTTGTGACCGTAGTTAATCACCTTCTTGAGCGGCACAGTAACTCCCCTCTCAGTTCTTCATGGAGTCAGGATACATGATTATTTAAAGAAATAAAATAAATAAAAAGAAAGGTTAAAGTGAATGTAGTGCTCGGGAAGGGTGATGGAATGACAGGCTCAAGCCCAGGAGTCAGTGGTTTGCCTGATGAACAAGCTTGTCACAAGAGCGGCACTGCACAGCTCGTGACTTTGTACCCATCACTGTCTCTGTCCTGTGTTTCCAGCACCGCATTTAGGCATGAGCCGAGGTTGGTTGTGCGATTTTTTTCCTGCTCTTCTTGCCCAGCCAGAAGTGGCCTCTCACAGAAGCTCATAATCATAATGGGAGCAGGTCCACCATGAGCGGAGGGAGACCACCGACAGGTTCCACATATGCTGCCAGTGTAATTGTTAGGCAGCAATGATTTTCAGTTGTGGACCTCATTCTGAATGATATGGATGCCCCGATGAGGAAAGCTGTGAAGGCTGTAGTTAATTCCCAGAGCCATTCTGTCTTTTTCAGTGTCTCTGCAGCTTTTCTTCATTGTCAGGGACTGCTGAAACCCAAACCCAAAAGCTAAATATCACTAATCACGCACACTCTGGTTGTCGTTGGCTCTTTTTCCAACCACTAGCTAAAAAAGTAAAATAAATAACAAACTGTCTCTCTTTTTACTTTTTGGTGATTAGAATGAGAAATCCACCACTCCTGTGTCTAAATCAAATACCCCAACTCCACGGACTGATGCCCCAACTCCAGGCAGCAACTCCACTCCCGGACTGCGGCCAGTGCCTGGCAAACCCCCAGGTGTGGACCCACTAGGTTAGTGTCCATACATTGCGACAGTGTGAAACGGTGGCCATTCGTTCCTAGCCAGGCTTCCTGTAAATCTACAGTGACAAGGCAGTATATTACTGCTCTTTAAACTGGATACTGAGCTGGTTCCTCAGCACTTTAATGCAGCATGTGCATGTGTGTGAGTGTAAAAATACATATATATATATACACACATATATATACACACACACACACAGAGTTTACTGTTTGCCAAAATCACATTTCATCTGATGGGGCTGGGCTGGCTGGCTGACTTCTCTCTTCTTTTCCCCTCAATAGCTTCAGGTTTAAGGACACCTATGGCAGTGCCGTGTCCTTATCCTACTCCATTTGGGATCGTGCCACATGCTGGTATGAATGGGGAGCTGACCAGCCCTGGGGCTGCCTACGCTGGTCTACACAATATTTCCCCTCAAATGAGTGCGGCAGCTGCAGCAGCAGCAGCGGCAGCAGCTTATGGGAGATCTCCAGTGGTAAGTGTGTGCTGCTGGTGCGCTTGGAGTTGAGAGCATTTTATATTAAATGTAACACCTGCGGGGTTAAATCTAGTTCAGTCTCTTTGTAATTTGGGGAGTATGCTGTGGAGAACATGAATTAAACAGTCTTCCTTTGCCTAACTGCATCTTTAATATACCTTTTTGTTTTGTTTGGGGAAAACTATAGGTTGGTTTTGATCCACATCATCACATGCGAGTCCCAGGCATCCCTCCCAATCTCACAGGCATCCCAGGAGGAAAACCGTGAGTATCAAACATTCAACTTTAAAAGTCAATCATCTGTTGAATTTGTGTTCCCTTGCTGGTTGGAATTCCCCTTAGCTGCTGAAAACTATTGTGTGAATAGGAATAAATACAGCTATTTGGCAAGGGCAGGAGAAACACTGTTTAATCTTAAAGTCGCATTTGTAAATTTGTTTTGAAAACTTAATAGCAGCCAACAAGGACTGGGTGGTGTAGAGTAAAGGAGACAAATAAATGGCAAAAGGAGCTGGATTTCAGGGTGTTACAAGCTGAATCTGACTGGTTGGCCTTACAGGGAAATGCAAACTGGAATGGCATCTCAGTTTTCCATCTCTACTGTACTCTGCTTCCCAGGTTAAAAAAAAAAGATTTCTTTGTTCACAAAAGCCTTGCAATTATTTGCAAATTTATCAGCTGCTATAAACAGCAGTGTGCAGAGAAGGGAATAATGAAATGTTTTGCTTGATTGAAAATACTGGCAAGAATTACCATATTATGGTGTTCAAATTCATCCTTGATGGAACTGACCATATAAGGTGACCAGCTCTACCAGGCTTCGCTGCTCGTGAGCCTCAGAAAAAGAATTACACAGATAAGAAGAACTCTCTGCTCGCATCCCTCTTGAGTTAGAGAGGGGAAAAAATAAAACAGTGATGCAAACCATATTGATCCAGATTTTATGTAAGGGTCCTCAAGTTCCACTTCTTGTGTAACACTTGTGGGTAACTGGAGGGTCTGAAGGGCAGTGCCATTCCTTCTCTCGCTGTCATATATATGAACATGTTTGTGGAGGAGTGGTTGGGGGGTAGTCATACACTTGCATGCATATGAGTAAATACATAGGCTTAACTGGCCACTGAGCTTGTGGACATGAAGGATTAGTAACATATTGTGGTGACAAGCGATCAGTCCTACCGCCTGTAACTCTGTTTGTACATAGAGTGACATAGAGTGTCACACAAATGATAAACCATGTCCAGCTCTCTCAGACATTACACACTAGTTACCACCTCAGTTTGACTTTTCTGCTAGTTGTGCTGCCCTGGTATGTAGCTGTGTAAGCCGAGTTTGGAAATTGGTGTGCAGCAGCTTCTGGACCAGCTGCTTGCATTAAAAATTCTGCAGTGCACAGATCTTCATCCTGCGCGTGCAGCAGGCACTTTAGAAATGTCTTGATGTTACGGTCAAATGTTTGCTGGGTTCAAGTTCATCCTTGGTGACTTCAGCCGCCCGGAAGGAAGGGTGACTGGCTCTACTAGGCTTTGCTTGCTGCGATCTGAGAAACTCTGGCAATACCAGGGGTGTGGAGACTTCCCTGCTCACCTCTCACTCCTGTTAGGGGTCGGGGGAATAAAACGTGTGACAAACCTGAAATCAAACCGGTTCAGTTCTGGTGGATCTCCAAGGTTTTTGAATATTGTTGGCATATTGATGACTGTTTTAAACATTTAAATGTAACTGTCCTTTGTCTGCTGTAGGGCCTGAAACCTTGGAAATCTGTGGTTCTTTTAGCACGATTGCATTGATTTTTTCTTGATCTTAAGTGCGTTACTTTTCACAGCTGTCATTCAGGATTGTTGCTTTCTCATTTACTCTTCCGTTTCCTTTAGAGCGAAAGTTGTGTAAATTCCCCACACTGTTGAGTGTCTATTGAAATGGAGTGGGCAGTGTGTGGCACATCAGGGATCTGGCCCCTAATAACTCTTTTCACTTTGGAGATACATCAAAACACTGAGGATTGTACAATAAATAAATAGAAAAGCTAGCTAATGTGAAAAGAAGAAAACAGTGCTCACCAGGTGTTTATAGTGTCAGGTATTTGTAAGATATTTAGAGTACTTCAAATAAGCAACATACAGTGTTAGTTCTCAGAGTGAAGGAGGAAAAAAAAAAAACCACAACCCACTCCACCACCACAAAACCAAGCCAAGCAACAACCAACAGTTTAATCACCCAGCTGGTATGTAGTAATGAATAGGGTGAGAATAATGTAGTCACAGATCACTCCAGGTCTAAGCTTTACTTCTGTAATTATTAAATATGTTCCCTGTGTACTTTATAAGCATGGTAAAAATCACATTGGCTGATAAAAGTATCATACACTCAGTGCTCAACATGGCTCTGCAGAGGGTAACTGCATACAGAAATCAGAAAAGGTGATAATGAGGTTCCACTTGTTTTGTTAGAGATTTCAAGTGACCATCAGCTGCTTTTTTCAGTACCTTGCTGCAGCAAACAGGATTTAGGGAGATAACAAGAAAGATATTTCAGATTTCTGTGGTGATAATCGAGCACTAATTCTACTCAGATAGGCAGTTTGTTGCTTCTGGACAACCACAGAAACCTGTCCTGCCCTTTCCTGAATGTGTTTAATGTCAAAAAATGGAGAATGATGATATGATCTATCACTCAGACCTGCCAGAACAAGAAACAGAGTGCAGGATGAGGAGTGTGTAAAGCTCTGGGAAAAGGGCAGAAGGGTGAAAATGCAGTTGCATTTTGTCCCACTGAAGATTATTGTTCTAGTGTTAATGCACTATGAATCTCAAATAACAAATTAAATAGTTGAATTCTGAAGACTGCCTTCTTCAGTGACTTTGAAGTAACAATTAAGGAAGTGATCTGCAGAAGTATTCTCACAAAATGGGGGGTATTTTTTTGGTGAGCTTTCCTCATCCCACCATTGTAACAACAGATTTTTCATTAGTACTATGATGATTTTTTTAGGTCTAAGAAAATTAAAGCCTTCTGTTGAGCATACGTTGGTATGTGTAGGTGAACCCTCTTCCAAAGTTTGTACTCTTGTAATAAATAGATGCGATGTGTCAGGTAGCATCTCAGAACAAGACAATTTCACAACCCAACTGTTCTCCCTGGAAAATATTTTGAGATGAAGCTGTTGATAGGTTAGTCACAGGTGGCATAACTGGCGGTCGCACAACACATTGTTTCTTAGTGAGAGCCCTGATTCTGGCAAGAGAAATTGGGATTGTTGTTGTGTCAGGTCCACAAAAAAAAAAAAAAAAAAAAAAAAAAAAAAAGGAAAGGAAAAACAGACAGCAAGCCAAAAGAAGGAAAAAAATCCAGTGCGTTTTTGCTGGTCTGTCATGTCAGAAGCCAGCAACTGTGCCTTGAGGACTTAACTACTTGATGGTGGAGGTTTCACTGCACCCTCCCTTAGGTACAGTGCTAGGCAGTTTTGCTTGAGGGGCGTGGGACCTGCAGTGCGTTCAGGGCAGCTTGGCAGCAGTCCAGCTGAAGTTTGCACATTAGAGTCAGTAAGCAGCCAAATGTCCCCTGGCGTTTAGCTCTACCCGCCATGCTCTGTAGCAGCCAGCTGACTATTTTTGTCTTCCAAGGGGCCCTGACCCAACCTTCTTCCCTTCCTGCATGCAGTGGTCTCCCCATGCCCCAAGTTTGAGTGTAGCATTGCGTATCCTCACTCATGCCAGGTATCATCATTGCATGAGTTGTAAAAGTTCATTTGATTGCTAGACTTCCCATGGTAAAAGAAGAGTACCTAAGCTTGTGCTTTGAGGGCCATGCTATAGATAAAATAAATAATTTTTTCTTCACATGATTAAAGAGATTGCAAAAGGAGCTGAGTGCACAATCTGAATGCCTGCAGTGGAAACACACCTTTAATTCTGTTTCCTTAAATAGCCTCAAAGAAAAACTTCTTATATCACCCCCTATCTTTTTTTTCCCCTGAAGAGCATACTCATTTCATGTAAGTGCAGATGGTCAGATGCAGCCAGTTCCTTTCCCTCCCGACGCCCTCATCGGTCCAGGAATCCCTCGCCATGCCCGCCAGATCAACACTCTGAACCATGGGGAAGTTGTGTGTGCAGTTACCATCAGCAACCCCACAAGACACGTGTACACGGGTGGGAAGGGGTGTGTCAAGGTCTGGGACATCAGCCACCCTGGCAACAAGAGCCCTGTCTCTCAGCTGGACTGCCTGGTAGGTGAACAGCGGCATATGACAGTGGAAGAATATAGCAGGTTGTGTTAAGATTGAAATGATACCATTAAGGTACAAAAAACAGTGGCTATTTGAGCGCTGTCATTGGTATCAAAGCTTGATACTTCATTTGTAATTTTGTTGTTTCTTTTAGAGCTGAGTTTGAAGTATGTTCCTTGTCGTGGTTTTTCTCCCCCAATGAATCAAAACATCTTCAATATCCTAAAATTGTATTGGTAGGGGGAAAGATCAAAGGCAGCACAGCAAATATTGTTTATAAACTTTGATATTTGTTGGCAATCTTAAAGCTTGATATCCTATCATGCTAAAAATTGCTGTCTTGTGGCTGTGTTCTCCAAGAATATTTCAAGATTGTGTCACTTATTTTGTGTCTGTGTATGTGTGTGAATGCATTGCCCTGTCTTAATATGACAATTAAAAATGTCCCTGAGTGTTATTCACAAATTATTTGAACGTGCTAACAAGATGAACCATTGTTAGCAGCTTTTCCTGTGTCATTTACCAGTTCTTGGTAAGATGTTGCTTCTTGTTACAGAGGCAGTAAAATGAGAGCTGTGCAGCACATGTAGACATATAATGAATTGCTACACAAGTTGCTACACAAATGAAGAAAATTGCCTGAATATTTTCCTCTGACATCTCCTAGATGGTGGCAGCAAGTCTCACTGGAACAGAGGCGGGGGGATGGCGGGGGGGAGCGTGCAGGGAATTTGGTACTCCCCCATGCCGAGAGGTTAATGTGCTGAAATAAACAGTGTATGAAAACGTCACTTTCTACGCAAGCTGTCGAATACAGCTATCTTGAATTGTTTTGGGCTGGGTTCAGGTCTTTGCGTTTTGATGCTAATTAAGATTAAATATCTCTCACTATGGAATTTTGTAGATCAAGTTTAAGTACTTCCCTAATGTCATGTAATTTTCTGGCATTAATACACTTTATCATTGTCATAAGTATAAATGGCTCATTAAAACCAGGAGGGAATACAATACTTTTATGGATTTCTGCTCTCATGTTAATGCTGTTTTCCTTTCCTCATGAGTAATCTCTTGATGGCTTCTGTCTCCACAGAACAGAGATAACTACATCCGTTCCTGCAGATTGCTCCCCGATGGCCGCACCCTGATTGTTGGTGGGGAAGCCAGCACATTATCCATTTGGGACCTGGCAGCTCCTACTCCTCGCATCAAAGCAGAGCTGACATCATCTGCTCCGGCTTGCTATGCCCTAGCTATCAGCCCCGATTCCAAGGTCTGCTTCTCTTGCTGTAGCGATGGGAATATTGCAGTGTGGGATCTGCATAATCAAACTTTAGTAAGGTAGGTCGACAGAACTGGATCATCAGGTTGTGAAGAATTAGTTAGACACGGCCTTATGTGCTCTTCTGCGTGCATAAACTATTTTCTCTGTGGTGTCTGCATAGCTGCTTCCAGTATTTCATTGCTAGGCAATAGCCATGGTAGTACCTTGACAAAGGTCTATGTAATTGTTTATAGGTTTTGAGAGTTTCATAATTCCAGGCCTCTCGAGTGGCTTGTAACTATAATTTCCTAAAATCAGCTGGTGTTGACACTGCTGTAGGTTCTTTGAACAGATAGTTTTCTTTGTTTCTGTGCAATGCACTGTGCTCATGCTCCAATCTCTTTAATCAGTGCTCTAGCAAATATATCTTGGGTAAAGACCTGTGTAAATCACTGCATTGCAAACTTAGCATCTTAGGAGTATGGGTTGCTGCTCAACACTAATGTACAGTAAGCCTAGAGCCAGTCATACAGAGCTTTTCTGTGCACTGCACTGTGTGTATGTTGTTATATGTAATATATCAGTATTGCATGTAAAGGCAGGCTTTCCCTCCCTGATGTCCCATTTAGACTGCTCTTTTTTTTTTTCCAACTTTGTTGGTGACCTGCAGATTCTTCTTAAATTAAGTGAATTTTGACAATCGTGCTGCATTCCTTTGGGGGGAGTGGGGTATTTTCAGACGAGTGATGGGTATCACACAGTCAGCAGCAAAGATCCCCAGAGTATCTGACTCATAAAGTGTGCTTTTTGAAATCAAATTAGTGCTTGGCTGGCTGGCCTGATTGCTTCATCAATTCATCACAAGACTCACATGGTCATCCCAGAGTTTATATTAATCTCAGACTGCTATTGGAATCTGCGCTACTGTTGTCTTTAATGGCTGTGTGTCAGAGACTGAAAGAAAAAGGAGGTATTTTGTATACGTGCTCAGAACCGACTCTTTCCAGTGTATCTGCTTTCAATATTTTCAGGCAATTTCAGGGCCACACAGACGGAGCGAGCTGTATTGACATTTCTAATGACGGCACCAAATTATGGACAGGAGGCTTGGACAATACAGTCAGATCCTGGGACCTCAGAGAAGGGAGACAGCTACAGCAACATGACTTCACATCGCAGGTTCAATCTCAGAAGCTTTATCATGTTAAGAAAAATCTGTCACAGTTTTCTAAAACACGTGCTTTTGTTTGTTGGTTTGGGGTGTTTTTTTAGAGCAAAAGAAGTAGGCTCAAAGAGAACTCCAAAGAATTTTTCACTTAGTCTCACACTTCTTTTTTTTTTTTTTTTTTTTTTTTTTTTTTTGACGTGGCAACTAAACATCTTTCTGGATTATGACTATTTGACAGATTAGTACCTCTCCCATGAGAATGGTGGAGAATCCTTTTTATAAAAGAATTGCCAGATTAAAGTGTTCCTGTGTGCAATCTGTTCCTGTTTCTGTAGATTCTCGTTCAAAAATATTTTACGAAAATGTTTTAAAATGCTGTCAGATAAGCTAGGACATTAACTTTTATAACTTGATTCAGTGCTTCACTATTACAGTTTTAATTGAGCTTTGTTTACATGAACTAATTTATCTTGATTACTATAGTAATTGGATTATCATGTTTTTAAAACCTGTAGTAGACCGAAATGTGGTTTTGCATAGTGTTAACAGTGTAGCAAGAGTCAGTTTTGAATATTTCAAACTCACTCCTTTACTGATTGAAGCATGTGCGGTGCTAATTCCAGATCTTCTCGCTGGGCTATTGTCCAACTGGTGAGTGGTTGGCAGTAGGAATGGAGAACAGTAACGTCGAGGTGCTGCATGTTACTAAGCCCGACAAATACCAACTGCATCTTCACGAGAGCTGTGTGTTGTCACTCAAGTTTGCTCATTGCGGTAAGCAAATCTTCCTAGGCCAGTGTTCTCCCTCCTGGGAAATCCATTCAAGATTCCCTTTAAATGAAAGTAGGGCTGTAGTTAAAAACTAGATGTTAAATATAAGTATTAAAATTATTTTTAAAATTCTATATAACTGCTTTTTTGTGTGAACTGCCTATGTTGTGTTCAAACATCACAGTGCAACCAGATGAAAATGTGAATGTTCTTTGGATATGTTTTCCATTAATGTGTGAATGCATTGTTTTTATGATTAATCTGTTTCTAGGATGCATTCCTTGAAAAAAAAATGCAACTATAACATTCAAACAATCTGTTGCAGGCAAATGGTTTGTAAGCACTGGAAAAGATAATCTTCTTAATGCCTGGAGAACACCTTATGGAGCCAGTATATTCCAGGTAAAAGTGTCCTAAAAGCTATTTTCCACACACATTACAGTGCAGTAGAGCTGCTCATCTCAGGGTCTGTCATTAGTTTAAGGAGTTTTTAAATGGAAATTCTTGGCTAATTACAATGTTCCTTTAAGATTTTGCCTGGAATTAAAGAGAGAGATGTTTTTGTCCTTTTTAACATTGGACCAATTTAGCTCTTGCAATAAAGCAGCCCTTTAATCCAAAATTGTTTTTAATATGCTTCTTGTCTCCCCTTCTTGTGCGTATTGCTGTAATAACAGTACCCAAGTCATGTTGTTAGGTGAGCATTCACTGAAGGTCCAAAATGTTGCTAAACCAGTGAAAGTCATATTCCACACGTGTATTTTTTCTTGGATGAGATGCGTAGGGTCAGTGGATTGGGCAGGGAGACTCCTGAGCTGAAGCCTTTATCCTTGTGGAGGAGCCCTGTGGAGTGTAACTGGAAGTTGTAACCCTTCTATAGTCTTTAATCTGTCTGTGCCCAATTTTAATGGCACTGAAAGAAAAGTGGGATTTTTTGCATGCCCTTCTCTTCTTTCACCTCTAGGCTGGGGATTTTTAGGACAAAGTTAACTGGCATTCCGGTTTAAACGGCCAAGTCTCACCTGTACTGGTACCTGCCACGTCTCCACCTTTGGAGACAGTGCAGTTTGCCTTGACATGAGAAAGCTGAGGCCTGAGCTCTCTTAGTGGAGGCTATTCGGCTCCTGCACCACCTCCCAGGGAAAGCCCAAATTGTCCTAATAAGCGCACACCTCCCTCAAAAGTCATGTTAAAACCCCAGTGCAGGTTACTTAACAAAAAGGAGAGAAAGAAACTTCCTGTGCAGTGCAGCAGAGTTTTCTTGGCAAAAACTTAGCATGATTGGGAAGTGTTTAGCTCTTGCAGCGACAGGCAGAAAAGAATCTGGACATACGTTATGTAAAGAAAACATGCACTAAACCAGCAAGTAAAATGTGACAATACATACACATCATCTCTGAAAAGACAGAAAAGCTGGGAGAGACAGAGCTACTGCATCCTGGTGCGTCCTGTCTCCCATTCACCTGCTGTTCACTGCTGCACATCCTATTCCACCACAGTATCTCTTCATACTTACATCCTCCCTGATAGTGTAAATTCCTTTGTGCAAGGCTTTTATCTTCTGTGTTGGGGAAGTAGAGAGAGGAGATACGGTTACTTCTGTGGAGTCTCTGTGTTTCATACCTGTGGGTGGGTAGGTTTTTGTGGTGCTTCTCCATACAAATTTCTGGTTTACAACAAAAAAGGGAGGGAAGAAGAAGATGTCTTTTCCATTCATTTTTATGCAAAAGCTAATATATAAAATACTAATAAATACTCATTGCTTGTAAAGTGTACAGAAAGGTCTGCTTCTTTATGTTTGATGGATAGGTTATATCTCGGTCCATAACATGCATTTCCCTTTCTGCTACTGGTTTTTGTTGCCTTAGAGCTGTAGGTGGAACAAGTTTCTCCAAACAGTCTTGTAACAACAGCTGTCACTATGTTACTGATACTTAAATGAGCTTTCAGTGTATTTCCTCTCTATAAACTCTTCCAATTAATCTTCAAGTCCTTCTGGATTGAAGGATAGGAAAGATGTAATTTTCTTTTTTTTTTTTTTTCCTTTCTTTCTTTTTTGTAGTCCAAAGAATCCTCATCTGTGCTTAGCTGTGATATCTCTGTGGATGACAAATACATTGTCACTGGCTCTGGGGACAAGAAAGCTACAGTCTATGAAGTTATTTATTAGAGACAAATCTGAATGCAGACCGAACTCCTTCTCCTAGCACTTTGCTGTATGTTCCTTTTTTTTTTTTTCCTTTCTAAACTGAAAACTTAAATGCTCATCACAGTTGTGGAATTTATTTTTACCTTCTTAACTTGCTATTGATTTGTGAATGCTCATTAAGAACTTGTGATACCAAATTGTCAGATATCTACTTGGAAGAAGATGGAATAAGCATACTTAACAGTGAACTTGACTCTTTAATTATGTATTATAGCTGTAATGTATTTATTTTGTTTAAAGAAGGCTTTCTAACAATGAACTGACTAAATAAAGCTGTCTGGCCCGGCTTTAGTTTGAAAGGTGCATTGTATACTTTGTGTTTTTGCAGGTGGATAAATTGGGGATCTTGGAGAAGGATGTTCAGCAGATAGTTAAAGCTACACTAAATAGACTTGTAGTTTCTATTTAAAAAAATAAACTTTGTTATATTTTTTAGTCCTGTTCTTGGATGAGACCTCTAAGTGTTATTACAGTATAATTATTTGGTGGGAAGATGCTGTATCTTAACTATTTTAGACAGTCTTGGAAACTTAGGAAATTGCAAACTGTAGCCAGTAATCTACATGCCTGTGATGAATGGCAAATTCAGTTCACATCTAAATTAAATTCACTTTAAGTAAGAATGTGCTAATTTATATATTTGCAATGTTAATATAGCATCTTGTGTACAGATTTGTTCTCAATGCTTTTCTGTCGATAAACATAAAGCATTTTGGTGTCAAGCTAGGTTTTTTAATATAAACACCTCTCTTTGTTATATTGTAGAGAGTACAATAAGTTGCCTCAAAGAATCACCTTTGTTACTTCTGGAAACTTTTGCAATGTTTCCTTGAAAATGGGGATATGTGTCTTTGGGCAATTTTTCAATTACAAGAGATTATGAAAAATATTTGATATGTTCTTTGGAAACTGCACTGAAATAAGAATGGATGCCTACCAATATACAAACTACAAAAGCAATGACCTCTGAGGTAGGATTTACAAGAGTACTCATTCCAACATATAAAAAGGAATGGATTCTCATTGGGATAAGGACTTGCTTTGTTCGCCAGCAGTTCAATCCAAGTCTTGATTGGATGTCCCTAAAACGGACGCAGACTGAGCCATTGTGCCAGAGACAACGTGTTATCTTTTTATGTTGTTGTTGTTGCTGTTAAACTATGATCTGTGACTTTTTTTTTGAATGCTTTAAAGAAAATCTTTAAGTCTGTGGATCTGCTGATGTACAGTGCCTTTGCTGCTATGGATCAAAATCAAAAGACCCGTGTAGATAAATCTTATTGTATAAGTAGAAAATTACTTAATTTCATACTAGAAATGGATTGATGCTGCAAGTTAAAATGGACTGTTCATTGAAGTTCCAAATGTGGTAGCAAAAAATGGTGTCTTAAGTGCTTAGTGTTTGATGTCATTAACGGTTTCGTAATACTCTACATTGTAGAAAGATTTTGATACTAAACTGTGTCATTGTACATAGTTCTAATGCATTGTATTGACCACCAGTACTTCTATAATGGTAGATTATTGTTTGTGCATTCAGACTTTTAAGCATTAAACATAAGTAACTTCTAAGATGCATTTTTCTATATTTTTTCCCCCCCTCCCTCATTGTTTTTGTGTGTCATAATCTCAACTATATGTGTGCAGAAGGCTGGCTGTAAAGGCAACAGGTGTTCAGTCACAGAGCGTGCCACTACAGATACTTTGTAGTTTTGTCACTGAAAGACAATGTAGAGTTTCACAAGATTTCTCCGAGCTAGCAAAATGAATGGATTTATGTTTTCCCAGGTTACCTGACTGCAGTGATTCTGAACTCTTGGTGGCATCAGCCACAAGACTTTGGCCGTGTCACCTAGGAGTTTGCCACCTCCCGTTTGTGCGGTTTCACAGCTGATACAAAGCTTTACATTATCCCATACCTTGGAGAGAGTGAAATTGGGAACAATTCCTGCTCCCATGCCTGCTGAAGTATGCGGAGCTCAGCAGGACATGGGGAGTGGTGTTGCACTGCAGCATCACACCTGGGTATCCCCATCCAAAGCTAAAACCCGTTCATTCCTGTGGAAAGGCTTCTCTTGACTACTGTTGGTTTTAGATCAAGAAGTTAACCCAGCTTCCATTGAGATAAACACAGGTTAAAGTGAATTCAGGGAAATTAATTTGTTCACTACTGGGGGGACAGGGGGTGGGAGGAGTTTTGCTAATCATAACAGGAGAATTGCAAATGGAAAAAATCCAGTGGGAAATCGAAATGAAGTCTTTCTCCCATAACCCATTTCTGAAAAGCGACATTGTGTGTATTGGATGTTCCCAGGCGTGTAAGCGTGTCTTGCTGTGGCATGCCAGCCCGCGGTGATTGCTAGTACATGAACCCAAGTTTTGTGGGTTTTTTTGAAATGCCAAAACAAGGCATAAGCTGATGAGGTCATTTACCTGTGCTGTGCGTGACTGGATAGTACTTGTTGATGGAGGAGAGTGTAGAGGCAAGTTCCCCTGAGAGCTATTGGTTTCCTTAGAGTTAACAGTGAAGAATTTTCCAGATGTTCCCCAGAATAATGTAAGTTCTCACTCGTATTGAGGTTCTGTGCTACTTAGTACTGTAGTGCTTTATAAAGGTAAACATGGTACAGATGCTTTCTGTTAATTGGTACTCTTGTCTGAAGAGATATAATTTACCTGTTATTATATTGGAGGCACCTTTTATTTTCAAAGGCATTCAAAAATTTAAAAGGGTAGGATGTACTCCATTTACTAACAAAAGAGAAACCACTACTTAATGTTTGCACAGGATGTTATATTTTTATGTAGTAGTTCAGGCATAAGAGATTACTTAAAACACCTAAGATAAAGCCTTCTTATAAAAAGAATAAAACATTGCATACTCCTGAATTTATACCAGAGCTAGTTTTGACAGCGAAGTAATATACTTTTAAAGCAGCCTGCCATATATCTGCTTATTAATGTTTGTATTGATGGGTTGTAAACAGTCTAAGAATTAAATGCTTTAATCCAGGATTACTGCAGTGAAATGTGTAATCATCCTAATTTTTTTCCCCTTCAGCATTCAGTGCCGGTGAGAGATGGTACAGAGCTACTTTCTGTTTTTCAGTTAAGCATATATAGGGTCACCTTTCTTTTTCATTCTTTAGTTTCTCTCACCACTGCAGAGCACAATCTTGCACAAAATGTTTTGTTACCAATGTTTTCTGTGCCACAAACATGTGGCCAGCATACTACATATTCAAGGTGCAACCATTGCTTTCTCTGTATTCTTTCCCTCTCAAATGTTGTTTAGTGCAATGATACATTAGGAAAGCCATTTCTTTCTAATCTTTGTATCCTTTCTGACTAGCCAGCATAGACATGTTTAAGGGAAGCACTTTCCATCAAAATAGTGTTCTCTAAAAGTACACAATTTTAAATTGTATTTCTCCTGCTTGTTCTTAGCTGAAAGTGATTTTTCTCTCCTATTTCTTTTTAAGCTACTCAGTTACATAAAAAAGAAGAAAATATATATTTTACCATGTGTGATTTTCCTGTATCAATCAACCTGGTTTGATTGGATTTTTTTGTTTTGGTTTGGTTTTAACAGTTTGGTCCTCTGAGCCTCTTCTGGTTTTCTACTAGCGTGTTTATTTGTGATCATCCCTACTGAAAACCTGTTGTGACTAGCTTCTACTCAAGGATTTATGCTCTAAAAGAATGAAAAGCAAAAAAAAAAAAAAAATTGTTAAATAAAATATGCTCAAGTTTTTTGTTTGTGCAGGAGTCAGGAAATTCAAAGCAGTAGCTTGGGCTGCAACTGTTTCTCATTTCCATTGAATAAACCTCATTTTCGTAGCACCAAATTACTGAATACAGTAATACAAAATATGCTTCAGAACATCAAGTATGGCTACTGAGAAGAATGTCGCTTTGAATTTTTCAGAGCGAATGCACTCTGAAGAGCTCAGCCAAAGAGCTGCTCTAACGTGGGGTATGTGGGAGGAGTAGTTGCATTCAGTACTGAAGACCTTTCCTGATATGAATATTTTGTAGTGGCCACAGTGATATCAAAGAGGGCTGGGCAGTATGGGCTTGATGTGCAGACAGCCAGTTCTGCCATGTATTTACATGAGATGCCCCTTCCCAGGCATAGCAGGAGATGAATCCTGGAGTAGTGTGCTGTAGAAGATCATCTCTGACAAGCTCTTAAATAATGCACCTGCCGTGTCTGCTTTTGAACCAAGAGTTACTGAACATAACCCTTGAGATTTCACGTTTCTTCCGGTATTTGGAGTACAGTGTTTCCACCTCACAGCAAGAAATTTTTATGTCAAAACCAATAAATGTTCTTACTCTTACCAAATGATTTTCTGTCCTGGTTACAAGGAAACAGTATTATAGTGTCTTTTTTTATTAAAAATGGTGTAGTCTGACATTTACAACATGTCCGTAAACCTGCCGTCAAGTGCAAAGAAGCTCTTCTGGGAAGTCACTTTGACTCACATGGTTACGTTCTAAAATGTTGTTGCAGAAATGCATTTTTTTTCTTGTTTTGGGGGGGATTAACCTATGACATTGTATACATAGTATACACGATAAGGGAGGGACTGTCTCATAGTTACTTCTGCATCAGTGGTTTGGACTTTGCCGATTACCCAGAATGCTAAAATGCATCTGAAGGGTAAAATCAGTAAGTACAAATATTTAAGGATTTAAAAAAAAATTCTGCTGTTCTACAGTAATTATATTGACCCAAACTGTCTTTTAATGTCATATCAAGGTAAGCATCTGTATTACACCTTCTTTTCATATTGAAATAAAAGAAGGGGTGGAGGAATTTAAAGCTAATCTTTACCTTTCAATCAAATAAATTCTTTAAAAAATACCCAACACTAGTGCTTGGCGGAGTAATTGTCTTGGTTTTATTGTCACTATTTCTGAAGAATTTTATAACAAATGTGCTGTGGCAAAATCCACAGTTATACTATAAATGGAGATAGGTGATAGGGCTGCTATTAAAAGCCAGGTTTTAGACAGTGCTATTGACATACATGAAAGTCAACGTGACTTGATGGTCAAAGGTGTTACTGCATTTCCTGAGCAAAAGCAATATGCATTTTTGGCAGAATATTTGAATGCATTTGGATGTCTATCTAGTATAGCTTAGGGAAAAATTGAGGGATTTCAACAATTCAGTCTTGATTTTTTTAGTGTAATTTGGGATGTGTTTGATGCAAGAAATGGTGCATGGGGATGAGTCGGGTCCCGAGGCCACGGACAGGAGGTGCCACATAGAACGGACTGCTCCACTTCTGATTCCAAGCTCCACTCTGTGCTACCTGGCATGTAGTGAAATGATTTGCATGAGCCCTCTGTAAAGTGTTTTTACATTCTTCTGCATGAAAGGCAGTATCTAAAGGCTAGATATCCGTTATTTAGAAAAATTTGTCACAGCTGTATTGAAATACAGGGAGACATTTTCTGTTGGGGAAAAAACGAGGACCTCTGGGGAATCAAGCATTTCAACCCCTTTATCAAGCACTGTAAGTGTGCAAATAAGGCACTTGCACCACTGCATTATAAACTGTCAGTCTTCTGGAGTGAGGAGAAAAAAAAATCCTAAAATACATGGTATGAAGATCATAGAATCATTTGGCTGGAAAAGACCTTTAAGATCATCGAGTCCAACCGTACCTGTCCACTAGTAAACCATGTCTTTAAGCACCTCGTCTACCCACCTTTTAAATACCTCCAGGGATGGGGACTCAATCACTTCCCTGGGTAGCACCTTCCAGTGCCTGATAACCCTTTCAGAGAAGAAATTTTTTGTAATATCTAATCTCAACCTCCCCTGGCACATCTTGAGGCCATTTCCTCGTGTCCTATCCCTTGCTACTTGGGAGGTGAGACTGACACCCACCTCACTACACCCTCCTCTCAGAATAAGATCATAGACTTCCTAGTGTTTCAGCATGGCTTTAAGGTGTTATGTATGAAGTCCAATTTACATTCATTTTAGAATAAACAAACATGAATCCTCTTGTGGTATTAATGATAGCATGGCCTTCCATCTTAGAAAAAACAGTGATGCTGAAAGAATGAGGATAGTTACCAGGGTTTCTCTTCTTCGACACATGAAGCAATATTATACAAAAAAACCCTGCTCATTTTACAGTAGAATTTCCTAAGTGTGGGCAGTGATGTTAATATTTCAAAGAAAATACTTTTTCCAAAGAAACTTGAATGTCATCCTCCCATTTACGTATGCACACGTCTTTGATTAAAGAAATTCCCACATCCATTGCAAATTAGCTTATTTCATTCAGGCATTTTAAGAAACAGAACAGCTTCTCTACATCATATCACTTTTAGGGGTTTTGGGGATTGTGTGTGACTCTGCTGCTATTTTCTTACTCCTTCCTCCCCCACTGAGAACCTTTCTGAAGCTGGTATTCAGTGCTTGAGAGATGCTGTTGCTTGTGGCTTGGTCTTGATCTCAGGGGTTGCTCAGTGAATGGGAATAGAAAGTGTTCACAGGATTTGGCTGGCTGTAACAACTGCTGTGACAGCTGTTACAGACTCATTTATGCCTCTTTCTTCCTCTGAGCAGTCTTAAATAAAGAAATGCAGTAGGAGCAGTCCTCTGCATAGCTGACCCTTCTGCTTTACAAAGTTTCACAGGTGCTCATCAGCTGGAAATGATGGAGGAGTAGAAGGAGCTGGGAAACCTGGCTGGGCTCAGTGTGCCAGCAGGACACAGCCATGAAAAAGACAAATGTGATTTAGGATGTGTCAGGAGAGGCATTTGCAGCAGAGAGAGGGAAGTATTGCTGCCATTACACAAGGCACTGCCGAGACCTCGCCTGGAATAGTGAGTACAAACTTGGTCACCTGTGTTCAAAAAACTTAATTGAAAATGGGACTGATAGGGAGAAGGGCCTACCGGGCAGACTCGAAAATCAAGGGAATGGAGAATGTGTCATGTAAGAAAAGCCTACATCCTTTTAATCTAGCAAAGTGGCAGGCCGCGAGCAGATACAAATGTTGTCTAAAAACACTTCAAATGTCTATTCATCAAGGGTGAAAAGGTATTGCAACTGAAAGATAATGCTAGTATGAAAAAAAAAAAGTGAGGAAAACAGTGTAGCCTGGAATTAAAGAGGCTCCTGTTAGAGGAGGGAGGCCCTGGAGCAGGTTTTGTATCCAGAGACCACCGAGAAAAAAGCAGACTGCTTTTAAGATGGAGTGCGATACATTTATGAAGAGGTGCGTGTGATAGCAGGGCACTGGCGTCCATAGCCCATAGGTCTCTTCCATTGCTTCCTGCGTGCTTGACCTGCATATATAAAGGAAGCATAATGGTAATGGAATCAAAAAGTTTGGTGGGAGGGAGGGAAAGAAGTAAGATGGGTGAAGAGGGTGGGAGAGAAGGGCCGTCAAACAGAAAACACTCATTTGGAGTGTCTCTGCAGCTGAAAAGTGAGCACTTCTCACTAGGTCTATTATGACACTGCTTACCTAAAAACAATAGTTAAAAAGAAAACTGCACATTATTCAAGCTCTAATGCAGTGTGTTCCAGCCTACTTAGAGTCAGTTTGTACTCCATTAGCCCAGACAGGTGATCTGTTTTCTTTTACAAGTCGAAGTGTTTGGATTTTTTTGAGCTTGTAGGTATGGCAGATGCTTCTCCATGCCTGTTGCTGGTCATGTCCATAGCACTTTTGTTCGGTGGAGTGTCCCAGACTGCAGCTATGCAGACTGATAGCCATAAACTGCTCAGAATAACAGCAAGGGAGGAGAGGGAAGATGATTTTGGCTGCACAGGAGGGAGGCAAGATGATTACAGCTTGGCATAGTCAGTTGTACTGGCTGCTCCTGTGCAGCCTGTGAGAGATGAGGCTTGAGGACAAGGATTGCTGAGGATCCTTTCACTTACCATGTCAGGAAGAGTAAGGGAAAATGGTATTAAAAGCCAAAATATTCCATGTGAAACACAGGCAGCCTTCTCACACCAGGCTAAATTTTACCAGCCTTGTCTTCTAGATCAGGTATTTCTTTTCTTAATGCCTAGCAAAAGGAGAATTTCTGATCCTGCCACAAGTATTTGTATACTTCAGGCTGGGTAAGTCCGCAGCTGGAAGAATGTGAACATGCATGTACAGGCTTGATGTATCACATGAGAGTCATTTCATACCAACTAACTTACTTATTTAATGTACCAGTGTGCAATGGTAACAACACAAGAAAATCATGAACTGAGTTTTGTGTGGTCTTACACCAGTTCTAGGTATGAAAAAAAGAAGAGTCTGATGCAAATGAAGTTAGGTACCTGGAATGGTACCCAGGTGGAATGCAGCAGGCCAGTAGGGGTTCCCAGAAGAAATGAGACAAATGCTTGGAAGAATTTTCTTCTGCAGAAAATAGTCATGAGGCTGACTATATCTGCCACACTAAAAAAACCCAAAAAAACCCAACAAAACAAAAGACAGCAATCCTTTGCTTTCCTGCATCTTGCATGTACATAATAGAGCACAGGCACCTGTGCTTGGTTGCCCCTGTGTAACTTTTCATCAGTTATGAGAGGAGAGTGCTGAATACTTTTCTGGGGACCTAGAAGGATAATGTGACTGCTGCTACCTATGTGATAACACTTAGTCCTGACATAATTTATAGCAGCTTTCCCTTAGGCAGTCACCTAAAATAACTAGTGACATTTATATAGCACCTTTGTCCAGTGCACTTGACAAACCACAGGCATAGTCCAGTGAAAACTTTATTTATTGCTGAATTCCAGCCATTGCTGGACTGGTGGGAGGCAGTTACTTAGCAGCAGAAGCACACACACAAAGGGACAAGCAACTCCATATTCTTTTGAAACTACAGGATAGCTACTTCTTCTTAGTAGGGATGTGTTCCATGATGTGCTTGGTCATGTGAGCAGGTTTTGATAATCCCTCGTGATTATCCCCTGTTTCCCAACCCCGTTGTTCACACTGTGGTAGTAAGATTTCTTGAGAAGGAAGCATGTGAAATGATCGGGGAGCATTTAGGTTTGTCTTCTTATCTCTCACTGAAATATTGACCCACCTTGGTGGCACTGAAATATTTGAGACTTAAGGAATATACCATCAGTCTTTTCTGCCTGGCAGTCCCAGCTGTCTGGGCACAGAGGTACTCTGACTTCAGGGGCCTGCTGTATGGCTTTCACCCTCACGACATCTGGTGGTGTCCTCCCACGGCATCTCACCTGCAGCTCTATGACTTCCAGCCTTAGGGGCGTTCCCATACCTGTGGTAATAGCATGAGAGGCAAGGAAGTCTGCCAGTTGTGGCCTGGACTGGTTGCAAAATAGGAGCATTTTGAGTCCTTACGAGGGCTTTTCTTTTGGCCATCACCACCTCATCTGAGGTATGCCCTTTCTCTGAGCTATAGTCTCGGTGAGCCTTTCAGGAAATGAATTTTGTCTTTCATATACCTTCTTGATAATCTTTTTCTATTTAGAGAAAAAAAAAAAGACATTTGATGCAGGCCCTTCAGCTTCTTGGGACAGCTCTCTATTTTGTCCAACCAAAGCCTCTCAGCAGCTTGGCAATTTCTGGGTTTGCTGTATTTGCAGCTCAGCAAAAACTAGAAATATTTTCATTATATTTTTTTTCTTTTTGTAAGGACTGCCATAATTGAACACAGAGTGTAAGAGAGTTAATCCTTTAAGAATGCTACTGAATTTTTTCAAAAGGTATGGGGTTGGAGGTAAAGGAAAATATTTCATTTTTCTGCCTTTTACCCGACACCTCTATGTGACCGTAGCCCAGTGTTGGTTTGTGCCGACATATTCTTCAGGGAGAAAAATGAGTTTGTGTTCCAGATTAACTGTTCAAGCTACTTAGTCACAGTGTGTATGCTGCATAGTCCTATTTACTAGCACAACTGGATGAATGTTTGTCCTTCTGTTATTGGTCATCTGCTTCATTTTGCAACCTTTCCTTAAAAAAGGAAAGGCTTTGTGTCCAAAGGAGGACAACAAAGATGGTGAAAGGACTAGAAGGCATGACTTAGGAGGAGCAGCTAAGGGTACTAGGTTTGTTCACCTCAGAGAAGAGGAAATTAAGGGGTGACTTTGTTGCTGACTACAATTTACTCATGAGGGGGAGCGGAGTGGGAGGTGCTGATCTCCTCTCGGCTGTCCAATGATAGGATGCAAGAGAGTGAATGGCTAAAGCTCATCAGGGGAAGTTCAGATTGGATAGTAGGAAAAGGTTTTCCACTGAGAAGGTGGTCAAGCGCTGGAACAAGCTCCCCAGGGAAGTGGCCATGCCCCCAAGGTTGTGTGTTCAAAAAGTTTTTGGATGACACTCTTAGATACATGGTTTAACTTTTAGGTTGCCTTGTGTGGAGTCAGGAGTTGGACTTGATGATCTTTGTGGATCCCTTCTGACTCAGAATATTCTGTGATTCTCTGATTCTAAATTACAGCCAGTTAAAAACTTAAAAAAGAAAAAGTAAAGCTCCCAAACAAACTAGAAGTACCTCAAAAAATGTAATGTTTTTCCTTCATGTAAAACCTCAGGTAACTGATACTATTTCACTTTTAAAATTGAAATTTATATTTTAGACAAATTTTCATCTGGCAACTTTTTCATGACTCAGAGCTCAGTTTCTGCTGAAACGATGAGCTCCCTTCCCACATGTGGACCCTCTGGGCATGACCCTAGGTGAGGTGGGTGGCTCATGTTCAGTCCCCTGTGCTGCTGAACTCAGAGCAAGAGCTTGTGCTCTGGCTATTGCCAACATTGCAGGCTATTGCCCCTCGCCATCAGTTACATATCTGTGTGTCTGTGTCTTTTTCCTGTCTTGTTTCCTAGGTTGCAGCCTCTTTGGACGTGAGGATTGCCTTCTCTTCTGGGCATCCAGTGCCTGGGCCTTCCTAAGATCTTCTTGCTTTACCAGGACACTAATAAAGTTGTGTCCTGGTTGCTGGTTCTAGAGATCTAGACTGAACCATGGGCCTAAAGGACCTCCTGAACTAATAGCCAATCTTTAATATGTTTTACCACTGATTGTTATAATAAACTTTCACATCAATTGGTTATGGTGGTCTGGGATTCTTTTTTGCTTTATTGGGGGTTAGGAGACATAATATCAACTCCTGCAGTCCTATTCTACCAGGCTAGAAGATCTTAAAAGCATGTTTGATGTTGCTTTCTGTTACATCACGTATGTCTACAGCTGTGACTTCAGCTGGAGTATGCGATATTAGATTTTGATGTAAATCATGTTTCTTTTTTCTGTAATGGCCACAACAGATCAATTATTCCACAGTGGCTCCCAACCAAATATTCCAATAATGTCTTCCATTGAAACCTATGGAAATTTTTCTATGAATCTACTTTAACTTAGCTTTTATCCCTCATTAAAATGTAGTTGATAAATATGCTTCTTTATGAGGCACCTTGATATCTGTGGATTAGAAGTGGGAAGTGTAACTATTATATTTGACTTAGATATTAATTTATAAACTATGTAACATCATTTCAATGAAAGATTACATAAAGGACTGAAACATGTTTTTAACACATCTGCTTCAGGAAATTTGCAATCAAAAGTCAGGCTAGTGTGAAAACCTGACACATTTCTAGATATTCCAAAATCCAGAATGCTTGTGCGTTGTGTCTCGTTATGCAGAATCATGTATAAAATGAGGTAGCTCCCTGAGGGATATCATAATGTCTGTCGGTTGGTGTTTGCTGTGCACTACAGTCTTGCTCTTGGAGGACCTGTCTCTTAGGAGGACTTAATATAACAGGGAGACTTGTAGTAGTTTCCCAGGCAGACCAGGAACTTTAAATATTAAGCTTACTCCGAGTCTCTAAACATCCTTTTAATGAATAGATTATCACATCTGGAGTCTTGTCTCTCCTTTACTGAACCTGAATTCCGGATGGGTGAACTTTGACAAAAGCCTGCATTGTAGTTGAGAGCCTTCTCTAGATATCATTATGTGAGTAGAGGGCATAGCGCAAGTGTGTAACGGTGTCTCTTTTTTTTTTTGAGTGCATCCTAGCTCATCAGTTATAATAACAGCTGGTGGTAGTTATGGAAGTCTGGTTGTTGTATGATATTTGGGGTCCTGTATACTTTCTGTTCTGTCATTTAGGGTAAAGGTGGCATTTTCAGTGAATGGAGGTGGTTGAAAGTACTTGATAAGCTCCAGGAGCTGGAAGATGGTTCCATTAATTTACACCGGTATCTTTGTTTGCATTTCTATTCCAAGGCCTGCTTTATATGAAAATGATAAAAATATATTTGCTTTTATTACAGACATTGTGTATGTAAGGATTTGAGACAAAAGTGGTGTCGGGGGTAAATATTGTGCAGAAGTTAAAGAAAACACTGAGATTTGCTAGAAACAGTGTTTTTCAAGGTCCCCTGCTACTAAAGAGTTTTAAACAGCCTTTTAGTAACCATAGGAAAATCTATGACTGTTTACATAAAAGCATTTCAAGTTCTTCCTCTATTATAAATTATGTGTGGTGAGTAGGTACGTTAATGTTTGCGGTAAATCTGTTTATCATGGAAAGATAAAAGGAATATTTATAATTTCCTTAAAATGTATTTGGTTTTCAGTAGATAAAAGATTATGAAGTTATTCATCTAAAGAGAACTACATTTCTTGCAGTTGTTAATCCACTACCAGTTGTATAAAAATGGTTAGCCTATTTAAGTATTTCACCTATCCAGTAGTCCTTTCAGTTGCATGCAGATAAGCTACAAATGAATGACATGTATAAACCAAATATTTTATCTTGAATAAAAAAAGCTAGCTATCATTTTAATTTGGGGACATCATGTATTACATACTGTTTCCATTGTTTGTTGTGTTTTCCTGATGGCTTATTTATGGCTGAATTCTTTTTTTTAATAACTAAAATGCCAGAAGGTCATATGAGTCATCATAATTCAAGAAGTTAAGGTAAAATATTATTTTCTGTATAAGCATCTGTAAATTTTGATGCACATAGGTTTGAGCTTGTGCAGGAGGGTCTATGGGTGGCCTAGGCATTAGCTTGAGCATGTGTTTGATAGTCAAAGAGTCTGATGCTCCTTTGTTCTGAGAAGTAACAAAATCCCCAAACCCTTGTTGTCTCTTTTTAAAGATGCAATCTGCTTTAACCTGCCTCCCTCTTTGCTGCAGGCAACCTTATTTTTGCAAGATACTGCCGGGAATTGTATTTCTTTCTGGAAAGGAAAGTTTTGTTCCACTTTGCTTTGCCTCATTTTCCACAGGACATCAGTTTTACTGAACTAAAATTCTTCATTAGTGCACCTGTAAAATAGGGTGGTGGGTGCAGCGGTGAAGATCCTCCCAAGACACCGGTAAGACCTCTGTGCAGCCTGTTGGAGTCCTGGCAGTGCATTGACATTTATGCCAAGCAGAGCAGTCATGCTGCTGGATAGCAAAATGGGGTCGGAATTTGTTGTTGCTGCTTTTCGTTGCCATGTGTCAAGATCAGTGTTGTCCAAGTAACTGGTGATGTACTTCCCTCTGCTTGGCCCTCCTGCACCTTACGGCTTTCAAAAAATCTGCTATTTGATACTGAAGTAATTGACACTATAACTGTTCTCTAAAAAATTCTTTTGAAATTAAAAATGAGCTAGATCTCTCAAGTTGGGTTCTTTTACATAATACATAAAAGGTGACTATGTATAATAATACAGTAGATGTGTTCACTCATTATGCTATAATTCATTTCATGCCCTATTGTGATGTGCCATTCTGTTTAATATCTGTAACTTGCTCAACTGAAGCACAAAAGTAGCAGAGCTGTAATGCAGCCTTTCAGAGTAATAAAGGATGATATATTTTTCTTAAAGGGACAGACCTTTAGTTTTCATCTAGTCTTGCTTGGACAAATTACCTTTTACTTCCATGTATTTTTGCTTAGGGAGAAAGCCTCAGGTTTTCACATAAGTCATAATAATGAGCCAAGATGAGGGCATTCATTTAGGCTTTGTAGTTGCACTTTAAACAACTTTGCTCACATGGCTCCACAACTAAAACCTGGGGTATGAAAATGCTTGTGAAAAGTACCTTCTTTGAATTCTAAAGTGAATTGTCAAAAAAAAAACCCCAAACCCAAATCACCACAACCCAACCTGGTTTCATGTTCTTAGAACAAAAAATGGTAGAAAACTGACTCTGAGCTTTGGATTATTTTCTCTAGAAACAAGTCAAATGTGAAATACAGCGCTTGTGGGAAAGATGATGATAAAAACCCCCTTTTTCTCTTATAAACAATATGTTGTTGAAAGGAGTGCTCAAAAATATAATTCGTATGTTATGTAAATATGTATCTGGAAGTGCAACGATACAAACATGGACATAATACCTGTATACAAAAAGCTAGGTCTGCACTCTCAGGAAAATAAGTGAATGATTAATTGCAATCAACCGCAAGGATAGGTGCATGATGTTAAAAATAATTGTTATTATAATTGGACCAGTCATAAGGCAACCAACAATCTTCAAGATAGTTTGATCTGTATAACCACTTGCCATTAAATACTTGAAATACAGAATACAAAAGGACACTAACAGTTAAAGAAGGAGTTCTTTGTTTAAGCCAAACAAGGCTGGAATAGGATTATTCTGTTTATCTGCTCTTCTCTTTCTAATGTCCAAACAAAACTGTCAGATGAATGCAGTTTTGAAGCTGCCTTTTTTTTAAACATTCATTTTTTAAAATTAATACCGCAGACAAGCCTAAGTGGATGAAGGCCTCATTTGGTGAGTTCTCCCTGCAGTATTGTAAACAGTCGTTTTTTAATAGGCTATTTTAAAGTACTTTTTTGTGGTGATGGAAGCAGAGGAAGAAAAAGAAGAATGTGAATAGCTCTTCTCTAACAGGTTTCGCAGATGTATTCTTTTCTTCAGCAGACAGAAAATGGATAAATGTCACTCATCTGATCTTGTTCTCTGAGAATTCCTGCCAAAGGTCTTAAAGAGGTTTTTCTCAGCATTCAGGCATCTACTTATTGATTATGATATGGTATTTTGTTGCGTGCACTCACCAAGAAACTTAACCTGAAATGCTTTTAGATCAAATCAAGTAATTCACAGAAACAGCAGAAGATCAAGAGCTAAGCCATGCAAAACCACACTTGTAGCACAAGTAGCTGGAGCTTAAGAGAATCGAATTTGGCTGCTACTACACTTAATAACAAAAGGGTATTTAATAAAATTTTTTGTCCTTTTCTTGTTTTGGGACAACAGGGACCTAGTGATTGCTAGTGATGCAAGATTAGATGAGCTTGAGTGGTTGTGAAGAAATGCTGAGCAATCTTCCCAAAATACGGAGACATACTTTAGAAGTTACACTGAGATCCTGGTAACCTATCTTCTCAAAATCACAAGAGTTATGAGCATATAAGGCTTGCCAGATGCTACCAAGCTCTGGGTCATGTAATCTACCCACTGGAAGAGCAATAAGCCAGTGTGAAAGGTATTTTCTATCTCAAATTGCTCTTAACCACGAGGGAAAGAATCTCTTTTTCCCAGCTCAACCTACTACTGCCTCACACTTTTTTCTGCGTTAAAAAAAAATCTGAAATCTATTCCTCACCAATCCACTGTGAGTGTGAAAATCACTCAGCCTTTTTATTTTCAACCAGTATTGCTGGCTGGGACAGACTGTTAGGGGAAATGCAGTGTGAGAGCAAGAAGAGGTGTTCCACAGGGAAGATGGACTAGGTGAGCAGGTACCTCGCCCTGGTGCCATTTGCTGCCACTTTCAAGGAGACCTTGAATTGCAGGAAGGCAATGGAAAAGGAGTATCATCTTGCAGCACTTTCAAAGCTTCAAAAGTTACTGCTGACAGGTGTGTAAAATTTAGAGCAATGTATTACAGCATCTCATCCCTAATTTAGAGCTAAATCATGTTTCCAAGAATGCGCTGACGGTTGCAGAAAGCACTGGTACAACGCTGAGAAAGCTCCTCTCAGTGAAAGCAGCCACGTTAGAGAATAGCTCCTGCTATGGGCTTAAAATCAGCGCTGGCTGCCTGCCAAGGGGCAAATGTTTTTGGCAGCTCAGGAAAAGGATCCATGAATGAAAGTCTGTTACCATAAGAAAGACTAACACTTGCCCCTGCAAATATATCCTGGTTTGTGGAAAACCAATTAAATACAGTCACTGAATACTTCTAGTGTTTTGGTTTATTTTATTTTATTTTATTTGCATGGCTTACATTAAAAACATTTCAAAGTGTACAAATTTTATTTTTGGAAGTGAAATAAAGAAAACAGTCCTTTACCTGAGCTTAGATTCTTACTAGTTTTATAACAAGTATGAATCACTTATAAGACATAAGAAGTATTACTCTCTGTTAGATTTAATTAAAAGAAAACAATTAAAAGGAATACTTTCAAAAGCACCTGGCCACCTCAGTCCCATCAGCTTACAATGGAAAATTTGGCAGCTAGAGTACTAAATTATGCTTTAAGACTCTCTCCCTCCCTCCCTCATTTTCCAATACCAGGATAAAAGTGAAAGGGTGAATAGCTTCACCTGACCATTTCAAATCTTTTGGACCTTAGAGATCTGAAACAACCTAGGCTGGAGAGACTTCCAGGTATGCATTAGGTGTTGGCTTTACTCAAGGCAATAGATTTCATTACTGAAATCTATTGGTTGGGTTTTGGTTTGGATTTTTTTTTTCAGAGCTGTATGCTGTATTGCTGTTTTGCATTGTTGAACTTTTTTTGCAGCCTAGAAGAGAATTATTAGATATTTGCATAAAGTTGACAGACACTGACTTTGCTTTCTTTAGAAAGTTGAACAGCATCAGGCTACTTGTGTAGTCTGAAACCTACTAATGAAAATGTTTTCATTAAAAGTTAGTATGAGCCTTTAAATGTTTGATAGGGCTGTCAAGCAGGATGCATTACAGATATAGGCTGTATGTAGATAAATACAGCTGTGTGCAATTCTTGATGGCAGTGATATTCCTTCTGACTGCTATCTCAAAGGAATAGATTAGATAGTGTGGACTTCTCACACCAAAGAAGGATGAGTGTGCTTTGGAGGCATCTCATGCCAAGCATGTCCCCAGTCTGCTGTGATGGCCTAAAAGATTTTTAGGGGCTTTTTTTAGGTATCAGCTTTAACTGATCAAGTTATACATGTTTTTCAGCCTTTCTGATGGCCTGTTTTTTGCTTTTGGCTATTGGCAAAAGTAATCGAAGGGTTTTTAAGATATGAGCTTGCTGATCTGATTCATCTCTACCATCTAGTCCTTGTTCATCCAGCTCATGTATGCAACAATGTAGTTTTTTTATCCTGTGAGATCTGTATACCATGCAAATCATATACCATGTTGATGAAACTTTTTTTTTTTTTTTCTCTTTCCATCCCATTTCTCCCTTTGAACAGATGAAAGCTTCCAGAGCCTTCTCATTTAGCAGTACAATAAATGCAGATTACTCCTGGCTCCTTGATGAATGTTTTTTAATGCTTCAGAAAACCTGATAATCAAACTGGTTACATTAATTAGATAGAGGAAAGAATGCTGATGATAGGTGAAGTTCATAAATACTAGTTCAGAGGAACACGAATTCAAATCTTGAAACTTAGTTTAGTCTTTACTACGGCAGGTATGGTGGAGCTGTTTGAGGAAGGAGATGGATCTGGGAGGGATTTCTGTTTGCCACTCTCATTCAAACTGGGGTTTCCAAACTAACTACAACCTCAACCCTAGCGTTGCTTAAAAGGATTATTATTTTTTATATATATTCATTATATATTACAGGATACACTTCTAGACTGGCTGACATTTAATTTATATCCGTTTTATCCAGCAAATGTTATTACTCTTCCTTTTTAACTCACCCTTGTTTTTATTGCCATAATTTGTATGAGTCCAAGTAATTATAGAATTGTTGACTGAAAGAATGTGTGTGTGTATTTCAACTATGTGGAACATTTTTAAATTTCCTAGGACTTTTGCCTGGTTCTCTGGTTCAATCTTTCTGCTCCATCTGTTGCAAAATGAAAGAGTGAGTGAAATATTTCAGAGAAGAATTGTGTCTTAGATATCGAAGTCCTGTAATGAGGTGGCACCTGAAGTTCAGGTGAGCCTGAAGTGATTACAGTTCTTAAAACAAAAGTCCAATCTTAATGAGAATTGTTAAGTATCAGGACTTTTGTGTTATCTTGGATAAAAGAGAGAGGAAATTTCTTTATGTTGGGAAAAAAAAATGGTGTTATATCTGTTGTAATAGAAGAAGGTTTGTACTCTTTTTTCTCTTTTTTTTTTTTTTTTTTTTTTTAGTAAGAGCCATCTAAAGCTCAGCTTCAGGAAATCACACAGGCATATATTTTGATCCTTTTCTGCCCAGGGAAAATCTGTACTTATATGTGAAGAAAGGTTTTATATGCTCTATTGAACACGTCCTTTTATATAACACTCTATGTGTCTGGCAATTATATTTCTTTCTTATTAGTGTATCACAGTGCTTGTATACCCTATGTAAATTTTTATGTAATTAATTCCTTTCTCAGAGTGGGATAAACTGAGATAGAAATATTTCCTGAAACTAAAAAGAGAAATTTTACCTTGGTCCTTTATATTTGGATATATATCTTAATTTATAATATTCCACAGACTGAGTATTAAGAGAAGATATATTCAGGGTTTGATTAGTTTCCTGAAGGTCCTCTACTCCCAAGATATGAGTGATCAACTTACTATTGTTACCCTTCTTACTATGAAGACTTCTTGGTTTTCAACAGCTCTTTGGAGTGCTTATGTGGTATAGGTGGCTGAGATGATTAAACTCTATGGTCCTGAATGCTTATCATCACTGGTGTTCTTGGGACTGCAAAACTCAAAAGCAAATGTATGAGCAAAACTGCTGAAACCTTGTCTAGTACTTGTATAGAGTGTGACATTCTGGGAATAAAACCAATTTTCTTCTGATTTGGTGAATAACTCTAAGTGCAGTTTTCAGAGTTCAGAAATCTTAATTTATCTGAATTACAGCCCTGTTCTTTTTCAGTTTGAGAAAGTGTTCATGACTGTTAAAACAAGAATGAAAAATATGGGCATGAAGCAGATGTTACTTTTTCTTGCCAGACCAAGAATTGGCTAACACTGAATTGGCTAACTGTGTCTTCTTCCCACAGATAATGCAGTGTTTCTGAATGAAAAGGGTGTGGATTGGATCTTGAGAAAAGACTTTTAAATATTTAGATAAATAAATGGACTTTGTAATTCTTAGTATAGATTCAGATGGGTATATTCTTTGAATACTTTGTTTTCTTATTCAGTCTATGTTCACTTAACATATGCTCAAAATACCGTGTATTACTGGAGTAGCTTTTGGAAAATAGCTCTCCCCGTGGACACTGTATCCCTGCTTATTGAAAATTGTAGTATTTCCAGAATAAAGTAAGATAAATAAACATGCCTTTCCAGAAATGAATGCTGAGGGAGATATCCTGCAGTAACTACTCTAGTGCTTTTCCCAAAATAGACAGGCCTCTAGTTTTCTCCAAGTGAATATCAATCTAAAGCATGTCTAAAGGATGCCAACATTTATAAAGAATAACAAAGCCCAGCACTGCATCTGTTGGTAGCCAACAAGAGCTTGAGTATGGATAGTCAAATTAACAGACATTTTGCAACATGCTCACCTACTGCTTTGGTGAGAGGAAGTCTGTTTCTAGTAAAACACTGGTCTGAGGCTCAAGACACAGCATTTGCTCTTGCTGGTGCCAGGAATGACCTCAAGCAGATTGCTCAGGTCACATTTTGGCAAAAAGCTTGAGCACAGATTTATGTCCCAGTGACTGCAAGACATGTGTTTCACGGAACAGAGAGAATAATCCCACTGCTACTTAACTTTCTGAAAAATACCAACCTTTTTCTATCCTTCTTTTTATCTGTGGTCCACTTGCATTGTCAGCTTTCCAAGACAAGTATTTTCCTTCTGTAGAAATACATCCTCTTTGTAATACATCTCTGCTGGGTGAATTGGTCCATGCTATCACATGTCATCACCAGCTCCCTAGCAGTTGTGGCTTTTCCCTGAAATTTCTTGGCACAGCTGTTTGGGTGAGTATTCTCTAACCTGTTTCAGCCAAATCGCAGAAAGACCTGTTATAGACCCTTTTTTTTTTTTTTTTTTCCAGCTAATTTGGGTAATTTAAACTCAGATGAGACGGAGGAGCAGCAATGTCACCTAGCAGTACTAAGAAGCAGGGAGTGGTTGCATCTTCTATTGGCACAGCCATGGTGTTTATGGGTCCAGAGCTCTCTTGTAGACAAGATAAACACAATGCAGCTTTTTATAAAGAGATCCTCAAATAGTATGGCTATAGAAAAATCTGTCATGCTTTCTTTTCTAATGGTTGGTCTGTCATTAGATGAGTGAACTAGTCTTAGTTTTGTTTGTTGCATTTATGAAATCTTTTTGTTTTCTTACATTTGAATACGGGGTGTGTGTTTGTTTACAGTACACCTTATACTTGGACATGTGAGATTTTGGCAGAGTTACATGTTTGTTATTTTTGAACACTTAGCCAGAGTATTTTATATCTCAAAAACACACATACAGTTTTTGGCTTTAAAGCCATAAGAAGTTATTTGTCAGTCAATCAAAATAAAAATGTCAGAAATGCTAGAATTTTATTTTCATGACTGAAGCTGCCAATCCCTCTTCCAAGACAGTCTTACTAGCTTTCTATTTTACCATTTAAAAATGTAATTTGTACAGAAAAGATATTTAAGAACAGTGTTAAGTTTGCATAATTATGGGCTGAAAAGTCAGGAAAGATGAATACAGCATGCAGGAGACCTCAACTCATAAAGAGTCTTTGCTGTAGTTACACCCAGATTTAGGACCTGCTTTTCATGTAGATCCCCATTTGCATTCTTATTTGTATCATTAGCCTTTGAAATGGGAAATTAAACTAACTGATAGGTTTCTAGGAGGTGCAGGGAGTAGATCTCAATTTTTTTCATTCATTCTGTCTGTCCTGAGCCAGACCCTTCATCTCATTCTCCAGCTGCAGCTCTTTGCAGGAACTGGTTTGAAGATTGCTGATGTATTTTGAGCTTATAATAGACAAGGTCCGTAACATTCTTGCTTCTTGCTTATAAAGTTGCTATGTAAGATTTGAGCGTAGTCATCTGCTCTCAAGTTTTCCACCAGCTTTAGCATTCCAGATGGTGATCTATACATAAGTCTGGTTGGCTATCACCACAGCCATTTTGGTATTGCCAACTAAAAATCATCTTTAGGCAAGAGGTGTTGAAAACCTCTAATTATCTCTCTGCATTTTGCTCCATATTCTGTTTTAGTGTTGACAAGGCATTGCTGTTGCACGTTTTCCGTTTAATTTTTAGTTTAGATCAGGCAGCTGCACCAGCTCTTTCTCACTTGTCTCAATGCATCCTTCGCTGTTGGGGTTTGGTTTTGTATAGACTTTTTTGACAGTTGATCTTGTTCTTAGCTTATTCCCGTTTGCAATTTTTGGCTTTCTTACAGTTACCACTTATGTACAGACATATATGCATACTACTTCTCTTAGCTTTGAGGGGATAACTTTTTATTTTAATTCCTTCAAACATGTACTATATTTTGCATCGTCTGTTGTTCTTTGCGAAGTTTCCAAACCTTTACATGATGTAGCATATGCAAATTTCAGATCCCTTAGCTATTCCTCTCTTCATCTGGTTGATTCCCATCTAGTCTGCAGTTCCTCTGTATCACAATGGCTGTTCATGGAGGCAAAACTCAAGTGTGCAAGCTTGTGTGAGTACATCACACACAGACCTGAAGATAGATCTGCTCCTGTTCAAAGAGTTATATCAATCCTAATGGATCATTTTCAGTCATCTAAAGATCACATATGTATGTATTTTCCAGATTAGAAACTAACTTGATAGGTATTAATGCAAGTTATTTTCACCTCAAGTATTATTTCAGACCCTGGAAATGAAATATTGTCATTTTCTTTAATGTTTTGCTATCTTTATTATCTATAGAATCGATTATTCCAAATAAAAAAAACCCCAGAATTTTGTTTTTCTGAGAGGCTGTACATAGAGCTGGATAAGAGTGAAAGACAGAGGAAGACAAATGTGAAGGTTCTATGAACGCCTCCTACAAAAAAATACCTTGTGTCTCTCTTTCGCCCCTATCTGGAGGTTTGCACCTCCCATATTGCTAGAAAAGCTATTGTTATGGATGTTCTGTAAACTTCTTAGGTCATAGAATCATAGAACCATAGAATGTTTTGGGTTGGAAGGGACTCCTAGAAGTCATCTAGTCCAACCCCCCTGCAGGGAGCAGGGACACTGCTAACTAGATCAGGTTGCTCAGAGCCCCATCCAACCTGGCCTTGAATGTTCCCAGGGATGGGGACTCCACTACCTCTCTGGGCACGTTCCAGTGTTTCACCACCCTCATTGTAAAGAATTTCTTCCTTATATCTAGTCTAAACCTACCCTGCTTCAGTTTAAAGCCATTACCCCTTGTCCTGTCACAGCTGGCCCTACTAAAAAGATTTTCCCCATCTTTCCTATAGGCCCCCTTTAGGTACTGAAAGGCCGTAATCAGGTCTCCCCGCAGCCTTCTCTTCTCCAGGCTGAACAAGCCCAACTCTCTCAGCATAGGAGAGGTGCTCCAGCCCTCGGATCATTTTTGTAGCCCTCCTCTGGACCTGCTCCAACAGTTCCATGTCTTTCCTGTGCTGAGGGCCCCAGACCTGGATGCAGGACTGCAGGTGAGGTAGAGAGCAGAGTAGAGGGGCAGAATCACCTCTGTCAACCTGCTGGCCACGCTTCTCTTCACAGAATCACAGAATCACAGAATGGCAAGGGTTGGAAGGGACCTCAGGAGATCATCCAGTCCAACCCCCCTGCTAAAGTAGATTCTCCTAGAGCATGTTACACAGGACTTCGTCCAGGCGGACTTTGAATATCTCCAGAGAAGGAGACTCCACAACCCCCCTGGGCAGCCTGTTCCAGTGCTCTGGCACCCTCAAAGTAAAGAAGTTTTTCCTCATATTCAACTGAAACCTCTTATGTTTCAGTTTGTGCTCATTGCCCCTTGTCCTGTCACTGAGGACCACTGCAAAGAGTCTGGCTCTGTCCTCATGACTCCCACCCTTAAGATACTTGTATGTGTTGACGAGGTCCCCTCTCAGTCTTCTCTTTTTCAGGCTGAACAAGCCCAGCTCTCTCAGCCTTTCTTCATAGAGGAGATGCTCCAGTCCCTTACTAAAGGGATAGTAACTTCCAGCAGGAGGAGATGAAGGTCAGCCAGGGGAAGCTGAACACAGTAACTTCACCTTCAGCATGAGTGGGTCTTGGGCCCTTTCCGTAGCTTAATCATTTCTCTTCTAAGAAAAGACAACCTCATCCAAGGAGAATTATTGTTTGTCATTTTTGTCATTTCCACAAATTTCCTTTAATCTCGAAAAAGAAAAAAATAATTTAGGACTTTAGGAATGATTTAGATAAAAATAGTGCACTGAGATTCTCAAAAATGAAAGAAATTAATAAGCTAGACACCAAAGTACCATGTGATAAATATGGAGTAATTGATACTGACTTATTTTTGTTTCTTTTCTGTTTTCTGCATTGTGGTGGTTGGATTTAGGCTTTTTTTTTTTTTTTTTATGTCTTATCTTTCATGATTCAATGATTCTATGCTTCTTTAGGATACTCTTGGCCCATGTAAAAATATGATTAGAAATTTATATTATATTTATATTTATATGAGATGAGTTTTTTATCCAACAATTGGTGTTTAGGTATGCTGACTTAAAAATCAAATCAAAAGAAATAATAAAAATAAACCTGATTACCAAAGCAGTTTCTAACCTGCACTCCCTTGGTGGAAAAGGTGAAAACACAGAGCAACCGATTGCATAATGACATCTGAGTCTCCAGTTCTTTTGTTATAGGTGTAATTAACAGCATAGTGATGGTAGTTCCATCAGTGTGAGATTTCTCTTCCCCTTCTCAGGTAGGAGGACATACTGTTAATTGTGTGAGTCAGAATGCAGCATTTGACTTTCCCAGGGCTGCGTGCATGTGGCTATGGTATGCTTTCTGGCCAGAAAGTTGAAAGAAGCTCAGAATGTTCATCTTGGTATTATTCAATTTAATGTGATATTTCCTGTTGATCTGGTGAAATCAGGACTGGAACTCTGTGTAAGCAGTAATCTATGATATGTCAGTTTACTGATGATAAAACAATCCTGCTATGCAGCTATAAATGCTTTCTAAAAGAGAAATAATATGACAAACGTCAAAGGGTAAGCTGATACTGGTAAACAATCATTAATTATTTAACTGCAATACCTTATCGGTTTCAAACGTGAAATATGAGAAAATTAATTATTTCAAATCGCTTTCACCTGAAACTGAATTTTGAGCAGTATGTTTCCCATTTAAAATTAATCTTTGTGGAAGGTCCTTTCATTCAGTGCTAGTGACTTTCATTTTGAACTGACTTGGTAGCAATACAAAGGTTAGCAATCAGTCCTCTGTTTCTCCTGGAGAGTGTGGATACATACTTTGCTGTCTTGGATTTATAACTATTCAGCCTTGTGCTACTTTACTTACACAAGTTATCCTTAAGCAGGGACAGACACAGGGCAGACGTTTTTAGTTTGTAGAGAGTCCACCCCATGAGACTCCAGTTCTGCAAAGGTGCTTTATGCATGATATATTAGTTTTGAATGCAGGGGCACTGTGCACGTGCCTGAGCAGATGTGTGAGTACGTTGCTTAGGTTTGTCCCAATACGAGGCTTGGTCCTGCTGTTACTTTTGTGTGAGGGGTACCAATGTTATAAAGGCTCTCTTTAAACTCCAAATGAGTAAGCGCTCCTTGTAAAAGTAAGCATTTCCAGGACCCCACACTTGGAGTGTGTAACAGATACCCTGGTTTCAATTGTATTCCCCCTACGGGGGCAGCCATATAGCTAATGCAAAGTACAATAGCCAAGTACAGTAAATCAGCCTGGAGGTTTGATTCTAAAGCCCTTCTCCTGCATACAGGACTGCAGCACAAAATATTACACACTTGAAATTTTAAGTCCTCAATACTGTGCTATTCCAGACTCTAGCTTGCTTGATCAGCTATGTGAAATAAATAAATAAATAGTCGAAGTAGGGTTACACAAGAATGCAATAATATGTTAGTCTTTCTCTCCTTTTCTCCAGGAGAAAATGTGCCTTAATGTAAATACCGCTGTTAAATTTCTAAAATATCTCTGGTTTTAATTCTAACTCCCTATGAAAAGGAAAATAAACAAGAGGCTCATATATACTTTATATATTTCGTAAAAATATATTAAGTACACTGTTTTTTATTTCATGGTCTTGGTGTTTCTGTGATTGTTCAGCATAACAGTTCATGGGATGACATTAGTGCTGTAAACTGGTAATTGAACTATGACAGGCAACTACTGTCTTCTAATGCTGCTGCTGTTTGCTCTCTACAGCTTGTAGAGGTGGAAAAAAGGCCAGAGATTCTGGACACTGCATAAAACCACATGCTCACCCCCTCAAAATGCTTTGAGACAGATGATGGAGATACCCAGCTCTTTCTTAAAGCTCATCATCTGTGGAGCTTTGCATCAGCAAGCCAGTGGCTGTGAAGTGTGGCTCTGTGGCAGATTCACACCCCCAGAGGCAACCAGGCTACAGCCCTCAAAGGAAAGGGACACACAGTGATGGGAATGGTAGCCTAGAGAAAAAAGAAGCTGGGAGGGTAAGCCATGGCCACAGAAAAGAAGTGGTTTCCAAAACGTATAGCAAGCCCTTTCACAGTGGTGGGTAGGTGATGAGCTCAGCTCGGCTCTGCCTTGGTCATATGAACAGCCAGAGAGCAATAATGGTACTATTTAGAAGATATTTATGCTAATGTTGCCTTCACAGTTAACAAGCTAAATCTGCCAACAATGAAGACTTTTAAATATTTACTACTTTGCTTCTAAGGCAATCATTTCTGACAAGCTAGGAAGTAGCATTCAAGCACTATGGAAAATGGTTTCTAATCCTCTTATATTTATCACTCATATTTCTGGGGTCAAAGATGATGTCATTTTTCAATAGTTGCCAGCAGCCATATGCTCTGAAATTACAAATTGTGCTAAAGGAAACTTTCATTTGTCAAAAAATCCAGATTTTTTTTGCAAGTGATTTCTCTGCATGATCTTCCAGAATACCATTGTGTCTCTCATAAAATAAATACTAAATGTTAATCCTTTTAGCCTTGCTAATCATTGCAGAACTGTATAGGGCTGCTGTTACTGTCCTTATTTAGTTTTTTTCCAAGCAGCATGACAGGATGCTTTCAAAGGATGCACGGGCCCAATATTTTATCTATGTCAAGGGTATTTTCTTTTTAATCATTCATGACCACTGTTAAAAAGGAATCATGGCAATGAGAAAAGTACCTTGAGTGTAAAACGATAGTAAGATATTCTTGTTCTTTGCAGAAAATATAACAGGTTGTGAGTCAGTGAAGCAGAGAACCTCACTTGCAAAATCTCTGTTCAGCATAGCGCTTAAGCATGCACCAAAGACACTTTGCAGTCATTGCTTAAATTTAAACATGCGCTCCAGTGTTTATTGAATCTGGTTCATGATACACACCCATGAGTATGTTTATTTAATGAATAATCTTTTTTAATGCACGTTTTCCTTTTCTGCAGCTCACCAAGCCTTGTTCATTTTGGTTCCCTCTTATTAAACATTTGTTCTTTTCCCAAAGAGTCTGTTTCAGGAAGGACAAGGTCTTTTCTCATACCGTGACTTTTTGACTGTGAGAATTTGGTTTCCATTGCAGCAAAATTATATGAATGCTTTCAATGTTAGTTGCTGTATTTTCATTCTTATAATTTTAACTTGTGTCCAGTAAAATCTGGCTTTATAGGCAAATTGGGTATAAAATAAAGATGATCCTGAAGCAGGAGATAAGTCGTAATTATAAACATCACGATTTGTTTGCATTACTTCTTACACAGTAGGTAAACTGCTGGAAGGTAAACAGTAATTTGTTCTGGAATTAATAATCCTAATTTTAAACAGGAATAAATTACATCAGGCTATACCATTTCATATCAGGCTGTCAATGGTTTATCAGCCATGGGGATATGCATTTCACCAATATGACAATATTTGTCAGAAATTTTCACTATAAACAAATCCTGAGAGGCTGTCCTAGAAGTGGTGGGCAACAGACATTGATAGGGATGTATGACCCAGTCCCCTTCCTCGTCTTGTGCACTGGAGGGAGGGTAGGTGCTTGGCGTGGGGAGCACTGCTGCTATATATGGTTTGTAGAATCAGGACAGGCGTGCAGTATATGACTGTAAACAGGCTGTGGCATACGTTCCCTGATGCTGACCATTGTCTCTCCAGCTCTGTTGGACCAGGATGTGGGATTGTGGAGAAGGGGAGAGGGCAGCCACGCCACCATTGTGAAAAGGTCTTGAGGAAAGTGGGCAAGAAAGAGGCCAGATGCCTCCATAGCAGCTGATAGTTTAGATGATGATGCATAGTCAGAGATGCACGGTCAACAGCATATGCCCACCAGTTGAGGATGCAGCTGTGTGCCTGGAGCAGTACATTATGCAGCTTATCTCTGCTGGATGTTTATCCCACTGTTGTTCATACATCCTCCAAAGCCTCTCAAACAGACAGGACATTGACCGCTTCCCATATGGTTTCAAAAAGACTGTATTTCTCCTTCTTCTAGCAAAAAGTTGGGGGGTTTTAATTGAGTTATTATTTCACACCAGATCAAAATTTTAATCTTGGTTTTAATCCACGTTTGCATAAACTACTTTTATAAGATACCTAGCTTTCCATTAACCTTCCTACATATTAATGAGAAAGTTATTTTATTTGTAAGCTTTCAGGTAATCTCTATCAGACTGTAAAAAACCGCAAACATCAAGAAAAATATTGGCTTGTGTGGTTCTGCTGTAAATGTTAGTGCTACACAGGGAAAGCATCATATTCATCCATTAAATTTCAAAAAAATATAGAGATGTATATTTTTTTATCACAAAATAAAATAAAAACTATATTTCCAGAAAAACAAACTTGGAGTCCAACTTTCTCAACAGCAATACTGCAAAAAGAATTTCCTTTTTATTAACAGATATTAAGCAACAAGTGTTATTTCTTTTTAGGAGGTAAATAGTCATTAATGAAAAGTGCAAAACCAACCTTGAAATATCAGTGTGTCTAGACTAAATTCTGGCGCTTTGAGTTTCATTTGAAACACACTTCTTATGACCAATTTATAAACTTCTCAAAAAATACTTAGAAGAGGAATGCTTGCAAACAGGTAGTCACTTCATTGAATCACTCTGTAATAAGTTTCCTTGCAGTATTTTTATAGTTACAGTACTGCCATGCTTATTCAAAATCAATATTAGTGTTAAGTTCCATCCAATATACATTGGAAAAGGAATTCCTATTGTTAATGTCTTTGGTCAAACACTAATTGCCACAGATTGTAAATCCTGTATTGCAGCACAGCATTTTACTAGCAATATAGTTAAGGTGTTTGTCACTCTTGCCATTTTATTTATTGTTTCTTTCAAATATGTGTTGAAAAGTAAGAGATATGAGTCATGCGGACTGACGCTTAACCTCTTTGGGTTTAGACCATCACAAAAAAAAGTTGGATGAATAAACTTCCTTGTGTGATTTAAAATAAGATCCCACTCTGGAGTGTGTAAAAATCCCACTGCACTGATGTGCAGTGCAAATAAACTCAGCTCCTCACTGCAATTCTTGTTTCATTATTATTAAATACAACACGGATTCCTGCTTTTCTGAACTGTGTTGGAAGCCCTTGTACTGAAATGTGACACGGCTATCACTGCAGTCTTTCTCACAGTACACTGGAGCACTCTACCTTTGCACCCTTGGAAGTTGAATTTTCTGAATCACTGTAAGAAAATTAACAGTGTTGGTTGCCTGTGTGATGGGAGTGGTTCTTCACAGCCTGGGATCTGAAGGACCAGTGTTTTTAGCTTACCTGTTATAGCAGAATCTGATTCTACAGACTAAGTAATTTTTGAACTTGTTGAGTTCTTTGACCTGATGGTAAATGTTATAGCAGAATTTTACCATTTCTATCAAAAACTGTAGAGTTTTGAAGAAGGGACTGGCAGGTGTATAACCTTGTTATGTGGATTAATCTATACAGCTAGTTTGATAAGATAAGTGATTTGCAATCCAATAGTCTAAATTCATCAGAGTTCTCTTCCTCTCTCAGGAAGTATTAAGTCCTTAGTGAAATCACTAAATGAGGTAAAATAGCTGGGGAAAGAGATACATAATTATAACTACCATTTAAACTACAGTATTGAGGATCCAACTTAATGAAAAAAAACATTAAAATAAACCAAAATATCGACTTTTCTAATTATTAGTAAGTAGGAAGTTAGGTGCAGGAAACACATTGTTTCAGATATTCTGGTAAAGTTAGTCTTACAGATTTATCTCAACAATGCATTTTAAGAACATGGTGCAAAACCAAAATGAAAGGTAAAAGTGTACCAATTTTCAGAAATGAAATAAAAACAGAGCAGAGTTAAGGAGAAGAAACGTGATAATATTTAAAAATTCCTTTTTGCTATTATTAGTATAAATGGAAACATTTTCCTTTACTTTTATGTGTCAAGACTGACTAAGTATTAGAGAAATAATCTAGTCATGTTTTCTCTATTTTGGGAGAATGATTTGTTAAATTGGGTTTCTTCATTATTTTGTAAACTGTAAAGTGGCATTACTTACAATTTTTTATTGTCAAAGTTGCATGCATTTCAACTACTTCAGCTGAGTAGAAAGAACTACTGTTTTTTTGCTAAAAAAATCCCCCTGTGGATAATTTTATTTAAGTGGTACTGCCTTACATAGATTTCAGAGTAAGTCTGATCTTTAATGTCTTTTTATTTTAACTATATTTTCTTTTATTGAAACCCCGAAGTTGCTTATTTATACAAGTAAGGCCATCGTTAAACAAAAAACCCTCATGCTGCACTGAGGGAGCTCACCTTTGGAGCCAGGTGTCCTATTGTAGAGAGGGGGAGTCAGCTTAAATTCCTATAAGCAACTAATGAATTTGTTCGTTTCCAACATAATGCGGTTTCAAATACCTAGCAGATCTGTAACTAGTGGTAATAAACTGCAAATTTCCTAATTCAAAAATTAAAAAATAAACCTTAGAAGTGGCAATCTATGCCATGGATTCAACTTTAATTACTGAATACAGAATATTCATTCTTGCCCTTTCAAGACGTGTTACAGTTTGTGGTGTGTGTGTTTTGTACACAAAAAGGGTATATTAATTGTCACAACCCCCCCTTTTTTTTGTTTAAATCCATAGGAGTCTGAACTCATTGTTTCTCTTCAGTAGAAAAACAAGTTCCAGAATTACTTGAAGAAAGTTGGTTTTTAACTATGTGAGTAACTCATTCTCTAAACCAAGCACTTAAAAACCGCACAATGGTACGAAACATGAATGTGTTGTAGTCTAAAAGATAAGATTCAAGATTCTGTAACAAAAAAGGATGAATGACTTTTAAAAATTATGTCAGTTTTTTAGGTCCAGGTGACATCAAAGCTGTCCGCAGAAGCTCAAGTTATGGTCTGTGAGTCATTGTTCACTCTTCTGTTCAAAATAGTTTTCTGGCTGGACTTATGCTCCTCAGTAACCAGAGTAGAAAAGAAATAAAACATAGCTATGAACTATGAATAGTTTCTTTTCCCTCCTTCCCCACTGATCTGTTAGGTAATTAAGCTTCAAAAATATCTTAATGGTTTTCTCAAAATACTTGTCTGACAAACTGATGTGAACAACTTGCATTTTGTTAATGATAAAATTATGTATGAGAACTTTGAAAATTACAGGTTTTTTTATTTCTTTTTGATTACAGGCAAAAACTGAGTTAAAAATCTGTGGCAGACTCTCAGCAGGGTTATAGAACAGTCTTTCCAAATTAGGAAAATATTACTCTATTTTTGTGGATTGCCCAAGATGCAATCGGTCAGCTATATTTTAGACATCTTCTGTGTTGTGGGGTCTTCAGTTTTAATGAGCAAGTAAAAGTAAAAATTTCTAAATGAGAAAATCATCCAATGCAGCAGATGAAGTGTGAGATCCATGTTGTAACACTGAAGAATCAAACTGATATTGAAATATGATTGCAATAGGTTTATGTATGTGTCTCTGAAAAGTAGGCAAGTTAAACTCTTCCCTACCTTCAGGGGGTAGATAGCAGTTCTACACCCTCCAGATAGTCGAACACGTGAATAAAACAATCTATTTCTACATAGGCAGCAAAACAATAATGCAATTAATCAATGAAAAGGACTTTAATTAATCCATTTAGTTTAATTTATAGTCTCACCATGAATGGAACTTTTGGATCTGGTTTGCTGAAATTACTACTTACATAGGTTTTGTGACCTGTTTTGGCTCAGCTCAAATACTGTCGTTTTTCTTCATAATGAAAAGATCATTTATGTCTGCACCAAGCATGAGTGAGAAGTTGACTCACCTGATGACTATTTGTTGTGTCGTCCATAGGACAGTGGGGTGTGTGTAAGTTGTGTGTGTATGAAAGAGCTGAGAAATGCTGATGGATGTGGATCAGCCCTGGTGCTTGTATTTTCAACTTGTTTCACCTTCCCCATGTCTGGAACAAAACGCTTCATCTGCTGGAAATGCCCTTTCCCAAATCTACTACAACAAGGTTGGTGGGGGTTTCTTTGTTTGTCTGGGGTTTTTTATTAAAATCAGTGACCTGGCCCTGGATTGCTGCTAGAACTGGGATACAACATCCATTTTCAAAATCCGTTTTGCATGCTATTCTAAATAGCTTACTGAAGAGGAAAGATGTGTGAATGACATATTCGCCGTGACAGCAATGGGGAATCAAAACAGTAAGTGGGGTTGACATAAAAGAAGTAATGGACTTTGAATCAGACTGAGCATAACTCAGAAGCTTCATGACCCAAAAATTGGTGCAAATGTTTTCTTTGATTTGTGAAGAAATGGATTTGCTTTCCCACATCTTGCATGTTGAATGTAAAATCTGCCAGTGCTGTGTCTTATCTACTCTCCCATTCATGGGAAACTCTTAGATCTGTATGATGTCAGCACAAAATCATAGGTCAGCTTAGTTGCTCTTGTATGTGAAATAAATAAGAAGCTTGCAATAAGCCATAAACCCAGCGATTTTCATGTTTGTTGTGCATGCTGTGAGCAAGTTTGTTACTCTCTTTAAGAATTTTTTTATGTACTATGATTGCAAATAATTTGTGTTTCTTTCCACTCAAAAAACCACCTGGTATGGTAAAAACAAGCAATACAAATCTTCCATATTCTGTTAATGCACCTTTGTTTCTGTGGGAGCTTTTTTGTTTTGAAAGGGGTGAAAAAAACAGTAGGTCAAAATCTTTCATCAGTTTGGCAGAAAGAGGTAATAATTCGGCTACAAGTGCCTAGGAGAGAAATTTCTCCATAAGGAAATTTTTTCTTTTTGTGACTCTTGGCCCTGGATTCTGACTTTCATTTGTGCAATAAGGAGTATTGCATGAAGAAAGGCAAAAATTCACTCTGAATTACTCGTGGTTTCAAAAATATGAAGGTCTTTATTCGTAACAACACAGTTTAGTGGGGTCTGGCAGCAGAGCAGAATGTGAAAGGAGGTACAGAAAAGTGGAGAAGATCTGTTTCTCATAATCAGAAAGCTGGAACTGGTCCACCTTTCTCTACCTCCTGCTGCACCAACCACTACAGACAACTTTGTTGAGTATAAACATCTTTTTGAGATGTTTCCCATATGTCCTGACACTGCAAGATAGCAAGCATCTCTTGTCATTCAGGGTAGTCAGTTGCTACCGGCGTAGACAGTCAGTGCAAACCTTCTCACAGTGATGGCCCCTCTCTCACAGGCTGCATGCTTTTAGAAGAACCATGAATGATATTTCATTCTATTCAAAACAAGCAAGTCCTTCTTCAAAAAGATTCATTATATTTCTTGCAATATTTTTTAAAATCCCATATTTTGTTAACAGCCCTTTAGTGGGAAAGGGGGAGAGTAAGGAATTAATAAATAATTAAATTATGCTACTACTCAGAACAGATCTCTTCATCTATATTGGATGAAAGGCAAATGCCCTGATAGTGGTATAGCCTTGAAGACTTAAAAAGCTAACATTTTTGCATTTATCAGAATAAATTAATTCCTGTCAGCTTGACAGAGGCAGACATCTCCAATCTCTTGGGTCTATAGTCCACATAGAATCAGATATCTTTAACTGAAGGTTGTACAAAGCTCAGAATATTCAATGTTGCAGACTCTTTTATAACTGTCATGTACAAGGCTAAGTTCTTTTTGTCAGGGACTCTCATTTAACATATCTTTGCATGATGTCTAGGACTTTTATATCTCAATCTAGTCAAGTCCTTTGGATGCTGAAGTATAAATGGTTAAAAGGTGACAGTTTCAGAAATATGGTGAAAGCTTATGCCCATTAGGTGGAGTCTGGGTATAAAATAAACAACTGCAAGAATTAGGAGATTTGCTAGCTGGTCTTTTTATGTTAAAATGTGCCCATATTAAATTTAAAGAAAGTTTTGCCTATGTTTTACTTTAAAATATTGCCCTTAGTGTATAAGATACTGATGACAAAATATATCAAGCAAACTTCTCTCCTCAGTTACTCCGTTTGAGTTGTTCACCAGAGACATGAGATTCTAGAGCAGGCTTCCCAGCTGGAGTAATGGCACAAAAGTGGTTTTGTTGTATGATAGAATCTGATTAATTTTAGAGTGAGGTTATATGTCAGCCTCTTTCTTGCCAATAAAATATGGATCTGTTCCCTATTTTTACAATTGTGTAACATCCCTGAGTCTCATCTTTGTACCTTTGTACCTATGAAAGAAATCGCAACACCAAACTACTGCAAGATCTAGTAACACAATTTGATGCCTTTTATTTTGTTAAATGAAATAGATGTTCAAAGACAACATTGCACCATTTCTAATTCTAAAATATCCAGAATATTTTTTTAATCTTTTCCAAGCATGGAAATTGTCACATAATTTCCTACATAGTGGTTTGGGGGATTTTTGGCTGGGTTTGGTTTTCACTCTCCCCCTCAAAAAGAAAGGTCGTCTAAACACTGGTAAGAGACAATTGATTCCTACTTACCTCCAGGGAGTTTGAGGGTCACTTGACTATGAGTAGTACAATCCATAAGACAACTTCTCTTTATTGCTTAAATACAGATGGACAACTAAAAAAGTAGAACGTGTGAATGTAGCAGTCAAAGGGGTCCTGAAATAAGTGCTGAATTAAAACCTTAAAAAAAGACTATGGAGGACAGAACAGTACCCTTGTTCATTGACTAGTTAAATTTAATTTGTGCTTTTAAGGGATGCTTCAGTAGGCAGGGTCAAGAGCAACACAATGGGCTATTGTTACATGTGAAACTGAGCCTAGTTTATTAGGAACAGGTTACAGAGTGTTCAAAGATAAGAAACATGAAGACAGGTGTATTCTTTCAAAAGAGGAAGTATATGAATAAAAGTTCTATTTCATGTCCTCAGGAGACCAAAAAATTGTCATCATAGAGGAACTAGAAGGGAGATGTTCCAACCCATGTAAAAGGAAAAATTAAATGTCTCAAAACTGATGTAAGCCAAATTGTTACCTTAGAAATATAAAATCAAAGCTGTTGAATATTACTTAATAATGAAGGAGCAGCAACTTTCCCTTAAAACACACAGATAAAGGAACTGAGAAATCTAATTGGTCGTTAGACTTACTACGCTGTGGTCTTATTTTTCAAGTATTGTGAGAGGTTGTTATGTGAACAGTTGTATTCTTTTTGACAGCCAGTTTCTGTGGTCAGTTTGGTGTGATTAATAAGAGTTTAGAAGTAAATTCCAATAAATCATTCTCATTGTTTTCAAAAAGTGCACATTTTGTACTGCAAGTTGTTTGCAATGTCAATACTCTGGATAAAGAAATGATAATGATTTCTTGGTATTTTGCACAACCCCATTTTATGGTGGCATAATTTCAGTTTACACTCTTAACATTTTTATTTTTCCTGCTCAAATACTTCGCTATCCCTATGGATTTCAGAACATTAAATAGAACTCTAAAGTACAGGGCATGATGAGAGGGAAACTGGATAGATTAACACTATTAATTATTTGTAAAATCAATTGCAAGTCTTCTTACTGCTTGCTTATTTGCATTTAAATAAAAAGTTGAGCACATTTCCTCATGCAGTACTTAAAATGCTTCTCTCTGCATAGTCTTCACCTTCGTCTTCATGACTGATGAAGCATGCTGTAAAGAAAGTCAACAATTTTTCTTCCTTTCTCGGGCTAAGCCCCAAGAACCACAGATGAATGAGTATCTTCTTAATTTAAGTGCAGTTTATCTGTGTTTATAAATCTATTATTTTATTTTTAAAAAATATGCCTATGGGTTGAAATATTGCAATGTGACAGAAAAGTAGCAGGAATTATTACTTAACCAAGTGTCCCTGGTCTACAGGACACATATGGAGGGCAACAGACCATGTTGGACATGACTGGCTGGCTGAAGAAATATGTTCCGGGTTGCAGTTCTTGGGTGGGGAAAACATAGACTGAAGCAGGAATCCTTATTGTACCCACAGAACTGGCAGTAGAACACCAAGTGTAAGTGAATTATCTGAAAGGTGAATGAAATCGTCACCAATGTGAATTTGTGAAACAGATTATAGACAGACAAAATCCTTGGCTGTAATTCGGCAAGTACCAGAATACATATTTAACTTGAAACATGGGAACAGTCCAGGTAGAATTGTATCATCGTATTGAAACATGGTTTGAAAATGTTTACGTCTACCCTCTTTCAGCTCTGGTGTTTAGGCAGGGGATTCTCACCCCAGCCAGACCCCTTGTAGCTTGCCAGTACTCCTTTGCCAGGAGGCACCTTTTGTTCTGATCAATTGATGTTATTTTCCAGCAAGGGATGGTGAAATGCAGCCAAGGGTGGGCTGTGAGAAAAGTGTAGGAACGGCCTCTGCAGCATAGCTCTTTGCAGAGTACATATTAAGTCTATGACTACATGTGACTGGGCCCTTTGTTCTGAACTGAGAAATGGAAAGGACCTAGGGATTAAGTGACTATGCTCTCCACAGAAGAGTCTCAGCAGGAAAAAGTGCCTCCTAGGGGAGCCTTCTACACTGTAAACCTGTTATTGGCAGAAGGACTAGTAAAAATCAGATTATTCAACATCCTCTTACACAAAATTCCCAGGTGGCTGTTGCCACTCATGTACCAAAACAAAATAAGTTCTACTCAGTTTAAACATGTGCCTATACATAGACAGATCCGGATTATTAAATGTGGCATCATTAAAATCTCTCTAGAAGCTTAATTAACAGCATGAAGTAAATTAAGCAGAGACACGCTGTATCTAATTTGAGTTACTGTACACTAGCTCCTTAGTGCATACCTCCAGAAACTGGTATGATAGAATGTAGAAATAATGATTCTTAATAAGAAAAATTAGTGTCAATGTCACAGAAGCTCACTGGAAGCTCATGCCATGAAATTACTGCAGACATTCGACACATAAGCATGCATTTTGATACCTGCATTGCATTTTACAAACAGGACTTTAGGGTGAAAAGCTTATTTCTTCTATTTTTCTGAACTGTTATTCTATAAAAGATAATAACTTGTAATGCATTTTAGTTACATGATCTATGTTTTGCTAATGACTTCAGTGTCTTAACTACTTGATGTGTGACGGTATCAGCAGAAGGCTGCAATATAAGCTTTCAGGATGTGTGTTACAAATGTGTAAACACCTGAAACGCGGTTCTAGAGAGTATCTACCAGAGGCCGAAAGCAGGACAGGTAGTGTAGCAGTGTGAGGACGTAAATCAGTGCCTCTGTCAGCCAAACAAGTCACAAATTTCTGCAGGAAAAAGATATGGTTTCTCCCTAAGTCACATTGCTTCTGCTTCTGTGAGTGACTGGGAAAGGCAAGCCACTTTGGATTCTTTCTCCACAGTGTAGTCAGAGGAGTTTGCTTTTACCTGTGCCAGTGTACAGTCCTGCAACAATAGCTGTGTTTCTGTTGACACCTTCTCTACAGCAACAGCAAAATGGGACGGACAAGTATGATTGTCTAACACACAGTTTTTGCTCTTGGGGCAGTCTGGTAGCATCCCTAAGTGGATGAGTCGTATAAGCTCCTTTTTCAGTGGTTGCCTTCCACGGCAAAGAAGTGTTTTACATACAGATAACTACTATGCATTAACTGGTTTTTGCCAAAAATATAGCATAAACAGAGCACTCAGAATGTTAGAACAAGGTCAATCAAATGAGGTCAACTGCAGGGGTAAGGTACAGATCTGACCTTACCTGGGTACTTCACAGGAAACAGTGAACATGCTTTGTCTGTTAGGATTTCTGAGTGAGATAACACTGGGGTTTTTGTTATCTAGTTATAGAAAAACAATAGCTTTAGGTCAGAGAAAGCCTTAGTGTTTGCCTTTACAAATTCACTCTCAGAGGAATTTGCTTGTTGCAAAAGTGATTTTTAAGCAAATACAAGAAGTATTAATTTAAAAAAAGGAACACTGAAAAACACAATTCCCAGTCCTGAAAGTTTTTACTAGAAATCTGTAGCTAACTGTTATTTCCCATGATTAAAATCCATGACATCTCTCTGTCCTGTTATCTCAGTTTCCAAGTATTCTGAGGGAGCAGCTCTTATGTATTTCAAGTTTAATAATTATTCTTAGAAATTATAATTTAGGAAAAAGACTTAAATGATGAATTAATCTGAACTATAAATTGGGGTGAGAATCAAAAGTGTTCTGTTAGAAGTGGTAGAAACAGCAGCCATATTAACTCAAGCAGCACTTTTCTCTTGAGAACTTGTCATGATTATTTTGTCCATCTGCAATTTATTTACCTCTGTCTTGTAACATTATTGCTTATTGTTTTTATTAGAACAGTGTCAACAAACCTCATTCTGTTAGTCCATGTATAAAAGCATTAGAAGTCATAAAATTGTGTGATGTGTATAATAAAATTTACTTTTCTCAGTCTTGTTTCTGCTGGTGGAACACCCCGCAAAGGTACTCTATAGAGCCTAGGTATACACAGAAAGCTAATACGCTTGTATGCAACACTGAAAGTTAAGGAGCCCGGCTCCTAGGTTTTGTAAAACTGCAAAACTTCTTGTTTTAATCTTCTCTCACCTTGCACTAAGCATCCAGAGGTTCTGAGGAATAATGACTGTGAAGAACAAAGCAAATTTAGCCTTTAAGTTTCTTAAAACATTGTGGATCAAGACTCAAATCCACCTTTCAGCTGAAGGAGGCACATACATCAAATTAACTTTGTATCTGCCTTTTTCCTTAAGCAGAATGGCCACCCAGGGCTTGAGACATTAAAACTTCATATCTGGGCCTGCTCTTTTCCCCTTTTGAGGAGGCAGGAAGCTGTCACAATGCCTGGTTTCCATAGATCTGCTGTCACAGGCTAACTGCACACCACAAGAGCAGAGAAGGGGAAGTCTCTCTATAAAACAGCAGGCAAAAAATTATTTCAAATGGTTATTATTTAACTTCTAGCTCAGTCAGCACTACGTGGCATAATTCTGCTATGTGTTCATTGATGGAGGAGACTTGCAAAATCACCTGGTTAACCAAATTACGTGTTATTTCCAGCTTCCAGCTACTCAATAACTGGCTACGGGGATTAAGGACAAAATTGGGAAGAATTTTGCAATAACATTAAACTAAAATTCCAAAACATTCTGTCTCTGACAGCTAGGATCACAGGGGGAAAATAAGAGAGCACCAGAACGAACTGCATAACATCTTTTTTAATTAAAAACCATTTGTAAAATCAGTTGTAAGGAGTTAGGCCAGCATGAGCAATAGGCAGAGAACATGAGGCAAAACCAGGCATCTCTGCTCAGAACCGATAGAAACATGTTTTGTTGTAATGTGAAAGAAATTAGAGCCTGTGGGCATGATTCTGTTCTTAGTCACACAAGGAATGGTATGCACATTTATCTTAATTAAGTGCACAACATTGTAAAGACGATCATAATCAGAAGCCATAAATCCACTAGACAGGTTGGGGCAAGCAATTCATGAATGAGGAGCCACTCATATGTATGCAGGAAAGGACTTAAGAAGTAAAGATATTCACAGCTGTCAACTAATGGGTGTCAATGGCCATTGTAACAGTCAGAGGTGGTGATCTGGGTGTAGTCATCTGTGAAAAGCAGCATACTTCTTGTTCATTTGTCTGCTTTTCCTTATTAGATAACGCCCTGAGCACCATTTCACCTGTCACATTCTGCCAACTTGTGTAATTTATTTCCGACTTTTTTTTTTTTTTCCTAGCTGGCTTTACCCTTCAAGATGATGTGTATTTTTGCTTTTCCTAATTTGAAAGAAGACTCCTTGTTTATCAGATCCCAATATTTTCTCAGGACTGATCTTAACGTATTTTACTTTGTTAACAAGTATATATATGAAAGCCATATGAGAAGATACTTCATATTTCCTGTTGCTCATGTCAGAAACATTGTATATTTACGGCACAGTTTCAAGAGGTTGCTGAGATATCTTAAAGGCACTGTTATCTGAGAAATTATCTCCTTAGTATCTTTCAGTTAAAAAAATATATGCCAGTAAATTATTTGCTTGGAAAGCTAGAGACTGGCTGTAAATGTCTGGATTAACTCTTGTCTGATTGCAAGGACTAAAGGATGTAGCTGGCCTGTGCTCTTCTGGAACACATTTTCTCATGAAGTTTCACCTCAAATTAATTTGGTTCATGTGCTCAGGGACAACTCCATGGTGAAAGCCAGAGCACAGGAGGTAGGCATGACTGCAGGGGACACATTCTTCACCTCAGCTAAAACATCGATGCATCTGTATTGATTAAAATCTTTCAAATATGTTCAGTGATGCAAAAGCCAAATATTCTTATGAGATTCCTGATTAACATTCACCTTTACAAAAATAATATTTACATACATGCCTGGATTTTTCAGACTGCTCTTCTGTCAAACTACATTTGGATCCTTATTCAGCAATAGTTTCAGCTTAACTACACTGCTAGCAACAAATGCTAGAAAAAGATTATTTTTTTCCTCTATTTGGCAAATTTTATTTTATGAAGTGAAGCCACTTGTCTACATTTTTCATTAAGCTGTTATTTTTGATAGAAAATGATGAAAAAAGGTATTTCATCTGAAAGCCTGATGTTTTGATTTGGAAATGTTGCCATGGTACCCTACAGGAGCTGTAGTTTGAGCCCTGCTAGTCTGCCGGTTCTTCTGGTGGCTCAGTTTCCCTGGTTAGATAACATTTTTCTTGATATGTCTCGTTTACTTCCAGGATCCTCAGGTAAGTCTGTATCCCAGAAAGTGGTCAATAGAGAAGAAAAAGTGATTTAGGTTATTAAAGCTGCAATATTAGGAGGCTGCACCAGAATTTCCAGATTTCCCATTCCAGTTCAAGTATTTTGGGGTTAGAGTCTTTTCTGCTCATTTATAGCTCCTGACTACATTTCTTTGTAATTTCCATGTCAAGTGCATTTATTTGTTGAAAATCTTTGTTTATTTAAAAAATACTTTGTTAGGCCAAAACTGTTTCAACTTGGTGTCAGTGCTATGACTATATTCTCACATGTAAAATCAATGGTTTGCTTTAACCGTGATGCAGTATTTCTCTGACCTACCTCCAAAAGCAGAAGTGAAATTAAGCTAAGAGTTCACATCAACCACTTGAGTTACAAGACTTTGACATGATTTCAATTTTACACATAATTTTCCCCAGCCTGTTGAAATAGATAAGCAAAGTGGGCAAGGGGGGAAGATTCTTCAGGACTGGATTTGCAGCTAATGTGGTTGTCAGAACTAAAGGCACGCACATTCCCAGAAGTATTTCTATCTGTTATTTTTCCTTCAGGAGTATCGTCTTTCTAAAATCACCTTCTGCAAGGTAATCAAGTATTCCCCAGCATGTGGCTGCTGGTGGTCCAAGGGCTGCATACTTTACGGCATGCCTCCGTCAGCCTTTGACATATGACAGAAACTGTAATTTGGAGCCAGCAATGTAAACCCCAAGACAATGGAGTAACTTTTAACTGACCTAAATCAAGCATAAACAATAGAGCAGTTTGAAAGGTTTGGTCTACAAAAAATGTCACAGTCTATGGAAGAATGCTTCCTCTGTTTGATCTGTCACTATACTTCTCAAAACATGACACTCCTTGAACATAATATGCTTTGATGATAAACTAGATTAACTTTCTCAGTACAAATGAAAGGCCACCTGTTGCCAGAATGCCCATATTCCTTGTTGGCTGTCTTGTAGCTGTCATCACTTCAATGCAATCTGCGCCCAACATGCTGGAATATAATGAATATGTCAGGAGTTGGAGGTCAGCCATCAAAGTACATGAAAACTTGGCTTGCATACAGTGTCAGCATGGAGGCCTTGCCTATCATCTTGTGCAAAGGATTTCTGCACCACTTGATTTGTTTGCAAAGGGTTTGTTTCTGTTGGATGGAACATTTACTGAGAGGTTTTTTGACAGCCCATTCAAACATTTTCAATTTGGAAAATGGTGCTTCCTGTTTCAGGCTCTCTAACTGATGGGTGGTGTGAAATGCCACTGTAGGTGATTGTGCTTTGTGTTTATTGTTATTATTTTAGCATGAAAAGAGCCATGATGAGCGTTGAAGTATTTTGATGAGAGAAAAGGATATAGCAGGGATACAGTGTATGTATCAAATCCTATCCTTTTTATGTACATTTAGTAGAACAAAGATCCTTACTTTTGCTTTATTCAGCCCTGCTGGAGATTATAGGTCTCTTTGATGGCTTTGTAATTTGTCTGGATTAAAGATTTCAGACTCTTACCCATGGTGAATCTAGTGGTTTAAAATACAATGGACATTTCTAAGAACTTATCTAAAGGATTCTTAAACTTCTGATGAGCTCCTGTCCTCACGGTGTGACCTCTTGGGTGCTTTATTCCAATTTTTTTAAAGTGACCTTAAGAATATGAGAAAAGCTTGAATTCTCTTTTATGCCTCTTCTCTACATCCTTCCCCATCATGTTGAACCATTTACACATCAGGAGCTCTCAAAACATGAGCATTCATTTCTTGGCATCAACTTTTTCCTCCTCTTCTGCACAACATAACCTTTTTAAGCCTCACACATTTTCTTGATTTTGTAGGTCAAGTTATCTCTTTCCACATGGAAAAATTAAGATGTTCTGGGTAAGCTATAATCATAGACCTCACCCTGGCCCAGCCTAAAGAACCTCATCGTTCCTGAGAGATAAATTTCAGAATATTCTGGGTTAACAAATTTTAGGGTGATGTAATTTCTCCACTTTTAAAAATAAATTTGGGTATCTTACTTTTTACTGGCCAGCTTGTCAAGGCCCTCAGCAAAGATGTCCCTGACTGCAGAACACAGAAACATGGAAAGCTGTATCTGTGATTTGGGTTCTCTTTGTGGCCCCACCAACATCTCTGCATGTCCCTGTTATGTGTCAGGCCCTTTATGATTAGATCTGCTTCCTTAACCACCCACAACAACCACAGTGAGGATAGCTGAGAAACTTAGGAAGGGCTTTGGGAAGACGACAAATTTAGCTGAGACTTTTTTTTTTTTTCATTTTTGATATATGAGAAGAATGGGTCCAGGCTGAGAAATTGGGATTTGGGGAGACCCGTATATGATTTCTAGCTTCATAGTCTAGGTATCCTGACTGTTGTGATTTCTTAAATCTTAACTGTTTCATAGTTACCTTTTAGTGTCATTCATCTTGCTTTTTATCTCAGAGGTTATGTTTTTTAAAACTATTTTGTTCTAACTGAGAAGGAAAAAGAAGGTAGTTTAGCTGTCCCCAGATTATTAGAAAACAGGCGAAGTTGGCCATTTAGATAAGAATGAAAAAGTGACAGCAACTTTTGGGGAAAACAAGAGATGTAAGATGACTCCCTCCTTGACTGAGGGTTTTTGGATACCTATCTTGTCCCAAGATATTGCCTTATTGCAAATTTCTGACTCACTGGTCTGGATGGTCTACTTTGGTTTGTCATCTAAATTATGGCATATTCATGAAAACTCAGACATCCTGATGCCTGCAGGTAACAAGCAACAACTGAGTCACAGAAGTTTCTACTCCCCATGTGCCCCTTGCATTTGATGCAATGGAGCCATGTCACTAGGATAGTCTGAAAGCCCCACTCCCCTTTCAGTGTATGTTGGTTACAAGCTTTATTGGAAGATGTAGGTTTGAATTTCTGAGGACAATTAGAAGGACTTCAGGGCCTTGGGACAAATGGTGAAGGGATCAGGTGCACAAGTACCATTCTTCTCTATCATTCCTATTACAGGGAGCGATGAGGGAAGGAACAGGAAGAGAAATAAATACCGGGCTCCCAGCCTGGTGTGAGGAGAGAATTTTGGGTGTTTTGACCATGAGTTGGCCTACACAATACCAAGCCTGCTGGCAAATGATGGGGTACCCCTGTCTCCAAGGGGGAAAAGAATGCTTGCCAAGAAGTTAGCAGGTCTCATTGAAAGAGTTTTAAGCTAGATTTGAAGGGGGAAGGAGATGAAACCAGGCTTGCTAGAAATAAGCCTGGGGAAGGCACACCTCAGAGGAAGTGGCAGGTAGTAATCCAAGTGGCAGCGAAGATGCAAAGGTTGTTGATGTAGTAGCAGTAACAACTGCAATTAGTCACTTAGGAATTAGAATCATAGAATCACCTCGGTTGGAAAAGACCTTTAAGATCATCGAGTCCAACTGTTAACCTAGCACTGCCATCCCACCACTAAACCATGGCCCTAAGCACCTCATCTATCCTTCTTTTAAATACCTCCAGGGATAAGGACTCCACCACCTCCCTGGGCAGCCCATTCCAGAGCCTGACAACCCTCTCGGTGAAGAAGTTTTTCCTAATGTCTAGCATAAACCTGCCCTGGCGCAGCTTCAGACCATTCCCCCTCGTCCTATCATCTGTTACCAGGGAGAAGAGGCCGACCCCCACCTCACTACAGCCTCCTTTCAGGTAGTTGTAGAGGGCGACCAGGTCTCCCCTCAGCCTCCTCTTCTCCAGACTAAATAACCCCAGTTCCCTCAGCCGTTCCTCATATGACTTGTGTTCCAGACCCCTCACCAGCTTGGTTGCTCTCCTAAAGTGCATCTATACCAATGCTTACAGCATGGGCAACAAACAGGAGGAATTAGAAGCCATTGTGCAGCAGGAAAACTATGATGTCGTTGCCAGCACAGAAACATGGTGGGACAACTCACATAACTGGAGTGCTGCCATGGATGGCTATAAACTCTTCAGGCAGGATAGGCAAGGAAGGAGAGGCGGTGGGGTAACCCTGTGTGTTAGAAAGTGGTTTGATTGTCTTAAGATCAATGGTGGTGATGATAGTGTTGAGTGTTTATGGGTAAAAATCAGGGGAAAGGCCAACAAGGTAGATATCATGGTGGGAGTCTGTTATAGACTGCCCAACCAGGAGGAAGAGACATTAAATATTCTACAAGCAACTGGGAGAAGCATCAGGATTACTTGTACTTGTTCTTTTGGGGGACTTCAAATTACCAGATGTCTGCTGGAAGTACAATACAGCAGAAAGGAAACAGTCTAGGAGGTTCCTGACACAACTGGTGAGTGAACCAACTAGGGAAGGTGCCTTGCTGGACCTGCTGTTAGCGATCAGAGAGGGCCTTGTGGGGGATATGATGGTTGGAGGACACCTGAAATGACAGAATTCTCAGTTCTTGGAGAAGTAAGGAGAGGGGGTCAACAGAACTGCTACCTTGGACTTCCAGAGGGTAGACTTTGGACTGTTAAGAAGTCTAGTTGACAAAGTCCCTTGGGAGGCAGTCCTGAAAGGCAAAGGAGCCCAAGAAGGCTGGTCGCTTTTCAAGAAGCAAATTGTGGAGGTGCAAAAGCAGGCCATCCACATGTGCCAAAAGATGAGCCAGCAAGGAAGAAGACCAGCCTGGCTGAATAGAGAGTTTTTGCTGGATCTCAGAAAAAAGAGGAAAGGTCTATGAGCTTTGGAAGAAGGGACAGGCATCTCAGGAGGGCTACAAGGATATTGCAAGATCACTCAGAGAGAAAATTAGAAGGGCTAAAGCCCAGCTAGAACTTAAGTTGGCCAGTTCTGTGAAAGATTAAAAAAAAAATGTTTCTATAAATATATTAACAAAAGGACAGCCAAGGAGAATTTCCACCCTTTACTGGATGCAGGGGGAACCATAGTGACAAAGGATGAGGATAAGGCTGAGGTTCTTAATGCCTTCTTTGCCTCAGTTTTTAGTTTGCCTCAGTAAAGTCTTTGACACCATTTCCCACAGCATTCTGCTGGGTAATGAGAAACTGGCTGCCCATGGCCTGAACATGCATACCCAGCTGAGTAAAAAACTGGCTGTATGGCCAGGCCCAAAGGGTGGTGGCAAATGGAATTAAATCCAGTTGGAAGCCAGTCACAAGTAGTGTCCCCCAGGGCTCAGTGTTGGGCCCAGTTCTGTTTAACATCTTTATCAATGACCTGGATGAAGGGATTGAGTGTACCCTCAGCATGTTTGCAGATGACACTAAGCTGGGTGGAAGTGTTGATCTTCTTGAGGGTAGGAAGGCTCTACAGGGGGATCTGGATAGGCTGGATGGATGGGCTGAGGCCAATTGTATGAGGTTCGACAAGGCCAAGTGCTGGGTCCTGCACTGGGGTCACAACAACCCCATGAAATGCTACAGGCTTGGGGATGTGTGGCTGGAAAGCTGCTTGGCAGAGAGGCATCTGGCAGTGCTGGTTGACAGCCGACTGAATATGAGCCAGCAGTGTGGCCAGGTGGCCAGGAGGGCCAACGGCATCCTGGCTTGTATCAGAAATAGTGTGACTGGCAGGAGCAGGGAAGTGCCCCTGTACTCGACACTGGTGAGGTCACACCTCGAATACTGTGTTCAGTTTTGGGCCCCTCACTACAAGAACATTGAGGTACTGGAACATGTCCAGAGAAGGGCAACAAAGCTGGTGAGGGGTCTGGAGCACAAATCTTATAAGGAGCGTTTGAGGGAACTGGAGTTCTTCTGTCTACAGAAGAGGAGTCTGAGGGGAGACCTTATTGCTTTCTACAGCTACCTGAAAGGAGGCTGTAGTGAGGTGGGTGTTGGTCTCTTCTCCCAAGTAACTAGAGATAGAAGGAGAGGAAATGGCCTCAAGTTGCTCCAGGGGAGGTTTAGATTGGATATTAGGAAAAATTTCTTCACTGAAAGGGTTGTCAGGCACTGGAAGGGGCTACCCAGGGAAGTGGCTGAGACCCCATCCCTGGAGGTATTTAAAAGACAGATAGACAAGGTGCTTCGGCACATGGTTTAGTAGTGGACAGATGTGGTTGGACTCTATGACCTTAAAGGTCTTTTCCAACCAAATGATTCTACAATTCTGTGAATCTTTTAGGCAGACAAGGGATCTGAACCTGTATTTCTTGCCTCCTCTGTATTTTGCAAAATATATTTTAATATTGTGGGATATATCTTAGGTAATTTAACTGATCTATCTCCAAATTAAATCCACCATAAAATACGTAAATTTGAAGAGTACTTAAAATGAGCTGCTCCTTCAAGAGGAAGAGGGAGCACTCACATTCCATAGTGTAAAATTTGTGATTGCTTATACCTTTTAGATATCCCTCAGGTATACGCTGTGTATCTGGTTATAACTGGTGACAAGATAGACTAAAAGTAAAACCTTACAGTGAATGTCAATGTACAAATTAATTATTTCTTCTGGTCACTTTATATGGATATAAGGAATGTAGCATTTGTGTGGATGCTCTGAAGATCTTGTTTCAGGTAAATGGAGGTTTACATATGGTAACATAAGAAAAGAAAGCCTACTCTGTGAATCACAAAGAGCATTCTAGGAGCAGAAATAAATAACAGACGCACTCCAATGGCCCTCATCCATTTTCTCCCCAAATCCCCATCAGATTTAGATTTAAGTAAAATTTTCAAAGGGGATGTCTCTTCCTAGGTGGTAGGCTAAGATAGAATTTATCTCATAAAAAAAAGTGTGACAACCTATAACAATATGTTTCTGTACAGAGAGTGGTTTTCACAACACTTGCATGTTGTGAGGTAACTTGTGGCCAAATTATGTGCCTTTACTGTTATACTGGCAAACAGACATAAACAGGATTGAAGTCTCAAACACTGGCAAGTCCTCCTTATTCCCATGGGATTTTAGTTGCTAAATTTAGATTTGAGATGTGATTTTCCATAAAACCTGATCAGTATGCGACTTACAGATAAACTCATGAGCTTAACCGAGGAATGGAACTCCTTTTGGTTTTAGAATACTATAACTCACAGAGCTCATTTTAGAGAAAGGTTTTTTTTCTTGGACTTTGACCCTTTCCATTGTCTCTTTCAATATGATAAACATCCGTTAAAAAATGAATAGAAATGTTTTTGTGAAAGCTGACATTTTCACATGTGTACTGAATGCCTGGGGAGGGGGAAGAGAAATCCCTTCTAAATATTTAATACAACGAAGCTGGGATTTTTTCATCAGTTCAATATGTATGTGAAAATGTCAGTTTCCACAAAAGCATTTGTGTTCATTCACAATGCACATGTGAAACAGTAATCCTTCATGCTTCTCTAGTACCTTTCTTTAAAGGTACTTGAGGTACTTTATGAACTTTAATTAATTAAATCCATCAAGCCTTTGAAAGGTAGGTGCATTTTGCTGATCCAGCGTAAGAGAAAACCTAGAGCACCAGGACTTCACCCAGAGCCAGGGAGCAGCTGCACTAGGAAATATGTCCTTGTCATTCAGGCATTACACTGGGACTTTGTATAATTGTGCACCATTTGGGTCTCTGTCATGGGCTCACTATAAAGTCTTGAGCAAATAGTTTGTTCTTCATTGGTAAATCCTGAACATATTATGATGAAGTAAGTGATGAAATTCTGTTGCATTCAGCTAGGTCAAGATTTTATGTCCTGAAAATGCACTTACCTTGAGAGGAATTATGTTTCTTTATCAAACAAATTTTAATATCCCCCTAGATTGTTAGAAATATTCATGCTGGGGAGTTGTTTGTTTATTCAAAATGCTACCTCTAACATCTTGCCTGAGCCACTAGGCTGTACTGAACTTTTCAGAAAAGCTGAGCAAAATTTGGGTGTAGACAGAGGTAAAGGATTGAAATTCATTTTAATTGAAAGATAATTTCAATTAGCACAGAAAAATGCCCATACCTAACAAGAATACTGGCTCCATCCAAACCTGTATTCTGCATTGGACAATGGCTAGTACCAGATGCTTCAGTGAAAGTGCAAGAAATCCCACAGTGGACAATTATGAAATAACCATTTGGCTAAGGCAGTCAGACCCATGACCCATGTCCAAATGTTTTCATTTAACACAAATTGCTTCCACATCTTTAGTAATCAATTTAACGCAAGACAAAGTTAAACCTGTCCTGGAGATCTGTAGCTTAATTCCTGCATTGCTTAAAATGCAACAGCACCTGTCTGATTAAGGGCCTGGAAGCTGATTTGTTCCTCCCCTCTCCGCATTAAAAAAAATTCAGCTTCTTCAGTTGTTAAACCATGTAATACCTGCCTTGTTTAATTGCTGTTTCAACCTTTACCAGTAGTACTCAGAAATCTTTAACAGGCACATTTTTATTGTTAGGGCAGGAGCAATAGTGGTGTTGTGCCATAAAGGACAAAGGGGAGCAGTTACTAAAATGCAACTTTCTTTGACCACCTAGAGTAAGGTGTATTTATATTTCTGTCTAATTTCTTTTGTCTTTGCAAGGAGAATCCTGTCACACTTTTCAGAGCTGCTTACACTGAGGGCAGGTGCAAATGGCAGAAGCTATCTGTGAAGTGGCTAAACAGCTCTGTGCTCTGCCACAGCCTGGCCAAATGCTGTGCCTGTTTTCTTCTATGCAGCTCCCTGGCAAAATCCCAAGGGGAGGAGGCTGAAGAGCACCTCCAGCCTGTCCCATGTAGAGCAGACCACAGACCCTTACACCATCCTCTGGTACGTCTTATGTGAGTGCCTGGTAGTTCTGTGGGTGATTCTGTGCCAACACCACATTCATTTGTACGGCCTTATTCATATAAGGCTGCCACTAACTATACAGTAAAATAGCTGTTTACAATTACATACCAAGTGAAATATATTAATACAGCTTCTGTAAAATAAGTTTAGTACCTTGAAATGGATATTAGAATTAGAAACGGAGAGAAGATATTGGAATTAAAACCTGTTTAACAGGTGTTCCATCTATTACATAGTTAATCTCTCATTCTGTAAAAGCATTTAATAATCATTTAGTATATACACGGTAACTCCCTTATGAAAATCTAAATTAAATGTTTATTTGGGGATCTTAACCTAAAGCATTACAGAGGAAAGATTGTTATTGATTCCACATTGAACCCTAGGTCTTGTTAATTAATTGTGTAATTTAAATTCATTATTTATGGAATTAGTTAGCCCGAAAAGCAGAGGCAATACAATATGTGTGTGTTGCTGTGAAACATGCTTTCAACACCAAATAAATGAATTTTTCACTGGCCCTTGTTAAGCTGTGCATTCCTTTAGGAAGGCCCTACTTGCGTTATTCAGGGTTTTTGCCTTATTAATTGTTCTTGGAGGAAATAGATGTAACTTTGCAAATAATCCATGTGTCTGTTTATGACTGGAACTAAGGGACTGCAGTCCAAACCATATACTAGTTATAACTTCCATAACAAGGGCAAAAGAAATATTATAACTTCAAGGTTAATCAGGCATCAGAAATTGCTTCATGTAACACATTTTAAATACATTTAGGTAAAATTCTTCAAAACGAGGAAAAGTTCTATGTAACAACTAAATGAAATATATGCATCCATCCAAACATACATAAATATAAAACATATAAACGCATATGTACACACATACATAAATCAAAATATATTTCTATGCAAGCCCTTCTGGTGATTCTAAGTATATTAATACTAGGCAGCATTTCCACTTTTTCTCACACACAATCTCATGTGGAGATACTGTTAGAATTTTCTGTCTTAGAATACACATTTTTCAGTCTTTTTTCTTTGTTTTTCTTTGGATGCTGACTTAAGGAGATATGAACATACAAGGCCAGAAACTGTTTCGTTGGTTTGGTTCTTCTTCCACAGCTTATATGTTTCTTTGCTTTGTATTTGGATAAACAGCATGCAGATTTTATTAGGATTCTGTACATGAATAGGGCTTACTGTTGAACTGTAATAACTCCTTTACTTTCTCTGAGTTCCTCTTTACTTCTCCAAGCTCATTAAAAAACCTCTCTGCATTACCTCATCCTCCAAAGATCGCGCCATGTGTGCACAATTACTGTTCTCTACCTTGAAGACTGGAATTTACTGCTAAATACTTACTCTGGCTGAGTGGCAAAGATCAATACATTATCTGACTGGAGGCTGAAGCATGTTGTGACTCACCTTAACAGATGAAGAAATCTGAAACAAATGTACCTTTCTTCTAGTGGAAATCTATTGAGGAATCTTCTGAAAGTTTCTGTGTGTCTTCTGGCAGGATTTGCTCAGTTCGTGTAAGTCTGAACAACTGTGAAGCGATTGCTTCAGAGAGAAAAATAGTTCCTGTGTAGCTTGTGACTGCAGAGAACCTGGAGCTCAGCACACAAGGCTGCTCCAGGACACGTGCAGGTGGAAAGTCAAAGCTTACTTGTTGAGATACTAGTTTGATATCACTGGTGTCCGATTTGTAGAGCTGAAGCTGCACATGGGCAGTAATTTCTTGTATTCTTTCTCTTTTAAGGAGGTTATGATAGCCTACATTCATGGCTATATGGCCCCAAGGCCAATTGAGCTCAAGGTCAGCCTCCTTGTTTGATGCTGAACCTGTATGCAGCTGCCTGGCGTACAGCTGCTACACTTTCACTTTTATTCTTGGCTTCGCATGTCCCTGGGATTTATCCCAGCATTCAGGAACAGTTTCTGGGAAATGACACTGCTGCATAAGCATGTGAAACCCCGCGTTGCTGTCCTGAAGTGGACGAGTGGAACAGAACTGCCCCTAACCTGAAAGGCTGGTTTAAGCACCAAGGCTGAGCTAAGCTGTCTCCATCTCTTACAGATAAGGAGATACTTCCTTGGAAGGAGGGACAGTTCTCAGAAATGGCCCAGAATCCTCTTTCTGGGTGATAACCTTCACTTTTTTACTCACTTCACCCTACTCATAGAATCATAGAATCATAGAATAGTTTGGATTGTAAGGGGCCTTAGAGATCACCTAGTCCCAGCCCCCCTGCTATGGGCAGGGACACCTTCCACTAGACCAGGGTGCTCAAAGCCCCATCCAACCTGGCCTTGGACACTCCCAGGAATGGGGCGTCCACAGCTTCTCAACACCCTCATAGTGAACAATTTATTTCTTTTATCTAATTAAATCTACCCTCTTTCAGTTTAAACACATTTTCCCTTGTCCTATCACTACATGCCCTTGTAAAAAGTCACTCTCCATCTTTCTTGTAAATCCCCTTCAGGTACTGGAAGGCTGCTAGAAGGTCTCCCTGGAGACTTTCCAAGTACCTTAGGTGATCAGTAATTGTATGGCTAGATAAAATTTGGGTATACCTTTCAGTGTGGATGGGTTGATGAGGCATAGATTTTAATCAAGATTATTTGTGTGCACTTATTCTATTCTATTGTATGTAGAGCTTGCTTTACAGACTACCTATTTCTCCATAGTTAATAAGAAAACTATCTTAATATGATAGCTTTTCATATGTTATAGGAAATGTATTCCTTCGTCTCTATATAGTGAATTTGATTTCTACATGAGGTTGAGATGCCAGAATCTCTGTGACTGTCATTCCTTTATTTTCTCATGTTGCTTTGTTTATGATAATGTGATGTTATGTTGAGAGCCATGTCTGCTTTTTTTTTTTTTTCCCAGTCCATTTCTACTCTAAAGTAATACTGCAGGAAAAATAGCAAGCATAAATCAGAACATCAAAGTAAGTCCCACCATACTACAGTGTACAAATAGCTGTTGATGAGTTTGCCATGCTTACTGAACTGAATAAATATAAAAGCTTTTCATGTGCATTCCTATTTTCAGTCCCAATACAGTGCGTTAACCTCAGAATATCAAATTGAATCAGGGGTTCTGAGAAGAGCTGGCTCCAAAGCAGTTAGAATGACACTCTTCATTACACTATCTAGATTCAGGTTTCAGACAACCATAACCAGTGCTTTCACAACCTCTCACCTAAAGTCAGATAATGTACAGCCACCCAAATAAGCAACTGAATTTCCCTGCAAGTGCTTCTGAACCTCTCAAAATGTGGAGTCCGTAGAGGCCCTGAAAACTGAGACTGAAATTGTTATGAAGAGACTTTACTGGATGAAATTTTTCCTTGCCAGGCACAAATAAACAGCTCTCAATAGGGTGCTCACCACACAGTGTGTCAGCACATATTATGCAGTCTAGTGCTGAGTGGATGTGTCAGCTGCCCATTAGACCACACTAAAATAGAATTGCTGGGAGCCTGAAGCATGAAGCATGATATTAGATAAAGTGATGAAATTTCACTCGATTAAAGAGCCAGGTCAAGGACAGTTACCTCAGGAAATTCCTTTTTTCCTAGAATATTCTCACAAGTTTGATAAATTTATCCTCCTTTTCTGCTTATTTTCGATTATCATTCAAATTATACGAATGGCTGCATATACACTTGCTGGCTTCTGACATATTGGGGATGACGGGAATGGTAGATTTTTATTATGTAAAAAAGGGGAGGAGGCAGAAAAGGATTGACTGTGCTCCACATTAGAGGCTAAAGGAATTGTTAGATTGATTTGTTTAGAGTTGTTTGCGTTTTCTTCCTCTGAGGTGAAAGCAGCTGGGATTTTTTGTTAGGCTCCCTGAATGCTAGCATAGAGCAGCACCTGAGGGAATAGAAAATTGCTCCCTTTATCCACGGGAAATGCATGCTGTTGGCAAAAGGATCTGCATCTGTTTTGCTTCTTGACTAGAGTGCTGAGGCCTCACCTAGTCAGATAAAGCTGCGGATTTGATTTAGTGTCTGTATCAGCTCCTCAGAGTGCTCCACAAGAAGAAATTAGCACACGTGGCTAAATCTGCTGTGTTTTATTGCAGTTTATAGTTTGGCAAGACCCGTCTCTCTCCGCCTCCCTCAATTTAATTTCAATTAGGATCACAGGTTGCTCTGATATCTAAGAGGAATCCAAAAGGTTAATTATCATTGAGTATGCCATCCTTGGAGCCAGTCCCTGACCCTTATCCTCTGAAGCTTTAGTACAATTTCTAAACAATATATGACATCTTGCAAATTGTTTTAATGCTTATTAATTAGAATATGCAAGCTCCTCTCTTTCAGTGAGTCTCCTCCTCATGCTATGCCAGGTGTAAAGCAGAATTTGCAGTTAATTCAAACCTGGTCATCCTTCTTACACAGTTGCCCATTCACCCATGCACAAATGTATCACAGTGATTTGCATCAAAAATCCCAGACACTGCGCCTCTTAACTGTTTGGCTGTATTGGTGTTGAATTCTGGGCCAGATAGAGATCAGTGGTTACAAGACAGCTGCCAGATAATAATATTTAGTCCAGGCTGAATTTGATTTGCTTCTGATACAGCATTTTCTAAGATTAATAAATTAACTCCTATATACATACTTCTTGGTATGTGGAAAGCTTGTCCTACAATTTTACTGGCATGCTCACAGGGACTCAAATGCTCTTTTGGTATCACTGATGAAGCTGAAAAAAAAATATTTTATTCACTCTGAAAGCAAGTAAAATTTTGCAAGTCTGCAGTTACCACTGGAGATACCTGTCTGATGAATGGGTTCATGAAAAATGCCCAGATCAACATAATACAGAGGTTATCATAAAATATGAGACCTTAATATAAGTCTAGGGAAAATTACCTTTTGGATGACAAATAGCATGACATTCACCCTCTAATAGGAGTAATCTAGGAGTCTCAATAGACACAGTCATCCTACCCAAGCACACATTTAGAAGCTCAAATTATACTGCATGTAATATTTTGTGTATAACATATTGATAATAAAAATATAAGATATAATATGGAGAAGAGATTCACAGCAGAAGCGAGGCCAGGCAATTGTAGAGGCATACTGATGAAATCTAATAATTGTTTTCTATTACTGCTTTTCCTGTTTTGTCGGATTTTTTTCCCCTCATTGTGTAGATGACAGTTTACTTTCTGCTTCTGTGAAATTAATCTCCCAGAAAAAAAAGCCACAGCACCCATTTTTATTTATTTAGATTATTTATTTATTTTTACCAGTGAATTCTGTGTCTAACCTCAATAAAATTTCCTCATAGAAAACACACACACGTACACCAGTCCTGTATGAAGATGATGAATATGTTACTTTTCATCTGTATGAGGTTAGGATTAAAGTAACGTAATCCTTAGACAGACAAAAGATAGCACTGCTTGAAATGGGTGGATCTTAAAACATCCCTTTCACATCCTCATTGAACTGGCTTCTGAGAGCTTGTCTGTCACCAAACACAGGCAGAGCAACCTGAGTGAGGCTTTGTTGGTATTCTTGCCGTGTTTTGCGCTGCTCGGGGTGATTGCAGCAGAGCTCTTGTCTGTCTCTCACTTTTGTGTTTTGTTTTGTTTAGCATTGTTCTTCAAAACAACAACAACAACAAAATCCCACAAACCAAACCAAAACCTTGAGTCCTTTGTTTAAATTATTTTAACATAATAAGGCCCTTTATGAAGCAGGGAAAGTGGATGTTTACTGCGGGTTGACAACATAAGGACATGTCTGTTTATTAAAGAGCCTGTAGAAGGAAATCTGATATGCCACTTCCCTCCTTTTCCCATTGCTGGAGGAGTGATTAACTGCTTCTGCCAACTCACACCATCCACAGCAAAAGCTGCCTTCTCCAACATCCTCTGTCAGCCTAGTCTTTTCCATCTACTCCCCTGAACCACAGCCAGTGCTGAGGTGTGTGATCACCCTGATAACTGGCAAGGAAATGTGGTCATACTTGTTTGATTATTTTTTTTTTTTAACATTTTGTATTGCCCAGTGTTTGTGCATGCTGGGGCAGGGGAAAGGGAGTGAGGGACACTGCCCTGATTCACACACAGGATAGCCCTTTCCCTTTCTGTAAAGAAAATAGCATGGGAAAGGGACCAAAAGTGGACTTTTCACTCATTTCTCCCAGGAAAGCTTTCTGAAGGAAAAGTTTAAGTGACACTGTGATAGCATGAGGCAGGGGCAGGTCCCCTGGCTCTTTACACAGAGCAACAGTCCAGCTTAGCCCTTTCTTCAGGCTGTGCACCCTGAGCTCCAGTGTGAACAAGGTCAAGCTATAATGGGCTCTTACAAGGCCCAGCTGCCAGGGAATGTAAATGAGACTGAAGTCCAAATACCACCAGTTTCCTGCCAAAACTCTCAGCAGACCCGTGCCACAGGGAAACAGTAGTTCAGCTGGTGTTCCCCCATCTCTGAAAAACCCAAATCCCCGAGCTGTTAAACAGTGTGTTTGCAATTTTCATTTAACTGTATTAGTTTCTCTGCTTCAAGGACCAGGAGGTGAATCACCTCCCAGAAGGAAACTCATGGAAGACTATGTCCCTGAAATGTCGTTTTGAGCACCAGGAGCTGCTAGCTACGAGGCTGTGTGGGGTAGAGCACATGGCAGTGCCTCACGTGATGGCGATGTACAGTCCTCTTTCAATAGGAAATGTTAGCTCAAATATATCCTTAGTGTCTTCCAAGGTTTGAAAGCTGATTCCTGGCCTCTTCAAGCTTGTGAAAAGTGAAGCTGTTCTTCCCCTACACCCTGCTAGTCCTCTGTACATTACTCAGGCTCTAGTCAGCATAATTTATATGTCCCCTCTCTTTGCCGCAACTTGTCTGATGTGGTTTTTACCACAAGTGACAACACAATACTGCCCTTTTCACCATCATGCTTTAAACAGCTGAGTAGATAGCACTGAGGATGTGAAGTAACGGCATTTGTCTTAAGGTTTGGTGAAACAAACTTGATAGTTTGTGTTTGGTTGTTACTGATTCAGCCTCTTTGCAAAGCGAGGTGGACAATCCTGGGTGGTTTGTACTTATTGTTTGGAGGGTCTTCTTTCCATAATGACTAGAGGCATCCCATGCCTTTTAATGCCAGTGGAGTTGATAGAAGATGGAGTGATCTGCCTTGATCTCCTCTACTCATTATTCCTGCATGTCTTCTCAGATTTATGTGCATTACATTTGGCAAACATCAGTTTCTATGTATAGTTGCATTTCAGATGAATTGGCTATTTAAATATGTACTGTAGTACTAGAAGGTGTTTGCTTTACTTTGCAACCTAACTGCCTGTGAAATGTTATTTATCAGAATCAACAGTTTTGGTCCAGAGGCAGTCTGAAAAATCATTACAAACCACAAAGATGTCATAAGGCTCTTTGGCAAAAACAACAAATGCTCTCTCTACATCACAGGTGCGATGGTCTCTACTCAGATGTGTGCAGGTTTATACAGTTCATTTAAATGCGAGAGGAAGCCCACTAACAGAAACACCTTAAATCACTGGAGGTTCAGTTTTGGTAAAGTTTCCACAGTGCCACAACACAGAAGTACTGCTGCTATCTGGGTCTGAATCCACTGAAGTACATTTACACCATTGGTCCCCCACAATAAACAACTCCTCGGTCCTTTTCATGAATCTGTCTTCAGAGCTGTATCATAGTATATATTACAGAAAAAATACCACACCTTCCCTCTTTGCCTGAAGCATCATACTGACTAAACCAAGAAGTTGAGGTTTTGGCTTGGTGATTTTTTTTTTTTTTCCTGTCAAGAAACTGAAAAAATACACTTGAGAGAATCTTTTCGCCCTTATTCTCTGGGAGGTATTGAAGTTAGCCTGATTTGTGACTCTACTAGGTTTAGGTATGTAGTAGTGAACCTGTATGATGATCACAGACTCACAGATGGTCCTTCACCCTGCCTCCAGCACCTCATGTCTTGTACACAGCCTAGGCAAAAGTGGTACAGAGACAAAGGTTCACAGGACATGCTGAGGTTCTACACACAACTTTCTGTCACTGAAATCCTCTGTCACTCTGTGTTTCTTCACAGTGTTTTACCTGGTTAGTACATTCCTAACATGTACCCAGGAGTAAATGTTTTTTAACTCTTTCACTGTATTGCACCGTGAACAGAGTTTTCCCCTAGGTAGGTCCATTATAACAAAGCCACTGGGCCTTTTTAAAGAAAAAAGTGTCCTGGCTGGCAATCTGTGTGCCACGTTTCAGCTCTGGGGATGTGGCACATCCAAACCATGCAGAGGAAGCAGAAATGCTGACAGGCTCAGAACGACAGCAGTGACAGCCTGTGCAGCTGTACTCATTCGATTTACAGCACTTAGCAGTAGTGGTTTCATTATAGTGCATCTCAATATTTCCGAGGGCTCCTAAATTTTGTTTTTCAATATTGCAGCTGAAGGGCAAGCTTGTCTTGTGATTTTTCTGCCTCAAGTAAGTCCTGTTTTTGTTGCACCTTGCCAACATGTCATCCGATCAGTGTGTAAGGAATGTGTTATGAGATAAGACTTTACAAAAAGAAACTAACTACCCATATTATCTTTTATCTATGGAAAAAAGCACACCATCATCCCATAATTAGTATTCACTTTTATTGTGTAATATTATATCACTTTCCTTCTCCCTGACCTACTTTTTGCTTGTCTTTAAAATGTAATTTAACTGTCTTAACAAAATGAGTTTGACTCCCTTTTTTAGATCATCCTACAGAGAAACAGAGCTGCTAGCCTTTGATTCCAGATTCTATCTGGAGAGAGTAGTGAGCAAACCTACAAAGATTTGCTCTTAAATCCAAATAGAAAATGAGATGGTGGGACTTTGGACACATTACATCACATTTTAATAAAAAAGTTGGGTACACATGGCCTAGATGACACTAGTGAAAGGAGATGTAAACTTTGTTGGGAAACCGTGATCTGAGACTAATACACCTCTGTCAGTGTGGAAAAACAGCTAGAAAATATAAGGTGCAAATAAATGAGCAGGGATGATCAACTGTACACAAAAGATGGTAAAAGTTGGAGAGCACAATTATTAAACAGAAGAAGTATTAGGGGCTATAACTGGTCACAATCTGAAATGAAGGTTTTAAACACTGTCTCCCGTAACAAACTGATGAAGTCTTGACCAGGTAAGTAGACAGTAGGGTACACTGGAAACTGGATGAACTGTGGGCCTCAAAGGGCTGTGATCAGTGGCTCAAAGTCCAGCTGGAGGCCAGTGATGTGTCCCACATGACAATACTGGGTCCAGTACTGTTTATTTTCATTAATGAGCCAGATGCTGACCCAGAGTGTACCCTCAGAAAGTCTGCAGATAGTGCAAAACTAGAAAGAGTGGCTGATACACCAGACGGTTGTGCTGCCATCCAGAGGGGTCTCAACTGGCTGAAAAAATGGGCTGACACGAACCTCATACAATTCAACAAGGGAAAATACAATGTCCTGCCCCCATGGAGAAATAAGCCCATGCACCAATACAAGCTTGGGGCCAACTAGATGGTAAGAAGCTCATACAGAAAGACCTTGGGATCTTGGTGGACAACAAGTGGACCACAGGCCTGCAATGCATCCTTGTGGCAAAGAAGGCCAACAGCCTCCTGGGGTCCATTAATATAAGCCTCACCAGCAAGTTGAGGGAGATGATCCCTCTTCTCTGCTCAGCACTGGTGAGACACATCTGAGTGCTATGTTCAGGTTTTGGCTCCCTGGTACAAGACAGATATGGACATGCTGGTGTGAGTCCAGCAAAAGGTCATGAAGATGAAGGGCTTGGAGTATTTGACATATTGAGAAGTCAAGACAGCTGGACTCTTGAGCCTGGAGAAGAGAAGGCTTAGAGGGATCTTAGCCTGATGGGAAGGTTTAAAGAAGATGGAGCAAGGATCTTCTCAGTGGTGCCCTGTGGCACCAGGACAATAGGTACAAGCTGAATAGAAGAAATTGCATTTAAATATAAGAATGTTTTCTACCGTGAGGGTGATCAGATACTGGAACAGGTTGCCCGTCGAGGTTTTCTGTTTAGCCCACAGAAGAGAAGGCTGAGGGAATATGCGATATTAGTCTTCATATTCATAAGGCTGAATAAGCTATTCTACATGCATATGAAAGATGGACTAGGAAACAGTAGAGTAGCATTGCAGTAAGGAAGATTCAGACTGGATGCCAGAAAAACCAAACTACCTATGAGAGAAGCTGTGAAGTTTTGCTATCTGTTCTTAAACAGATTAATGAACGTCTCTCAGGCATAACACTGTTGTAGTTGATTTTATGATCAGGAAGAGGGATGGACTAGAAACTCTTTGTGGTCTGCATGCTGGATTTGTTTGATGACTCTGTGCCTGGAGGCCAAAGGGGGTGCAAAGATGGAATGATCAAAGTGGCAAACACAAGGAATGGTTTAGGAAATTAAAATGGAACCAAAAACTATTTTAATTTGTACTGTCAAAAGGGCTTAGGAATGAGGAGGGAAGGGGGAAAAAGAGGATAAGGATATTATACAGAAATTAAATGATCCACAACAGTTTCTCTCAACATACTTTAACCTGGAATCTGCACCAAAACCAAATAAAAGTCACTGTTTAGCAGGCTTGTGATGAGCAATTCAGGCTATTACATTTGGAGTTGTTTCTTTTTCTTACTGTGATGGAGTATTTGTGAAATAATTCCAAATGTTATTTGTGGCTCTTAAAGTCCTAGGAACATTAACTTCTTCTGATATGTGTCCCCATGCTTCCATTCAAACCAATCAATCTTTTGCCTACTGGTCCACAAAGAAGCTTTTATGTTTGAACAGTTCCACCAACAGTTTCACCAACAACTGATTTTTCTTTACGTCCATGATAACTGATATATAAAGCTGTTCTGTTTGTGACTCAATGCAAGATCAAATTATCTTTAAAAATCCTCACAGCTAGTAAATATGTTTTACTACTTAGAATAAAGTACTCTAAAGAGTAGACTAGAGACAGAGTTAAAGAAAGGGGACATGTAGATAACAGTAAGGGGTAGAGGTAGGAAATTTAGCTAGAAATTCTTGTCATGGGGCTGTTGTGATATCAGTAAACAAATTTTTAGAACAAGAAATTAATCAAAATTTAGTAATTGAACTGAAATTAATTGCCTTGAAAGAGGCTTTGTTTATGAACAATGTTCTCCTTTACCTGGTATTATATCTTATTACATTGAAGACTACTTGAACAAGAATTGTTTAGCTATGCCAAGCACTCATGATGATAAACTCTAGGATCATGTGAGTGGCAGATGGATTGAAACTAGTTGCTGGAGAAAGCTAGATTTGAACTTTGAACTTTAGCTGCAGATCCACCCTATGTCACAAGGTAAAGAAGATGGTTTAGGGAAGCAAAACCACTTTGCTGTTTGCTGAGCAGCTACAGACATTGATGACTAAGCTGCTGATTTTTTTTTTCCTTTGCTAAGGGGAAATACATTATTTCTGTAGTAGGCATCATATTTACACTTGTATGCTTGCTTATTCATTTAGAATTATAATTTATCAAACTAGCTTCTCTTCTTCATATCTCTTTCAGCAAAATAGATAATCCAACCTTGAGAGTTGTAAAAACCCACAATCTTTGCCTGTTTGCTACTGGGACAGATAAGATTCTTGGATTCATTTGTAGCAAAAAGCGGAAAGGAAGACAAGCACATAATTGGGAGACATCAGAAGCTTACAGCTTGTAAGGCAAAATCTTGCAAAGAAATCACTGAGTTTCAGCACAAGGCCACTTCCCAACAGCCTCGTTGTCCAGTGACTTTGATCAAGCCTTTCTTCACAAAGGCCTAAAGAACAGCTGACTGATCTTTCCTCTCCAGCGTCTGCTGGGGAAACTTCACATGGTGTCCTTTTGTGGTCTAATATTTTATAGTTTTTAAAGTCTTATTTTCCTGACACTACCTTTTTATCAAGGTATAACTCAGTTCCTTTATGTTTGTCCATGGTCATCAAATTTATATTATTGAAAGGCTTGTGTGTTAATTCTTAATATCCTACAAAGAATTCACTTTACAGGGACCTGAGCAATGCTGTTGCACTTGGTCTGGAATATCTTAATATCAAAAAATAATGGAGAAATTCAGGTCCGCTACTGCAGATTCCCTCTCCATCCCTGAAAGCACCTGTACCGGGGGAGCAAAATGAGGTAGATATGGAGAAACAATAATGATACCTGATCACTGAAAAAATTTACACATGCCTTCTGATGGGAGCTGAGAGTGCGATCTTCCTGTCAGGTTGTGGATACTGGGCATCCCTGCTCAGTTTGAGCAGATTTAAACCCAGTATGGAGGAGATTGAAGAAAAACATGAAGATAAGTTCAGGAGTTAAAAAAGAATTGCAGAAAATAGGTGTGAAGTGGGGTGTTTTCTCTGTTTGTTTGGGTTTTTTCTTTTTCATTTTTTTCTTTTTCTTTCTCTTTTTGGTTTCATATCCATAACCTGCAAGCTTCTTGAAGTTTGCCTTAGTTTTGGCTTCCAGTGTGAACCGAAAAGGGAATCAACCAGTTCTCCAGGGATTTCTGCTATATGGTTCATTGAAACCTGGGCAAATCTAAACAGGCAGATTTTGCACAGCCCTGATCCCACACATTTGTCTTCAGTGTATTTGATTTTTCTTTTTTTCTGCTTGCCTTTTTATGTTGTACAGCTTACTGCAAGTGTATTACATGAAGCTATATAAGCTGATTTAAGCCTATATCATACAGTGAACAAATGAGGAAAAGGAGGGGGAAAATAAAAAATAAACCCCCTAAAGAATATTTTCCTTGGAATGGATTTTTGCTCTGAATATAGATAATATAGATAATATCCAGTAACTGACTGAAATTGTTGACAGCTCATTCAGGAACAAGAATATGGCAGAAGAAACCTATGAATTAGAAGTCCGTCATTCTGAAATGCTCTAGACTTTTCTCTGATGCAAGTTCCATCAATTGCAATATATGTCCATTAGTACTCATACAACTCAACTGTGCAATGAAATAACATATTAGCATTTAACCTGAAAAAATGAAGTTATTAAAAATTTACATAAAATTATGGAGTAAACTCCAAACAGGTCGCCCTAGAAATGTATAATTACGCTCAGCAGTCCTGTCAGCATACATAGAAACAATTTTATTCCTAATCATCTTCTGCTTTTATTCACTCAGGAATGTATCATTAAAATTTCCACAGAACAATGAATCTTAATAGGTGCTAATGCAATTGTGAATTGTGGTAATTGTTGCCTAAATTAATCTCTGTACATTCAGTTTCTTGTTGCCCTATGCAAAAGGAGTGTGAAAAAGATAATATAAGAACTGAAATATGTATAAATTATGCTCTTATTGTTAGGCAGTATTTTGTTACAACTTACTAATTTACTGAGAGATTACTATGGATAAATCCACTAGGATAATTAGATATGTAACTTCATTTAGTTAAGTTGTTTATATGCAATTTTAATTTATTAAGTTATTTATATTTTTTTAAATCTAGGAATTTGAAACTTAATAATAGACATTATTGTATTCAATATGTAATATCCTTCTACGTAAAGGGATCAGTACAGTCATTTATTACATTTTTGTTCTTAGTTGTATGTACCCGGCATATGTATGTAATACTGTACATTAAAGCAGTATGTTTTGTAGGCAGGATTTTAAAGTGATTTGCAAGACCAACCTAAATGTTAGAAAATTCTTCTGTAAAATATAAGGAAGGTTAAGCAATTCTCTTTACTGATCAGTGAAATGCAACCACTGCTTGGGTGGAACAGGGTGGCTGTTCACCAATGTATTCTGCTCCTGGAGACAAGGCAGGAAGATTATTGCCATATTTAATTGAAACTACAGTTTGAGGATTTTAGAAAGACAGAAATTAATTATTCAGACTGAAATTTATCTGCTTTCCAATGCAAACATCACCAGAGTATATATGAAGAACGAAATACAGTTTTTTTGATGTGACGTGACCTCAGCCCATGTTCTATAGCCTTTTTCAGGGAGAAAACCCTCTTAGCTTGACTAGCAGAGGTTGCCCTTTTCATTGCGGAGGCTCAGCTGTGGCACTGATTCTCATTCAATGAGGCTGTGCTTGGTTGATGATGTCTTCCTCTAACTTACCCTTTTGCTTTTCTTTTTCCTTCTTTTCAGGGCACAAGGTGACTTCATCTTGGTCCGTGTTCAGAAATTTTCTTTAGGTTTTTCATTTAAGAACCAAGTACCAAATCTCTCTTCTTGCCAACACAGCCCTCCTTGTACAAATAGTCCATACATTTCCTTAATTGATAGTCTGTTCCTACGTTTGCTCCACTCTGTTCCATGACTGTCTGCTACAGGGAGCAGAAGGTTTCATTAAGGAAAGGATTACGAATATGTAGGTTTGGGGAAGAGAAAAAAAAATATTAATTTTTTTCTAATGCAACTATTATTCAGTTACTGATACAGGAACACTTTCATCCTTTAACCTCATCCATCTTGTCTGTTGCAACCATTTCCATATCACTTGCAAAGTATCACTGTTATATACAACATGGATGATAACAAATCATATCATTTAACACACTAGAGGGGTACAAAGCATGTATGATTAGGGATCTTAATGCTGAGATTTTGTCAAATTAATGACTTTTTAATAGCAATGTTGATGTTAGCATGATCGGAATTAAACAATTTGATTTCAGTTGAACGCCTGGAAGGTCAGAGTTAAAAAGAGAGATGAGTGAATAGGCAATTTCTTAGATAACTCACATGCTAGCAGCATTCTAGCGAGAATGAGCGAGAATGAGCGAGAATGAGCGAGACTGGCAAGCTGGTAACAGCAGATGAGGAGAAGGCTAAGGTACTCAACAACTTTTTTGCCTCAGTCTTCACTGGGAACATCTCTCCTCACCCCACCCGAGTTGATGGATGGCATGAGGGGGTCCGGGATGACAAAACCCCTCCTGCTGCAGGAGAAGATCAGGTTTGTGACCACCTGAGGAACCTGAACGCACATAAGTCCATGGGACCTGATGAGATGCATCCCAGAGTCCTGAGGGAATTGGCCGATGTAGTCGCCAGGCCACTCTCCATGATATTTGAAAAGTCATGGCAGTCAGGTGAAGTCCCTGGTGACTGGAAGAAGGGAAACATTGTGCCCATTTTCAAAAAGGGTAGAAAGGAAGACCCTGGGAACTACCGACCTGTCAGCCTCCCCTCTGTGCCTGGGAAGATCATGGAACAGATCCTCCTAGAAGCTATGCTAAGGCACATGGAGGCCAGGGAGGTAATTCGAGATAGCCAGCATGGCTTCACCGAGGGCAAGTCCTGCCTGACGAACCTAGTGTCTTTCTGTGATGGTGTGACAGCATCAGTGGACAAGGGAAAACCAATGGACGTCATCTATCTGGACTTCTGCAAAGCCTTTGACATGGTCCCCCACCACAACATCCTTCTCTCTAAATTGGAGAGCTATGGATTTGATGGGTGGACTGTTCGGTGGATAAGGAACTGGCTGGGTGGTCACATCCAGAGGGTAGTGGTCAATGGCTTGATGTCCGGATGGAGACCGGTGATGAGTGGTGTCCCTCAGGGGTCTGTACTGGGACCGGTGCTGTTTAGTGTTTTCATCAATGACTTAGACAGCGAGATCAAGTGCACCCTCAGCAAGTTTGCGGACGACACCAAACTGAGTGGTGCGGTTGACACACCAGAAGGATGGGATGTCATCCAGAGAGACCTGGACAGGCTGGGGACGTGGGCCTGTGTGAAGCTCATGAGGTTCAACAAGGCCAAGTGCAAGGTCCTGCACCTGGGTTGGGGTAACCCCTAGTATCAGTACAGGCTGGGGGAAGAAAGGATCGAGAGCAGCCCTGCTGAGAGGGACTTGGGCATGCTGGTGGATGAAAAGCTGGACATGAGCCGGCAATGTGCGCTGGCGGCCCAGAAGGCCAACCGTATTCTGGGCTGCATCAGGAGAAGCGTGGCCAGCAGGTTGAGGGAGGTGATTGTGCCCCTCTACTCTGCTCTGGTGAGACCTCACCTAGAGTACTGCGTCCAGCTCTGGAGCCCTCAGCACAAGAAGGACATGGAACTGTCGGAGCAGGTCCAGAGGAGGGCTACTAAAATGCTCCGAGGGCTGGAGCACCTCTCTTACGAGGACAGGCTGAGAGAGTTGGGCTTGTTCAGCCTGGAGAAGAGAAGGCTGCGGGGAGACCTGATTACGGCCTTTCAGTATCTAAAGGGGGCCTATAGGAAAGATGGGGAAAATCTTTTTAGTAGGGCCAGCTGTGACAGGACAAGGGGTAATGGCTTTAAACTGAAGCAGGGTGGGTTTAGACTGGATATAAGGAGGAAATTCTTTCCAACGAGGGTGGTGAAACACTGGAACGGGTTGCCCAGAGAGGTGGTGGAGTCCCCATCCCTGGGAACATTCAAGGCCAGGTTGGATGGGGCTCTGAGCAACCTGATCTAGTTAGTGGTGTCCCTGCTCCCTGCAGGGGGGTTGGACTAGATGACCTCTAGGGGTCCATTCCAACCCAAAACATTCTATGATTCTATGATTCTATTAATCAAATATTTTTGCTCATTCTTATGACCTGCTACGTGAAGTCTCACAGCTGTGATGGAGTAATATATTTATGTATACATTGCCTCCCCCCCTAATGTGGTATATTTTCATAGATCTAAGAACTTGTAGGGTTTTATGATGATTTACAAACCTGGTAAATTCTGTATTACAGTCATAGTGTTCCAATATTGTGTGCCCATCTGGAACTTGTAGGAGAAGATTACTGTGGGGTCTGAAAATTATTGCTCATAACTATGCATAGTCAACTAGCAATTTCTCTTTCAAATTATTCTACTTGAACACAAGTTCCTGGTCACAAATGACAGAGGTGAACTCTTGAGTTTCCCATCAATAACATTTCTAGCAGAAAGAACAAACTCCCAAAGCTCAGTGCTTCCCTGGGATGTGAGAAACCAAAATCCAAAACAACAGGTGAACCCTCCCAGACATGAGCAGACATACAAGGGCTGAGAAAAGGGAATTGGGAAGGGATTATTCAGTCTTGATAAACCCTTCCTCAACTCATTCTCACTGAGATAATGTCTTGTGTAAATTCTATAGAAAAGAGGACATAATTCCATACTGAGCTAGAGAAGGAGCAAATTGCTCAGACTCACTTTTCAAGGGACTGCAGTCCTTAAAAATTATGTCTTTGGTGACCAACATGTTCTAGAGCCTTCCAGGAATGCAGCAGGACAGGAGAGAGAATACCTGAACCCTGCATATACCTATGTGACTTTGCAATACTCCACAACAGTATTGACTTTTATGACTTCATGTCTCTTAATGATCTCACTGTTAGCCACTTCCTAGCTCACATAGGTTTCTTTGGATGGCCTCTGGAGGGCCAAGAGTTCAAGTCACATTAAAGAATCAGTAATGACTTTAGATGTCTGACTGTAGGTATGGGACCCTTTCTCCAAAATAAAGTATGGGTACATGTGGTTGTTACCATAAAAATCATAAGATTTGCGTATAGTTGTAACACACAGATATACGAAATATGAGTTATCCCTTGCTCCAAAACAGAAATTCCTGTCATTGGTGTAAATTCATAGTAAAAACCATAGTAGATAACTAAACTGAAATAATAAATGAGGACATGATGTAGTGTTAGATCTTGCTTAACTTAGAAAAATAGAAACTTGTACCTACTAACTTCAGAACTTTATCATTTTACACTAAGAGGTTACGTTCATATTTTGTAAAGGAAATGCATAGTCCTTCACACTTTCCATTGTCAAGAGTAGTGTGGGAGTTTTAAGTTCATTTCATGTCTCATTGTTTGGAGTAATGGTTCAAAATGGTTGCAATGAGGAAGTTTGTTTTCAAGCTTGTTCAGTGTGTTCCTGGCTTTGCAATTGGCTAGTGTGTGGTCTTGGTCAAATAATTTTTCCGACTTTGTGCAAGTTTTCTACCTTAGGAGTTTTGTAACTCTCTTCTAATGTCATGAATTGGTAAGCATAAAAAAAGTGGCAGCATTTAGTTTCAAATGTGCTGATATTCTACCTGTGCACAAATGTAAGTTGCACTGTAATAGCTCTTAGTCACTCTCTCCAAGTTCCATCCTCACCCTTCTCTCCTACCAGGGGTGTGAAGGAGTCTTGAAGACCTTGCTGGATCTTCTGCATTTGTAGAAGATTTTCTTACTTTTCAAAGAGTAATTTTTTTTCCAGCCTGGTGTGACTGTTTGGATGAAAGGGCACAATGCAAAATGCTATTTGTTTGTTGGAAATATTAATAATAAATAAAGTTGAGAGACAAAACTGGCCGCAACCCTGAGACGCTCAGAAGATTCTTACAAAAATAACAACCTTTAGTTTGGAGTTACTGAAAAATACCATTGGTGTTTGGTGTTTTGGGTTTTTTTCCTGTATATAAAAGAAGAAAATTAAGTTAAGGGACAATAAGAGGTACTTACCTAGAAACTGTTATAAATCATTGAGCTGATCCAATATTTTTAGATATTGCTTATGGTCGCAGAGAGTGGATTAAATCATATTCATTAAAAAAACCCAAACAAACAAGAAAAGACTCACACAACAGTTAAATATCTCTAGAAAGCTGGATAGTGCTACCCCGGCTTAGCTCCTAAGAAGTGCCTGTGTCAGCTGCAGTCAGAATAGGTTGGGGTTTACTGTTTTGGACTGAATTGTTCGTAGTGATGTAGAGGAAATATATGGGAAGAAGAGAGGAAAATTTGTCTGCTGAATTGGCTGACTGCTCATACAGACAGCTGTGCTGTTCACTGGACATCACTTATGAAAAGACAGGTGTCTTTTCCAGATTTTTCAGCTCAGTTCAATTAACCACAGTAAATGTGAGCAAACTGAAGGTCAGGAAATCCTTTACAAACAAGTCAGCAGAAGCACCTGCCATGCATCTAGTAAAATAATGTATTTGACTAGGAAAGAACATTTCCTCATTGTTTTGGAGAATAAGTCAAGAACAAATTACTGGGAAAACTTGACCTGAGCAGCAGGTGTTGCTGTGTGCAAACTATGCTGAGAAAGAGGAGTCTTAGTGATACGAATAACTCTGGGAAAAAAGCTAGCTGAGTATTGCATAGCTTTCATTTATAAACTTCCCTTTCACTGCAGTAGTAGGTTTGTTATGAATAGCAGTGAGAGTAAGATCAATTTATTACCTGAGCATGAGAAGAGCCTTCATTTCTTTGGGGTCTGTCCCACTGCCTCTTCTTATATACAAAAGAATTCAGACTTGGAGAGTATTTCTAATATGCTTGGTATCACAGGCTTTTTTTTTTTTCCTGAGATTCTCTTTTCTATGTAATATAATATGTGCGTTTTGCATTCCATGTTATAGCACAGTTCATGGAATGAAAGTTGTGTCATGCAGGTTTTTTATTTCTGTAAAATATGCTTATTGTTATCAAATTACAAGATAACTAATACTGGCATTCAATTTTTAACCATTTTCTCAGAAACCAACATAAAGACATTTGCAACAGGAAAACTGCCCACAGATTATAACGGGGTCAGTGAAGGCTTACTGTTACCCCATGCTTTGCCAGTCTGTTTGTTATATTTATGTGTTGCTCTAGGTCTTGACTTTAGTCCTTGACTGATGTGTTGGTTTCTACAGCACATGGCCCTAGGAGGTCTGATTGCTGTGTCTAACTATGATCAAAATCAAGTAAGTTATATTTTTAAAATCTTACTATTTCATTTGAAGTAGTAAATACATTTTCTGGTGTAGTTACTCTGCTGGGATAATATTAATTTCTATTGAAAAAAGAAAAAAAAATCCCATTATTTTTATCACTGTGATTGAGTACAAACTCTCCATTTTACAAAGATAAAATTGTTATGCCAAAATCAAGTAAAACATGTCCAAGCTGTAGCTGCTTTAGGCAGTCTATTTGTGAACCTGACCAGAAGTGTAGGTTCTTAACAAAAATTCAGGCTTCCTTCCAAACCTTGCAGTTGCAATTTGAGATGGGCCTAAAGTGCAGGTATTATCAAAACAACTGGGTCTGAGTCCCTCACAGGACTGAACGACTTCAAATCTTGAAGCAGGTTGTGAATTTATCTTCAGAGTACCCATTCATTTGAACAGCAATGCAGAAATTGTGGTGTTGAACTTTGGAGAAGTTTCATGACACTTCTTACTCAAATGTAATGAAAAAGGAGGAAGGGAAAAAAATAGAAAAGAGGAAAAGAGATCAGTTATCCCTTACCAGAAGTTGGAATTTGGTCTTTGTAACTTTGCTCCCACTGCTTCCACTCCCTGTATTTTAGTGTCTGACTCAGCCAAATAGGAATAATACTGGGTTTTCTTTAGATTCTAGGTTCAAATACCTGGGTTCATGGATGTTTATATTTATAGTTTAGCAATGACCAGTAAGGATGCAACACAGTAACTGCTGGATTGTCAAGATACTTTTGTTTTTCTCACATGTTATAATATTTGAAGGAAACAACTTATCAGAAGAGTAAAGTGGGGACTGTAAAGTGAATTTGTCTTTTCTTCAGTTGGTCAAAAATGTTTTTGAACTGAAAAATTTTCCTTCCGCTTCCAGCACACATACTAGTGTAGTGTCTCAGGTCCCCAACCCTCCCCTTTCCCTCTCTTGCTCCCCCCGCCCTGCCCCCCTTCAGATCTTGCTATTTCAGGAAGACGATGTGTGAAATATTCAAATCTCTAGACCTCGTTTAGATGGCAATGATTGTAATGAGAACTGAGAAAAGCTACTGGCACAACACAAACACATTCCCATGACAGGGGCTGTAAATGAGGATTGTAAAACTGACACCTTTCTTGAACCTGTTTTCTACATTGAAAAAAAAAAAATCTTAAAAGCTGATTCCTGGGGGCACTCTTGCTGGCACCAAGTGTACAAATAATGTTTGTATTCCAGTTCAGAAAAAGAAAACTGAAAATATTTCATTGAAAGCTGACAGCTTTAACGAACTTTAAAGGTTAGCCTTGGTGCTAGTTAGCATATCTATTCATGTCTCTATCAGTCTATTGAATTACTCAGCTGAACATGCACACAAAAGCAAAACTAAAGAAAAAACCCGAGAGAGCCAGCATTAATAATTCATAAATAGTAGAGGCTTCTGACTGACTATTTTTTCAGGGAGTTGGAATTCTGCTAATAACTGAATCCTACCAGCTCCTAAGTTACTACAGAAGCTCACAGATCGACCCTGCCCAAGAATGTTAATGTTCCTGTAAGTGGTTAGCTACCAAAACATATTGTGGATTTTCATCCCCTCAAGCACTTGTTCATGTTTCTTTGGATTAGTATAAGGTAGGGCTTTTCATGAAATGTTTAACTGACAGTTTTTATATTTGAATTTCACAAGCCTCTGCAGACCATAAAGAACTCCAAATTCAGACATAATCCTCAGTACAAAGTAAATCAGATTTTTTGAACAGATTCCAGATGCCATTTATGGTAATAATGAGGATATACAACCTCCTCCTCTGCCTCAGCTGGATCAGTAGTGATGCTGCTCTTGACAGGTTAACTTGTCTTAAAACTTTTTTGGGGGAGGAAGGAGGAGTAAATTAAAATTTTGATTATTAAATCTTTCATTTGAAAGCTGAAGCTATTAACATTTTTCAGAATTAACTATTTTTTTCTGGGAACCAGTTGCAGCTGTTGCCTGACAATGAATTGATTTTAGGCAGTATTTATGAGGGATTGAAATGCAAGTTTTTAGCAATTAAGATAGTTTAGTGAAACACTTAAGTGGTGAGCTGATAATAGTGGCAGACGATGCATTTCAATACTAACCCTTCCACTCAAACAGGATAAAAAAGAGGTGGGTGGCAAATGACAGAAGAAAGGTTTCGCTTCATCAAGGCTTGACTCCTATTATTTCAGTCCACATATAATCCCAGGTGCATTCCACTCTGCCACATTGGAAACATGCTTACTTTCCAGGTAGTTGTACATGGCTTTTTTTTCTTTACTGTTTGGGAGAAGACTGCACAGGAAAGAGGAAAGCAGCCCCTTTTCAGTGGAGGCAATGCAGTGCAAGGTGCTCTCATAGCAACCATCATCTTTTCTGTACTGACAAGTGGGCATGACTCAAAGATTAGACCCTGAATCTGTGGCTCAAGCTTTGCTGTGCCATGACAGCAGAGCATCACTGAGGCAGGTTCATTGACAGTGTGGACCTTATGAATGACAAACTTGCCTTTGGGCATCTCTTTAAACTGGTGCAGTATTACAGCCTTTATTATACTGTTCCTCTCTAGCATCAGGTTAGTAAACCAGCCTTTGGGTGTTTGAAGAATCTGCATGACATGAAATTAGTGAGATGAGAAATAACAATGCCATTTCCTGTGGGACACAGAGGAATGTTGTAGTCAGGGCTGCAGGGAAAAGTTTAGAGCTTGGTTCTACACTGTTTTCAAATAACTGTTAATATGAGTTTTGTAAGCTATGCTCATTCCCAGATACTTACAACAGTGAAATCTTATTCCTGTGATGAGCTCATGGATGCATATCTTATGTTAATACAGATGCAGGTAGGACTACAGAGAAGAGGAATGAAGTACTAAAAGTAATAGGAAGGAAAAATAATATGAACAAGATATTCAACCCTACTCTACTCAAAATGATAGAGGTTTTTATCTTCCTATGAGGGTATAAAACTCACATAATTACAAACAACAAAGTTCATATCACGATATGTCTTCATCTACCTACCTTAGGAGGTTTGTTCCTCTAAACTGGTACCTATTATATGACTGAGTATGTGTACCTCTAGTCTACTGAGGCTACAAAGTAAGATGGTTTACCTTAAATCATGACTGTTTTTTATAAGACTTTCAAACATTTAATTTACCATATGTCTTCTAAGGGATAGTAACTTTTTGAAAATGTTCTTACTCAATTGATTACCTGAGCACATCTGGCACCTTGTCATCCCACGTTACCTCCGATTTACTTACCACATACTTACCCTTAACCATGGCTTTAATTAAAAGTTTTATTTTCTTTTTATGGTACTTACAAACAGATAAAAAACACCCCTGAATCCGGAAGACAGAGTTTCACTATACCTCATGTTAGGCTATGTTGCAATGTCCTAAACACGTATGTAGTGTAATGAGTGAGAAGAGGGATTACTGAAAAAATTTCTCCTGTTTTGTACATTATATTAACTGATTCCCTTACTCAAAAGGAGAACCTGGTTAAACTTAAACAGTTGTTCAAAAAATACAGACACAACATTTTAACTAAATGCACAGCAGCCATAGGTGGTTTCCAGCAAAAGGACAGCCCGTCCACGTGCACATTCATTTTTTAATGTCAGTGATGACTCTATACATCTCTGTACTTGCTTGAAAGAACTTGATGTATTCCTCTTACATGGAGAAAGCGTTTCTGAATAGTGGAGCAGTGGTGTTCAACAGTACTTGTTGTCTATTTCCATTGCAAAGAGGAGCTCCATTTTTATTTTTTGGAAGCCCAGTTTGTTGATCTGTTACTAGTTCTTACATAAAAATTTCAGTCATAGGGCAGCTGATCCATCACATTCCTGTATCTGCATTGCCCACAGATTATACTGTTGTGTTTAAATCAAAATGCCATGATAAATTTACATGAGAGAAGAGGTGGGAATGGAGGTAAAAAAAAGTGTGACAGTGAAAGCCTACTTGTCATAAAGGAGAGACTGGAGAAGCTGTTCCCTATGGGAAGAAACTCAGGAAGCTTCAACGGCACTGAGAGGTGGCTGGGCCAGGATGAAGGAGTAGCACAAACCGTGTAATTTTGGTAAGCTGCAGCAGACAACTTTGGGTCTACCCCCTGTTTTCAGTTTGTGTTAAGGGGATTTTCTGTTCCTGAAGGCTGGACTTGGCTCGATTAGCTTTTTTAGAAACCTTTCTGAACCAGTTTTTTTGAGGCTATGTAACATGGTGAATCTTAACTAAGCGGGAAAATACACTGCCAAGAAGCCTTCACTCCATTTTTAACTCTCTGGGAGAAGTCCCTTCCATGAAAACAGGAAAACAAGTCAGCATTTCCTGCTCTGTTGCAGTTTAAAAGGAACTGGTTTATTCTGTGGTCTCCTGCAGATGGAAGTGGCTCTCACAGAAGGAAGTCTTATTGAGAACTAACTGGAAATTGCTAGCAGCTGCTCAGCTGCCACTGATATTAACTGAAATCGTGTGGTTAATTTCTTACCCACAGCCTTGAAAAAAAGCCCCTTAGTACGAATAGGGACATAAAAGTTTCATATGGAATTTTCAGCAGTAAAAATGCCTATAGTTGTTGCCACATATACTAAACCTCAGCCATTTTATCTCCATTTATTCTTCAAAAGAAGAGAGTTAGGATGTCAAGAGCCTTCTGCTTGATTTATATTTCAGACCACAAGCCTGTCTTGGCCAGTGCTACAGACTTATGCTATTGCAGTTCCTAAACATGCTCTAAAACATGTCCCCCTTTTAAGCTTTCCCCCTTTTAAAGAGACCTGTCTTGTAAGTTGGGATTTGTCCAAGTCACTCTCCACTGCCTGCTGTATTTTTCCTGCTCAGAAAGCATTTCATTGGCCCACTCTAAACTCCCAGCCAAGGAAAGATTGATGTCTCCTTTTGAAATAAGTGTCTTTTATTACTTTTCTTCTCTTGAACAGATTCACTTTTTTACCTCATTCTTTAGCTGTGGTTATGCTGCATTTTAAATTTACTCTCCTTGGGCTTAAGAGTACAGGCTGTCTATGGAAGACAAGAACTGTTCCTAGAGCAGCACCAAGCCCAGGGTAGCTGTTAGCACAGGTTTGGTTGTGTCAGAATTAGATCAGCAAAACATTGTGTCATGTGTGGGCACAACCCTAGCATCTGCAGACTTCTGCAGGCAAGCAACTTTACCTTTGAGTATTCTCACTTAGGCATTGCCTTTGGGAAATCTAGTTTCCATCTTAATTGACGCAGACATGGTAGACAGGTGGAATATTAGGGTATAGCATGATTTAACCTTAAGGAGTAAAAAATTAGCGATGGAAGAGTTATTCCTTCTTTTGGAGAATACTTACCTATTTCCATCAGAAGTGTAGATATGAGCTTATTAACTTAGCTGGTGAAAAAACATTAATTTAAACAATCTTGTAAAAACGGGTTTAATCTTCATGTTGCACATGGGCAAATAAAAATTTTGTTTGATACTTTGTTAATGTGTATAAGGCATAATATTTAAAAAAAATTAATTCTTTGCCTGCTAATAAACTATGTTGTAAATTAGAAATATTTTCTTTTGATGTGACTATTTTTAGACACCGCTTATTTCAGGGAAAAAACAGTGGGGGTTTTGGTTATTTTTTTTTATTTATTTGACCTGGCCAACATCTACAATGAAGGTTATTTAAGGACATATGTTCATGGGATATACAAAGACACTTTTGGAGAGCCATTGCATGATGCTGAATTTGACCCTTAAGGGGTAAGACAGGACAAGTATTTTCTTTACAATTTAATTGTGGTGCCTGTTTTTGGTAACACATACACTTCCTGAAACCAAATTCTACACATGTCCTGTTATACCACGGATACTAAGTTATGTGTTTTGTATGTTGCATGAAGAATACATTGTTAATAGGGGAGATTTGACAAACTACTCACCTACCACAAACATTTATGTTTATTTCTATGTCACCCAAGCAAGAATGAAGTCTCCTTGTACCTAACACAGGTACAGACAGGGAAGAGTAGATAGTTTCTGTATTTAACTATAGGTATTTGACTACTACAATCACTACAGAAAAATTGAGGGGTATCTTAGGAAGTATGAAAATGTTGGGAGAAATATGAAAATTAATTCTTCTACCTCTGTAATCCACTACTTTTATTCTTATTTTATTTACTGTATGTTATTTATTTCCCCTTGTTGTTAGCCTTGTATAATATTTTCCTTAGAAAACATGGTATGCAATGGGAATAAAAAACGTACCTATGAAGTACAGTATGATGTAGACTGGTTAGTGATGTCAATTAACTGCTCACATGTTAGAATTACTGTCCTTAGCTTCTTTAGGCATGAAATTATTATCTTATCTAGGGGCAAGAAAAAAAACCTGAGTATGAATACCAGAAATGCTTTAACTTTATGCCAGATTTATATCTGAGCGCTCCCCCCACCCCCTAAAAAAAAACACAAAAGAAAAAAGAGCTATATTGATTCTGTGTTTGCACTATCCCATAGCACAAAATTGTCAATTGGCTGTAACTTGATTACTCCAGAGGACTGGCTATTAACAGAGTGGACAGGGATGAAAAAAAAAGGAAAAAAATGTTAAGCCCACAGATGTGATGTCCAACACAATTACCACAGCTTTGCCTACTGGGAAACTCAGTATCAAGATCCCTGTTATGCCATGACTAGGGAGGAGGGCTGGGGGAAGTGTGGTCTATGGGGTTCTCCCATAACTTATTCTCCTTTGAGAGGCAGCTTGGGAGGGTGGTACGAGTGGGGACCCTGGAAGAAGGTTTCCTGTGAGCTCACAAGCAGGTTATCAAGCTGGCATTGCTATATCTGCTGCCTCTGGAGCCCCAGCAAGCAAGCCTGCAAATGCTCCTGCAGAAGCCAGAAACACAGAGCAGCTGGGGATACTTTTCATGCCAGATTTCATGTTCTCTGCCATGGAGTCCCCACATAAATTCTGCTTGTGGTTTATGTTATCCTGGATCAATGCAGGTCTCTCATCTTCCTTTTTTTCTAGGGTCATTCATTTTAATGCTACCTATAGTTGCTGCTTTTAAGAATCATCTGAGCACACTCAGCAAGGCATCCCACTACTCTGAAGTAAATTCTTAGATTGCCCTTAGAAGAGGCAGTGGCCTGGTGCTGCCAACACCACTGACAAAGGAGCAAAAATGTCAGTGTCTTGCCGGAAGCACTCAACTTCCTGTAAGATCAGAGCTGTAATTAAACAGGCTCTTCAAAAATTGTATTTTGGCCCTCAACAATTTTGTAAAGAGATTACTTTTCCTACAAGTCCTCCTTCTGTTTGATGAAGTCTTTTGTCTTACTTCCAAAACTACAGCTCCCAAGCATTTCCTTTGCTTAGCCCACCCATCACTCTGCTCCCTTTCTCCCTCTTTGTGTGACTCAGATGCTGTTTCTTAAGTGTCATTGAGGCACTTGTCTACCTCATTTTACATACCAAGTTGTTTTGTTCCCTGCACTATGAAGTTTGATGGGCAGGAGTGTGGGCGTTATGTTCATACACCTTGGGTCTAATTTACTTTTTATTTGGGAAACCTTTCTTTTAACAAATAGGAGTGATCAAATGGACTTAAACAACACCTTTATGGTATGAGGAACATTAGGAAATAGTCACTACTATATGGAAGTGGTAATGAAGTGGAGTGTATGAATTCTTGACAACCATTAGTGTAAAAAAACATTTCTTTTATAGCAGATCCCCTATTCTGAGATGACAGCTTTTTCCTCTCTTGTGAATATGAAGTGCCAGATTATGAATTCAATAGCTGCCTCTTTTTCATGGCATTGCTTATGAATCTGCCCTGCCCTGTCACTGCACATTATTAGCATTAAACACACATGCAGCACCATAAATTTACAAGATGCATGCCCTACCTGAAAAGCTTATGGTCTAAACGAGATATGAGAAATTCATGGCAAAACACAGAACAACAGTTCAGGAAAGGCAGCGGGTAAGGATTATTATTCATGATTTAAATTAAGGAGGAAGAACTGCACAGAGAGGTACATTTTAGGAGAAATTTGAAAAAGAAGATGGAGGCACTTGGTAGCTAGGAAAAGGAAAACTGCTCCAGACACAGGACTGGAATGGTTTCTAAGATAGCACATTAAAAGACTTCCATTTGTGAATTAATAGCCAGGTTCCCCTCTGCCTGCTGCTGATCCTGACTTCTTCATCTGTCCTTCTGCATGCTGCTGTCTGCATTTTGTCTGCTTGTTTTCTAGCATCTGGTCTGAAAGATTGAAGGGCCCCTTTTATCGTAAATTATCAACAACTGTATATCATACTGCCTTGAGTGGTATTTATGAATGTTCTACATTTTGAAAATCAAGCCTTAAATAGATGTCACAGTCTATTTCAAATGTCATAATTATTTGTTTGTTTAACAGTGGCTGCCAAAAGAGTGTATCTACCTTTTGTGGTTAAGACGAGCAATCAGCTGTCAAAACAACTTAACCTGGATATAAGAAACCATATCTTAATTATATTTTTCTCAGCGACACCATGCTAGTATGGTTTTTTTTTTTATAATTTTATTTTATTTTGAGGGCCATACCTCATTAATCTTGCTGGTGTGATGTGTTGAGTAGTTCCATGAGTACTTTTGCAACACTAGTCCCTAAAAAATCCAATGTGGTTTATTAAAGAGTAAGACAACACCATTGGTTCATGACGTCTTGAGACTGCAAATCAGTGGGAATTAGGGGATTACTGGGATGAAGTGTATTTGTCCCATTCTTATAATTTTCCTCAGACATCCAGTATTGGTTGTTGTCAGAGACATGTTACTAGTCTAGAAGAAGCTTTGATCTGACCTGCTTCGGTGATTCCTCTGAGTATTTCTTTCCCTGTGGGTCTTGGGAGAACACTTTTGTTCTTCTGGGAAAAAGAATAGAGAGAAAACTCTGGGAAAGTACTAGATGTCAGAATTCAGGTGGCTCAGTTTATGTGATCGGTGAATAGAGTGTAGTTTGGTAGCATGAAGGAAAGTGGCAGACATTCTTGTATTCTACCTGAAATATGGCTGTGCAAGTTCTGCATATTGGATATAAGAAAAAGTTAGAAATGTACAACTCTGCTGTGAAGATAATTCTTCATAGCTGTACTAGAGGGGAATAATTGCCATTTAAATGAAAAAAATCCTTCAGGATTAAATACACTAGGTGAGGAAAGGAGAGACTTGCGGATTTCCAAGAGGTTCTGGTGGGAAGATGAGACTAAGAATTTGACTGAGAATCAGCTTCCTATTGTCCTCTTACCATTTGTAATACTGAGCTATTTTAATTTATACTTTGCTAGAAAAAGCAGACCCACAATACTCGTTAGAGTAAAATTTGGCTTGAGATTATCATATTGTCTTCAAAATGGATGTCTCTGTGGCTCTTGTACTAACAGCAAGGAAACTGGGGCTGTGTGCCCTAAGACTGCGCCTCCATTTGCCTTTGTCCTGGAAGATGTGGAGATGAAGGTTTTATTTCCTTTTGTTAAGTTACTCTGTTCCTTGTATACACTAAGTTGGTTGCAAACACAGGGCTGTATGTATGCTATATATAAGGAAGTGGCCACGGTTACAGCTGACATCTGTTCTAGACTCTCCCTCTTATCTAGGGATTGTGTTTCATGTCTCAGCTGCAGAAAGGTTTTGTGGTTTGGGTTTTTTTTGTTTGTTTGTTTGTTTTATTAATCTAGGCATTTAAAACCAGTATTTCCAACCTTGTACAAGCTAAGACACTTAGATCCTTACAAATTCAGGGTTTCACAACACTCTTTCCTTGGACTGTAAACATCCATTCTGGTTGAGGGCTCACACTGCTCTCCTTCCTAAACTGTTGGCCTATCTAAATTCTTTCTTCCAGCAACTTTCTCCATCAGGTATTTTTCAGTCACCTAAAACTGTCCTTAATTCACCACAGGTGAGTCCTACCCTGAACATGTGTCTCAGCTGGCAGTGACCAGTAATCCCCAGTTTCTGAGAATCAATAGCTTGGCCTTCTACCTTCCCCCATGTGTTATTGCACGGACGTTTTTTGGGCACAGCTCCAGCCCTCCCTCACTTCAAGGAGGCTTGCAAATGGCCTTCCCTGGCCTCAGAGGTCACCACTTCATCACTAGTGCCTTCTGTTGTCATCTTACTTCTCTCATATTGGAGCATCTCTTCCTCTGGAATAAAGCGAAACTTCAGTCTCTCAAAAGAAAGGAAGTTTTCAAAGCACAGGATTTCTGTTGGAGGTTCATGGATGGATTCTATAGTTTCCTCTAACTTCTCAAGAATATCTTCAACCCTGGGTCTAAAAAGACTTTATCTGTAATTGCAGGAACCCTCATACTTCAACCTTAACATTTGAAAGTCATAAATATGTGTATCCTTTTTCAAGTTAGTGCAACAGAAGTGCATCATCTGGTAGCTTTAGAGTGGACTCCCTTTCCCCACCTTCACAGAATCACAGAACCACAGGATGGTTGAGGTTTGAAGGGACCTCTGGATGTTATCCGGTCCAACCCCCCTGCTCAAGCAGGGCAAACTAGAGCAGGTTGCCGAGGATCATGTCCAGACGGCTTTTGAATATCTCTAAGGATGGAGACTGCACAACCTCCCTGGTCAAGCTCTTCCGGTACTTGGTCATGCCTACAGTGAAAAATGTTTTGTGACGTTCAGAGGGTGTGTTTCAGTTTGTGCCCATTGCCTCTTGTCCTTCCATGGCTACCACCAGAAAGAGCCTGGGCCCATCTTCTTTACCCTCTCCCTTCAGATATTTGTATACATTAATAAGTTCCCCCCTGGGCCTTCTCTTCTCCAGTCTGAACAGTCCCAGCTCTCTCAGTCTTGTACTTGTTCTGCTACAGATTTATTTTTCTATGAACTAAAGCTCACTAACGTTTTTATCAGGACAACTTATTTACCAAAAATATGGATTCAACTCCAAAGAAAATATGTTCACAAAGGTATATTAATCAATGCAAATAGTTTTAATTGCTTTGACTTTCTTTTGAAAAGGTCAGAAGATCTCACTTTAGCATTTACAAAATCAAACATGTCATAGTTTTTCAAATAAAATTTGAGAAGAAATTAATTCTGAATAAGAAGTTTAAAAAGGGAAAGCTAAATGAGACATTTCTTTATAGGTCAATTAAAATATCAAGGTTTATATGAAGAACATTTTTTAATATTTTCCTTCCAATTCCAATAAAAATGTCATTCTTTCTTAATTTTCATTTATAAAAAGAAATCTCATTTATTCATCACTTCTATATGTGCCATCATTATGCACTATGCTTAAGTTTTGGATTACTGCATTGCCAGGACATGTGACACTATAAACCTACACTTCTGCCTTGACAATCACGTATGCTATGCATTTGTTTTCTTCCTTGTCCCTTGTTCCTTATTTGCAATAAGCCACTGACTGAAGTTTTCCCTATCTATGTTTCTTTGACAACCTTAATGCTCCCCTGCCTGTATTTAAGTAGTTTGCAGAGTAGTAGATATGAATAATAAGATCAGAAATGTCTCTAATATCACTCTAGTGCCCCTGAGAGCTGTTCTGTCTTTGGTTTGGTCCTCCCTGTGTCCCAGTTCCCCCCTCTTCAAGTCTTCCTTGACTACAGAAGGGAACAATATCTACTCTGATCTTTCCACTAGGTAATAAAAAGGCAATTTACTTGCTGTTCAGATAATTGATCAGTGTGGATACTAAAACACCTGTACATAACCCCAGCTCTAAAATATTGTTAAAAGTAGAGGGAAATCAACAAAAATAATTTAGGAGGCATCTAAACTGAGATCTGGGAAGTGAGACAATCTGTTATTTCATTAGTTTGTCAAGAGAAAATTCCCGAGCGGCTTTGTACTTTTATATGGTGTGGTTGCTTACATTTTAATCAGTAAGATTTACCCTTTTTGTGTGGCGATTATTACCAATGCTATAGCAACTCTGATAGATTTATTTGGACTGACTGATAGTTACTTATGTATTTTACTCATATTTAATAGAAAAGGTCACTCTTTTTTGTTATTTCTGCTACTGGTAGCTGAGACTCTAAAAGTTTTGCAAGACTTGTAGAGCCAAATCAGTCACAAGTCAACATTTTTGGGAAACTGTTTCATGGCCAGTTGTATCCTACAGAGGCATTCAGATTCCTGTTACCAGGAACTGGAATACTTCAGCTAGTTATGGAACAGATATACTCATTTGAAAGCTAAATTCTTTATAACAGATGTCATTAATATCCTCTGTTATTGCTGGTTTAGTAGCAAAAGCCTCAGAATTTAATTAACCAGTATTGTACATTCCTGATCGGTTTGCTTTTATGTTTATGGTACCCAGACATTTACAGGCTGCAAATCATTCTGATACCTAGCCGTAGCTAGATATGCCAGCCAGCTAAAGAAATGCACTTAAAATCTGGGAGCTGACTTCTATACTCTTTCACAAAATGCCTCCAGCAATTTTGGGGTTACACAATAGATGTACTATGTTGGTTTTCTTTCTATTTCTCTGCTTTTTTATGCCTGTGCTTGGTTGTGTCTAAACATAATTGACTCTCAAAAACCAAAAAATACTGTGTATGCTTTGGTTAAATCCAACCTTATTCAGCATCTGATGTTTTAACTAAAGACACACATCTTAAGCATTATTAAGAGAAAAACAGATCTCACTTGTTGAACTTCCACTTTATTCTTTAATGCGCTTTTAGTTCTTTCTTTAAAATGTATTCCATTTGAAGCTTTTGTTGTGCATTTACCACAGCTATGTTCTGAGTAGCTGTGGCTTAAAAACACCAAGGTCCTTGAAATTCAGACCCATAGGACAGCTGAGCAATTATTAAATATTTTATTTTCAAAAGCTGGATAATGGTCTTTTTCCAGGAAATGTTTTTCAAAATGTTTTAATTTTTATTTAGTAGAAGACTGTTGACTTTGAGTAAATTTGAAGTTTAATAAACTTTTTATTTTTGGTTGGGGATGGGGGAAGGAAAGGAAGGGAGACCTATGGCACTGAAAACAGTTGTAGCTTGGCTCATGGAATAATTTCTTTAGAAATGCATATGGTGAGATCTTTTAAAGTGATATGCTTAAAATTAAGTACTTTTAGTGATTGACCAGATTTCACATTTGTGAACACTGAGTGATGCATACTGAGCACCAGTTTGGGAAGTCAGTTCTTTTTTTAAGGTTAAATAGCTAAAGAAGAAATGAGGAGCATATCATGCCACAAAATCTTCTCAAATAAATTGCTGAATGTGGGCGTCGAGAAAATGGTGAATACAAGGCTCTCCTGTTTGTAGCACTATGATTGCACAGTTCCATTTATGTATGATTTTCTCTGCATTGTTTTGTCTATTTTCTAGAAGACACCAACAGTAATAAGACAACAGGTACAATGTAAAACCAGCTTCCCCCCTTATCTCAATTGGGGGGAGGGGTGCGTGGTCAGGTCGCAGTCGCATCTGATGGGGGAACAAGTGTGTCTGTTCAGAGCAGCAATAAAGGTGCCGTAGCTGCCTCCCAACTCAAGAACCAGAAGACCAACTACCCTATAGGTGGGCTTGGCTGTGGCAGAACCTCTGCCTTGCTGAAATGCCTTTACACCAATGCGCGCAGCATGGGGAACAAGCAGGAAGAGCTAGAGTTCTGTATGTGGTTGGCGGGGCCATGATCTCATTGCGATTACAGAGACATGGTGGGACAACACGCATGACTGGAACGCTGCCATCGATGGCTCTGTGCTTTTCAGGAAAGACAGGCCTACGAGGCGAGGTGGTGGAGTTGCTCTTTATGTAAAGGAGCAACTGGAATGTATAGAACTCTACCCGGGAGCGGATGAAGAACAAGTTGAAAGCTTGTGGGTAAAAATTAAGGGACAGGCCAGCATGGGTGACACTGTGGTGGGTGTTTACTATAGACCACCCAACCAGGATGAGGAAGTAGACGAGGCATTCTATAGACAGCTAAACGTAGCCTCGCTCGCAGGCCCTGGTTCTCATGGGAGACTTCAACTATCCTGAAATCAACTGGAAGGACCACACGGCAAGGTGCGCACAGTCCAGGAGGTTCCTGCAGAACATAGACGATAACTTTTTGACCCGGGTGGTGGAGGAGCCAACAAGAAGTGGAGCGCTATTGGACCTTGTGCTGGCAAATAAAGAAGAGCTGGTTGAGGATGTGAAGGTAGGGGGCAGGCTTGGCTGCAGTGACCACGAGATGGTTGAGTTCCGGATTCTGAGAGGGGGAAGCAGAACAACAAGTAGGACTGCCCCATTGGACTTCAGGAGAGCTAACTTTGGCCTCTTCAGGGACCTACTTGGAAGAATTCCATGGGCTTTGGCTCTTGGAGGTAGGGGAGTTCAAGAGAGCTGGCTGCTGTTTAAGCAGCTCTTCCTCCGTGCCCAGGATCAGTGCATCCCTGTGAGTAGGAAATTAAGCAAACGAGGCAAGAGGCCTGCATGGATGAACAAGGAGCTTCTAGTGAAACTGAAAGAAAAGAGTAAGCTCCATGGAATGTGGAAACAGGGTCAGGCCACTTGGGAGGCATACAGGAATGCTGCCAGAGCATGTAGGGAAGCAACTAGAAAGGCCAAGGTTCACCTGGAACTCAGTTTGGCAAAGGACATCAAGGATAACAAGAAGGGCTTCTTCAAGTACATCAGCAGCAAACGGAAGACCAGGGGTAATGTGGGACCGCTGCTGAACGAAATGGGTGCCCTGGTGACAGAAGATACAGAGAAGGCGGAGCTACTGAATGCTGCCTTTGCTTCAGTCTTCACTGTCAAGGCTGACCCTCAGGCTCCCCAGTCCTGTCAGGTAAGCGAGCAAGCTTGGAGAAAGGATGACTTTCCCTCTGTCGATGTGGATCAGGTTAGGGATCTTTCAATGAAGCTGGACACCCACAAATCCATGGGCCCCGATAGAATGCACCCGCGAGTGCTGAAGGAACTGGCAGACGACATTGCTGAGCCACTTTCCATCATCTCTGAAAGGCCGTGGAGAACAGGAGAGGTGCCTGAAGACTGGAAGATAGCCAATGTCACTCCAGTCTTCAAAAAGGGCAAGAAGGAGGACCCAGGGAACTACAGGCCGGTTAGTCTCACCTCCGTCCCTGGAAAGGTGATGGAACAACTCATTCTGGGTGTCCTCTCCAAGCAAGTAGATGAAAAGAAGATCATCAGGAGTACCCAGCACGGATTCACCAAGGGGAAATCATGCCTGACCAATCTGATAGCCTTCTATGACGGCATGACCGGTTGAGTAGATGAGGGGAAAGCAGTGGATGTTGTCTACCTTGACTTCAGCAAGGCTTTTGACACTGTCTCCCATAACATCCTCATAGGGAAGCTCAAGAAGTCTGGGTTGGATGAGTGGACAGTGAGGTGGATTGGGAACTGGCTGAACGACAGGGCTCAGAGGGTTCTGATTGGCGGGGCAGAGTCCAATTGGAGGTCGGTAGCTAGTGGAGTTCCCCAGGGCTCAGTACTTGGCCCAGTCCTGTTCAACTTGTTCATCAATGACCTGGACGAGGGGACAGAGTGTACCCTCAGCAAGTTCACTGATGACACAAAACTGGGAGGAGTGGCTGATACGCCAGAGGGCTGTGCTGCCATTCAGTGGGACCTGGACAGGCTGGAGAGTTGGGCGGAGAGGAACCTGATGAAATTCAACAAGGGCAAGTGCCGAGTGCTGCACCTGGGGAGGTCGAACCCCATGCGCCAGTACAGGCCGGGGGCTGACCTGCTGGGAAGCAGCTCTGCCGAAAGGGACCTGGGAGTCCTGGTGGACGACAAGCTCACCATGAGCCAGCTATGTGCCCTTGTTGCCAAGAAGGCCAATGGTATCCTGAGGTGTATTAAGAGGAGCACGGCCAGCAGGTCGAGGGAGGTTTTCCTCCCCCTCTACTCTGCCCTGGCGAGACCCCACCTGGAGTACTGTGTCCAGCTCTGGGCTCCCCAGTTCAAGAAAGATGATGAACTCCTAGAAAGAGTCCAGAAGAGAGCAACTAGGATGATAAAGGGACTGGAGCATCTCCCCTATGAGGAAAGGCTGAGAGAGTTGGGCTTGTTCAGCCTGAAGAAGAGAGGACTGAGACGGGACCTCATTAACACATACAAATATCTTAAGGGCAGAGATCACGAGGATGGAACCAGTCTCTTTGCAGTGATGTCCAGTGACAGGACAAGGGGCAATGGATACAGACTGAAACATAAGAGGTTTCAGTTGAACACGAGGAGGAACTTCTTTACTCTGAGGGTGATGGAGCACTGGAACAGGCTGCCCAGGGGGGTTGTGGAGTCTCCTTCTCTGGAGATATTCAAAGCCCGCCTGGATGAAGTCCTGTGTAACATGCTCTAGGAGAACCTGCTTTAGCAGGAGGGTTGGACTAGATGATCTCATGAGGTCCCTTCCAACCCTTGCCATTCTGTGATCCTGTGATTCTGTGATCTGTTTTGCCCTGTGAATTAGGTTAGTTGGCATCCGGTTTGGATTTAGTTTGTTGAAAGAGATGCATGCTGAACCCCAAAATATCTCTCATCAGTCAGCAAACATAGTTTGTGCTTGACTTTCAGGAAATGTTAACTGTGAGAGGCCTGTCACATCTTTTGTTATACAGCTTGAAAAAGTGTTTATACCCTTCCATGGCTTTATAAAGCACCAAGCTCATTTAAATAATTGTACAGTCATTTAGTTAATGTGTTCTTTTTTAAACTTGCCTAACTACAGTGAACGTAGTTTTGATAGCAAAAGAACCCTTTTTATGTAACAGCATTTTTCTTCTCCCTCTTCCACCCCCATTTCACAAAATAAATGCAACACAATTATTTTACTGCCGAGAAATTAGCTCATTTGCAAATGCCACCTTGGAACGTAAGAAGAAAGGCATTTATTGAAGCACTAATAAAGGCACCATGTTAGAATAATTTTATGCTGACGGGCCCACAATCACTCAATATTTTAAGAGCTGTCATCACACCAGCATGAGCTGCATGCAAAAGTACAAATTTATGCTGTGACATCATGGCACTAAAAGTATAATTGGAATAAAATTACAATGCATCACTCTAGCATTCAGCAGCAAGACAGAGCACTTTAGATGCCCACACCAGGCTGATCCTTTGCTATGCATCACTGTGCCACATATTGTGTTAACACATGAAGTATTATGACACAGATTTCTGAAGAGTTCAATGTGTCCTTCAGGTATTTCCAGAGTGAGCTTTCAGTGGGTACTCAATGACCTGTGTTGTTAATACACAGTACACTGCACACTAGTAGAAAGCTGGAAGAATATCAAATCAGCAAAAGCCACCATTTTAACTCTTTAGATATGGATAATTAAGCAAGCAGTCACTACACAACAGCTGAGGACCTAATACTATCATTTTTAGTGAGTTAATAAATTTGAGTCATGGCCTGTAGTTAAATGCTAAGCTTTAACAAATGAGCACATCTGCATGAGAACTGTAACTTTAAAATTCAACCTTTTGACTGTTACCACATCTTTATTCCTTACAGTAACTAGGAGAAAAGAAAAAAAAGGAGCTGACAATAGATGTAGGTGAGATACGGGAAAGTGCAATGAATTACATATCATGTTTAGACATAATATTCCACTCGCAATCTAGCGTTTCCTACCTAAGCTACAAGGCCTTTCAGTATAATCAGACATGCTTTGCACCATGGTGCAAGCAGAGGTGCTGATTTTGATTTTTCTTGGATTGCTTTACACCATGAACTTGTACCAGAGTCAATGAGACAAGAACTGCATCTATGTGATTAAACCTACTTAACCAGATCCTGATTTTATTAAAACGACTTTACGAAAGAAGAAACTCTCTCGAAGGCCGTTCATTTGTGCTGTTGTAAAACTAATACAAGTGAAATTAAGGTAAGGCTAGGCTGAGGGAGCTGGTGACCTTCAGAAATAGGAAAACTGGGATGCAGTTTTTCAATAGCAGTTTAGATTGGATTACTCTGGGTGCAGTCATGGTTACTGGTGAAAAAAGTTTCCCGTAGCACTTTATATACCTTGTTTAATATATCTAATTTTGTTTCTAATAGGTCTGAAATGAGATTGTCTCTTGTTAATTCTCTCATTAATTGAAAACAGATTTATTGCTGAACTTAAAGTTGCAATGAGAGAATCTCGGTAGGGGGCTAGTAGCACTGGGGGCTCCCAAACTGAAGGTGCACTGGTGTGGCTGAGTGCTACAGGCTGCAGACGAGGCTCAGCCAGGCTGTCAGCCCAGCCTGGCAACCGCATTTCACCTGCCCAAAACCTGCCTTGGCCTGCAGCCCCAGTGACTGCTCTTAAAGGTACCCAGTCTGCCATGGTCCTTGGGATGTGACTGTGATGGGGGCTTTTTGGCCTGCGGAGGGAGTGGGCAGGGAAGAGGGCTGTGCCTACTCCTCCAGCACCTCTGCTACCGACGCTATAAACGCTCCCTCATTTTTATACTTAGACCATCACAGCTACAGCAAGTAAATTTATTATTATCAAAAGCTATGCATTTTTTCTTATTTAAATCTGATACAAGCTGTGTCTGTGAATTTGTGGCATTTAGCATGCCTACTCTCCAAGAAAGTTGCCAAAGACTTATTTTCCTAAACAGATTAGTCATGGTGAATTCAAGATCCATGCAAATTCAGTTATTTATTTATTTGTCATGTAGACTGAGCCAAATATAAACAAATAAATGAGGCCAAGGAAAAATGTAATCACCCAATAGGAATCTTTTATTTAATCTGAAATAAAACAAGGCATTGTATTTCTGCAATTTTAACACTTCTTAAAAATAAATCTAATCTGACTGCAAACTGGTTTCAAATTTAAGAAATGGAAATGTTTTTCTTAGAAGATGTAATAATGGTGATCTAACACACAGAACACACAGTTTCTAGGGTTTTTTTCTTTTTTTTTCTGAAGATATTGAAGCTCAGAGCAAAATTCAATATAAATTCTGTTTGTCTAAATGATCAATTCAAATTACAGCTAATTCCTTCTGCTGAAAAAATAATAACTGGATACATGTTAAAAGGTACATCCAAAAAAACTTCAACATGAGTAAGAAGGGAATGTGCAGAGCTCCCAGAGTGACTCTTTTGCCTCCTCCTCACCTCCTGCGCCACTGGACATGGGCAGACATTCCAATTTAGAATCATCGTCTAGGTTGGAAAAGACCTTTAAGATCATGGAGTCCAAATGTTAACCTAACCATTCCATTAACCTAGCCATTCCACCACTAAACCATGTCGCTAAGCACCTTGTCTACCCATCTTTCAAATACCTCCAGGGATGGGGACTCAACCACTTCCCTGGGCAGCCTCTTCCAATGCTTGACAACCCTTCCTGTGAAAAAATTTTTCCTAATGTCCAATCTAAACCTCTCCTGGAGCAATTTGAGGTCATTTCCTCTTGTCCTATCACTTGTTACTTGGGAGAAGAGACCAACAACCACCTCACTACAGCCGTCCTTCAGGTAGTTGTAGAGGGTGGTAAGGAGTCCTCTCTGTCGGCTGAAAAACTCCCTCAGCTACTCCTCATAAGACTTGTGCTCCAGACCCCTCACCAGCTTTGTTGCCCTTCTGTGGGCATGCTCCAGCACCTCAATGTCGTTCTTGTAGTGAGGGGCCCAAAACTGAACACAGTATTCAAGGTGTGGCCTCACCAATTCCAAGTACAGGGGCATGATCACTTCCCTACTCCTGCTGGCCACACTATTCCTGATACAAGCCAGGATGCCATTGGCCTTCTTGGCCACCCAGGCACAGTGCTGGCTCACATTCAGCTGGCTGTCAACCAACACTCCCAGATCCTTTTCTCCCAGGCAGCTTTCCAGCCACTCTTCCCCAAGCCTGTAGCATTTCATGGGGTTGTTGTGACCCAGGTGCAGGACCCAGCACTTGGCCTTGTTAAACCTCATATAATTGACCTCGGCCCATCCATCCAGCCTGTCTAGATCCCTCTGCAGAGCCCTCCTCCCCTCAAGCAGATCGACACTCACACCCAATTTGGTGTCACCTGCAAGCTTACTGAGGGTGCACTTGATCCCTTCATCCAGATAATTGATAAAGATATTATACAAGACTGGCCCCAGAACTGAGCCCTGGGGAACACCACTTATGACTGGCTGCCAAGGGGATTTAATTGCATTCACCACAGTTCTCTGGGCTTGGCCATCCAGCCCGTTTTTTACCCAGCAAAGAGTACATCAGTCTAAGCCGTGAGCCTTCTCTAGAAGAATGCTGTGGGAGGCAGTGTCAAAGGCTTTGCTAAAGTCTGGGTGGACAATATCCATAGCCTTTCCCTCGCCCACTAGGCGGGTCACCTGGTCATAGAAGGAGATCAGGTTGGTCAGGCAGGACCTGCCTTATATGAACCGTGCTGGCTGGGCCTGATCCCCTGGTTGTCCTGCACATGCCTGGTGAGCACACTCAGGATGAACCAGTTCATAACCTTCCCTGGTACAAAGATCAGACTGACAGGCCTGTAGTTACCCAGATCCTCCTTCTGGTCCTTCTTGTAGATGGGCATCACTTTGGCAAGTCTCCAGTCATCTGGGACCTCCCTGGTTAACCATGACTGCTAATAAATGATGGAGATTGGCTTGGCAAATTCCTCTGCCAGGTCCTTCAGTACTTTCAGGTGGATTCCATGTGGCTCCATAGACCTGTGGGTGTCCAGGTGGTGCAGCAGGTCATAAACTGCTTCCTCCTGGATTATGGGCAGCTTATTCTGCTCTCTATCCCTGCCTTCCAGCTCAGGGGGCTGAATACCCTGGGAATAACTAGTCGGACAACTAAAGACTGAGGCAAAGAAAGCATTAAGTATCTCAGCATTTTCCTCATCCTTGGTGGCAGTGTTCCCCCTCGCATCCAATAAAGGATGGACATTCTCCCTGGCTCTCTTTTTGCCGTTAATGTATTTGTAAAAACATTTTTTATTATTTCTTACAACAGTGGCTTCACTGAGTTCAAGCTGGGCTTTTGCCTTTCTAATTTTCTCTTTGCATGACCTAATGAGATCCCTGTACTCCTCCTGAGTTGCCTGCCCCTTCTTCCAAAAGTGGTAAACTCTTCTTTTCTTCCTGAGTCCCAGCAAAAACTCTCTGTTCAGGCAGGCCAGTTGTCTTCCCTGACAATTTGTCTTATGGCACACGGGGATGGCCTGTTCCTGCACCTTTAAGACTTCCTTCCTGAGGAATGCCTAGCCTTCCTGGATGCCTTTGCCCTTCAGGACTGTCTCCCAAGGGACTCTGGCCAGCCAGTGTCCTTAACAGGAAAAGTCTGCTCTCCAGAAGTCTATGGCAGTGGTTTTGCTGACCCCCTTCCTTACTTTGCCAAGAATCGAAAACTCTATCATTTCATGGTTGCTAAGGCCAAGACAGCCTCTGACCACCACCTTTCATACTAGTCCTTCTCTGTGTGTAAAAAGCAGGTCAAGCAAGGCACCTCCGCTGGTAGGCTTGCTTACCAGGTGTCAGGCACACACTGCAAGAACCTCCTAGACTGTTTCCTTTTTGCTGTGTTGTATTTCCAGCAAGTCCCCCATGAGAACAAGAGCTCACGATTGAGAGACTTCTACCAGCCACTTGCAGAATGCTTTATCTACCTCTTCATCCTGGTCGGGTGGTCTATAACAGACTCCCAACAGAATATCTGCCTTGTTGGTCTTCCCCCTCATCCTTACCCATAAGCACTCAGTTTCATCATCACAATCATTGAACTCTATACATTCAAAACACTCCCTAACATACAGAGCCACCCCACCACCTCTCCTTCCTTGCCTGTCCCTTCTGAAGAGCTTTTAGCCATCCATTGCAGCACTCCAGTCATCCCACCATATTTCTGTGATGGCGACTAAGTCGTAGCTATCTTGCTGCACAACGGCTTCTAGCTCCTCCTGTTTGTTGCCATACATGCCCTAGGCTCCTCTCTAGTGAGCCTGGTTATATGCTCTTCCCCCTTCAAAGCTAGTTTAAAGCCCTCTCAATGAGCCCTGCCAACTCTTGAGTGAGGATCCTTTTCTCCCTTTGAGAGTTGAGTGTCATCTGTCATCAGCAGGCCTGGTGCTGTGTAAACCTCCCCATGATCAAAACCCCCAAAATTCTTCTGATGGCACCAGCTTCTGAGCCACATGTTAATCAGGTGAGTTTTCCTGCTAGTTTCAGTATTCTTCCCTGCCACTGATGGGATTGAGGAAAACACTACCTGTGCTCCTGACCCTTCATCCAATCTCCCCAGTGCCCTGAAGTCCCTTTTGATCAATTTTTGACTTCTTTCCACAACCTCATCACTGCCAACCTGCACAATCAATAGCGGGTAATAATCAGAGGGCTGTACCAGACCAGGGAATTTCCTAGCAATGTCTCTAACCCCAGCCCCAGGGAGGCAGCAGACTTCCCAGAGGGATGGGTCTGGTCAGCATATTGGACCCTCTGTTCCCCTCAGAATGGAATCACCTACAACAGGAATTACCCTCCTTTTTTTCTTAACAGAGGCAGTGATAATGCATGGGTGTGACTGACTCACCCCAGGCAACCCCTTGGATGGACCTTCACCTACATCATCATTTGCCTGTCCCTCAAGTTCCAGAGCCCCATATCTGTTGTGTAAGGGCAACTGGGAAGATGGGAAGATTTCCTGCTGTCCTGGAAGGTAAAACCCTCTCAGACTGGCATAGAGGCTCCTAACCTCTAGAGACATAATCAAGCCCCTCTGCTTGTTGCCTAACAATTGGCAGCTGCTGCGTACCTCATGAAGGGAGAGACACTGACAGTGGAAGTCACACCCTCCCTGGTCCTCCCCCAAATCGTTTTGCTGTCATCCATCCTAGGTGTGCAGATCACCCCAGGACACCTCTGCTTCATGGCTGCAACTGCTCCCATCCCTCTGCACAGAGCCGTAAGTGAACCTTGAAATGGTACCAGAAAAGAGAAAGAGGAAGGAGGTCTGATTTGTAGCAATGTTTTCTACAGTTGATTTTCCTAGAAATGATTTAAAGTGGGGAACACATCTGGAAACAAAGTGACTGGAGATGCTTTTCTTTTTTTTAATGGGATCATCATATGTGTGATTCTCAGACTTAATACCATCCTCCCATTTTTTTGGATGACTTGCTGCTCTCTAACGAGTATGTGCTGAAATTGCTTATTTGGAGACTATCCAGTGGGCACAGAAATGGGAAACTCTCCCAGACTTGAGAAGTTGACAAACATAATGAGGTAGATCTTACAATAACTGCTATTTTATATATTTTTGCTTTATTCCCTTCTCATTTCAATCCAAACACATATGTTCATAATTTTCAAAATGCATATGCCTGGATATTTACTGTAAAAATAAACAAGCTGAATGAAATCAAGAGTATTTTGAAGACAAGGAAAAAGGGGAACAATGCAAAAGAGCCAATTTTTAATTCCACTAGCTGGGCTTTAAACTAAAGGACTCGGGGGGTGGGGTGCGCAGTCAGGTGGCAGTCTCATCCAGTGGGGAAACAAGTGTGTCCGTTCAGAGCAGCAATAAAGGTGCCGTAGCTGCCTCCCAACTTAAGAACCAAAAGACCAACTACCCTATAGGTGGGCTTGGCTGTGGCAGATCCTCTTTCATCCCTCCAGAGAAACCTAGGTGCTCAATTGCCTCGCTGAAATGCCTTTACACCAATGCGCGCAGCATGGGGAACAAGCAGGAAGAGCTAGAGTTCTGTATGTGGTTGGCGGGGCCATGATCTCATTGCGATTACAGAGACATGGTGGGACAACACGCATGACTGGAACGCTGCCATCAATGGCTCTGTGCTTTTCAGGAAAGACAGGCCTACGAGGCGAGGTGGTGGAGTTGCTCTTTATGTAAAGGAGCAACTGGAATGTATAGAACTCTACCCGGGAGCGGATGAAGAACAAGTTGAAAGCTTGTGGGTAAAAATTAAGGGACAGGCCAGCATGGGTGACACTGTGGTGGGTGTTTACTATAGACCACCCAACCAGGATGAGGAAGTAGACGAGGCATTCTATAGACAGCTAAACGTAGCCTCGCAGTCGCAGGCCCTGGTTCTCATGGGAGACTTCAACTATCCTGAAATCAACTGGAAGGACCACACGGCAAGGTGCGCACAGTCCAGGAGGTTCCTGCAGAACATAGACGATAACTTTTTGACCCGGGTGGTGGAGGAGCCAACAAGAAGTGGAGCGCTATTGGACCTTGTGCTGGCAAATAAAGAAGAGCTGGTTGAGGATGTGAAGGTAGGGGGCAGGCTTGGCTGCAGTGACCACGAGATGGTTGAGTTCCGGATTCTGAGAGGGGGAAGCAGAACAACAAGTAGGACTGCCCCATTGGACTTCAGGAGAGCTAACTTTGGCCTCTTCAGGGACCTACTTGGAAGAATTCCATGGGCTTTGGCTCTTGGAGGTAGGGGAGTTCAAGAGAGCTGGCTGCTGTTTAAGCAGCTCTTCCTCCGTGCCCAGGATCAGTGCATCCCTGTGAGTAGGAAATTAAGTAAACGAGGCAAGAGGCCTGCATGGATGAACAAGGAGCTTCTAGTGAAACTGAAAGAAAAGAGTAAGCTCCATGGAATGTGGAAACAGGGTCAGGCCACTTGGGAGGCATACAGGAATGCTGCCAGAGCATGTAGGGAAGCAACTAGAAAGGCCAAGGTTCACCTGGAACTCAGTTTGGCAAAGGACATCAAGGATAACAAGAAGGGCTTCTTCAAGTACATCAGCAGCAAACGGAAGACCAGGGGTAATGTGGGACCGCTGCTGAACGAAATGGGTGCCCTGGTGACAGAAGATACAGAGAAGGCGGAGCTACTGAATGCTGCCTTTGCTTCAGTCTTCACTGTCAAGGCTGACCCTCAGGCTCCCCAGTCCTGTCAGGTAAGCGAGCAAGCTTGGAGAAAGGATGACTTTCCCTCTGTCGATGTGGATCAGGTTAGGGATCTTTCAATGAAGCTGGACACCCACAAATCCATGGGCCCCGATAGAATGCACCCGCGAGTGCTGAAGGAACTGGCAGACGACATTGCTGAGCCACTTTCCATCATCTCTGAAAGGCCGTGGAGAACAGGAGAGGTGCCTGAAGACTGGAAGATAGCCAATGTCACTCCAGTCTTCAAAAAGGGCAAGAAGGAGGACCCAGGGAACTACAGGCCGGTTAGTCTCACCTCCGTCCCTGGAAAGGTGATGGAACAACTCATTCTGGGTGTCCTCTCCAAGCAAGTAGATGAAAAGAAGATCATCAGGAGTACCCAGCACGGATTCACCAAGGGGAAATCATGCCTGACCAATCTGATAGCCTTCTATGACGGCATGACCGGTTGAGTAGATGAGGGGAAAGCAGTGGATGTTGTCTACCTTGACTTCAGCAAGGCTTTTGACACTGTCTCCCATAACATCCTCATAGGGAAGCTCAAGAAGTCTGGGTTGGATGAGTGGACAGTGAGGTGGATTGGGAACTGGCTGAACGACAGGGCTCAGAGGGTTCTGATTGGCGGGGCAGAGTCCAATTGGAGGTCGGTAGCTAGTGGAGTTCCCCAGGGCTCAGTACTTGGCCCAGTCCTGTTCAACTTGTTCATCAATGACCTGGACGAGGGGACAGAGTGTACCCTCAGCAAGTTCACTGATGACACAAAACTGGGAGGAGTGGCTGATACGCCAGAGGGCTGTGCTGCCATTCAGTGGGACCTGGACAGGCTGGAGAGTTGGGCGGAGAGGAACCTGATGAAATTCAACAAGGGCAAGTGCCGAGTGCTGCACCTGGGGAGGTCGAACCCCATGCGCCAGTACAGGCCGGGGGCTGACCTGCTGGGAAGCAGCTCTGCCGAAAGGGACCTGGGAGTCCTGGTGGACGACAAGCTCACCATGAGCCAGCTATGTGCCCTTGTTGCCAAGAAGGCCAATGGTATCCTGAGGTGTATTAAGAGGAGCACGGCCAGCAGGTCGAGGGAGGTTTTCCTCCCCCTCTACTCTGCCCTGGCGAGACCCCACCTGGAGTACTGTGTCCAGCTCTGGGCTCCCCAGTTCAAGAAAGATGATGAACTCCTAGAAAGAGTCCAGAAGAGAGCAACTAGGATGATAAAGGGACTGGAGCATCTCCCCTATGAGGAAAGGCTGAGAGAGTTGGGCTTGTTCAGCCTGAAGAAGAGAAGACTGAGACGGGACCTCATTAACACATACAAATATCTTAAGGGCAGAGATCACGAGGATGGAACCAGTCTCTTTGCAGTGATGTCCAGTGACAGGACAAGGGGCAATGGATACAGACTGAAACATAAGAGGTTTCAGTTGAACACGAGGAGGAACTTCTTTACTCTGAGGGTGATGGAGCACTGGAACAGGCTGCCCAGGGGGGTTGTGGAGTCTCCTTCTCTGGAGATATTCAAAGCCCGCCTGGATGAAGTCCTGTGTAACATGCTCTAGGAGAACCTGCTTTAGCAGGAGGGTTGGACTAGATGATCTCATGAGGTCCCTTCCAACCCTTGCCATTCTGTGATCCTGTGATAGCCTAAACCTTGATCTCTCTTGCCACTCTTTTGTCACCCAGGAATTCTGTGGAGATAATTAGGAACAACTACTCTTGTCCAACACGTCTGTGAAGTCCTGTAGGTGGGACTTTAAACATGAAAGGGTTTCCTTCCGGAAGGAGTTGTCTTGTAGGAGACTTGTAGCTGTTGCCTCTATACTCTTCCTGTAGTCACAGCTCTGTCTTCCTGTCCCTGCAACACAAATTCCCACGTGTAGGAGATCTCATGAAGTGTAACTTTGCAGCAAGTAGGTCTTGTAGGCATTGAAAAATAAGAAAAGTCATTGTGAAACTGTAAAGTGTTTTGTTCTTGTAAGCTGACTGAACTTCACTTTGACTCTCTGCCTTTATTGTTCATGAAAGCAGTTGCATTGCCACCAGAAAAAAATTCCGTTGAAACAAAATGTTTGCCTTTATCTTGATTCTGTTGCCAGAAGCTTGTTAATTTGAAGGTGCTAGCACTTCCATCTTTTACAGGAGTGAAACATCTAGGGTACGTGCCCTGAGGGGTCTCTTTCCAGGAGGGGTCTCTGTAGCAGCAAAGCCCTGTAACTCAGCAAATCAGATATCTATCAGCACAAAAGACCTGCGATTTCTACTAATAATTGCTGCTATAAGATCAAGGAAACCCACAATCCTAAAATCTAGATTTAAAGTTTCCATTAAATATGAAATGAAATGGGAATTAAAATATTAATCCATTTACTGAAAGCACAGACAGATAATTCAGTATAACCTTTTGCAAGTGATTTTGTAGACAGATTTTTACTGAAAAAAAAAACCCTAAATCTTGCCTTATCTACTTCATGTTGCAAACTCTTCTTTATAAAACATTAAATCACCATTTGAAATCTGTCTAAAATCATCTCTTTAAGTGCTTTCTTCCCATTTTTAGCAATGAAGACCTCAAATTTGGAGACCTCACCAGAGTCTGACCAGAGGAGACCTGTTCACCAACATGGAAGAACAAGGGATAGCAAGATCAGTGGTAGCTTGGATGGCAGTGGCTGTGCACTGGTGGAATTCACAGTCTTGAGGGAAATGGGCCAGGTGAAGAATACAGTCAAGGTGCCAAATTTTAGGATAGCAAACTTTCAGTTTTTTAAGGAATTAATGGATAGGACCCCATGGGAAACTGCCTTTAGGAACATGGGAAATGAACAGAGCTGGCAGCTCTTTAAGGATATTTTCTTAGAGCACAAGAGCTCTCTATTCCCACACATAAGAAACTGGGCAAGGAAGGCAGGAGACTAGCATAGGTCAGTAAAGACTTCCTGGTCAAACGAAAGTGTAAGATGGAAATGCACAGGCAGTGGAACCATGGATGTGTATCCTGGGAAGAATATAGGGACAGTGCCTGGATGTGTAGGGATAGGATTAGGAAAGCTAAGACACAGAGATGATTTTGGTGAGGGATGATATTGTTATTATCATTATTATTGTTGTTGTTGGTGGTGGTGGTTGTTGTTGTTGGTTGTTGTTGTTGTTGAAGTCTGCCACTGACTGATCAACTGTGGTGGGTACTTTTTGTTTATCATTATCATCATTATCATTGTCATTATCATTATTATTTTACAGGCATTTGTTGGCCAGAGAAAGAATATTGAAGAAAATGTACCACCCCCTGGTAAATAAGACAGGACACTTGGTGAAAACTCATGTGGAGATAGCTGAGGTACTCAACAATACTTTTGCCTCAGTTTTTAATGATAATGTCTCTTCACGCATTTCTCAAGCCCCTGAAACTCAGGACAGAGACTGAGGGAAATGAAGCTCCTCCTATCATAGGACAAGATCAGGTTTGACACCACCTGAGGAACCTGAACATAAACAGGTTATGGGACTCAACAAGATACAATCCCAGAGTCCTGAAGCAATTGGCTGATGCAGTTACCAAGCCACTCTTCACCATATTTGAAAAGTTGTGACAGTCAGGCAAAGTACCCAGTGACTAGAAAAAGGGAAACATCACATCCATTTTTAAAAAAGGGTGCAAAGGATGACCTAGGGAACTACCAACCCACCGGCCTCACCTCTGTGCCTGATAAGATCATCAAGCAGATCCTCCTGGAAGACACGTCAAAACATACATAAGACAGCCAGCATGGCTTCACTAAAGGTAAATCAGGCCTTCTATGATCGAGTGGCTTGATCAGTGGACAAGGAAAGAGCAACTGAGGTCACCTACCTGGAATTTTGTAAGGCCTGTGTGTACTGTCCCCCACAATATTCTTGCCTGTAAATTGGAGAGATATGGGTTTTATGGATGGAGTATTAGATGGATAAGTAATTGACTGGATGACTGTGTCCAAAGAGTTACAATCAATGGCTCAATATTGCTGTGGAAACCAGTAACTAGTGTGTCCCTCAAGGGACCATACTGGGACCAATACTGTTTAGTATCTTGATCAGTGTCATATCTAGTGGGATTCAGTGCACCTTCAGCAAGTTTGACAGCAAGCTGAGTGGTGCAAGTTGATTTTCTTGATGGAAGGGATGCCATTCAGAGGGACCTTGACAGGCTTGAGCAGTGGGTGTGTGCAAACCTCATGAAGTTAAACAAGGCCAAGTGTAAGATCCTGCACCTGAGTTGGAACACCCCCAGTATCAACATAGACTGGGTGATGAATGAATTGACAGCAGCCCTGTGGAGAAGGACCTGGGGATAATGGTGGATTAAAAGTTGGACATGAGCCAGTAATATACATCTCGGAAAGCTATCCTGTGCATTAAGAGAAGCATGGCCAGCAGGACAAGAGAGGTAATTCTCCCCCTCTGCTCTCATAAGACCCCACCTGGAGTATTGCATCCACCTCTGGGGTCCCCATAACACAACATGGACCTGTTAGACCAGGTCCAGAAGAGGGACACAAAAATGATGAGAGGGATGGAACACCGCTCCTATGAAGAAAGGCTGCGAGAGTTGGAGTTGTTTAACCTGGAGAAGAAGAGGCTCCAGGAAGGCTTCACTGCAGCCTTTCAATGTACAAAGGGAGCTTCTAAGAAAGCTGGAGAGAGACTTTTTATAAGGGCTTGTAGTGACAGGGTGAGAGGCAATGGTTTTAAACTGAAAGAGGATAGGTTTATATTGGACATAAGGAAGAATCTTTTTAAGATGCAGGTGGTGAGACAATGCAACAGGTTGCCCAGAGAAGTTATGAGTGTTTCATCATTGGAATTGTTCAAGTTCAGGTTGGACGGGGTTTTGAGCAATCTGATCTGATGAAAGATATCCCTGCCCATGACAGAGGCCTTGGACTAGATGATCTTTGAATGTCCCTTCCAGCCCAAACCACTCTATCATTCTATGATTTATAAGAATCAAACAATATGCTATGTCACAAAGGACTAGCAATGCTTTGGATATATCAGTCATGGCAACAAGTTGTCATTATTATACGTAGTTGTAATTTCTATCTATATGTACCCATGGCACATTTGCTATCAGTTCAACATTAGAGAATTTCTTCTCAGCATTCATCTATCACTGAAATCTATGATGCTAACGTGTGTCTGGCATAGCAATCATTTTAACATTGTATAAATACTTTCCTCCATGCCTGTATTTTGTGTGTGGGTCTTTCCACATATTTCTTTTTCACTAATGCATTGCTTAGCCCTTGAAACTTGCCTTCCCTGATCATTTCTTTGTTTTTTAAGTCTACATATTCCAAACACCCCAAAGATGTCTTGGTATTTCTAGGAATGTTATTTGCTCAAGGAATGCCAGTGTGCACCACATTTGCCCATGTGTACATAAATCTTAGTTTCTAGTTATGTAATCAAATGACCTAAATTCTTATTATGCTCATGTTTTAGTTAATAAAATCTGTTTCAAAATAACCCCTTGTAGGGGTAAACACAGTTGAGTTACTAACAAAGAGGAATCTGTCATGCATGGCTTTGGAAATGGGTGTAGCGGAACTCTCTGCATGAAAGGTAAGCCAAAAAAGGCCAAAACCTCAGAGTTTTGGAAGGGTAAGTGAGCAACTGGCAAGAACACTGTACCTAGTTCAAGCCAGGAATACAGAGCAGCTGACTGTGAAAGATCATGTTTATGTAAGAACCACCAAATTGCTTCTCTGAGCCCCAAGTCCTGACCTGGCTCCAGCACTCCCCTGGGAGCAGTTCTGAAGCCTTCTCTCACCTGCCAAAAACTGCAGTCAGCCCTACCGTCCCTTACACTTATTGGGCTTTGTGTGATTACACAAAAGCAGTTCTGGTCTGACTGTGCCCTTTCCCGCCCTTCGTAAGTATTCCTTTTCATTCACATACATATGGGTTGCGATATAGCTGTTCCTTCACACTTCTGCCCATTATTTAAAATGCTACTACCCTTCATTTTCTATTAATTAATGAGTAATTCTTCTCTCCTTTCAGATTTCCATGTCATCTGTACTCTCAGTGCAGTAGTAAATCACATCCAATCCTGGCATGTTTCAAACTTAATTGAGCTTTAAAGAACTGCAAAACCAACTTGGATTTTGCTACTAAAAAAAAGAAAGCAGTCAGAAATTCCTGAAGCTCGAGTCCCCAGTTAGTCTGAGACACCATGTGGAAGTCTGGCACAGAAACTCCTTCCACATCCTCTCTATAGTGTCATGGAGTTCCTGCCTGGTAGTCTCAGAGTAGAGACACAACCTGCTTCCTCTCTGTTTTAGCCCCAGTATAGCAATGTCTCTGACCTGCAAAATGCAGACTGGCTTCAGTGGGAATTCATCTGAATAAGGACTGCAGGAGCTTTGCTTATGGAGATGTGCAAGGGTTTGCAGGCATTTCATCTACTATATTTTATTTCATGCGTGCTGGTACTTGTCCCTGCTCACTTCCTCATAATCCACGGGGAAAGCTTGTCAACGGCTCTGAAGAAATTGTTGTGGAGGAACAATTAAGAGGAAATTGTACTCAAGCCTGGTGTTTATATAATAAGAGTTTATACTTACACAAGTATCTCCTTGTATGATGTAAGGCCACTCAGCAATATCTATGTGCAAATGAGAAGGGAAGGGCAGTTTTCTTTGGGAGCGGTAGCTTCGTGCTCCATGGGATTTTACAAATTGCATTACTGATCTTTGTGTTTCCCAGGATGGCAATGGAAAAAAAGGGGGAAAAAAAGAAATTTGATTGATTTGATATTTAGGTTTACTTGCTTTTTAATTTTTTATTTTTTTTTTAAAAAACTTTTATCATTTTTCCTTTCTTGGTATCTCTCTGATGATTTAAAAAAATAGCTTGGTTTTATACTGTAAATGTTGAGAGTTGACTCCCTCCATAATTAACACAAATATATGAAAATCTCACTACGAGGCCTGAAAAACAGCTACTTCTTATCCATACTTGTATTTCTTATTACTCTATTTTTAGCTATTCATCCAAAGTCAGATGTTATATTAAAACTGTGTGCATGTTAACAAACGTTTATTATGTTTTCTAAAACTCCCTTTGCAGACACGAATTTGTGAAGTTAAAGAAGTAATGAAGCTATTACGGCCTGTCAGCCAATCTGACACAGGTAAGCACAATAAACGTAATAGATTACTACTCTGCTTTGGTATCTCCTATCCAGTTGCAAAACAAACAACCCAAGCTGTTACTTAGGCTTCCAATAATTTAAGATTTGATGTTGGATGAAGGCTTGAGGCTGACAATCTTTTTGTTTTCATTTAAACAGCAGCACTGGATTTGATAAGCAAGAGTTCTCTTTTGTTCTAAAAAATAAATCAAGCATTAATTTCTCTCTGTAGGATCTCTTTTCTATAAATTATAAATAAGGATGGAAATCTGTGCTACTAAACCTCAAGCAGTGAAATTCTAAGTCTCTGGCATCTGTGTCGAGAAAGGCTTAAAATGCTGGAATGCTTTTATAGAAATATAAAAAAATGTAATTTGCCTCCTGAACCTAATCTTCCACCATTATCCAGAAAAAAAGGCAACAGCCACAGTATAATTTTTACTTTAATTAACTTTATGGCTTCAATTCAACAATTGTATTATAGTGCCTGTGAAATCGTATTGATCCAATGGGAGAGCTCCATGCAACATACACCACAAAGCAAATCTTCCATCTCACAGGTACGATGGGTAGTTGAATGCTGCTCAGCCTGGGATGAAGCCTTTCTTCTTGGGGCTGACCTGTGAGAATGGGGAAAAAAGCCCCTTTTAGGAGGTAGAATACTTTTTCTTATTGGCCATCATGAGGGCTGTGGTCTGGGCTTTGTGTCATCAGTCACTGGCTGCAAATCTTTCTTTCCCTAGGTTATGTGTACGCTACATCTTAACCAAGTAACTATGAAAAAAAAATCCTCCAACTTTACAGGAATTCCTACTTATTACTGATCTGGCTCACAGGTCTTAGAGATATTCCAAAGGTTAGTGTGCCTTCATCTGCTTTGACTCAATTGTTAGTTTTATGAGTATAACTTTAATCTCCTCAAAATGTTTCCATTGCGGGACTTCTTTCTGGGTGCTGACATGCTCTATTGTCCCTAAGCCAGACCTATTTTATTCACTATCATTTCCCCTTTTATTCTATATAAACAGATAAAAGAAAGATACTCGGGCATACAGTGCAATTAGAAGATTTTTGTAATTCTTGAGGAAAAAAAAGGTGTTTGATTCCCTGCCCCCACTGCACCCTCAAAGACACCAGGCTCTTTTTGGGTGTGCTTTGGATGTTTTAATTTAATTAAGAGCACAAAATGGCTCCCTTCTCAACCTCATAAGTAAACTGCTGTCTATCTAAGTGAATCTAGGAGTGCTTTTTCCCTCACTATGTGTATTTCACCTTGTTCCAAGCAAAATGATAGTGATTTGTTTCGCTAAAGGTTGCATGGTTCTGTAGGATGGGTTTGAACATCATATGAATAGCCCATGGGCTATACAAATTTCAGATAGCAGGAGGGTTTTTGGCCTGATGAGCTTGTAGACATAATATGCTGTTCCTGGTGAAACAGTGTTGTGGCTCACAGTTAATCAAAGTCCACAAATAGATGCAATGTGCTTTGTAATACAGACCTGAATTCAGTCAAATGATACAATTTTTGTTATTGTTCTACTCTGGAGGATAGAGAGTTTGCAGATTTTCCTTTCTTTGAAAGACACTTATCCACATAGACATAAGAGGTCAGGCCAAATTTCATAATGCCGCTTAGGAAGAAGGCCAACTTTATATGACAGTAATAGATTAAGCTCAAGTGTTTATTTTTCAATCAATTCTTATTGATTCAGAAAATGCTGCTATTTAATTGCATATTCAGTCTTCCTGGCCGTTTGTAGTGGCTACTTGGTATGCTAACAGTATAGCAGCCTAAAGGGCTACATTTTCAAATCAGGGTGCATGATGGGACTGGATGTTAATGTGTAACCCTCCATGGACAGGACTTTTGAGAAAAAAATTTAACCTGAAAAGTGTAAGTCTGAAGTGCTACACCTGTACTTAACCAGCCACCATAGTCAAGACCTGTTCTGCTGCTGTATTTAATTTTAGCTTTTTATCTTATTTTATTTTATTAAGTTGAGTAGATCAGCTGAGGCTTCCAGAGCTCCTAGCTGAAGATTTAACGGCATGGTCCTGACACAGGCTGGTGCAGCCTAAGCTCATTGTGCGCTTCCTGCTGTGTAACTTGGTGACTAACAAGCCACTTGTGGTTTTAGCAGAAGCCAGTTTAACATGAATGGGACATTTGTGGATCATTTTGTTCTGTCTTTCTCTGGAGCAAATGCCAACATGGTCTAGCTCTAGAAACTTGCTGTTCCATTGTAATAGGATATGCATTTAAATTAGAGCTCTGTGAGCTGAAGGATACTCGTGTTAGCATCATTTTCAGTAATCCAGTGGAAAGTCTGCAAACTCTGTGTGAATGGCTGGGCCTGAAGGGTTTAAAGGCTGGATGCAGGCTGGCAAAGAACACCATGTATTTAATGGAGATAACTTTGTTTCTGCCATACCACTAGCAGTAAAACATTGCAAATAAATCCTATTATTTTTCCTTCCTTTCTAACATATTATTTCCACACTTATAATTTCAGAAAGATGTTATTTCCAAAGTTTGGGTTTAAAGCGTAACGTTTCTTAGATGACACCTGTCTCAGTGCTGGTGGTTGTTGGTTTGTTTGGGGTTTTTTTGTTAATGTTTTATCATATATGAAAAGGTGGATTTCCATTTGCAGCTTAGCTTTTGAAATACTACTTGTTTTATCTTTGGATTCAGTGTCTAAATCTGAATTTTTCATAAGGCTTTTTTTCCATTTTTTTTCTTCTCTAAACTGCATTTTTCTTTGGAAAGGAGGAAAAAATGTAAATCTCTTAACTCTGTCATGTAATTAAAGCCAGGCATGCTCAGAATGCTTCATGAATGTTAGTGAAATAGATTTTTCTTTTTTTTTACTGTGAGACTGTAAAGTGCCTCAGGACAAGTAGCACTGTGTGAGAAGTGCTGTGAAAGAGCAGCTTATATTGTATTAATGTCAAGGAGAATTTCAAAGATCTCTGTATAAACTAGCTCATTGAGGAAAAATTACAGAAAAAAAAATCTTAGAAGGAAAACTTACATGCACCTTAATGTAAGATATTGCAGAAAGTAAAATTCTGTTTTGTTATCTTAATAAATATATGCCAAAATTGGCTAGGCAATCCATTGGTGGTTTAGAGCAATATAAGTATTTTTTTTTGGTTAGGGGGAAAAAAAGTTTGGCTCAATTTTTCTACATATTTCAGTTTGATAACTGAACTATACCCACAGCAAAAGCAATAGAAAAAGGTTATTCTTAATAGTTAGGCTTCACATGGTCCTTTATGGACACATTGGTATAGAGATATAAAAAGGCGCTTTCCCACATCAGAGTATGTCGCCCTTTTGAGACAACCTATCTACAGGTGGATCTTTCACTTCCTGTTGTGTTTTTTCTAATTTTTACCTTTTGTGAATTGTTTTGAAAAGTCATTCCAGTAGGACATGAAAATGTCCCTCAGAAATCTGCTACACGAACACTTCTAATACAACTTTACTTATAATGCAGAGATATGCACAGGAAGCCTCCAAGTTTCTCTATTAAATGTGAGGCTACCTTTCATTAAAATAATAAAAGCACTTTTTTCAGGTAATATCCCTAGATATGTCTGGGAAGAAGGGAAATAGAAGGCAGTAGGAGTAAGAGCTCAAAATTCACCACTTGCTGAACAGGTGAGATATGTATGTGTATGGGTATACTCCTCCTACCCTTGTAGTATTCCCAAACCAGGCTTTCAGTACAGGAGTCCCGCTTGGTACTGCACCACCTCTTCTGAGTTTAAAAATCCCATTTAAAAGCTTCTATTATTGAAATGTAACTGAGTTAAAGTGTCAAACACAACATTACATGAAATGGGAAGATTTTCTTGAGAAAGCTGTAGAGTATCCAAGTAAACAATATTCTCTTTCCACAGAAACCAGTGTTCAAATAAATTGCAGAATTCAGGAACAGTTCTTGTTTATTCTCTTACACCTCCATATGTATGAAAACTAATAGGATAGGTTCTTGCTCTTTTTTTCAATCCTATTTCTGTTAGAAGATTAGAAATAGTGCCTCAGATACTTCAAAAACATTTGAAAGTAAGTTCACAAAATTTTTGGAAATATGTAGAATCTTCAGTAGAAAGGGAGGAGACATCCGACACATTAACCCAGACCTCTTAAAATATTTAGTTCTGAGAAGCTATCTACAGTGATATACCTTCATGATTTGGATTTTAATGATGCCCATAAAGATATATGTTGACAATTTGGTAAGGGTCTAAGGACAGCCTCAGTGGAAAGGAATGTCTAATGTGGTAGTACTGTGAGTCATGCCCATGGCAAATACTTCAAGAGAATGCTGTAAAGCAAAGAAAAACAAAGAAAAAAAATAGACAATGAGGTATGATACACTCTCAAACAGCAATGACATTAGAAAAAAACCAAAAAATTATTTTCTAACTGTTCAAATATCATGACTGAGAGAAGTGTGGCTGTAAATAAGTTTTCTTTAGATTATATGCTGTAAATAATTTTCTGGAGTCCCGGAGTCAACAATCTTGTGATCCAAACTTTCTAAATCCTTACAAGCTTATTTTTAAAATAAATATTAGGAAGAGGAAGTTAAAATTAGGGAAAGCAGCTCATCCATTTTTTCTGTTGCATTTGATAATATACGCCATCTCCTTGTGGGATGATCTGATCATAAGTTAATTCATTATTTACTACATCCAGAAAGTTAGTTAATTTCTACATTGGCTCTGTGCTGTTCCATGTTCCGTATGCGTTTGGCAGAACGGACAACCGAGTTTGTAAGATGTCTCGCGGTAAAGGTGGACACAGAATCTGCTTTTTATTTTTCTTACTGGAACATTTTGCTCGTGGCTAAAGAGTAAGTTGAAAGGAAAGTTCTGTACACAAAAATTGTCTGCATTCTCTTGTTTCTGCTCTTAAAATTTCATCATTCCTTTTCTGTCTGCTGAAGTGAGTAGCATTTGGAAGCTTTCTTTGCCCCTTGGTGCCTACTAACCCAATCATTTATTTCTACAGGTAATCAATTTGAAAACTTTTTTGTTTAAACAAACACAGATGCTGTTATGTCATTTGAACTTTGCACTTAGGTAATTTTGTATGACTGAGGGTTTCTTTCATTTTTGCCCAGCTGCTTCACGTAATAAAAAGACAAAACTAAAAAAAAATTAAAACATATGGGGGTAAGACTAGTTAAGTTTGCAAATATAACTGTAATCTGAACTCTTAACAGCAATTGTGCATCCTGTTCCCAGTGCTACTGACATGACCTTGCTTGTACATGCCTCTATTGCCTTACAGTATAATCCACTTAGTAAATAACTTAACTTGACTTGAAACTTCTAAGGCAAAATACAGCACATGTAATTGGTAAAGAATGGTAAAGAATAGCCAGTGAAGTTTCTCGTTCCAGTTTTGTTTTAAAATTCAAGAAGTTAGAACCAAAAGTAGCGGGAAAAATAATTTGATGGCCTTTTAGACCTTAATCACCCTCAGCACCTCTTTTTGTCAGGAGTAGTTGGAGTGCCTTCTTCTGTGCTGGGAGTTATGTCAAAGACAAACTTTTCTGAGCAGTAGACTTGGAGCAGTAGCACATATCGTTACAAGAATAGAAAATGGTATCAGCTTCATCATCTTCAGACCCAAATGTCTTCAGGTTTACTCTCCAACCCCCAAAATGCACAGTGTTTGCATTTGTGTTTAGCTTAGTATCTGTTAAGGCAAAGCACACCCAGACAATTTTTAAACCCTTAGGCAAGGAATAATGAGCAAGTTATTAATAAAAATAATTAATTAATTAAAAAAAGAAAGGTTTTTGAAAAATCTGGGACTTAAAGGTTTGTTGCTTTTGGTTTTAATGAGATGTTTACTTATCACTGTTTCGTCTTAAGACTCTATAAATGCACGTGTGCTCTTCTGCCACAAGAACTACTACTTAACGCAGTAAATGTTAAGACATTAATGCTCACTGCATCTTATCGATTTTAGGTTATTAAAAAATCCATGATGATTTGTTTTCCTTCTTGTTGAGTTATGAAGTGGGGCAATCTGAAGCTAGAATTTTTTTAAAGCTGAAATACATCCAAGCACACACAAACTTCAGCACTGGGGAGTCCCTTTGCACTGTGGACCTGTCCGCTGCCTTCACTATGTAGTAAAGTTTTATCATATTTACTGAAAATATGCTGATGAAATGGTGATACACTGTTTGTATGGAGGGAAAGAGAAGCTGGCAACTTACGTGGAAGGTGCTCCTGTACAGGCAATTTTTGGAATCAGAGAACTATCAGCATCAGAGGAGGGATAAATCTATGGTTTGACAATATAGAATGGGTAACAGAAATGTCAGGTAGTGTTTTTCTGTTAGATGCCTTTTGAATAACTAAATAGAAGACTTAGGTCAGTAGTACACACCAGTAGATTGAAAGCATTAAATGTTGCAGAAGCAACATCTTCTAGGGAAAGCAAATTATTTTCCATTTCAGTGAAGCTTTTTGGGAAAAAAGGTTATTTCAAAACACAGTTGAAAATACCTGATTGACACCATCTCTGTGTTTATTTCTATATATACACAAATATTTTCTCTGTAGGTAATTATTACAGTTTTCCTGAGATGAGGAGCTGCTTTCCTCCTGGTTTAAGAGGACTTAGAAAATTTCATTAAAAATCTTTGCTGAGTGTGAGTATTTCCCTCTGAAGGTTGTCTGTATAATCACTTTTTAGAAGCCTGTGATTAGTAAGAAGTGGGCTTCCTGGAAAACCAGAGATTATTTGAGAATGACTTCACATTATTAATGGTCTTTCTTTTTGTAGGCATAAAATTCAGCCATAACATTTTTGCCTACGAGAAAAATCCCTTCAGTAGAAAGAAAGCTTTTTCTTGACAAAAAGTTTAAGAAAAAGCTATGAATGAGTATTCTTGCTTCTTTTTTTAAATTATACTATGTTAAGCTCAGAAGTTTTCACTTGCAAAGCACTGTAATTGTGCTGTGAAAACTTAATAATATTAGTTTGTTACAGCATAAATGATGTTTTCTCCTGACTAACTCACAGCAGCTCAGTTCATGCTTTACAGATCAGCACCAACCCCTGCATCCTTAAATGTTATGGACAAGTCTTGCAACAGTATTGTAAACACTACTGCATGAACAGGCAGATGCTTTCTGAACAAATGTTTATGAGTTTTTCCATACAGGCCTCTCTGCCTGAAAGTTTATATTCCAAATATTTTGCAGAGTTCATAATAAAGTTTGTGCTCCTCAGTGGTTGAAAAGACATGTGAGAAGGGCATGCCTGTGGGTTAGAAAGGTCATTCTGTTTAAGAAAGGTGAAATGGCTCCTCTGTGGCTGTGAAGAAACACTCTTGATTCGAGAAAAATTGTGCTTAGCAGGTAATAGTATCAAAAGGTATTATACTACAGGAAAATAAAAGTGATTTTTTTCCCCTGTATTTAAATGGAGGCAATATATACCTTTACTTTTGTAAGTAGCTGATTCTTGAAATCCTTTTTTCTCTGATTTTTTTTAAACTTGTGTTGCATTTATTCTGCTTATACAGTAGGCAGCAGTGCCTAGCAAGTGTAATTATTGTGTATTTCTAGTTTACTTCAAATTTTGATTCAGTCAGAATATCTAAATCTGACAACCTATAATCAAACAAAGGGAGTACTCTAGTAGGTGGGGATTAACAGAAGGGAATTAAACTGTCATTTTGCAACAGCTTAGGCCAATATGAAAGCCCATTTATGAGTCTCTCAATAAATATCCCTTTTGTTTTGTCTAATTGCTGGTTTGAATGTATCAGACTCATCAATGGGATTAGGGTTAATAGATGTTTGGTCACGCATAACATGCAGAGGAGGAATCTGATACACACACACACAAAAATTGCACTTAATGAGCTTAGCAAATGTTTGCCATATTTTTAATGAACCCTGGGGCTGTCATTTAGAAATGCTTAGCAACTGCTTTTCCATCCTTGAAAATAGAGCAACTGAAGGACATTAACACTATGTACACCATAAATAAAGTGAGCTATTTAAAGATACCAATGGGGAGGTGGGAACGATGACATTTTCTGTTCAGGAGCCAGTGATTCTTAACACTTCGTGTGTGTGTTAGATCTCTCACAACCCAGACGGGCATCTCTGGTTTCCTACAGGGAATGGGTGTGAGTGTTTGAGGGAGATCAAATAACTGCTTTTCAAAAAAAAAAAAAAAAAAGTTAAACCTGTTTATGATACAGCTTTCAAAATCATTCTTCCCTGACATTTTTTCCTCACCCTCTTCATCTTGTTGCCAAATACTTGCAGAGAGGATTTTAAAAAAAGAAGATTATTTGTTTGCATCATCTGCTTCTGATCTTATAATTTCTGCCTTCGCCATTAAGCAGAATGCTTCCTTAAACAAGTGATGTGGCAAAGAATGGGCATACTCTGGGGGACTGATTGCACAGTAGATTTAATGATCCGTTCATTAACCTCTGGGACCTGCGCCTAAAACCAATGCAGGCTGATTAATGGGGAATTATTGGAGCAAACCATGTGTCATGTGGTGTAGTTATTTTGACTGGCCGTAACAGAATCAGGTTTTCCTGAGGGAAGGTCTTGATTTGATATAATAATGCAAAAAGTGCCATTCAGATGGATTATGTCTAGAAGAAATGAATGCTTTTTAAGACTTCAGTTGCCATAGAGGCAGTGGATCTAAGATCTTTTGTCTGCACACAGAAATCTTTTGAAACATCATCTCTTAAGATCTTGGATGGGGAAAAGAATCTGAAAACTGAACTGGCCTTTAAATGCTTGTTCCTGCTGTGATCAGTCAAAGCAGACCCTGCTGTGTCATGTGGGTAATGCTTTTTAAAATCTGAATAGCTGAGAAAAAACAATATCATTAGCTTAGGGAGTTCACAGATGTCACCAGACAAGGCTGTGAGTACTGAAAACTTCACTAGCTCGTTTTTAGTTAATGCAGTAAGGAGGACTTCCATACTATTTCTGTCATACTAAAGTGGATGCCCCTGTTGGTATAAAACCAGGGCGGGTTTAAAAGGGAGGTGAAACCAGAAAGGCCTTCAATCATCTTTCATCTAATAATGCAAATATGAATATAAACAGTGTTAACATTCAGTAGTTATTACTGCATTTGAGGGGGCAAGTTCTTTTTCTCTCATTATGCTTTTAGCTGATATATTATCCTTCTTGAAATTAGAGGGGGAAATATGATGACTATCCTCACCTTAAATTTGACTTCCCAGCATGCATATTGCAAAATCTTGGAAACAATCCTTTATGCTTTGCATTTACAAAATATTTTATTCAGAGAACAAAATAACACTGAAGTTCTCTATTGGTGTGCAGAGGCTTTTTTCTCTACCCTGAAATCAGTTCAACACCACTACTACCTGGAAATGTTTTCATATAATAGTCAAGCTATGCCATATACAAAAGTCTTTGGCCTTATTTCAATTCTCTGTGAAGAGGCACCTACCTTACAAAAAGCTTCCTCTATGCTATTTCATTTGTGTTTATGTAAAATAGATTACTGAGCTGTTCCAGGGGTGTGCTACTCTACAGGATATGTATTCTATTTGGGTTTTTGGACAGGGGATTTCAGACAGCAGCTCGTATCATCTTTGGTAAAGTAGTTTACATGTTTTGCCACCTTGTTTCTGATATGCTTTATTTTTTTGGGACTAATTTCACTTACATTTTCCCACTAATATTTTAATATAAAATTTTAATTAAAATTAAATTTTTAGGTTTTTTGCTCATCTTACTTTGAAATCTAAGGCTAAACTTCTCCTTATATGTGAGACACAGTGTACATTTTCAACCTACATAAAAGAGGTCTTAAAGAGGTTATCCAGCTCTTACAGGAAGAAAAAACTTTTCCGTTTACAAAACCTTGAGGGGGAAAGAGTCTGACACCACAACTTACTTTATCACTGTTTGTGTTGCTACGAATAAGAGATACCAAAAAGATAATAAATACCATGAAAGATAAAAAGGCCCTGCTGACAGTAGAGGCAGGTTCAGGAGGGATTGGAGCGGCTGCATGGCACAAAGGAGGAAGCAGGTGTTGAACTGCTTGGGGAATGTCCGCACACATGAGAAGCATAAATCTCTCACCAAAACACCATGACTGTGAGGGAGAAGGTAAATGACAACACAGGGTGTATGAAAATAAAAGACAGCGAAATCAAGCCTGGGGGAGACCAGGCATGTTTCTTTGAAAACCTGTGAGTTCCATAGCTATTTGTCCGGATGCAAAATTATACGGCAACTATTTCTTGACTTCACCTGTGCTAAGGGAAGGTAATAGTGCAATATGCTGCTTTTTTGAGTTTAATTTTCTGCAGGACAATGGGAAGTGGTGGTAGGCTCCTGCCCGGTCCCTCACACTGCTTCTGCTATAAAAGTCATGGAGGGAGGCAAGGAAGGTGATGACTTTTAGCACAGGCAATTTTATACCAAAGCAAAAAGCATTCATTTGGTCATGTTCCCCTCTCCCCCATTCCAGGTTTGTTTGGGTTTTTTTAATACAGCCTCATGCAAACGCATGGTAAAGGACTGCAGGGTTTCAGCCCTGAGTTAACGTTTCCTGTGAGGATGGACTACCAGCTGGTTTCCTTTGAGGAAGAGAAAAACCTTAAATACTTGTTAAACTGGAAAGGTTATTGCAAGCCAACTTTAGGCACCTGTACCTCTTGGCCTGAAGACTTTGGAAAGCGTGTAGTAGCAGATACTGCTCCTGCATCTCTGTGTGTTAGCCTGGACGTGCACAGGAACACACTGAGCGTAAAACCCGGGGAAAGCTCCCCAAGTTCATCGAGGAGACTCTCTTACCTGATGGTCTCCTATAAATCAGTAAGATTGATGCTGTTGTATTGGTCAGCATGTAAAATAACCTGTCATCAGTACAGAACGTGATGTGCAGAATATCAGTGTAACTTGAAATTCATAGCACTTTAACACCTGTTTCCATAGCTACAGTGTAATCCAGACATCTGAGAGGCCAGCCTGCCTTTGCCAGGCCTGTCATTTCAGGGAAATAAATTAAGAAAGCTGATTGCAAGGCCTGGATTATACAATTTCTTTAAAGTGTAGCAACCAGACCTGAAATCTAACCAGGAATGAACATCGTCCGGACGAAATGGAAAAAACCCATTTCCTGTAACCTTTGTAGAAAAATTTGAATGTAGCCTCCTCCGTATCTTTTTTTCCCTCCCACAAGCAATACTGTATGTCATACCTGGCAGTTATATTTGCAGGACCATATTTCTTGATTTTTGAGAGGTTATACCATATTCTTAAGTGAAGCTTTGAAAAAAATAAACAGATGGAAAAACGGGGGGGAGCAAGCGTAGGAAAGAGATACAGTTAAGTGAATGCTAAAGGGCAAAGCTTCAGTGCCAGACAGTTATTTGCATATGCACAATATGTTTCTGTCTAGAGGCATATTTTCTCAAAGTCTGTGTGTATATTTCTATGACTCTATATTTATCTGTATTACTGGCAACATATGTATGGCTATGAATAGAGTTGGGGTGTTTGCTGAATGATTTATGATGTTGCTTAATTTTTTTTTCCTTTAAATACGTACTGGTATTGAGAAACGATCTCGTGTAGGTAGGGAAATGGAAAGAAATACAGACATCATTGCTTAAATACAAGCACTGGAATCCACAGGAGATGCAGCTGTATTCATATTTGTGCTTAGAGGGCAAATATAGAATGGGTATGCATGTGTGTTTTCTAGGCCAGTTTGTTTGTAAAGTGTTTAACAAGGGGCTGAAAGTTGTCTTGATATGTGTAGGACTAAGGAGTAAGGCTATACTCTGCAAGCCAGATCTGGCTGGCAGAAAGGACCAGAAGTTCTTTAAAAATCATGTTTTGCACCCAGTAATTTGTGACATCCCAAGAGAGAGGGAAGAGAAAGCTATGTACAGGTCTTATAGCTGCTAACTGCATTAGGTAACTGTCCTGCTATAGCACTACAGAGGGTCCATGGGGGTAAATATTTGCTATGATCCTAGAAGAATGGCTGTATTACTGTTGTGTTTAGCAAATGGGAATACCAAGTATATCTATAGTGAAGACTGGGAAATGCATTCCTTGACTTTTAGGTTATTTGTCACCAAGTAATTTGTAAGGCCAAATCACATTTGATTACTTATATCAATAAGTACCAAAATAAAAACAACAACTTTGTATGACTTTAAGTAAGTAGCCTTGTATCTATTCTTTTGAAAGCAATGTATTTGTTTGGCTTTGCTTCTATAAATAAACCATTGCCCTCGTATTGGCATTAGTATGATGGCACTGTAATGCCATATTTGACTTTTCCTTTTATAAAACATCTTACTGGTGAACCACCACTGATATAAGATAACTGCAGGCTGAAATATGGCTTAAATACTTGAAGGACATAGCCAGATAAAATCAATGTTTCTGTTCCTGGGCATAGTGGTGGGTTGTTTTTTTTTTTTCCTAGAGGTGGATATAAAGAGGCATGATACATTGACTTTGACCTGTCAGGCTGAAGCTATTACAGTCTGCCAAATCAGTGATCCATAAGCTAAAGATTCTCAGTACAAGCTTTGACCTAATAAGCTGAAATGTCTTAGTAAGAGTTGTTATGGAGTTTTGAAAGAATAATGAAATGGATTCTTTGCAGTGCCTGCAAAATTAATAATTCAATAGTCTGAAAGGTCTCTGAAGATACTGCTCAGAAGTAATAAGTAAATAACATATTTTTAGACATCTTCTTATTTCTGTGGTTCTAAATGTGTGGGTTTTATTTTTATATTTCCTGCAAAGTTTCCAGAAAAAATACTATCTCTGAAACTACATTAGTTTTGGTAGTTGTTCATAATCCATAAAAGGAAAAGCTACCTGAATCAATTGTTAAATACATGGTTTGGAGTATTCCTTCCCTTTTGTCCCTTCAGAGGATCTTAATTAAAAAATATCCCTTTTTGGTTTTTACTTCAATCTTAGTTCAAGCAGTAGATACTATAGATGACAAAAGTCATCTTTTCTTCTCAAGATGCTATGACAACACTACTTCTTGGTAGAAAGAAATCAAAGAAAGGGCAACAGTTACGAAGTTCCAGTGTCTCTGTGTGATGGGAGATACCAGCACATTTTAGAATGAGATACCATGTTATTGCTCAGTAATATACTAAGGAATGATTCAGCAAAGACAGGTCTACATGAAAGTCCTGACACTGCTGAAAATGAACATTTTTGGGTCTACTTGTCTCTGAGTCCAAATGATGTGTGTGTTTTTAATTTTGTCCCAGAAATCTATACAATAAAATTATGAGTTTGTGGGATGGAGGGGTGGTGTTGGGGCAGTAGTTTTATGACAAGTTAATGACATAAAAGAACACATGTCAAACATTTAATCCGCTCTGATTAGCAAATAGAAGTTCTGAAAAATATGAATTGAAAAGTTGTAATTAAATAATGATTAAAATAATGGAGATAAGAAATAGTCTGTGGGTTCCCATCCTCCAGATTCTGATAAGAGGCTAAGAATGTACATGCTTATCAAAAACGATTAGAGAAATTCATGGAGGATAAGTCCAACACAGCTATTAAACACAGGAATCAGTGAGTTTGTGAACCATAGTCACCCAATGCTGAGAAGATATGCCAGGGAAAAGGATCACATTATGCATATTTTCTTTGTTTTATTTTCCCCTCTTTTGTTGTAATTATTGTGCAAGAGTGAATGGACTGGGATTTTAATTTCTGTCTAAAAAGAAAGTGCTTTTAAATACCTGGATTATTCCATTGCTTTGAGTTATAAGCACATCCCAAGTTTTGTGTTAACAATCTAGGTAATTACATACTAAAGAATGCAATAACCATTTAATGCCAAAAGAGAATTCTCTAAAGAAGAAAACAAGGTGGAAACAAATTGAATTAATAGAAAACAGAGTTTTCTATTCAAGACCTAACACTCCAAAATACATAAATAGATCTAGAAATGGACAAGAGTTATGAATTGCCATTGCTTCAGCAACAATGAGAATAAGCAACTATAAACAATAAACCTAGCACCACTGTTATCACAAGATTCAGATCACACACCCTTCCTCAAAGGTCATAGCTGAGAATGTAAAGGTACTGTACCTGTTGGTTGGAAAACTTCCTAGTTTAATCACATTTTAGCTTGGTTACATGAAATTTAATCTTGAAAGCTAACAGAAATAACGTTGAAAAGTAAAAAAAGAAGAGCAATGTCAGGCACTTCATTAAAAGATTTGATTCCTGTATCCTGAGGGATGTTAATGAGTTGATAGAGAACCACTAGGAAAAAAGAAAAATAGAAACCCCTAGTTAATATTGTTAGTATGTTCAAATGCTTGTTTTTAAAGAGGCATATGTTTGGGAAGATGTATAAGAAAATCTACGAACTTATACTTTCATGCTAAATAGAATACAGGTAAATTTTTTTAAAGATATGTGTAGGTCTCGAAAAATGAAATCTCTTAGGTATTTCTTTCAGTCTGCAAATACCTAACATAATCAGTCTTAATTCTTAGGTCCATAGGAGCTTTTCCAGTCTCAGAAATGTTACATCCCAACCCTTCAACCCGAAAGCTTGTTGAGAAATTTTGAACTTGTTGCAAGTGGAAGGTAGTTGGAGTCTATTAAAAATCAGGCATAAATACTTAAATAGAATTAAAAGAGGTCCCGAACGTCTTGTCTCCTCTGCTCTGAAGGGCATCCTGAGGATACACTCTACTTTACAATCCAACATTAACTTCCAGATATGGTGAAATACAAATTTGCAATAAATATCTTATTTCTTTAATTCTTATTTTCTTTCTTACTTTCCTATTTTGCTCACCATATTCAGCTTTCAATATGACTAGACTTTTCTTACAGATCAGCTAAGAAGGCAGCAGTTGTTGGTCCTGTTAATAATTGTGGCAGATTTTGGTTCCTCCTAATGGCTTTAGATGGTCAAGACACAGACTATCTCCCTTGCAGCCCATTTTGGGTTCAGTGGCAGCAGGTTGCACATCAGTGTTTCTTCACCATTTTTAAGCAGTTTTCCATCAGCTTTCAAAATGGACAAAGAAACATTAAAAAAGAAGGAACTCAAGCCAAAAGGTAGCTTGTCCAAAGCTCCACTCTGGCCAAAGATGTTTGGCATCGCCTGCCTCAGACTTGCATTCAGCCAGGATACTGATGGACTTAGCTTAGTAGAAATGACTGCTGTTTCACAGAAGACACCACAGGCAGCACTTTGCAACATGACCTTCTTCTCTGGTGCAGCTGTGGAACAGCCAGCCCTCCCCTGGACCAAGAACAGATGGCAAAGAGAAAAAGACAAAGCTTTTGCTACCTACAGCTACTGCCAGCAATTCTGTAATACCTTTGAAAGCGTTCAGGCCCTTTGCTCTACCCTGGTCCCAGAACTTACTGGAGTGCTCAGAAATTCTGCTGTTCCCTTTTATCTTTTAAAAATAGAGCCTGAGTTGTTTAAATTTTCTTTTCACTTTGAGTTATTTTTCTTTTTTTTGTGTGTCTTCTTGATTCTATGCATAAGAGGAAGAAGAGAGGGAAGAAATCATTTCCAAGGACATGGATTTTATAAGGTTCTCTCCTAGCCTCCTACCTCAGGTTCAATCTGTTTAAATAATGGCATGGCAGCAGAGGCTGGAGCTGGGCCTTGTTCCGTAATCCAATTGCCCAGAGTCAAAATGTGCCAGAGGTGACATTTGGTGATGGGATTTAAAATCAAAGACCCCTCTTTCTAGCAGTGCTGGACAGAGACCAGGGCTGATGCTGGGCTGGCTCTGCGAAGGTGGCAGAGGCTCTTACCACCCGGGGCTGGCATGTGTCACAGGCAGCAGCTGCTGCTGGGATTCAGCATCACTACTTTCCTCCTTAAAAACAAATAGATGGGCAGCAGCAGCTTTGAGAAGAGAAGCATAGGGTTGAGGAAGTACTGGGACTGTCTTGTTTGACATAAGAATCTCTACATATCTCTAAAAATTTGCAAATTGTTCACTCTTTTCTGGTATCAAATTCAGCTGGTGCTCTGAGATGAGGAAACTGACTGAACCTATCACTATTTCTCCCACCTTCCACCTGACAGCACAATGTTTCCCAGAGATCACTAAACCTCAAAACAAATCTGACCTAGTGTTTTTTCACAAGACTATGCCAAGTTCAACAGTTAGACCTCAGGAAAGGTTCACTGCAGTACTGTAAGAGTAGACTTAAGGTCTCCAAGTGTAAATCTGATCTCACATGTCTTTCTCTAGGATGAGAAGTCATCTCAGGTTGCCCAGAGCTGATATGAGTGTCTAAAAAATTGAACAGCTCTTTCTACTGGTTGTCCTGGTTTCAGCTGGGATAGAGTTAATTTTCTTCACAGAAGCTAGCATAGTGCTGTGTTTTGGATTTAGTTCCACAAGAATGTTGATAACATGCTGATGTTTTTAGTTGCTGCCAAGCAGTGCTCAGACTGCTCAAGGACTTTTTGAGCTTCTCCTGCTCGGCCAGGTGCATAACAAGCTGGGAGTACAGCACAGCTAGGACCCAAACTGTCCAAAGAGCTATTCCATACCATATAACGTCATGCTCGGGGGGGTTGGTGGGTCGGTCGGTCACTCGGGTACTGATCGCTGCTCGGGACGGCCTGGGCATCGGTCGGCGGGTGGTGAGCAATTGCATTGTGCATCATTCATTTTGTATATTCTGTATATTTTGTTATCATTCTCATTATTACTATTATTATTATTTTCTCTTATTAAACTGTCTTTATCTCAGCCCTCGGCTCTAACCTTTTTTCCCCTTCCTGATTCTCTCCCCCATCCCACTGAGGGAGGGGGGGGAGTGAGCGAGCGGCTGCGTGGTGTTTAGTTGCCAGCCGGGTTAAACCACGACAGCATTTCTTACCGATTTCTAGGCATTGTGGCTCTGTCACTGAAAAAAGTATTTAAACAGATCTGCTTAGGTTTTCCACAGATCAGATTTTAGTCTAGAAGTGTAAAACAAGCTAAAAGAGTTAATAAAGACATGCATTTTCTGTATTCTCATGTGTTCTCCTATGTTCTAGCATTCCTTACATTATTTTGAGCTTCTTAGTAAAGAATTGGTGAATAAAAGTAGATAAATTATTTGTGTTTTAAGTCAAAAACCATTGGGACAAACTATATTTTCTGAGAATAATTTCTGTTTAGTATTAAAAAAGAGTTTTCTAGTCTTCTCTCTAAGCTTGGACTATGATCTTTATGTAGTCATTGCTGTGGATTTTCATATAGTCTGGTGAATTATGTTAAATTTAGTTTTTATCTAAAAATGTGAACAATAAGTTCTTCTTCCATGATAAATTCTGCTCTAGCCACATGAGGATTACTGTTATCAGTCTTCATAGTAAAATCAATAAAATTGTGGAGGCAATACCGTCATTAAACACCAGTTGCAGCTTGATCTTTGAGCTGGTATATATTCAAAGATTTTTCTTGCATCTGTATTTAGCCAATATGAACAATATTTTTATTTTTTTCTATTATTAATTGTTCCATTCAAACATTTACCAACAACACACCCCACCCCCCCCCCCCGTTTTTTTTTTTTTTTGATAAATGCTCATTTTCTTCCTCAGCAAAGTGGTACATCGCAGGAATGATATTTTTTTTTTTCAACTGAGAAGAAACATGGCAGTATAAAAACAATATAATGATGAAAGATGGATTCACAGGGAAGAGCTGCAGCTTTTATTCACTCATCATAAACTAATAAATATACATAGGTAAATAAATTCATTTGCTTCCTGTCATCCCTAGTGTGTAGCTCCACTTACTTTCTTGACTGAACAAATATTTGGTGGATGATACACTAGTCTAAACACAGCAGTTGTTGAGATACTTCCAGGTACAATGGACCTGGTGGAAGAGGGGTGGAGGGACAGGACTGCATGCTGAGTCTACTTGGTGAGTCTGGATGCAGGTGTGTGGATGTCTAATTGCTAATTGAGGTTCCCAAACAAGGTGCCGTTTACAACCACAAGTTCTCTCTGATGGGCTGCAGGTCCCACTGCCATGCATGAATACTGAAAGAGAGGCATCAACTGGATTATGAAAAATTACTGAAGATTTTTTAGAAAAGAATCTTAGTGAAAAATTGTAAGAGAGAATTATTCATTCCTGCTTATTTTTGAAAGACATCTCAAGACTATGATTGCAGGAAGGGGGTTTGCAAACACTGTGCTAAAATTAATTGGCTTATCCAACATGTCAGTATGAAGCCTAATAAAGAAAGTTGTGAGATGGGAAAATCTTGTAAGCAATCTCTCAGACATTGTTTCTTATGTAATTTCTATTAGATGTATTTGTGATATAATATTCTTTATCTGCTTGAACAATGATAAGATATTAAACAAGGAAGACAGTCTCTAAGCATGCCATGGTTTCAAGCTGATGGAAGGTTTAATTAAAGTTACTTGCTGTGTTTTTGGTTTTTTTGGGTTTTTTTTATTTCTCCATTCTGTCTGTTGCCAGCATTCATTAATGGTCTTTGAGAGGCTCTCCCACTTAAAAGTAAAAGATTAAACATTTTCATTGAATGAGCATTTAAAAAGCTCTGTTTTCCTCTCATCTATAACATCACAACCTAGATCCCTGCATTTAGCAAAAGTTCATTCATAATCACATACATACAACATTCATGCTGTCCTACTGTTCCTTATGAACTGATTGCTCCTCATACATGACAGTCTTGAGTGACCACTTCATGGCAATCCCAACTATCTAGTTCCACTTGGCTCTTCAAATCAGAGCACTCGATGATAAATTAGGAAGTTGGCCATGAGTTTCTGTCAGAAAGAATACGGTATACCAAGCATAAGCTGAGCTGGAAGTTACCACACCTGCATATTTTGTTCTGTAAAGAGTTACATTCTGTAATTTGAATGAACTCAGTTTTATTGTTTGCTCTTTAAAAGAAGATTTGCTTTCCGTATGGGGTAGGTCACATGAAGCTGTTTCTACACAGCAGATCTGTGTAATCACTGCTATTCCACCTTTCTTCTTACTAAGATAGTTCTTATGATTCCTCAAACCGCCCTCACCTAGGAAAGAAAAGATCAGGGAATTTTACCCTGTTGAAGCTAACATCACTGTTTCATCATGCACAACAAGCTCCCCAGATACATAGCAGTTTTTGCATAAATATTATAACCCAACTTCTATGCTGGACAGCAAATAGATGCCAGCAATTTCAATTCTCAGGTGGCATTCTCAAAATCCATTTCTACTGCAGTGATTGATCAATAGCGACTGCTTGTTTTCCTCCTGGTTAAATAAGAGAACTTCACAGATTTGAGGAGGTTAGAAATGAAGCTGGATTTTGCATTTGATCTTTCAGATATGCTTTTCTTTTTATCAAAGCCAAAAGTGGGATCAAAGGAACATGCTTTTAAGTGCACAGGACTGAACTAACTACTGTGCTTAGTCCATGGAATTTATCATGTATGGTCACATGCTTTAAATAAAGATGACACATTCTCTGTATAAATAGATTTGACTTAGAGAGCCTTTCAGACTTCTTTCCACTGAAAATATTTTCTTATAGTTACAATATAAAATTGGATATATAGCAGTGAAGCTTTCTTTCATTAACTATCTAGCAATAGCAATCCAGAAATCATCCTGAACACATCTGTATTTTGTGAAGAATATAGTACGCATGCCATGCTCAATGTGACATGTAAATGCATAAGTCTGAGAAGCTTCCAGAAATTCTACCCTCTTTAGAACTATTTTATGGCATATTTACTCTAGAAAATAATTTTTTACACAGATTTTAAACAGGATATTGCTATAATTTGGTAAAAAATATTTGGAGTCAAGCTATTTTTAAAGCAGAATTTACTCAAGTATGAATTTAATGAAGTGTATTATATATTTTGGGGTTTTTTTAAGTCCCAAAAGAAGTGGAACTTTTGACAGGCGCAGTAAACCATTTTTCACCTGCCAATGAAAGACAAGGCAGTAACTTTGTCATATTACAAAATCATGCTGAAATTATCTAGAGAAAAGAGGACATTTTTCCTCTCCTGTGCTCACGTGAAAAGACCAGCTCTTCCAAATAAGGTCTCAAATCCCCAGAGCATTAATTTGCATAGATTTCCTCCTTTCATGTTTTTATTTTCTCTCTTTATTTTTCTTTTTTATTAAATGTACCCAGGGCTCCTTCCTCAGAAAAGCCAGTAAAAGTCCATAGATGGATACCTGTGCTGGTTTTGGCTGGGATAGAGTTAGTTTTCTTCATAGTAGCTGGTATGGGGCTATATTTTGGATTTGTGCTGGAAACAGGGTTGATAACACAGGGATGTTCTCATTATTACTGAGCAGTACTTACACAGAGTCAAGGCCTTTTCTGCTCCTCACCCCATCAACAAGGAGGCTGGGGGTGCACAAGAAGTTGGGAGGGGGCACAGCTGGGACAGCTGACCCCAACTGACCAGAGGGATATCCCACACCATGTGATGTCATGCTCAGCATATAAAGCTGGGGGAAGAAGAAGGAAGTGTGGGGCTGTTGTGGTTTAACCAGGCTGGCAACTAAGCACCACACAGCCGCTTGCTCACTCCCCCCCCTCCCTCAGTGGGATGGGGGAGAGAATCAGAGAAAAAGAAAAAAAAAGTAAGACCTGTGGGTTGAGATAGAGACAGTTTAATAAGAGAGAATAATAATAATAATAATAATAATAATAATAATAATAATAATAATGGTAAGAAAATATACAGAATATATAAAACAAGTGATGCACAATGCAATTGCTCACCACCCGCTGACCGATGCCCAGGCCGTCCTGAGCCGCGATCACTCCCCCCGAGCCGCGATCACACAGCCCGAGCTGCGACCACTCTGCCCGCGACCGACCAACCGACCAACCCCCCCGAGCATGATGTTATATGGTATGGAATAGCTCTTTGGACAGTTTGGGTCCTAGCTGTGCTGTGCTCCCAGCTTGTTATGCACCTGGCCGAGCAGGAGAAGCTCAAAAAGTCCTTGAGCAGTCTGAGCACTACTTGGCAACAACTAAAAACATCAGCGTGTTATCAACATTCTTCTAGCACTGAATCCAAAGCACAGCACTATGCTAGCTTCTGTGAAGAAAATTAACTCTATCCCAGCCGAAACCAGGACAGGGGCATTTGGAGTGATGGCATTTGTCTTCCCAAGTCACCGTTACACATGATGGAGCCCTGCTTTCCTGGGGATGGCTGCACACCTGCCTGCCGATGGGAAGCAGTGAATGATTTCCTTGTTTTGCTTTGCTTGTGTGTGTGGCTTTTGCTTTCCCTATTAAACTGTCTTTATCTCAAACCATGATTTTTCTCCATTTTACTCTTCCAATTCTCTCCCCATCCCACTGTGGCAAATGAGTGAGTGGCTGTGTGGTGCTTAGTTGCTGGCTGGGGTTAAACCACGACAGTCTTTTCTGGCACCCAACATGGGGCTTGAAGGGTTTGAGATATGACAGGTTAGATTGAAATATGCTAGATTGAATTTATAGCTATAATTGCTTCTTAGCTATTAATTGGCAAACTCCTGTGCTTGCTATGTGGCTTGGTTGCCTTACTGTATATTAGAGTCTTTCTCTCTCCCTATACTATATAGTAGAGTCTATATATGTATACTATATACTAAAGTATACAGTGCTCATTAGTGGCTACTTTTTGTTCTCACTGCTTGCTGTACTGCTGTACTGCTTACCATCTCAATCTGCTGTGCCTGGGAACATTTTGGTAATAGCAATGGCGATATGCCTGGGCCGGCAGGTGGACAGGGCATCACTGCTATTTCTGTGCTCCTGTGGCTGGAACTGCAGAGTGAACCAGAGTCAAAAGGACTGTGCCCTGTGGATGAGTCCATGCAGGAGCAGGACATTCCGAATTATCTGTGGTCATGGATAATCCCATGACAGACCAGGTACATCTTGAAGCGTTTGGTACCGTGGTTTGTCTGTGCTGCAGCAGGTGTACCTCTGAAGGAATTGTGATCCAAGGATAAGTCCACATTGGAGAAGTGTGGACACCTTGAAGCATCTGTGGCTGTGGATAAATCCATGCTGCAGCAGATACACTTTGAAGCATCAGTGGCTGTGCCTGAGGTCATGTTGGAGCACCTCAAAGCCTGTGGCCATGGATAAGCCCATGACAGAGCAGGTACTCCCCTGGAGGGACTGCAGCCTTGGGTAAGGCCATCCTGGACAAGGTTTACTTCTGATGGGACTGTGGCTGTGGGTAAGGCCACACTGGAGCAGGTCTATCTCTGAAAGCATTGTGGCCCATGGAGAAGACTGCACTGGAATAGGTATACCTCAAAGCAACTGTGGCTGTGGGTAAGGCAATGCCACAGCAGGTATAACCCCTTGGCCCCCTTTAAATTGTTGTAACCTGTGATTTCAGTTGCATGTTATAGGGATTACTATAGCAGGAACCACCTGACTCAATAGAGACAAGCCCTACCAGAAGCAGTGCAAGTGGAGCAGTGACCTGACCTGAGCTGGCTTTGGTGCTCAGTAACACCATGCAACACACCACCTCTCCTATCCTGAGTGACCAGCATAACAGATTGAGACCAAAGGCATGGGCTAAATGAACTCAACAGACATTTTGTGGACATTTGTGGACATTTTATGGACATTTTAAAAGGGTTGTCCATAGACTAGGTGAATGGTATCTGTGTATTATGTCAAAGGATGGGAAGGGTGGTGGTGGTTAATGAGGATGTATTTGATAGTGTGGGACCTGAGCATGACATCAATGATATAGAGTAAGGGGTGGAGAATGTGCTTTCTTTCTAGTTATATGGCTTTATAAAACAAGACACTTTTGCCAGCAGCCTTATATGATTACTGGGGATTTTTTTTTTTGTCCAAGATTAAGGCAGAATCAATTAAAAGACCTGTTTTAAGGGATAAGTATCCGATTCTTTCTGACATATTTTATTGAATTTTTATTTTAAATGAAAAGGAATAATGGAATTAAAGCCATATGAATTAAAGTCATATATGTAAAAATTACATAACCAGTTTTTGCTTCTGTTCCTGTTATAGAATTGGGAGCTAAAATAACACTAATGAGATGAAACACACAGCAAAATAGTATGTTGTACTGTAAATTAATTTTGTAGTACCCAACTGTATGACTGTGTATATCTTCTTAGGGATAGCAATGGAATGAGCTTTGAGGGTTAGCCTTAAAAAGACATGCCCTCTCCATATAAATCAAGCTCATTCATATATTGATCAATAAAACAAGACCTAGAGCAACTCTTGAAGGACTCTTGTTATAATAAATTGCTTCTTTCACATAATATAATCAGTACAAACTGTTCAAGGTCCTTTTTTGCAATCATCATGGAACCATCTAGATGCATGTGTACAATAACAGGAAATGGGATCATAAATACAAAAAAGAAGTTCTTTTACTGTGTCTCAGACAGTGTGGAAGTAATTCAGCTAAACAAATGGATTTCTAAGTGTTTACCTTCTGCTCTCGCTCACTGCAGTATAGATGATTACTTCCATGTACACATATAAGCTAGAAGTCAGAGGAAAAAACACCAAGCCCACTGTTGTTTTAATATTAAAAAGCCCATACATTAAGCAACATAGATATGGTTTTAGTAGCTAAAACATGTGATTTATTAGGTCTTGAGCACCATAATCCTGAAAGTCAAAAGCTCTAAAGGCAGGTCAAGAAAAAAACTCTCATCTATCCCTTACAGGGGTCTCATGGAACTCCTAGTGTCAGGATTGCAGATTCTGGGGAAAAAAAAAAAGATGTAGTCCAAAGGCTTGAAAGGTCTTTTTTTTTTTTCTTTTCTGTTTTAACAGTAAATTTACACTCATATGAGTGCACCTCTCCACACATCTAAGCATATGCACATTGATAGATCCCAATTTCTAAAATCTTGAGTGAATGGGCAGAGTGAGAAGGAGCGTTGGTTAAGTTGCAAACTGTGCTACTAAATTTTTACATTTCCCTTGCAAAAATCATGGTCAAAGAAATCCATGAGCAATGGAAATGTTGAAATTTGAATACAGACCTTGCTATTTAAATCCAGTATTGCCATCTGAATCCATATATAACAGTAGCATGTAATATATCTTATTTACATAAGCTTTAATGACTCCATAATACATGAGTGGCAGAATGATTGAGTTACAAAGGTCATTTGAAATAAGTGAACATAAATTATGTATCGAAAGTCAGTCCATTGTATGTTCTACTTATGGGTCACCATTTTCAAGAACTATTTAATTCATACTACATGCCTTGAACTTCGAAATAAAGAAGCAAATTTCTCACAGGAACAGTATATACTTACCGAACACAGATGGAGAAGTAAGAGTAGTACCATGGTATTTTGTGCCCCTTGTTTGTGCTTTAAATGCAACAGGGCCATAGAAACTGGAGATGAGGTGGCTTTGGGGGACAACAGGATAGAAGGCACAGCTGAGCAAACCAATCATGATGTTATGAGAAAAATATTTTTTAAAAATGTTGTTTGGCTGACAGTTGTTTAAATGTACAAGCCAAGATTAATACCAGCTGTGGATTGTCATCATGTAATAAAGAGGAGGAAAGCCTTTGTCATCTGAGTGTTCAAGATGGAAAAATGAATTGTGCAAAATGTGCAAAAGTTACACATTTTGAAAAAGGAAATGGACAGCTCTGCAAGTGGTTCTAAAGATGATGCAACTACTACAGGTCAGTGAAGGTATAGCAGGTAATCTCAAAGGTGCTGAATAGATTTCCTTACATTGGTTTTGTATGTACATGTTTTAATTTGAAATAATTTAAGACTAATTAATTATTAATACCATAGATAAGAATCAGACCTTCTTAACAGTAATACAAATTTGCTGCAGTATTGCAAAATTTCGAATTAAAAAATGTTCTTCCCTTTTATTCCACAGCACTTGCATTTATAAATGCTCCGGCTACAATAAAATGTGAACTGATTCTCATAGTGCTGTATATTAACAAATACTACTCCAGTCAATGTAATTAAAAGAACACTGCTTAAAACAATATTATTTTATATAGCATGTATTTCAGCATAATTACTCTATATACATTATGAGTAAAAGAGCTGCCTGGGAATGTAGTTCTTGGTTCTTCTATAGAAAGTGACAATCCTAGATGCCTTTATGATCTATAGGTATATATTTCTGAAGTGTTTGAACTTAAATACAGTATGTAAAGGCAATAAAAAATTTACATTTGATGTAAAGTGTTTTCAATGACAGATGGCATTAAATTGACATATTTTGTATATACATAATTGTAGTTATTAATAGCAACTATATGTGGTATTCATAAGCCTATCTTCCAATTTATTACATTTAGTATGTTAAGAACTTTTTGTTAAATATAGACCAGTACAGTCAAAATTTGAGGTACTTTTTGGAAAGTGAGGGGTTTTATCTCTTAAAGAAATGGTGAGATTTTAGGAATATCTTACCTTGTTTGTTCTGGACCCTCTGAAGATCTTATTCTGATGCACAACCACTGAATTTTTTAAATATTAAATTTGGGGCAGAGTGGCAAGAGAGAAATAATAAATGCCTATTAGCTATTAAGAAGTGCCATAACTGAAAATACCAAAATATCCTAGTATATCATAGAATAGTAAACATCTTCTTCAGTTAATACACTTCCTCTCTCAGTTTTTCAACTGAAGTTTCACTGGAAGTAGTGTAAACATATACACACTGACTGAAAAACGTACATAACAATGATCTTCACTTTCTTGCATGCTTTCAGCATACTGTATGTTTAATCCCCTTGAAAATTGTTATTGAATGTAACACTGTCCAATAATTTCATTCTTTGCTAATACCTCTATTCTAGGAGTTCTTGCTTAGTCCCTATTAAACCCCAAACTTCCTTGGCTGGTTTTGTATCACTGTTGAGGACACATCTATATAGTGTCATTACCTAACTAAAAGACTGAAAACAGTTAATTCCAGAGAACATGGTGAGTTCATTTTTCTGATAAAAAGTGAGAACGATTAGAAAAAAAATAAGGAGAAACAAACTTTTACAAAGCTATACATGTGCACACGTGATTTGCTTGCACAAAACAGATCACAGTACATCTCTGTGCTTGAGTCTATTTTTAAGACTTAATTGAAGTTTAAGTGCAGTGATAGCCTTTTGCACATAGAAGAAACTCTTTCCAGGAGTATTCTTTCCTGGAGTATTTCTAGAATGTCCTGTTTCTAGAGAAGAAGAAAAAATTGTATGATTTCTAACATCCCCGACTTTTATAAAGTCCATAGAAGCATGACATTTTAGTGAATTAACACATACTGGCATTAAAAGTAGTTAACAGACACACCAGGTATTTCACCTTGAATTATCTGAATCCTAGAATTAGTAATCAACTCAAGGGCAAGGACAACTTTTGATTGTTCTTTTTTTACACTCAGAATGCATGACTACCCTGTTAAAGTTTACACCACCCCCTATCTAATTTTCAAAGACCATAGCCACAAAACTATGTATTAAATATACCACCTAGATACATATGCTAACCTGTATTTCATTATTATTGCAAAAGCCTATCTCAATTTTTTGAAATCTATTTCTGTATCTTGTAATGTTGTCATTCATTTGAAGAGTAAGAATAGGTAAAACGGTAAGTATTTTATAGACACTTTTATTAAAGAAAAATCAAGTTCAGAGAGGGAAAGGTGGGTTTATGCAAACTTTTTTGTTTGGAAATGGGACAGGAATCTCCCTCACAAATTCTAGCTTTCCTTGCCTGTGATTTAATGTAATTATTTTTATTACAATTTTTTAAATTTTTCTATCCTGGTGTAACTGCATCAGTAAATGTGATAGGTACTGATTTAAAGTTTCGACAAAATAGATTCTTAAGGAATTAAAAGCAAAAAAAAAAAATTCAGTGTAAGGTACAAAATAGTGCTAACTTTCATTTGTTTAAGCAAAGAAAAATCTGAATTACTGTATTCCTCTTCTGCATGTTTTTGAATGTTTTTCTACTTGTTTGAAACTTGGTATTCAGATAACATCCCTGAAGACTTTTTTTGCCTGATCAAAATTGAATTATACTCCTTTTGTGTGGCCAACATTTGGAGTAAAAATGAGGAAAAGCTGCACAAAATTTGTTCCCATGTCTGTACTAATAATGCCTGAGTTTCTATTAAGCTTTGCTCTAGGAAAATCACAGTTGTGTCTCAGAGTACCAACTTTTCCATATGTAATTTATTTAAATAAAACATAAAAGCAAGAGACCCCAGATGAAATAGACAATTATCCTCTTCATAAGTTCATTAAACTGCAAACCTAGGCCATGCTTATAGTCTGGTCTTCGTCTTCTTTCTTTTAGTATTAATCTTTATTTGTTTTTCTTGGGAGGTTTTGAATATTTAAGGAAATCAAAGCAAGGATGTTATATAAGGAAGAGAAATGCAATAAAACACATCAGAGAAACATACAGAGTTACTGTTAAAGCAAGGACATTATGGGATTTATCTTTTCTTTTTTAAAATTTATGTGGAAATAGGTCCTCATGGTCAGTGGTCAAAGGAAAACTAATTTGGGAAACCTGAAGTTTCTCATGACATTTGTTTTCTATTTGTGAGATAGATGTACTGCAGAAACTGCTGAGGGCTACATGCCTCTGTGTATTAACCACGTAGAGTATGAGATGGTCTAACTACAGATCTTAAGCATCTCTATCTATATCCTCTGCCATTTCTTCTGACCTCCACTGCACAGTCATACTGATTGTACATAGACTATTGTAACACCTGAGGGCATCCTGTTTATGTTCTATGTGGTATTTGTTCAAGATTTGCTAACTCCTTTCCTTTTCCCCATGGTTATACCAAACTATGCGTACTGCATCTAATACATTGCTAATGTTATCTTTTCATAAAAGGTATTGTTCAACTGTCCCAAGCTTAGCAACATAATACAGTTAAAGGAAGTAGATGGCAAGTAAAGTAATAGATTTCAAGGCCAGAAGATGCTACAGTGATAAACTGCAGAATTTTCTCAACTAGTTTCTGTTTCAAGTTTGTAATTTCCTGTTGGACCAGAGCATGAATTTTAGAAGAGGCATTGAGTCTTACTATAAAGATATCGGCTGACAAAGAATGTAAAATGCTCTGCAGTTCAATTACCTCCACCATAGAAACGTTAACTTTATAGTAGTTTTAGCTTCCAGTTTCCACTTCCTGTTATGTCTTTGGCAGTTATGTTTTTTTTTAAAAATTATATTTTTTTGCATTGATTATTTTGATTTGAATTGTCACTTCTGCTTCTAGTGAACTCACATTGATTGAGTTCTCTAGTCTTTTACTGTGAGACAGATATTCCCAAGTTCATCTTTATTTGTATTTCTTTTAATTCTTTCCAGTTTGCCAATTTTTTTTTTTTTTTTTAAAGTATGAACAACTCAACAGGCTATCAGAGGATGGCAGAGAGTAAAAACAGGACAGTGTGTGATCTATGAAAAAGCTAAACATCTCCTGACATACAGATCAAATTGAGGTTTTAAGATTGACATGAGAGCACCATGTTTCTTTTTCTACATCAAATGGGTTGCAGCTGGGGAGAAAAGTGATGAGAAAGCAGAAAAGTGAGAGTAAGCATGCCGTAGGATGGAAAGCCGCTTGTAGACAACCATAGGGAAGATAAGTGCTTCCTTGTAATGGCTTTGGTTAAATCTCAGTTGGATGTAAGGGCAAGGTGGCCCTTTTTCTTTCTATTTACTTTGTCTATAATGTTGAGATTATCTTATTCTTAGAGATAAGTGAGAGAGAGTGTTTCAAATTTTACGAAAAATGGGTAAAGCTCATGATTTGTTGTTGCTATTCCAATATAATTCTGCCTTTAAACTTATGTAATACATAGATATGCATACAATTTTCATTCCTTACTCTTCCTCCTGTGTCTCATTTCTGCTATACAGCACAGGATAGGATTTATGTCCCTAAGAACGTATTTCTCTTTATGAATTAGTGTTAGAAATACTGATGAGAATTTGTGTCTTCAGCATTCATTTTATTAAATGCATAGTAAGAATCTTACTGAGATATCTGAAATACATAAATGAGTCTTTCAGGCTTGGGAAACACTTACTGCATTCAGCATTTTTGTTTTGAAATGACCACAAGAATCAAATCAACAAATTTTATGTGAAATGCTGTTGAAATGAGCCTTTTGTTCTTTTACAGAAGACTGAGAAGTCTAATTTGGGCTACTAAAAACCAGAATAGCCTCAAATGCAATCTGCTTCTCCCTCAAAGAGGAAGAACGTTGTCACTAACTGCTCTTTCAGCTTACTCTACAAATAGGATTAGAGGGACTTACAGAGTATGGAAAAGTAAAAAGGGGATAATTTAATTATGGAGGAAAGATATCTTAAATGTCTTTTCAAAATACAGGAAAGGAGGTAAGCAATTTCTTTTTTCCCTAAGGCTCACATTCAGGATGAGTTTACACGGCAATTACTGAAGAAAAATAATTAAACAGAACGTTCTAAGTTTGACCCACAGCAAATATTTATGGGGAATGTACAACCCTCTAAAATAAATGTTTGTGATATGTAATACTGTGGTTCTTGCTTATAATTGAATTATGATATACAGGCCCTGGTGAATGGTTGGAGAACCATAAAACAAAACTGAGATTTTTTCCCCTTTCCCTCTTCCCCTGCAGCTTGACTACAAATAAGAGACCTCATAATTCATTATAAGGAACTCTAGGAACAATATAATTACACTACAATGAAATTTTTGCAAAGAAAAAACAATCCTGGTACACTGGGTGAAACCTTCCCAACCCCTTCTCTCCTTCTTGATTTCTATGTTTACTTGGGCAGGTAAGCAAGTTTCATCAGGATGAGATAAAGATCTGAAGAAAGCAATGAGCATGTCCATTCTATACAATACACATTTCCATGCCCTGTACAGGCTGCTGCTTGTTATAACCTGGAACGTCCAGAAATTCAGGTCCTCTGATTGACAAAATATCACTCGCTGCCTGACAAGCCAGGTAAAACAAATCTCATAGTTCAGTGGTGTGCTCCTTCACACCTTTCAAGCAATTGCTGATGTTAGAGCAAAAGGTAAAACCACAGTAGTGATGCTAAAGGGGAAAAAAAATGACTGGAGCAATAGAGTAAATCTCTGAAACAGTGCAAAAGAGCAATCATTAGAGCAGTCAGAGGAACAGCTTTCCAAGTCACCAAAGCAGTTTAAGAAGTGATTGCAGAAAATGTGAGGGAAAAATAGACTGGAAAGATAGAAAGCTTCTGTGAGAGTTCATGATCAAGAATCAGGCAGCTAAGATGTAGAGATGGAATAAATTTTATTGGAGCGCATGTGATTCCATTAAGTCATGACATCAAAACACAATTAAAGTAGCGATAAAGGCAGAAACTATAATTACTAATGGTTCTGTAGACATCATATTCTATTTTGTCCTAATAAAATTGCTTCTTATATCCTTATCTGTCTTTTTGCCTCATGTTCAGTGCAAATAAATTGAGGATCATGAAGTATGTGGAGAAGCATTTGGCTTAGAAATAGTTACATTACATCGATGTTTCAAATTCATTGTTTTCCCCCTTTCTGGGGATCTGTATTTGAAGTTAAGAACTTTATTTGGTTTTGTGTAGCTTGCTTTCCATATGTACTTAATAGAAGGGATTGCTTGACACAAACAGAATTTAAACCAGTATAAAAAAACCCAAACAAAAATCTTTTCAGAAAATGTCCTCCACCTCTTCCTGTTTAGGATGCACTATTTGGTGTCACTTAGCAAAAATCTTAATGAGCTTGACCCCCTGATTCTCTGTACACACATTTAGTCACTTTGCCACCACAGGATAACTTTGCTGTCCTGACACCTCCTACATGTGAGGCATGCAGCTGCTATTTCTGTTAATCTTTTCAATGCCAACTTTTAAGTGCTTCACATTCAGTCATAAGACAATATTTCACAAATACATAATTAGCATGATTAGTAAGTCTTGTGATAAAGGAAGCTCATACGTGCATGATATCATAAGCCATAGCTTCTCAAGGGTGTTCTCTTTCTAATAGATCAGTTGTTCGTTTACACCTAAGAAAATACTAATATGTCTTACAGAATCCTTGAAACAGAATTTTCTTCTTTTTAATCTAAAAATTCCATTTTTGTATTCATTATTAGTGCTTATGTTCCAAAAGAACTCCATGTATCTAGAAATGTGATTTTTTAGGAAGATTTTTTGTTTTGTTATTTGGAAAATGCTCGTGAACTAATAGCTTTTTTACAAGTATGCTGACTATTCAAAATTACTTCACTATAAGAGAACAAATGATCAGCACACACTTTAAGTAAGTTCTACATATTCATGTAGAATCATGCTGAATTACGTGAACGAGTTTAAATCTTCAGATTTTATAAGAAATCAGAAGTTTTGCAAAATCCATCTTCCACGCTTCTAGTCATCAAGCCATTGTAGTTGAAGGTTGTCTTCCTTTAAATATGGTGTGAGTGACCACAGTTTATGTGGATAATTGGTATTTCACAGGAGTTTAGACATCATGGTTGACATGTTTCCCAATGACACTTGAGGGATAACCTCAATAGGTTTAGATAGAAAACCCTCCAAAATACTTAAAATCACTTATATCCCTTGTATAATTTGGAACATATTACCCACAAATATTCCATTCAACTAAGGAATCTTTCTATAGATTTTAGTAGTACTTGGTAGGGTTGCAGGGAACACAGGAGATCTTGACAAATCTAGCTTCTTTTTTGTGTTTTTTCGGCTGGGATACTTAAATGCAGTTTTCATTGGAAAGAGACAAAGTTCCAAGTCTGGATCCTAATCTCATGCCATAAGAACAAATAATACAAACAACTTGCCTGTTGGTGTTTTTTTTTCCTTTTAGTCTTTGGTAAAATTAATCAGACCCCTCAAATTCTTTCTATTTTCCCCAGGAATCTTTGTAAAGGGCCAAATTTTTCTTCCTTTAGTTATTTGAAAAGTCTTACCAAGTCAAATTCTTTCATGTCTCTTCCTGTCATTTATTAAATTCTCCTTTAAGTGGTCCATGTGTATGTTCAAGTTTGACTTCAGGTGCATAATCCTGAAATCTTAATATGCAACTTTTTTCATAAACAATACAAAGAAGTTGACAGGTCTGAAAGGGGCTTGTGTGAAAAGATAATTAAGTGCTTTAGAGAGTGTCAAGAGTCAATAGCTCAGCACTGTCAGCATTCTCGAGTGTTACAGGCTATAATTAGATGGCATGGAGGTGTAAGGGATGTTTGGCAGTTTATTTCAGCAGGGTAAAAATAAAGAGCTGCCTCAAAATCAGACACTAAGAGTAAGGAGAGCAGGAAGATTAAAACCTCACACGTTTTTTTAGTGACTTACACAAATTGCTACTTTGTGAAGATGGCACCGTTTAAAAAATTTCCATCCATCTATTGAGTCAGTTTTATCTTACGTCCTAAATTTCAATTATGAGGTCACTGGTAATTTTTTTTCCTAATTTTCCAATTCTTTCCTAACTTGTGCTCCCCCCTCTTTCATTATGGCAGTTAGTGAGTGTCCTTTAATCAATAACATCATAGACAACAAGGCATGTGTTGTTACAAGGATTAGGAAACACTCTTTACCATGCTGGTTCAGAAACAAGACACAGTCAGTTGCTAACAAGTACTTGCTATTTAAACCATGCATTAAGACTAGCTGGTTACTTGATTTCTGGATTGTGTACTTCTGTAAATGTAATAATTTACTCCCTTTCTCTTTCAGTCATGCACTACTAACCTTACTCCTTGCATTAATACAGCGCACCACCCATCTCAAAATCTGAAGGAATTGAATTCTTGTTCAAGATAAAAACTGTCACAACTATCCCTTTTGAAATGTTAGAAACTCAGGTTTTATACTGAAAAATAATTCCCACCATAACTTCTGGTTTTGACTGCAACCAGTTTCCTACACTTAGTACTGTAATTAAAGGTTAGCTATATAAGGGTTCATGTGATTACAGTTATGATTATTAAAATATCAGTCGTCCACATCTCCATTATCATTCTACTTGGTAGTTAGCAATAAGCAGAAATAAAATATTAGGACTTTTAAGGCAGGAGATTACCAATTAGTGGAATTCTCCAATGACACAGAATAATTGTTAATTATCATCATCATCATTATTCAGAAAGTAAAATGTCTCTGGGATACCTGTGTGCTTCCTTCCTGCACTGTTCTCCAACACCAGCTCTCAAATCCTGAAGCAATATTTGTTTTAACTAAAGACCTGACTGCATAGCAAATGGAAAGTTAGTACTGCAGGGAAGTCATGGAATGGAGCTGAGCTTTATTAGGAGGAAGTTTATTTTTTCCCCCTTTTTCTTCTTCTAAACATTTTACAAACTATTTAAAATGAGTTTCACTGGAGTGGTCTATGAGCAGCTTCTGGTCATATCCCTCCCCTAGCTCCAGAATTACATTCCTAATAAATAAGAAAATCTGGAAGATCTGTTAAAAAAAATCTTAGCTATTAAACCACAGGAATTTGCTGAAACTGTTTGGAGAGAAACAGTCACATTTGTACATTCCTGCAAGACAAGTTATAAAAGCATTTAATGTACTTATTAATGTACATTTATATTCCTCTACATATTCACATACATTTAAAGTACTGTTCAACTTATTCATCAGCGACCTGGATGACGGGACAGAGAGTACCTTCAGTAAGGTGACACAAAACTGGGAGGAGTGGCTGATACGCTGGAAGGCTGTGCTACCATTCAGCGGGACCTGGACAGGCTGGAGAGTTGGGCGGAGAGGAACCTGATGAAGTTAAAAGGTCAAGTGTTGAGTGCTGCACCTGGGGAGGTTGAACCCCATGCACCAGTACAGGCTGGGGGCTGACCTGCTGGGAAGCAGCTCTGCAGAGAGGGACCTGGGAGTCCTGGTGGATGACAAGCTGACCATGAGCCAGCAGTGTGCCCTTGTTGCCAAGAAGGCCAATGGCATCCTGGGGTGCATTAAGAGGAGCACGGCCAGCAGGTTGAGGTAGGTTATCCTCCCCCTCTGCTCTGCCCTGGTGAGACCCCACCTGCAGTACTGTGTCCAGTTCTGGACTCCTCGGTTCAAGAAAGATGAGGAACTCCTACAGAGAGTCCAAAGGAGGGCAACAAAGATGATAAAGGGACTGGAGCACCTCTCCTATGAGGAAAGGCTGAGGGAGCTGGGCTTGTTTAGCCTGAAGAAGACTGGGAGCGGATCTCATACTTACAAATATCTTAAGGGTAGATGTCATGAAGATGGAGCCAGTCTCTTTGCAGTGGTGCTCAGCGACAGAACAAGGGGTAATGTGCACAAACTGAAGCATAAGATGTTTCAGCTGAACATGAGAAAGAACTTCTTTACTTTGAGGGTGCCAGAGCACTGGAACAGGCTGCCCAGGGGGTTGTGGAGTCTCCTTCTCTGGAGATATTCGAAACCTGCCTGCACGATGTCCTGTGCAACCTGCTCTAGGTGAACCCGGAGGGTTGGACTGGGTGATCTCTGGCGGTCCCTTCCAACCCCTGCCATTCTGTGTGATTCTGTCATTCTGTACTCAGGGGATCCTAACAGGAAGATAAGCTGGTCGCCTCAGTTTGGTTCCTTGCTTCACTAGAAATATAGTTTGTTATTAAGCTGTCCCTCCAAGGTGGAGCTCCAAGAGCATAGAACCTGCTAATTTGAATTGAAGCTTACCTGCTGCTCAAGGCTGGCAGCACGTGATGTCTGAAAGCACCAGAAGTTTCCTGAGTTATGTGCCTAGGTGCTATTAGGTAGGCCTTCCTTTTACTTATCTAAGCTGCGCTGTCTCCCACATGCCACCAGAGGGTTTCCCCAGTCCTAACCACCTGCCATATTCCCTGAGCTATTCAATAACAAGCAATTAAACAGAGAAGCACTTCTTTCTCCAGCTTTTGTTAGAGACATCTGACCTTTCCTGATCCTTGAAATCAGGAGTCTAGGTGTTTTCTTTTGGAAGAGTATTTAGTGCTATGAAAGCCCACTGGCATGGAGTATGAGCCACAGAAGGATGACATTTGTATCTGCTTTGTCAGAAGCAGTTTCTATTGGCTACTTATCATATAATCATAGAATGTTTTGGGTTGGAAGGGACCCCTAAAGTCATCTAGTCCAACCCCCTTGCAGTGAGTAGGGACACCGCTAACTACAGCAGGTTGCTCAGAGCCCCGTCCAACCTGGCCTTGAATGTTTCCAGGGATGGGGCCTCCACTACCTCTCTGAACAACCCGTTCCAGTGTTTCACCACCCTCATTGTAAAGAATTTCTTCCTTATATCTAGTCTAAACCTACCCTGCTTCAGTTTAAAGCCATTACCCCTTGTCCTGTCACAGCTGGCCCTACTAAAAAGATTTTCCCCATCTTTCTTATAGGCTCCCTTTAAGTACTGAAAGGCTGCAATCAGGTCTCCCCACAGCCTTCTCTTCTCCAGGCTGAACTAGCCCCACTCTCTCAGCCTGTCCTCATAGGAGAGATGCTCCAGCCCTTGGATCATTTTAGTAGCCCTCCTCTGGACCTGCTCCGACAGTTCCATGTCCTTCTTGTGCTGAGGGCTCCAGAGCTGGACGCAGTACTCTAGGTGAGGTCTCACCAGAGCAGAGGGGCAGAGTCACCTCCCTCAACCTGCTGGCCATGCTTCTCTTGATGCAGCCCAGGGTACGGTTGGCCTTCTGGGCTGCCAGCACATACTGCCGGCTCATGTCCAGCTTTTCATCCGTCAGAACCCCCAAGTCCCTCTCGGCAGGGCTACTCTCGATCCTTTCTTCTCCCAGCCTGTATTGATACTGGGGGTTGGCCTGAGCCAGGTGCAGGACCTTGCACTTGGCCTTGTTGAACCTCATGAGGTTCACACAGGCCCACCCCTCCAACTTGTCCAGGTCTCTCTGGATGACATCCCGTCCTTCTGGTGTGTCAACCGCACGACTCAGCTTGGTGTCATCTGCAAAGTTGCTGAGGGTGCATTTGATCTCGCTGTATAAGTCATTGATGAATATATTAAACAGCACCGGTCCCAGTACGGACCCCTGAGGGACACCACTCGTCACTGGTCTCCATCCAGATATCGAGCCGTGGACCATCCAACCAATTCCTTACCCACTGAACAGTCCACCCATCAAATCCATAGCTCTCCAATTTAGAGAGAAGGATGTTGTGGGGGACCGTGTCAAAGGCTTTGCAGAAGTCCAGATAGATGACATCCATTGGTTTTCCCTTGTCCACTGTTGTTGTCACACCATCACAGAAAGCCACCAGGTTCATCAGGCAGGACTTGCCCTTGGTGAAGCCATGCTGGCTCTCTTGAATCACCTCCCTGGCCTCCATGTGCCTTAACATAGCTTCTAGGAGGATCTGTTCCATGATCTTCCCAGGTACAGAGGTGAGGTTGACAAGTGGGTAGTTCCCAGGGCCTTCCTTTCTACCCTTTTTGAAAAGGGGCACAAAGTTTCCCTTTTTCCAGTCCCCAGGGACGTCACCTGACTGCCATGACTTTTCAAATATCATGGAGAGTGGCCTGGCGACTACATCGGCCAATTCCCTCAGGACTCTGGGATGCATCTCATCAGGTCCCATGGACTTATGTGCGTTCGGTTTCCTCAGGTGGTCACGAACCTGATCTTCTCCTACAGCAGGAAGGGTTTTGCCCTCCCGGTCCCCCTCACGCCATCCATCAACTCGGGAGGGGTGAGGAGAGAAGTTGCCAGTGAAGGCTGAGGCAAAAAAGTTGTTGAGTACCTTAGCCTTCTCCTCATCTGCTGTTAACAGCTTGCTGGTCTCGCTCATCAGCGGGCGCACACTTTCTTTAACCATCCTTTTCCGGCTGATGTACCTGTAGAAACCTTTCTTATTATTCTTGGCATCCCTAGCCAAGTTTAGCTCCAGCTGAGCCTTGGCCTTCCTGATCCCATCCCTATACAACCAGGCAGCGTCCCTATACTCTTCCCAGGATACCTGTCCCTGCTTCCACTGCTTGTGCAGTTCTCTCTTCCTCCTTAGTTTGACCAGCATCTCTCGTCTCAGCCATGCTGGTCTCTTCCCTTCTTTGCCCGATTTCTTACACCTAGGGATCGAGAGCTCTTGCGCTCTGTGGATCACATCCTTAAAGATCTGCCAGCTCTGTTCTGTTCCCCTGTCCCTGAAGACCATTTCCCAGGGAGTCCTTCTGACTATCTCCTTGAAGAGCTGGAAGTTTGCTTTTCTAAAATTCAGGGTCCTGACTATACTCTTAGTTCTTCCCATTTCCCTCAGGAGTGTGAGCTGCACCAGCGCATGGTCACTGCAGCCCAGGCTTCCTCTGATCTTGACATTTCCGACGAGCTCACTTGCACTGGTGAGCACCAGGTCCAGTATCGCATCCCCTCGGGTAGGGCTGTCTATTACCTGGCTTAAGAAGTTGTCCTCAATGCATTCGAGAAACCTGCTGGATTGCCTACAGCTTGCCATGTTGGTTTTCCAGCAGATGTCAGGGTGGTTGAAGTCCCCCAGTAGGACGAGAGCCTGCGAGCGCGAAGCCTCCCCGAGTTGGAGGAAGAACGCTTTGCCAGTCGGCTCCTCTTGATCTGGCGGCCTTTAGTAGACACCAACCACCAGGTTCCCTTTGTTGCCACTCTCTCTGATTCTTACCCATCAGCTTTCGACCTGCTCGTGGCTATTCTTCAGGGCCAGCTCTTCACACTGTAATCATTTCTTGATGTAAAGGGCAACGCCCCCGCCCCTCCTTCCTCGCCTGTCCCTTCTGAACAGCCTGTAGCCATCAACAGCTACATTCCAGTTGTGGGATTCATCCCAGCAAGCTTCCATAATGGCAATCAGGTCGTAGCTTTCTAGCAGCATGATAGCTTCCAACTGCTCTTGTTTGTTTCCCATGCTGCATGCGCTTGTATAGAGGCATTTCATCTGAGCTGTCGGCCTCGTCACCTTCATAGCAGAACACCCCTCATTTACTTTGAGGTGTTTCACAGGCTTTTCCTTGTTGGCTCCTACTACCTCAGGAGCCTCCGGCTCACCGTCGCCAGACTTTACTTTGCCGCAGCACTCCTGGCATGCTGCTGGGTAATGGGTTGAGGGCTCATACTAGCCCCCCATCCCTCTAACCATTGCACATCATCCCCTCGCCTGTTGCTGGCAAGCCTGATAGTTTCCCCATCCCCCTCCACATCTAGTTTAAAGCCCTGTCAATGAGCCCTGGAAGCCCCTGGGCAAAGACCCTCTTTCCCCTTTGAGAAAACTGTCTCCTATTTGATGCCAGCAAGCCTGGTGCCGTGTAGGCCATCCCATGATCAAAGAACCCAAAGTTGTGGTGGTGACACCATTCACGGAGCCACGTGTTAATGGACTGAGTCTCCCTATATTGTCCAATGTCTTTGCCCTCCACTGGAAGGAGTGAGGAACAAATAACCTGCACTCCAGATTCCTTTACTAACCATCCCAAGGCTTTGAATTCTTTTTTAATCACCCTCGGGCTACTTACTGCAAATTCATCAGCACCCACATAAGCCAGCCAAGTACTTAAAATCTGTGCTGTTTTTTGTGAAGTCCCATTCTGTGACACTCCCTTAACCTCACCTGCATTTCTTACATTCCTATATACCAAACTTGGTAATGAAAACAGTTTGAGAACTGTCCTCTGAGAAGGGATTTTATGCACATGGGTTCTTCTGCAAATAACAGTTACATGTCCCTTATTTGAATTATTTGGACATTGCAGTAAAGTATTGGAAGAGGAATGACTAAGTATAATTCAGTGAGACTTGCAAAACATTTGAGAGAGGTCATAAAAAAAGGGCTGTTATCGAAATTAAATACTTACTCTGTGAGAAACAACATAACATCATAGACCAATATCAGCCAAAAGAAAGCAAGCAAAGAATGAGATTAAACTGACAGTAGGTGTTGACAGTACAGCACCTTGGGATTCTATACTAAGGTCTTACGTAATGCTTTAAGCACATATACAGTCAAAAGAGAATGTGATTAATGAGTCATAAGAATTACTTAGGTGTTTCTAAGGACTGTGAGAAACTTCAGATATATCTGAGTGTGCTAAGTAAACAGAGAATAGGAAGGGACAGTCCAAAGTAAACCTTCAGTTGCTACCCAGCTTTTGTCTTTAAAAACTTTTAAAGCCCATAAAGGGGGTGATATAGATAGTATGTCACCACTGTAAAAAATTAGTAGTAGGGCCCTCAACTAAAAATTCTAATTTTCTAACTATATGGGTGTCTCTGTCTTGAAAAGGATACTGCAAAAGTTAGAAGTGTTCAGTGAAAGATGAAGGACATTATTATGAAGAGGAGTCTGCTAAGAGAATTGAAAAACGCTTTAGAGAGACTGAAAAAGGATTCTTTTTAAACCTTAGGAAATTAAGAAGAAACAAGATAAACATTGAAAAAAGAGTAAATTTTAGAGAAGAAACAACAGAGGACATTCAGTTGCATAGCTCAAGAAATAAGAGATCGTTCAAGAAAGGAAAAAATTTGCCAGTTAAAAACATTAATGCATATTTGTAAATGCAGTGGTCCACATAACATCCTTGTGGCCAACAATTTTGCATTAAGTCCAAAAAGGGTTTGGAAGTTATAGGACAATAGAAATGCTCAGAATTCTAATTATCGCTGCAGCCACACATTTTGGGAAGTATTAAAACTGCATTCTGCAGGGTGTAAGATCATACTTAACTAAAGAGATTAGGACATATGGCGCTGATACAAATTATTCCATATCTGCCAAAAATGAACTATTCTCCTTTCTCTAAAACTTTCAGGACTGGGAAGTCTCCAAAATAGAATTGATTTCAGCACACTCTATCCTGTTGAAATCAATAGCATAAATCTTTTAGTTTTCACATTCTTAATTCTACTCCCTGAATAACCATACATTTTTCCATAACTTTATTTGTATCTCAAATACTCAGTTAAGAAAATTAAATGTACATTTATCTTACTTTTGTTATTTTTCTGTCAATAGATACACACTGAGCTAAATCCCTGTTGCAATGCTTAAATCTCCTTGTAGGACTAACCTCAGAGTGATTTTGAAAGTAGGATTTAGGATCCTAAATTATTTAGACACTGTAAAAATTATGTCGACTTAATACATAAAATAATAATAATAATAATAATAATAATAATAATAATAATAATCACAAAGGGTTATAAATAATTTGTTTCCAGCATTAGGCAGCATGGTTTTACTCTGGAAGGCAACCTGGTAATTCTGAGAATTGCTTGTGGTCAGAATATAGCTTTATTTTTTTTTCCTATGCAAAAGACAGAAATAAGTGCTAAAATACTAAGCCAGAATGATTCTTCTAAATCGCTACAGGGTGAGAAATTATTATACCTTAGTGTTTAGAATGTTTTGTAAGCTGTAGGAGAACAAACAAAACAAACACCAAAACACCCCAAAGCTTTCTCTGACAGTTACAGAAAAAAAATAAAGAACAGAATTTTGAATTGCACCTCTTTCCATTAACAATTAATGAGAACAGAGATGACATAATTTCTTTTACATATGTAAGTACAATACAATAAGCAAATCTGACCTCATCTGGGAGTTTGATTGCTGTGTTTGGAATTCCAGCATAGTTGGAGCAGGTGGGGGAAGGATAAAGAAGAGAAGTGAAGACAGTGTTTGTAAATGTGGTGGGTTGACCTTGGCTGGAGGCCAGGTGCCACCAAGTCACTCTATCACTCCTCTCCTTGGCAAAATGGTGGGGAGAGAGGGGCAGAAAATGAGATGGAAAATAAACCTCTTGGGTCAACATAAAGGCAGCTTAATAAAAGCAAAAGCAAAGTCTGCATGCAGAAGCAAAAGCCACCTCCCAGGAAACAGGGTTTCAGTACATGTAGTGGTTGCTCTGGAAGACAAATGTCATAATAACAAATGCCTGCTCCCCTCCTCTTATAACTTTCATTGCTGAGTGGATGTCATATGGTGTGGAATATCCCTTTGGTCAGTTTGGTTCAGCTGTCCTGGCTATGTCTCCTCCCAAGATCCTGCCCACCCCCAGCCTACTGGTGAGGGGGAGAATGTTGAAGACTTGATGCTGTGCGAGCACTGCTCAGCAGTAGCCAAAACATTGGTGTGTTATCAACACCTTTCCAGCTACCAATACAAAGCACAGTGCTGTGAGGGCTGCTATGGGGAAAATTAACTCCATCTCAGCCAGACCCAATACAGTAAAATAGTCTTGCAGAAGAGAAGGAGATAAAAGATGTTGAGTACGATTTTAGACTTTAAAAGAAGGCACTGACACATATACGACCATATGTAGGAAAATGTTTTTTTAAAATACAGTTTTTCAAGTTGCAGAAGTTATGGGTCATAGAGGCTGGTCATATTTTTCCTTTGACAAAGATCTTTTCTCATTTATGGAGAAACTGCTCACTGCTGCTTATACCACTGATCTCATGAACCTGTTGTGAAGTCCCTGTAAGCTTTTGGGCCCATCCAGCTCTCTGAGTATGTTTCCTTTACCAGCAGCAAGAATTAGCCTATATTATAAAAGTTCAGATTTCTAAACAAATTTTGGCAACCTGATGAAATGACAACCAAGTCAGAAGGTATAGGTGGAATTTCTTTTTAACACCATCACTTTCCAGAGTCCCTTGACTTTCATCTCCTGACATCCATTTAGTTAATGTTTCTTCCTATATTGACAGTCTCTTCTCCTTTAGGTTTTGATGTGGTTTCTCAGACAGTGACACTGATATGGTTCTGAATAAATCAAGATCTACCCTTAGTAATATTCTTTTAAACAGATTTTGTGAGGTTGATTTTGCCCTTTATTTCTCCCTTTTGTTTTCTCCCATGTCCACTTAGGTTTGGGGAAAAAATTCATGTAAAAGTAAATGTCTTTTGAGTGTTTATTGGAATTCATACTATGTTCCAATAATAAAATCAAACAGACAAAAAAAAATCCCTAAACCTAAAGTTTACACATTAGTTTCAGCCCCAGTGATTGTATTTTGTCTGCCTTTACAGTTTGTATAACCAGTCAGAACACCACCACACTGAACATCAGCTCTCTCAGGTTACATTTGACAAATTCTGAAAGGATTTTAGGTTTTATCATAAATATTCTATTGTGAGATCTTCAATCTTGTATTCTAGTTTCTTAAACACACTAAGATATATTCAATGAATATTTTATAGTATCTTAACCAGCAGTTTTCTACAGCAAGTTGAGTGGTTTCAAAAGATGCAATTCTTGTGAGTGAGTGCATAAGGATTTTCAGTGTACTAGATTAGATGCATGTTCACACACTTCAGGGAGCCTGCCCCCTTTATACAGTCTTGACATGGGGGCAGGATGAAGATTGCTGATGAAGATTGTTATGTGTCAAAAGGAGTATGATTATGTGACTCACCTTGTTTTCCATTATATATAATTTAAAAGCATACTGTCATGGTATTTTTCATAATTAAAAAAGTCTTTACTATTGTTTATAATTATCCTTTTAATGCTTGACATTGAAATCTGTTTCCTTGCTGAATTATTTTCTCCTTTCTTCGGAAGTACTTGTGGATGAGTTATTGAGGAATTATGTATGAATGTCGTGTGACTTAATTATTATGCTTTTTATTAAGAGAGGGGAGAGAATTTATTTGTATTTCACCTAGATGGTTTTTCTTGACAAACCTTCGGTTGCCCTTACTGGATTCTCATATCCATGTTATGTTTGTGGACAAGCTGAATGTGGCAGTGCAGTGCTTCCTTGTGTGCTGCCTTAGTGCTATGCAGAAAAATGGGTATGTGAGGGGAAATGCCTTCAGTTAAAAATGTGAGCCTGAGTCAGTGTATCTCTTCCTTTAGGAAGACCAATGTGAGGACATAATAAACACCTTCATCAGTTTATTACATAACTTCCAGCTTTTTAACACCCAGTTTCCATCACAGACAGTCAGTTCCAAACATATTGCCTGTACTCATCCAGGATATTATCTGTCTACTTTTTTGAACCTCCTTCCAACTCAAGCAATTCTGACAGAGGTGTTTGCTAGTTTGCATTGCATAAAATAGCATGGCAAATTTTATAATTCATATATTGTGAGGCTGAGATAGAAGTTATTTACCTAATAATTGTCTTAGTGAATCACACCAGATGTTCAGTTAGCCCATTTTCCCATGCCTCACTGGTATGACATGTAGTTGTTGGCTGCAGATAAAGAAAAGGAACCAGGGAAATACAGATTGATCCTTCCGTTCTTATAACCTTTCACTTTCTGGAATTGTACAATTTAGGAACTTTTTTGAGCTGAAAATTGCATCTAGACCGTGATTTTTAGTAGACCTTGCTAGAGCCTTCTGGTGGGTTGACCTTGGCCAGCTGCAAGGCACGCATCCAGCCACTCTCTCACTATCCCTTCTCAACAGGGTGAAGTAAAAGGAGAAAATAAGATGGGGAAACTCATGGACTGAGATAAAGACAGGCAGATCGCTTACCAATTACTGTCATGGACAAAACAGACTCAACACGGGGAAAAGTATTTTAATTCATTAATTAAAATAGAGTTGGTTAATTAAAATAGAGTTGGATGGTGATAAACAAAGACAAAACCTAAAATCTCTTCCACCCCCTTCTTTCCAGTCTCAACTTCACTCCTTTACCCCCAACTCCTTTACCTTCCGCCCCCACACCCCAAGCAGAGGAAGGTGGGATGGGGAATGGAGGGTTGTGACCAGTTCCTAACAGTTCTTCTCTGTCACTCCTTCCTCTTCACACTGTTCCCTGCTCTGAAATAGGGTCCTTCGTGGGCTGCAGGGAAACATCTTCTCAACCATGATCTCTCCCACAGGCTGTATGGAAATCTCTGCATTGGTGCCTGCAACACCTCCTCCACCTCCTTCTTCAATGACCTTGTTGTTTGCAAGGTTGTTTCTCACACTTTTTTTCCCCTGAATCCTACCCTATTAATTGAATTGTTTCAGTGTGTACTACAATTTAATTATGTTTTGTCTAAAAAAGTACTTCCTTTTATTTTAAACTCACTGACTACTAATTATATTTCACTCCTCCTAGTTTGTGTGTCTTTGAAATGGTGAATAGCCATACCTGTTCTAGACAGCTGTCCATGGTAGCTCTGAAATCCATTTTCCTTCCAATAAGGTTTGATTTAGAGGACATAGTTTCTCTTTGTTCCTTATTTTTAATTTAGCACCACTTACTGCTGTATATTATTATCAATTCCTTTTTTTTCAAATTCTTGTTTCCTGATCATTTATGAACACGATGAACACAGTTCCTAGGAAAGTTCTTTCTGATAGACTTTCCTGGTAGCCTTCCTCTATAGCGAATGTTGACTGTTTATTGTTACTCTTTTCTTAGCATCATTTAACCAGTCATAAATTCACTGGAGGACCATCCCTCATGCCCTCCAAAAGGCTGGCTTTTTAAATAGCTTTTAGAGAAAGACCTTGCCAGGAGTTTTCTGGAACTCCAAACATACTTTGTGAACTGGATAGCCTTTGCCACTTTTACAAGAGCTCAAGGAGTGCTTGAGTTGGCTCTGCCTATTCCTGCCACTACATAAAGGGAAGGGGTTCAGGACTGGAACAAGACTTGCTGGCCAGGGATAGACTGATGTAACAGGCTTCCAGATGTCTTTGCAGCCTTCTGCTTTTGGCTGCCAAAGCTGTACTTCCAGATGAGGTGATCCAAAGAGATAGTCCTACTTCCTATCTGGCTGCCTGGAGTTTTTGCAAAGTTACTATTTCACCATCTTCTTAATGTTGTGTCCCACAGTACCTACAGCAAATATATCTCTGTGCAACATGCAAAACATTTAGGCATTTTAAAACCACAAAGCACTGCTACTGTGTGCAATATGCAGTACTGAGCAGGGATGAAACTGTGCAGCTTTATGAGAAGACCTGTGAAATATCCACTGGGTCACATTTTGGCATCTTCTTCTGGCAATACAGCAATTATGATTTTTTCCTTCATGTGCACAAAACCAACTAAACAAAGCAATCACTGTGCAGATTTTCCTGCTTTGAGAACAAATTACAGTTTCAAGAAAAAAGCTGCTTCCGACAAAAATACCAGCTTGCCAGAATCACTAATCCATTTGGATGACACTGCCAGAAATGGCCTGCGGTAAGCACTATAGTTACTAAAATGGTTCGTACCTCTTTCAGGCCATCTTGATCCTTTAAGACCTCTTTCCAACTTAAGGGTCTCACTCAAGAGTAGGAAATCTGTGTCCTGCTCCTTACCCAGGGCCTTTAGAAAAACTGTCTGCTCCTGTCACGGACTAGGCTTTCTCTGAATACTGATGTGAAGATAAGCAGAATTGTTTGTGCTTGATAGTTCTTTTAAAGAACATTCCCCAGCCAGCACTGTTTACGTTCAATGAATTTTTTCCTTTTTACAGGGTGCAAGTGTTGGTCATAATGTGGCCCTAAAAAGGGAGGTAATTTATCTGTGATGATGGTTCTAGACATATGCACAAACAATTAATTCAATTTAAGAAAAATGGAAGGAGGAGTCAATGAGACTTTCTGAGGAGTAAAACTCTTTGTAAAATGGCTATTCTGGACTAGGCAAAACTTTCCAGGACTTACTGTGAGGAATAAACTTCCATTGTTAAGCAAATGTGCTAAAACTCAAATAAATCTTTCTCTAGTCTCTCTGTCAAACTCCTTCCTGCCTGAAAGGAGAAAAAATGCAACAACATAAAAGTAAATATTTAAGCCTTCACTTCACTAGAATATGGTGCTTATAGCCAAACTATGATCCTGGAAATGCTTGCTTAGATGCATAGAATTTATCCCAAAACCTTCCTCCCTCCTTAGAAATAACCCAGATGCCTAGAAAAATGCCTAGAAACGTGCACTCTGCACATATCCAGAGTTGCTCCTATCTTGACAGACTGAGCAGACTAAGTCCAATCATTACTGAGAAATAGTTATTTCTCTGCATGACTCCTATCAGGCCTCTGTGTAAGAGCTCTCCAGGCATGCACTACTACCATGATCAGTTAAGACCTTCGTAATGAGGTCAATGTGCTGGCTATTATGAATCCCATTTTAAGCTACCAAACTGGGATGACTATGTGTGAGTCAATTAGATTAGATCCAGTCTGGGAGCCAGCCACATCACACAAAATTTTGTGATGCTCAGCACTGCAGCATGTAAGACAGTTTTTGCAGTCTACCCCAAGTCTGGAAAGGTTACTTGCTGTGCCACAAAATTCTTTATTAGATCTGGCAGTAAATCATCCACTTTGTGAGTTTTTTCCATTCTTAATTTTGACGACTGGTAGTCACCAGTCTGACAGTTATCAGAAAGGTAGCCATTCATTTTCCACTATCTAAATATTTGCCATTGTTTATGTGTTTTAAAACATTCCCTTTTTTATTAAGACTCATCTTGACATCCTTTTAAATTATTAAGGGCGAGAGATGTTCATTAAGAAAGAGATGAGAAGACATACTAGACACAGGTAATTATTTAAGGCCCAGGAAGCAGACACATGATGCATTTTAACTGAGGCTTTAGTGGATTGTTAAATTAAATGAGTGGTTGAGTGATAAACAGGTTGGAGTTAATCAATTGAGTAAAACTATAGAGAGAACTAAGTTTGGATTTGAAGGGTTTTACAAGTAATCACACTTTGAGAGCCACATCTGCTTTGTATTTGTTTAATAATAGACTTGATGACTGGCTAACGGTGCACAACATCCAATGCTGCCTAGAAGTGGTGCTGGCAATGAGGCATTGTGAGAAGCCTGAAATTCTTTAATGTAACAAACCAGATATTTGTGATAATGAGAATAATTTTTGAATAAGAAATATTATTTAATTCTTGTGGTGAATTGGTGTAGAACACATCTTCTGAGAGTTTATTTGACAATAACAACTAATTATTTGAATCTCTTTTAATTCCTGATTTCTTCAACTCTTCCTCATTATCTATAACTTGTAAAGATACAGTTGATATCTTTTGTCTACCAGTAGGAAAGGATAATTGGAGTTAGCCAGACCTGCTGCCGAAGAGAGTCTGTAACAAGCAGTAGAATCATTTACTTTCTAATCTAGCTCACTTTTGTCACATTTGATAAAAAAAATAGAAGTTTCCTTCTACAGCAGATTAATTTTTTTAAAAAATATGTTAGTCACAAATAAATGGCTTGCTAGGTTTTGGAAATTTAGTGCAACAGAGTTTATAAGATTTGGTTTTTATTTGTGAATCTGTAAAAATAGCTTAAAACATTTAAGAAAACACAATTATTTTTCTGAGAATTATAGAAAGTGGTTAGAGTATTATCAAACAGTTGTGACAATGTTCAAGCTGTGCTAGTTCAGTTGGACATATGGTATCACTTATCGTTTGATTGGATGAGTATCGTTGTTAGATCCAATTTAATAAACATGTCATATATGAGGTCTACATTTTTCTTCAGTAAATATTTTACAATTTTGTTTGGATTTTTTTCTTGATTTTCTTATTAATGTTCATCTAGGTATGTATATAAATTAAACTCAAAGAACCAGTGCAAAGAAATCCTTAAAAAGGTCAAGTATAAAAGTTCTATTAAATATTTTTATGTTTTACTCAGTTCCACAAGAAGTGAAAAATAATTTTACTTAATTTTGATATCATTAATAGAAAAAAAAAAAACCAGTAATGATGCTGAGGACAGTATAGGCTTCAAAACTGGAATGTCTTTTTCCCCTGACAGTTGGTCTCTCATGTTGGGATGGAGCTTGCTGGCAGAAAATGGTAAAGAACTTTTGATATATTGGTGGATGAAAAGTAGAAGACTGTGTTTCACAGGGATTAGAAGTTTTGCTTGATACAATATTTAATCTAACTTTTATAGAAAACATAGCAATGCCAGCATTACAAAGGGGTGATAATCTGTTAATAAAGAAGTGCTGGGTATTTAAACTGTTGAAATTATTGTTTGACAAATCACCAAAGAGCTATAGCACTTTTACATCACTCTCTTATTAACTGATGGCAGAAAATGAAAAAGAGCTACTTGTAAATTTTGGAAATAGTTAAGTCATACTGATTGTAGAGTAAAATACTTGCCTAAAAGCAAAAGTCCAAACCAGGTCCCGATTCATGCTGAATACTTTGTCCTCAGCCTCCTCTGCATATGCGAAAGAATGGTGAGGAAAATACTAAGACACAGTTAAGGACAAGAAATTATTTTGGGAGGAAGGATAGGTTTTGGCAGTGGCATCACTAGGAGCAACTGAGGAGAATAAGATTTCTCAGCCGATATTTAATACGGTGTCACAAGCAGCACTTCATTGCTGTGCTCCAACTCTCCCTTGTTTGCCAACTTACAGAGGTGTTGAGAAGCAACTGAAACTCTCCCCATCTCATCTGTAAGGAGGACACATCTCATCTGGATTCTTCCCATGCACATACAAGTCTCGCTTCTAGTTTGTCCTGCTTTGTTACAGCAGATTGATGGTCTGTCTGCCTTGTGAAAGAAAAAGTGAGCAACAGATACACAATTACACTTTTTTTTTTTTTTCTCTCTCCCAGTAAATAGAACACCTTTTCAGAAGGCAAACTAATCTGGAATTTAGCTAAGACACTATGCCATTTCTGGGAAGGTCAAAATCAAAGCAACATTCTTATCAGAGGCAGCTCCTCTCTTTTCACGGAGCAAATTCTAACATATACAAAATTTTATCCATATTCTCTATTGATATTAAACACAAGTCAATTTTTTTTGTTGTTCCTACTTAACATATTACTGCTCTCTGATCTCCATCTAAAGATACAGCTGTATGTACCTGTCCCTGGTGTTATTTCATGGAAATGCACTTGTTACTGAGCTGATATTCATGATACTCTGACATGAGTGCTAGGATCTCAGGCAAGCTAGGCAATGCATAGCAAACATGTAAATACACACACACACATATATATGTACTGTACCTATAACTTTCATTTATTTTTTTCTTTGTAATTGTCAGTGTGTTCCTTTTGCATTCATGAAGTATTATGGGCTCCCTCTGGTGGGCCAAAACAATAGCTTTATATTTTAGAGTAATTTTAGGTTATTGGGAGTCCATTTAGACTAGTGGAAAAGAAGTGCTTGTTCTGTGTCTCTAAGGTTTGGCATTCTAATCTGGATTTCTTATCTACTTTTAATTTCTTTACAGTTTGTGTCTCTGTCTCAGGAACACTGTATTTTCAGTGCTCGATTCTCATCACTGGTACATAATTTACTTAGAAAATACTTTAATGAAAAGAGTAAGTGACCTGCACTAACGCTGAAGGTTCAGGTTTCATGAATATGTGATGGCTGTAACTAAGAGGAGTGGTAAGTCTCTCAGCTGAACCACACAGATACAATTGTGATAGAACACTAAAAATTCAAAATAAATATATGCCTTTTTTTTCAGAATATCAGGCATGAAGTTATTTTGCACACTAAACCTAATTGCTCTCAAGAGCTTTCTGTGTCTGTTCTTGTAAGATGAACTGCTTTTTCAAAATCAGGACTGTGTCTTGGTTGTTAGTTCTTTTTCTGTACAAATATTTTTCCATTAATTTCTATAATTTCTGTGGAAGCATCATGATCTCATCTCTGAGATGAATATATTAAACTTTCTTGATCCTTTCCTTCTTAACATGCAATTTCCTTAATGTGGCTATTTTTTCTACTTGATACAATTATGAATTGATTAATTCTTAACTTTCCTAAAATAGTTCCAAAATTTGTAGCTGATCTGAACTATTTTATAGGTACAGGAAAGACAAATTGTAAGGGGAATGCTTTAGCTAAACAGAGATGAAAGTTAAAGAAGTGAAACCATCAGAGTGGGCTGAGAGACTGAAATGAAGTACATAAACAATAGGTGATTACATTAAAGATGATTACATTATCCTGATTTTCAGACCCATCTGTATCTTACTCAAGGTGGTCACTTATATAGACTGACTCTTTTTGCCAAAAGGACTATGTTGGGACATTATTTGGCAGATCACGTTTTTGTCTGATGTAGCTGTAAGCTTTGTTTCCTCTCTTCTACAAATTGTGTTCTTTTTTGTACCATTGTGTTGCTTTATTATCTCCTGCACACATGAAGTGCTACCACAAAAGAGATCAATACCAAAAAAAAAAAAAGTTTCATTGAACTTATAAGAAGATGAAATGTATCTCTGAGTTTAGTTATGTTGTTAGAGGCCAATTTCCTATTATAGGACTAAGGGCCCCCAAATGGTGTTGAAAAATGCCCCAGAACTTCAGTGCAAACAAAGTGCAGAAATAATTTCTGACAATGACCAGCAGAACTTCAAACTGAGAATAGAAGAGAATAGGGCAAAACTTTTAATTTGTTCACCTCTCTTTCAGAGACCTGACTGAGAGGTGTCACTAAGCTTCATGTGTCACTGTGATCAGGCGTGCGGTTTTGTTGTTCTGAGTGTAAACTGATAAAGCTTTACAAGATGAATCATAGCTGACATTAAGCTGACCCCAAATGCATTTAGGAAGCTGATGAAGAAGAGCAGAGCATTCCACTGAACTGTTGTCTTTTAGGAAGACAGGAGTGTTTCAAATCCATATTCCAAACTGCCATTTCATTGTCAATAAGTGCTGCAGAAGAGCAGTAACCTCTGCACGCATGGAGAGATGGGGAAACTTTTAATGAAAGGGTCTGGTTACAATACACTCTTCTTTTCTCTTGTTAATGGCAGTGGATGGCTACAGTCTTTGTCCTTACAGTTTGCCATATTTTTCTGAAGTTCTAATTGTAGAATGGAGAAGATAAATTGTGCTCTTAACTCTGTTTCAAATGGCAAAACTGCCTCGGGTATAGGGAACATTTCTAAAACTCCAGAAGAAGTTCTTTGTCATTATGTCATCCTGTATTTACATAATTATATATTGCTACAGAGAGAGAAACATTGAGATTATTTCATACATTCAGTTATGGTGATTAACATGCTGATGCTCATGCTCTAATGTTTTTGTGCTTAGAGAATACATTCCTCTCAGCTCTCCACATGAGGGCTGTAATGATGATAATGATTAGTTTAGAATAGAAGAAATAAGTCACAGTCTGAGAAGTCAGTACTTGAAATAAGAATAGTGGTCATGACCAAACTTTTTTTTTTTTTTTCTGTGTTTTTGATATGAACATGTTCCTGGGTACATATGCAGAAACAGCCTGCATCTGACTACAGTCAGGGGGAAGTATTAAAAAAATCAGACGGTCACATCACCACCCTCAAGTAGGTTCATAATTCTATCCCTTAGCAAACAAGTTCTGATGTTGCAGGTTTTCAAACTGTCAAGCAGTATGCTGCAGTGTCAGCTAACTGTGGGAAAAATCTTTCTTTTTGCTCAGTTTCACCTTTTATTTGAGGCTTTTACTGTACATATTTTTATGACTAGCTGTATGCATTGAATTTTCTGTTTTCATAAGTTACCAACTGAAATGAAAATAAAGTAGAATACAAAGTAACTGCCTTGTATTTTGCTTTTTTTGTCAGACATAAAACTCATTAACATTTCGGAGTGAATTTACATAAGATGGTCTTTGAATTTAAAGCATTTATTCTCTTTGCAAATTCCAGCTGGTGTCTGGCTTTTGCTTGTAGTTTTCAAGATGTCTGATATTAGCTTCCAGAAGAAATCTGCTCCAACTTTCTTATTTCTTTACTTTCCAAAAGGCACTATGAATCATGCTGATGTGCGTTAAGTTTCCAGCCCTGTTCTAGAGTAGTGATTTCCAACCCTCTTCATACACTTATTTGATATGACAAAAGAAAAAGAGCTTTGGCATCACTTCTAGCTTTAATGAAAGTCAGAGTGATTGATTGATTTCTGAGGTGAGAACCAATGGTCCTGTAAGTTAAATGGCATTAACCTGCATACAAACTCTAAACTCAGCCTTGGAGTAGTCTGCATGCTGCTGATCATCAGTGGAAGACAAGTGCCATGCAAGCATCAAGACAGTAAAATTTAAACAGCCATAAATCTCCATTCAGATTTTACAAAAGACCCTCTTTCTCATGCAGATATTATGCCTGATATTCTTTCAAGTAAAATAGAAGAACTAGTATTGATCAAATCTAGATCTTTTTTCAACAGAAGCCACTGAACCTCTGGGTGCTCATCCAAACTGAACCAGCAAGCATTTCAAGGTTTTCCTCCCACCACTTTTGACTGCCAAGTCACATTATGTCCATGATTTCTCTCAAGATAAAAGTTTAAAGAGGCTGAGGCCATGGTCAGCCTGAACATGATACCATTCCCCCTTTTCTCAAAGCTATTTTTCCCTCTTTATGCCCTTCCTTCCAGAAATTACAACCTTGTCATAAGGAAGTTGGAAGGGGCCAAATTATTGCCGCTTCAGACACTCTACTGAAAACTCACTGCCGTTGAACCCTTCAAAGCAGAATTGAATGTGCTCTAAACCCTTCTGTTCTGCTAAAGAACATATTTCTATTGTTTGTTTCCTAAAAGACTTTGTTTAATATTAGTATTTATTGTGTTTTGCTGCTGTCTGAAGGACAAGAAAATAGTCTCATTTGCTGAACAATATCTCCACTTTTTCACTGTTGTGGAAATTAATTAAGAGATGTCGATTTAGAAGTTTTCCCACCTCCACCACCCCTTAGTTTCTCAAATATTTAAACAATTTTTTTGGCCATTTTTTTTTTTTTTTTTTTTTTTTTATTTCTCTTTTCTCTCTGTTTGTAATAAGATTAATTATGTGTGGTGCACCACTGCTTATCCCCATGAAAGAAAATCTAAAACGAGGGATTTCAGCTTCAAGAAGGCTATTTTGTCCTGTTTCCGATGTTCTAAAGGGATTAATTTACCATATCGTATAGCCCTGGAAGACTGTGATAATTGAAAACATCCATATTCATTGCATGTTCAAAGGGATCTGTCTGACTTTGTAATGTAAAAAGTGCATTTTTAACCTGAACGGGGACCTGCATCTGGTATTGCTTAATCCTATTAGTCCGACAGTTCCAAAGCTTTAGTGTATAATCATTAGCTCGTGTTAATCCTCAGACATGCCTCCAGCTTCAGCCTGTCAGAAGGAGTCCCTGCAGGGAAAATGTGGAGGTGCTGATAGCACAACACCAACTAATCTTATCTTAAATGCTAGCAGCAGCCACTATCTGTGATAGCCAGGGAATTAAAAACAATTTTTTTATGGTATTGGGTATTGCCTTCCCTTCTCTCACACAGCTTTTCTACCTTGCCCTAGTTTCTTTCCCTGGCTCCCCCCAAGTCTTTGTCAGGCCAGCAGTAATACTGATGGTAGCTGGGCAAATGGCAGTGGGGGACGAGGAAGATATTTGAAGATATTTACTATGCTGTCATAAAAATAGCAGTGGAAGCTACTAAACCTCTCAGGTGCCTTGCAGTCTTTTCTGTAGAGGAGTCTCAAGTCTATCTTATACAGGCTTATAATTTATTTCCTATTTCCCACCAGCTGCAGCATCACATAATAAGAGCAGCCATGATCTCTGGAAAAGGAGCTGTATTCTGAATACGAGCAAGCTCACCTGGCTGCCCTGCTAGCATCACGTGCCAGTTTGGCATGTGAGTTGGGAAGCACATCTGATTAGAGGGAGAGAAAAGGTGGTAGTGGGGGCAAAAAGAAAAGATGTTTTATGTGCTTCTCCTGCCCTTGCCCCAGTGCTAGGGAGAAGACGTGTTCAGAGGCTTCCATATCCTTAACCAGCGCAAGTTGGGGAATGGTAAAAGCTGAGAGTATTTTCTGTTTATTTCAGTGAGTGGGTGTCCATATGGAGGAGGAGGTGTTGCATGGTATCATGCAGGAGTGTCTCCAGTGTTAGTGCTGGGAAAGGAGGGCACACTGTCCCTGCTCTATTCTCCAGGGTAAAACTAGGACTTCATCTGCCCTCTGAAATAGCACTGTTTGTTTTTGTGGTTTTGTTTTTTTTTTTGCTTAAAAGTAGCAGGTCTGATTCTGTTCTTGTTTTGCACAGATTCTGCTGATCAGGGCAGGAACATATGCAGAATGGGGAGCAGACACCCCACAGATCTATTTATGCCCCAGGTGCCCTTTGCTCTACTTCTGGGGCTTGTGTAGCTGGAGCAGGTCCAGGGGTCTGCACAGTTGCAGTGCAGACCTGTCCTTAGACTAATCCATGTGCTCCCTGTGGTAGCTCTGCTGGCTACTTCATTTTCCTTTTTTCCCATTGACTTGAATGACAGATGCATGAGGATCCTCTCTCAGGAGCTTGACAAACTTATTTTAGTAAGACTTCCCTTCCCACCTCCCTAACCCCCAAAGTCTAAGCGTACCCAGCTCTAATTAAAGCTAAAGAGCTTTGCTGAATGAAGATGTTAAAAACCAAACAATCTGGGTTTTGTTAAGTCTAGCTCTTAGGGTTGCATCTGCACTGTCTCTTCTGGAAGAACTTGGAGCTCTTTTAGCACAGGGTTCTTGGCATCGTTTACAGGAGTGCAGCTCGACTTCTTATTGCCTCCAGTGACTGATGGGCATTGGATTTGTTTGGGTAGCTGTGAAGTAAGGCCTTGATCCACACAGGACAAGTATTCTTTGCATACTTAACTGATTTTACTGAACTTTGCTGGCCTGATTCAAGTCATGTGAAGTGAGAGACAGATCTTTTGCTGGGTTGGAGGGGAGTGAAGTCCAGTTGTGCTTCTCACATCCCTAATATAGTAGCTTTTGCCTCTTTGCTAGAGTCATGGATTAATAATGATCACGGGGGGACAGCTTATGGGTTTTGACTTTCAGCTGTTACATCATGAAAGAGTAATAAATCTCGTTACTTCTGTGGTTCCTTTAGTATGAAGATCTTAAAGGACTTAAAAATATTAATGAGCTGTACTACTCTTTTACTTGAAAAATGGGGAAATCAGAACACAATTGAATTAAACAACTTCCACAAGGTCATTCAGCATGTGAGGAAGGGAAGAGAAATCAGGATCTTGATTTTTTTGGCCTTATCCTTTTATTAAGAGTAATGGTTTGTACAAGTGCACTGATAGTAAATGATTGGCATTAAGTTCTACTCTTTCCACTCTAGTGTCCATTATGCAGCGAAACAGGAAAGTCTGGAGCATAGAAGTTGTGTCAGTTTATATTGACTGTACCACAGAACACGTGCAAAAGGTACAAAATCAAGGTTATGCAATCTTAAGTCTATAATATTTGCCCTTTGTGATGTTTGTCCTTGCAATTCAAGAATTATTTTAACTTAAGACTATTTTAATTATAATGAATAACAGTATGGCCATTGTACCTCTGGGTAGCTAATGTTAGGCAGGTACCAAATTAACATTATTAAACTAATGGATAGAGACAGAGTGTTGTTCACTATACTGGACATCAAAAACTTCAGGTATTTGAATAAGTTCCATAAAGAAGTAATCGAGTTTAGATATAACAACTGTGTTAACAACATACAATTTGATTGCCATCCTCTACCGCCCTCATTCATATGTTGTTGATACCATAAATGAAATATCATGTACTCATATAAAAAAAAAAAAAATCTGCTATTTCACTGTTATTGAATCAAGAACAGAGAATATGAAATGTATGTGTGGGAGAAACAGAGCATTTAATATCCAGACTGAGCAGCAGGACTCGATAGATGCTTCTTTTGATGTTCTCTGATCTTTGCTTTGTCTTCCATAAATGTGACTTAGGGTCTTCAGCTATACATTTAACTTAGATCTGATACACTAATTTCAAGACTGCTAGGGAAGTGGACAAAAAAAAAGCCCAAGCTGCCACTAATTCTTAGAACAAGTAATTTCACATTTTTGAGAATCATGACAAAATATTTTCTATCTGCTTTGGATTTCTAGAAATCAAAATATGTTAGATTTTCAAAAAGAATCATTCAAGTGACACTAATTACTAGTTTTTTCAAAACATTTATAACAAAATCTTGGGAGATTTTTCTTTGCAAACCAGACTGGCATCCCTGCAGTAACAAACTGATTCACATGAAGAAAAAATAAAGGGGAAAAAATGCAATGTTGATAAAACCACAGTTGAACATTGTCATTATGTGGCACCAATAAATGTCTGGCACAATGTCTTGACCCTGCTGATAGGTGACTAGCTAAGATAACTTTTTATGTATAAATATTCTCTAATTTAAAAGACTTTTTTCCTTTAAGCCAAACAGCTCCCATCTCCAAAACACAGTATGGTCATACATGCAGCACAAACATCCAAGGTAAAAGATGTTGTACATGAACATAAAAAATGAGTGTGTAAAATTAAGAAGTTACAATCCCAAGTCCACAGAAGATAAGCCTAGAAAGCAAGAAGTCAGATAACTAAATTGGTTTGAAACAATGAAAATAATTTGTTGTGATTCAGATTTCGTTTCTTCAGCAGGCTTTTTCACCTTCACAGATCAAGAAAGGTAAAGGTGTATCATTATACCATGGCATATTTTTGTATAGTTCACTTGTCCTTATACTACCTACCTCTTACAAATGTATTGCCACTATCCTTTCAAAACAGAAACAGCAGCCAATAAGCATCTTGTTCTTTTCTGTAGATCCACTTATGGGTAATTAATTCAGTTAGACTGAGTAAGATTTTAACCCCAGAACTGATTTGATTTCTATTTTCTCCATTACATAAATTGGGCTTTATCAGCTTCTTCCACATTCTTTGGTGGAATTTAACCAAAATGACATTTTGCATAGTTACCATATGCTCAAGATATTTGGGGGGGGGAGGGGGTGGTGTATATGTGTATGTGTGTACATAGGCATCTGTTTGTGGGTTTCTGGGTTTATATATTGTGAGCACACTGAAGTCACTGACTTAAGTAGTATTATGATCTTTTATATATACATATACAAATATGCATACAGAGATTTGTGTGTATGTGTAAATAGTACACACACACACAAAAAAATTCTTACCTAGCTGAAATTATTCACTTACTCAAACTTTATAAATGACTACATATGATTCACTCACATTTCTGAGGCTGACATTTCACTTTTCCATTGTAGCATACTCACACAAATATGAACATACTCTCTTTATTATCTACTGAGTGTGGTTACCAAAAGAAAACATAAAAAAATATTTAGTGGTATAGTTTCCAGCCTGTATGACAGGAAAGTCATGTTCTTTAAGTCAGGATTTATCTTCAGTTGCAAATAGATTGCTCTGGTTTGATTAAAAATTAAGAGATATGCAGAGGCTTTCTCAACTGCAAAGAACAACATTCATCCCTTGCATCCCTTGTGTGTGCAAGGTAGGCTGTCAATGTCACTGCATAAGTAGCTCTTCATATTTTGATGGGGGTGAGGAGTATGTCCCAGAAGCTGTTTAGCAAATAGATTCTCACTGGGTTACCAAATTATCATACTAAATGATCACCCCTCTGTATCATTACCAGCTTAGTATTTCAGTTATGAATAACACCCCCCTGCCCCACAATACAGTAGGTGCTTATAGGAAGGGTATCTTTGGTTTTCCATTTCTTCAGTTTCTTAGTTTCTCCCTCTTGTCATTCCAGATTCTCTTTCTTACAACACGTTCGATACCATGGTTAGACACAGGCAAATAGCCACTTCTTCTTGTGAACGTCATTCTTCACTTCCCATGCCACCAGCCATGGCCTGCTCCTATTAAAATCCTCTGCAAACAGGACTGCTTCTGCAAGTGCATTGCACTGCAGCCTACCAGGTCTGCCCTCCCCAGCTTGTGTGTCCATGAATTGCTTGTTAATCAGGAGAAATTTTTATTCAGTGAAATTCATAACTGTGTGCCTCAGACATTTTGGGACAACTCCTCCTGCCTCCAAGATCCAGATTTCTTGCTGTCATGACGGGAGGACTTCTCTAGTTCAATGACTATAGTTGATATTTTTTAGCTGTCACATGCTTCAGGCCATTTCTTGCACAGATTAAGGTTGAAGGAAAGGGAAAAAAAAAAAAAAAAGAGAAATATTATTTAAAACATGCATACACCTGTGCATTAGTTTGTAAGGACAGTGTGTATTATGTACAGCTGTTCCAAACTAGGGTCAGATCCTCGGAGACTGTACTCTTTATTTACCATTTTTGAGAAAGTATCTATGTGATCTGCAGCATTAAGGGCTGGTCAAAGCCCTCATAGGTTTCTGGAAACTGAGCTGAAGAAAAGCTTTTAAGATCCTGATGAAACCTGACACAGTCATGGAGATGGCACAGCTGCCACTCTGCCCATCTGCCCCTCCTCTGGGAATCCATAGAAATCCTGGCCTTCATTTAAATCAACAGGAGTTTTGTCACACACTTAAATTAACCCAGAATTTCACCCGGCAATTTGAAATACTCTGCAGTGACAGGCAAGTAAAATGATTACCTCACTGTTCCCAGTGCCTCTGTGTCACAGACTGTGCAAAGATTATCATCAGTGAAGTGCTGTACAGATGTTCCCTCCCTCATTCCTTCTCAGTCATCTTTCATCCTCCTCTGTCCTCTCTTTTCCCCTACAGTTCTGTTTTTTACTCTTCATTGCGTTTCTCTGGCATTCAGTACCAAGAAGAGAAGCCCCTACATGGACAATTCATCAATCTTTGGCACTGGTTGAGACTACCACTATCACTTACAAGAGTAAGATGGCTTTATAAATCAAGGGACAGTTTGAAATGAGGGAGGTTTATAAATACAATAAAATGTCTAATAATTATTCAGAAGGTTTGAAATGTATCTGTTCTCAGTAGGGGTTCTCTCATTAGCCACTCCATATGACTGCACCACTCATGAGTGAAAAGGTCACCTCCTATATCATGAATATGAATTGCAGGGTCTTTAATGTAGCTTTGATATGTTTCATATAGAGAGTGAGAATGTGAGAGATGGGAACATGTATCCTAAAAGCTGTAAGGACCAGATGTGAGGAATGCCTGACCTGATTTGTGCCCATGTTGGGAAGAAGAGCGTGCACTTTTAATAAGGCTACTTTCATTTGGAAATAATTTATCCTTCAACAGGACAGAGAAAAATATTGAAATTAAATTTAAAAGTGGATGTGTCCAGATCTTTATGTACAGCTAAAAGCTGCTCTTGTGCAGCTGAAGAGATGGATACACATTTTTACCCAGCCAGAGGCTAGGATTCAGTTCTGACTGCTACTGTGACTTTATTTCCTGGACATTATTCTGAGGTGTTTTAGCTGGTTTCAGTAGTGTCATGTACACAGATGCTATGCTGAAAGGAAGAAAATTCATATACCTAAGCAGCTCTATACAGCTGACATATGAAGAACATTGACAGGGTCTGAGGCCTTTATGCTGCTTTGCCTTCATACATCAACTATCTGGAGAAAGAAAATCCAAGACTAGTTAGCTAATTTTTCAGACGTTCAGTGTGGAGGAAATGTTCTTTTAGTGTGATGCACTTTCTTTCCAGCACATGTATGCACATACAAGGACTCCATCCACACTCCCACGCATTTTTCTTCCCAACACACACATTGTTCATACTGTACATACTATGAAGACCTTAATTTCTGCGGTGAGTTGACCACAGCTGGATACCAGGTGCCCACCAAAGCTGCTCTGCCACTCCCTTCCTCACCTGGACAGGGCAGAAAAAATATAATGAAAGGCTCATGGGTCGAGATAAGGACAGGAATCTCATTCAGCAATTACTGTCATAGGCAAAACAGACTCAACTTATAGAATCATAGAATCATAGAATGTTTTGGGTTGGAAGGGACCCCTAAAGTCATCTAGTCCAACCCCCTTGCAGTGAGCAGGGACACCGCTAACTACAGCAGGTTGCTCAGAGCCCCGTCCAACCTGGCCTTGAATGTTTCCAGGGATGGGGCCTCCACCACCTCTCTGAACAACCCGTTCCAGTGTTTCACCACCCTCATTGTAAAGAATTTCTTCCTTATATCCAGTCTAAACCTACCCTGCTTCAGTTTAAAGCCATTACCCTTTGTCCTGTCACAGCTGGCTCTATAAAAAGATTATCCCCATCTTTCCTATAGGCCCCCTTTAGATACTGAAAGGCCGTAATCAGGTCTCCCCGCAGCCTTCTCTTCTCCAGGCTGAACAAGCCCAACTCCCTCAGCCTGTCCTCATAAGAGAGGTGCTCCAGCCCTCGGATCATTTTAGTAGCCCTCCTCTGGACCCGCTCCAACAGTTCCATGTCCTTCTTGTGCTGAGGGCTCCAGAGCTGGACGCAGTACTCTAGGTGAGGTCTCACCAGAGCAGAGTAGAGGGGCACAATCACCTCCCTCAACCTGCTGGCCACGCTTCTCCTGATGCAGCCCAGAATACGGTTGGCCTTCTGGGCCGCCAGCGCACATTGCCGGCTCATGTCCAGCTTTTCATCCACCAGAACCCCCAAATCCCTCTCGGCAGGGCTACTCTCGATCCTTTCTTCCCCCAGCCTGTACTGATACTGGGGGTTACCCCGATCCAGGTGCAGGACCTTGCACTTGGCCTTGTTGAACCTCATGAGCTTCACACAGGCCCACGTCTCCAGCCTGTCCAGGTCTCTCTGGATGACATCCCATCCTTCTGGTGTGTCAACCGCACCACTCAGTTTGGTGTCGTCCGCAAACTTGCTGAGAGTGCACTTGATCTCGCTGTCTAAGTCATTGATGAATATATTAAACAGCACCGGTCCCAGTACGGACCCCTGAGGGACACCACTCATCACCGGTCTCCATCCGGACATCAAGCCATTGACCACTACCCTCTGGATGTGACCACCCAGCCAGTTCCTTATCCACCGAACAGTCCACCCATCAAATCCATAGCTCTCCAATTTAGAGAGAAGGATGTTGTGGGGGACCGTGTCAAAGGCTTTGCAGAAGTCCAGATAGATGACATCCATTGGTTTTCCCTTGTCCACTGATGCTGTCACACCATCATAGAAAGACACTAGGTTCGTCAGGCAGGACTTGCCCTTGGTGAAGCCATGCTGGCTATCTCAAATTATCTCCCTGGCCTCCATATGCCTTAGCATAGCTTCTAGGAGGATCTGTTCCATGATCTTCCCAGGCACAGAGGTGAGGCTGACAGGTCAGTAGTTCCCAGGGTCTTCCTTTCTACCCTTTTTGAAAATGGGCACGATGTTTCCCTTCTTCCAGTCACCAGGGACTTCACCTGACTGCCATGACTTTTCAAATATCATGGAGAGTGGCTTGGCGACTACATCGGCCAATTCCCATCAGGTCCCATGGACTTATGTATATTCAAGTTCCTCAGGTAGTCACGAACCTGATCTTCTCTTACAGCGGGTGGGGTTTTGTCATCCCGGTCCCCCTCATGCCATCCATCGACTCGGGAGGGGTGAGGAGAGAGGTTGCCAGTGAAGACTGAGGCAAAAAAGTTGTTGAGTACCTCAGCCTTCTCCTCATCTGCTGTTAACAGCTTGCCAGTCTCATTCATCAGCGGGGGTACACTTTCTTTAACCATCCTTTTCCGGCTGACATACCTGTAGAAACCCTTCTTATTATTCTTTGCAACCCTAGCCAAGTTTTGCTCCAGCTGAGCCTTGGCCTTCCTGATCCCATTCCTACACAACCGGATCGTGTCCCTGTACTCTTCCCAGGACGCCTGTCCCTGCTTCCACTGCCTGTGCAGTTCTCTCTTCCTCCTTAGTTTGACCAGCATCTCTCGTCTCAGCCATGCTGGTCTCTTCCCTTCTTTGCCCGATTTCTTACACCTAGGGATCAAGAGCTCTTGCGCTCTGTGGATCACATCCTTAAAGATCTGCCAGCTCTGTTCTGTCCCCCCTGTACCGTTTCCCAGGGAGTCCTTCTGACTATCTCCTTTAAGAGCTGGAAGTTTGCTTTTCTAAAATTCAGGGTCCTGACTATACTCTTAGTTCTTCCCATTTCCCTCTGGAGCATGAGCTCTACCAGCGCATGATCACTGCAGCCCAGGCTTCCTCCGATCTTGACATTTCCGACGAGCTCACTTGCCCTGGTGAGCACCAGGTCCAGTATCGCATCCCCTCGGGTAGGGCTGTCTATTACCTGGCTTAAGAAGTTGTCCTCAATGCATTCGAGAAACCTGCTGGATTGCCTACAGCTTGCCATGTTGGTTTTCCAGCAGATGCCAGGGTGGTTGAAGTCCCCCAGTAGGACGAGAGCCTGCGAGCGCGAAGCCTCCCCGAGTTGGAGGAAGAATGCTTTGCCAGCCGGCTCCTCTTGATCTGGCGGCCTGTAGTAGACACCGACCACCAGGTTCCCTTTGTTGCCTCTCTCTCTGATTCTTACCCATCAGCTTTCGACCTGCTCGTGGCTATTCTTCAGGGCCAGCTCTTCACACTGTAATCATTTCTTGATGTAAAGGGCAACGCCTCCGCCCCTCCTTCCTCGCCTGTCCCTTCTGAACAGCCTGTAGCCATCAATAGCTACATTCCAGTCGTGGGATTCATCCCACCAAGTTTCCGTAATGGCGATCAGGTCGTAGCTTTCTAGCAGCATGATAGCTTCCAACTCCTCTTGTTTGTTTCCCAACAACTTGGGGAAATCGGTTTAATTAATTACCAATCAAATCAGAGTAGGATAATGAGAAAACACAAACTGAATCTTAAAACACCTTTCCCCCATCTCTCCCTTTTTCCAGTGTCAACTTTATACCCAAGTTCTCTACCTCCTCCCGCCCAGTGGCAGAGGGGAATGGGGAATGGTGGTCGGGGTCAGTTCATCACACCCTGTCTCTGCCGCTCCTTCCTCCTCAGGGGCAGGATTCCTCACACTCTGCCCCTGCTCCAGTGGGGGGTCCCTCCCACAGGAGACAGTCCTCCATGAACTTGTCCTATATGGGTCCCTCCCACAGGTTACAGTTCTTCATGAACTGCTCCAGCATGGGTCCTTTCCATGAGGTGCAGGCCTTCAGGAACAGAATGCTCCAGCATGGGTCACCAGCCCAGCCAGCAAAAGTCTTGGAATTCCTTTCTATATGTATTTCTGTGTACCTAAATGTGTATATATGAAAGATCTGTTCAGCACATATGAAGAAGGTCTGATGCTTCTGGAAGGACAGACTTCAGCTCATGCACTGCACAGTGTATACGCATATAATTTTGTTTTGAAAATTGTGAAAAAAAAATTCTCATCACTATTCCTTCTAGAAATTTTGAAACAATTCTATTGGTCAATACCTTTTCAAAAGTTGTATCTTCCCCATGTCAGTAAGTACCCTTTACATTAATTGCTTGTCATTTTCTGAATTGTTGATGGTTTTCATACTGGTTGATATTAAAAAATTTTTATGGAGAAAATTGTCTGGAAAAAAATATAAAAATTATTTAATACCCTCCAAATAAATAAATAAGTTAAGCATGAATGTTTCCTCTGAAAACTTTTTTAAACATGAAACTATTTGTTTAGCTTGAAGTGAATAATGATAAGAGCTAATGATTTTATGTGGATGAAGAGAAAGTGTCGTTGCAGTGTGGCTTAATGTAGGGGAGGCAGGAAAGGTTTGAGTGATTGTGGGAGACATTAGTGGCCATTGCCTTTTTACAAAGCAAAATAGCCAGTGTTACCAATGACTGCTAATATTATCAATTCTCCAAGAGCAGTAAGTGAAGAAGTGTAAGATTTTTCTTACTAGATGTAAGGAGGAGATTAATATTCTTTTTCTTGCTCCTTGGACCAGCTGCACCCCAAATGTACAACCTGTAATGTATTCCAGTTTTGAGTGCTCCAAAGTGGAATTCCAAAAATGGAAAATGATGTTGAGACCTTCATTTCACATGTGCTGTAGCATAAAACATCTTGTGGCTTCAGTTATATAACTTCAGAAGGCATTTGATGAGTGACGGTATATTCAGTTCTGAGCATATGTAAGTTGGTGAAAAAACGTTGTTTCTCATATTAAAAGGACCATTTACACACTGAGTTTTTTCCTTTTAATTTTCAGAAAATGGTATCACATTGTTGCCATTTCAAATCAGAAGACAAGATAATATGAATTTATTTTTAACCAATGTCAAGGCCCAAAGTAATTGTGAAAAAGAGTGAATTAGAGGGCTTTTAAATGAAAATAGTGTTTTGGTAAAATCAGGTAAAAAAGGAAAAAAGGAGTGTGTGCATAAAACTCCTATGTTGTAGTCATAGAGCTGATTATCCACAGGCTCGTCCCTTTCAGAAAATGTCTGCTCTTGAGTCTGATTTAAGATAATGAAATATAAAATGAAAAGCTTCCTTGGAAGGCAGTGAACTTCCACAGACCGAGGGCCAAAAAATAAAAAAAACTTTAAGAAATACACCTCTTAAGTAATTCACCAAAAAAGGAAAAACATCTACAAATAAAATTAAGCTAGACCAAAACCCTATGACAATATCCTGCTGTGTTGTCAAAGAAGTGGATATACAGTACAATTTCCTGTGTTTCTCTCAGCACTCTTTCCTGGCATTAGTGAACCTTTCACTTCATCTTGCCAACCAAATGTTAGCTATTCTTCTGCATTGGAAGGATGATCTTCCTCTTTCCAGCACCTTGACAGGATTTATTTTGGCAACTACATGCACAGTCAGAAACCATTCTCACAGCAAGACGAAATACGCTCTTAGGTAAAATGCCCACTCAACACACTTTACAGAATGGCTCAAATTCAGTTTGAAGAGCTATCCAGACACCAGTTCAACCATCTTGTCAATATCTTTGGAACTCAGCTACAGCACTGCCAAGTACCGTAAGTGTCAAAAACAGGACTAACGTATCCTGACAAATTCTCCAAAATTCCTATGAGTATTTCAAAGAATGTTTTGAAAAGCATACCTTCAAGCAACTGGGTGCACCTAAGAAAAATTTTGCACTCAACATCCCAATTAGGTGGTGTTGGTATATTTTTGCAAAATAATGTCTCACTGTTTTACACCAACTGGCTATAATGATTTAGAAATCTCTAGTACTAAGGACAAGATGAAAATAAATGGTTTATAGCAAATACTAGCCAAGTACTATTGATATAAGAACAAAATAGAGGGGCATTGCATGACATGATATATACATAAAAGATCTTATGTTAGTTAAGACTGTACAGAAGGAAGAAAAATAATGAACCCACATACAGAGATTCAGCCCACAGAATCAAAGGATGGATGAGATTGGAAGGGTCTTTGGCGGTCACCGTCCAACTCCCTTGAGAAGGGCACACAGAACCACGTCCTCCAGGGCCTCCTGTGCAGAGCTGCTGCGGCACGTGCAGGGCTCTGAGAGTGAGAGGAGCGGGGCCGTTGCTGGAGCAGACCAAGGCACGGGGACATCTCGCTCCGGACTCAGTCACTAGGAGTGGCCAGGTTAGAGGCAGCACAGAGCAACAGTCCATGTCTCGGGCAGCCTTGTGGCAGTCTGAGGAGAACTTGCCCCTCCTTGCTTCCAGCTTCACCTCCACGTCAGTGCCTAGGGGCTTACAACCCTTGCCACCAGTGGTTTGGAAGGGAGACTCAAGTCTGGAGAGTTTGCGGATCCATCCTCTCTTAAACTGACAGAAACATTTTTGCTCAGGGCGACTCAGTACCTCTGCACGTGCGTGCACCTTCCGGTGCGGGCGTGATTGGCCAAGGCCATTTACTGGGGACTTGCCAGTGGCTTCCGTTTGGAAAGAGGCTGTGCAGGCTTCCCCTTCAACACAGGCACTCAGGCGCTGCTCCCGAAAGCCCGCTCCTCCAGTGCTTCCTCCCGTGGCCCAGCTGTGCTGCGTTTGCATGGCGGTCTGCTTCTGGGCTGCCCCTGGAAACGCAGGAGGCTTGGGGTGTGGAGCTTTGCTCTCCTGACAGAGATCGAGCCAAGGCGCGCGCATCGGCAAGAGGGCCTCATTCTCCTGGGATGGGTCTTGCTACCCAGCCAGCGCGTCCCCAGAGGAGCAGAGCAAGGCCCACCTGCCTGCCAGGCAGAGCCACGGGGGCTTGGGCTGGAGGAGTCAGCCTGCTGTTGTAGAGGAGGGAGAGGGAAAGGCCGAGACGGGTGTGGCTGGAGACCAACTGGGGCCGCCTGGGTGCAGACGCACCAGCAGGAGGACCCCTCAGGGCTGGGGCTGTCAGCACGGCCTGTGCCCATGGCAGCTGGGCAGGAGCCTCCAGGGCCGGGTCTTTGCTGTGCTGGCACTTGGAAGTGGGAGGCTGGGAAGATGTCGCCTTGCAGCGAATCGACAAACGTTGCTGCTCTGGTTGCAGCAAAACAACACGTTCATCAAAGCTGTTAAACTTCGGCTGAATAAACGAATAAACTCGTTGTGCACCCCAAGAAAGTCTCCCCTGGTTTTCCTGCACTGCTGAGGCAGTGTTGGAAAGCCTTCCCTGCAGTGGGTAGCTCTCCGCTTTGGGGAGAAAAAGCAGCCTTTGGGAAGCATCTGGATGTTTATTGGATGCAACATCTGGCAAAAGGCCAAGCTCGCAGCACCGCTCTGCCGATGCGCTCGTAGGCTGCAGCTGCAGGGCGGGCCAGGCGCTGCCCTGCGCTCGGCGAGGTTCGCCCCCAAGAAGCGCTGGGTGCAGGAGCCTGCCGGGAGGAGGGCTCCGGAGCTGCGCTGGGCCTCCACGCTCGGGGGCTCCTCCCAGGCCCCCTTCTGCCAGCGGAGGGGGCATCGTTGGTGGCCGACCTGTGCACGTTGTCATGCCGCCGTGGGGATCTGCTCCGGACCCTCTCTCTGACCACGTCCCTCCGGAGGCGGTTGGACGAGGGGACCACGTACTCCTGGTAGTCGTCATCCTCTCGCACCGCGTAGAGGAGCAGGTAGAAGGGCTGCCTGCAGAGCGGGCACCTGGCTCTCCTTTTGGCCCATTCCTTGATGCAGTCAAAGCAGAACTGGTGGAGGCAGAAGGCCACGTAGGCTGCGTCCTCGATGCCTCCCAGGCAGATGGGGCACTGGGAGCATTGTGCTGCCTCCTCCGGCCCTGCCGGTGGCAGGTGGCTCGTGCTGCCGTCACTCGCAGCAGAGCCGCTGTCCTCGAGGTCTTCCTCGGTGCCCAACGCCACGTCCTGCCAAGAGAGACGTGCAAAGTGCTGGAGCTTTTCTGGCGCTGGGAGCGGAAAAGCGAAGGCGGACCGAGAAAGCTGTGGGAGAGGGGAGGCAAGGGCCTCCCGAAGGGCCTGCTGGCTGTCTGGGAAGCAGCAGCAGCAGCAGCAGCAGCAGCAGCAGCAGCAGCAGCAGCCGCCGCCCTGTGGGCCAGGCAGCCCCAGGGGCTGCCCTGCACCCCTGCCTGCCCCAGACAGACTGCCCACGCTGGGCGGGGACGTTCTGGGGGAACCTCGTGCCCAGGCACCAGGGGAAGGCAGGCTTGGGCACAGGGCCCTGGGCAGGGGGAGTGCCCCTATCTCTGTGCCCCCTTGGAGGTGGGCTCCAGGGAGGGAGGGAGGGAGGGAGGGAGAGCAGGAGGGGAAGCCCGCCTGGATCTCCTCAGCACCTCTCCAGTGCTCAAGCTCAGCTCTGATGAGCTGTCAGGGTCCCTGGGGGAAGAGCTGGAACGCCCAAGCGCCCAAAGCCCCCGCGCTGTCCCCCAGACACCACCTGGGTTAGCACAGGGTACCTGCAGGCAGCAGTCAGGGATGGTGGAGGAACTCTCAGGGATCCTCTTCGTTGCCGACATCCCTGGCACTCTTGTCACGCCCACAGTCCTGGAACAGGCACTGATGGGCCCCGCAGCACTGTGCAGCCGGGCAGAGGAGAGGAGAGCTGGGAAGGGGCTGCCTTTGCTCAGCACCCACAGCTGCTTGTCTCCCCCACGCCAAAGCTCAAGAGCAAGCCAAAGGTCCTGCAGGAGCCTGCACGCCTTGTGCGTGCACCCACAGGAGCTCTGGACAGAATGTGCGGGGACAGAGCCTGCGGCTGCTGAAAAACAACGAGGTCACGGGCAGTCACAGCTGCTCCCTGGTGACATCACAAGGGTGTTGGGGGCTGTCCCCTGACAGCCACCCAGCTAGGAAGGCTGACACCCTTTCAGAGTGGGGAGGCCTGCTCTTCAGGACACTTACTACCTTCCCGGGGCCTTGCAAGTGGGTTTTAAGGTCAGGGTTGTTGGGTCCTGTGATGAGAAGCTGGTGCCCCGAGCACAAGGACCTGACAATGGGCAGCCCAGCAAGGCACGGGTGGAGCCCTGGTGAGTGCCTTGGTGCCAATGGAGTGTCCCAGCTTGGCTCCTCTGAGGGCTTCCTCTCAGGGGAGAAGGACTCGCCCCTTGTCACTGAAGGGAAAGCCCCCGAGACAACAGAACAGCTGAGGTTGGAAGGGACCTCTGGAGGTCACCATGTCCAACCCCTTGAGAAGGGCGCCCAGAACCACGTCCAGACATCTTTTGAAGGTCACCAACGACAAGCTGGTCACTGGGCTCTCTCCCTGGTACCTTTCACTGATGGCAGGCAGAAGAGCAACCTCCATACCCCTAAGGGTCATTCTACACTTGCAACATATGCAGGACACAGTCCTGCACAGTTGACTGTCACAGAGTGTTGGAAAGCATTCCCCCTACAGTAGGTAGCTCTTTGGTTTTGGGAAAGAAACAGGCCCTGGAAAGCATCTGGCTAGGAGCCCTTGGCTAGAAGCTCTCCAGTAGATCCATGTCTGTCTTGTAGTGGGGAGCCTAGAAGTGGGCACAGCACACCAGTGGTGGCCTCAACAGTGCTGAGGAGCGGGGAAGGATCACCTCCTTCAGCCTGCGGGCAACAGTCCTCCTTCCTAAGGCAGCCCATCATACCGGTGGCCACCACTGCCAAAAGGGCACAGTGCTGGCTGATGTTCAGCCTGCTGTCCACCTTTGCCCCCACATCCTCTTCTGCTGCAGAGCTGAGATGGGTCACTTGCAGGAATGCCGCGTGGGGCCTTGGAGGCTGAAGGGGGTCACTGCCCGTAGGGCTGCAGGGGTCCTCGAGGGATGCAAAAGTTATGGGGGAAGATGTTGCTCAGGGGCTTGTGGAAGCCTGCGAGGCTCATCCTGGGATGTCTTGGGGAAGGTCCAAAGGCAGGGGAAGGGGACGGATGGGGGAGGAAGCCGTGTGGAATGAGCGGTGGAAAATGATGGTCCCACAGGAGAGAATCCAAGTTGGAAAGGATGCCAGGAGGACCCCTGTGCAACGTCTCACTGTGGCTCAGGGCTTTCTCCAGCCTGGGCTAGAAAAGAGCCCGGTTGGGTAGTCGTGGCTCACGCTGCGTGCAGGACCTGGTCCTGGGCAGCTCGCTGTCCTCCAGGGCCTCCTGTGCAGAGCTGCTGCGGCACGTGCAGGGCTCTGAGAGTGAGAGGAGCGGGGCCGTTGCTGGAGCAGACCAAGGCACGGGGACATCTCGCTCCGGACTCAGTCACTAGGAGTGGCCAGGTTAGAGGCAGCACAGAGCAACAGTCCATGTCTCGGGCAGCCTTGTGGCAGTCTGAGGAGAACTTGCCCCTCCTTGCTTCCAGCTTCACCTCCACGTCAGTGCCTAGGGGCTTACAACCCTTGCCACCAGTGGTTTGGAAGGGAGACTCAAGTCTGGAGAGTTTGCGGATCCATCCTCTCTTAAACTGACAGAAACATTTTTGCTCAGGGCGACTCAGTACCTCTGCACGTGCGTGCACCTTCCGGTGCGGGCGTGATTGGCCAAGGCCATTTACTGGGGACTTGCCAGTGGCTTCCGTTTGGAAAGAGGCTGTGCAGGCTTCCCCTTCAACACAGGCACTCAGGCGCTGCTCCCGAAAGCCCGCTCCTCCAGTGCTTCCTCCCGTGGCCCAGCTGTGCTGCGTTTGCATGGCGGTCTGCTTCTGGGCTGCCCCTGGAAACGCAGGAGGCTTGGGGTGTGGAGCTTTGCTCTCCTGACAGAGATCGAGCCAAGGCGCGCGCATCGGCAAGAGGGCCTCATTCTCCTGGGATGGGTCTTGCTACCCAGCCAGCGCGTCCCCAGAGGAGCAGAGCAAGGCCCACCTGCCTGCCAGGCAGAGCCACGGGGGCTTGGGCTGGAGGAGTCAGCCTGCTGTTGTAGAGGAGGGAGAGGGAAAGGCCGAGACGGGTGTGGCTGGAGACCAACTGGGGCCGCCTGGGTGCAGACGCACCAGCAGGAGGACCCCTCAGGGCTGGGGCTGTCAGCACGGCCTGTGCCCATGGCAGCTGGGCAGTGCCCAGGTCTTTGGGTCCCACAGGCTGATGGCTGCTCCAAGGGCTGAGACAGCCCTGTGCTGGCACTTGGAAGTGGGAGGCTGGGAAGATGTCGCCTTGCAGCGAATCGACAAACGTTGCTGCTCTGGTTGCAGCAAAACAACACGTTCATCAAAGCTGTTAAACTTCGGCTGAATAAACGAATAAACTCGTTGTGCACCCCAAGAAAGTCTCCCCTGGTTTTCCTGCACTGCTGAGGCAGTGTTGGAAAGCCTTCCCTGCAGTGGGTAGCTCTCCGCTTTGGGGAGAAAAAGCAGCCTTTGGGAAGCATCTGGATGTTTATTGGATGCAACATCTGGCAAAAGGCCGAGCTCGCAGCACCGCTCTGCCGATGCGCTCGTAGGCTGCAGCTGCAGGGCGGGCCAGGCGCTGCCCTGCGCTCGGCGAGGTTCGCCCCCAAGAAGCGCTGGGTGCAGGAGCCTGCCGGGAGGAGGGCTCCGGAGCTGCGCTGCGCCTCCACGCTCGGGGGCTCCTCCCAGGCCCCCTTCTGCCAGCGGAGGGGGCATCGTTGGTGGCCGACCTGTGCACGTTGTCATGCCGCCGTGGGGATCTGCTCCGGACCCTCTCTCTGACCACGTCCCTCCGGAGGCGGTTGGACAAGGGGACCACGTACTCCTGGTAGTCGTCATCCTCTCGCACCGCGTAGAGGAGCAGGTAGAAGGGCTGCCTGCAGAGCGGGCACCTGGCTCTCCTTTTGGCCCATTCCTTGATGCAGTCAAAGCAGAACTGGTGGAGGCAGAAGGCCACGTAGGCTGCGTCCTCGATGCCTCCCAGGCAGATGGGGCACTGGGAGCATTGTGCTGCCTCCTCCGGCCCTGCCGGTGGCAGGTGGCTCGTGCTGCCGTCACTCGCAGCAGAGCCGCTGTCCTCGAGGTCTTCCTCGGTGCCCAACGCCATGTCCTGCCAAGAGAGACGTGCAAAGTGCTGGAGCTTTTCTGGCGCTGGGAGCGGAAAAGCGAAGGCGGACCGAGAAAGCTGTGGGAGAGGGGAGGCAAGGGCCTCCCGAAGGGCCTGCTGGCCGTCTGGGAAGCAGCAGCAGCAGCAGCAGCAGCAGCAGCAGCAGCAGCAGCCGCCGCCCTGTGGGCCAGGCAGCCCCAGGGGCTGCCCCGCACCCCTGCCTGCCCCAGACAGACTGCCCACGCTGGGCGGGGACGTTCTGGGGGAACCTCGTGCCCAGGCACCAGGGGAAGGCAGGCTTGGGCACAGGGCCCTGGGCAGGGGGAGTGCGCGTGGCTCTGGCTGGGAGAGAGGCTCCGGCTGGGGTTGGGGGGGGTTGGGGAGCTGGGGCGGGACAGGGAGAGGTGGGGCTGGGCCGGGTGTGCCCCTATCTTGTGCCCCCTTGGAGGTGGGCTCCAGGGAGGGAGGGAGGGAGGGAGGGAGAGCAGGAGGGGAAGCCCGCCTGGATCTCCTCAGCACCTCTCCAGTGCTCAAGCTCAGCTCTGATGAGCTGTCAGGGTCCCTGGGGGAAGAGCTGGAACGCCCAAGCGCCCAAAGCCCCCGCGCTGTCCCCCAGACACCACCTGGGTTAGCACAGGGTACCTGCAGGCAGCAGTCAGGGATGGTGGAGGAACTCTCAGGGATCCTCTTCGTTGCCGACATCCCTGGCACTCTTGTCACGCCCACAGTCCTGGAACAGGCACTGATGGGCCCCGCAGCACTGTGCAGCCGGGCAGAGGAGAGGAGAGCTGGGAAGGGGCTGCCTTTGCTCAGCACCCACAGCTGCTTGTCTCCCCCACGCCAAAGCTCAAGAGCAAGCCAAAGGTCCTGCAGGAGCCTGCACGCCTTGTGCGTGCACCCACAGGAGCTCTGGACAGAATGTGCGGGGACAGAGCCTGCGGCTGCTGAAAAACAACGAGGTCACGGGCAGTCACAGCTGCTCCCTGGTGACATCACAAGGGTGTTGGGGGCTGTCCCCTGACAGCCACCCAGCTAGGAAGGCTGACACCCTTTCAGAGTGGGGAGGCCTGCTCTTCAGGACACTTACTACCTTCCCGGGGCCTTGCAAGTGGGTTTTAAGGTCAGGGTTGTTGGGTCCTGTGATGAGAAGCTGGTGCCCCGAGCACAAGGACCTGACAATGGGCAGCCCAGCAAGGCACGGGTGGAGCCCTGGTGAGTGCCTTGGTGCCAATGGAGTGTCCCAGCTTGGCTCCTCTGAGGGCTCCTCTCAGGGGAGAAGGACTCGCCCCTTGTCACTGAAGGGAAAGCCCCCGAGACAACAGAACAGCTGAGTTGGAAGGGACCTCTGGAGGTCACCATGTCCAACCCCCTTGAGAAGGGCGCCCAGAACCACGTCCAGACATCTTTTGAAGGTCACCAACGACAAGCTGGTCACTGGGCTCTCTCCCTGGTACCTTTCACTGATGGCAGGCAGAAGAGCAACCTCCATACCCCTAAGGGTCATTCTACACTTGCAACATATGCAGGACACAGTCCTGCACAGTTGACTGTCACAGAGTGTTGGAAAGCATTCCCCCTACAGTAGGTAGCTCTTTGGTTTTGGGAAAGAAACAGGCCCTGGAAAGCATCTGGCTAGGAGCCCTTGGCTAGAAGCTCTCCAGTAGATCCATGTCTGTCTTGTAGTGGGGAGCCTAGAAGTGGGCACAGCACACCAGTGGTGGCCTCAACAGTGCTGAGGAGCGGGGAAGGATCACCTCCTTCAGCCTGCGGGCAACAGTCCTCCTTCCTAAGGCAGCCCATCATACCGGTGGCCACCACTGCCAAAAGGGCACAGTGCTGGCTGATGTTCAGCCTGCTGTCCACCTTTGCCCCCACATCCTCTTCTGCTGCAGAGCTGAGATGGGTCACTTGCAGGAATGCCGCGTGGGGCCTTGGAGGCTGAAGGGGGTCACTGCCCGTAGGGCTGCAGGGGTCCTCGAGGGACTGCAGGGGTCCTCGAGGGATGTCTTGGGGAAGGTCCAAAGCAGGGGAAAGGGGACGGATGGGGGAGGAAGCCGTGTGGAATGAGCGGTGGAAAATGATGGTCCCACAGGAGAGAATCCAAGTTGGAAAGGATGCCAGGAGGAACCCTGTGCAACGTCTCACTGTGGCTCAGGGCTTTCTCCAGCCTGGGCTAGAAAAGAGCTGCCCTCGGCACTCTTCAGGGTAGTCGTGCGCTCACGCTGCGTGCAGGACCTGGTCCTGGGCAGCTCGCTGTCCTCCAGGGCCTCCTGGCAGAGCTGCTGCGGCACGTGCAGGGCTCTGAGAGTGAGAGGAGCGGGGCCGTTGCTGGAGCAGACCAAGGCACGGGGACATCTCGCTCCGGACTCAGTCACTAGGAGTGGCCAGGTTAGAGGCAGCACAGAGCAACTCTCCGTCGTGCCCTGGGGCCAGGGTTTGGGGACTTGGGGTTCTTAAAGGCTGGGACCTTCCAGGCACAGCGGCCCAAACCGCTCGGCCTCCTCCTGCTACGCTTTCATGGGTCGTTGGCTGCCCCACGAGCGGGGGTTGCCCCGGACGCCAGGCCCTGGGGGCTCTTCCGGGCGCTCCCAGCGCCAGGGCGGCCCCTGCGGAGGCCGGCCGGGCTGAGAGCCTGTTGGGTGGGAGAAGGCGAAGGGGGCGGCCACTGGGCGCGGGGTGCAGGACCCGGGGGAGAGGGGCCCACTGGCAGCCGGGGGCGGCTGGCGCAGGAGACCCGGCGGCCGGGTGGAGGCGGGCCGTTGCGCAAGCGTGCTCTCGGTGAGACCGTTCAGCGTACTGGCGGAAAACGTTTGCCCAAAACCCCGGGTTTGGTGAATGGAAACTTCCTGGGATCTCCGTTTGGGAAACCTAAAATTTGATACACGAAAAGAAGCCCGGCCCTGCACGGTACTGCAGGCGAGCAGCCTCCCTGGCCGCGAGTCGCCCAAGCGTGGTGCGGAGCCCCGAGAGGCGGCTGCGCCAGCCGGGGGCTCCGGCCCTTGCCCGGCTCGGGTGCCACTCTGGCCCGGGTGCTCCGGCCTTCTGCCCCGGCTGCGGTACCCCGGTGGACCCGCCGGTCAGGAGGGCTGCCTGCCCTCCCTGGCTTTGGCACTAGCAACTGGCATAGGCAGGATCCCCCATGCAGAGGCTTGTGCCTCCTCGGCCCTCGGGGTTTGGTTGCAGCGCGTCCCGGTCTCCGTGCCCACGCCTTCGCCAGGAGACGGAAGTGCTGACTTTTCGGGCGGAAAAAGCTAGGGACCAAGTGGAGAGGAGGCAAGGCCGGGCCTCTGGCGCTGGAACAGCAAGCAAGAGCAGCAGCAGCAAGGGGCCCGCCCGTGGCAGGCGCCCGGGGCTGCCCCGCCGCCCCAGCAACTGCCCCGCTGGCGGACTTGGGCGCCCAGGCGGGAGGCAGCTTGCCGGGCGGGTGCGCGTGGCTCGGGGGATGAGGGCCGGGGGGCTGCAGGGCGGGCGGGCAGGGGGGGAGGGGCGGGGTGCCCTCGGCCCCTTGGGGTGGGGGAGGAGGGGGAGGGAGGAGCGGGAGCCCCTTGTCTCGACCTCCGGAGGTCGGAGAGCTGGCCCGGAACACCCGCGCCCAAGCCCCGGCTCCGACCCGGAGAGCCCAGGACCCCCCGGAGTGGGACTCGGACTGTGGACCGACTCTTGCGCGCTGGAACGCCCAGCCCCGCAGCTGTGCCCCAGAAGAGGAGAGGGGAGGCGCCTTTGCCCCACCGGCCGCCCACCAAGTCAGAGAGCCGCCCCTTGTGCGCCCACAGGCCAAAGTGGGGGGAGGCGAAAAAAGGCCGCAGTCGGCTCCTGGTACATCACGGGGTTGGGTGCCCAAACCCCAGGGTACCTTAGGTGGAGCCCTGCATTCCCCCGGGTGGGTGGGTTTGTAGGGTTGCTGGAAGGCCCCAGAAAGGCGCGAGGCAGGGCCCGGCTGGTGCGGGCCCGGCTCCGAGGGCTCCTTCAGGGGAGAACCCCACACTAAAGGAAGCGGCCACACTTGGAGCTTCACCTAAGCTTACCACGCAATTTTGGCCCCCACTACGTCAGGGGCTCCCTCCAAGGCCTATAAGGAGCTACATGGAGATCCACAGTATGCATGTGGGAAGCTCCAGAGGGCTCTGTTTGGAACAGGGTGGAGACTCAGCCTGATCCTGGAGCGTGGGGACCTTCACAGCCAGGGCTAGTCAGAGAGACCCTCTCACCGGCGACAGCTCCGGTCCGGGCCCCTGGCAAGGGCCGGGTTGCCGCCTTAGCCCTTGCAGGGTGGATGCAAGCCGGGCTTGGAGGTGAGGGCAGCCGTAGGGTGGGGGTCCTGAGGAGGAGATGGGGAGATGTCAGTGGGGGGGAAGCCCAGATTCTGGGAGGTCAGGCGGAGAGTGTGGCTTAAGCGGGATGCTCCAGGGATCTGTGGAGGCATGGAGCCTGCCTGCACTGGTCAGGTCCCCGGGCTAGAAAGAGCTTGGACACTTCGGGAGTATCGGCCCATGGCAGGCCGTCTCAGCTCCTCTCTCAGGGCTCCTGTGAGGCACGAGGCACGTGCAGGGCTGGGGCAGGGCACTTCCCGCTCCAGGGCTAGCTGCCAGGTTCCTTTCAGGAGATGCACCCTTTTGACCTGTCAATGCGAGGCTGTCCCCGGGCCTCCTCCGGTGCGCGGGGTTTGCCTGGTTTGGGATCCAGGGTCTTTGGAACGGGGGCCCCAACAAGCTCAGGGTTTCGCCCGGCCTGCTACCCGTGCCTGTGCGCGTTGCAGGCGCTCTGGGGCCCGAGCAGAGGCTTGGGCGTGCTTTAAACCGAGAGGACCAAGCCGGTCTGCGGACCTCCGGGGGTTTGCTCCCGCGGCCCCAGGGCGCCAAGAGCAGCCTGGCCGGCGGGCCACGGGCTGGCTGGGGCGCCGTTGTAGGGGGGCCAGGGGGGAGGGGGCTGAGCCGGGCCAGGGCAGAGCCCCAGGGCCGGCAGGTGTCGGGCCTGGAACGCTGCAGGAGGTGTGGACAGCTGGCTGGACAGGCCATGGGTATTGTTGCCGGCTGGCTTGGCTGAAAGTTTGCTGCATTAGTGAAAAGTATGGGCAACGAAACTGTCCACCTGAAAAGTGGGACTCATGCTGGCAGCGGGCGCAGGGCTTGGTCTTTTAAGGTAAAGCTGGATGAATGACACTGCGAGCCCAAGCCCGGGGCGCCGCCTGCCCGTGGAGGCCCCGAGGGCCCCGCGGGGGAGCCTTGGGGCCGTGGCCCGCAGGCCTCCAGCCCTCCCAGGCTTTGCCAGCCGCGGGGGGCCGGTCTCCCGGTTTCGCTCCCGCGGCTCCGAGGAGGTCACTCCGGGGCAGCCTCCTCTAGGCTCTGCGTAGGACGGTGACGGCCTTAGCCTCCTGGCTTGCCCCTGGCGGAGCTGTTGGTCGGGGCACGCTGGTGACCTCGCGGGACGGGGTCCTGCGGGGCCTGGCGCCCCGGGCCTTGCAGCGTTTAGCGAGGGGCAAGCCGAGGGAACGTTGCGAGAGGGCAGGCGCATCTGCCGCGGAAGCAGGGGGGAGCGCCCGGCCGAGCCGTGCGGACCGGGGCCCCTCCGCACAGAAAGCCACGCGGGAGCCAGGCGCCCCCCGGCCCGGGAGACGGGGCGGCGGCGGAGCGGGCCTCGGCGAAGGGCCGGGGCGGCGGCCAGGGCCGGCAGGGGTGGCCAGGGCTGCGGGGGCTGGCCGGCTGGCAGGACCGCTGGGGGGGAGGCGGGGGAGGGGGGCGGGGAAGCTTGCCAGTTCCCCTGCCCCTGGAGGTGGGTCCGGGAGGGGAGGCAAGGGGGACGGGGGAGGCCAGACCCCGGCCTCCAGCCCTCGCTGAACGCTGAGGGCTCGGGGGGGAAGCAGGAAGCGGACCCACCCGGCCGCCCCGGCTAGTCAGTTTTGGGGAGGCTGGGAGGGGGTCAGGCCCCCCCTGTCCCCCACACTAACACCACGGCACGGGCCGCAGCGTGGGGAGAGGAGCTTACAGTGCGCCCCCAACTGAACCCAGTCCGGACCAGCGCCTGGGCCCAGGGCCGCTGTGGGGCAGGGGGCGGTGCCGACAGGCTGTACCCGGCAGCAGGAAGTTGGGCTCCTTGGCCCCACGACCAACCAATGGGGGGCCCCAACTGACCCGGGGGTTGCAGGCTTTCCCGGTGCGGGGTTTGGGGTCCGCACAGACATGAAGGACCCCCAGGGAGCCGCCGGTGAGGCCTGGCTAGTGCTTTGGGATGGTCGGCCTCAGGGGAGCCCCCACCAAGGAACCCGGACAGACCCTGGAGGGGCCTGGACTCCACCCTGAGGCACCCCAGAAGTGGGTCCCCTCCTGAAAGCGCCCTCCATCAAAAGGCCTGAAAGTCGACACTGCACCTCAGGGAAAGTCCAGTTTTGATTAAAGAAACCCCGGGGGCCCAGCCTTGAAAGTGGGCCCTTACTGGGCATCTACAAGAGGCAACGCAACGGGACTCAAAGTGGGGGATCTCCTCTTCGCACATCCCTCAACCGCAAAGCCCGGAAGCCGTCTGCTGGCGCCGCGGGGCCATCAATGGGTCAGGGGTGGGAAGCACGTCCAGGGGGAGGGTTCCGAGGGCAGGGTGAACCCAACAGGGGTGCGCGTCCCCCACCTGGGTCGGGATGCAGGAAGGGACTGGGCGGCAGGGGGGGGAGGGGGACCCGGGAGGTGGAAGTGCAAGAGTTGGGCTGGTGCCCGGCCCAATGGGGGTCCTAGGGTAGAGGGCGTGCGGGACCGGCGGGCTGCGTCCCGGATGCATGGGGGAGGGCCGAACCACGTCCAGACATCTTTTGAAGGTCACCAACGACAAGCTGGTCACTGGGCTCTCTCCCTGGTACCTTTCACTGATGGCAGACCCTCCATACCCCTAAGGGTCATTCTACACTTGCAACATATGCAGGACACAGTCCTGCACAGTTGACTGTCACAGAGTGTTGGAAAGCATTCCCCCTACAGTAGGTAGCTCTTTGGTTTTGGGAAAGAAACAGGCCCTGGAAAGCATCTGGCTAGGAGCCCTTGGCTAGAAGCTCTCCAGTAGATCCATGTCTGTCTTGTAGTGGGGAGCCTAGAAGTGGGCACAGCACACCAGTGGTGGCCTCAACAGTGCTGAGGAGCGGGGAAGGATCACCTCCTTCAGCCTGCGGGCAACAGTCCTCCTTCCTAAGGCAGCCCATCATACCGGTGGCCACCACTGCCAAAAGGGCACAGTGCTGGCTGATGTTCAGCCTGCTGTCCACCTTTGCCCCCACATCCTCTTCTGCTGCAGAGCTGAGATGGGTCACTTGCAGGAATGCCGCGTGGGGCCTTGGAGGCTGAAGGGGGTCACTGCCCGTAGGGCTGCAGGGGTCCTCGAGGGATGCAAAAGTTATGGGGGAAGATGTTGCTCAGGGGCTTGTGGAAGCCTGCGAGGCTCATCCTGGGATGTCTTGGGGAAGGTCCAAAGGCAGGGGAAGGGGACGGATGGGGGAGGAAGCCGTGTGGAATGAGCGGTGGAAAATGATGGTCCCACAGGAGAGAATCCAAGTTGGAAAGGATGCCAGGAGGACCCCTGTGCAACGTCTCACTGTGGCTCAGGGCTTTCTCCAGCCTGGGCTAGAAAAGAGCTGCCTCGGCACTTTCAGGGTAGTCGTGCGCTCACGCTGCGTGCAGGACCTGGTCCTGGGCAGCTCGCTGTCCTCCAGGGCCTCCTGTGCAGAGCTGCTGCGGCACGTGCAGGGCTCTGAGAGTGGGGAGCGGGGCCGTTGCTGGAGAGACCAAGGCACGGGGACATCTCGCTCCGGACTCAGTCACTAGGAGTGGCCAGGTTAGAGGCAGCACAGAGCAACAGTCCATGTCTCGGGCAGCCTTGTGGCAGTCTGAGGAGAACTTGCCCCTCCTTGCTTCCAGCTTCACCTCCACGTCAGTGCCTAGGGGCTTACAACCCTTGCCACCAGTGGTTTGGAAGGGAGACTCAAGTCTGGAGAGTTTGCGGATCCATCCTCTCTTAAACTGACAGAAACATTTTTGCTCAGGGCGACTCAGTACCTCTGCACGTGCGTGCACCTTCCGGTGCGGGCGTGATTGGCCAAGGCCATTTACTGGGGACTTGCCAGTGGCTTCTGTTTGGAAAGAGGCTGTGCAGGCTTCCCCTTCAACACAGGCACTCAGGCGCTGCTCCCGAAAGCCCGCTCCTCCAGTGCTTCCTCCCGTGGCCCAGCTGTGCTGCGTTTGCATGGCGGTCTGCTTCTGGGCTGCCCCTGGAAACGCAGGAGGCTTGGGGTGTGGAGCTTTGCTCTCCTGACAGAGATCGAGCCAAGGCGCGCGCATCGGCAGGAGGGCCTCATTCTCCTGGGATGGGTCTTGCTACCCAGCCAGCGCGTCCCCAGAGGAGCAGAGCAAGGCCCACCTGCCTGCCAGGCAGAGCCACGGGGGCTTGGGCTGGAGGAGTCAGCCTGCTGTTGTAGAGGAGGGAGAGGGAAAGGCCGAGACGGGTGTGGCTGGAGACCAACTGGGGCCGCCTGGGTGCAGACGCACCAGCAGGAGGACCCCTCAGGGCTGGGGCTGTCAGCACGGCCTGTGCCCATGGCAGCTGGGCAGTGCCCAGGTCTTTGGGTCCCACAGGCTGATGGCTGCTCCAAGGGCTGAGACAGCCCTGTGCTGGCACTTGGAAGTGGGAGGCTGGGAAGATGTCGCCTTGCAGCGAATCGACAAACGTTGCTGCTCTGGTTGCAGCAAAACAACACGTTCATCAAAGCTGTTAAACTTCGGCTGAATAAACGAATAAACTCGTTGTGCACCCCAAGAAAGTCTCCCCTGGTTTTCCTGCACTGCTGAGGCAGTGTTGGAAAGCCTTCCCTGCAGTGGGTAGCTCTCCGCTTTGGGGAGAAAAAGCAGCCCTTGGGAAGCATCTGGATGTTTATTGGATGCAACATCTGGCAAAAGGCCGAGCTCGCAGCACCGCTCTGCCGATGCGCTCGTAGGCTGCAGCTGCAGGGCGGGCCAGGCGCTGCCCTGCGCTCGGCGAGGTTCGCCCCCAAGAAGCGCTGGGTGCAGGAGCCTGCCGGGAGGAGGGCTCCGGAGCTGCGCTGCGCCTCCACGCTCGGGGGCTCCTCCCAGGCCCCCTTCTGCCAGCGGAGGGGGCATCGTTGGTGGCCGACCTGTGCACGTTGTCATGCCGCCGTGGGGATCTGCTCCGGACCCTCTCTCTGACCACGTCCCTCCGGAGGCGGTTGGACGAGGGGACCACGTACTCCTGGTAGTCGTCATCCTCTCGCACCGCGTAGAGGAGCAGGTAGAAGGGCTGCCTGCAGAGCGGGCACCTGGCTCTCCTTTTGGCCCATTCCTTGATGCAGTCAAAGCAGAACTGGTGGAGGCAGAAGGCCACGTAGGCTGCGTCCTCGATGCCTCCCAGGCAGATGGGGCACTGGGAGCATTGTGCTGCCTCCTCCGGCCCTGCCGGTGGCAGGTGGCTCGTGCTGCCGTCACTCGCAGCAGAGCCGCTGTCCTCGAGGTCTTCCTCGGTGCCCAACGCCATGTCCTGCCAAGAGAGACGTGCAAAGTGCTGGAGCTTTTCTGGCGCTGGGAGCGGAAAAGCGAAGGTGGACCGAGAAAGCTGTGGGAGAGGGGAGGCAAGGGCCTCCCGAAGGGCCTGCTGGCCGTCTGGGAAGCAGCAGCAGCAGCAGCAGCAGCAGCAGCAGCAGCAGCAGCAGCAGCCGCCGCCCTGTGGGCCAGGCAGCCCCAGGGGCTGCCCCGCACCCCTGCCTGCCCCAGACAGACTGCCCACGCTGGGCGGGGACGTTCTGGGGGAACCTCGTGCCCAGGCACCAGGGGAAGGCACTATAGACACCAATATGCTCCCAGGAATAAATGCAGATTTCAGCAAGTCTCTGATTCTCTCTTCAGAAAATAAGTTAATTGGAAAATTCCTGAGAACCACTGTTTTCTCTTGTGTTTAATTAGACTCTGTATTGTGTTGCGTCTCAAGGTTTTGATAGTGGGGGGGGGCTACAGGTGTGACTTCTGTGAGAAGCTGCTAGAAGCTTTCCCTGTGTGCAACAGAGCCAGTGCCAGCTGGCTCCAAGGCAGACCTACCGCTGGCCAAGGCCGAGCCCATCAGCAATGGAGGTAACGCCTTTGTGATAATATATTTAAGAAATGGGGAAAAAAACCTGCTAGAGAATAGTAGCCAGAGAGAGAGAAGTGAGAGCATGTGAGATAAAACAGCCCTGCAGATGCTCGGGTCAGTGCAGAAGGAGGGGGATGAGGTGCTGCAGGCGCCGAAGCATAGATTCCCCTGCAGCCCCTGTGAAGACCATGGTGCAAGGCACGTTGTGCCCCTGCAGCCTGTGGAGGTCCAGAGTGGAGCAGACACCCATCTACAACCTGTGGAGAACACCACACCAGAGCAGGTGGATACACAAAGGAGGCTGTGACCCCATGGGAAGCCCACGCTAGAGCAGGCTCCTGGCAGGATCTGTGAACCCATGGAGACAGAGGAGTCCACACTGGAACAGGTTTGCTGGCAAGCCTTGTGACCCCATGGACCCACGCTGGAGCAGTCTGTTCCTGAAGAACTTCACCTCATAGAAAGGACCCGTGCTGGATCAGTTCATGAAGAACTGTAACCTGTGGGAAGGACCCACATTAGAGAAGTTCATAGAGGACTGTCTCCTGTGAGAGGAACCCCCCACTGGAGCAGGGGCAGAGTGTGAGGAATCCTCCCCCTGAGGAGGAAGAGACAGGGTGTAATGAACTGACCCTGACCCCCATTCCGCATCCCCTGCACTGCTCAGGAGCAAGGAGACAGAGAAAATCGGTATTGAAGTTAAGCCTGGGAAGAAGGGACAGGTGGGGGAAAGTGTTTTAAGATTCAGAGGGTTTTTTTATTGTCTCCTTTCCTGATTTGACTGGTAATAAATTAAACTAATTTCCCCAAGTCGAGTCTGTTTTGCCCATGATGGTAATTGCTGAATGAGATCCCTGTCCTTATGTCATAGAATCATAGAATAGAATCATAGAATGTTTTGGGTTGGAAGGGACCCCTAGAGGTCATCTAGTCCAACCCCCTTGCAGTGAGCAGGGACACTGCTAACTACATCAGGTTGCTCAGAGCCCCGTCCAACCTGGCCTTGAATGTTTCCAGGGATGGGGCCTCCACTGCCTCTCTGGGCAACCCGTTCCAGTGTTTCACCACCCTCATTGTAAAGAATTTCTTCCTTATATCCAGTCTAAACCCACCCTGCTTCAGTTTAAAGCCATTACCCCTTGTCCTGTCACAGCTGGCCCTACTAAAAAGATTTTCCCCACCTTTCCTATAGGCCCCCTTTAGGTATTGAAAGGCTGTAATCAGGTCTCCCCGCAGCCTTCTCTTCTCCAGGCTGAACTAGCCCAACTCTCTCAGCCTGTCCTCATAAGAGAGGTGCTCCAGCCCTCGGAGCATTTTAGTAGCCCTCCTCTGGACCTGCTCCGACAGTTCCATGTCCTTCTTGTGCTGAGGGCTCCAGAGCTGGAGGGGCACAATCACCTCCCTCAACCTGCTGGACATGCTTCTCTTGGTGCAGCCCAGGAGATGGTTGGCCTTCTGGGCTGCCAGTAGATTGATGGCTTATGTCCAGCTTTTCATCCATCAGATGGAACCCCCAAGTCCCTCTTGGCAGGGCTGCTCTCGATCCTTTCTTCCCCCAGCCTGTACTGATACTGGGGGTTACCCCGACCCAGGTGCAGGACCTTGCACTTGGCCTTGTTGAATCTCAGGCCTACCCCTCCAACTTGTCCAGGTCTCTGGATGACATCCGTCTTCTGGTGTGTCAACCGCACCACTCAGCTTCGTGTCATCTGCAAACTTACTGAGGATACACTCTATTTCACTGTCTATGTCTTTGATGAATTTATTAAACAGCACTGGTCCCAGTGTCTCTGAAGGACACACAACCCATGAACCACGATCTTCACCCATGAGCCTTTCAATATATTTTTCTCTCCCCTGTCCAGCTGAGGAGGGGAGTGCTAGAGTAGCTTGGTGTGAACCTGGCGTCCAGCCAAGGTCAACCCATCACATGCTCTTTGAGGTAGGCACATAAGTGTTATGAGAACATGTTATTTCTGTGGTCAGAAGTAGCTTTGAAAAATCACGTATGTACTTACAGTATTTGTCAAATATGATGTTCACTAGTTTACGTAATGTATATGGATAAAAAACATGTTCATCATTTAATATAATAGGACATAAGAAAGTAAGGGGTTTTTAATATTTGAAATTATTTAAGCTATTTATGTCTACTTTCATTCATTTTTCCCATTATTTCTCTGAAAATGGTTCACTCATATAATGTCAAACTTTGGTCCCTCCCCAGCTCTTTCTTTCCATGCTTTGATTTTTCTTTTCCTGCATGATTTTTATCTTCCCTCTGCCTCTCTTTTTCCTTTATTTTTTCTTCTGGCTGCTGCTATCACATTGTTTTGAGGCACAGGATAGGGCTCTTCCAACAGAATGATCAGAGGTGTTATTCTTCTGCTATTTCAAAAGCCTAGGGACACACAGGTGTTGGTGCAGTGAACTGAACTTAATGGAATTGCAGCTAACGCATTGCCTTTACAACATTAGGCCGAATGTTAAGTCGAACTTAAAATAGTTTTGTCATGTTAAAGTTCTACAGCCCTATTCCTCCTTGGCATTTTCTTTTTTTTCTTGCTCAGAAGCAGCACTTTCAGTTAAATAAAGCCTGGGATGTAACACCTGACAAGGGTTTGTGAGCTTGCAGCTTTGGCTGTGTTTTTTCCCCTTGTTTCATGTGCTGACTTGTGTTGCCTACCTCTGACAACTATTGCAGTGAATTTTCTGGTGTTTAGGTAAGTTGCAGAAGTGGCTGCTCACAGAGTCAGATCCGAGTAGCTTTGCCCTCTGCTGTGGTTACCGTAGGGTCATGAGGGGCCAGAGGTAATATGACCTCTAGTTGAAAGCTGCCTATGGAGCATGCAAATATTCTTCCATTTCCATATGCCCTCATTCATGGCGTTGGCTAGTTCCACGCATGAAGAAGGACACGGTCTCATTGTGCTAGGGAAACAAGGAAAAGCAGGTCCTTGGTGAGCAGGAAGGCTGTTCCTTACCTGCACCATTGCAAGAAACTGATCAGAAACTTCAAATGATCTGGAGAAAAAACACTGTAGTAGTATTAATTAATGTATATTAATTAAATTATTATTTTTAAAGTAAATATTAAGTAAATAAAAATGAATTTTGGCGAAGACACCGAGGCGAAGGGCTCCGGAGCGGAGGATCGCGCCGGGGGACCCTTTCCAAAAAGCGGCAGAACCGCGAAGTCAAAAGCGCAGGGAGGGAGAGGGCACCCCAGCCCCCCCACACACACACCTCAGAGCCAGCTCCTAAGGGGCGGGCAGCTCTGACTCAGCGGGGGCGGAGTCAGGGGTGACGGCGGCCGGACCCTCCTGGCGTAGAAAAGCAGCCCCCAGGGAGCGTGAGCGACCCGGAGCAAACAGGGTGTGGCACGTCAGAAGGGTATGGCGTGGCAGTTTGCGCGGGCAGTTCGCGCAGGCAAGGCGAGGGCCCTCCCCTGAGTGCCGAGGTAAGCTCAGGAAACTCAGCTGCTGAGAGGAAGCCCGGCCATGGCACCCCCCCGTCAGAAGGCTACCTCTAAACTGCTGGTCAGAACGGATGCCTCAATGCAGACTGAGGTCCTTGGAAAGCACTCAGCTGTCCAGGCCTCCGGCTGCAGGGAGTGCCACCTGCTGGCACTGGAAACTGACACCAGCAAAGGCAGCACCTGCATAAGATATGATCAAGTAGACTACCTACTTTGCCTGGTGGCGGAGCTGAGAGAAGAGGTGGACAAGCTACGGAGCATCAGGGAAGCGGAACAGGAAATTGACTGGTGGAGCCGCACCTTGTTGTCCCAGAAACCTGTGCAGGAACAGCCACCAAAAAAGGCGTGGGGTCAAAGGGATCTAGTATCCCTCCCCTGCCAGGATGAAGGAGGGGCCTCAAGGGAGAACAGTGAGTGGAAACTGGTCTGCAGTCGGGGCAGGAGGAGAACCCTTTCCTTGCCCACCGCTTCTCCCCAGGTGCCTCTGCATAACAGGTATGAGGCTCTAGAGGTAGAAGACAATGTGGTGCATGAGGTAGGTGTAGACCTATCCACATCACAGGAGGCACAAAGATTGGAAAGACCTCCCCGTATCACCACTACATCCACGAGGAAGAAGAGGCGGGTGATAGTAGTGGGAGATTCCCATCTGAGGGGAACGGAGGGACCGATATGCCGGGCAGACCCTGCTCTTAGGGAGGTCTGCTGCCTCCCAGGAGCTCGGGTTAGAGACATCACTAGGAAACTTCCTAGCCTGGTCTGACCCTTGGACTACTATCCCTTGCTGCTCTTCCATGTGGGTGCCGATGAAGTAGCAGTAAGTAGCCCGAGGGTAATCAAAAAAGAATTCAAAGCCTTGGGGCGATTAGTGAAGGGATCTGGAGCGCAGGTTATTTTTTCCTCGCTCCTTCCAGTGGTGGACAGAGACACGGGACAATATGAGCAGACTCAATCTATTAACATGTGGCTTCGCGACTGGTGTCATTGCCACAACTTTGGGTTCTTTGACCATGGGATGGTCTACAAGGCACCGGGCTTGCTGGCGTCAAATGGGAGCCAGCTTTCTCAAAGGGGGAAGAGGGTCTTTGCCCAGGAGCTTGCGGGGCTCATTGACAGGGCTTTAAACTAGATGTGGAGGGGGATGGGGAAACTATCAGGCTTGCCAGCAACAGGCGAGGGGATGATGTGCAATGGTTAGAGGGATGGGGGGCTAGTATGAGCCCTCAACCCATTACCCAGCAGCATGCCAGGGGCACTGCAGAAAAGTTGAAGTCTGGCGGAGGTGAGCCGGAGGCTCCTGAGGTAGTAGGAGCCAACAAGGAAAAGCCTGTGAAACACCTCAAAGTAAATGAGGGGTGTTCTGCTATGAAGGTGACGAGGCCGACAGCTCAGATGAAATGCCTCTATACAAATGTGCGCAGCATGGGAAACAAACAAGAGGAGTTGGAAGCTATCGTGCTGCTAAAAAGCTACAACCTGATCGCCATTACGGAAACTTGGTGGGATGAATCCCACGACTGGAATGTAGCTATTGATGGCTACAGGCTGTTCAGAAGGCACAGGCGAGGAAGGAGGGGCGGAGGTGTTGCCCTTTACATCAAGAAATCGTTACAGTGTGAAGAGCTGGCCCTGAAGAATAGCCACGAGCAGGTCGAAAGCTGATGGGTAAGAATCAGAGAGAGAGGCAACAAAGGGAACCTGGTGGTCGGTGTCTGCTACAGGCCGCCAGATCAAGAGGAGCCGACTGGCAAAGCGTTCTTCCTCCAACTCGGGGAGGCTTCGCGCTCGCAGGCTCTCGTCCTACTGGGGGACTTCAACCACCCTGACATCTGCTGGAAAACCAACATGGCAAGCTGTAGGCAATCCAGCAGGTTTCTCGAATGCATTGAGGACAACTTCTTAAGCCAGGTAATAGACAGCCCTACCCGAGGGGATGCGATACTGGACCTGGTGCTCACCAGGGCAAGTGAGCTCGTCGGAAATGTCAAGATCGGAGGAAGCCTGGGCTGCAGTGATCATGCACTGGTACAGCTCATGCTCCAGAGGGAAATGGGAAGAACTAAGAGTATAGTCAGGACCCTGAATTTTAGAAAAGCAAACTTCCAGCTCTTCAAGGAGATAGTCAGAAGGACTCCCTGGGAAACGGTCCTCAGGGACAGGGGAACAGAACAGAGCTGGGAGATCTTTAAGGATAATCGGGCAAAGAAGGGAAGAGACCGGCATGGCTGAGACGAGAGATGCTGGTCAAACTAAGGAGGAAGAGGGAACTGCACAGGCAGTGGAAGCAGGGACAGGCGTCCTGGGAAGAGTATAGGGACGCGATCCGGTTGTGTAGGAATGGGGTCAGGAAAGCCAAGGCTCAGCTGGAGCTAAAACTTGGCTAGGGCTGCAAAGAATAACAAGAAGGGTTTCTACAGGTATATCAGCCGGAAAAGGATGGTTAAAGAAAGCGTACCCCCACTGATGAGCAAGACTGGCAAGCTGTTAACAGCAGATGAGGAGAAGGCTGAGGTACTCAACAACTTTTTTGCCTCAGTCTTCACTGGCAACCTCTCTTCTCACCCCACCCGAGTTGATGGATGGCGTGAGGGGGACCGGGAGGGCAAAACCCTTCCTGCTGTAGGAGAAGATCAGGTTCGTGACCACCTGAGGAAACTGAACGCACATAAGTCCATGGGAACTGATGAGATGCATCCCAGAGTCCTGAGGGAATTGGCCGATGTAGTTGCCAGGCCACTCTCCATGATATTTGAAAAGTCATGGCAGTCAGGTGAAGTCCCTGGTGACTGGAAGAAGGGAAACATTGTGCCCATTTTCAAAAAGGGTAGAAAGGAAGACCCTGGGAACTACCGACCTGTCAGCCTCACCTCTGTTCCTGGGAAGATCATGGAACAGATCCTCCTAGAAGATATGCTAAGGCATATGGAGGCCAGGGAGATAATTTGAGATAGCCAGCATGGCTTCACCAAGGGCAAGTCCTGCCTGACGAACCTAGTGTCTTTCTATGATGGTGTGACAGCATCAGTGGACAAGGGAAAACCAATGGATGTCATCTATCTGGACTTCTGCAAAGCCTTTGACACGGTCCCCCACAACATCCTTCTCTCTAAATTGGAGAGCTATGGATTTCATGGGTGGACTGTTCGGTGGATAAGGAACTGGCTGGATGGCCCCATCCAGAGGGTAGTGGTCAATGGCTTGATGTCCGGATGGAGACCGGTGATGAGTGGTGTCCCTCAGGGGTCCGTACTGGGACCGGTGCTGTTTAATATATTCATCAATGACTTAGACAGCGAGATCAAGTGCACCCTCAGCAAGTTTGCGGACGACACCAAACTGAGTGGTGCGGTTGACACACCAGAAGGACGGGATGTCATCCAGAGAGACCTGGACAGGCTGGAGAGGTGGGCCTGTGTGAACCTCATGAGGTTCAACAAGGCCAAGTGCAAGGTCCTGCACCTGGGTCGGGGTAACCCCCAGTATCAGTACAGGCTGGGGGAAGAAAGGATCGAGAGCAGCCCTGCCAAGAGGGACTTGGGGGTTCCATCTGATGGATGAAAAGCTGGACATAAGCCATCAATCTGCACTGGCAGCCCAGAAGGCCAACCATCTCCTGGGCTGCACCAAGAGAAGCATGTCCAGCAGGTTGAGGGAGGTGATTGTGCCCCTCTACTCTGCTCTGGTGAGACCTCACCTAGAGTACTGCGTCCAGCTCTGGAGCCCTCAGCACAAGAAGGACATGGAACTGTCGGAGCAGGTCCAGAGGAGGGCTACTAAAATGCTCCGAGGGCTGGAGCACCTCTCTTATGAGGACAGGCTGAGAGAGTTGGGCTAGTTCAGCCTGGAGAAGAGAAGGCTGCGGGGAGACCTGATTACAGCCTTTCAATACCTAAAGGGGGCCTATAGGAAAGGTGGGGAAAATCTTTTTAGTAGGGCCAGCTGTGACAGGACAAGGGGTAATGGCTTTAAACTAAACCAGGGTAGGTTTAGACTGGATGTAAGGAGGAAATTCTTTACAATGAGGGTGGTAAAACACTGGAACGGGTTGCCCAGAGAGGTGGTGGAGGCCCCATCCCTGGGAACACTCAAGACCAGGTTGGACGGGGCTCTGAGCAACCTGATCTAGTTAGCGGTGTCCCTGCTCACTGCAGGGGGGTTGGACTAGATGACCTCTAGGGGTCCCTTCCAACCCAAAATGTTCTATGATTCTATGATTCTATGAATCAGAGTATAAGGAAGCACTTTCCTTCTGTTAGTAATAAAAATATTAAAAATATTTCAGAGTGTCTGTATTTCTGTATATTAATAAAACATTAAGGTAAGAGGGAAAGAAGCCAGTTGGTAGCCATCTAGACTGTAAAGTTTAGTGGTAGCTGTACTTCAGTAAATTGAAAGAGGCTGCTGTTTATTGTACGTATGATTAGCCAGTCTCTAATCTGAGAGTTGGTTGAGCAAATCTGAACTGAGCAGTGAGTTTAATTAGGAGGTACCGTCTTCCTTTCACATCACTGAGCTGACCTCTGATTTTGGTTACTAAAATTATAATGTGGCTGGGCTTCTGGTTTCTGGGTTTTTTAAAGGCTTTTGTAACAAGTCTGTCCATCTTTTGTAAATCCTTAATTAGTAGCTGACAAGACACTCAAGGATAAATAAATAATTAAACTCCTACCTAAGTAGTTTTTAGTCTAAAGGCTGACTGAGACACTTAGTTGATCTAGCTTCTTCAACAACGGAAGGGAAGATGAAAAAAAAAGGGGGGGGGGGCGGAATCCCCTCTTGAATTTCTTGAATAAAGCATCCAATCATCAGGTGTCATCTCTGGTACTAACATTTAGTAACTGATAATTGCTGTAACTAGAACCATTGAGCTTTGCAAATATTATCCAGTAAATTTTAACTAACACCCTAGGGACTGAAGAATTTCAGAACAAGCTCATGGGAGACTCTCCCCCAACCAGTGGCAAAGTATGCTGAGTAATTTTAGATCAGCCTGCCTGTCAAAGTGGATCAGTGTCATCTTGCCACTTACGCTGAAGAAAATGCACCTGCTTCTACATGGAAATAAGGTGCATTATCTGCCAATTTGTGCTGCTTATTTTCACTGCTGCCTGAGTTTGACAAGTGGAAAATATGAATGCATGGATTATTTATTCATAAACCAAGGAGATAGGAAAAGGTGAAAGAGGTCCGTGGGTGAAAAAGGGTAATGTACTTTGTATTACAGGACCCACCAGAAGCCTTCTAAATAAACATGTCATGGACTTCTGCTAAAAGTCTAGAGAGGCAAGTACTCTTGCCTTTTAACATCAAAGGAAAACCCAGTCATCAAGTTCAGTAGCATATAATGACACCGCTAACAATGGAACAGGCAGTATTTTAACAGCCATAAATTTTCCTTAAAGCTCCATAAGAAAGGGACGTTCAGCATTAATATTCTGAGTCCAATATTCTGAATATTCAAACTACATTAAATAACAATTCGCTAGATACACTCAGACATAAAACAATATCTAGCTCTGACTCTGCTTTCACGACTACAAAGTAATTCAATAGAAATCAGTGAAATCAGAGCACCTGGTTATAAATTAATCTCAAGGGAGCAAATAACATTATCAGAGTGAAATCATTAACTGCAGTTAATATCCATATGTCTGTGAAGGATAAAATCCATAAAAGTTTTCAGACTCCTTTGATATTACTCATATTGCTTGCATAACACAAACTAAAATCTTGAAAAATGTTGAGGACCTAGCTAATGCTGTTACCCAGTAAGAAGATTATGTCATATTTAATTAAGTAATTAAGTCATAGTTAGGACCTTAACATTTTGTGCTTTGCCCAGACTAATTTTTTCAAACCTTCTAGGTCTAGGAAAGGAACATAGTTGAAACAATTTTTCTGTTTCTCAGGCAAAGCCTTTTCTGAGACCGCGGCGGGGACGGTCAGCATGGGTGGGGACAGTCGGCATGGTCTGGTCCAGTCTGATGTGGTGCGGCGCGGCCTAGCCCGGCCCGGCCTAGCTCGTAGCGGCCCGGAAGCAGCATGAGCTTGGCCTTGAGGTCGGTATCGGCTGGATGAATTCCCCCTCTCCCCCATAGGAGCGCAGGAGGCCCTCAGCGCTGCAGTAGCGTCCGGGCAAAGATGGCAGGGAAAGGCGGGGTGAAGGGGGCAGCGGCTGGGCCCAGCGCAGGTGTCCACCGTGGCGGTGAAGGTGAGCCCGGCCGCTCCTGTCTGATCCCCTCGAGGGGGCTGTGGGTGGCCAGGGTGGGTCAGGCCCAGGAGCTGCCTGCTGGGCGGGGGAGGGTAGGGCCCCCCGCGTCTTGCTCTGAGAGGTTCCCGCTGGGTCCTCGGAAGTAGTAACAGTTTGCAAAAGCCTTCTGGTGGGTCCCGAGCTCGGCTGTGGGGTTTTGTTCGCTTTTTGTTTGTTTGTTTGTTTGTTTATTAAACGTCCAGGGGAGAGCAGCGAACCTGGTGAGGGGTCTGGAGCCCAAGGCTGATGAGGAGCAGCTGAGACCACTGGGGGTGTTCAGCCTGCAGAAGAGGAGGCTTCAGAGAGACCTTACTGCTCCCTACAACTGCATGACAGGAGGGGGGAGCGGGGGGGGGAGGGGGGGCAGTCTCTGCTTCCAGGTAACGGGCAATAGGATGAGGGGAAATGGCCTCAGGTTACGCCAAGGGAGGCTTAGGTTGGGCATTGGGAAAAATTTGGGTTGTAAAGCATTGGAAGGGGCTGCCCAGGGAAGTGGTCGAGTCCCCATCCCTGGGGGTATTTAAAAGCTGGGCAGATGAGGTGCTTAGGTACATGGTTTAGTGGTGGGATGGCAGGGTTAGGGTAACGGTTGGACTCGATGATCCAGAAAGTCTTTTCCAACCTAAACAATTCTGCGATCCTGATGGATGTGTTCAGAGTCAGAACTTTATAGACAGGGTGAGAAAATTTTTCTTATGAGTTAGAGAGGCTACATGCAGGTTTCACAACTGTTCATTTCCAGTCTCAGGCACAGAGGAGGCATTCCCAAGATCCCAGGCAAGTGCCTGCTATCATCTGACTTGAAGGCTACTGACTGTCAGATATCCTGAGATACTTCAAACAAAATGCTGCAAATAAATGATATCCAAAGGAACTTCTGCAATAGTAGAAAAGCCTCCAGACTATTCCCTATTCATGGACTCATTTCATAGACTTTCCTTTATAGGGGGGAAAAAGAAAACAAAACATGTTTTGTATTATGTTTTTGAATGCTAGCAGTCATCATCATAATGCAGATTACTGATGTAGATTATACAGAGCATGGTTCCTGCAAAGAATTTGAGAAGGTTAAGACCTTAAAATCATCTAGGCCTCAGGAGTAGATAACAGTCTTCAAAAAGTGCCACAAAAGAAAGAGGAAAGGAATTGGAAAAGCTTTATCATATGTTGTTCCAGTTCACTTAGTTCCAGAGAAATCCCTGAAAGCTGGAGTGGCCACCATAATCCAATTATTGAGGGAAGAACCTAGAGCTATATGAGGAAATTACAGACCAGTTAGCTTAGCGTGAATTGCAGCGAATGTCTTTAGAAACTGTTTTAGGGTCTCTGGAGAGATTGCAAAAGCATATTTTAATTAATGTGAGGGAATTCTCAGGAAAGGTATAACATGCTGAGGAATGCTGTGGCTGCAGAGTTTGCAATTTTTGCTGTGCCTTGTGTTCTTACAGTTTTTTTCCAGTTTATTTACAGACATTTTTGTATTGCTTGTCACCATGGTACATGACCTGATGTCTTGTTACGTTGAGCTTTCTCTGCAATCAATTAAATTGTTTTCCTTGTTTTAAAAAACATTAAAAAGAAGTGTAAATGGTGTCATGGTAGTAGGTGTGACTCTTAAATTTATCTGCTCTAATTACACCAATTATTTCTGCTCATAAAGCAGATCATTTGGTGTAGATCCACTAAGTCATCTTTCTCAGCTGACCTTACTGTCTCTCCTCCAGTACTGAAATTATTCTGTGCTTTCCAACGGTGGGTGGTACTTACTTCTGATGTGTCTGGTACAGATTCAAGTAGTCTTGGTGTGAAGGCAGTGATACTAGGAAAAATAAAAAGGTGGGAAGGGAGAGGAAGTAGCAGAAGAGAAGTCAGGAAAAGAACTGTAAGGCAAAGATGCAAGGGCACAGAGAGAAGATCATCCCACATCTGTTGAACTGTATATGTCTAGGTAGGGCTCGCATTTGGAGGTGTCGTTTCTCAATTGTTTTGAGACAAGTTTGTCCCCTGTAACCCTTGAGAGACTACAACAATGACATAAAACTTTTGTTTTAAAGAATTTAATGTCTTTTGGTACTACTGATACTGATCACTGGTTTAATGAACCTTATTTTTCGTCTAGGAAAAGAACAAACAAAAAGTTAATTAATAATATTGTTAAAGTTTTGTAGAAGTCACAAAAATACATATTACTCCATGAAAGAAAGATATTTTTTCAGAACTTATAGTGGCAAATTTCATATTAAAACAGATTTTCACTTTTTCCTTTGATACATGGGAGCGTGAAATAATTTGCAGAGTTCATTTTTTCTTTTGGGGGGGGAGGGTAGTAGGAAATAAAGAGAGCTGAATTTCATGCTGGGTTCTGTGCACATTCTGCTTTTGGCAGAATAAGCCCCTCCTCCTTAAAAATAATTATTTTTTTGCCAGCAGTCCTTAGGAACCTTGTACTTCATAGTCACCCTTTCATTCTTAGTCAGAAGGTGTCAAGAATAAACCTGAACAGTTTCTTGTGGCAGATACAGATTTGACAGTTATTATCAATCTGATTTTAGGATATTGCACTTTCCATAGGGGAACTGAGCAAAAGTGGAGGGTAACTGGCAGAAAAGTAGAAGAGCACTGAAGGAGGAGTCTCTTTCTCTGGTTCACTCAATGTTTCTCTGTGTGAGACCATATTTTGTGTGATCACTTTCTAATAATGAGAATCCTGTTGCTGCATGGAACAGAAAACCTTCTATCTAGTACTGGATAATGTTTATTGTCAGAAAACTGTATTTTTAAAAAGGTGCTTGTTCTAAGAATGAACCGTTGTATTATCCAAATCCTCCTGAAGAACACTGAAATTATCTACTTTGCCCAGAATTATCTCATGTTCTGAAATAACTCTCAAAGCAGAGCAAATCTGTTAAATACATTTATTCACTATTTGAAAATTAGTATAGGTTTCACTGAACATACGTCTTTTTATGTCCAGATGAAGTTCTGTAAGAACTCTGTAGGGGAGAAAGATAAGCCAAATACAGAGTTTAGGGATATAATGAGTTGATGAGCAGCTTTCAAACATACCAACAATAAATGGCGGATTTAATTTCATTCAATTTGTATTCTCATTAATGCCTTGGCTAATTTTTAATTCATTGCCCCCCAAACCTAACATACTCTGTCTTTCATATAACCTCTCAGTGTTGACTTCTCAGCTGCTAAAGCCAGATCAACATAGTCACATGGCTGACATGAATGACTAGTCTTTCATGAGGCTCCAAAGCAATTTACTACCAACAGGGAGCCTAAAAACAAGGTGATCAGCTGGCTCTGACTTCCAGCTTCTCCCCTTTCCTTGTGAAGCTCGTTGACTCTTCTCAGACTGGCTTTTGGCTCAGTTCTTTCTTAGGTGAATAATCTGAAGTATTGGTGTCTCTTCAGAGGATCTTCAGTTCTCCTGTTGGAGGCCTGTGGCTCAGAACATGCAGGAATAGGATTTGATTCCACTATTTGAGGAAAAAACTTCATGGTTCAACTACTCTGACTTAAAAGTTTAGTGGTTGTGATTAGGCTTGTTACTACTGACATTGCCACAGATAAATGTGAATTGCAAACAGAGAAAAACAACCAACTTCCAGTGTATTGCTTTCAGAGAGCACATGACTTCAGCCATTGAAAACAAGTCAGAAGAGAAATAACAGTGTAAGCCCATGTTTCATTAATCCTCTACTAGCTGCAAGGCACACGCATGAAATTTGTTCCGCTAGGGAAACTCTTACAAAAGTTGAAAGCCCGCCTGGAGAGTCAAGTATTGTAGTAGGAGGAAGGTACAATCTTTTTTGCACTGTTGGGAATGTTTGTTATGTCTGTGTGCACGTAGTGTGGTTTCAGAAAAATGTACTTCCAAGACACTCCTTTTATTTGGGATATCATGTTTTGTTTAGAGGCTGTGTTTTCTAATTTTAATAATAATGAAACAATCCTCATTTGATGTAACTTACTGTGGGCAATGTAAAGAGGCTCTGATGTTAACCAGCCATAAAACAGTTGCGCCATGTCTACACTGGCCTCTAAATGGTTCTTTATGATGTGTTAATTAGTGAACATTAATTACTGTACATATTAAATGTGTGTATTTCTTGTCAGCTAGGTCTAGAAACAAGATAGATAGTGGAAAACAGTGCAACAAATCATAAAATTATATCACTTACATAATATCTGTGCTACAGATAACTAGAAAGCTGCTTTCTCATGCTCTTAACCTACCACCTTTCATATTGAACGCTATAGTCACAATGTGGAAAAAACTACCCATGTACAAGTAATTTGAAGGGTCATTTATTTAAATGTAAGTATCTTCTGAAGCTACTTTGTAGCACAAAAGTATTCAAAAAGTCCATTAATTATATATATGAAAAGGGCATATAAAACCACATTGTTAAAAATTTTCACTTCTACAGCATCATGAACATACAATAGATTTAAAATTTCATACACCTCCTTTAAAACACTTTTTCTAATGACATGGAGGTAACCAAAAAAAGGCAACGATTTGGCCTCAGTATTCTCTAGAACAAATAAAAATTCCAGCATGATAAGCTTCTCCCTGCAAATGTACTAGAAAATAAAAAGCACTGCATATAAAATTAAAGATACCAGATTTTTGATTTTTTGTCAAATTCTAGCATAAGTGTACACTAATTCTCCATTATGCATGATTTTAACAAAGACTTAATAACAGAATTACATTTTGTTGTATAAAAAATTAAAGTTTGGGCTCTGTAGAAAGGGAAACAGATTTTGAATAAATTGAAAAACTAATTTGGTTTATAATATTTAAAGTGTCTGTAAATTTACAAATATTTCAGACAAAATAAATTGTGAGTTAACAAAATCACAAGTATTTTTCCGTATTCTTAAATTATTTTTATCACAGATTAGTATTTGGAAGATTAATCCTTTTTGTAATATATTTTTTAAAATCCAGCCTGCAAGCTTTGACGTAGAACAGAAACATTTCCTGTGGTGAATTTTCTTCTTGCATATTTCACAAGTTCAGCTAAAAGAAACTTTCTAAAAATGCTTTGAGCATTAGAAGAAAGGCTCTACAAATTAACATTTACTTAAACGTGGATAAATTTCTGTATTATTTTTTTTTTTTGGTTTTGGACTTGCAAGAAAAGTGAATAAGCAGTTTTTTAAATAATTGTAATCTTTCTTGATCAATAATACACATCAATTAACTGTCACTTAGAAGTTCAAACATAATTGTTCTATATCTATCTTCCCTCTTTAGCATGAATCACTATAGTATCTGATGTTAAAGCTCTTTGCTGTGGTTCTTCTTAGGAAATGAGAAGAAAATTAATGTTTGTGGAGGTTTAGAGACTGGCCCAAGCCTATGTAGCAACTCAGCAGTAGTACAACTGAGATGATTAGTCAGGTATTCTGACTCCCTCTTCATTTAGACACAGCTGCACCTAAACATGCCCATTAAGGGAAAATGTGTTTAACAAAAGTAGTGTCTTCAAATTTACTTTATCTATAAACCAATAGCTGTAAAAACATAAAGAGAACACGTCACAAAGTACACATTTAATACTGTGGCACAAGTGAAATACTCTGCCTTTTTCTCTCGTACTTATAGATGAAGGGATTCATATGGAAGACAATAAGTAGCCAAAAATAATTTCAGCCCCTTCTACATTATATTCTTTGAATAACCATCGAGCAGTCTCCTATATGGATAACATCAAGGGAGGAAAAGAGTGAACAAAAGAGAGGCCATTCATTTTTGAGTCACTTTGGAGGCAACCAGTTAGCATACAGAATAAAAAAATGAGAAGATATATAACATTATTTAGGCCAGAGAGTTCTCAAGAGTAGGTTTCAAAATACTTAGTTCGCTTTTCCACCAGCTTTCTCTCTTGCTTGGGATAAAAGTAGCAAATTCATCAATGAAGCTATTTTTCACCAGAAACACCCAACAGCATCAAACCAATCCTAAATGTAGGATATATTAATTTAAGCAAATCCTCATGAAAATTTTTGACAAGTTTGGAATTTTAAAATTAGTGAAGTGTACATAAGCAGAACAGACTATTGTGAGTAAATCAGGAATCCATTGGTTATAATACTGCTTTTTGAGGTGTACAACCCAGATTCAAGTGCTCAGTTTTCCATGATCTCATTCAAAAATCTGCCCTGCCATTTCACATATCAGGACTACTGGACTGGAAGAAATGTGTTCGGTTTTTACCAAATGACCATTGGGTTTGAGAAATTATATGGAACATAGGAGACTGGAAGAAGGACTGGCCTATTTTTATTCTAAATTTTCTGAGCTGTTTTTGCATGAAAAAACTTGAAAAGTTTCAGAAAGTTTTTCATTAGGGGAGTATACTTTGCAATTCAACTCTAGTTATACTAAGAGTTAACTTATATTCAGATAAATCAATATTCTTCTAGTAGCTGAAAGGATAACTGATACTGTATCCTTTACTCCTATAAAGAAATGTTTAATTGTACATATCCATTGATCAATAATCAATAAACACCCATTTAAAAGAATATATAAACACTTATTTATATTTCATTTAATATGTAAAATATGACAGGCTTTAAGTACATGCAGTGATGAAAAGGGTGAATAGGAAGTGTTCCATGAATCAGGACCCTATCAAGAGTTGTAGATGCCAATATGCACCACTTATTTGAATATTCCGTGTGGAGGTACTGCATACATGTAACTGCAATGCAAACAGCATTTGTTTTGCATGTAAGATTCAAAATCTTTAACACCTTTCAAATTATTTTTTTAAGAAGATAATAATGTTATTGCTGTAACTGAAAGTAATAGTGGCTATTTTTGAGCAAATATGCACCCCCAAACTCACAGATGTTTGGCCTGTCTGTTGTTCTCATCATAGTGAATGTGTGTAAGCCCTGGACTGCTCTCAATGTTGCTGATAGCATGGAGTTTTTCTTTGTGTGAGATACTTAAGTGCTTCAAAGGAAAATCCTTAAGACTTTCTGAGTTGTGAGGTGACTTGCTTTTACTGCCTTCTTTCATGCTAGTTAAGAGATTCTTCAAGGTGAAGTTGAGTGTGCCTTCCAGGATTGAGAGATCACCGCTTGGCCATAAGGTTGTAAATAGGAAAGGTTACGATAACTAAAATGGCTGTTCACAGCTAGCACCAAAAGAGTTGGAGTACAGACTAAACGCACTGAACAATTTACTCATCATAGAATCATAGAATATCTCAAGTTGAAAGGGACCCATAAGAATCATCAAGTCCAACTCCCTGCCCCTTGCAAGACTACCTAAAACTAAATCACATGACTAAGAGCATCATCCGGATGCCCCTTGAGTTCTGACAGGTTTGGTGCTGGGACCACTTCCTTGGGGAGCCTGTTCCAGTAACTGACCAACCTCTTCAGCAAAGAACCTTTTCCTAATGTCCAATCTGAACTTCCCCTGACACAGCTACGTTCCATTTCCTTGTCTCCTGTCACTGGTCACCAGAGATAGGAGATCAGCACCTCCACTCCGCTGCCTTCCTTGAGGATGTTGTGGACTGTGATGAGGTCGTCCCTCAGCCTTCTCTCCTCCAGACTGAACAAATTAAGTGATCTCACCCACTCCTTGTAAATCTTGACCTTGAGGCCTTTCACCATCGTGGCTTCTCTTGGTCGATTAGGTGGGTGACCTTGTCGTAAAAGGAAATTAAGTTGGTTAAGCAGGACTTCCCCCTTGTGAACCCATGCTGGCTATGACCAATGACTGTGTTGTCTCTGAAGTGTTTTTCAGTAACTCCCAGAATAACCTTCTCCATCATTTTACCAGTCACTGAAGTGAGACTGACAGGCCTATAATTACCAGGGTCTTCCTTCTTTCCCTTCGTGGAAATTGGGACAACATTTGCCAAATTCCAGATGACTGGACCTCTCCAGACTCCTAAGACCATTGAAAAATAATGAAGAGAGGTTCTGCAGTGAAATCAGCTAGATCTTTCAGTACCCTGGGATGAATCCCACTGGACCCCATGGTCTTTTGCGGCACATCTAGCTGGAGTAGAAAGTCTCCAACAAGTTCAGAGTTGGCTGGGCATTTATCATCCCTCCAGTCATGGTCTTGCAACACAGGGCTCCAGGGGTCCCAGGGCCCTAACTGGTGTTAAAGACAGAGGTGAAGAAGGTGTTAAATGTCTCTGCTTCATCTACATCCTTATTTGTGAGGTGACTGACCTCATCAAGTAACAGACCAATGTTATCTCTGATCCCCCTTTTGCTGTAAAAGTATTTTAAAAAGCCCTTTTTGGTCCTTCACAGTGCTGGCCAGCTTGAATTCTAATCAAGCCTTTGGTTGCGTGAATTTTCTCCCTACAGCAGTATCTCTATAGTCCTCCCTTGTCCCCTGTTCTTGCTCTCAATGTCCATACACTTCCCTTTTCTACTTAAGTTCTAGAAGATCACTGCTCAGCCAAGCCAGCCTTTTGCCCCACTTGCTTGACTTTCATCACTTTGGAATTGCCTGCTCCTGTGCTCTTAAGAGATGGCTTTTAAAAAGTGACCAGCATTCATGGACCCCAATACCTTTGAAAACAGATTCACAGGGAATCTTACTAACTAGTTCCTTCAGCAGCCTGAGGTCTGCTTTCCCCATACCCAGGGCTGAAGTTTTGCTGGCAGTTTTTCTTCAGTTGCTAATAATTTGAAGCTAAACTATGTCATGGTCACTGTGACCAAGATAGCCACCAATCACCACTTCATCCATGAGTCCCTCTCTGTTTACAAAACAACAAATCTAGGATGGCACCTTTCCTAAATATCAGGCAAGGCATAGAAATGAATACTACCTGTCTTAGAAAAGATTCTTACAATAAGCTGTCTCTAATCCCTGTTCTGAAGAGGAAAAACAACTTTGATTAATAAACTAAATATGTTCATACTCAACAGTAGCCTTTTAAAAGGAAGTTTTCGTAGAATCATAGAATGTTTTGGGTTGGAAGGGACCCCTAGAGGTCATCTAGTCCAACCCCCCTGCAGTGAGCAGGGACACCGCTAACAAGATCAGGTTGCTCAGAGCACCGTCCAACCTGGCCTTGAATGTTCCCAGGGATGTAGCACATTTCACCACTATATCTAAAAGACATCTCATAGTTCAGAATATATGCTAGGAATTTAATTAATTTAAGGAATGAAATTAGTAATTACTATTACACATACACACAGAATGATATATTTCTTTATTTAGAGGAGTTATTTGGTTCCAGGGGATGACATGTTACCTCCTGTAAACAGCAATTCCATAGCTATTAATCTTATGTTACAAATTCGTAAGTAACAGAAAAAAAAGGGTTGGCAGTTTCTCCATCCTCATTAATCTTTAGAGGTCTTAGATCTGTTCTTCACCTTTAACACTGCATCTTCTTTTAAGGCTCATATTCTCAGAACTAGTTTTGTGTTGTACGTTAGGATTTTAGTTCAGAACATGAGTGTGGTTTTAAAACAGATCTAAACTTTTCACTGACTTTGTTTCAGTCTTGGACTATGTGAACTGTGTTACTTTTCTAAAAAGATAAATCGGAAGCGAGCTAAATATGCTTCAAGTGCTACTGACTGTTCATCCCACAGAATGAGACCATAGCTAATCTGAAGCAATTCCCTGGAAAACATTTCTGGTGTGGATGTTGGTTCCTTGCTGTATACAACTGCTGCCATAATGCTGCAATACTTGCTCATGTAGATAGAGCCATTTACTTACAAATGCCTCCAGTGGATGGGAACAGAGAGTTATACCTAGCTAATGCCAGTCACTCATATTTTCCTTGGTCTTTTAGCTGTATACCTGTCATTGTCAAAGCTTGGTTTAAAAATAAAATGAAAATATTTTAAAACAAAAAAGAAAATATGTACTTTTAAAATCTCTACTTTCAGAGTCTAATAATATGTTAATCTCCTCCATCTCTGAAGTGCCACATCTTATCTCTCCCTGAATTTGTAGTCATTTGAGAATGAAAGATCATGTATAGTTTCTCTTCCGATTACTTTATGCTTCTGGTTGCACTGCATGACCAATTAGTAAGGACCAATATTCTGATCATTAATCTTCAGAGAAATTACAAGGAGTCCATCCTCCAAGGGGCTACACTTGAGTGCAACTTCTGTCAACAGGGTTATGTTTAGGCCTAGAAAGTTCAATGTATGAAGATTTCTACATTATTGGTTGGAGCTTCAGCTTCATACTGAGCCAGCCTGAGGCCCAGACCTAGTCTGTCTAGGCATAAGAAAACTGGAGGTTCAGAACCTAATATGAAATATAACTCTCTGGATATGAGTAACTCTGTGGCTTATGACCAGTTTGGTTGCAATATATGTAAGAGCTTTCAATGAAACTGTATTGGTGAGAACAGAGAGGAAAATTTGACACTGGTTTCTCAATGCAGTGTTGGAGTGAGACTTGAATTTGAATGTTCTGTCAAAGAAAAGCTAAAAGGATAGCCAGGATTAACACAGTTAGTAATCTCAGCTGGCTTGTCATCCCCTGTACAGTTGGAGCACATACTGTATGGAACTTAGTACAGACAGAGCCACTGTGATTGACAAGATAATTGCTCTGTCTTCTGGAAATGTACAACATAGAAGGCTCTTCCAGATGAATTATTCATTCAAAGCTTCCACCAACAAGAAGCAAGATGCCTTTGATTCAGGCAGGATTGTGATGAGTGGGATGGTGTTGATAACATTGAATAGAGAGAGGTGTGATGATAATAAGCCTGAAAGAAGTGTGAGGACTGCATCTGCTAAATAAATTCAAAGCTACTTTAAAAAAATCAAACAATACACAAAATGGGAAATTGTAAAATAGTTAAGAGAACAACATGTTTGAAATTTCTGTCAGTAAGCTTACAGTATGTGTTAAAAGGAAGAATGAAGAACTCTAAAATAAGATCTTAAAAAAGCATTGATATTTTAAAATAATTGTATTTAGAATTAAATAACCTTTATCCCCTTTTTTTGAGATATTTCAAAGTAAAAAAAATATCTTCCCACCCTTAAAAAATAAGTCATAACTGTTCCTTTCACTTCAGCAATGACCAAGAAGTGATACAATACTTTGTTTACAGAAAAACAGTGCATTTACTTTCCTTATTCCCCAGTTCAAGAAATATTGTTGTCTAGCCCTTTTCAGCAAAGTAATATGAAGCATCAATTTTGACTACTAATTTTGAGATGCCTTTTTCCAGAAAAGCTTAATCATATCATAATATAGGGCAATCACTCTTCTGCATTTCCAAAGGGAACACATTAGTAGGTCCAAAACTGTAGCACATATTTCATTAGTTAGGAAAGACAAAAATCCAACTTGCAGTTTGGATAGATGAAAAACCTCAGAATCTAATCTGTGCCACAGAATTAAATGAAGCATTTATCTGTCACATAGCACCAGCCAGATAGTTCCAGATATACTTTGACACCTCCTCCTTTATGGAAAACAAACTTTTCACAGGAAGTCAAAGTCAATCCCTTCCAGAGTGGGAACATTCTGGGTTTGTCAGCCTACCTGGAACACTGAGGAATTTTAACTTGCTGAACTTTGTGGCTGTGTTAGAAGAAAGCAATTTCTTTTTCTACACAGTTTTAATGGGATAGGAATACTAAAATTCTGCATGATACATGTTAATATATGCCATATATCTTACATCACTATTTTTTTATCGGTGAAGATTTGGACATCTATCTTAACTCGCTTTATAAGATCTGGTAGCTATTACAAAATTTCTACCATGAAATGAAAAAAATCTGTTTTGTCAGACACGGCACTACACAGTTTGTATGTTTTTGTACACAAGGCTGCTAGCATTGTCACAGTAAACTGCAGAGGAAATAGGCTGTTAACGTTAACTCTTCTATTTTTATTAAAAAGAAGTTATACTATGGCATATTGGTTTTCTTTTTAGACAGCTCTGGAATTTGGAGAAGGCAAAAACTTCAAAAGTAGAACAAAAAAACCTAAGCAGAAGATTGATAGAAAGGACTATAATCTGAGGAAGGCTCAGAGAAGCAGTAAGAATTGTTCTGTGCAAGAGGACTAAAGATGAGGTTCTCAGGGTCAGGGAGAGCTAGCCTCCTGCAGGACCTACACAGTCTAAGAAAATTAGCCGTGTTGGAAGGACTCGGCAATAAAGGCCTTAAGATACCATGAGTTGCAGGAGAAGCAACAAATCTTCTGAGGCCATAAGATCCTTCAGAGTAATGCGGATTCTAAGGTGTGGGAATGAAGAATGATGTATTTTTGTAGCTATACGCATTTATCATACTGTTGAATAAAGAGCATTAATATTTTAAAATTTTTTGAAAAATGTATGTATATCTCCCAACTGTATATTTGGGTGCCCTTTGGCTGGCACTGTTGAGTGAAATACACTCAAGCTACTATTTGATTGATCATGACTGTATCTCTGAAATAGAAAAAGACAAGAAAGTGAAAAACATTGAATTTATCAAAAGTCAGAGAAGCTTAAAGTGCATATGTATAATGCAAAGGAACCCAACTTAATTATTAAGAAAATAAACTCAAAAGTATTTTCACTAAGCACATGGAAAAAATCTAGCAAAATCATTACTGAAGAAGGCAGGGTGAGAGGATCCTTGTGCTACTAACAAATAGTTACTTTTATTGATGTGATTCATATCACTGACTTATGCAAAGTTAAGCGTAGTTAGGACTGTTAATGCAACCTAAGTGACTTGGAAACAAAAAACTTAGAATCATAGAAACAGTTAGGTGTGACAGGACCTCTGGATGTCATCCACTCTAACCACCTCAAAACTGGACAAACTTGAAAGTCACAGAAAATATGTGCTCTTATGTTGCATACAGCAAGAGTTCACCTTCTAAACTTAAATATCTAGTTTGTGCTAGTTGCCTCGGCACTCTCTATAGGCAATAGGAAAGCAAAGGTATGTGACATCCCAGAAATAATTAACCCCATGTTAAAACTCATGCTTTACTCAGGTAGGTAGGTATTGTGCTCTTTAAAATTCCTGGCTCTAATGAATGTAGGCAAAGTTTAGAGGATTAGCGAAGTGGAATTGGCTTAACCATGGACTTGAAAGTATGCATTAATTTCTTTTTCTTATGGATGTTACATATTTTTATAGACAATTTATTGTAATATGTTGTTCATATTAACATGAATAAAACAAATTTGTCTAGATTATGATTGCCACTTTGAACATGGTGGGAAAAGCTTGAGAATTACAGTCCCTACATTAACTCTGATTTTGATTGTGTGCAGACCAAACAATATTAAAAATAGAAACTCTTGAAGGAAAAGGTGGACAGAGGATATTTTCAAAAGGCAGCAGTAAGGCCAAGTAATACAGAAAGACAAAGGTGTTGGGTTCTGCCATCTTTACTCATACTGAGTATCACAGTAAAGTTTGTGATAGACCCTTCAAAAATGACAAACATATTACTGCTCAGCGTAAAAGAAGACTACTGGCTCTTACCCAATATGCATTCTGAGTAGTGATGATAATGTCTTAGATTCTTACTTGGCACTTACACATAGCCTGATTTTCAGACATACTGCACATTTCAGTAAGGTTAAATGATTTCACTGGAAGCAGTGGCACATTTGAAAATTTGGCCGTTTGTTTAGATACCTAAATATGAATTTAAGGTGTAGAAATTTGAAAATCTTTGCCCTTCTCTTCACAACTAACTGAAGAACAAAGTTCACAAGAAAATCTGTTAAAACAAAGATAAATATAATTTCTAAATGATCATCATATGGTCATCTAAAATATGGTGGTAAAATATGGTCATGGCTCTTTTTAAAGTCGTTTTTTAATGCTAATGTTCTCATTATTTGATGGTCTGACTTTTAGTCTTAGTTTTGAAGTTTGATGATGGTCAGTTTCTTGAAAAGTAATCCATCCAAGGCTTTGATCATGTGACATATGAAGTCTTAATGACATTTGTAGTGCCTCAAATTTGTGAAATGTAACATGTCAAAACTACTCTGTAGGCCAGTGTAGCAAAACAGAGAAACCCCAATTGTTTTTAATAAGAAGCACTGTGAATATTTTCAGTGGTAATATGAAGCATATAGCACTTAAGAGCTTGAGATCATCTCTTCAGTTCTGGCTAACTTAAGTGTGAAAGAATGTAGACCCAAATGGTTAATATAGACCAGGTTGGTAATACCACAATTTGCATTTTTCTATGGAATCCATGACATTTGCTCTAATTTCTCCTTTTGTAAACCTAAAACACAACTTATAACTCTGTTTGCATTCTCTATTCTTTATGTAGATTTTATGCTTTAGAAGGCTTATTCAGATGAGTTCCATGAATGATCACATATGATTCAAAGACAGAACATAGAATTTAGAGCACCACTTTGTACAATCAACACAGTACAGAGTGCTGTACTGTGAAAGTCATCCTCCTTTCTATGACAAATGTCAGTTCATTTGTTTCTATATGTAAAAGTGATTCACCAACTATTTTGAAGAGAGGTAAATGAATACATCTTCCTACACAGAATTGCAAGAAGTTTAATTTATTTCAAACAAGTTTAACAATTGCTGTGACTTATGAAGTTATATTCCCTTTGACTAGCATACTGCAGGGCAGATGTTTTGTCTGTAAGTTGTTTGTCCACCTGCACTCATTAACTGTTTACTTGGTCCAACAATAAGAAAAATGCATTAGTAGGGAATGCACACTTATGAATTCATACCTGTATTGAAGGTCTGGATAAACCAAAAAATAGTTCTTATCCCTCTCTATTCTTCTCTATCAACAGATCAGTTCCATTTAATTTAGATGAGCATGACAAAGTATATAGCTTCACATTGTTCTAGTAGTCATAGAATATGAATTTGACATCACTTTTAACATTACTTCTAATACACAGGCCGAGTCCTGCATTTTACAGAAATCATTCCCCTGGGAATCATTAGGAGCATTTAGTTAATATGTTTTTGGCTGGCCGAGTAAACTGAGATTGGCAAATGAATTATGATTTTAATGGGACTGGAAATGTGTAAGCTAAGTTCATTTTTTCCATGACTCTGTTTCAGTAAACTCACTTGTTATGCACGTATAACATTACACTGCTGCCCTTAGCAATGTGGAATGTAAACAATTGATCTGTTTGCAGTATATTACAATATCTATAATAATGTTGGGGTTTTACCTCTTTTTTTAAAAAAAGAGAAAATTATAAATAAGGGAGACCCTTCATATTTCTCAATATATGGCTGTCAGAGTGCACATCTTAAAATGTTCTGTACAATCCCATTGACTAAAAATTATTAATAGGTTATCTTTTACTTTAAAAAAGTAGTTTCAACATTACCATTTTTTTCCCAATTAATACCTTTGTTTCTGTGTCCCAAATGATTTTTTACTTTGATTTATTTGGTTCTTGGATTTACAGATGTTTTATGACTTAGCTATGCCAACCCTTTTGCTATTTACATTTTTATCTTCAGATTTTCTAAATGATAAGCTTTATAAACAACTTTTTGAGAAATCACTTTTCTAAGACCTATGGATGGATGGTAAAGACCCATTTTCTTCCACTGTTATTCCTTAATAGGTTTAAACCTCAGTCAGGAAGAAAAAAGTATGTCTTTTTAACTAATACCATGTCATCTCTTTAATCATGCTGATTCTGAATAATTCAGCCACTGTGGAAGTTGCAGGGTGAGGATCTATAGCTCTATCTCTCACTGGGGGGAGTTTATTATTACCGAGTCTGACAGCAGAAAGCCCTGGCAGGTTAATTGCTGCGGCAAGACTAGCTGGGAGTTTGCTGTTGATATATAGTGACTAAAGGGAGTGAAGGAGATTGACTATGCCTGTTACAGCACAAATATCTTCATGCGCCTCAGGTTCCTCAGAAAGATATGAGAAATAAATGTTCGCTGTTCATTTTCTGTCTGCACAATACAAATAGCCTCGGGCTGAACATGGTAACCACAGCATACAGAATATATATAAAAAAGAGGAAATTTGCAAATTAACATTATTACAAACATTCCTGCCTGAAAGTGCTGAAAATCAATTTCAATATAGTTTGCATTTTAATGAGGTGCCAAAGAGATAAATCAGTTGTGTTTGAGGAACACTTGACTGGCAATGAAGTTTTCTGATCATATCGTGTTTTAACTAATATTAGATTAAGTAAAACCAGTGTTAATTGAAGGCGTGGGAGATGTTACTGCTAGTTAATGAAGTAAACTCTTCCTGGCTGTATAGATTCATTAATTGAACTCAGCCAGCCATTTACCAGGAACAGCTGCCCCCTTTTTCCCTTCAAAAACAGAACAGTACTTGAAATTACTGAGAAGGAATATCACTCTTCTAAAAACAGGTTTAATTTTTTTCAAGGTTTGTTAAGACATTCTCAAATAATTTATCTTTATGTTTTATAATGATATGGAAGTATTATTATTACTGAAGGTACAAAAATATTCAGATGCTTTTTCTGGAAAAGAACACATCCCAATTTTTCCCATAAGAAAGCATGATGTTAGTGGGTTTTTATGTATCAAGAGAATAAGTAATCAGTAGCTGTTTCTTTCTTCAATTAGGATTCTCTTAACAGAGGAGGAAGTGTATTTTCCATCGTGCTTTTAAAGGGTCTCTTTGCAGTGTGCTCTCCCTGGAGTCGAGAAAAATGACCTCTGTCCACTTGTTTATAGTTCTCCTTAACTGCACTTCAATGCCCTGCAGATCAGCTCTGCTCTTTATTGTGGTAATGAAAACTAGCAAGGAACTTCCTTTTCTGAAGGTATTTCAATAAGAAACATCAACTCTCAAATGTTAGATCACTATGAAAACGCAAAACATGGCCCAGTTTTTCTTCCATTTACTGCACTTGTGTACCAGTGTGACTATTCACTTCCATAAAGTTTTTCATCTTTAAAGGTCTGTTAAAGGAAGAAAGTAAAATCTACCCTAAAGAACAAGATGCAGTTACTAGTTTCCACAGAAAAGCTGTAGACACTGTGCTATGTTTTAGAGCGCCACAGAACAAAATAGAAGCTGGTTTTCAGTGGTCATTTGGGGGGTGTAAGGTCACATACAAAATCATAGCAATTGACATACCAGCTATTTTGAAAATATTTGCTTTTAAATACAGTGGATTCATTGTTAATCATTCTCAAATGCTTTATCTCACAATTTAGTCCATAGAAAATATGTAAATTAGAAGAAAGTAGTGTGGATTCTACGAAAAAGAAGTGTGAGAGGAAGGTCTGGTTGCAGTCGGCATGGAGTCTGCCTTGGAAAAAAATGTTGCAGTTCATGTTACTAGGGGAGAAGTACTTTAGAAAGAAGTTTAATATCTTGACTAACCCTCTGTAAGCTGTCTTCTGCCTTAGTCTACATCTATCCAGTCCAACAGTTTCAAATAAACCACTACTCCTTGCTTTTCTAAATGGAACCTGATGCATTTTTATTGTTTAATTTACACATATCTTCATTCTCATTTTTGCATTTGGCCTCACTGCTCTCTCCTTCAGGACTTGGAGATTCCTTCAGCACTCTTCTTCAGGACTTCTCTCATTTCTCACTTTTGTGTTGTGATTTCAGGGAGGAGGGGAAGAGTAGTCAATCCTTTCACCTGAGCTAGAATGAAGTCATTTCTTTGTTCTGATCTACTGATAGTGTCAAACTTTTAAAAGGATAAGCAGTTAACACTGGTGACTGTTAAAGTTACACGTTGCAAAACAGTACCACAGGCTTTTAATGCAATTATCTTTCAGTTTATTATGCCTGTTTTCTGTTGATGCAAACAGTATGAAAATGTCTTTATTGTTCAACTCTGTGCTTTGCAATTTTATCACTATGAGAACAGAAACAGGTTAGATGTCACCTTCCTTACAATCATGAGAGGACTTAAAACATTCTTCTTTAAAGCTTTTTCTTCAGCTTGTACTGCTAGAATCCTTAAGACAATTTTTACCTTATCGAAATGTTCACTTCTTTCATTAACATGCTGAATACAGTTCTGACATTCACAAAAGATATAGATAAAATATTTAGAGAATAATTATAATATTTATGTCATATTAAACTAATGATATCACATTTAATTAAAAAATTTTTAAAAAAAAAAAAAAAAAAATTTTAAACATTTTGTCAAAACAGTGACTCTACAGAATGAAGTAAATTTATAGCAATTAAACACTGTTCTTGCAAGGCAGATGTGATAAAGTAATCCATATCATTGCAAAATTGTATAAATCCCAAGGAAAAAATATTAATAACCAAAAAGTACTTAGCTTTTAACAAATCAGCTACTATATTTTTCCCTTCTTTAAAGCAGAGGCTAAAAAGCAAACAGTAAAAACACATTATTCTACAGTTCATAATCTATTAATATCTTCATGACCACAGGTTATTTGCTTATAATGGGTAAAAAAAATTCCAGATTTCACTGAATGAAATGGGATTAAGATTTGAGTCTGTGTATGTAAAATAAAATGGGGGTGAGTGAGATTATTCCGTATCTAAAACTCTAGAGACGTGGCTTCTTCACTTTAAAATAGGGACCTCGATGACTTCTAACATGATTTTATGGTAAAAGAATAAAGGAGAAAAATAGGTGATGAGTTCTGTGTTAAGAAACTAATGTACTCTAGAACAGAATTTCTAGTACTGATTTCTAATGAACATACGCAGAAAAATTTCACCATGCAAAAGAGCAAACTGCTTCATTCCAAGAGTTTCCTAATGAAAGCAGATATTGTATTTAACAACAAAGGAAAGATTAGAAAGCATAGTCTTACTATAGCATGTTAGGCTCATAGTAATAAGATTACAGAATTGAGCCCGTAGGAAATGACTCAGAAAATTAATTAAAATTGCTAATAAATCATTCTGGCTTGATGTCCTAACGGCAGTATGCTGTACACTGACACATCAGAGACATTAGTTTGATTTCTCTGCTCCAGTCTCCCTCACTCCTGGAGGCACTAAGAGCTAGCAGTATTGTGGAAACAGATTATTTAGTCCAAGAAATTGTAGGGACAAGAGAATCAAGTCTTAGGGGGCTTAGCAGTGATCCTTTCAATTGATTAAAGAGTGACACTGACTTCTTTCAAGCTGGAACCTTCTGTAGCATGAGGCCTTTACAGGGATGTTGTAAGAAATGAGCTAAAAAGAGCTTTTGGGATTGATGAAAAAAACAGGGTTTGTAAGGACTGGGGGATTTGTTTACACTTAATAGAATGGTGATATAAAAAAGGATAAAGAGAGTGTGTGTCTGTCAGCTTAGAAGAAAAAATGTAATTAAGCATACGTTTTTATGAGCATGTGAAGGAGGAGGGGTAAATTAACTAATGTAAATGGTGTTTACACTTCTCACAGCAACCCTGTTGCCATAAAGCTAGTTTATTTCATGGAAGGTGGGGGGGATTGCTGGAATTTTCAAATATTTCCACCTTAAAAGACAGTGCAGGCCATTTCTGTTCTCCTGCATATCTAGAAACACCTGCCAAGTACATACAGATCACTTTCTAGGAGGCTGTTGGAAGCAGTGCACAGAGAACCTGCCAGAGTCCTGCCTGAAAGACTCTGCAGTAGGTGACAAACCCATTTCAGGACATATCTATCCATTCAGAGCTAAAATTTCTTTAGAAGGTACAAAGATACCAGCATGGGCATGTTAACATCTTCTAGTTGCCTATTTTAACCAGTCCAGAACATTTACCTTTGAACTCAAAAGGAAACAACTTAGCCAATTGCCTGACAATCAGATTGATGGATAGGTAGCTGATCACCACAATCCCGATGAACTTGAAATCAGTTTCCATGTAAGACAGAACTAAGCTCAGGAAATAACTGACAAGATAATTAATATGCTCTACCACTGTTCATTTAGGAATAATCAACATCTTTCCTGTTGTAACAGTACATATTCAATCTTTGACAATAAAACACCTAAATCTTTCTGTGTTTTTTCACCTGCCTATAAAGGTCCATCTTGAAATTGATAGCCCTGAGCCTTCCCAGCACACTCACAATTTGTGTACATGACTAGAATAAATTCCATAATGCCTTTCACTGATAACAGAACTATTTGCAGCAAGTAGTCCTTAAAAATATTAGAAATATTAGTCTGTATTCACCAGAATACCAACCTGTATCCATTTCTCTGTTTTTTCAGTGTGTAATGGTAAATGTGAAAACAGATCTGTACAGTATTAACCACAATTATGTGCTCAGAATGCAAAACCGTATGATGCCATAACACAAAGCTTCTGGGATTAAAAAAAAAAAAGTTTTGCACTTACTGAGACACTTGTCATTTACATAACTCATTATGAAAAATATTTTCTGGCAAAATTGATAAACACACAGAAGGTAGGTGAGCTTCATGTGAGGATGCAGAACTCTAACATCATTGCACTAACTGTGGGGTGGCTTGGTAGTTTGTGTGGATGTAGCTCTGTAATGGATGGACACAAGCTCTTCAGGCAAGACAGGAAGGGAATGGTAAGAGGAGGGTCTTTCTTCATGTCAACAGGCAGCTTGAGCATACCAGGCTACCCCATGGAATGAGTAGCAGGCTCACTGAGACTATGCAGGTCAGGATCAGAAGAGAGAACAGGGAGGGTAGCTTTGTGGTGAGAGTTTGTAGCCAACTACCCTATCAAATAAGGAAGTGGACAAAATTACTTTTTAAGCAACTCAAGGAAGTCTCTGTACCATCATGCCCTGGTTTACAGGAGACATTAACCTCCCTGACATCTGTTGCAAGGGCAAATCACTGAGACACAAGCAGTACAGGGGGTGGGGGTGTTGGAGTATGCTGGGAATAACTGCTTGTCACAGAACTTAGATGAGCCAGGAACTGCCAGTGGCTCTCCTGGATATGATGTTTACAAACAAGGAAGAGCCAGTTGGGGATGAGATAATCAACAGCAGGCTTCACTGTAGCAACCATGATGCTCAGGAAAATGTATGGATGACTCAGGAGACTGGCTTGGCTAAATGTGGAATGCATGACTGAGCTCAAATACCAAATAAATTTACAAAGGATATGGAAGTGAGAACAGGCTACAAAGGAAGGCTGTAGAACTCTTTCCCATGTCTTCAGGAGTGCTATTAGGAAACCCAAGGCTCCCTTTGAGTTGAGACTTACAAGGGATATTAAGGGCAAAAAGAAAAGCTCCAATCACTACACTGCAGTGAAAGAATAAACAATGAAAACGTGGACCCAGTGCTGAACAGGCTGATTGATTTCAGTGAAAATGGCTTCAGATAAGGTACAGGTACTCAGTATCTTCTTTGCCTTAACCTTCACCAGCAAGGTCCCCCAAGTCTGTGTGCCTAAAGGCAGGGTTCAAACAGGAAAGGAGCTGTCAGCATTGAGTGAGAAGCAAGTCAGGGATCTAGTCCATGCAACTACATTTGCATCTGAAGATGCTGACAAGAGTTGTCTGATGTCCTTTCAAAGCTGTTCACTATGATCTTAGAAATGTTATGGAGACTGGGTAATCTTTCTGAAACCTACAGAAAGACATATATTGCACTCATCTTTAAAAAATGCCAAAAGAATGATCCAAAGAAGTCCAGGATGGTCAGCCTTGCTTTAGTCTCTGGGAAAATCATGGAGTGAGCCCTTTTGGAGCACATTTCTGGGTACATGAAGAAAAAAAGGATGTCTGGGAAAAGTTAGCCTGGAGGTACCAGAGGTAAATCGTGTCTGAACAGCCTCATTTCCTTCTGTAATGAAATGACTGGATCTGTGGATGATGGGAGAATGATAGATGCCTTTGACTTTAACAAGACTTTCAACACTGTCTCCCACAACATCCTTAAATGCAGATTGAGATGTTGTGGTCTACATGGATGGCCAACATGAGGGGAAAACTGGCTTGAGCGTTGGGCTCAAATGTAGTGGATAATGATTTCACTTCTACATGGAGTCTTGTTTCAAGGGGACTACTGCAGGGTTTTCTCCTGGGACCAGCAGAGTGCACTGTCAGCAAGTTTGTGAACATCAGGCTTGGGGAAGTGAACACACTTGAAGACAAGGCTGCCATTCAGAGGGACCTGGGTAGGCTGCAGAAATGGGCCAGCCAGAATGTAATGAAATTCAGCAATGATACATATTGAGCCTTGGAAAGGCAGAGCCCCTGTCAGTGACACAGGCTGGAGATGGTTCATCCAGTGAGCAACTCTGTGGAGATGGCTTGGGAGCCCTCATGGCCATCAAGCTGAGTAGGGGCCAGCTGTGCAGCTGGTCAGTAACAAAGGGCCAGCAATATACTGGCTGTGTGAATAGGAGAATGCCCCAGGGTTGAGATTGATAATTATCACCTTTTACTCAGCGCTTGTTAGACTGCATCTAAATACAGCAGCCAGTTTGGGGCCACCTAATACAAGAAAGATGTCAATAAACTGGAACAAGTTTTTCAGAGGGCAACCAGGATGATCAGTGGCCCTGAGAGCAGAGGCTGTGGAACTGAGGTTTGTTCACCTTGAAGGAGGAACAGATCAAGGAGCAGTCTCCCAGCACTTACATAGAGATGATCAAGGAGTTGGAGCCAGAACAAGAGGCAACAGCCATACATGGAGATGGGATTTTTCCCCATGAAACTAATTAAGCAGTGGAAAGGGTTTCCCAGAAAGACTGTGGCATTTCTGTTCTTTGAGAGTTTTCAGGACAGTTTGACAGTTTTCACTGGACAAAGCACTGAGCAACCCTTTCTCAGTTCAAACCCAGACCCTGCTTTGAGCAGACAGTTGAACTGTAGATCTCTTGAGGTCCTTTCCAGCTTGAATGATCCCAAGAATATTGCACTTTACCATATAAAAGAATATTAAAAGTTGTATTTTATTCAGAATTATAAAAAAAATAGATGAAGCTTTTAATAAATTGTTGATAGATCTTTAAATATCTTTAAAAGTGGTTTTTATGTATTGCAGTTTTTTAGAACAGTTTTCAGCTTGAGAAACAGTAGAGTTTCTTTAACAAGAATCAGAATCAGCAAACTGGTGTGGCACTATCATGCAAAATAGCATTCTGATTGTTGTGGTTCAACCCCGGCTGGCAACTCAGCACCATGCAGCCGCTTGCTCACTCCCCCCACAATGGGATGGGGGAGACAATCAGAAGAGTAAAAGTGAGAAAGCTTGTGGGTTGAGATAAAGACAGTCTAATAGGGAAAACAAAAGCTGCGCACGCAAGCAAAGCAAAGCAAGGAATTCAATCATACTTCCCATGGGCAGGCAGGTACTCAGCCATCCCAAGGAAAGCAAGGCCCCATCACGCGTAAAAGTTGCTCGGGAAGACAGACACCATCACTTCAAATGTCCCCCCTTCATTCTTCATCCCCTAGCTCATATACTGAGCATGACGTCATATGGTATGGAATAGCCCTTTGGTCAGTTTGGGTCAGCTGTCCTGGCCATTGTCCCCTCCCAACTTCTCGTGCACCTGGCAGAGCTAAGAGCTGAGAAGTCCTTGGCCAGTCTAAGCACTACTCAGCAACAACCAAAACATCAGTGTGTTATCAACATTATTCTAGTACTAAATCTAAAACACAGCACCATACCAGCTACTAGGAAGAAAATTAACTCTGTCCCAGCAGAAACCAGGACACTGATGAATGTGTTATGATAGAATCATAGAACATTTGGGGTTGGAAGAGACCCCTAGAGGTCATCTAGTCCACACCCCCTGCAGTCAGCGGGGACACTGCTAACTACATCAAGTTGCTCAGAGCCCCATCCAACCTGGCCTTGAATGTTTCCAGGGATGAGGCCTTCACTACCTCTCTGGGCAACCCATTCCAGTGTTTCACTACCCTCATTGTAAAGAATTTCTTCCTTATATTTAGTCTAAACCTACCCTGCTTCAGTTTAAAGCCATTACCCCTTGTCCTGTCACAGCTGGCCCTACTAAAAAATTGTCCCCATATTTCTTATAGGCTCCCTTTAAGTACTGAAAGGCCGCAATCAGGTCTCCCTGTAGCTTTCTCTTCTCCAGGGTGAACAAGCCCAACTCTCTCAGCCTGTCCTCATAAGAGAGGTGCTCCAGCCCTCGGATCATTTTAGTAGCCCTCCTCTGGACCCGCTCCAACAGGTCCTTGTCCTTGTGCTGAGGGCTCCAGAGCTGGATGCAATACTCCATAGGAGTTATCATATCACATAATCCAGCATTAACATATATTGATTCAGTGACATGATATAATGCAATGTTAGGATCCTAATTCTTTGTCAGTATGTCATTCCCATTCTTGTTTCAAAATAAAAGGAAACAGACTTATTCTGAAAATTTGATACCTTACTTTCTTCAGTCATATTCAATGCTGTCTTGCAAAAATAAAAACAATAAAAGAGCTTTACTCTTGAAAGGTTTGATTGTATAGTACTGATTTTTTTTATTTATAGGTTTAAAGGTTGTATTGACAATTACTATTTTTCTTGGTAATTCTGTAATCAATGTTCAATTCTAATTTTTAAAAATTATCCTGAAATAACCCTGAAGATTATATTCAATATGGTGGCTTTAACAACCTCTGACTTAAATGCCAGTGTCATTATAAGTCAAACTTAAAGGCTTTGGGCAAGTCAGGGAATAAAACCTCACTTGCACATTAGAAAAAGTGAATGCTAACCACTAGACATAAATGGTTTCAAAGGCCCTGTGACTTCAGTAAAAACACGCAACCTTTACATCATGAGAGTTCACATTTAAACACAATGCTTAAATAAAGGTTCAGATTGGTAACTTCATCGTAATTAATTTCTAAACAAGAGGCAAAACTATGTATGAACTGTTCAGTGTACTGGAGGAGGTAAGATAGGGAATATTGAAATTGTTTCAGGTCAATACTGACATACGGATGAAGCCTGTTGTATAGATTGTTTTCCAGAGCATTAAGAGTATGGAATATACCTTGGTTCAAAAGAGCTGAATTAAAATGTGACTTAGGATCTCAGAAGCATTGCATAAATTAGCTGTTCTTATTTTCAGATATTAAAAGTAATGTCAGAAACAGAAATAACAATAAGATTAAAGGAATAGTGTAAAAAAGATTAAAATGGAATCATGTGAAGAAAATTAGTATTTGTATTTTTTCATTTAGATTTTATGACTTCATGGGTTGAAAGTGATTTTGTCTTGTATTTCATCAATTGGAAAAGTGAGAGACTAGTCCTTTGGCATCCTTAATTTTGAGCTAAGAATTGTTCTTTTGAGCTATTCTTCACTTAGACGAGGCATTTGGAATTTACAGAGTTTCCTTTAAGAAGACATCTAAATGCACAAGCTCAATATCTTCTGAGACACATCTTTCCAGTACCTTGTGTTTGTGCTGGTTCCCTCTATATAAACTAAATATGACTTGAAATATACATCAGCTCAGGTTGCCTATCCTTTTTCTACAGAATACTTCAAGTGTGCGTTCACGCCTTTTCAAGTATGTTTGTATCCACAAGCCACATTCCTGGGTATGAAAATCATCTTTAGGAGACATCAGAAGAGTAAATCCACATTTATTTTACCCTATTACCTATATCCAAGTATGTCCCTGCCTGTTGTATAGATGATCTGCATACATCTGACTGCTCCTATTTATCTCAGCTGCCACTGTAGTTATATTACAGAGGTATAACTACAGTGGATATTTCAGTTACATAGATAAGGGAATTTTTTTCAACATGAGGGTGGTCGAGCATTGGACCAAGTTGACCACAGAGGTTGTGGAATCTCAAACCTTGGAAATATTCAGACTTGACTGGACACAGTCCTAGTCTAAGTCAGCTGTGCTTTGAGCAAAGGTTGGACAGGATGCTTTCCACAAGCCCCTTCCAACTTAAACTATTCTATGATTATGCGACAATGAAGTAGTTTCTGAACATAGCATATTTCTTCTTGTGTGGCATTGGTGAAGAGCTGGAAGTTAAGCTACCTTGAAAGCAAGGTGGATAACTACAATCAACATACTAGTGTCCTATCAGAAACCAGCAGCAATCCATTAAATGGCAGATTGTGTTTGAATGTATTTTCTGAGTTGTTAAGAACATTGTAGATACAGTCATACATCACACATGATTGTCATAAATGGTTATACAGTGGGTGTCTGTTTTTGAACAGAAATTGCATCTTTGTCAAAACTGATGTCTAGGATTGAGTGAAAAATACTCATTTTGACCAATCAACCTCTTTTACTGGAAAATTCCCAGTTAGATCTAGTGGATTCCTTTCTAACTGCAAAGCTTCAATTATTTTATTTCAAAATATGAGCCACTACAAGTAGTTCTGCTATGAAACAGAAAAGAAACAGAGAGATTCATTCTGGTAAGACACTGTAAAAGAAAAAAAAAACCCAAACCCAACAAACCACAACACCTTATCCATCAGAAAGCAATCTTCCCACCCAAAACCTTATCTATTTTACCCCATCTACATTGTTAGAATACAAACCTTGCTTGCATTGCCCCTTCAGGAAAGAACGGAGATTATGTTAATTTTACCAAAGTTTGTTTAAAATCCAAGCAGGTTTGTTTAGAAGTTGTATCAGCCACAAACTTCTACTAGCATCAATAATAACATAAACACACAGATAAATATTGATGTTAGACCTCTTGGCTCAGATTATAAGTAGAAAAAACAAGCAGCTTACACCAGGCAGAAAACTCTGCTAAACTGGAATGTGTTCAGAGTATATATTGGTAATGGTAATGGTAATGAGAAAGAAACTGAGGTCACAGCACCAAAGCAAGCTCTTTTATGTCAATAGCTACCTAATAGCATCTGAGTGGGTGATGACGAAAATGAAAGGAAACCATGCTGAAGACAGAAAAGTGAGAGCATTGACAAGTGACATCAGGAGTGGCACAGTGATGTGTCATTGCCAAAAGAGGGATATTGTGATTCTCTTCTTTACAAGGCCATCACTGCTTGGGGGAAGGAAAAGAATTTGCCTTGGGACTGTTGTTGGTGCTACACTCATTTCACATGAGAGGGTTCAGAATGTACATGAAGCCTCTGCTTCTCTTCCCAAACATTCCTGCCAGAACTTGACCCATAGAAGTAAGACAAAAGGATTCCTCTTCCAAGTACTATGACTCGAAGGAGTACAAATAGGTTACTATTACTACTTCCATTTACTACAGAGTGTTAAACTTCACAATGATTTCATTCTCCATTGATGTGTAATATCTTTCTTCTTCATGTGAAAAGAATAATGACTAACAAAAGAATTTCTCTTGGGAGGCTTTCAGTGACCACTGTGTAAAATGGCCTGGAAATATTACAGAAGAAATTGGAACCTAAATGTCACTAGGGGAAAAAAACATCAACTCTTTCCTATAACTTTCACATAAGTGCCATAGATTAAGACTTATGCTAACTTTTGAGTGCCCAGCAACCCTTTGGGAGACAGGTCAAAGATAACTTATACAGAAATTTGAAAACAAGGAAGAGTGAACTATCCATATCAAAGTGTATGTGTATTGGGTTTGTGTGGCAGGGTTTTGGTAGTGGAGAGACTACAGGGGTGGTTTCTGTGAGGATGCTGCCAGAAGCTTCCCCTATGTCCAACAGAACCAATGCTAGCCAGCTCCAAGAGGGGCCTGCCACTGACCAAGGCCAAGCCAATCAATGATGGTGGTAACACGTCTGTGATAACACATTTAAGAAAGGGGGGGGGTGGCAGGTAGGGAGAAAGTGCACGATTGCAGCCGAAGAGAGGAGTGAGAATATGTGAGAGAAACAACTCTGTGGACATGAAAGTCAATGAAGAAGGAGGGCAAGGAGATGCTGCAGAGATTCCCCTGCAGCCTCTGGTGAAGACCATGGTCGGGCAGGCTGTGCCCCTGAAGCCCATGGGAGTTCATGGTGGAGCAGATCTCCATATGCAGCCTGGGGAGATGCCCATGCTGGAGCAGGTGGATACCTGAAAGAGGCTGTGACCCCGGCCGGGGCCATGCTGGAGAGGTTTGCTGGCAGGACTTGTGACCCTGCGGGGGACCCACACTAGAGCAGTCTGTTCTTGAACTTCTGTCTCTTGTGGAAGGGACCCCAGGCTGGAGCAGGGGCAGAGTGTGAGGAGACCTCCCCCTAAGGAGGAAGGGGCAGCAGAAACAGCATGTGATGAGCTGACCACAGCCCCGTTCCCTGTTCCCCTTGCCACTCGGGAGGAGGAGGTAGAGAATTCAGGAATAAATTTAAGCCTGGGAAAAAGGGAGTGGTGTGGGGAAGGCGTTTTAAGATTTGGTTTTAGTTCTCATTATCCTACTCTGACTTGATTGTTAATAAGTTAATTTTCCCAAATTTGAGTCTATTTTGCCTGTGACAGTAATTGCTGAATGATCTCTCCCTGTCCTTATCTCGACCTGTGAGCCTTTCATTATATTTTCTCTCCCCTGTCCAGCTGAGGAGGGGGTGTGACAGCAGCTTTGGTGGGCGCCTGGCATCCAACATGGCAACCAGTATAATAAAAGACACATTAGAGGAAGGAATGACCTTGGAATTTTTAAAAATAAGATCAGTGTGGAAAATTGCTAATGTTCTGTGTATGAACACACCTACCTGGTTTTCAGATGTCTCACTAATTAACCCTGACAATCCTGAAGTGCTGTTGTTACCACAATTCCAAAGATGGAGAACAGTAGGATTAGATAAAGTCTACAGTGTTTTAATTTACACTGAACTGGTAGTAGACATAGGAACGGTGTAGCAATGAAACTGTTTACATCATCGATGCAGTGGCCCAAAACAAATTGAGTGTTATGAGATCACAGAAGAGCAATCATGAGACCTTTTGAAGTTTGATACTCCACATCTTAAGTATAACCAGTGTGGATAGCAACTGTCCCAGCTTGTTTCCAGTTCTACTGGTAAACATAATTATGCTCTTCATTTCTCACAGACAATCAATTCTGCTATTGAAAGAGAAGTGTGTTGTAAAGAAAATTTTAATTACAGTAACTTCATTTTTAACCAAGGAGAAAAAAAAGAAGGATTGCCATTCATTTATATAAAATATTCTTAATTTTATTTTGTGTATAATTGGTGATTTGTTAAACTGAAATAATTATACACTTTCCACAGTTATTGGATTAGAGTAGTGAATTAAGTAAATGCAATCACTGGTATCCCAGCTATCATACACTGACTTTAAGAAATAATCATTTCATCCACATGACCAAGACTGTTATTTTACTAATCCTTAAGATACAAACAATGCTCTGTTCGTGTTCCAGCACACAGCGGGTGGGAGAATAGATTCGTTAAGCTGGGTGGGTTTAGTCTTCTTTTATGTGTTCATTCAATTTTATGTTCATTTACTTATTGTACACATATGGTGGTAGAAGCTGCTAAAGCAATAACTGTTATTCTGCAAACAAGGCAACACATAGAAACAGATGCAAGATTTCCAATATTTCTTTTGGAAGTTTTGTGATTAAAGACACATGTCTTCTTTCTGCGTCTGAGGGTTTACACCAGGAATTTCCTCAACTATTTTACCAGATATTCACAGATTTGGAACCATAAAAGGACAAAAGTGGGGAGAACGAACATGAAGTTTTACAGACAAAAGCTGTGGCAGTAACATCAAAACTTCTGTAGCTTTAAAAAGATGCAATTACTTTCCCAGACTATATGAGTGGGAATTATCCTTTTCCCATCAGAACAGTACACATTAGATTTCTTATTACTCTTGGAATTATTACATTTCAAAGCTATTTCAGATGGTATGTTACCTTGATCCTAATAGACTAAGGAGAAAAAAGAATCCTAGGTAAAATAAAGTTCTCAGTCGGAGATATGCTAAGGAAAAAGACATGCTAAGCATTCAGCTTGCATTTTTCTTTAAGGTGGCTGGCTTCTACTTTCAGTCTCTGTACCATGCTGCAGATAAACATCATGAGTAATTAAGAAAATAAGTGGTATAATAAGCCTAAGGAGGAAAATTAATACTGCATTAGAATAAACACAGTATTTTAAAATTTTATCATTGACACATGTACTCAGTTCTTCAGTAAAATACTGCAGTTCAGGGGAGTAGGAAATCTGTTTCACCAAAGGGCTTTTTTTCCCCTTATTTAGGCATTTGACATACAGTGATGGGTTCACTGAAACTGCCTTTTTTACACATTAAGCCTTTTGAAAGGCTTCAGTTTTTTCCTCCTAGAGGCTATTTGTTTCATGACAGCATTGTCTACATTCCTCACAAAAATGCAGGCATTTGTCCTTGTGCTAAATGCTGACATCCTCTGATAAGAAGAAAGCTAAAAGGGGGAGGAATTGAAGGTCAAGATGTTTATTTTGCTCTCAAGTGAACATAGGAGATAAATATTTTTCAGTGACTTCCTACTTGCTATAATATAAAGTTTATAGATGAATTGGGATGAACATCTAGATTGCCATTACTCTGGAAAGAAAAACAAACCTCACTTGGAAAAGCTCCTCTCTAAACACAGGGCAGGAAGTAAATGCTATGTACTATTGTGCTCACTTCATCTTCTTCTTCTATTCTTGTTCAGGTTAGTTTAAAATTTCAGTTCATTACAGAAAATCAAAACAGCTGTCAATCCAAAAGTGCAAATCAGCCAAAAGAGAGCACATCTGAAATATTGATATATAGTTAGTTCTATGTCATGTTTTGGTAGAACATTCAGATGAGCTGATGACTTGACTCCTTCAGTACTCCCACCCTAGAAATTTCAAATAAAATTGCCATTGACTTTTTACTTTTGGATTAAGAAACATGAGAAATTTTTAGCCTCTTGTTCCTCTCTTTACATATTTTCAAGTGTTACGTGTTTTAATATTCTGGAACTTTGATTTCTGGAATCCCAAACAAATACAGTAAGAGCACAAAAGTAAAAGTAGCATTTGTGCCTCATACAATGCCTTGTCTAGAGAAGGACATGACAACTTATTAGGTATTTTAAAGAACCAAAATTTCCTGTGCAAGTGAAAGTGTGAATAAGGAGAGCAAGAGACGATGAGGCAGTGAGAAAAGGAAAGAGATAAAAAGTTATATCTAGTCCAATTTTAAGTAAGTGACATTGGTTTAGTTTAAGCTGTCCTGTGCAGGACAAAGTCTGTAAAGGTAATAGTTGAGGGTAACAAAGTTCGGACAACTTCACAATGAAATAAATGTTAGATACACTTGTAAACACCTTTTCAGATCTGAGGTTATCAGAGTGTTACTCTTTTTTCCTCTCATTCCCTTCATCTGCCAGTGTGATCTTAGCAAATCAGGCTACTTCTGTTAAAAGAAGCAGAGTATAAATCCCCAAATAAACTGGGATGATTTCTATCAGACTTACTTAAATGGTTAGAGCATTTGTTAGACTAGATGACTCCACTGGAGGAGTTGTGACTCTTACAGGCAAAAATAAATGTAAGTTTGGACTCAAAATAACATTGGAACCAATGACAGCTGATGTGTGTCCAGTGTTCATAATCAGACCACTTTTGTGTTGAACACAGCTTTAAAAGACTTGTTTAAATACATGTTGCTGAAAGTTTAGACAGTAGACTCTATAGTATAGATGAATATTTTAGTTGTTTGGCAATTTATTAGGATACTGAAAAAAATTTTCTGATCATGTATGCAGAAATATCTTGAAGCATGCTGTAAATGTCCATTATCATTATTAAATGTCTACAGGGCTGCAGAGATTTTTGTTATTAACTTTACCACAAACTGCTCCCAGGTAGAAAATTACATTCCTCTTTCGTTTCCCATGAGTATCATATGTTTTTTAATTACGTAACTACAGACTACATTTTCCATAGAAATATGGGCTCATTCTGACTGCTTAATGAGGTACCATTAATATTTTACTTTTCCTTCATTTTTCTGTGTATAAATTTACACCTTGTTTACACCACACTATGTAGATCTTACTCTGTATACTTGATTAACAATTTCTTCATGGGTACTATTTCATTCATTGAATAATTAATTGAAAAAGAGAAATCAAGCTGACTGCAATTACTGGAGAGACTCCTGTAACTATCTGCTCTAGGAAATTGTCTTATGTCATACAAGATGAAATAAGCAGTTGATACTTAGTTTATATGGGAACAGACTGGACTGCAGTCAAAGTGTCAGTTATAAACTCTGTGTTGACTTGAAGGGCACCGGAGGAACATATGGGTTTTACTAACAAACTACTGCCTGGGAACATTCCCATAATCTGAATTACCTACAAAGGTAAATTGGTCCTTGGTGTGCCTTCCTCTGTGAGTCTTGGACATGGTTTAGATGCTTGAACATCCATGGGGCCTTGCATACAGCCATGCAGACTCAGAAGCTCAGAGAATTTATTAGCATAGATTTGAACGATTCTGTGCCATCTGGCTTCACTCTGTACCTACAGTCCTGAGTACATTTTAGTTTATTGGTATAGACATAACCTTAATATCTATCAATCATCACTCTAAATTTTTGAACCTCTTGCCAGATTCTATCTTATAAATGACCCCTCCATCCTATGAAATTCTATTTAAAGTCAGCACCATCAGAAATCAGAAACAGGTAGAAATGTGTGGAGGTGAATAACCAGATTTTGAGTTGCTTACTATGGCTGCTGATGAGAAACATCTGTGTTCTTTCTCTCCTCTGTTCAGCATGACCACGAAGTAGAAGAGATTAGTAGAAGATCTGGATGCTGAACAATAGTTTTAAAAGGCTGAAACCAAAGGCTGTGCTGTTATTAGAAATTAAGGTAACCCACTGGGAACAGGTCTGTAGCAGGCCCAATACCCATTAATAGTTTGGAGGTTTTACTTCAGACTAGCTCTGGTTTGGCTTTTGACCTGAATGCCCATTAGTAGCTGAACTACCCTAAGTGTTCTTGAATCCTCATGCAGATTTTACAGTTTAGTTTCATGTACAGGGAGTCCAGCTTGCAGACTGAGAAGGGTATAGCAAAGCTCACTCAAGTTCCAAGCAAAAACACTGATGTGGAGGCACCTAAAGCACACCAATCTGGCAAAAAGAAGGGCTGAAAGTTGATTTCAAGAAAACAAACATCCTTTATAACTACATGTCAAGTAGGAACCATACCACAGAATGTAATAAAATCAATATAGTTTATGGTCAGCACTGTGTTAGTCAACAGGGGTGTCAAAACTAAACTGGCACTGAGCTTTTAGCACAGAGATGACATAATTTTCAGAACTCAGCATTGCCTGAAAGCCAACAGAGCACCAGACACACAGGGAGTCTTTTGCTCAGAAGGACTCTGCTAACATATCACAGGGAGAGCTGGGAACTTCCCTCAGAGTAGTTCACTGAGAGCAAGCACTATTGGATCATTCTTGGCAGTCAGTGCAGGGAGATCTTTCTATATGAAAATAGGGGTAACAGCAAGTGTTAGAGGGCATCAAAAGATACGAGTAGCTCACAGCTGACATTTCACAGTTTTTATAACTTTGCAACACCTCTGAAAAGTGACAATACAATTCTGTCTCCTTCCAGCTGAAGAAAATAACCAAAGAAAATAACTAGCAATATGCTATTATGTATCGATACAATTTGACAAATTCTGATTTTTTTCAGAGTACTAAATTCATATATAGAACTTACATAATCAGCAAAACTCCCAATAAACTCCACTTCTAATAATTACACTTCAGTGTTTCATATCAGATATCTTGAAAATGGTAACTATTTAATGGATGAGTTCGTGTGGAAAGTTTAGCTGACTTGTTTAGTCTATGCTTTATCAAACAGATTTCCTTTTGCTTTTGATGTGAACTAATACCTATCTCACACATCCATCTTCTTCAATTAATGAGTCATAAATGTTATAGCAGACAGTCCCGACTCATTCATCCCTACGCAGATACACCTTTGAATTTATTGAAGTCAAGTTTCTACATAGAAAAAAAAGAAATAAAATAATAATAAAAAAGACTATCACACAGGGGCTTATTTGAAAAACAATGTAGATTATTTTCTTAAATTTGCAATGTTAGTATTCTCTTGCACTGGGGTGTTTGTATATATGAGTGTAAAATTTTAAAAAGCATACCGTAAAACACAATCCTTTCACATGACTTCATACTGATGACTGTCATCAAAAAAGTTGGATTCAGTGCACAGAACTCTCCACTAAATACATTAATGTTGGTTAAAGAAGGTTATCATCAACTCTATATACCTGCTAGGTAAAATTTACATGTTAATAGTGGATTTCACACGTTATTTTGTCACAGCATTGGAGTGGTGAGACTGGGAAGCTTGTATGGCCATTTGTAGCTCATCTGCATGTTTTCTCCTGGGTGATCTAGTTTTCATCTATTCTCCCCAGTTTGACACTTTCCCTGGGCAGTGCCCTGCCCTGCATGGCACTGTCCAGTTCGCATTCTGCTGTAGCTCCCTTTACAAAAGTTCGGTCTCCACTCCGTAATCATCTTATTTGCTCTTTGTCTAACTTCCTTTACAAATCCAGCTTCATTCTACCTATACAGCCCTCCCTGTGGACTCTTTTATCTTTTTTCCACTCCAATGTCAGCCCAGTTTGTTCAGCTGTATTTACTCCTCCTCTGTGTTTCTTGTTAACAGGACCGTTCTCCTTCTCTAAGTTCCTCTGCCAATTTCAGTTTCACCCCTTATCTACTTGGCTCAAGTAAAATTATTTAATTTATATTATTCTCCCTGAATTTCAGTCTCTTCTTTCTCCGTCTAATTTTCAGTCAGGTATTCCCAAACCCCAACCTGCTATCACACTTTCTCCTTTTCTCTCTCGGCATCTTATTCTTTCTGTGGAGCACAAAACTTCAGACGCAGTCATGAATGGTCACAGTCTGGTGGCACTGAAATCAACTCAAACAAGGAACTCAGATAATAAAATATGTGGTACTCACAATAATAAGGATACAACATTGTGGTGGGTTGACCCTGGCTGGTTGCCAGGTGCCCACCAAAGCTACTCTGTCACATCCCCTCCTCAGCTGGACAGAGGAGAGAAAATACAATAAAAAACTCGTGGGTCAAGAGAAGGACACGGAGAGATCATTCAGCAATTACCATCATGGGCAAAACAGACTCAACTTGGGAAAATTAGTTTAATTTATTACTAATTAAATCAGAGTAGGATACTGAGAAATAAAAACTAAATCTTAAAACGCCTTACCCCCACCCCTTCCTTCTTCCCAGGCTCAACTTTACTCCCACATTCTTTACCTCCTCTCCCAATGGAACAAAGGGATGAGGAATGGGGATTGGGGTCAGTTCATCACACCCTGTCTCTGCTGCTCCTTCCTCCTCAGAGGGAGGACTCCTCACACTCTGCCCCTTCTCCAGTCTGGGGTCCCTCCCACAGGAGACAGTCCTCCACAAACTTCTCCAGCGAGGGTCCTTCCCACAGGCTGCAGTTCTTCACAATCCGCTCCAGTGTGGGTCCATGCTTTCCATGGGGTGTAGTCCTTCAGGAAAAGACTGCTCTAGTATGGATCCCCCGCAGGGTCACAAGTCCTGCCAGCAAACCTGCTGCACAGGTCCACAGGCCTGCCAGGAGTCTGCTCCAGTGCGGCTTCCCACAGGGTCACAGCCTCTTAACGGCTGCAGGGGTATCTCTGCTCCAGCACCTGCAAGCATCTCCTCCCTTCCTTCATCACTGACCTTGGTGCCTGCAGACTTGTTTCTCTCATATATTCTCATTCCTCTCTCTCTGGCTGCTGCTCCACAGCAGTTTTTTCCCCTTTCTCAAATGAGTTATCACAGAGGTGTTACCACCATTGCTGATGGACTCAGCCTTGGCCAGCGGCAGGTCCCTCTTAGAGCCAGCTGGCATTGGCTCTATCAGACATAGGGGAAGCTCCTGGCAGCTTGCTCACAGACGACACTTCTGTAGCCCGCCCAAGCTACCGAAACCTTGCTGTGCAAACCCAATACAAGCATCTAAGAGAAGCAGGAATTCCTTTTGATGCATGTATATTCAACATTTTGCTTAATGGAATTTTTTTAAGACTGTCTTTCACTAATGAGGTTGCAGAATTCTGCAGAATGTCACATACCAAATTTTACCAGTAGTACAAATAAATTAATATTACGATGCTAAGATCAACACAACAAGCACACCAAGAAAAAAACCTTAACTTTCAGTGAATGTTTCATTGTAGGGATATGCAGGACTATCTCCTCCTGCCCTCCAACTCCCAAGCTCACTTACTCTAACTCCTTTTTGTGTCTTTGTTTATTACAATAACTTTCTATTTTAAATTCTAAATGAAGAGGAGAGGAGAGGAGAGGAGAGGAGAGGAGAGGAGAGGAGAGGAGAGGAGAGGAGAGGAAGGAGAGGAGAGGAGGAGAGGGAGGAGGGAGAGGAGGAGGAAGGGAAGGGAAGGGAAAGGGAAGGGAAGGAGGAAGGGAAGGGAAGGAAGGGAAAGGAAGGAAGGGAAGGGAAGGGAAGGGAAGGGAAGGGGAAGGAGGAAGGGAAGGGAAGGAGGAAGAAGGAAAGAGAGAAAGAAGAGAAAAGAAGAGAAAAGAAGAGAAAAGAAGAGAAAAGAGTTCCAGTTGGAAGGGATGTACAACAATCATGTAGTCCAACTGCCTGACCAGTTCAGGGCTGACCAAAACTAAAAGGGTATTATGAAGGTCATTGACCAAATGCATCTTTTAAAGGCACTGTCAAGCTTGGGGCATTGACCACCTCTCTAGGAAGCCTGTTCCAGTGTTTGACCAACCTCTTGGTAAAGAAGTGATTCCTAACATCTAGTCTGAACCTCCCCTGGTGCAGCTTTGAGCCATTCCCACACACTGCATCACTGGATCCCAGGAAGAATCATCCACTTCATCTCCACTTACCCTCCTTAGGAAGCCATAGAGAGCAATGACATCACCCCTCAGCCTCCTTTCCTCCAAGCTAGACAAATCCAAAGTTCTTAGCTGTTCCTCACAGGACATGCCTTCCAGCCCTCCACTAGCTTTGTTGCCCTCCTCTGGATGCATTTGAGTACTTTCACATCTTTTTAAAATGTGGGTCCAGAACTGCATAAAATACTCAAGGTGAGGTGTCCTGGTTTAGGCTGGGATGGAGTTGATTTTCTTCCTGGTAGGTGGCTGCACCATCACTAAATACAGTGGGGATAATCACCTCTTTTGACCAGCTGGTTATGATGTGTTTAATGCACCCCAGGGTGCGGTGTGCCCTGTGGATGCCAGGGCACACTGCTGGCTCACACTGAGCCTACTGTCCACCAGAATCCCCAGATCACTGTCTGCAGAGCTACTTTCCACCCAATTTTTATTTGTGCCTGGTGAAGAATCTGACATCTGTTCTTGTTAGATTTCATGTCAGTGATGATTACCCAATGCTCCAATTACCCAGATCCCTCTGCAATGTCTCTTGTCTGTCAAGAGAGTCAACAGCACCTCCCAGTTTCATATCATCAGCAAACTTGCTCATGGTGCATTCAACTCCTACATCCAGATCATTGAAATATCTATTGAATAGAACTGGCCCTAGAATTGAGCCCTGAGGAACACCACACTGGTGACCGGTCACCAGCCAGATATAGCCCCAGTCACTACAACCCCTTGAGACCTGCTGCTCAGCTGGTTCACTCAGTGCACTGTGTAACTGCTCATCCCAGATTTGGACAACTTGTCCATAAGAATACTGTGAGGGGCAGTACTGAGGTTAGACTAACAGGTTTGTAGTTTTCTGGGTCTTTGTTCATGCCATTGTTGTAAACTGGAATAACATTGGCTAGCAGGAACCTCCCCAGACCCCCAAGACCTTTGGTAGATGATTGAGAGGGGTCCTGCTGTAACATCCACTAACTCCTTCAGTACCCTGTGTTGAATTCTGTCAGGCCCCATGAACTTGTGAGCGTTCAACTGATACAACTGGCCCCTTACAATTTCAGGGTCTGCAAATCAAAAGTCACTGCTCCCACAGCTGTGGTCCTCCAACTCACAAGAGCAGGCAGCCCATGGTCTATCATTAATATTAAAGACTGAGGCAAAAAACACATTGAATGTCTCTGCCTTTTCTTCATCCCTATTTGTCAGATTTATTTTTGTTGACTATGCATCTTATTATAGTTTCTGTTTCTATGGCATGTTATTTTAAATTTTTTTTCCACAAATCATCTAGAGCCTTAGGGGGTTTTTTTGGTATATATATAGCTTTAATTATAATTTTACAGAACCTAGGAAGTAACTAATCAGTCTCAGCTTCTGTTATTTGATGATCAAAATAGGATCTTATTATGTAGCAATAACTACTGATTGAAAACTGATGGGTACAAAAATAACAATGACTATGAGGCCTACTTAGCAGTGTGTAGATGCCACATAAGCAGGGACCTTTGTTCAGAAAACTCTGAAAAGCTTAGAAGTAAAATAAAAACTTTACAAGACTGATGACATAAAATAGTTAGCCAACTACACCTTGTTTTTTTCATATCTAAAAAGCCGTAATGATTTCACAAGTTATTCTTGCTTTCTGAGGAGTTTGGGGGACTTACTAAGCTTAACCAATGTACAGAAAGTGACCTTTAATTCTGGAGAATCAATACCCCTTATCCTCAGTAATTATCTATCCCTTGGCTTTATTCACACACAAACGTTGCAAATAAGTGCGGATGGTGTCATCAGCTGCACAGTTTCCCATGATCTGTACTGGACAAGTAGAGTTAAAATATGCATATGGACTTCTTAGGTATAAATATAGGTGTCTCTCTGAAAATGCACTTCCTCTTTTATATGTTTAAAATCTGAGAATCAGCAAACTCGTGAAACATTCATCATGCATAACATCACCTGGCATTGCATGTTTCAGGTGTTGCAGGCACAGAATTTGTGTGGAGAATTATGCCTTGCTTTTCCAAAAGTAAATTGCAGTTTTTCACCTTTTTGGTGCCACAATTGCAATGTTCAGCTTTGTTACCACATCAGTTGCAAAGCAAGAATTCTTATAATCAGTTTGAAATTTTGTTGTTGTTGTTGTTGTTGTTTTTTCTGAAACTAAGCAAAAGGTCATAATTAGAAGTAACATGTAATTAGAAGGGGAAAATTATTTAACTGATCTAAAGTCTTGGGAAAAATTAGTACTATTTTTAAAAAAAATAGACACATGAACATTTTTGGAGGTTGAGACCTTAGTAAATCCAAGGAGATTGGAAGCTGGAAGATAGATTCTCCAAGTTGCTAGAAAAAATTTACTTTATATATGGTTTTGCAATATATCACAGAGATGCCAGCAAAATATATGTGGTGTATGTATGCATCAGTGTATTTCTGAATATGTATTTTCTCATTTTAGTTTGTAAAAGAAGAAAAAGGAGATGAAATGTGATAGTCTGGGTACTAGATATTGACTGTTTAGTGAGTGTATATAAATTTTTCAGAGGTGCACAGATTTACAATCTCTGTCTAGGACTTGACCTATTCATTTTTAAATTTTGTTCATGTACACCATGCTTCAGAAAACTAGTTTTATATTAAAAAAACAGACAGTAAAAAACTGTAAAAGTAGGTGGAAATGTAGTGGCTCATCTATTGGCTATGCTTGCCTGCAAGCGCAGTACTATTTAACACTGATCCTGTTTGCTGCAGTTATTCATAGGCTATAGCAGTGATGTCATTAACTAAAACATTAGAACAAAATTACATCTGTCCTGTACGGCTGAGTGAGGGAAGAAAGAGCATATGCAGGCAGACTACATTTGCAACAGAATGCCTCTGCTAAGGACAACTTTAATTTGGCTTTAAGCATTCTGATACACCAGGTCTGGAAGTGAGTAAATGCTACTGTTTTCATGTCTGTGCTCGCCTCTTGCTGCAATGTTTGGGTTAAAACAGCTGCATTGCAATATGCCTCCTTTAGATCAGTTACTAATGCATCTGTCTGCTTTCTCTGTCTTCTACGCTACTATGACTCTGATACATAAAGTATCTTTTCTCCAAATTTTGGCTTATTGGAGTGGATTGAGTTGGGTGATGTAGCTAATTCTTCACTTAAGGTTTTTATTTTTAAAATTACTTATGAAATGCTCTCACAAACCTCAAAAAATATTTTATGAATCATAAAGGAACAGTGTTAATGAAAGGAAATGAAAACATTACTTGACTGGATTCCAAAAATATTCAGGGATTTCAAAGTAATATTCCATGGCTGCTTGTGGAAACTGGAAAAAATTTAAACAACACAGCTTTAAACATAAGTGATCTACTTTCAAAATAAAACTTGATGATCAAGCTTGTATTTTAAAGCCAAATTTTGCTTTCTCTCTTTTCTTTTTTCCAGTGGAATTGCTTGCAAGGTTAGGCATCGCTCCGTTGTCTATACTGAAGATGGACAGGAATTTATGATGGTAAAATAAAACTAAACAGTCTATCTTCCTTTTGTTTGATTGATAGCCTTTCTTTCTTCTACATGAAAAGGAAGGAGAAGATTTGACGAAAATAATGACGGAGGATTTCAGGCTGCTAAGAAGTATTTTAAAAGGGAACAGTGAAAAAAAAATGGTGTAAGTGGGCAATTAAAAAGATGTATAGAGGTGTCAAATTAGGTCACAATAGACATCCTTGATGAGTTTACTTGTGTAAGCCCAGTTGATAAACATCATATATTTGTTTTGGATAGAAAAGCTGCCTGGTTTTCCCTGTAGCCTGGGGAGTTTTCTTTCTTAGTTCATATTTCACATATGATGTGTGGTCACCACCCCACTTCATCAGTCATTTGTGCTGCTGAAAAACATATGTTGCCACTATAGCTTGAATTGCATTTTGGATGTATTATGGATTTCTAGCTGGAAAGCTGGAGAAATCTTATAACTTTTGAACAATAATTTAAGAACATCATACAAAGCCCAGACTTGCCTGCTCTTAGAAGAGATTCTTGCCATCACGCAATAAAAATGGGAAATAATTTCTCGCCTTGTAAAAGTCAAAGGCATCCTCTGCATTTTCATTATTCTGTTGCAATCCAAATATTATTCTTCCATTCTCTAACTCTTTCTCATCACTATGTGATCAAACTATTGCCTGGAAAGGAAAGGTTAGATTTATCAATCAAAGTTTGCTACCAGCACTCAAAATAATTGAACCCTCAGGAGAAACAGGCCCTGTGCATTTTTTTTTTTTTTGCTGTTGTTTCAATATCTCCATAAAAAGCCATTTCGATATGTTTGGTTCTGTGGCAAGAGGTTTTATGAAGTGCTTATCCTTTTCACAGTTCCAGAAAGAAAAGCTGATATATATATGTATATACATATATGTTTATTTGCTGGTTTAGAGCCAACAAAACTTTTTCACAGAATCCCAAACCTCTCAGTATATGAAAGATTTTTGACATGGTCAGACTAATCTTTCATTGTGTGTTTTAATGGGATTCTGTCCAGAATCTAATTCTAATATCCAAAAAAGAGCAGAAAGTATCTCTGACAACAAAGCAAGCATCTGTGCTTTCTAGGCATATAGTCTTGTGCTAGAGCATGTGCAGTGGGTTTCCACAGTTGCTGGAGTAATGACTGTGGCTTACCAAGCATGCCTCACAACCACAACTTCTAATGTAGATTTTTTAAAATTAGCTTACCCTAAAAATAAGCTAGGTAATAAGTAGTTATAAGAAAAAAACACAAGAAGGTGTATAATTAGTTCCCTCATGAGAATACCACTTACTGGACTGTATATCTCCCTGAGGTTTGTAGGTCATGGTGGATGTCTTTAGTAAGTTTGCCAAATATTGAAGAAACCACAGGTACATGTAAGTAATGCAGTCTTATCCCAAAAATCTCTGGATCAAGATGTGAAACCTCAGAAAAAATTTGAAACCTGTTAATAAATGAACAACCTAAGAGCACACTGTCAAAGACAATATTAAATAGCATAGATTGCTGATGGTCAAAGAGACTACACTACACTGTCTACACCAGGGTCCTCAGAATAAGAAAGACATGCATCTGTAGAATGAATCCAGAGGAGGGCTATGAAAATGATCCAAGGGCTGATATACCTCTTCTATGAAAAAAGGCTGAGACAATTGGTGTTGTTCAGCCTGGAGAAAAGAAGGATCTGGGATGGCCTTTAATTAGGGGGGGCTTATAAGAAAGATGGAGATATATTTTTTTTACCAGGGCCTGTACTGACAGGACAAGGGACAATGTTTTTAAACTGAAAGAAGATAGATTTAGATTGGCTCTAAAGAATGAATTTTTTACAATGAGGGTGGTGGGACACAGGGACATGTTGCCCAGAGAAGTTGTGGATGCCTCATCATTGGAAGTGTTCAAGGCCAGATTGGATGGGGCTTTGAGCAACCTGATCTAGTAGAAGGTGTCCCTGCCCATGTCAGGGAGTTTAGAACTAGATGATCTTTGAAGGTCCCTTCCAACCCAAACCATTTTAGGATTATGTGATTCTATGATGAAAACCAGAATACAGTTCACATGCCCCAGATAGATCTTAGCCAAAAAGATTCCTGATGGACTTTTTGTGTTGACTTCAGTGGATTTGGATATGAACTATATGCAACCCTGAAAAATTTAGGACATAGCTGTTTTAGCAGCCCACTGTGATCAGAAGGAAATCTTACTTGTCAGAATACTTCTGTGAAGGGCCCACTTCTGTTTAAACACATTCAGCAGATAATAGGCACAATCTACCTGCTTGAAAACTTCAGGATTCTCTCCCTGAGGGATACAAACCGTGAGGTTTGAGTTCACCAGTTGCCCTTGAGAAAAAGGCTCTCAAAGAATGAAACTAAACTGGACTTTTGACCCTTGTAAGAAATCACACTTTTTGGTCCACAGAATTCCCCATGTGAAATTGAACTTGGAGACCAATAGACTACCACTCAAAATACACAGTATATTTCTCAGAAACTGGAATACTCAGTCACAGCTATCACTGCAGACACAGCTCTTATTCAACTTGTGAGACACTCTTAAAAGTAATGAGCTTATGGCTTGAATGTTTTAATTACAAGTTCATCTGTCAATGTCTTTTATACACAAGGACCATTCATTCACTTCCTGTCTGTTTTCCAGCTGCAATCATTTCTCGAGGCCATATGTCATTTTTTTCCCCACTCAGTGTTATACTCCTTTTGGTAGTCACAGGGAAGCTTAAATTTGATAATCAGTTTAGCTCCAGCCAGCTGCACCTGCACTGTAAAACCCAACTTGGCGGGTTTACTATTGGTGACAGTAGCATCCATATTGAACTTTGGCGGGAGCAAACACCACTATCTCATGTACTGTTGTGGTCAGGTACACATTTTCCAGTGGGTTTTAAACCTGTACTTCAGTTCATCATGTTCATTTGAAATTTCTGAAGAGATATGTCAATTAAAGTAATGGCATTTCACAGGAAAAAGAACAATGCCAGAAAAGGGCATAGTGTGCAGAAATTATTTTGCTTCAAACATTTTAAAACATTTCCAATGAAAAAGTATCATTTTGTTCAACTTATACAATTTATTTCACTTAAAAAAAACCTGGAAAATTATTTTGCATTTCAAAAAGCAAAAAATTTTACCTTTTTTTTTTTTAATCCAAACAAAAATAAGTCACACCTTTCATTCCAAGTTAACTGAAAGTTCAAGAAAATAAATCAGTTTTCAAATTACCAAAAACAGAATTCTGGGAATAAGAATTAGGGAAGGTGCTGGGAATGACCTTTGTTTTTACAGCATCTTGTCTGTGTAATACCTTTGAGTTGTTTCAATTAACCTCTGTCCATTAGTGTCATTTTAGCTGTAGAGGAGAAAAGCAGGGTGGCCAAACTACTCCCATCGACAAGAGGTCTAAAAGAGTATCTGAAGGAAAAAAAACCCCTCACATAATCCTGTCTCATTCTATTTCTGATAACACATTGCTTCTTAGCTTCTGCTTGTTAAAAGAAATTCCAGTGAATGGGTAGAACTTTGGCAAAAGTGTATTGAAAGAAAAGTCCTCTTTCAAAGTGAATTATTTAAATGTCTATTATAAATTTAACGAAAGTACAAAACTAAGCTGATTCTTTTAATAGGGATGCCACAGTTCCCTTACCAAGTAAAATATTTTTAGAAGTTTTTTACAGATTTAAATAAAACTGAAATATACATCTAGATCCGTCATCAAAACATTAATTTCCCTAATGAAAAAATTGTTCTTTGTTACCATTAAGACCATTATTGCTGAAGGTAGAAGTCAAATTTAGCTCAGCTACTAAGAGTCTGTTTGCAGTTTATTGCAGACTTTTCGCTGTAGAACTTACACTGGACATGTTAAATCTTGTAAAGAGGTTTTTTAAAGGACTGAAATGTGTTTTTGTGGCAATATAGTTTCAAATAAAAAACATAGTGACTTTTTTATGACAGGCTTTGTTGCCATAAACTTTCATAATCGTTTTCTGCTGGGTACCATGCCAGTAGCCAGCAGTTTATTTGTGCTGGGGATTATGCATTCATACAGAGCCGAAATTCTTACCTGTAGCCATTTATTACATGTTTGATCAGTAAAAAAAATAATGTACTTTGAAAGTTTTATTATATAAAGTAATTTATAGAAAATGCACCCAAGATGGAGCTCTGGTTTTTGTAATGATGGTTTTCTCTGCATCTGCTGATATTCTGGAAGGGCAATGCTCATCTTTAATGTTCGATGGGGTGCAATACAATCTGCTGAGTGAAAGAAACTAACAGAATGGTCACCTCCACAACTTCAGCAGAGTACAAAAACATTTTGAGAACCTGATGATTTTAGAATGCTGTACTGTTGATTCCACAAAACAATCTCCCTTCACATCTCAAAAAAATCCTTCTTTAATAATCAAAAAAACCTACACAGTTTTATAATGGGAGTAGCCAGGGGTATGGGTGAAGGAAAAGAGAGGAAGTCAATAAGAGTATTTTAACTCTCCCTCTTTGTGCTTACCAGCAATGGTGTCTCTGTTTCCATTGGAAAGCCTTCACAACGAGTTTCATGGGAACAAAATAACAAAGCATTAAAAACCCTGCATATTTCAAGACATATATGGCCCTTTCCACCTTCATGCTTTTGCTTGTTTGTGCAGATCCAAGTGGATTTGGGAGTTTCTAGTTAAATAAAGTGGTAAAATGTTGCAAAAAACTTACAACTTGCCTCCTCCCTTAAAAAGCCAGAATAAACAGATCCCTGGTGAGATGTTAACACATATTTCCAGGAAATATTAATTCCTGACTTCATACACAGTAGTCAGAGAAGGATTTTGTCTGATTTCACAGCTGAGAACCTGAACTGTCTTACAGCACTTGCTGCTGTCTGGGGCATGGACTAACAGGGGCTGAAAGTTTAAAACACAACTGTCCCTTTTGCCTTTGAACAGAAGTGCCAAAACTGATGGTTTCATTGTTAAGGAATAAAAATACCCGAACACCTGAAAAAGCTATTTTTAGTAACTGGCCTAGATTTTAAAAGCATCTCACTGAATGACCAACTTAAAGTGTCAAGCTAACTCACTCATTTGCTGTGGAAAACGGCAGGTGATGGCCTAATTTGACATAAACAGATAAACACTACAGAAAAACTTTTGTTTTTCTTAGTATCCTCATTGCTAAAGGAGTCACAGGCTAGAAATGATGAAGTGGACCTATAAGAACTGATAGTAACCCCCTGACTGCTAAATAATATTAATACACAACTATCTCTGTCACACTTTCTAAACTATTAAATATTTCACAGGCGTTAGGGAAAGATATTAAGCAGAAGCACCATACAGTTTTTTCATAAATTAGTAAACAAAAAAATGCCAAATTCTATTAATCTCCAGGCTTAAAAGAACAAGGAGAAGCAGTGACTGGTGTGATTTTATGTGTCATAAACCAGGAGCATAATTATTCTATAATCCTTTTCATTTCACACCATTACAAATATGCCACAGTTCCCCCATTGCTTTCCAGAACAAATTTTTCCTTGTGCCAGTTTCCATTTTCTATGCTATCTTCTATCAGAAATGTTTGCTTACCAAGTCAGTACCATTCTGGTTTAGAAATGCCTGGTTCTTCTTCCCTATCACCATAGTGGGAAAAGATAAAAAACAAAACACATCCCCATTCACCCCAAGAATAAGAAGGCTGCACACAGTGCATTGAAAGGACAGCTGCTGCAGGTATTCAACAGCAATATTTAGCACAATAGAGGTTTCAGCCTTAAGAAATGAATGCAAAAACTTAATAGTAGCTCATGGTGAGGGTAAAAGCACATTTGGGATTACTAGAAAAAGAAATATTACTGGAGTTGTTTGCAGAATTCTACTACTGAGATTTCAAAGACAATAATCTACCCTGTTACACAGGATTGAGCAGTGAGCAGTGTGCAGGAAGTAAGTTTCTTGACAAAGGTAGTGGCAGTCAGAAAGTGTAGACATAGCCCAAATCTAGCCTCCCTGCTGGAATGAAAGTGTTTAAGGTTGGTTACCCAAGTGCTGACGTGTGATCAGTAAAGTTTTATTAATGTTAGTTGCAGTTCACCCTTGTCCTGTAATAGTTTTGCATGTTGGAGTGAAACGAAATAGTCCAGTGGTACTTCCTAAACTGCTTTTGAATTCTTGGGTGTCTACAGAGCTCAGCCTGTTATGGTCAGTTCTATCCTGTAAATAAGATTCCTTCACCCCCAGCAAACAGACTTGCTTGGGCTCCTCCCCAGCTTATCCCCTTATCAGACTTGACCTGTACTGAGCCTAGTAATCCATGATGGCACTCTAGCATTTTTTTTTCTTTCACGTTTCATAAAATAACTATATATTCATTGTTACAGGACAGAAAAAGAAGGTCTAGTCTAGCCCTGGGCTGCATACCTCAATACTAGTGACCTGCAGTATTATTCTGCTCTATGCACATCCTCTTCTTCAACTTCTTTTTCCTTAAAAGTAGAAAAGCAGAGTCAGGTATCTGATATGGATTTAATGTAAAATTTTAGAGTGGAGAACACATAAATCATTAAGTACAATCAGCTAAAAGGAACATTTTACATGTGCACCCCCTCTTTATTTTAGTGGACCACAGAGTACATTTGAATTAAGGTCCCTGTGTGTATTTAGCCTAAATATTGAATCATAGTCTATCCTGATAACATTTATCTTCCTAAACTTTTCCATATCCCTCCAAAAATTTAGATAACTTTGAAAATTTCAGTTGACTTTCTGTAAACGTAATACTTGTTTTAAGTTTCTACTTGCAGTTGTAAAGTCTTCCTGGACTAAAGCTTTGCCACTTGCAAGTGTGAATTAGTAATCTGCCATTCCATTTGGTAACTATGACAAAATGAAAAATTGTCATATATTCCAAATTTGAGGATCAGCAGTACTCATTAAAAAGTATCAGGTTGTTACAAAAAATTTAACAAACTAACTTAGTAGCTCACAAAAGTGGAAAAAACTGAGTGCTTTTCACCGATGTGATGCTTTATAGTGTTCCTGTGTATTTTTGAGGGCAGATATATTTTTCTGGTTACAGTATATTGTCAAGATATTATGGGTCATTTCTTCTTCAGATTTAGCCACACTACCATTTTAATTTGTTGATCTCCAGAAATTTTTAAACAATGCACAAAAATGCTGGACTAAGGAACTTTGAGTGGCCAAGGCCTTGCAGACAATATAGACTGTTCAAACATCAGGTAAACCTTTACCAAACTAGAATGGAGCATTTAGACTCATTCTAGGTATTTGTGAATGGCTGTACAAGATGCAGTCACAGCAGAGAACTGTTCCACTTTGCTTATCTGTAACAGTACTTTGATGAAAGCAATTCCCTCTGTATAATATGCAGGACCAGATGCTGCCATCCCAGTCCATTTGTTTCTACTCCAACAGAAATTCCCACCTTTACATTTCTTTCTCCCTAACCCATTTAATTGTGACAAACAATATTCAGGGCTTCTGAAGCCCTCATCCATTGTATTTCAGATAATAAAGATTCAAAATGTAGTGTATGTTGTGCCAGGTTTGAATAAGTTGAATCATTACTGTGCATGCACTTCAGACTAAGGTATAATCAAGGCATGAACATCTTTAATCTTATAATTTTCTTACGTTCTTAAAAAAGAAAAAATGGAAAGAAAATTAAGGATTATTTAGACTAGCATTTCTAATTTCTGAGGTTGCACGTTCCATTTGCATTTAGTAAATTGGATTGTATAGATATTGTTCAGGTGCAATTTCAGAAAAATTCTATTGTAAAATCACTAAAAACAGTAAAATAATTTCTAGAGTCTTAAATGTAAGAAGAATAATCAGCGTAGTATTGTTATTGACAGTATTGTCTTTTAACTTTTCGTTAGGATATTCTTGAACCTTCATTCTGAGAAGTGAACAGCTTTGTAGATATGAATTCTGTTACCGCTGTACTGTTTCTAATACATTTTTCAGCAGCAAAATGTCTTTGTACCACTAAACAACACCTACTTGTGAGTGAAAAGGGAACAAAAGCTCATAAAACTGCAATAAAATATTTATTTCACTTCAGTGATAGGATTAATTTTATCACTCTAGATTTATGACCCTGGAAATTCTTTGCTGGATATTTAATATATCAAAATAGCAGAACAAGGAGTCTGAGTTAGGAAATGCTTTGTGAAACTTATGATTTACTGAAGAGAACAGATTTATTTTTTTTCATAGGACTTAATAAAACAGCAGAAAAATTGAATTAGCTTGGCATAAAGTTTAATTGCCTGACAAAAATTTGATAGTGCTATTGTGTTACAGTTTATGTATAACACACATCAGAGCTGGTCTTTCTTCTAGTCTGATTAGGGAGGGGGCTCTGCTTTGTAGAAAGGGCTACTTTCATTTGCTTATGGGCTTTATAAAGGGGGAAACACATATGTAATTACATTTGCATTTAATTTCTCTCAACTGCTGTTCAGAGCTGATGTTTGGAAAAAATCACATGCATATGGTAATACAGAGACTTGAATTACTTTGCCTCTGTTTCTTCTAGAATTTCAGAAGTCATCTTCACTTCAAATCAAAAAAACTAAGAATTTTCTTGTTCAAAGAAACATCAAACAAATCAGTAGAAATTTAGTTTTATTTCAGATGAGTTTTTCTGTTTGTGTTATAGGTTCAAAGTCAAATTTAAACATAAAATCCCATATTCCAATTCCTTATGTGATGATATCTTTTTATATGCTCCAGCTGACACTGTAGAAACATATATGGAAATGAAAATATCATATTTATTTGATCTTTCAACTTTTTTCTAAAATCAACATTTTCAAGATGAAAAGAGCTTTTTGTTCAATGCAAAGCTGTGGAAAGCATCAAACTATTGATGATAAGATTTTTCTTCACAATTCGTAAAATCTTTTTTTTTTTAATAGTAAAATAACCCAGAAGAAGAAAAACATTAAAAGAAACAAATAAGCTTGCAGGTTTTAACCTTTCTTTTCTGCATTTTGAACTGTCACTATAGAAATAACTTTTTTCTTTTGGTATTAGACTTTTCATAACAGTAGCACACAAGTAATACTGTTTCCTTTGGAGAAAAAAAATTGCTAGAGTCTTTGCTGTGCTGGAGGTTTTGACGTTCTGCTACCCATCCTTAAATCTATGTTCAGAGATTATATTGGTACTAGAAATCTACACCATATGATAAGCAGCAAATTAAATTATGGTGCAGATTAAGTCATTGTAAAACTACCTTTACATACTAAATCTGTCTCAGTCAATCAGACACACTGTCTCAAAAGAATGTCAAACTTTCTTCCTAAACAGCAGGCCCCTAGAAAAATTTCTAGTACAGTAATTTCCATAATTTTAATAGGCTGGGTCTGAGCTGATTATTCAGAGAACTGAGATGCAGTTCCAAAATAGGAGAACAACTGCTGTGCTATTGAGTAGAACTCAATTTTGAGACCACTATAAAAGTTTAAAATGAAGCAATGAAAGTTAGAAATGGCAAATCATGTGTAAAGATGAAAACATGTTTATTGAGTACAGTAACTCTATACCTCCTCCATAGTATATTTACTATTATAAATGGTCAACTGTTTTGGAGCCTTTAAGGTCTCATCGTCAGAGCATGCAGATAATATTTTAGTCAGTTATTCCTTTCAATGTTTTTGAGGAATGATACTGCTTTATATTTTTTAATATGATTTAAAGCATTTGCAGGTCAAGGGTTGCTGAAATGATAGATTCTTTACGACATCTTTATTTGTATAATGCATATAATTGGTACATTAAAATGAAACCGGGTTAGTTTGCACAAATTTCATTTTATTAATTTAAATTTGACTTTTTAATTCTAGAGAGCCATCAGCCCAGCAAAAATGACACTTGATTTAAATAGCATATTCTGGTATTGTTGGGATAAAACCACACTCTATCCTTCTATGTCAAGCATAATCTTAGGTTAACATAAAAGGGTCTAACTTCATCAGGAGTGGAACTCACTATTAAACTGGTGGGAAAAAGAAAAAACACCTTGGTCTTAATTTCTAAACATATCTAAAGCTATTAAATTCTGAGATTCTGTGCTAAGAAGAACTATTACTCAAAAAAAAATTGTTACTCTCGTTGAAATTTTTGTTGAGTGAAATGAAACATACACATTTAAGTACTTGCCATGTCTCCTAAGATCGTATCATGTATACCAAAATCAAGATTAAGAGCCCATTAAATATTCTTCTTGGACCATAAGCTCCTTTTTAGTATTGTTCCTGTGTTGTGAAGAAATTTCTTGAAGGTTAGCAAGTAGAGACTAGTGTAGCCTTAAAATCCTTAACCCATGTCCTGAAACACAGGGTCATTCAATGATACATAAATGAAATCCTGTGGTTTGACTACAACAGACATTAAGCGCAGTTTACAATATACCCATCACTTAGGAAATCTTCCTTGGAGATGTTCTCATGTGGGTGACTGGAAATGTGATAGACAGGAGAGAAAACAATTGATTCTACAAAAATAATCCTCTCCACCAAAAGGTAGATGCTGATAGGATTACCAATAAAGGTGTGTCTAGCAGAGAAAAATCTGAACAGAAGAAACATCTACAGAAAAATCTTACAAATAGATTAGGTGGCTCTTTTTTCAATAGATGTTCCCAAAGGTGCTTCAAAGCAGAAGTCATCACAGGAAATTTTAGGCACAGGACCCTGGAATTCATGGTCCTCAATCAGTGGAAGTGCAGACGCATGACAAATCTGACGGGGCCACTGAGGCATGGAGAGCTATTAGTCAAGTCCTACCAAAATATGCTTATACTAAAACAGCTTTCCCATAAAATGAACAGATACCTTAAAAGCTTTCTCAGGTATATTTTGCCTAGGATCAAGTGAGTCCACATTGAAGGATTTTTTTCACATTAAATACTATTATTTACTTCTGTGTCATCTGGGCACTCACAGCCTGGTGGAAATATAATGCTTCATCATTATAGTGATATTTTAAGAACTACAGTGTCTACATTCTTTGCTATAACCTAAACTCATTGTTCATTGTATGTCACTCATTACAAAACACAACATTCCCTCTGTCTGAACTGTTGCAATTCCTCTTCCAGTAGACACTGTAGCTACTCAAACAGACACTGATAAGGAATCATTCAATATTTAAAATTATCAAATTATCACTTTGCTGATACTTTCCAACATTTTCATACCACTCTTGATTCAAAAATACCTACTTGCATATATGCACTTGAATTATTCCTGAACTGGATAACCCAACATCAAAACCAAATATAGGTTAGAATAGCATAGGGTAGTGTTTCAAATAATAGGGTAATGTTAAGTAATTGAATATGCAGTGGAAGACATCAGGAGTGTTTAGCCATAGCATTTCACTGTGATGGAAAGTTCACCTGAATTATCTCAAACTTCTCAAAACATTGGAAAAGTTAAGAATAAACATTGGCAGGATGATAGATTAGATAATTAAAAGGTCCTTTTTGTCACTAATTTCTCAGTATCACACAATGAGTATAAAGTCTGTGTGTTGATAACTTATTACCTTGCTTATTTCAATCATTTATATGACAGTTCTTATCTCCTTAGATAATCGGTCTCCTGTGTTTTTTTTAAAAAATCATTTCCAGCAGAAAGGTGACCAGAGGTATCAATATAAATAGAAATGAAGTGTTCATTTTAAAAACTGGAGGATTTTTTTTAAAATAGATGTGGAAAAATGTTGATGCAGAATTACCACTGAAGAATTAAGATTTCTGACAAAAAAAATACTATTGAATTCTCAATTGTGACTCTCATTTCAAGTTTAAAATTATCTTTCCCAAACAATGGTTCTCATTTATTGCAATATATACAATAAAAATTGTCACCACTATACTGCTTTAAGTCTGACAGGAGCTGCAAAATAAGCCCTGGTGGAGATAATTGGCTCCGCAGTTTGCAAGTCACAAATATTGCAATTTTAAAATGCTAATTGCTGTAGTGAGGAAGACAGGTTTTGGATACTCATAAAATCTTAACTTTTGATCTGAAACAACATCTTTTAAAACCATATTTCTGCATGGTAAGTCAAGAGAAAATCTAGAAATAGATATGATCTTATTTTACTGTTTGACTCACACCATTGTTTGATGTAGCAACACTTTAAATATTTTCTTAGAAACTAGAATTTGTTATTGTAATAGTATTGCAATAGTGGGATAGTGTTAAAGAACATTTAACAGTCAAAAATATTGTATCTCATAGCATTCATTACAAGAATGGCTGTTGCCATCTTTGTATTTCAAATAACAGAGCAGAAGATTTTGAAAAAGCTGAGTCTAATTCTTCATTCTTACAGAAAATCACTTCGACCATTCTCTGGACTATCTGCTCATATGACCTGGCATGGCTCATCCTGTAAAAAAATACTTTGATTCACAAAGTGTCTGAACGACGTAATACTACCAGTGCTATTGTTTAATAGCCCTGAAGTACCATAATCTCCAAGTTTTTCTTTATCAAACTAGGATCTAACATCAGTTCTGCTTTGTCTTTGACTTCTCATTTTGTTTGTGTAAGTACTAGTCCATAAATGTGAAGGATTTTTGGAATACATTTTTTTCAGTCATGGTATTGGATTCACAACATGGAAGGATAAAAAGTAATTTATTGATTAATAAATAACAAAAGTTTTCAGTTAACACATTTTAAGCCATTTATGTAGTGCTCTGAAGCAACTGCATGCAAGGAAAGGAGTTGTACCAGAATGGCAAGACAAAGAGATCATGTCTGGGTTTGTATTTGCCTTCTGAAAGATGATGTGGGACTGTCCAACCAGTTAAGTTCACCCCACTGGATTTTCTGATGAAAGATAGGTTTCAGGAGTCTGCTGGCCTCTAGCACAATCTCCTAGTTCTAAGGGGAACTGAATCCTTACTAAACCAGTCTGAAGGTAGGAGTAGCTATGTTGCATAACTAACAACTTTGTTTCTGTAGATATAATTTATGGTAATTGACCTTAAAATTAATCATATTAACAAAAAGAAGATTTAAAAATTCTTTAAAAGGTAAAATAATTTGAGGACATTTTTTAAAACCTTTTAATTTCCAAATAGCCTCTTATGGTCTGTCATGTCACTAATCCACAAATTAAATCACTGCTGAAGTGGAATATGTTACGATTTTTCAGAACAACTTCAAAGACAATTACAGCCAATTGTGTCTGTGATTTACACATCAAAGTAGTAATAATAAAAATACTTAGTTGTACATAGCACTTTGATCCTTAGATCATGATGCACTTGTCAAATGTGGATAAGTATTATTATTCCTATTTTACTGATGAGGTTACTGATTTCCTGAGGATGCTCAGTAAAAAAAAAAAACCAACTGAGAATTATACCTCTGTTTCTGCCACATCTCCTGCTAGACAGAGCTATGCAGCAAGAAGTATCCATTGTGCAGAAGCAATATTCCAATTTGAAAAACTGATGACCTGATCCAGAGGGCTCTGAAGTCAGTCCAAGCGTTCATACAGCATTCTTTAGGCCAGAATGCTAACATGTCACAGATAGGGATGCACTATGACTCTGCTGTGATTTTTCTCTTCCTTGGTCCACCTACTCCCTCATTGTTGTCTTAGATTGCTGTATTTTTATGATTGGAATTAGCTCCTATTGAGCAAGAGGAACATTATAACTTATCAGTTACCATACTACGACAATTTTCCCTGCCAATAGTTTGAATTGGTAAAGAAAGAATGTTATAATAAATTTTGCTGATCATCTGGAAAGGGAAGAGACAGCAAGGTGACTGACAGTAGTGCATGAAGCTAACACCAACAGATGGGAGGGAATGGTGGGGAAAGGTGCTGCATGTGGGTGAGTGAGATTTGGGCGTAGATGCATGGGGCTTCTGGTTCAGAGCCTTGATAAAAAATGCAGGTTTGGAGGAGAATAAAGAGGAATTAGTAGAGAGAAACAAATCTTTAGATAAAAAGACCTGTAGACCCAAGTAAGACATCCAAAAAGAGAGAAGTAACAAGTGGGATGGAGAAGGAAAACCAGTAAAAAATAGCATAATGAGAAGGAAAGGAATAGGAAAAGGAAAAGTCATGAGTCAAAGGGAAAGAAAATACACATATGTATATAAATAGGACTGAGATCTTTGTATTTAATTTCTTATTTAAATCTGAAATTTATCAACACTTGTTTGCATTTAGTACTTCACAAACTAGTTTTCTGTGTCTGAATACAGATCTCATGCATAATCCAGAAAAATCTACTGAGTAACTTCTAAACTGTTTACAAGGATTCATCACATTTTTTCTTGAGGTCCATATAATACGCCTGGTTTGAGATCAACAATCTTTATCAAATTGATCTGCAAAGAAGATTTTTCTAAAACCTATGGGATCTATACCACATATTTTTCAGTCATTCCTATGTTCTTTGTCAAACACATCCTTCTGAACACACTTATCACCAGAATTTATTAGCAGGTTTCCCATAGGATATACCTAGACATTATTTAGTGAATACAATCACACCAGTAGTAAATTAATACAAATACTTGAGCAACATCCTCAAAATTATCTTGTATTTCTAGTTTTAGGTCAGAGATACAGGACTGTTGGAGTGGGAGACGGACCCCGAGTAACGATGAATCTCAATATGAGTATGGTCGTTCTCCTTTATTGCGCAGCTAACAAAAGCATATATAGGCAGAAAACAATAACATACACACACGTCACACTGTGATTGGTAGAACACTGTTATACACACACCTACATCGCTACTGTGACTGGGACGGATCATCTGTCTGACGGACGGGCTTCACCTTCTCTTCCGCTCATAGTTCCGCCCACATCTGTTTAAGAGCAGTGGCTGTTGAATGGGACTAAATCATGCCCATTCTCACTCAGCCACTCCTCCACAACTCCCCCTTTTTCTTTTTGCACAAGCAAAACAGCAGATACTAGTTTGGATAATAAAAGTTTCACAATACCTACTATAATAATGATAATTATTAGTCCTACAGCCAAAAGCATTAACAAGCGTAAACCTTCCTTAAAGAGATCTTTCACCCATACTGTTAGTCCCCATTGTTCAAACCACTTGTCCCAGGGACTTGTATCTTGTTGCATTTTTTCTAAGCTCTTCTTCATCAAGGCAATTGACTGATGGATTGACTTACTATGATCACTTAGGTTAAAACAGCACATGCCATCAAAATCTTCACATCCATGGCCTTGTGCCAATAGTAGAAAATCAATCGCAGCATGATTTTGTAACAGAGCATGCCGTAGATGTTTTTGATCTAACAATAATTTTCCTAAAATCTCCGTCGTTATATTACTTTGTTTCTCTGAGCAGCAGGCAAGACGTGCTAGATTCTTTAAGGCATTACCAGCAGCAGCACCCGGTACAAAAACAGCTAAAGCAACGCGAGCAGCTACAGATAAAAGTTCAACATTGTCATTACAATCAGGGGTTAATAAGGCACATTTTGTTCGACTCTGGCCGACAGACATAATGATATTCCTAAGTTGACTAAGAGATGGTGCAAACATGGTCAGTTTACCTAAATAGCAAGGACCATCAATGACATTTGCAGGTATGCTTATAGAGCAGAGCAGGGTTCACACAGTATAAGCAATAATTTCATAGGTGTAACACACTGTCCATACACTTCTCCTCTAATAGCGATTGGATATATACAGCAAAGCCTCACTCATTGGTTACTTTACCCTACTTGCGGTTACTGCTTCTCTATTCTAGCAACTAAGCATTTCCCCTTTAATAGCGTCTCGTACACTGGCTAAGCATTTCTCCTTTAAGACCATTCCAACCCTATCAGAACCTGATGTCCTTGTTCTGCTAGGAATGTATCCACAATCCCCTTTCTATGTTTTTGTGCTAACCAAACTCCAGGAATAGCCCTCTTTATCATATTAGTCACACACCTGGATTGTCCACATAGCTCCACAACACATTGTGGCCCTGTTGTTCAAGAAATCCTTGTTGTACCTTATTACCTTTCCAGGGGACTGGCTTAGAATCTCTCGGTCCGGGGATCAGAGGTTCTCCCCGAGAATCCCTCGGTGCCGGCTGGAGGTCCTATGATCCCACGGATCCATCAAGACTCACAAGCGGTGTCCCATCTGGGGGACCATCCTTCTCTTTTTGGACAATCCAGATCTGTACTAATTCATAGATTTCTCCCTTTGATCTATGACTGATTTTTCCCAACGATCACTGCATGAGGTTTATCAAGCTGGGGTGAAATAGAGCCAATTTCCCCAGGTAGCACGGTCCCCCGTGCGGACTTTTAGGGATTCCATTCCAGTCCCGGTCACCGCATATTAAAAATATGCCCGGCGGCAATTTCTGCGCCAGCTGTCCGGTCTGGTTGAGCCTTGAGTAAAGAGCTGTGTAAACATCTCCAGGACGGAGGGTGGAATCCACGGTTGCTCAGTTCTTATAGTTAGTATTGAGGTCTGTTACTAAGGGCGACTCAAAACTAAACCACCTAGTTTGTTTCCCAACAGACGAGGCATTAAGACACCCCAGTAGATCTAGCTCTTCTGGGGGGGACATCAGAGTAACATTCAAGTTTTCCACAATTATTGCTTGCCATCCTCCATCTCACTGTTGAGGGTTTAGCCCTGGGGCTGACAGGGTCGTATTAGCTATGGTAAAATTCAAAATAGACTTATTTCCAACATAACCCCAGAGCTCCTCTGGTCTCCACACAGGGGTTCCTATTAGACATGTATGAAATGGATCCCCTGGGGTGGCCAAATTTAGACAAATGGAGCTCTGGCCTGTAATATTGGCTAACGTGACTCAGATGTTAGATCTTGGTGTAATCTTTGTTATTAGCCCACCTACTTCTACTTCCCCCAGAAGTTGTACCCTCGAGCAGATTAGCCATGCCAATTTCCATGTCATCCTGTTCGTTCTGGTCTTTTGCCTTTCTCAGGTTATGGTCGTTAGGTGTCCGTACCACGGCCGTGTCCACTTGCTTGGCACTCAGAGAGGTCCGGAACCTGTCAAGACACAAGTGTAACCTCGACCATTAATGCCAAATACTTTTTGGAGCGGTATGAGGCGGAAAACAGCCATTCTAATACTGTGCACTGTAGCTTCTGCTCCCTCTGTCGTCCTGAGGCCTGCTTGGCACTTATGGGTAACATACCAACTTCTCCCCCTTTTTTTTTTGCCAAGCAGGGACTTGTAGTAGCAAGCCAAAAGGCGATTTCTTCAAATTGCAAAAAAGTACAGGTACAGGGATATCTGGCAAAGCTCTATTGAACCCCACACATCCAATACATCTTCATTAACGACCACCCCCTTCCCATCCTTTAAAATATTACACAGGTATCATTCCCTTAGTCTATGGACTGCCCTTGTAAGATGTCCAGAAATGTCCACAAAATGTACAGTGAGTTAATTTAGTCCATGACTTTGGGCTCCATCTCTTATGCTGGTCACTCAGGACAGGAGAAGTGGTGTGTTGCATGGAGTAACTGGGCACCAAAGCCAGCTCAGGTCAGGTCACTGCTGCACTTGCACTGCTTCTTGTAAGGCTTGTCCTCCGTTGCTTCAGGTGGTTCTTGTTATAGTAATTCCTAGAACATGCAACTGAAATAATGGGTTACAACAATTTAAAGGTATATTCATTACAATCTCCACCCTTGGTCTCTTTGGACCAGACCTTAGGGTTTAGCATCGCTATGAACTCTTCCTCTTGCTTGGACTTATCCACAGCCTGTCCAGCACAGCAGCACAGAAACAACAGCGATGCCCTGGCCATCTGCCAGCCCAGGCACATCACCATGGTGGTTATCAAAATGTTCCCAGGCACAGCACAGTGAAACGACAAGCAGCACAATGGCACAGCAAGCAGCAAAAGCAAAAGCAGCAACCAACAAGCACTGAACTAATGTACAGTAAGGCAAGCAAGCCCCATCGCAAGCACAGGAGCCTGCTGATTAATAGCTAAACAGCAATAACAGCTATAAATTCGATCTAGCACATTCCAATCAAACCTGTCATTATCTCAAACCCTTCGAGTCCCATATCATTGCTGAGAGTATCTTAAAAACTACTCAAACAAAAAATCTGACTCCAACTCTGTCAACTCCGTGTTTTCAGATACACCTTTCATGCCAAAAGGGACTGTCGTGGTAAGCACCACGCAGCCATTCACTCACTCCCCGGTTGAGATAAAGACAGTTTAATAGGTAAAGCAAAAACCACACATGCAAGCTAAGCAAAGCAAAGCAAGGAATTCATTCACCACTTCCCATGGGCAGGCAGGTGTTTCACCATCCTCAGGAAAGCAGGGCTCTGTCACGCGTAATGGTTACTTAAAAAGACAGACACTATCACTCAAAATGTCACCCTATCACCTGAACAGGGAAGGCAGTAGCATTAGGCATAAAGTCCCCTTCGATGATTGCATTTCGAATTACTCCATGTCACCGTTGAATAGGATCAGGGGGTCCCTATCTGAGCCCTATGGATTAGGGAAAGTGATGGAATTTTGTGAGTCGGGCCCTGAGGTCATAGCTTGCCGCGGCTGGTTCTCATCACATGTCCTCCTCCAATATTCTAATTCTCTTTGCTCTTCTTCAGCTATCCTCCCTAGTTTTTCCTCTAGTTCAGGCGCAATTAGTGGTCGCATTCCTGCATACTGGCCTTCATTAAGGGCTTCTCCGACTTTTGCCGTTTGCTCTGATAACTCTTTCAGCCCTGGTAAAATCTCATCATCCCGCACAGGCAGATGAGCCAATCAATGTATCAACTTTTGCTCTTCCGCATTATGCCTAGATAACTCAGTTCGTAAGAACAACATATCTGCGTCACAGACCATCTCCGGATCGAGTTGGAGACAAGTCAGCTAACTTCTGAATGATTTTTTGTGTTTCTTAATTTTGCTTACACAATTCTTCTCTAATCGCCTGCGCCTCAACAGGAGAGAATGTCTCTGGCAAAGGTGGAATATCAGGCGGAGGGGGAAATACTGTTTCAATAATCATAGGTTCGTTTGTTTTTGACTCAGCCTCCTGTTCCTCTGTATTGTTGTTTTTTGCATCTAGTGCTTCAGCAGCACAGGTGGCTACCGATCCTCCGGCTTTTAGATCTTTAAGTACTGCGGTAATGAGTTTCCATGCTGAACTTAAAGCGACAGCCTCCTTAGACCCATTGCTGACCTCATCCCACAACGTGTCTCCCAGCTTATCTCAGCAGACTAAATCAAAAGCATCTCGAGCTGAGGTAAAAAAAACATGTGACTGTCCCCATCGCAATAAGCGATTTAAAGTCTTTTTATCACATTTCAGTTCTCTCACAGAGAGAATATGCTGGAACATGTCTCGGCTGCTCCCCCCTTCTTTTTTTTCTTTTTTTTTTTGATGATCCACAGCCAAGTCCTTTTCATAAAATCACTGTGCCATCGTAGGCACAGTGGGGGGGGTGTTGATGGTTCCATAGTGGGTGCTGCGGCGGCGCCTGCACTGCTGGCTGGTCATGTTTTTTATGGGGCGCAGATGTCCGACCCCAAAAAAGGTTTCAAGTCGGCCTGGCTTAGGCGGTGACGGTGGATACAAAGGTGTAGCTGAGGGCAGAGGCCGACCCCCCTCTCCTTCCGTAGTGGAAGGCGGCGCAGGCCACTCCTCCTCAGGAGTATCCTGGGGCACTGCTTCCGTATGCAGCTCACACCTCCCCTGGGACTCGGTGGTGGCAACTTCCGTTTGCTCCGGACCCCGCCGCAAAACAGATGGACCTGCCACCTCTTGTGGGAGAGAGACGGACTCAACATTTGCACGGATCTCAGCAACAGTTTTACAAGTAGTCCCAGTCATCCCTTTTACAGCGGAGAGTCCAAAAAATCATGCCAAAGGCCCTGACTTATGTTCAGCGTCCCTAAGTTTCTCTAAAGTTGGATTGGGATTTAACATTTGTGCAGCAGCGCAAGCTACTTCTCCTTCTGCTTTCATGTTCTTTAAAGTTTCTAATACAGTATTCCACAATTCACGAACAGCTTTTACCTCCTTCTCTTCTTTTTCGTTCCCTTCAATTGTTTTTTGCCACATCGTCTCTCCATGGTCCAGCCATTCTGAGACAGAAAACAGCATGGGTGTGTCAGAAAAAATGACCCCATCGCTGTCCTAGTTTGATTAATTTAATCAACTGCTTCGTCTGAGCTTCAATTCCTCTCTTAGAGAGAATACCAGTGAGCAAAGTGGCCGCAGCTTCTGTTTCCATATCTGCGCCTGAGAGGTGGGGAGCGACCCCACAACCGTTGTCTACCGCGCTTCTTGTTCCCGAGTAGCACTTCTCTCAGCTGTGTTTTTCCCACTCCCCTCCTCTAGCTGCTTACCGCAGTCTCGGAGAACTCAGTCCAGCTGAACTATCGACCTCTGGTCATCCTCTGCTACCAGATGTCGGGGTGGGAGACGGACCCCGAGTAACGATGAATCTCAATATGCGTATGGTCGTTCTCCTTTATTGCGCAGCTAACAAAAGCATATATAGGCAGAAAACAATAACATACACACACGTCACACTGTGATTGGTAGAACACCGTTATACACACACCTACATCGCTACTGTGACTGGGACGGATCATCTGTCTGACGGACGGGCTTCACCTTCTCTTCCGCTCATAGTTCCGCCCACATCTGTTTAAGAGCAGTGGCTGTTGAATGGGACTAAATCATGCCCATTCTCACTCAGCCACTCCTCCACACAGGACCATGAAGAAAAAATATTATGAAGGAAGTATGTTTGCAAATTCTAAAGAGTCAAAAGCCAATTTTTAAAAAGGAAGATTAATATTTTTATTTTGCATGTTGTTGGGACATTAATATTCCAGTGTAAGCATTTGCAAGCTTTCCAACAAACCATAAGAAAACTGTTACTACAAGTACTTAAGGAAATTTTCCATAGACCAGACAACAGGATCCTAACTTAGTTATACATGCGATACCACTCTCTTTCAGCTTGTCCTCTTGAGGAATATAGTAACATGCAATAGAGCTCTTTAAAGGAGTAGAGAGAACTAAGGTCTAACACTGGAACCTCCATAACTTATTTGTTATATATTTGACAACAGTGTGTCTGTTTCTAGAAAGTTATATTATCTTTACACTCTTATTTCCATGCAGGGTTTATATGGGACTTCAAAACTCAAGGGCCAAAATACCCTACCATTGTATAGATTTTTCACTCACAATTTGAGGCCCAGTCAAGCTAGAAAATAGTCAAATACTTTTAGGAACATCAAATACATGAACTGTTCTGCAAAATGTCCTAAACAGAATGATACAATATTGTATTGTTTGTACATTATACAATACTGATCAGTATTGTATTCAAGATATGTTTTGTATCTTTCAGAAATACAGTCCACAGTTTTGTTGTTGCCACTACAGAAAAGAGTAATTTTAGCCTAAACAGGGACAGTAGAACAGCATTTTGATTCCTCCTTCCTCCCAATGGTATATAAAGAGCAGAGTAGAATAGAATAGAATAAAACAGAGTAGAATAGAACAGAACCAGGTGGAAGAGATTCCCTCTGAAGTCCTGAAAGAGAAAACATTGCCAGTGGGAAATATAGCAAAGGTTTGCAAAGGTGCAACAGCTTCCAGAAGCTGCAATGTCAGAAAACCACTTTGTGCTTCTGTTCGGTTCAGCAGCTTGCACAAACATTTACTAGCAGGTCCAGAGGAGGGCTACAAAAATGATCCGAGGGCTGGAGCACCTCTCCTATGAGGACAGGCTGAGGGAGTTGGGCTTCTTCAGTCTGGAGAAGAGAAGGCTGCGGGGAGACCTGATTACGGCCTTTCAGTATCTAAAGGGGGCCTATAGGAAAGATGGGGAAAATCTTTTTAGTAGGGCCAGCTGTGTCAGGACAAGGGGTAATGGTTTTAAACTGAAGCAGGGTAGGTTTAGACTGGATATAAGGAAGAAATTCTTTACAACGAGGGTGGTGAAACACTGGAACAGGTTGCCCAGAGAGGAAGTGCAGGCCCCATCCCTGGGAACATTCAAGGCCAGGTTGGACAGGGCTCTGAGCAACTTGATCTAGTTAGCGGTGTCCCTGCTCACTGCAAGGGGGTTGGACTAGATGACCTCTAAGGGTCCCTTCCAGCCCAAAACATTCTATGATTCTATGATTCTATGAATGGAATAGAACAGTTCCTGTTGGAAAGGTCTTGCAACAATCATCTAGTCCAACTGCCTGGCCACTTCAAGGGCCAATGAAAACTTGAAGAATATTACGAAGGCCATTGACCAAATGCCTCTTTTTAAGGCACTGACAGGCTTGGGGCATTGACCACCTCTCTAGGAAGCCTGTTCCAGTGTTTGACCACCCTCTTGGTAAAGAAGTGATTCCTAATCACCAGATCCCAGGAAGAAAAGATCAGAACCTCCGTCTCCCTTTCCCTTCCTCAGGAAGCTGTAGAGAGCAATGAGGTTGCCCCTCAGTGCGCTTCTCTCCAAACTACACAAGACCAGAGTCCTCAGCTGCTTCTCACAGGACATGCCTTCCAGCCCTTCCAGCAGCTTTTTTGTCCTCCTCTGGATGCATTCAAGTACTTTGACATCATTCCTAAATTTTGTGGCCCAGAACTGCACACAGTGCTCAAGGTGAGGCCACACCATCACTAAATACAAGTGGGATAATTGCCTCTTTTGACCAAATGGTGATGCTGCGTTTGCTGCACCCCAGGATGTGTTTTGCCCTCCTAGCTGCCAGGGCACACTGCTGACTCACATTGATTCTCCTGTCCACCAGCAGCCCAGATCCCTTTCATCTGTCCTTTTTTCCAAATCTAAACTTATTTTCTGGTTTCACTCTATAGGTATGCATAAATTTTTTGTTGTGGATTCTGTTGTGGGTTCCATAAAGAAATGGAGGGTTTCATATCTTTGTAAGTGAAGATATGAATCTGGCTCTATAGCCTAATGCAGATCATCTGTGGTGCAGAACTGCATACAGTAAGAACACAATAAGCTCTCTGCTCTTTGACCACAGTAAGGCCCTTAACTGATATTCGTACTCTCAAAAGGAGTCTTTTTAAAGCTAGTGACACTAGTCATAGGAGCAATACTTTCCTATCTGGGCCATATATCTGCTATATCTTTTAGTATTTGTTTTGCCCACAAAATGCTTCCTTTTACTCCTACTACAATACGATGTATTGTAAATCTCTCAGGAGTTGGCCCAAAAATGTTAGAATCAAAACTCTTGAGAAATACAAGCATTATAAACAGAGCTCACCAGCTTTCCCCTTAAATACACAATTCAACTATCAATAAATAGATATGTGTATCTATTTTTATATATATTTTTTTTCTCTCTCTCTGCAACTTCGTCCAGTGCAGATATGTTTTCTAATCCAGTAAAGAGGCAGGTGGAGAAAGAGCAGGTGCTGTTAGGCTCACATGGTTTGGTGCACTGTTGCAGGTGCTCATATGGTATGGCAAGGAATCCAGTACATGGACTCATGCTTGGAGAAATGGAAGATTTCTGAATTAGCTATCATGTCCAAGTTCAAAACCTACCTCTTTGGTCCATCTTGGTCTGGATCAAGAAAAGAGACATTACCACCAAAATCCAGTAGTGCCCAAGTAATGCAGTCAGCAGGTTTCCAAATAACATGACAGACTATATTTCATCCTCTTTTTATCCATTTTACTACTTTCACTGCTTTCTAAGTTAAACATCAGGTCCTACTACTCTTACTCATGTTAGACCACTTCTCCTCTGTTTACCCACTGTAATAAGCTAGGTCCAAGTCTTTGTAACAGCTATATGGCTTCATTCTCTGGAAGTGTCAGGGTGCTGCAGGGCCAGGGGCTCCCTGGAGGCCTAGAGAGTAGCACGACATAGTATCCCATTCTCCTTGCCAACACATTCCTGTGAGACTGCTGCCTTCTCCCTGGTGCTACGGTTGCATGGTGTCAGGAACCATGCTGAGCGTTTGCCCAACGGCCCCATGCCTCATACTGCTATTGTCCCATTTCCTCCATAACATAGCCTTCAATTTAATTCTTTGTAGCTGACAGTATATTATCAACTGTCAATGACATTAAGACACATTTGCATACATATATACAGGGTTCTTATTCTCCATATTTCACAGAATCACAGAATCATGGAACAGCAGGGGTTGGAAGGGACCTCAGGAGATCATCTAGTCCAACCCCCCTCCTAAAGCAGGTTCACCTACAGCAGGTTGCACAGGACTTCATCCAGGTGGGCTTTGGGTAGCTCCAGAGAAGGAGACTCCACAACCCCCCTGAGCAGCCTGTTCCAGTGCTCTGTCACCCTCAAAGTAAAGAAGTTCTTCCTCATATTCAACTGAAACCCCTTATGTTTCAGTTTGTGTCCATTACCCCTTGTTCTGTCACTGGGCACCACCGAGAAGAGTCTGGCTCCATCCTCATGACATCCACCCTTAAGGTATTTGTACGTGTTGATGAGATCCCCTCTCAGTCTTCTCTTCTTCAGGCTAGACAAGCCCAGCTCTCTCAGCCTTTCCTCATAGGAGAGATGCTTCAGTCCCTTTATCACCTTTGTAGCCTTCCTCTGGACTCTGTAGGAGTTCCTCATCCTTCTTGAACTGGGGAGCCCAGAAAAACTTTTTGAATGAAAGCCTCTAGAGGAGGACAAGAATAACCAGGAAAAACTTCAAAAGTCTTAGAAGGTGTGATCAGAAGAACATCTAAGTTGTATAAGGCAAAGCAGAGGACCACAGAAGTAGGGGGCAGAATTTCTGAAAGTTTCCAAGTCTGGAAAGTTAAAATTAGCTGTGGAAATAAAATTGTCTCTTTCCTGTTTGTTTCTCTGCTAGCAAAGTATGTCATACTAAAATATTTTGGTAATGTCACTATTTTTCCTCTACTTGTTATATGAACTGTAGCAGTGTCCTGAAAAGATGTAACGATCCTGAAAAAAATCAGGTAACAAGAAACAGAGTGAGTCAGAAAAATGAAAATGCAGTTTTGGTGTCTCTCTGGTTTTGACAGAAGCACCTTCCTCTCTCCCTCAGGCAAAACTGTTGGTAAATATATATATATATATATATATATATATAGCCTATCCTGTCATTCTAACTTATTTCCCTCAGGCCCACTGTCACAATTCCCTACACTATGCCCCCATTATGTTGTTATTACAAGGTGCTGCCCTGACCTGGCACATGGAATATGGTGGTATTAACAAGAGATTTTTTTTCCTATTTGAGAACAGCACGCTGCCAGAATGCAAGGCTGTAGTGTCTTCTTTAGAGAATTGGTTGTTGGTTAAATGAAAAAAAAAAAAAAAAAAAGAGTTCCTTTTTTTTCAAAGTTACTTAGACACTTCCACGTTAGTAATTACCTAATGTCATTTGGGACTTGTAAAATTTTGCACATTGGTTGAGAAATTCTTTAACAGAGCACACTGTGTTGAATATGTGATGTTACATGAGGAATTATTCAAGAATCTTGCAATAAATTTTATATTACTTAAGTTTTTCAGTAATGAGCTCACAAAAAAAAAAAAAGTCATTGCTAAAGAAATTCACTGATGACATTCAATGGGGGGATATGCCAAGGAAGAGGCTGATCAGAACATTGTAAGGGAAGAGCTCAATGATCTTAAGAACCAGAGCAATAAATTGGCAGTGTCATACGTGTGGAAAAGGCATCTGTATAGTAACTGTTCATGATCTGCAGGTTGTCAGCTATGCAGTAACAACTTGATTTCACTATGTTATCTTTGGGCACATCATGAGCACAGACGGAGAAATACTAATGGCATTGCACTGTGCATGCTTATCCCCTATCTAGAATTTTGGGCAATTCACACTAGCAGGATGATCAGACAAATGGAGAGGATGTGGAATGGAAAAGATATATAAGAGGAGTCTAAAAGTGTCCATGGCTAGTGATGGGTATGGAAAACAGAAGGTATTTTCTGACTATAAGAGCAATGATAGGGTAGAAGAGCCTTTCTGTGGAAACCCTTATTAATTCCAAAATGTTTGTGAGAACTCCTAATAAACTGGTGGTTTGTCAAATAAGATGGCTGGTATCAGTGATGCCAGGAGTCTCCTTTCCAAGCCCACTTCAGTAGAAATGGCTGCGCATTCTTGGTAGCTTTGGGGACCCTGGGCTCAGAGGTTTATCTCTGTAAAGACAGAAGTGCATATATAATGGAAAGAAAACCCCCAAACAAATGTAAAGCATTTGGTTTTTCTTTTTTCCTGAAAACGTACTCATATTTTACAGGAGAATTTGCAGGTTTACAGATAAATACTGTGAAGCATGTATGCCATCACTGAACTATTAGACAGTCATAATTATCTAGTCTCTGTCTTTTCCCATTTAATTCCATTTTATTATTGTCTTTCTTCTTGCCATTGCATGAAATCAGATTTGAAGCACCTTGGGACAAAAGCCATTTTTGGTTTTTTTGTGCGCTATTCATCTCACCTGTACTTGAAGCACCCAGGACATTATTGAACTCCATAAAATAATAAAATTTAGAAGGAAATATCATAAAATCAGTCTCTCCTGTAAAATCTCTGGCACTTCTATTACAGTTTATGTCCAGAAATACCATGAGGAGAGCCTCTCTCATTTTATCAGAATTTCCTGTTATAGTCCCAGCTGAAGCCAGTAGTGAAAAATAATATATTCAAATATTTTCAAAAAACTTGACAAGAAAACAGCCTAAGCATGTCCCTAGATTTGGGTAAATCTAGAGGCTTCTTATCCTTTCTTAGTAAATACACTTCACAAGCAGCTATTCTTTACGAGTCTGAATTTCTGAGAATAGAGTCTTCATAGTCACAAAAAGCTCTAAAATAGAAAAATAGCTTGCAGTAGTTCCTTGCAATCTCTTTGATCTACTTTAAAGCCCCTCATAGCCTTTTGCTATGAGATTTAAGTAAGATATTCTGTTTACTATGGCCATTAAAACTGTGAGCTTTTTTAAAGCAGCTGCATTACAACATAAAGCTCAACAGGTCACATGGCATCTTTTACACAAAACACTTCATCATGGACTGTTAAAGGGAAGGAGTCTGTGCCTCAGACCATGCATGGTCTTCCTAAGATAGTAAAGAAGACCCTGAGTAGTAGGGGAGTTTTTCTTCTTCAGCTTTTAAAGTGTCTGGTAGAAAGATACTCCACCCTTCCCTTCTTCTTGATTTCTTAATCCCTATAGGAGATGGGATTTATTTTTATTTCAGAAGTAATATGTAGCTGAATACTGCCAGCAGTGATGCAGCTCCAAAGTTAAAAGAGGTCTTCCCAGCAGCTCCATACCTGCATCCATGACAGGCAATTCCAGAGTTCTCCTAAGTCTAACTCAGGTCTGATATTTGTAATCACACCTTCAGAGCATATGCAATGGTTCCATATACAAGGTGCATTTTTTCAGTCTTACTATGTCCCCCTGCTTTGTGGAAGGGACATGTCATGGAGCATTTTTCTCTCTATAGGGTCATCTGGTCACCAGCTGGAGTGCTGGTTTTGCATCCAAATGCCTCAGTTTCTTCCATATTCCCCTATCTGAGCCATGGGTTGAGGTGCCAGAATGCTCCAGCCCTATGGTGGGACTGCATGAACTGTTACTGGTTTTCTGCGTGATTGGAAGATAGCAAGTACAAGAGGAAAGGAAATGAACCCAGACAGTTAAAGCCACATAGGAGAAATGGCAGCGAACATAACATTGACTATAACATGGTCTGTATGTTGCGTAATTAGGAGCAGCAGCTTTACCTGTAGTTTTTTATAGCATGTACTTCTGCAGTAACTGCTGATCAGAGTGCCTTGATGAGTCAGCTTCACTTTTGTATGCCTTAGCTAACCAAGTTTTAGACAGATACTTTCAGCTTGCTTTCAGCATTTCTGTGTTTAGATGCACTCAGCAGAGAGAGCTGATAAAGTTTACTTTTCAAATTTGGTCTATAAAGCCCCATAACCTGCCTGCAGCAGATAGGTTCAACCAAGAGTAAACATTAGAAGGTTAGCATTCTCTCTTGCTGCATATGACCAGGAATAGGAGATAGGACTGTTGTTGAAAGCAGGATTAATCTGTAGTTTGTAACTGCTAAAAATGCAGATCAGCTGCTAGTTTTTGAAAAGGTACAAAGCAGGAGCTGTCAAACCCTGTTGTGCAACTACATGCAATATAATTATTAAGAATATGAAAGTCTTCTCTTTGTGTGATCCTTCAGAGACCTGTCCCTAGCAGGCTGTATGAATGATTCTTAGAGTGAAGCCTTGTGACTCATATTGTAAGGTTAGAAGAAATACATATATTTACATACACGTGTACATGTGTGCATTCTTACCTAACGGTGTGAACATGACAGCCTTTTAATTTTACTACCTTTCCTGCATTAGCAGAGAAATAATACAACTAATCTCATCAGAGATAACTTTTATGACTTTCTGGTCTGTAAATAAAATAAATTGTATATTGGTGTTTGCAGCTGTATGTCTACACATCTAAAAACACATATATACAGAATCTCACAAAGCTATATACACACACTCTCACATGGCTGATTTTTCATTATGGAATACCCGACATTCCATTAAATTATTGAAGACCATCCTGTTATATTTATTACAGAGGTCGCTGATATTACTGCCAATTGTCAAATTTCAGTTTCCTGTTTTTGATTTTCATGCATGAGAAACACACCGCTGCTGGACTGATGCCAGAGCTCCATCAATCTCTCTAGGCTGCTTCGACCTCAGGATATGTAAAAGTAGTGGATAAATTGGAAGATCAATGCCATGTCCCTCCTGCTGTTCCAGCTGCTATTGAGAAATTAATATGAGGATCACTATAAATAAAAGATAAAAGATGATATGGCTTACAGTGTAAAATATTAAGGTTGGACACAATGTGTTCCATGAATCTAAAACCAAAAGCTAAGGAAATTAACCCTGTAAGAGTATCCACTGCCTTTGTGGATATGTGGAACAGAGCAAGCTAGCAAGCAGAGTTCTCTAGAATAACTCTTTTTTTTAAAGCATGGAGATTTATCAGAACGGACCACAACATTAGATATTACAGGAACCAGTCTTTAGCCATGGTGTAGTTTATCAGAAAGAGATAGTGAAGTTGTACATTATTGTGTGTTCAGTAGCATAATTCTGGGAGAGCAGATGACATGCATTTAATAATGATACACAGAGTGTTTCAAGGGATAAGTTTTAAAGCTATTTATGGACCTAACATGCATTGGTTTCAATAGCTGGTGAGCATCTAGAACAACCCCACAAAAAAAGAAATGGAACTTTTTTTGAAAAAGCAGCTCAGACCTCTTGAAGGGTAGGGGGTGAAATTGGAGCACTTCAGTCCTAGTGGAAGTTGCTGGGAAATAAAGGGGTCCTGCCCTTAGGCCTCAACTACCCACAGGTACTTTAACTCCTGCTCGATCAAGCTGAGTGGTTAAATACCCCAAAGGAGCTGGGTCCAGTTTCCTCACAATGTAGCCTAGGATTCCAGGTTCAGATGACGTTGCTGCTTCTAGGAGCTATTATCTAAGCTTCAGGCACCAAATCTACCTCCTCCTTACATAGAAATAACCTCACAGCAAAACTCACCATGTGTGGAATGCTTCCTAACAGCATGAAGGATAGGTCTGTGGCTCAGGTACATTCCATCTAATTTGGGCACCTAGCAGAGGTCACCAATATTGAACATTATTTCCCTTCAGTTGGATCACAGATGGAACTTCCCTTTGTAATTACGAGATATTCAGATAAGGAGATTCAAGTCTTAAGTGGTTTGAATCTCCCATTGGAGCTCTCTTTCTCACCATAGTTAGGATGCATGGGGCAATCCCACTCATTTCATAGGCACCCAGTCAGGTGAGAGATATACGTGCCCCATAAGGGGCTGCCCCATAAGAAACACTTTCAAAATCAGGTGATATTCTTGGTGAGTTGTTCTTGTAAATTTCCTCACCATTCAGAGACATTTAATTTCCCCTGAACACTTAGACCTGTCACATCCCTGAGCTATAAAAAAAAAAAAAAAAATTAAAAAATATCACTAAATGGTGAGTGAAACTCCACAAAAATGCCTGAAGAAGTTCAGGGATTTAAACTCCACTTTACCCAGAGCTTCAGCTTTGTATTGTCCACAGTTGTGTTCACATAAGGAAACGAATAGGATGGAATTCTGATTTATATTCAAACCTTATTTGTATTTTCATTGCTTAGGTATTATAGTAATTTCCTTTTGAGTCAAATTCTTTTCACATAAGCAATCATAACTTATGTGGGATGTGGCCTGACTTCAACAGAGCATTTTTGTGCTTTTGAAGCAAAAATGAACTTTTATGAACTGTGGTATCATACTTTGACTCCCTGGATAACATGTGATAGTCAGAACAGGATTCATTTTTTTCTTGATAATGACATGCATGAATTTTAGGAATAAATTATTCTCTCCAAGTCTGCCTTTCCCATCTTCATACACACAGAGCTGCCCATCACCCAAGACATAGATGTATGAATCAAGACAAAAAAGAGCAGCTGAATATATTTCTTATTGAGTAGGTTAATGATTTCCTTAAATACACAAGACACTTGTACAGTAGAATAGAGTATTCATTGGGACCAGATTGACTCTGGTGAATACAGAATGAATGGATAGTAATGGGGACTATCTAGACCTCTGCTCTTCAAATCACCTGAATGTGGAAATGACTGAAGAAATTGCACCCATGGTGGAGTAGTCACAATTCTTCCTTATTATCATGTGCATTCACGCAACCGTCCTAAAGCTGGGTCTAAGTCCAATGTGGTGTATCATTACACCTACCCCCGCCCATGCCAGTGGTTCTGTACTGCAGTCTGAATGATTCATAAAAATTACTAGCAGCTAATTAAGCACAGAGAAGCCTGTCAGCATGAATTCATATGAAGTCTCAACAGACTTCTTGTCATGACTTGTCCCATTCTTCTCTTCAGCTGCTATTGGATTTTTGCCTGTGCTGGTATCCAAACTGGTATCCAACAGGTTTTACCAAGCAGGCTGACTTAACATTTCTTTTCAGAATTTCAGAGTAATGACATTTTGGTCACTCGGTGATGACTAGAGATTTTCCCATAACATACATGATTTCAATAGACCATTTTGCTGGAATATCAAACCTGAGGATTTCCCAAAACAACAAAGCAGGATTAGGCAAGCAAGTTGTATCCATGTTGCAGAATGCACTGCCATTAGAAGCTTATAGACACACTGTTGTGGTTTAACCCCAACCAAGCACCCACACAGCCACTTGCTCATTCCCCCTCCCCGTGGTGGGATGGGGGAGAGAATCGGAAGGGTAAAAGTGAGAAAACTCCTGGGTTGAAATAATGACAGTTTAATAGGTAAAGTAAAAGCTGTGGGCACAAGCAAAGCAAAACAAGGAATTCATTCACCACTTCCCATGGGCAAGCAGGTGTGCAGCCATCCCTAGGAAAGCAGAGCTCCATCATGTGTTATGGTGACTTGGGAAGACAAATGCCATCACTCTGAATTTCCCTCTTCCTTCTTCTTCCCCCAGCTTTATATGCTGAGCATGATGTCATATGGTATGGAATATCCCTGGGATCAGCTGTGCCAGCCATGTCCTCTCACAGCTTCTTGTACACCCCCAACGTCCATCCTGGTGGGGTGGGGGAAGAAGCAGAAAAGACCTTGACTCTGTGTAAGCATGGCTCAGCAGTAACAAAAACATCGCTCTGTTATCAATACTGTTTTTAGCACAATTCCAAAACATAACCTCATACTAGCTACTATAAAAAAAATTAAGTCCTTCCCAGCTACACATATACATGCACACACATACATACACACACACACATGATTTAAATAAAAGTATGATTAAGAAGAAAAGATCAGGTTGCATTGAAGTGATCAAGATTGAAAGAAAATTACACTTTAAGAGAGTCTTAATAACATTTTGTTAGGAATTCAGACTTTTCAGAATTTACGTAATCCTTGTTTGAACTTGAAAAAAAGGAAGATATTCCTGAAAACTTTGTTTAGGCAATCTTTCTTGTCCATTAACATTGGCAGAACAAAAATTGAGTATTCAATGGCAGTATTACATTAGACAGAACATAGACCTTGATTCACAACTCTAGCTGGCTACTATTAAAAGGGGAAAAAATAGTAAGGATTCTAACTTTTTAAATAGCAATCATATATCTGATAGGTTGGTCTATTAGGGCTGCAAGTGAATTTATTGAAAGTTTATGCAAATAGCTTTGCTATTCATATTTCCAGACTCATATTTTCCAAATTTCTTCTCCTCCTGCCTTTTCAGATTCAGGATTCAATTCAAAAGTAGTATACAAGTTATGTCCCACCTAAAGACAAATTCATGAAACTTGTTTCTTATTTATAGCCACATCTCCTAGTCAGTGAAAAAGGCTGGTTCTTGTTCAACTTCCTGGAAAGAATTCCCAAAGTATGAGGGGTTTTTTTTTTCCTTCCTCCTTATCTGATTTCTTTCTTTCACAGTCTGTACTTTTTCTTAAGGGCCAAAAGTATGTAATACAAAGGGAAAAGAAAAAAAATTAAAGATCAGTGCCTTGTCTCCCTGCAGTGACTGCCTTGGTTGAGAAATGAATATGAAGATCCCCATAAATAAAAGATAAAAGATGATATGGCATTTGGAGTAAAATATTAACACTAGCAACAAAGTGATGTATCAAAGTCTGATGAAATTAACCCCCTGGGATAAACAGAAGCCTTGTTTATGTTGCACAGGAAAACAGGTAGTGGAGAATTATGTCTGTGTGTGTTGCATGCATGCTCACATGCATATGTGTATGTATGGGAAACATGCAGAATGCACACCCTCCCTCTCTCCACATTCATCCCATCCTCTCCCCACACATATATAGACCTAACGTATATCTATGTTTTTGACTACACACACATTTATGAATGCTTTCATTATATATATATATAGGTGATTTACGTTCCATGTACAGTGGCCATGAAAGGTGTGAGAAAGAAAAAAAAAATGGAAAGGCAATGCTACTTACGTGTCTGTAAACCTGAATATAACATACATACAAAAGGGGTATGGCATGCAAATATATGTAAATAAACATGCAAAAATGAGATGTATATGTGTAGATCTTAGCACACTACACATTTGCACAGATACATATCCTGCCTGCACGTGTACATGTATATCTATATTTGTACCTTCTATGTTTATGTGTGTATGTATATATATGTGTTTAAACATAAATAATAAACTTATCTATATATTTATTTATAACCACACAAACACATGCATGTGTGACATGAACCATTCAGAACCCCTGACAGAACTATTTTGTGTGTTTCCTGCCTTCTTGGTCCTCTTTAGTTGACACCTGCAAGAGATTTTAAGTTGGCTTACCCTCTGAGATGCACAGGTGAGTAATCACTCCTTATTCTGTGCAGAGATGCTAACTTTTTATCTTGTTGGCAGGTGCAGCAGCCAGAAGCTACTTTTTTTCACACTTACAATCAAAAAAACCCCATAGAAAAACATGTTTTCCACTAAGATTTACACAAATTTTTTTTCTAGCTTATCCTTCATTAGATTAATGCTGGTTGAAAGCTCTGCTGTAAACTCTGTGTCTTAAGCACCCATCTAAGAAGGCATTAATTAATAGATGTACTTGAAATTGTTAAAAGCACAGACTTTAAAAATTGTCCTATCCTACAAAGCAAACAGATATTGGGCCTTATAACTCAGCTGTACTTTTTAATTACTTAGATCTCAACCTTTTTTTAAGACAAGAGTAATGACATAAAAGAACCAAATAACTCAGGCTGTGACTATATTAGACAAATAAATTGAATCATAGGTCGAGCTTGTTGAATGTTACATACGTGTTCGGAGTAGAATAGGAAGCCTTGCTGCGGGAAATAGTAGTAGGTGAGCACTCTCTCCTTGAACTAATACAGTATCAGCCAGTTATTTCCTGGATTGAAGTAAAATTTGAAATTTGTATCAAATGGCATTTATTTGTAACAGCAGCCAGCAGACTACAAACTGTATTTTAGCAATGTTAGGAAATAAAACCAATGCCTGTTGGCTGAGTCCATGTGTCAAGCTCATATTATGACATTTGATGGTCTCTGTGCTTTGAATATACATCACATCCCTTGCACTGTTGTGGTATACTGTCCTTTCATGCTGTGGTGACCGCAGTCAGTATTTTTATTGTGTTGACTTTTTTCTCATTTTAGTTTAATTGCCTAAACATTGAATGGGAGATGGGAGGGAATTCTCCTCTGCCCCGCAGTCTGGCTAGTCTATCAGTTAGCAAATCTGAAACACTAGTACTCTGATTCAAATCAATCTATATCCCTTAGACCAGGTATAAAGGGTATGGGTAGGAACATGGCAATAAAGGCCAACAGAGGTGAACAATAATCTGGGAGATTCACATATTTTGTGAACTGTCACTAATTCCAAGTCTAATTCTCTTGTATTATTAATAATCTGCAGATAAAATAGCAAGGTGTTTGAAAAATTGTCAGGGTGTAGCTTCAGGTTTTCTTGTGCCACTCAAACATATCTTTTAAGGACTGATGAAAACATTTACAATACAATCCAGACTTGCTGACTTCCTGTGTTACCTGAAAATGTAATTATGTATACAACATTATGTTCTCACACAGTATAAGGGTCTTAGGGTTGTTATCCAAATACTCATTTTGTTAGCATCTTCACAGAGTCATTATTGCAATTCTATTGCAATTACTAATATGGGCAAACAGCAGTGGGGGCAGGAGGGATAACAAGTAAACAAAGGCTCGCATGCTCGTTATCATCACAAATAACCTACAGTTCTGGAAATATCTCAACACCCTTGCTATACTAGACTCTGTAAGGTATTAGAAGAAGCCATATAAAATATCACCTAGGTGCCAAGAAACTTGAATCAGGCTTTATAACAATATCCATTTATTTCACTGGAGCTGACATTGATTTCTCTAACAAAGAGGCTAGCTCCAAAGAGTTTGAGAAGACAGATAAGGGCAGCAATAAGGACAATGCAAGAGATACTCATATCTGCAGGGATTTTAAGTTATCAAAACACCACCGACTTCATTAGAGGTTCACTGACTTACACCAGTTCAACTGGCTTGTAACATGAATTAATCTACACAGATCTACAGACCCAGCTATACTTTATCAGAGTTACACAATCAATTATTTTCATGGATCCATTTCAATTTCTGCATAGTGTTAAGGAAGTGCATACAATATTACATTTGGGTTTTCATTTCTTAATCTTCTTTTGGTAATCTGGAAAGAATAAAAGGTTAATGAAGTTAAATGTCTTGGCACACTCATACTGTAGAGCTGCTTGATAAGATACAACTTGCAGTATTAAGGTGCCAACATTGTTAAAATAAAGTACTTAAAGAGTTGGAAGACATGCCATCTAAGGCTAAAATCTCATGTTGTTAACAGTACCACTTGCAGTATAAAGTATAATGAATGACATGGTGCTCTTGGTAATCTGCACTATAATAATTTTAATGACATCTAGAATTATTAAATGCTTTAGTGTTAAATAAGAGAATCTTTGACTCTCATTATTTCCTCCTCTCATCTGCATCATACGTACATATTTTTATCCTCTTAAGTTGAGGAAGGAACCCCCAAACTGCAAAATGAACCAAGAAAATATTTCTTTCCTCCTCTTCTTGTCCTGCCAGACCATTGTGAAACCTATTTCAACTAAATCTGTGTAAAAATACCCAGAGCACAGGATCTCTTAACCCTCATCAAGACTGTGAGAGGCAGAAGCAGTGGAAATAAATGCCTTAGAGGTTCAGTAAGATTTTGTCACATCCTATGACCAACTAAAATACATTCAAGTATATTAGATTTTGTCACATATATCTCAGGGGGAGTTCAAATGAGGCTCCCACAGCTGAGCCATGCAAGCTACTGCCTAATCCAAATCCCTCATTCTGAGAGAAGGCAGACCAAAAGAAGCTGATGAAGCAGACATACTTGGGAGTGGCTCTTCCAAATTAAGGGATCAGGAGACAAAATGGCTAAAGAAGCTTTGGTATATTTTATCTACATGTAGAAAATGCCACATAGCAACGTATTTACTCATCTTTTAAACGTAGATGGTCCATGCAAAAGGTGGTTACTGATGTCATTTGCTTATCATGTGATTTTTTTCTGTAGGTATACATGCACAGAAGAACATCTGGAAGTCAAAGTGTTAACAAATTAGTGTCTCTGCTGAATAATGTCAAAGATGAAGCAAATAGCTTCAGAGAGCATGAAAATGCACTGTTACATTTCTAAGCATTAATGCAAACCTTCCAGGCAATGAAGGTAGAAATGTTGATCAACTCAAAGGCTAGGAAACAAAGCCACTGTTAAAAGGCCTATCCCTGAAATAAATGCATACATCACCAGCTTAACACAGATTGGGCAGTAATGTGGCAAAGGCATTTCTGATAGGCATTAAGGAGTATAAGCAGTCCTTTTGTGTGAGGGTTTCTAGGCATAAGGTCTCATCTGCAAAAGGGAATATTTAGCCTTTAGGAGAAGGTAGAATGGAAAGGTATTTAGCTGATTGTGACTAGACTGCCAACAAATTTAGATACATTTGGATAGGTTATTCCTTCTCTTCCTTGATAAGGTGCTTTTCTCCATACATACTCTATTTCCTGAGCAATCACCTTTCACTGGAAAAAGTGTTGAAAGAGCAGAACTAAAGATCTCTACCCTAGGAAGGACTGAAGAGGATGAATAGATGGTTGTCCGATGACTGCTTGTTGCTGCACAATTGCAAAGCCAAAAAGAGATTTCACAGCCTCATCTGCTAGCATGAGCTAGAAATAAAGGACTCTTCAAGAACAGGTTAATGGTAGGAAGCAGGGAAAAAGACTCTCCCCACAGATTACTGACTCAGCCAAAAGGAAAAATGCCTGAAAATTACACCAGAACTCAGTAATAGTGAACTTCCAAAATAGTAAACAAAGAGTAAGACAAGAATGTTCTTATTCCACGAGGTACTGGCAGGGGAGCTATCTTGCATCTTTTCTCCATGAGTGGGCAGGATGAACAGGAAAGGTAAACAGCACTGTTCCAGGAAAAGGCGGACAGGCCTTCAGTATTCTGTGATTTTGTCTGCGGTTTTCCTTGCCACAGGATGTTGTCAATGCTAAACATCTGTTTAGGATCAGAAAATGAACAGAAAAACTCATGGAAGAAAAATTTGTTGAACACAAGTGCATATAAATATGCCACCTCTAGGTCTCTACATCATAAATCCCCAGAAGGAAGGGGACTGTTCTAGGGAAGTATCATAGAGTTCTTGCCCTGCATTTATACTCCTCCCTAGGGCCCCTGCAGGATGCTACAGTAGGTAGACCTTTGATCTGACCCAGTGCAGGTAATTTTATGTAAAAATGGATGAAAAAAATAGACTGATTGACTTGAAACAGAATGAAGAATGAAAATCAATTCATTCAGGGAGAGCAAGACTTTGAATGTACAGAGCTGGAACAAAATTATGAACTGTTGTAGAAAGGGCCTTGCCCTCTCAAAGAAAATATAGAGTGGATAGCACATTTTCTCCTACTTTTTTCTCCCTGTCCGTCTCTCAGTTATTTCCATTCTTATGCAAAGTATGTCCACATATGCAAATTAGCCATCTCATTTTTTGTATTCAGGATACTGGCAGGTATGCCAAAGCCCGCACTTTTCTGCACCATGATACAACACTGCTCCCTGTAGTCAGACTGTCTACAAGGAGAACAAAGCATTTATCACAGGAGGGGCAATTCCTCAAGGCCTGCTCCTCTGCCGCTTGGATTGCTCCAAATAGTGAGAAGTATTACTGAGTGAGTGCAGTTCATGAAGTCCTGTCTGCTTTGTTGTGCACTTTGCCTGTTATATCTCATAGAAATGCCTCTTCATATTGTAATCACTACTTAATCAATACTCTTTTATACCCATATATAATGTTTATGACTGTAATTCACTTTCAGATATTGCTTATATATATATATTTATCACATAATAAAAGTAACATGCAGTTGGAAAAATGGGAAAGAGATATTGACACCAAGGGATATTGCCCAGGATGGAGGTCACTGCAGCCCTTGCTATTCATATACACAAAAAGCAAATAGAGGTATTACCACCATTACTGTAACACATCCATCTAGAAACCAACAATTAGCAGCTTTAACTATTCTAAGAAAGTTAACTTTTTGATATGAGCTAACCAAGTTACATGTTGGAAAGTCAAAATGAAGCTACTGCTCTCACAGGAATCATAAAACTATGTGTGGGCACTGGGAATGCATGTATGATTTTGTATTTTTTTTTTGAGTATTTTAGAGCCTATTACTTTCTGAAGTTAAATCTGTACAGTGTTCTGATTGCCATGTAAAATTACTGTTTCTTGCCATGACAATTTTATATTATGATGCAGTATAAATGAGTGTAAAGAGCTATAGATATTTTCTGTACTCACATTACCTGTTCTTCCTACTGGCATTATCTATCACCAGGTAGAAATAACATTGACATTTTTCTCCCCAGGATAAGCACAGAATTCTTGTTATACGGAGGTATTTTGGGATCAGAACTGCAGTTCATTGTTCTCCAGAACACATTTTCAAGATGGCATTTGTAAAGAGTACCTTTTGGATTGTGGTTCATGGTTTCTTGTAAAATTTCTTCTTCTAAATGAAGAGGAATGCCTTTCATCTTTTAAGAAGCTCAGTCTGAGGAAGCCAGGACTACAGACAAGCAGCAACATGAAAAAACAGGAAATAGAACAATATCCCTTTCTTAGTCTGAAAGTAACAACGCCATATATTTGCAACTTCTATTTTTATCATCATATATACAGTTATGTATGGCAGCTCATGCCAAATTATGAACAATGAATCAATCTTTGTTTCAAAGAAGCATAGAAGTAGCATTTAAAAGGCTGTGTCTTGTGTATTACCACCAAGTTACTCCAAACTTCATAAAATGATCATTTATCCCTATGCTAGATCATAATGCCACATCCTTCTTTTCCTTGCAATAAAATACTTTTCAGCCAAATAATGAAGTGCATGTCACTAAAACATATTTTTAAATAGTGTAATACTTTGCCCCTTTGACAATGGTGTGGATGCTTTTTTCTCTTTGTCTTAAATAAAAATTCTGAACTCATGAAAGAAATCAGCTGTTCTGAATTTCATATATGTTCAGTGATTTCCGAGTGGTTCCAAATACATTGTGTATTTGGCCACTCAGTTAATCAAAATTAATTTTTGGCTGAAATGCTTCTGAAGGATTTGACTTCTTGGCTCCCATAATCTGTCTGATTATTCATTCTCTGGCAATTCTTTCCAGAATCAGGCACCAAAATTTTGGCATTAATGTCGTGTATAGCACACAGAAACACACAGTGTCTCCTCAAATACCGAACAAAAGAGGTGGCTTAAACCAGCTCTCTCACAAACTCAAAAGACTATGTTCAGTGATCACCGAAAGCCATTCCTAAGATCCTTAGAGGCTGATTGACAACAGGATCAGCCTAATAGCAAGTGCACTGTAGTTCATGTTCATGCTTCCATGGTCCTTAATAATAGGCACTGATGGGCTCTAGATCCAGAAGAATTATAATCAGTAGACATAATTTTCCACAACGTGTGGCATAGCTCTGCCTGGCAGTGGAAATTTAAGTAATTTTTCACTTCTATTCTGTCACATGTCACAAAACTCTGAGATTTCCCTTGGATACAGGACTACAAACCTGCAATCCATTTTTATGGCTTGGTAGTGGAGGAATCAGTGGAATGATATCAGTAGTAAAGTGAGCTATATAGCACATGAGGAATCATATAACTATATATATATATATATATTACAGGATGCCTTCCTAGCAAGTATCCACATCTTTCTTCCAGTGGTTAAAATATGAAAGGAAGCACTTTTTAAATCTTCATAACAGTTGACTAACTCTATTCTTTGGTCAAGTAGTCTTCTTGTAATAAAGGAATAAGGGTCAGTTCCTAGATTTACAGGGGAGGAATAACCTTTTATATAAATCGCAGGTTTCCAGAAAGGGAGAAAGCTAGTTATTATTCCTAAACTATCTATTTTCTTCTCCTTTTAGAGAGTATGTTAACTCCTAAGAACAGTAATTTTTAAACACAAGAGAATAAATTAAGTACAGCCAGGCAGAAGAAAATAAGTGCAGCTACAGTGAATGGTCTGAATTCAAGATTTCAAATAAGGTAGAGGGAGCCTTCTCCAGGGTTCATTGCACAGAATTTTTGTTAGTGAACTTTATGACTTGTTTTCTAGGAGTTTCAAACAAACTATAGCCTGAGGCATTACTTGGAAGTTCAGGTTCAATGGGCTGGTACAGATACAAGCTGGCAATTTTTGGCAGTTCATAAGCAACTCTTCAGCAAGGAGGGAAGAGTTACAGGTGCCATGTTTTCGGAAAAAAGCCTTATCACCCAGAGCATGATCCCTGTCTCAGCATTAGTGATAGTGAAGGTAAGAAATACATGTTTTTCCAAGAGAAAAGGTATGTTTTTTCAGGCCCTAAGACAGATATCCATCCACTATGGACTTTTAATGGCAAATAATTCTTGAGACATTGAGAAGCTTCCCATAGTTTTTCTATGTCTGTCTTACATATAGCTCTCTAAACTTGTGTGTGATTATATATGTAGTATGTGTAGTGTAATGATGGACAAAATTAATGACATATCTAGGATAAGGAGGATAAAACATTTAACATGACAGTAAAGTAGACTGCAGAAATCTGAGGAATCCAATTTCTTCATCTTTATATTAAGAAATTTGTCAGAGGAAAGGAAAATGTTGCAACAGAGGTGAAAATTATTTCAGTAAAAGGAGTTTTCTTCATAACTTTACTACCAACCACATACTTTAACTGTTGACATGTTTTCCCTTGAAAGAAGAGCGCAGAACAAAAAGATCCTCCAAAAGCACAGCTGTGATCTCTGACTTAACATCACCCTGTGAAACATGGGGCAGAAAAGTATGACAAGGCCTGAAATTCCCCAGCCATCTACAGAAAATTGGAGAGGGAAAAAAAAAAACTGTCAAAACTCAGGAGGGAAAGCCACATGTAGTTTTCCAAATGCTGGATTGCTATCACGAGGCTGCTAATCTAGTCAAAATTATAGGAATCTGATCTGAGGACTGCATAAAAACTTCACTTTTTGGAGCATTCAGCCCATCAGATGACTGAAGTGGAATATTCAGTACTTAGAGCATTTTTGGCTCACTAAGAATTGGCTAAGGTTTTAACTGTGGAGAAGAAACACATTGTAGCCTACAGTGCACTGATGGCCTAAATTCAAAAGGACACTTACTTTCCAAACACTGTAATCAATCAATTTAAACTATGTGCTCCCACCGTTTTCTTTACTGTTTATTTTTCCTTACAATTATCAAATCTGCTTTTGCTGATAGAAGAGTACATCAAAAGTTGGTAACTGTCACAGACATTTGCATGATCTTTTTGTTGAACAAATAACTACAATTTTGCATAAGAGAAAATATTTGTTTGTACCATGTCACGTAAGAACAATTTAACTTGCCCAGTAGTGTCTGCTAATTGTTGCTGATTACTATTGTCTCATTTTAATTAAAATAATAACATTTTTTTAATTATTATATTTCCTGTCTGATTAAAACCTACGCATAATAATAAAAAAACCCAAGAAATGGCACTCAAATTCCAAATAGCTCACAACTCACAATTTGGAGTTATGTTTCCAACATTAATATATGACAGATATGAATGGAGAATAATTTATTGTTATGTTTAAAAATCTCAGCTGACTCATATTTTCTGCAATACTTCTCACTAATTAAAGCAAAATACCTTGTGGAATACCTTGTCAGTTATTTGACTAGATTTCATTAATTCTAGCTATTGAAGTCAATATAAATTCATTCTTACAAAATGAGACCTAGAGCATCATCCATTTGCTCTGCTAACACAGTCAATGGGACCCGCAAACCGTCTGCAATAGACAGAAGGCAAGAGAGCATAAAATAACTGCAGTCAATCAATATTATTTGTGCTCGAATATCTTGGAGCAGAGATGCTCATCTCAACACATAAAAGCATCCTTAAAAAAAAAATTGAAGGAAATCTAATGAGTTGACACACTTTCTCTCTCCTGCTTTTGAACTTTTCTACTTCCTCCTTTCTTCTTAACTCCCAATTGGTTTTTTGGTTTGTTTTTTTTTTTTTTTTCCTGTATGTTCTGCTGCTTTGGCATTTTTATAGCTGCCTTCTTTTTTTTTATAGACAATATAAGAGAAGACTCCTTGGTCTCCTCCTATCCCATAGATTAACTCTAGAGAGCTAATTCGGCTGAGAAGTTTGTTAAATCTATTGAACGATACTCTGTGGGCTGATTATCTAGACAAGTTGTATAGCACAAAATCCAGAAAGTGTCTGTAATAAAGTCCATGAGAACAGGATTTTATTGCAATTCTAGGCAAGCTTATATGAGACTGTAGAGAAGGAAGGAGGGTGATATTGCAAAGAACCTGGAGTGTGGATATGTGTATGGCTATGTTAAAGTTTCAAATGGAAGGCTGATAGGCTGAGATTGAAATCCTCTACAGTGAACATTACAGACAGTAATTTTTTTCCTTTATTTTCCCCATAACGCTTGCACCTACAGCCAGAACAGTTAAGCAGATTATTTTTTCCAGAAGCAAGGAATTTACTTTTGTAAGCACATAGGAATGGAAGGCTCCAGCTCATTTTTGGTGTTTCCCCTATTGTTACCACCACTACTGGGCCAGGAAAGGGGAACCAAGTCATTCAAGTTGATGAAGAATGTAAACCAAGAGATGTCTTGTAAAGAAGATCCTGACCACAAACCTATTCAATGTGAGGACAGAAAGAGGTGGGAAATGCTGAAACAAACTTGTGTGCTTGATTGAGTGTACTACAGACCTCTAATAGCCATGTAAATCCTGCAGAAAATACACCATGGAGATGCCTATAGTGTGCTGGAGTTTGGTCAGCAGAGGCTGGTGGCCCTCCCTGCATGCTTGGAATTCAGTGAGGCTAAAGAGGCTAACCTCAACTAAGCCTGCAGACTGGCATTACTGAAATCAGTAGGAGTGCTGCTGGAGCTATCCCAAAGGCAGGTCAAGTTCAGTGTGAGTACAAGTATTTCAGAGCTTTCACAACTAGTTAAAATACAAGCCTGATAATACTGCCACTCTCATATCACTTCTGAAATCCAGCAGAAGGTTGTTAATATTGATATGGTTAATATACATCAAACAGGATTCCTTTAATTTTTTGAATTGAAAAATTCTCCACAGTGTTGACATTTCTTCACTGAACTCTCAGGATTGTTTGGTTTCTGAAACTGTAGGGCCCAAGACACATTTTGTTTTAAATAATCCTTCATAAAAAATTCAGCTTTCAGTCTAATATGACTGAAACTCAGCTTGAGTGTGTTTTATAATGCATTGAACTGGAAAGACAATGGGTGTTGAATTATTCAAAAACATGATAGGGAATATAGTGATATATATGTGTGCATACAGGGAGGGGTGATCAAAGAAATCAGGGTGACTTGATATGTCTTGTTATCTCATTTTATTTACTTTTCAGAACTCATCCAAATATTAGAGGGGAAAAAATCAATATCAATTTTCACCTCTGTCACGTTCCACACTTCAATTATTAATGAATGTCAAATTTGACCACATTTCTTCATACCACCTGCTCTGCAATAATATTTCTTAGCCTTTATTAAAAATGTAAAATTGTCATTGAATTTCCAAATATGATTCTCTGGTGGCTAATTCAGCTTGTTTTATTAATAAGTGAGTTCTGATGAGTAATACTAATTTAATATGCCTGCATGTAAGATTAAACCATAAATTATTCCTGCTGAAGGTGATGAGATTTGACTGCTGTGTCGTTGTTAGGCAATAACCCTCTGCATTAACCCATAAGCACACAGAGGGAAAGAGGTTTCTCTACAAAAATGAGAATTTTAATTTTTTTCCACTTATTTCAGGAATCTTCTGTACATTTTTATTTACACTAATCCTTTCCACTGTACCTTTTGTTTAAGATTATGAAAAAAATGAACAGCTACCACACAGTGAATTACATACGTATCCTACAAATATATACAATAGTTACATGTACACACAAACATACACACAAAAAAATATAAAATGAGAATGCTCTCAGTCCTCACTCATTGGAAAGGGATCTAAAATGAGAATTGTTTTCAAATGGGCTTTGACTTTATTGTCACTCACATTGGAGCACTTTATGGTAGCATTTACTGTTGTTCCTGGAGTTAAAGAATACTCCCAGTTTCCATGTGGTGTTAAGAGCTGGAAAGTAAATTGAGTTCTGACAGAACCAAGATCATTAAAACAGTGTTTAATTCATGGCTTTACCTACTTATTTTTTTCATATTATTTTTGGTTGAGACAAGAATAGTCAAATTGTTTTCTACGCAAGTAACAAATTATTCCATATTCTGGGTAACTTGAAGGAGATTAAGGTGTACCTTTCAAAGTGTGGTTTTAGGGTATATTTCCTTTGATATATTGCATTTAAAATCTTCCAGACTGAGATGATATTTAATGGTTGCAATTCATGTAACATTCAAAAGCCTTCCTATTTGAAGAGCAATCTTGGGACAAAATCACTTCCAAATTTCCAGAATATAAGGCCAGAAGTTATTGTCCTTCAGGCAGATAGACCATTTCATAATAATATTGTATCCATTTGTCATTTCTAAACAGGGCAACTTGATAAGGTACACATACAGTCAAAAGTACACAGACAAACTTGATCTTCCTCTTTATTACTGAAGTTCAACAATACACTGATTTACATTATTCACCACACATATAATAATTTGATTATTTTCTCTCAATATTGAAATACAGACAGTGAGCTGAACATGAACTAGCAGTGTGCTCTGGCAAAAGAGAAGGCCAACAGCATCTTGGGGTGTATGAACAGGAACAAGGCCAATAGGTTGAGGGGGGTGGCTATTTCCCTCTACTTAGTGCCTACTAGACCACATCTGGATACTGTGTCCAGTTTCGGCCCCCCATACAGGAAAGTCATTGATGAATTGGACATAGTTCTGTGGAAAGCAAAGAAGATGGACAAGGCCTGGAGAACAGGCCCTCCGGGGCAATGCTGTGGGACCAGGACTTTTTCAGCCTGGAGAAAGGATGGCTTCAGAAACACTTACCATCAGCACCTCTGGGAAGGAGATCAAGGAGGCACAGCTAGGTTCTTCACAGTTGTTTATAGCAGGACGACAAGAGACAACACGCGTAAACTGAAACAAGAGACATTTAGATTGGGTATCAGGAGAAAATTTTTCCCAAGAAGGACAGTGCAGCAGTGGAGCAGAGGTCTCAGAGGTCATGCCATATCTACTTGCAAGGTCTTCACATCTCATTTGGATAAAGCTCTGAGTGATTTGGTCTGATCATGAGATCTTCCTCCTGTCCCATCCAGCCTAAATTATCCTGAAGTATGTTGAATGAAGGAAACCAAGAGATATCTGAAGGTTAAAGAATTCTTCAGTCTTTGCCATCTTGTGAATTCTCTTGGAACTGCAATCAAAAATGAAATGGTGGTAGCTTACCACAACTTCTTACCTCCTAAGCTATAGCAACAGAGACATAACTAACAGCTGATAACTTCTTTATTTCTTCAGAAGGTGGTCAAGTCTTGGATATTCTTAAACATGAATCTTCCTTTGAATCACAGAATTGTGAGGGTTGGAAGGGACCTCGTGAGATCATCTAGTCCAACCCTCCTGCTAAAGCAGGTCCTCCTAGAGCATGTTACACAGGACTTCATCCAGGCGGGCTTTGAATATCTCCAGAGAAGGAGACTCCACAACCCCCCTGGGCAGCCTGTTCCAGTGCTCCGTCACCCTCAGAGTAAAGAAGTTCCTCCTCATGTTCAACTGAAACCTCTTACGTTTCAGTTTGTATCCATTGCCCCTTGTCCTGTCGCTGGACACCACTGCAAAGAGACTGGTTCCGTCCTCGTGATTTCTGCCCTTAAGATATTTGTATGTGTTAATGAGGTCCTGTCTCAGTCTTCTCTTCTTCAGGCTGAACAAGCCCAAATCCCTCAGCCTTTCCTCATAGGGGAGATGCTTCAGTCCCTTAATCATCCTTGTTGCTCTCCTCTGGACTCTTTCTAGGAGTTCCTCATCTTTCTTGAACTGGGGAGCCCAGAACTGGACACAGTACTCCAGGTGGGGTCTCACCAGGGCAGAGTAGAGGAGGAGGATAACCTCCCTCGACCTGCTGGCCGTGCTCCTCTTAATGCACCCCAGGATGCCATTGGCCTTCTTGGCAACAAGGGCACATAGCTGGCTCATGGTGAGCTTGTCGTCCACCAGGACTCCCAGGTCCCTTTCAGCAGAGCTGCTTCCCAGCAGGTCAGCCCCCAGCCTGTACTGGTGCATGGGGTTCAACCTCCCCAGGTGCAGCACTTGGCACTTGCCCTTGTTGAACTTCATCAGGTTCCTCTCTGCCCGAGTCTCCAGACTGTCCAGGTTCTGCTGAATGGCAGCACAGCCTTCCAGCGTTATCAGCCACTCCTCCCAGTTTTGTGTCATCAGCGAACTTGCTGAGGGTACACTCTGTCCCCTCGTCCAAGTCATTGATGAACAAGTTGAACAAGACTGGTCTGAGTACTAAGCCCTGGGGAACTCCATTAACTACCGGCCTCCAACTGGACTCTTCCCCGCCGATCAGAACCCTCTGAGCCCTGTCGTTCAGCCAGTTCTCAATCCACCTCACTATGATGACTTGTTCACCTATAAGAGAAAGAATTCCCTTCCCTTCCCTTCCCTTCCCTTCCCTTCCCTTCCCTTCCCTTCCCTTCCCTTCCCTTCCCTTCCTTTCCCTTCCCTGCTACCCTGAACCATACTGCAGTCTATCACCCTGTATGATGGCCTGTTTTGTATGCATGTATAGCCATACATACAAATTAATGTTTTTATAGGGAAGCAGATGGATTATTGCTCAAATCTGAAGCAGCAAGATAAGTGGCCAGTGTTTTTAGGTCTGTATTTTGGCCTGTCTGATGTAATTTGTTTTCATGAAATCTTCCTGGCACACCTTTCACTGCCTTTGAAACATGCAAGTCTTCTGCCAAGCCAAGAAGGCAAGATCATATTCCTGAATTTCTCAATATAGCAGAAATTTATAAAATAAAATGGACCAACTTGTTATTTTTAAAACATATCTATCTGACCTCTTTGGTCTTCATTAGTGTGTGGGCCTGTTCCAACTTGTGAAGAATATTTAGGGCGGTTTTCTTTCTTTTAGATGATCTCAATTAATTCTTTCAGATGAGAGTCATGAAAAAAAGACTGAATGCACTCTAGCAATACAGCAAAGAAATACAATTCCAAATGGCATGACAATATGGTAGCCTAGTACCAGGCAGAACAGCTGGAAGAGCTACACAGAATAACAGCTGCCAAGTACATCAGAGGTCAGTGAACATGGTCGGCAGAGAAAAATATGTAGCAAACAAGAAAGAAACATTAAATCACCTGTAAACCTCAGGGAAATTATATTGTTTTATTAGACAGAAATATTTTGCAGAAGAATGTGAGAACTACACTTATTAAGACTGTTTCTTTCTCTGATGCCCTCTGGTGGTGGTGCAAAAGTCTTAGAGAAGCTCCATTAATCATAAGCAGATAAAATTGGGGAGAGGAGAAAAGTTGCATCAGTATCGCAGTTCTAACCCAAAATAGGTAGACATAAGGTTCTTTACTATAGGAGACACCTTAAAGCTTTGAGGGAAAGGGGAGCCCCACATGATTCCAACTTGCTCCAAACAAGGTGAATAATATGAAGGAAGTGATATTTAAGAAATGAATTGTGAACTATAGAAAACATAGAGAAAGAAAAGGAAGAAAAAGGACCTGATAGGTCTGTACTCAAAAGATTTTCTGAATATTTCCAGAGAAGGGTCAGATTATGTTTAGAGTCAGTTCCTTATCTTTTCCCGACCAATTACTTGTTTACTAAAATGTAGATTCTACAACTTTGATGTCTCATAAAGAGATAGTAAACTGGTAGCATAGGTGGTTACAGCTGGGTAAATAAATAAACTTTTCTCAAAGAGTCACGGAAAATAGATCTTTTCTCATAACTTAACACAGTGAAGAAGAGACAAGGGTAGATCTGTAGTTGTCACTACAGGTAACAAAACAGCTTTTGACAAAGAAGTATAGCTATAAAGAGTGAATACTATTGGACATTTGGAAGAAATCATCAACTATTTCGTTGCAGAGATCCTGCGTCACTGCAGACTGACTCAATGGACAGGTTTACCTGAGAAGCAGTCCTTACAGTGCTCTCCAGCCCTTCAACTACCACACCATCTGCTTCACAACAAAAGTTCCTACCAGCCCAGCTTCAGACACAGATTTGGCATAGAAATAAAAGAGATTACAAAGGTAGATGATTTGGTAGTTCAGATTGGACACTGGGAAAAGGTTCTTCACTGAGAGGGTGGCTGGTCACTGGAACACACTCCCCAGGGAAGTGGTCATGGCACCAAGCCTGTCAGAGTTCAAGGAGCATCTGGACATCACTCTGAATCATATGGTTTAGTTTTAAGTAGTCCTGTGAGAGGCATGGAGTTGGACTCAATGATTCTTATGGTTCTTTCCAACCTGAGTTATTCTATAATTCTAAGATTCTTTGGTTTCCTGAAAGCTGTATACAAAGGTCAATTGCCCAAGCTGGTGCTGTTAGACTCTCTGGCAAATTTCAATACTATTGATCACAAAGCACAATTGATCTGATGGCAGAACCTGCTAATTGGTGGAATGGCATTAAACATTAAGTAAGATTCAATGCAAGAAAGTTAACTGATCTTTTCTAAATTATAGTCTCCTTTCCTTACACAGTAAATCCAATAAAATCCCATACGTTTAGCTGTTTCCAATGGCACTACTAGCAATAGAAGAAGAAGATGATGATGATGATGATGATGATAATAATAATAATAATAATAGGTTTGGGATAACACTTACTTATACTACTGGACACTGAAAATGAGATGAAGACAGGAACTATGTCAAAATCAACCTTAACTTAAATAGTTGCTATTTCACCAGGAACTGTGGAATGTTGATATGCACCTAAGTTTGCATTTTAAATGCAACGTGCTCAAGCTGATCCAAGGAAGAGATGATGAATACAAAATGCCAGTAATGCTAGTGAAAATGTATAATAATTTCATCTCCCAATGTAGTTGAAAACACAATCTGTTTACCTGTCTCTTCAAAGAGTGCTTTCTTTAGTAAGATAGCAAGAGGGAATACCAGAGTTATGTTGGTCACATTCCAGTTATGGCCAGTCTTTTCTTTTATTCATTATAAATCAGCATCTTGAACTGGGAAAACAGGAGATTTTTAAATTTCTGATTAAACCTGTCATTAAGTACATATTACATTATGTACTTAAATTACTGGGTTTGGATAGATGTGTCAACTCTAGTAATTTAAGAACTGTGCTAATCTTGACTACAACTTAGTTTGCCCTCAATTTTAATGATACCTTTCATCTTCACTGAGAATAGGGGGCTTAATATTAAAAGACTGAGGGCTTTAGCAGTTAGCTGTACTCTCCTCAGTAACTCTGCCTTACTTTTTAATGAAAATAATTACTACTGTTTGAAAAGTATTACCCTGCTTAAGAAGAAACTTACCTAAGGAGCCTGACAGCAGTTATATCAGTTGCTATATTCTTAAACATCTTCAGTCTGATTTAAGCACAATCTTCATTTAAAACTTTAGCAACAGACTTGTTTGTTGCACTCCATTATTAGGAACAATGAAGAATCTTGTTTGCTTTCTGGCCTCTAAAACTTTCCCCTAGCTGATCTACCACAGCTGAAGAAAAAGGGAAAAAAAATGTAAATCTAAAAATCTAATCTAAAAGGAGATTGGCCTGCTTACCCAGCATAATAAAGACTGTTTTAGTGTGCAGTGGAGCTAAGACAGTGTTACAATGCTAACAGTGGGAACATTATCTCACTGGGGAAGTATATATTAAAATTAAAAAGTATATTAACTAAAATCCCCTGAATGTTAACATCCTTCTGCACAAAAGCCTATCTACGCATGTTGGAAGAAGGATCTTTCAGTTTTTGGATTAGTTTTGGACAAGGAGCTTAAAACTTAAAAAGTATGGTACTAAACACCAAAATGCTCCCTTCTGAGAGTTTCTCCAGGACTACAAAGCTATGTAAGTATTTCAAGGTCCTGACAGAAACTAATTTTTTCTGATAGTCTTGGGAGTTGCTGATGAAGAAGCATTAAAACCATACAGTTGTATTTCCTGGAGTGAACTTACATTCTTGGACTTTTGGCCCTCTTCTCTATATGAGAAAATGTTTCTAATGTGGATAATTGCACTGATGGCTGGACTGAGAAAATAGGCCAAGAAATAGGCTGTGATTCTGTTAACTGCTGCAGAAGTCAACAAGCCTGACTTTTTATCCATGCCTTACAAATCTTTTGACAAGCTGGCAAACCATTTCCAAAGTATATTAAATGGGATGAACTAATTTCAAAGAAGGAAAAGGAAGGCATGAAAGAGTGTCTACAGTAAAAAAGAAAAAAATAAGGAAAGGGGGGAAATAAATTTTTTTTCAGACTTGGAGTATAAGGTTCTTGTTAGTTTTTCTAGTGATGTACTCTAGCATTCTTAGCATGCTGCTAACAGGCAAGCAGCAAAACAATTTACTGGTTTACTGCCTTTGATTTTATGCTAGTTGCAGTTGTACCATGTCAAACAAAAATAATTACAAATACGGCAGTATGCAAATCAGACAAAGCTACTTCTAAATACCTATTTCACATGTGCATCCTGTTTCAGGCTTCAGAGAGCAAATGGATAAAACACTGGGTTTAACTCTGAGGTCAAGGTTGAAGTCATAACTAAAATATGGATTTGCGTTTTAAAGCCGTAAGGCATGCTTAGTCACAAATACCATACAATTTTCCTAGCTCTGAAGAGGTATGAGTAAGTACACTAATGGAATTACCCCTCACTTTTCTGAAACACAAATTAGGTTTTGATGATATAGTATAGCTAACTACGAAATCTTGCTGTAATTGAGATAGCAGAGATCATATAGCATGCACATCTGTATGCACAGCTCAAAGGATGAATGACTCGGATAATGATTAATGCAGAAGTGTAGAGAAGGCTAGTACACTTGAAGCCTCTGAAAATTTTTATGAACACAATTCACTGCACATCATCAGCATACCAAAATTACAAAGCCCAATTTTCTTTTTAGGTTTGATTTGAACTGGGGAATAAAACCCCACAAACAATTTTCCATTAGAAACAGAGACATGTGAATGTTTGAGAATTATGGAACTGTTCATTTAAAGTTGTTCAAGGTCATGAGTTTTGCAAACAATTCGAGAGCATGGTTTAAAGTGAGGTGCTTTCAAAAAAAAAAAAAGCCTATACTTATAATGAATATTATTTATTGTCAGTAATTCAGTGAGGTTTTGACAGCACCCAGTCTTGCACAAAAAAAATTAAAGGGAACTTTTAATGTAACTAGTGGAGCAAAACTTGCTCACCTTGCACTTGAGACTGCTCAACTCTTCGTCATTAAATACTGTTTTCAGGTGTATAAAACCTTGACCACCTACTGAGGCTGGAATTTGATACACAAAATTTAATCATTATTTTGGGAGATATTTCAGGTGATTTTCAAGAATCAGGATAACAATGTTCAAAGGTCAAAGGTGAATTCATTATATAACATCATCACCGTATCTGTCAATTATCTTCAATTTCTTCTTTCTTTTTTCTGTTATATTTCTTTTTACTTTCATATTTAGAGAGGGAGATTGCTGAAATAGTATCACTACAACAGATACAATAAACTCTATGTAAAGTTCTCTTTATGGCCCTTTCTTTCACTTTTTTGCTCTGCTTTATTATTTTTTAAGTTATCACCTAAGGAAGCTCTTCAAACTTTTACAATTTTAGTAAATGAATAGTGATACACAAGTTTGTATGGTCTCTGTTATATTAGAAAAATGGTTCAACCTTTCTTAAGAGTCTGAAATGAATATCCTTGAGGACTCTGAGGAAATGATTTGTTCACTGAACATAGGAGGCTTAGTGCAGTCTCTTGTGAGAATCAACTGTATGAAGGCATTTTGCTGTGTGAATAGTACCAGCATTCATTGGTGATATTCATTTGTTTAACACTTATAATCAATCACATTTACCAAAGAATTATATTTTTCATTATGTATTCTTTAACTTCATATTGCCACCTTGTATTTGCTTGCCTCAGCCTTTTATGCTTTTCAGGCATATTCCGCTTTATTTGCTGACTTGTCCCTGTTGTTACCTCATCCTTTTGCCTCTTATTCCAGACAGGTAATTATCAAACTAACCCTTTACCATAAGGAAATGGTAGGAATTCTCTTGATTTTCAATAGAATTAGTAGATATAGTAATTTGAGTATAGTAACATATATAACTAAAAACATTAAATTATGGCTCAAAATATCTAAAACCTTATGAAAAATCTGTTTAAATACTACCTAATTAGGGAAAGTCCTTTGTTATAAGTAAATTGTAATTCAATACAGAAATCTTGTCTACATTTTGGATAACGACACTTCTATTGCCAATGTATATTATCTAATCATGCAATGAAAAATTCTCTTCTAAGAGCAGTGTTTCTTCTGGTATAAACAGTGTACCTTCATGAACATAAACTGAGGCTCTGGCCCAAAATGTTACTTTGGGATTGACTGATTTGAATTTATAGTATTAAATTATGTTTTTCCAATGATGAAAATCGGCAGTTTTGGAGTAAGATGATCAAAAGAACAAATAAAAGCATGTGGCTCTGATTTCTTAAGGGTTTGCAGTTCATTATTTAAACTGAGTCTTTCAACCTTGGACTAATTAACTTATATTCCAATTTGGAACATTTTCCTTTTCAGAGCTTTTTAAAAGTCAAACAATTCTTTCTTCTTTGACCTGAGATAACTATTAAAAGTATCAGTGCATGAAATATTATGTAACCTGATGGGAACACTAAAACCATTTAACAGAGGAGCAACTATGGGATTTTGGTTTTTCAGTTGCAGCCTGCTAACGACAAAAGGCTATTTCTGTTCTTCATTTGCAGAGAAAAATTATGTACTCTTTTTTTCCCCGGAATCCAAGGGGCTGAAAGGCTTGTTAGCAGCTATCTCTTATTGTCTCTGGATAAAATACAGTCCTTCCACAAAAGTGGCTGGTCCTTACCAGCCTTACCAGCCACAAGCTCCATAAACACGTGGCATTCATGTCAGTAATCCTGCATCTCTTGATGTCAATGACAAATTTCCAATTTACTCTGGCAAGCTCTGCATGTCATCCTTCATCTTCCAGTGTGAAAAGATGAGCACTGAGACACAGCTGACAGAGTGCTCATAAAGGAGCGTTTGCCCAACATACAGTGAATGCTGGAAGAACGTTGCATGTCTGTCTTCAGTTCACTGAAGTTCTTAGGGACAGAAGATCTTCAAGATGTATACCCAGGCTACCACTTGACTGATTGTTGGTTCAGACCCCCACTCTTCACACAGCAGCATGGTACCTATACATGGGGCCTCTTCTGCTCTGTGTTTGAATGCCACTCAGTCAAGGAACACATGGTGCAAGTCTGGTAGTTTTACAGAATATATCCATGAAGTAATACAACGTGACAAGTCATAAGTTACCCTCATTCATCTGAGAAGCATGCCCACGTCTTCTGAATGGAAGGTAGTAATCTTCAAGGTCTCTTTCCTCTCTCTCTCCCACCTATAGCCCTTATGTAAGCTCCCCTTGAAATTCACACATTCTGCCTAGAGGGACCTGGGAGTCCTGGTGGACGACAAGCTGACCATGAGCCAGCTATGTGCCCTTGTTGCCAAGAAGGCCAATGGCGTCCTGGGGTGCATTAAGAGGAGCACGGCCAGCAGGTCGAGGGAGGTTATCCTCCTCCTCTACTCTGCCCTGGTGAGACCCCACCTGGAGTACTGTGTCCAGTTCTGGGCTCCCCAGTTCAAGAAAGATGAGGAACTCCTAGAAAGAGTCCAGAGGAGAGCAACAAGGATGATTAAGGGACTGAAGCATCTCCCCTATGAGGAAAGGCTGAGGGATTTGGGCTTGTTCAGCCTGAAGAAGAGAAGACTGAGACAGGACCTCATTAACACATACAAATATCTTAAGGGCAGAAATCACGAGGACGGAACCAGTCTCTTTGCAGTGGTGTCCAGCGACAGGACAAGGGGCAATGGATACAAACTGAAACGTAAGAGGTTTCAGTTGAACATGAGGAGGAACTTCTTTACTCTGAGGGTGACGGAGCACTGGAACAGGCTGCCCAGGGGGGTTGTGGAGTCTCCTTCTCTGGAGATATTCAAAGCCCGCCTGGATGAAGTCCTGTGTAACATGCTCTAGGAGGACCTGCTTTAGCAGGAGGGTTGGACTGGATGATCTCCCAAGGTCCCTTCCAACCCTTGCGATCTGTGATTCTGTGATACCATAACTGTATGCACAAGTCTAAGGTTGAGACCCAGCTATCTACACAGGTAAAACCCCTAAAAGCACCCTTGAAATAGAGGTATCAGAAACAAGTGATGTCCTGATCCAGGATCTCGCTAGCTATAATTCATCAGACTGAACCTGTGCACTATTTTCCTCAGCAAGGAAACCGGATTTACAATTTGATGTGTGCACAGAGCTGATAAGAAATAAAATATGCAGTTATTTAAGGGACCCTGAGGTCTTCTTTTTAATTTTCAGGGTTGATATTTAAAGGGCAACTAAGACAACCAGAATTTATTTTAGAAGTGATTCTTCACTGTGAGGGCTGAGAGAAGGGGCAAACCACTCTCAGATAGCCTGATGTGAGCTGTGCCATTACATAATATCTTGGTAAATCTTAGTTCTAAGTGTCCAACAAAGTCTGCAGTAAATTGTAGTGCAATGGTTCTGCAGACCATTTCTCATGTTTCTTTATTCTTTTTCTTAAAATAATTCTCTTGACTTTTAAAAATAATTTAAAACAGAGGTTTTATTGTCCAAATTGATTTCTCCATAATCTATTGTTCACTGTTTTTTTCTTCACCTTTGCCTATTCTTCCCTAAATTTTTTTTTTCTATTGTAATTTCTTCTCCTTCTTGCATTCTTCACTTCTGTTCTCCACACACTAAGGCGTCTGTTAATTGTGCTATTTCCTCGTTAATGTACTTCTCCCTCTACAGTCATTGTTGCTGTCTGTTCAGATTTTTGCTCCTGGAGATGATGATTTCTATCGCAATAATCAAGTCACATAAAGGACTTTTTCTTCCTCTTTGTTGTTGGTCACTGCCTCTTAAAGTGCTGTGAGTCAGAAGGAGTAGCAAGGCAGAAAAAGGAGAAATAGTGTGCATTTCAAGTGCATGTTTTAGTGGCCTTGACCTCACACAGTGATCAATTCCTTTATAATTTTGAGCAAAGTTGCCAAGGAATTATCACATATTTTCCAAAGTATAGAACTGAACTATGTGATGAGCAGAACTCTTATCAGCAGAGTTTTGGAGATTTTCTTGTTACTGAGCAGCGTTCTGGAGTTCAATTTAGAGTCGAGTGTTGTTTTTTTCTGGCAACTTCTGATAACATCCTTGTCTCTGCTAGGCTGATCTTAGAGGAGAGCTTTCAAATCTTAGGAAGCTATACTGCAGTCACTGTAGAATTGAACCCCTGCAGAGAGGGGTTCTAGTCATGGAAAAAGTCTCTAGGTCAGGTAGAAAGCTGCTGCTAGCAGTAGCACAATAATATGTTTTATTCCTGCTTTAGCAGGAGGGTTAGACCAGATAATCTCCAGAGGTCCTTTCCAACCCTTGCCATTCCATGATTCTGTGATTACATAGAACCTGGAGTTTTTTCTTAAAGCTTCATTGCAATCCTCAGCATATTCTCCAAGAGTAGGTTTTTTTCTGGGTTGTAGACTGTATGAACAAAAAGCCTAGAGTGGGTGAAAAAGTGCTAACACCACTGGATGAATATAAACTTATAAAGTACAAATCCAGTTAAAGACATTTTTAGCATGTCTTTGCCTTAAAGCTCGGAGGAGAGCTGATGTTCCTGTTTTTCTTTGAAAATTAGATGAAATGCCTATCCAAAAATGAATGTTCAATTGTACTACAAACTCTAGAAATTCTGGTTATCTGACACTTGATTCTGGCAGCGGTGCATTTACAAGCTTAAGTACACAAATTTGTGTCCACAATTAAGCCTCAGGTTTTTAAACCCAGCCTGAGAAATGCAGACACCTGTAAAGAAAAACTTTATGAATGTTTATTAAACCAGTGAAATGTATCAAATGTAATGCTCAATGTTGGTCCAAAAGGCTTTGCGTTTTTTTGGGAGATAGTATTTTCCAGATCTCAGGTCTGAAATTACATTGTTATTTTAACACATAATATGTATTATCTAGTGTAAGTCTTTATGTACAATGAAAAGTCAGACTCCTTTGGACAAAGCAGAGATCTACTGAAGGGCAAAAACATGGCATTTCTAACAACTGTAGAAGTCAAGTGAACAGAACCTTTTATGATAATTGTTCTATTTACTCTTTTCTTCAGACAGTTCCTCTCACAATAATACAGCAGCTACCCTAAAGAGTTGTGACTTACTTTTAAGTTTATCTTTTTAAAATAAGAGACTGGTTCACTCTATAGCTTTAAGTAGTAGGTAGGCAAATTAACAGTATAATGATTTAGTTAATAATGCCCCAATAATTCTTGCTCAACTGTGGAAAAATCCTGGATAAATGTACGTTCATAGTCCTCGGAAAAAAGTTTGAGATTTTGTTGTTGTATTGGATTTTTGTGGCAAGGTTACAGTAATGGGGAGGGTTACAGGGGTAGCTTCTGTGGGAAGATGCCAGAAGCTTCCCTCATGTTGAATGGAGCCAGTTTTAGCTGGCTCCAAGATGGACCTGTTGCTGGCCAAAGCTGAGACAATCAGTGATGTTGGTAGCACCTTTGTGACAACATATTTAAGAATGGGTAAAAACTGCTGTGCAAGAGCAACTAGGAGAAAGGAGTGAGAATGAGAGAAAACAGCCCTGCAGGCATCCAGGTCTGTGAAGCAGGAGGGGGAGGAGGTGATCCAAGCACTGGGGCAGAGATTCCCCTGCAGACCCTGGTGAAGATCAGGATAAGGCAGGCTGTCCCCTTGCAGGAGGGGGACCCTCCACCCATGGAGGACCACAGTGGAGCAGATATCTACTCTGCAGCCTGTGGAGGACCCCACACTAGAACAGGTGGGTGCACCCTGAAGGAAGTTGTAACCCCATGGAGAGCCTGTACTGGGGCAGACTCCTAGCAAGACCTGTGGCCCTGTGGGGGGACCCAGACTGCAGCAATCCATTCCTGAAGGGCTGCATCCTGTGGAAAGTACCCACAGAGGAGTAGTTCTTGAAGAACTGCAGGCTGTGGGAAGGACCCACATTGGAGAAGTTCATGGACGACTGTATTGTGTGGGAGGGACCCCATGCTGGAGCAGAGGAAGAATGTGAGGAGGAAGGAGTGGCAGAGACAGCATGTGATAAACTGACCACAACCCCAATTCCTCTTACCTTGCACCACTCAGGGGCGGGAGGCAGACAAATCAGGAGGGGAGTTGAGCCTGGGAAGAAGTAAGGGGTGGGGGGAAGTTGTTTTTTAGATTTGTTGTTATATCTCATTATCCTACTCTGATTTGATTGGCACTAAATTAAATTAATTTCCCCAAGTCAAGTCTGTTTTGCCCATGATGATAACTCTTGAGTGATCTCTCCCTGTCCTTATCTTGACCCATGAGCTTTTTGTTGTATTTTCTCCTCCTGTCTTATTGAGGAGGGGGAGTCACAGAGTGTCTTGGTGGGTACCTGGCAGCCAGCCTAGGTGAACCCATCACAGTTGTGTTTGAAAACTGCTGCCAACTATAATGTTGTGCCAGATTTCTGCACCTAAAGGTACACCAAATTGTTATTATGACAACATGAACATCCTTAACATATCTGTTAAGTGATGCACATGGAAAAACTGAGTTATGTCATACATAAGATACCATACACGTAATCTAAAAATGAAGTAAAGGGATGCTTATAACAGATTTAACCAATAAGTAAACTTCACCATTGTGCTGCAAACTGAGGACACATTCACAATTCATACAGAAGAGAAAATAAACCCCAGCTGTTCACAGACTGTCCCAGATGAGCTAAAATGAGGCTCCCTTTGGTCATTGCACTCAACATTAGGATTAAATTTTCATTCTTGGAAGTATGTTGTTATATATATTTAAAAAAAAAAAATACTAAAACTCTGGATTTTAATCCAGGTACCCAAAATATAAGGGAAGTCTAAAAGAGGAGGGCAGGGAAAGTCTCACTGTACATTAGTTAACTCAGCTCTGATTACAACCAAACTGTTAGAAGTTCTGGTATTGTCAACTGATATTTCAGTAGCTGAGAGAATCACCTATGATGGAGTTGCCCATATTCCTTAAGTGTTCAATATTGGCTGTCAAAGGGCAAAAGGTGAACTATTGCTCTGAACTCATATAAAAATACCTGCATCTTTAACTATCAACTCTATTTAGTATATGAAATTTTTGTAATATTTGAGGTCTTACTTCACTACAAGAGCTAATGTTTCAATGGTTTAGTAATCTGGAAGGCATTTATCTCTTCAATCCTCCAAAGATTAATTTCATACAGTCAACATACATACAGGGACTTAATATCAGTGCTGTTGATTGACCATAGCTTTAGAAGTACCTTTGTAATTCTGACATCTCTGGATGGCATGTGTCCTCTGGATCTGAAAAAAGCTTTTAATTGTGTAGAATGAGGCCACTCTCTTTCAAAGCTCTGGGGGTTAGTTTCATAATAGATTTTCTCCCATAGCACTGCTCATTACCAAGCCAATGGTTTGATTATCCCCTTCCTTTCAATTAGGCCTCTGCACCCATGGGACCTGGGCAAGTTGCTGTATTGATATAAGTTAACTTTCAAGTTAGTTTTGCAGGGTATCACAAGGATGGGTTGATCAGTAGAGCTTCAGTCTTAGCCAGCTGCAGATTCACTCAGTCACTGGGAAGGATCAAAGGTAACCACAAAATAATCCCATAGTTAAGACCTAAAAACACAGGGTGAGGTTTGAAGTCTGATTCTGTGTCAAAGAATCACAGCTAGTTTGTATTGATCTAAAAGCCTAATGGAAGTACTACAGAACAATGGGAAAATATTGTGCTGAGATTATTCTGTGACTCCAGATCTGAAAGCTATATTGAAATATCAAGATCCCCCAAAAAATTTCAGCACAAAATCTCCTTTCCTTTTCATTCTAACATCATGTTTATGAGCTTTTATAAATAAAAGTGAAAACAGACACAGTGCCATCAAGGGGTTTGAAAACACTGTATCACATGATCCTAAAGTTTATACAGACAGTATCCTAGAAAATGAGTGAACTAATTACTAAGTTAATCTAAGAATTGGTCAAAAAAAATTATGGCTTTAAGCCCGTGACTTAATGCAAGATTTATTGCATATAATAGGTACAAAATCAGTGTCATTTTTTTTATCTGACTGTTATCAGAATTCTGGTGAAAGTTTGAAGTGAATGAAATTGTTCATCTCTAAATATCTTCTGTTAAAGAGTGAATTTGGGTTGAAAATTTTGTAAATTGTTAATACTGTGTCTGAAAAAAATGCATCTTCTGAAATTATACAGCCCACATTATGCATGGCAGTAAGTGTGAAGAGAGGGTGGAAATGCAGAGGAAATAGAAATTTGCAGGTGGAAGAGTGAGAAATATTGCTTCTTGATAGAAGAATACAGATTTTGAGAGCCTATGTCAGAGGAAGGAAAGACCCACTAGGGGAATGGGTTTAAGAAATTACTTTGGGTAAGGTGGCAGCTTTTCTGGCAGCAGAGATCTCACAACTCTTTTCATGGAGGATGAAATCCTGGAAAGTGTTGTAATACTAAACATACGTTCTCCACAGGGGGGATGGGTGGTGAGGATAGATGAGGTGAGAAAGAGCTGGTGCAGGGATCTTTCTGGATCTCAATAAGGAAGACCCAACAATGAACAGTTTAATAAGATAACTGCTTTAATAAGACAGAATTAGAAGAGGAATATCAATAGAGAGTAGCATCTTACACCCCTTCAGATGCTGGGCATCCTGTATTCATGCATTCATGCAGCATCAGGTGGAGCCCCAATGGATTTTCCATGGCATGCTATGCAGAGCAGATCCCGTCTGTAAGGAGAAACCCTCCCTTTCAGTCATTTGAGGTCATGTATAATTTCCTTACAAGAAAACAACTCTGTTCCTAAAAAGATGTTCTCATAAGAACTCCTTACCTCATTGTTAGACAAGGGCAAGGCCACGCAAGAGGTGTAATGGCAGTGCTGAACAGGAGCTGCCTGCAGGCTTCTCTGGCACCACGCACAGGCTGAGTCTGTCCCACAGCCAAGAGATGCATGTGGCACGGCACGGCATGGCATGGCACAGCATGGCACGGCACAGCACGGCATGGCACAGCAAAGCCTGAGGCACATGCTGTCCATGTGGTGCATACCCAGGTTAGCTGTGCTGTGGGTCACTGGCTCCTGAACGTGCAACAGGCTCCCAGTCAAGATCAGTGCAGTGTACTGACCTTCTCTGCCTGCTTTCAATACGTATGATGCCATGATATGGGAATGAACGTTTCTTCAGGTTTTATAAGCCTTTCTCTCTCCTCCCACTCTGTGAACTGTGACCTCTGCTTTTGGATGTCTCTGACTTTACCCCCTTCTCCCTGTCTCTATGCCAGGTCATGCAGAAGATCTGACCTTGAATGAGGACTGAAATCCTCTCCTTACTCTCCACATATGTCAAGGTCTGGATAACAGATGATAGAAATAAGGAAGCACAAGCTGATAAAAATGATAAATAAGGAACATATCTGAGGTATTCAACCCATCCTGTTATGGAAAGGAAACTGTATGAAGGTAAAAGGTTCAGTTAGACAGGGGTAAGACCCTAATGATAAAATGATTTAATTTTAAAAAGGTGATTTTTTTCATGTGAACACCAACCTACACAGTTAGGAACAGACGTCAACAGACCACATGTAAACTTTGCCACATCCACATTCCCCTTGAAAGGAACTGTGTCTTCAATAACTTTAATAGACTAATCTTCAAATCTGCATGGAAACATGCTAGTGACAGTTTGACAAAGTATATTTGGATTTGACATCATTCAAACTTTCCTCTTCCAAGGACGGATAAGGAAAACGCAGGAAATTGTTTGAAAACACAGATGAAATATATATTTGTACTTAGTAGCACTTACGAACAGTTGATTTACTGCTAAGGAAAAAAATATATTAACAGATACAGTTCGCTTCATTATGTGTGTAATAAAGTGGCTAATGTTCTTTTCCTCCCTTTTGTAGCAATAGTAAATGAAGATTTGCATTCTGGGTAAAGCTTTCTCCTGGGGAAGCAGCAGAAGCCTAGACTGACAATCCCTAAGCCCCAAACCTTGTTAAATGCAGTTTCAGTCCTGGGGACCTAATGCACTGATTGCTCCCCGAGAAGGAGTCTCATTGCTTGCTCCATTCAGTCCTATTACTGAAGGTCTAATTACACCTATTATGCTGTTCAGTTTCACAGATGGTTATTGAGGGGAGGAGGACATGAAAGGAGGAAGGGGGGTGGGGTGGGGGAGAGGGGGAGGAGAAAAAGAAACTAAAGTTTATGGCAGGAAAAAAACCCACAGGCTGCAACTATTGAGAAATGAACTGATGACTGAACTGACTACTATGTGAGATTATGTCTAAACCACCAAGTGTGTTACTGTAACAAGACAAAATTGAGATGGCTTCAATTTTGTATTATTGCCCAGGCAAGAAAGAACCAATTACTCTTTCAAAATCTTAGGTACTGGATTTTAAAAGCTTCACAAGGCCTCAGTTCAACCAAACAAATCTTGGTATGAAAAAGAAAAAAGGGGCGGGGTGGAGGAAGTGAAGCATTTTTAACAATGTTGTAAAGTTTCATTTACATTCCAGGCTGCCAAAAGCTGTTCCCAGACTTCTTTTTCTCAATATAATGCAAACATCACTTGCCATATTACGCTTTTGTGTAGCTTAGATTAAGACTGTTATCATGGCCTAATAGAGCTCAAAATGAGAGGAGGGGAGGGAGGGGGAAGGAGACTCATTATTTTTAGATGGCTTCACTTTTCCCATAGGGTTCCCAGAGATCCTACTTAGCAGCAACTCATTCCAGCACTGATTAAGTGGGAAATACACAGTATCTCAAAAGGTCAAACCTATAATCAGCTGCCCTAAGGGGTTGACATGGAAAACTTCTTAATCCAAGTTCAGTTTATTGCAATCTTATAACAAGGTACAGCCAGAGATTCACATTGAGGGAAAGAGGGGACACTCCTAACAGAGCTTCTTAGGATGCTTCAGCATTACAGTATTGTCTTATCTGGGTTTTTGGTCAGGATTCACATTATTTTCTCCATTTAATTTGTGCATGTTGATCATGTTGATTTGCTTTCCTGATGCTGAGTGGGGTGCATTTATAATAAGCTAAATGTGCATGAGACATACACACTGCTTATTCCTGAGAAAATAATTCCCAAGTTGACCTACAGAGCAAGCAGGGAAATAAAGGTCTCTCAGAGACAAGAAGGAAGAAAATAGAAGGGAAAATAGAAACAAATGATGTAATAAAAGCCTTATAATTATTTGAGTAAAACTATGCTTTTGAATAAGCATTATTTCCGTGCATGTGCATTTTGGTAGCAATGAAGTGTAGTTAAACACACCTCTGGTTATTTCCAAATGGCCTCTGTTTGGTTACTACTTCACATCTTGTGAATCATTTATATAGCCCTGCAAAGCAGAGCCTGATCTATCTACTCTGGAAGCAAGGGAGACACTCATTCATTTGAACAGGATTTGAAGACCACAAATGAACACACATCTTAAACCATAGCACGTCCGGCAGTAGGAGTTTTGCTTTGTTTACAGTATATGGACTACCTTCCAGGACTGGCTCTAGGTACAAGTCAAGTGGGCAGCTGCTTATGTATGCAAAATCCAGGGGTCAGAAAATAGCCGTGACCCCACTATTTACATTTCCTATACCCGGGCTGTGGAAAACTGGACTGACTGTTCTCATGGCTTTCAGAGGGTCTAGAGTGGTGCATACTAGCCAAAGATGCCATCAGTCTTCCACATTTCTGTTCCTCCCCAGGCAAAGGCAGAAGCTGCTTGCTCTGCTCTCCAAAGCTCTTTCCCTCACTTTACCTCAGCTCTTCTTTTTTATCACATTATTATTATTTCTGTGCCAGAAGCATCCAAGTCTCTGCTCCCTCTCATTGGAATAAGAAAGGCAGTTTCCCTTTTGCAGCAAAGCTGCCTTGAACTAGCCATGCTTCACTTGTTTTAACTAAGTGCAAAGCTGTGCTAAACTGTACAGTTTCAATCACTTTCCAGCACAAGTTTCAAAACTGTGGCACAGATGGATTTTTATCATTATGGGAATGTTCTGAGTGTTCCCAGTATGTCTCCACAAAACACTCTGGATGTCAAGAACCATTCCAAACCAAGCCTTTACCAAGCACTAATTGAACCTGGCTTACTTTTGTCAGATGAACTTGTATGGGAATAGATCCTTGCCAGGTGACAACTCTAAAGTGTTGTCATATTCACTGTTGTATTGGGTTTGCGTGGCAAGGTTTTGGTAGCAGGGGGGCTACAGGGGTGGATTTTGTGTGAAGCTGCTAGAAGCTTTCCCTGTGTCTGCTGCTGGCCAAGGCCAAGCCAATCAGCGACAGTGGTAGCACCTCTGTGATCACATATTTAAGAAGGAAAAAAAAACCTGCTGAGGAACAGTAGCCAGAGAGGGAGAGAAGTGAGAGGCTGTGAGAGAAAACAGCCCTGCAGACACTAAGGAAGGAGAGGAGGAGGTGCTCCAGGCACCAGAGCAGAGATTCCTCTGCAGGCCTTCCTGAAGACCATGGTGCGACAGGCTGTCCCCCTGAAGCCCATGGGGATCCACGGTGGAGCAGATCTCCACCTGCAGCCTGGGGAGGACCCCATGCTGGAGCAGGTGGATGCACAAAGGAGGCTGTGACCCTATGGGAAGCCCACACTGGAGCAGGTTCTTGGAAAGACCTGAGGACCCATGTGGACAGGAGCCCACGCTGGAACAGGTTTGCTGGCAGGGCTTGTGACCCCATGGGGGACCCACGCTGGAGCCATCTGTTCCAAAAGGACGGAACAGTGGAACAGACAGATGGAACTGTGGAAATGATAGACCCATGCTGGAACAGTTCATGAAGAACTGCAGCCCGTGGGAAGGACTCACGTTGCAGAAGTTTGTGGAGGACTGTCTGCCATGGGAGGGACCACAGGAGGGAGCAGGAGTAGAGTGTGAGGAGCCCTCCCACTGAGGAGGAAGGAGCGGCAGAGGCAGCGTGTGTTGGACTGACCCCAACACCCATTCCCCGTCTCCCTGCACTGCTCTGTGTGGGGGGTGGGGAAGGAAGTGGGGAATTTGGGAGTGAAGTTATGCTGAGGAAGAAGGGAGGGGTGGAGGGGAAGGTGTTTTAAAATTTATTTGGTTTTGGTTTTGGTTTTGGTTTTTTATCCTCTTCTACTCTGATTTTCTTGGCAATAAATTAAACTAATTTCACCAAGTTGAGTCTTTTTTGCCTATGACAGTAACTAGTGAATGTTCTCTCCAGTCCTTATCCCTCAACCCACGAGCCTTTTGATATATTTTTCTCTCCTCTGTCCAGTTGAGGAGGGGGAGTGATAGAGCAGCTTTGGTGGGCATCTGGCACCCAGCCGGGGTGAACCCATCACAACTGTATAGGTATGAGGCTATGATTCCATGTAATAAACGTGATATTATTTTGCTGCGTAATGGAACTGCAAGTGTGATTAATCTGTTACACAATGTGCACTTTAGAGACAGCCATACAGATAAAACCAACAGCAAAACTCCGCAAACAAGTAATCAAACACATCAAGGTAGAGGGGACTTTCAGCACAAACACTTGTCTCTCAAAATAAATAACCCACATCGATGTCCAAAAGTGGAAATCAAAAAAGCTAGCATTTGGAAAAGACAAGTGCTACATAATCTTGTGCAGAAGGCATCTGGCCAGAGGGATATACCTAACACATTACACTATGTATCTTGGAACAAGATGTAAATTTCAAAGAATTGAAAAAAACCCAACCAAACAAACACCCCCAAAAACAAACCAAAGTTTTTGTCCTCTGTCCTCTGAACGAAATCCGTTTGCAAGGCTAGATTTTCAGTAAGTTGTGGCACAGAGATCCATATGAAAATAAATGTACCTACAATCAAGCAATAGGATTTCAAACTTGTAAATATATGCAAATAGATGCATGAAAGAAATTCAGGATGCACTTGCACAGGTTAGAACATTTACATGTCAAAAGGGATATTTTAGTTAATTAAATTCCAAACAGGGTGAAATGATGATTTTTCTTCTTCTCACTGTAAGTAGCATCCCTAACCAATCTTCTCTGTCAGACAGGAGAAAGACAAATTTGCAAACAGAGTTACCACACTAATGTGTCATAACCTAAAGTTAGCCTTTTAGACAAAGACATGTCATGACAAACTTTGTACTGCAGTAACAACAGAAAAGGTCCACGATTCCGTTGTGCCACACACTGTACAAAGGTAGATCAAAACCGTTGTCAGGGTTTTAGTATTAACAATTTTCAAGACACAGTCTCATTTTTAAAGCCCAAGGAAGACTGAGCTGAAGCCATCAAATGTCATAAAAATGCAGTAGGTTTTTAGTGGTCATAAAGCACACATAGCCCATTTCACTCACTGTTGGATCAGTGTGATGGACCTTTAGTGCAAACAAGAATCAAACTCTCACAACTGAAAACAGAAGCAATCCTCAATTCTTCCTTTAATGAAAATCAAACCACATTCAAACTACTTTCAGAGGTGTTGGAACATTTACCACTTTAGTTTAGCTTGTCTCAGTACAATCCTAGCTAGGTTTGGCTATGGTCAGGAAATATGCTGCACATACCCTGTGGAAATATTGAATGCCCCAACTTGCATGTTTATTTTACATTTTCATCTTGCACTGCATGATTGCTGTGCATTTATCTCACTTCTTCATTTAAGTGGCTTTACAGTTCTACCATTCTGATTAAGCAGCACTTCATACTCACATTATGTCAGCATAGGACAGGCTGAGAGAGTTGGCCTTGTTCAGCCTGGAGAAAAGAAGGCTGCGGGGAGACCTGATTACAGCCTTTCAATACTTAAAGGGGGCCTATAGGAAAGATGGGGAAAATCTTTTTAGTAGGGCCAGCTGTGACAGGACGAAGGGTAATGGTTTTAAACTGAAGCAGGGTAGATTTAGACTAGATATAAGGAAGAAATTCTTTACAATGAGGGTGGTGAAACACTGGAACAGGTTGCCCAGAGAGGAAGTGCAGGCCCCATCCCTGGAAACATTCAAGGCCAGGTTGGATGGGGCTCTGAGCAACCTGATCTTGTTAGCGGTGTCCCTGCTCACTGCAGGGGGGTTGGACTAGATGACCTCTAGGGGTCCCTTCCAACCCAAAACATTCTATGATTCTATGATTCTATGATAAATAGAATAATACCTTCATTATCACTTCAACTAATGTATGACCGCCTTACATAGTTCCAGCAAGGTCAAGGAATCTAGGGCTTCAGGGCTGTAAAGTCCTCCTCTGATGCTGCTCAGATGAGCAAAGGCCATAGAATTTCTGGTGATTGGGCAATTGAATGTTTTGAGTCCGTTACATTCTCCCTACAACAATGTGCAAACCCAAATGGATATTAAATTTCCATATTATTTCCTGCTTTAAATTCTATGTACATCACTTTCAATCTTTGGGGTTGCTTTTCTAGTTCGGTCTCAGTCTTTGCACTTTTTTAAGGATTTTGATAAACTTAGAGCATACTTCTTTATTCTTGCTTATTTGAATTAAAGTGAACTTTCTTTAATGAGTTCACCCTGATTTATAGCTGTCTTCAGAGGTATTTGCAGAGAAAAGGTGCTAGGACTGTATGTTGCTTTGATGGAGTAACCGCATCCTTTTGTGGGTATTAGTTTTTGGTATATGAAATGTCTTGGTCATTTCCAGTTTTTTATGTATTTTTAAAAATGCAGATATTTCAGCAAATCACAAATGACCATCAACCCAGCAGCTTCCAGAGATAGCAACATCTCAAAAGGAAAAAATTCTGATGGCTTCTGTATTAGTAAAGAGACTGAAAATAAAAGAATGGAGGAGCCACAGGAAAGCATCAGACTGTGGGACACCCTGTTCATGCTCATCAATCATCCTGTGACTTGGGACTCTCATCCAGTTTTAAACTAACCCAGCAAAAAAAGGGTCTAGTTTTAATGTGGGTCAATACTCTGAAACAGTGTGCTTGAAGACTACAACAATATTTATACTCACACAGATGAGGGAGGGGCATGACAAGGGGAGTAAGCAATATTGACAGGAAGGAGGAAAACCTGTTTCTTTGGCGCCACTATGGGCTAGAAACAATCATGAACATACAAGGTAATAGTGTTTAAAAGAAAACAAAATCCCAGTCAAATGAGTCACCAAAATTTTAAATTTAAACTCAGCCTCACTGGTCAGCTTTGGAGTGACTCTGGAATTGAAGGTCTCAGATGATAGGGAACAACTCCCTTTCTCAAATGAATCATTTGTCTATTTACAAAAAATGAGCAAAACCCAATCAGTGTGTTAGTGATTGACTTCCAATGCCAGGAGTCAACTGTTTGTGTCAGTGTTATGGTCAGCCATCCGGTGCCAAGTATGAATTGCCTGCTTCTTTTGGATCCAGAACAGATCTGAGCCAAGATGAGAAGCTTTTCTTAGGAAATTGCTGAGTCACTGAAATGGAAAAAAAATAGTTTTAACATAGCAGTTTTGACCAGAAGACAAATTTCACAAAACTAGATGAAAGTTCAAGGGAAACCAATACCCTGGAGTAAGAAAAAGCCCAGTAGTTGGAGCATTTGCCTAAATATCAAAGCCTCAGTCATACTCCTGCTCTGCCTCAGTGATTTAAGTACTTAAATATGAATTGGGCCACTGAGTTCTGCAGATGAAGGCTATTCAGTACTCCAAGTAGGTCCCTTTCTCATAAGACTTTTTTTTTTTTACCAGCTGGGCTTAATCTACAGTTTTAATTTCCTCAGCCTAAACCTCACTAGAAGTAAACTCAGGCAATAGTTGTTAATTTTCTTAGGTTAATGGAAATATGGCTTAAAACATCTGTTTCCCTCTCTGGCCCAATTACTCACTTCTACCTCATGCTACCCCTTTCATTGTGCCATTATTCTCTAGCCCAGAGAGATTATTTTTTAACATATTTGGCATTCAGTGTGCACTAATAAGTAGTTGTATTTGAGCAACTGAGGTACCAGACAGTTAAGATGGAATCATAGACTTAATGGTAGTCAAGGAGAAATCAAGGATAAATTCATTTCTGCTTCTCTGCTCCAATTCGTAGCGCATGGTCTCACTTTGCTGGCAGTGATGCCACTGTAGCAAAGAAAAAAGAGAGCTTTGACAAAGACACTGTCCTCTGGCATATGTTGGAAAGACTTTCTCTCCTTGAATGAATCTGAATCCTGTTGCAAAGTCAGTGTAATGTCTTACACCTTTTTCAACAATGCAACTACTGTAAAAATTGACTAAATAGTTTATGTTACCAAAATAGAGCCAAACTGCAGTCAAACTTGCTTACTACTCTAGACAGAGATAGAGAAAATAATTCAAAATTGCATAGTTGGAGCTAGTTTCCCCTCTACACTGCTGCAGGAGCATAGAATTCCACCCTTCCATAGCTCTACAGTCTCCAAAATGCTTTTCTCATTGCCCTAACCCCTGAATTGTCCACTGACTCAGTCATAGATTCATAAAATGTTTTGGGTTGGAAGGGACCCCTAGAGGTCATCTAGTCCAACCCCCCTGCAGTGAGCAGGGACACCACTAACTAGATCAGGTTGCTCAGAGCCCCATCCAACCTGGCCTTGAATGTTCCCAGGGATGGGGCCTGCACTTCCTCTCTGGGCAACCTGTTCCAGTGTTTCACCACCCTCGTTGTAAACAATTTCTTCCTTATATCTAGTCTAAACCTACCCTGGTTCAGTTTAAAACCATTACCCTTCGTCCTGTCACAGCTGGCCCTACTAAAAAGATTTTCCCCACCTTTCCTATAGGCCCCCTTTAAGTATTGAAAGGCCATAATCAGGTCTCCCCGCAGCCTTCTTTTCTCCAGGCTGAACAAGGCCAACTCTCTCAGCGTGTCCTCATAAGAGAGGTGCTCCAGCCTTCAGATCATTTTAGTAGCCCTCCTCTGGACCCCCTCCAACAGGTCCATGTCCTTCTTGTGCTGAGGGCTCCAGAGCTGGATGCAGGACTCTAGGTGAGGTCTCACCAGAGCAGAGTAGAGGGGCAAAATCACCTCCCTCAACCTGCTGACCAGTCCTCCCCTCTCTTTCTCTTCATTCCCCTTCTGTATGTCCTATCATAAACTCTGTACACCAAAATGAATTTTTGTTAGACTCTCCCAAACTCTATCATAAGGGTAGGTCAGTGCTGGCACCATGTCACCCTGCCCTCTCATTAAGATGTGTCAATCTTTAGAGTCTTGTTTCCTGTAATTACGATCGTTAATATAACAATGTCCTAACTTCATTGTCATGTATGGTACAGGGTGAACATATGCACCATTTTTTCAAACAGTGTTAACCTTACAGTCACAGTAGCAGAGCACACAGGAAGGCCAGCAACAGTCACTGGGGAGGACAACCACTTGGATGAGCAGCTACCTTGGGCAGAGGGCCATGTTTTCACAGCAAGGGTGCTAGCAATACTTGTGCCAGCTCACTTAAAGCTGACTCAAGAAATCTAAATACCACTCTCACCTTGAAGTAGCAGATCCTCCAGAGTAATTAGACACTAAATTCCTGTTGATTTTGATTCCTCCAAAGACACAGATCTGCACTTGTGTGGTGTGTACAGCATCCAGCACCAAAAAGTCCATTATGGCTGGAACATATAACCTCAGTGGAGATACCAAATCATAGTAACAACGTGTGTCTTTCTCTTCTCTTACGAGTTATTTATTTCCTTGGAATCTAAGGTAAAGATGAAGATTGAGACTTCTGGGGATTTCATTAATATGACAGAATGGATGCACTGCAGTCTCAGTGAGCTTATTTTTGACATGCTGCTAAGAGATGTGAAGGTATGTTTGTCAGGTCACTCTTCTTAATAGAGGAAATGCACACACATTTCCTTTCAAATGTCAAGCATATTGAAGTATAGTGTAAGTTGAGAGCTGGATGGAGAAAACTAAACCAGATAAAATATAAGCAATCCTAGCAGATTGGAAAAAGTGACAGGTAGGAAAGATTATACAGGCCCTCTATAATGCAAAGATGTGTGCACCCTACTTGTTACTGAGCTCCCAGGGTGTTGTTTTTTTTTTTATGTGGTCCTATCATAATCTGCACATAGTACTTAGATCGGAGCAATGGCTGTGTTTTCTGACAGTGCCTGCTAACATCCATATCTTTCTCATTTCACAACAAGCCACTTACAATGCAGCCCACATGAGGCTATCTTATATCAAATTTAAACTGAAGCTAGTGCAGAATCTACTCATTTGTGAAGTGCTGTTATGTCCCTGACAGGCACTGACCTATGAGTGACATTGATGGATGGTTGAACCTAAATTAAGCCTAAGACCTTTTTTTGACCTGCAATACCTTATTTTGTTCTATTAGAATATATGCTTCTGGGTGTTTTGGAGCCTAGAAGTTATAGGAAGGAAGGAAGGAAGGAAGGAAGGAAGGAAGGAAGGAAGGAAGGAAGGAAGGAAGGAAGGAAGGAAGGAAGGAAAGGAAACTGAGAGGAAGGGATGGAGGGAGGAAGGAAGGAAGGAAGGAAGGAAGGAAGGAAGGAAGGAAGGAAGGAAGGAAGGAAGGAAGGAAGGAGGGAAGGAAGGAAAGGAAGCTGGGAGGAAGGGACGGAGGGAGGGGGGAGAGAGGGAGGGAAGGGAGGAAGGGAGGAAGGAAAGAAGGAAGGGAGGAAAGAAGGAATAAAGGAAGATTTAGTGGAAAGTACATCTTCTCCCTTCCCCCTCCCCCCACTGTTTTGTTAGGGATAGAAAGTAGTTTAAATAGCCTTTGTAGTCTAATCTGGAAGTCTACATTCAAATTGGTCTGAGGCAGCTTCTACCGTCTCTTCATGGCTACTTTTCAGAGGTAGCCTAAAGGTTACTAAAACTAAAGGTTTCACAGTGGGTTTCTGAAGAAACAGAGTGTACCCATTTGTAAAATAGCTAGAAAGGAAAGTCAGGCAGAATTTGGCATGAGCTGGGAGCTTTGAGCACAATATTAAATACTGTCATGGTCACAGGTCTTTATAGAATAATATAGAATAATAAAGCTTTAGATTCATGCTAGTGACCAGATGATCACAGATAATAAAACATTAACATTTATGATCTGATAAAAGGCAGTGCCCCAGAGTGTGAAAAGGTAGCCATGCTCTCGCTTGATGATGGGAAGGATGGCTTTGCATTCATCTAAGTCCAGCTATGCACCCAGTACAACCGGGATGCAAAGTGGGCTGAGGAGACAGATGTCGCTGCTGAGTCTGGAGCTGTCCCATGCTATGGGAGATTTCAGGCTCCCAAGCTAGAGCTGTAGAAACTGAAGGTGTTGAACTGATTTCAGCTGAAGCTTTCTACCCCAGTGTAGCCTGTAACTGTGCAGGTTACAGAGGGAGTTGTAACTCAGTGAGGGGTTATAAGGATAGGGTTTGAAAAACAATCCAGGAAAGAAAACAAACAAAGAAAAAACAGAGAGTTCCCTCAACCTATGGCTGAAACAGTTCCTGTAGACAAAGGCACAGGTGTGTGAGATGACTCTGGAAAAGCAATTGGAAATTTCCTGTGGCCTCAGTATAAATCCCTTTCATTCAGAGGTCAGCATTTAGTATTTTCAGCTAAGGAGCGTCTTCCACTGGCTACTCAGGGTGCTTCTGTTTCTATGACAGTTTTTATCCTGATGCTGAGAGAGCCCTGTCAGATGAAGTGTAAGCCCCATTTACCTGTAAGTGCCCCGCACTAGCTTGTGATGCCTAATCTCTTTTATTGATCCTACTAGCTGGTTTCTGGAGCCATTGATTTTCCTTGCTGTCAGTTTGTGGCCTTGACTCTTTAATGTTTATTTAGACTGGTCTCCATAAATTGCTTCTGGTGCTGAGGGTGAGAAAAGCGGCAGGAGGTCAGGGGTGCATGTATACCTGTCCATATATATATATAAATCACAGCTTTTGTTCTTCGCTGTTGTTTGTGAACACTGTTTGCTGGGTGAATAAAAAGGAAGTATTCTACTAAAACATGGAGAAGCTACTACTAATTCCCCTGTGTCTGCAATTTTATTGCAGTCTAGGTTTTCAATTTTCTGTATCTTAATGATACCTCTTGTTACCTACTCAAACATGTAATATTTACTTTTTTTAGAGACACACGAAGTGGGAGTTGAATTGTTTGCTTGTCAGTACAGGACTGTGCTTTTAAAGAAGGAAGGGGTGAATACATTTTTTTTTGGTGAGTTTTTGGGGTGGGGAGAATTTTTACTTCTTGCCTCTTTTTAAATTTCAGCCTTTGTAGAGAACAGTAGGACTCAACGGTGGTGGACTTAATGGCACTTGTACAAACAAGCAAACACCACCTCTCTTGCTGACAGCATCCAAAACTCTATCCATTTAAAGAATGACCATAGCCTTCACTGGGCAGAAATGGCAGTGCTGTTCCAGACAAGTGTTCTGCTCTGGTAATGTCACTGGCAAACCCGGCAAAATGGGAAATAGTTAAGAGAAGGGGTCTGTACTCTATGCCAATATTTCAGGAGTACATCCTGAAAATTCAAAAGGAAAAGCCCCACAGTTCATTTAACAGTGAACTGCTAGAATGCTATAGTCTTAAATCAACGGAAACTGTTTTCCAACAGCTAAGATTCTTTCCTCTGCAGCAGTAAACATCATAGTCTGTACAAGGTGACAAGTGGTTCTCCTGAGGCTAGAAGGACAGTAATCAATAGAGGTGCAGTCTGGGCCACTGTTCTGTCTGTTGATGCAGAAACATTGTGCACAGATATGATGCTCAGAATAAATCAAAAGAAGAAAGAAAAGCTGCTCCAAGATAGGTAAAGGAATACCTTACAGGCAATACATTATTGACTGGAATATCGGATTCAGGTTTTTTTCCATTTGACCTCTGTTGGTTTGTATGGCCATTTGCTATCCTATACTCAAGCAAGTTCAGTTCATTATAAAAGGGAGATGTAGCAACACTGGCAGGATAAATATTTGGCCCAATATTCCCACTTTCATCTGTCCCTCCCTCTTGCAAAGGTCAGTGGAACCTTTTGTTCATTTTGTAAACCCCACTAAATGTATGTTACAAATGACCAGCACCCAGAAGTAAGTCTCAGATACAACTCCATGTTCAGGTCACATTTTCAGTATTTTTGATGATTAATGGTGAGAATCATTTCTCTGAGAAGTCTTTTAAGTACCTTGAAACTGTCCTCTGAGGTTAATATACCCTTCACATACATGCAAAACCCCAAAGCATGTAAGGCAGAAAGCTGCACTATTCTTTATATACCTTCATTTATTAAAGCTGGTAGATGATGTTGTGATTCTAGGCAATATGAAGTACTAGAGGAAGGGAAGTGTTTTCAGCAATGTGCCTGTTTGTCTCCTGTACAGAAATGCAGTGCAACTTTAAAATCCGCACCACAGCAAGAAAGCAAAATGCATTAAGATAACAGGGAACACTCCTAAGACTGTCAAGTGGGTCCTCCAAAGACAGAAATCAGTAAACCCTGGAGTGGACAGGGAAGAATGATAAAGAAACCCATTAATAATTCTTATGAAATATTTGTAGGTTGGCATATTTACTGTAGTTACATATTATAATGAACACTACAGCAGAAGGAACATCCTTGCCCTCAATTTAATTGTAACCAATCAACTGTAACCAATTATATCTTTATTTAAAACAATAAGGATGACCAAACTCTCAGTGAATTGACTAGTAATTTCTAATATTCTTCAATATAGTTGATGTAAAGAATAACCAGGGTAATTTAATACAGCATAACCACTATGATTCAGAATATGAAATTAATTTGGCAACCATTAAATTCATTGGCAAAGTTCTTGCTTGCTTTATTGGACCTTTGCTCATAAAAGACTAGAAGCTGGATCTGGACAAAAAGCAAATGATTCAAATGGTCCAAATGTTCCACAAGAATGAGTACAGTAAAAATAACTGTTTGCATAGCCTACTTAACCTGCAGACTGGAAACAGAACAAAACTACAAGCTTTCTTCTGTAAGTAAGTAGTGCTTACGTACATTTTCCTTCAGCCCAAGTAAAGCACCCAACTTCCCCCAATACAGACTTTTCTGTACTGACACAACATATTTTTATACAGCTGAGTTTAGCAATGCATAATACCTCATTAACATTTAACAACATGAAATATGTCTCTGTGAAGGTTTTTGGTTTTGTGGTTTTTTTAATGTAAAATAGGAAGGAAGGTTGTTAAACTTTATTTTCCTCTGGAAAAGCAAAACAGAAAATGTTTTCTCTTCACATTTTTCCATCTGATGTCAGGAGATTACATTAGAGTTTTCCTTATTTTCACTCATGACTGACATTTAAATACCAGAAATGACAAGTTTTGGAGATGGTAAGGAATAATAATTCATTTATGCCTATAAATATCCAAGATATGTTTAGTTAGGAGGAAACAGATGACCTAACAGGAGACTAAATCTTGGCAAATTTGCTTACATTGACCAAACCCTGCCAATTAAATTTCAGCTGGCTGGTTGCTTCTAATCCTCTCTTGCTCAGTCTATTTGAATGATTTTTAGGTTTTTGGGTTGGGTTTTTTTTCATGCCACTTTCATCCATCACTAGCAACACCAAACAAAACAAAATTTAGTGTGAAAATGAATCACAGATGAAATGTCAGGGGGCTTACTAAGCTGGGGATGAGGCCAAAAGTACTTAGAAAAATGTGAAACTTTATCACACATCCATAACTCCAAGCTAGCAACCCATAAGGAGCATAATTTAAGGTAGGTGCCAATTCACTGCCCTAGCTGTTAACTAGATTGCTGAATATTAGCCAAACAACCCTTGTTTATTCCCACATTAGGGCATTTGTTTTCTACTCATAATATCAGAGAGGAGGAATGTCAAAGAAGGGGGTGATAAAAGGTTGGTGCTGCCATTCCAGTGTACATCTTGCAGGTCATCAGAACCATCCTTCCTCTGCACTGTTCAGCAGTTCCTTCCTGAATGTTATTCCTGGTTTCTCATACAGCCAGGAAAAGCTGAACTGTCTTACTCAAATAGGTAACTTTGGCATGTGTTTTCTGCTTTGTTTGACTCCTGAAGGAAAAATCCTTGTTATTAAGACCAGAACTGCAGCCCAGTTCCAGATCTGTATGCATTCAGGGCAGCTCAAGAACTGCACAAGTGAAGAATTCCTGCTTTTTTTTTTTTATAGCTGAGGATGGAGGAAGAACAAACAAAGAAACAAAATACACACAGAAAAAGAAATATTTGCACATCCCGTTTCTGTAATTACAAGGGAAGATGATTTGTCACATTCTGTTTGTGTCAGTGAGCTGACACAGGAAAGATACATGTGTGGTCTTCTTGGAGGAAGAAATCCACTTTTGCACACAGCTCTGCAAAAGGTGTAAGGTAACATGGTTCCAGACTTATTATTTCTGACAGTTTTGGCATTTTAAATGCATGTAATTAAACATACAAAGAAGAGTTGAATGAGAAAGCCTTGTCCAATAAACAAAGCTCTGATATTTTACAGACTAAAAATGGGACAATTATGGAGGTGAGTACTTGTTAAAAAACAAGCATCTAGCACTATAATCAATTAATCTGATACATTAAGCAATAGCAATCACGGTTATTTTTAACTTTGACAAAGCACAAGGCTCTAGTTTGGTATTGTCACAGTCACATCCCATTGTGCTGGGCGAAAGAGAACGTAATGGAAGGATTAATATTTCCAAAACACCATTCCCTTAAAGAATTAAAAATATAAAGTTGGGATGTGAAGAAGATAGTAAACAAGAGGATCAGTTTTCTGAGTTTTGTTAATTGCAGAAAAATGTTATCCTCTTTCTTAAACTTTGAAAAATTAGAATTGGAAAGCATTGAATAGAGAGAAATAATTAAGAATCATTCTGCATTTTTTTTTTCTTTTAATTTCAACAGTGTATAGAATCACAGGAATAATATTTTATTCAAAGACTTTTATGTGAGTTAAAAAAATAAATCTAATATAGAACATATACATGACAGGATCCCTGCAGACCCTATATAATCTCCACATGAGGCATTAATCTCCTCTGCATTGCAATTGCTTCATAAGTGGCCAAGTGTTATGGAGAACAGTATTACCTGGTACTTTGAAAGCGCTCCATTGAAAAGAGAGAAAGTGTGGCATGTGAGGGTAAGCAGACCCTTCATTATTTCCACAGGAGTACCGGGGCTGAGGGATGGTTAACCACTGAAATCATCTAATAACTTGATTTTCAGCATTTGTTAAAGAGCCTAAAAGAGTCAAGAGAACATTTGAATGTTCTTTCCTTGAGACCAGAATTGCTCTTTAGTGCACTGAACTTTATATAAGTGATGCAAAAAAATGGGTTACGCACAGCTTAATTTGCTTGAGGCCTGAGAAGTAGTTCATGGCAAAACTAAGATTCAGCTCTGTTGAGGCCCGGCCCTATGTCCTAAGCTGTAGATTATTATTCTTTGCAACACTGAAACTGTCAGCTCTTATGTACTCAGACACAAAGAACAAATCATTCCTTAACCTTCTATTTGTTAAACTAAATAGATTGAACTCCTGTCTTGTACCGTAAGGAGCATCTTACAGTTCTAATTATTTGTCTCTGGAATCTGTCCAAATGTTCAGTGTCTTCACTTTCAATGGACACTGTGTTTCACTACTATCATTCCAGTAGTGATTACAAGGGCACATCCAGAATCAGTAGAGGCTCTGTTTTACTTTGTACACCCTGATCTGGACACCTGAGACTCTCATGAGCTACTTACAGCTACATTGTCACACCAAGAATACCCAGTCGGACTCCAAACTTTTTAAAATAATTGCAGCTGCCTAGGCTAAAACCTCATATATTTGTAAGCAGCAGTTCAAGGTTGAACTTTCCAGCCTGTATGAATTAGCTCTTACATGGATTCATTCTAATTAAAAAAAATAAAAGCAACATCAACAACACGGGGAAAGCAATCAAAGCAATGTTGGAAACCTAACGAAATAGGCAGATGTGAAAATAGTGTTTCCACTTAGGAAACATGTAAGTTCAATGAAAAGAAGGAATCTAGTGCCTCCCATGGTTAAATATTCCATAATGTTCTTAAAAAAACAAGGCAAACCAAAAAACAAATATTAGCATTAGAAAAGCTACCGAATTCAAACCATCAGAAGTTTTTTCTTTACAGATGCCTTTCTCTTGGGGAACTAAATTGAAGTAGCCTATTATTTTTATTTCCTTGCATCTCTTTAGCTGTAGTAAACATAGTGAATTTAGTTGTTGCTGTCCACGTGAATGTCATAAGCTGTCCCTTTGTGAGTAAAATATTACACTTTAATAAAATACCATTGATGTAAAATTGCCTTATCTTTGTTTTCAGGATATGATTCAAAGATCTATGTAAGCACAGGCATCAGCCATTTGGATCTCAGAGCATGCACCATCTCTTGTAGAAAGCAGCCTCATGGAATCTTGCTGGTTGCTTTCTCTTGTTATGTTCACTGAATACTCTTTATTTGTAGGTCATTCATAGAAGACAAACAAACAAACAAATCATCCCATGTTTATATTCTTTCAAGGGCCTATTACTAATGGTTACTGTATTGTGCATTACACTGGGAACACCAAGGAAATAATGTGGTATCCACCTAAATCTCCAAAGAGCTCATTAACATTAGTGCCTTGACAATAGATACAAAATTAATAATAATGATGATAGACATTTAAAATAATGTATTATCATTATCTCTGATGTAATTGCTACTCAAAGAGTATTTCACAGACCATTGTAGAATTATAACTGTCAAATTTACCTTGATTAATTTCAGTTTATTTGATTTGGTGAAAATAAATTGAGGCAGATTTCCATATGCCATGAATATAAAGGGCAGAGTCATTAGTAGAGTCCATTTTGGATAGAGGAAAAATAAAAATTCAGTCTGGGATTTACTGAAAAAACTCTAGCTAATGATATGCCAAGAGACTCATGGAATTCTCTAATTATACTGATACAGACTTCATCAGCTAATACTTTTCACCTACGACAGTCATTCTTTCCATATGTTAATCCCATAAGGAATATTTTAACACCATGGGTGAAGGTAATGTTTCCACAGCTGTTATGCATTCTCTGCCTTCTGCACTGATGTTGGTACATAGGAGGGGAAGAAATAGTTTTCTCGCCACCCAGGAAACTGTGTTCATAAGATTTGCTTGTTCTCTAGTGCTCTGATCCAGAGCACACGGAAGACAAGGCAAGACTTACAGTGTACGTG